>CM051837.1:46696537-47946537 GCA_028451465.1 Erethizon dorsatum | reverse complement strand
AAACAGGATGGCTTTGGTTCTAAAGCAGATCAACATATATAAGGAAACTCTATATATGACAGAAATTTGGAAAAAAATGTTCTATTATTGTGCTAAGATAACTAGTCAACCATATATGGATAAAAGTAAATTCAATTCCTGACTTACACCTGGCACAAAAATCAGTTCCTGGTCAATTAAAGCTCTAAATGTTTAAAGGCAACCCACAAAAATAGGAGAAAAATATAGGAAGATACTGTAAAATTTCCTTGTAGTAAAATATTTCTTAAATGAGAAAAAAATATACAGAAACTCTAATGAAAATATTAATGAATTTTGCTACATTAAAAATCTTTATAGAAATTCATACATAAAAACAGAGAAAGTCATCATTTAGTGTCCATATAAGATTGGTTCCAAGATTCCTTTCAGTTATTAAAATGGCCCAATACTCAAGTCTTTGCATATAACCTATCTGTTTCTTCCTGTATGCTTTCAGTCATACAGCAGTTATTTATAGTACCCATTATAAAATAAAATAAATGCTATGTAAATAATTGTGACACGCTATTGTTTAGGGAATGACAAGAAAAACATCTGTACATGTTCAGTACAGACCAATTTCTAAAAATATTTTTACATGGTTGGTTGAATCTGAGGAGGCTGAAAACCACTGACAGAAAAAGCAGACTGTAATTGCTTTCCAAGAAGCTACAGAACATCTAAAATCAGTTTAGAAAAAACAAAGGACTCAATAGAAAAGTGAAAAAAGATATAAACAGGCAATGGATAGAAAGCAATCTGTGTAGAAACTAATAAACACAAACTAAACCACAATAAAATATCATTTAATGTGTGGAAAATTTTTAAAAGTCTAACAGTTGCAAATACTGGCAAGGATGTGAAGAAAAGAAAAAAATCAAAGTTCTGGTGGGAATTCATTACAACAACGTATTTGTGCTATTCATTTATTTGCACTTCCAATGCAAATAAATCTCACATAGTACTGACTACTAAACGCTGCTAGAGAGATACAGTTCAACCTCATTTACAAAAAAATTAAATAAATGCAAATCCATAGTATGAATTATTTAAAGATATATACCATGAAGATCAAAGTTGAGAAAATAGACATAAAATACCCTACTGAAACCCGTCAGCAACAAATGAATTAAGAGAATGAGGACTGACAGAGAAATACGATTATTATGGTCAGAAGCTTTACATGAAGTTTCACCGGTACCCACAATGCCCTTTAACTCTCAAGATAAGTAGAGCCCTCCTACATGTTCATTATATTATTATCAAATATTTTTGTAATTTTTATTGCATTAGAATTTGTAAATGAACAAAATATTAAATGGATATGATATTTAAAGGTGATTGTGTCCAGAAAGAAGAAATGGTAATAGTGCTGAGTTTTTGCAAAGGGTGCAAATATAAGAAGTTAACAGTGTTGCCAGCCCTAGTGGCTTGTAAAGCAAGCACCCTGTGAGTTACTCCATGTTGTGTACTTGCATAGTGGCTGCCAGGCTGTGCCCTGCGTTGAATGACTCCATTTCAGAAAGCAGCAGTTTGCTCCACTTTTTTTTTCTTTTTTTGTGGGTACCAGGGGTCGACCTCAGGACCTCATGCGCCAGCAGGCGCCTGTGCCACTGAGCGATATCACCGGCCCTTTTTTCATATGTGGGTTCTGGGAGTTGAACTAGGGCCCTCGCGCTTGCCAGGCAGGTGCATAAGCCGCTGAGCCATCTCACCGGCCCTGCTCCACTTTGAGTACAAACACAGAGGGAGAATGACTTGGTAGCTTTGTCTGTGCAAATAGATGACCACCAGGTGCCGGACAAACCATGCTTACCAAGAACAACCTCCAGCGGCAAAGCATAATCATAAGGGACAAACTGATACATAAGTTAATAATTCTTAAAATATTGTAAATGTATCAGATTAAATCAAGGACACATGATATATCCAATCCATATCAGAGCAAACCAAGCCTGGGACATATGGGACATATCTGACCCATGATGGATACAAAGCCCCAGCTGGATCATATAGAGAAGGAACCACCAATACTGGGACGAGGCGATGATACACACTTACCTCTCATTTCCTAAGACCACCTGGCAAACAGCATCATGAGATCTGCAGATGAGAAAGTCTGGCTGTCTCCTGGCCTCAGTTCAGCTGGCTCTCCCTGCTTGACATGCTTACTCAAACTACCTGCCTACCTGCCTGCCATCTGTACCTGGGCTTTGAACCAGCTCTGTGCTTTCAAAAATTCTGCGCCTTGAACAAGTTCTGCCTGGTATGTAATCTCATCTGGCCTCCTGCGATGCCTTCTTACATGTGTGGACTCTGCCTTTAGTCATGCTTCATTGAATCTTGCAGCCTCTGTGAGCTCTTTCTTAGCCTCCTGTAGCCTACATATTACAGTCTAAAGTGTGCCTTGAATGCTAGAGATTCTAATAATTAAGACTGGAATAAAATAATCTGTGATTGCCTGCTCATCAGCTATGAAGTGACATCTAAAGTACTCAGCAAATAAGGCTGATGAAATTGATATAGCTTGGATATTTATTGTTATTTCATAAATCCTAGCATTGTGGAAAGACACAGTCATGCTGGTTTATGTTAATGACAAATTCATTCAGGACAGTGGCACATGCTTGTAATCCCAACTATTCAGGAGGCTAAAGCAGGAGGAACCAGCCTGGGTAACATACCAAGACCCCATTTCAAAATAAAAAATAAAAAGGGTTGTGGGTGTAGTGCAATGGCAGAGCTGCCTAAGCATTCGTGGTTTGCCATGAATTCAGTTCCTAGTACTGAGCTAAGCATGGTAGTGCACACCTGTAATCCCAGCACTGGGGAAGCTGAGGCAGGAGGATTGCTTCCAATTCAAGACCAGCCTGAACTACATAGTGAGACCCTGCCTCAAAAACAAAAATAAAACAAAACAAAACAAAATAAAACAAAAACCTCATACAATTCCTAGTACTTAAAAAGACAAAAAAAAATGATAACAAAACAAACAAAAGAAGCGAAAAGAAAAGAAAGTTATGTCATTTGGATTGAAGGACCTGGTATATTCTATTTTTTTCTGGTACTAGGGATTGAACCTGGACACAACTAAGCAAACACTCTACCACCAAGCTACCTTTCCAACTCTATTCTTTTTATATTCTTGGTGGCAGTAGGATGAGTGTAATGGTAGGAATGGAGGCTGAGAAGAAATTGAAAATTATGAGGAAAAGACAAGAGTGCAGACAACATTTTTGAGAGACACATTTACTTCAATTGAATTTTCTTGTATGATGACCGGGACACAGTATGAAAACAAGCCTAGTGTAAAGGTGTTTATTACATATGCGCTCCTCTGGATATTCCTGCCACACTTTAAACTAACAAACACTGTAATCAGTTCCTCAACAGAGAAGCAGTAATAGCACAGCAAGCACTTTGCATTTCTAGAGCATTTGATTGCTTTGAGTATACATAAGTAAGTTTACATAAATAAGAAGCAGCAAGGAAAAAAAAAAGGTCAACAGGGTACATAGCTTCGGGTAAACTTACCTCAGAGTGAAAATGGAAGAAGTTTACAATCCTTGGCCTAGCTTAAGGGATTGGAAGGAAAAGATAGGTGGAAAAGGATAGATACAAAAACCAGGAAGAGACAATAAAAAAACAGGAGAAATAGTATGAGAAGTGTGGATTAGGAAAAGCATTCCTCAATTTGCAATTACTGACCCATGAGAACATATTTAATACTTCCTTTGTCCTCAATAAACACATTCACAATTAAAAATGCATTATCTGTGCATAACACATTGTAAAACTATGTGCTCTCTTCTGGAAGCAGCCAAGCTTAGGTATTTAACTAAATGCTTACAAAAATGTTAATCCTGTGGCAACAATGTTGGGAAAATTCTGTACAACAAGCGAAGCCAGAAAAAAATGATTACAGATGAAGGTTAAGTCAGAACATCATATTAAAATGTAAAGATGAGAGAAAAGAATATAGTTGTAGTAATTAAAATGAGATATAGTAAATGATCTGTTCTTAATAGGGTCACCAAATTTAGCAAATAATAACACAAAATGGCCAGTTACCTTTATATTCAAAATTTAGAAAAACAATTTTTATAGTTTAAGTACTTCATAAAATATTTAGGACATACTTTTATTAAAATTTGAATTTGATGTTCATATGAACTTCAGTTTTAACTGAGTGACCTGTATTTTATCTGATAATCCTTGTACAAAGTTTTGTTGTTAAATAACATGAAATTTGTCCTTAGATCCACTAGTTTCTGCTGTATGATCATGTATGAGCTACTTAACTTCCAAATTCCAATTTTCATTTTTATAAAAGTGACTGAATTAAAACTACCTCATAAATTTGTTGTAAAAGTTAAAAATACTAATCCAAGTAAACTAGTGTCTGGCTCATTTCAAGTGCTCCTGGAAGCACTGATTAGTGGGAGGTCTTAAATCTTTTTGTCCATTCAGGAAGCATTGACTTTTATCATATGGACATCACAATGATTTGGAACCCCTTATATATTCTTTGGAAGGAAGAACACATAACAAAGTAGGAGCAAAATTTGGTCGGGAAGTATTTCAGTCTCTGGTTCCAGTCCTCCTTTTCCATTTTCATATCCTCTTCCTCTGTCATAGCTATTGAATACCTTTATGTTGTCCCCCAGATGATGTATGAGAATAGGGAAAAATATTTCTTTGTAGCACATTACTTCTCCAGATCTACAAAACTTGTATATTCAAACCCTTCTGATGGGTTCCTTGCAAACTTACTTCTGTTAGTAATTATATGATAAATTATTTAGAACTTAAGTGTATTGAAAAAAATAATATTTACCTTGCTTATATGCCCTGCTTCTAGGAAGGTAGTTGGAGATGCTACCAAATTCTGACTAATGGAAGATAGAAAGAAATTACAGCACTATCCACAGCCCTTGCCCATAAAAATCTCCTTCTAAAACTCTCTCTATTCCTCCCCTTTCCCTATTTGTCCCTCTCCCTCTCCCTCCTCTTCTCCTCCCTCCGTTTGCAGACTGGGAGACACCATCAAATGAGGCATATTACAGGAAGCAGAAAGTGCCACAGGTTTGGAAGCAAGATGGCAGCTGGGTAAGGTCCTCCCAGGGCTGGTTCCAGACAGACACACCATGCTAAACAGCTATTCATGTACCAAACTGCTTTCACAAGAGCCAAGGAAATCGGCAGCAAGAGATCATAATGGCTGCTTTTAGTATAAAAAAGACATAAAAAAGGCGGGAAAGACAAGGTTGTCCATGGCACTCCTTCTCCAATTCCAAGCAGCCCAGCACTGAAAGATGCCAGCCTCTTGGGAAAGGGAGGGAAAATTAAGTACAGGCTTTAGACTTGAAACCCAGTATCAGGTAAAATCCCCTGACTCCTGCTGCCAGGCTAATAACCATGGATTAAGGTGTAAGAACAGTGTTAGGCCAAGTGGCTGACCCAGGTGAAAAAGGAGCCGTCTATACCACTCATGTTCCATCCTGGGCAGCACAGCAATCACTAGATCAGTGCTTGCAGATGGAGCCGGTGCAGATGGGCACCAGGCACAGACCTGAGTTCTAGTGGAACAGACTTCTGTTTCGGCTAAGGTCATCAACAGCTACAGCATGGGCTTCTGTGGACCGCTGAGTCAGCACATGTCCTTGTGGTTGTGGGACTCAAGTGTGGCCCAGTCTGAGTCAGATTAGGATCACCTGGAGAGAGAGCCCACAGATATGTGAAAAGTTACCACAGGTAGCCAGATAAGATTACAGCCTAGCCATGAAACTGAACAAAGAGACGGACACAAAAGGTCAAACAGAAACTCTGTCAGGGTTACAGACTGAATGTTTGTGCCCCCCCCAAATTTCCATGCTGAAATTCTAACCCCAAATGTGATGGTATTAGGTGGTGGGATGTGAGGCCTTTGGGACACCATTAGATCCTGAATGTGGAGCCCTTGTGAATGGGATCAGTACCTTTATGAAAAGAAACACAAGATTATTTCTGTCTTGACCATGTAAGGATACAAGATGACTATAGGTAAGTGGGAAGAGAGGCTTCAACAGGAATCTGACCATGCTAGCCACCTGATCAGGAGCCTGGTTCCAGCCTCCAGAACTCTGAGAAATAAACATTCGTTGCTTAAGTCACCCAGTCTATGGTTCTCTTAACAAAGCACCAACTGGGACAGAAATTGGTACCAAGAAGTGGGGTGTGGCTATAAAAAATACTTAAACTTTGTGGAAGCTTGGGATATGGACACTGAGTAGAGGTTGGATAATTTTTGAGGTGTACACTGTAAGAAGCCAACATTACTATTAAAGGATTTACAAAGGTGATTCTGGTGAGGGCTCAGACAGAAAAGAGGAGAGCATGAAAGACTCTGTGTTCTTAAAGGATATTTAAATAATCTGTAGAATGTGGTAGAAATATGGACACTAGTAGTGATTCTGATGAGGTCTCAGTTGGAATTAAGGCCTGTTATTAGATGATGGAGAACAAGGAGATCTTTATTATAAAGCCACACAAAATTTGACTGAATTGTGTTTGCTTCTAGTGTTTGTGGAGGGTGGACCCTGTGAAAATGAAATTGAATGGGTAGCTAAGGAGAATTCTAAGAAAGTTGGTTGCTTGCAATAAAACCTGAGAAGTGAGACGTGAAGATGAAATTTTTACACAAAAAGGAATCAGAATTTAAAGCCTGGGAAAGTTTTCAGTATGTCCATATTGGAAAAAAATTGAGAAAGAGTGTTCAGAAGAGAACACCAAGGGAGTAAACCATTTGGTAAGCAGATGAGTGTGCCTGTGAACCACAGATTTCCTCAGCCATCTCGAACGATACTCTGCTGCTACCTGGACTATACCAGTAGAAACCTTGACAACCAACAATAAAACAAAATATGGAGTTAGGTGTAAATATGTTTTATCTTTCAAGAACAGGGAAGAAGGACTCCAGAGGTGATTAGGAAATTATCAAAGCCACCTCCTAGGTTTCAACAGGCCAGATGGCTTCTAACAGAAGTCATAGGGATAGGCTGCCTGGGGTTGTGGGGGCAGGGCTGCATAGCAGAACCCTGGGGCCCCAACCCTGAATATTGAGTACTGGGATTAAGCCCCAGTGACAGTGATGCTGCAACCTCAGTGGGTCTAGGAGGTCCAGAATCAAGCCAAAGAGGATTATTGTCAAATTTTAATACCCCATCAAGTTTGGCCTGATTTGCTTGAGACATATCTACCTTTCTTTCATTCACTTTCTCTCTTTTGAAATGAGAACATTTATCATATACCTGCCTCACCATTGTATTTTGGAAGCACTTCACTGTGGGCAATGTGTATATAGTCCCCAACAAGTTCTAAGTGTATGTGATACTCTTCTATGGAGTAGCAACTTAGAACTGCTCATTTCTTAAAGAAACTTAAAAACTAATAGGTAAGTAAAGGTGACTAGAAATACATGTATATGGATTCATATTTCAAAAATATCAAACTAATATATCTATATTTGTAGTTATATGAGAACTAAATGTCATAGAAGATTAAAAAGAAATGAGAGAAAATAATTGTTTGAATTACTGGCATTACTGAAATGAAGAGGCAAAAGTAATCATACTAGAAGAGCTTTTCGAAAGTGTTCAATATTTAAGAATTATATAAGAGAGACTTTTCCAGGTAGTAGAAAGTACACCTAACTGGCTGAGACCCAGTGTGGTATATGCAGGGGTTAGGAGCACCAGTGCTTATTATAAAATGCCTATTGAAACTAGCAAGTAGGAAAGGCTTTCTGGGGAATTGCTCATGCCTGCTCAGATGATTTCGAATCTAAACTAAGGGAGTGGGCCACTGAGATGGCTCAGCGGTGTACGTGCCTGCCTTGCAAGCGCGAGGGCCCGAGTTCGACTCCCGGAACCCACATACGAAAAAGGGGCCGGTGATATCGCTCAGCGGCACGGGTGCCTGTTGGAGCGCGAGGTCCTGAGGTCGACCCTCCGGTACCCACAAAAAAAATAAATAAATAAACTAAGGGAGTGAAGATGTGACTCAGGGGGAGAGTGAGGCATGTGTGAGGGCCTGGGTTCCATCCTCAGTTCCAAAAAGTAAATAACTAATTTATATTTGTTGCATCCAGTGCAGCTCTCAAAGTTCCCGGGGGAAGGACAGTAAGAGGATGGAGAAATAAAGATAAGAGACAGTATACAGAAAGCTGAGGTCAGGTGGAGCCCTCTTTCTGGCTGAAAGGAAAAGGAACTGCTTAACTACCACAGTGCATTTATTTATACATTTTTGCAGGTTGGTGTCATGTGACAGTCCTTTGCCTAGCAACCTTGAAGTGGAGCAGCTTGTTTACGTAGCCCACCTTGGGTGCTCTTTGTTTTTGGATGACCTTGCCTGGTCCCCACACATGTGATCAATTTCCAGCTTTAACCACCCCCCACACCTCCCCCTTTTCTGTTTTGTAGTTGTAAGTGATGGGTGGTCAGTCGAAGTTGGAGGAGCTATATTTGGAGGACTCTGCAGACAGCTTTCTTGTGGTTATACTTTTCTGCTGTTCAAGACCAAATTAAAGTGAGACCTGCATTAATTTCTGTTTCGTATCAAGATCAGTTAAGTCTCCTCAGGAATTACCTTGGAACCATGCACAGCACCTCTTAGTACTTCTGTGTCAGCTGTCTGGATGAATCATGGCCATTGCTTGACCAAGTTGCTTTCTGTGAAAGCTTGGGAGAATTTCTCTTCCCTGGTGACTCTCCTTAGGCACACTATACATTGCAAATCTCTTCCCTCTATGGTCCCACAATTTCCTTGGTCAGAAGACAGGGACACACCGAGCTATGGGATGTCACAGTAGAGGTTCTCTTATGTCCTGGGTCCTCACTGACCTCAAAGGTCTGGGGGCCAAAATATTGTCTATCCTCCTACCCATCTATCTTTCTAGTTTTTGGTCTCTAAACCTCAATTGTTGAACATCCAGAAGAGAAAGTTAATGACATTACATTGTAGTGAAGGCAGTAAGTTTAATGTTACTTTCTTATCTAAATATCAAGCACCTTAGAACATAAAATAGAACCATTATTTTCTAACAACCATGGATGTTCTAATATTTCAATCCCTATAGGATGTTGATGGTTACATATTTTACACAAAAAATTAGAAATTAAAAGCTGTACATAATATTGCAGCATGACAATCATGATGACATTTTGTAACATATTTAAATTTCGGGGCCGGTGAGATGGCTCAGCGGCATAAGCGCCTGCCTTGCAAGCGCGAGGGCCCGAGTTCGACTCCCGGATCCCACATACAAAAAAGGGGCCCGTGATATCGCTCAGCGGCACGGGCGCCTGTTGGCGCGCGAGGTCCTGAGGTCGACCCGCCGGTACCCACAAAAAAAAAAAAAAAAAAATTTAAATTTCCATTTTGATGTAGCATAACTCTTTTAATCAATCATTTCTATTTAATACATAAGCAATATCTAACATTTTGTCCTTTAATGGGATATATATCATATAAAGGCAGATGTCTGAATCTGAAAGAAAAGTCTATCACTATAAGCAATCCTTGTTCCACCTTTGGAAGACCTGCACATCTGCAGGCATGAATAACATTCAGTACACTACAAAAACAATGACAGTCACAATCAATTGTCATAGCCATATGAAAACCTTTGCACCAGAGCATCTTTAAATCAAAAACCTTATGGTCTGGAAAATTTAATCCTTTGATGAATGAGCAATGTAAAAATATTACAATAATATATTTTAATAACATTTACTGGGGTGTCTCCCTTAAAACTATGGAGATCACTGGGGGTCTCCCATCAATGAACAAGAATTGGGTAATGTTTCCAGGCAGCTGCTTTCTTATTCATCAATTGGAGTTCAGTCCAATAATATTTCCCCACCCCAAGGTATTTTTGTTTAATTATCTCAACAACTTTTGATGACCTATGAGAAAACCAAATATGATATCATTTTGACCAGCTGGCAACCCAGGTGGAAGCATGCTTTTTATTTATTTATTTTTATGCACCAGAAATCAGACTCAAGACCTTGCACTTGCCAGGCAGGTGCTGTGCTGCTGAGCCATATCCCTGGCCCAAAATCTTTTATCTATAATTAATATATAATTTTTGTGTTTTATTTTGTCTTAAGAATACTGGTAGCTTTTGTGTCCCCTTCTTTCATGCAACTTTCAGCTCAGATATCCCAAGCACTCTATCACCTTCTCAGACCTTTGATTCCCATTTTTGGTTACTATCTCCTGGACATTATGGGTAAATTCCTTCAATTGGCCCCAGGTTGGGTCTAGCCCCATCCTTGTCTATCAGCTATAAAGCAGTCTCTGAGGCATCACTGTCAGGACTGAGCATCAGCTTCTTGAAAGGTGGAATCAACACCTTCTCCAGGCCTGGGTCCATGATACAGCTGGACAGCAGCACACTGTGGTACCCAGATAGGCCATTCAGCATTCTCTGGAAAGACACAAGCATACCCTCAACCCCAAATTAGCACTGGGCTGGGTCCCTTCCATTGTCTAGTAAGAAAATCTTTCCAAAGGATCCTTCCTAGCATTTTTTCTTTTATGTGATTGAATTGTCTTTCTGCTGCTGTAGTCCCATCCCTAGTAGGATTTTAAAAGTTAATAGTATATACTGCCAAGTGAAGTCTATTAGGAGGTATTAATTTTGTAGGGAAGGATTCCCCTTTTTGTTTTTGTAATTGAATTTTTATTGTACGATAAGCATATTCAATAATTCCTTGACCTTGAGGGTTATAAGGAATTCCCATGGAAAGGGAAATATGAAAAGTTTTACAAAACATTTGGAAGGTAGCACTTGTATAGGCTGGGTCACTGTCATTCTGAAGTGCCCACAGGCAGCCAAGGGTACTAAAGGCATCCAAACAATGAGCAATGACATGTTTAGTCACTTCACCAGTGCAGGCAGAAGCAAAAATAAATCCTGAGGAAGTGTCTACTGAAACATGGACCCAGTGTAAAGAGCCAAACTCAGCAATGTGAGTGACATCCATTTGCCAGAGATGGTTGGGGTGTAATCCTCAGGGATTAAGCCCCATAGAGGGTGAGGGAAAATGTACTACACAGGAGGAACATTGTTTAAAAATTTGTCAAGCCGGGCCGGTGAGATGGCTCAGCGGCGTAAGCGCCTGCCTGGCAAGCGTGAGGGCCCGAGTTCGACTCCCGGATCCCACATACGAAAAAGGGGCCGGTGATATCGCTCAGCAGCACAGGCGCCTGTTGGCACGTGAGGTCCTGAGGTCGACCCCCCGGTACCCACACACAAAAAAAAATTTGTCAAGCCTCTTCCTGAGTTAAATGGAACTGTTTGCATAAGGCACAAGCATTTTGATGAAAGGTGGCATGGGAAACAGAAGCCTGTTGAATGGCTTCTGAGGAGTAACAGTGACAGTAGCTAGAAATCTATCTATTGCATTTTCATCAGTGAGAGGCCCTGGCTATTTTGAATGAGAACATAAATGACCAATAGAACAGGGGACATGACATGACTGAATAGCAAATTGGAGAGTGTGACATAAAAGAAAAAGATCTTGCTGGTTAGTGTGAATGTTGGCAGTTTCAATGTGGCACATCACACCGCAAACATAAGCGCTATCTGAAAAAAGGTTAATTGGAGTGGACGAATGATCTTGTAAGGCCCATATAACAGCTTGCAATTCCGTCTTTTGTGCAGAAGAAAAACCTGTATCCTGTATTTGGGAAGAGGAAGCCATAACATAACCTCCCCTGCCCAAGGAGGAGACATTTGTGAAAACAAAGACACCTCTGGCTATGGGAACAGAGCTTATTGTTGAAGGGACAGATAGCAGATGTGCTGCCCCTACAGGTGCAGCAGAGTAATTTTTGGCCCCCACAGCTGAAACCAGTAACCCTGTTTTTTCCCTTTCCTCTAGGCTTTGAATGAATAACCTGAGTGGTAGCTGCTGCCAAGGTATCCCCCTGCACATGTGAGGGTCCACTGTCTGCACAAATTCAAATCCCAGTCAGTGTAGCCCATTTTTTGTGGGCTTGTAAAGCCTCTTTACACCATTTATTTGCATTTTCAAAGGTCAACTGTTGAACTATTAACTTGCTAGCCTCTGTATCACTTATAATCCTCCCACTAGCCTCAATAAATGTGCCACAAAGTCTTGAAAAGGTTCATCAGGACCCTGATGAATGGAGGTCAAATCAAGGGATATCTCACCCTTTGAAGGAAGTTCCCTCCAAGCCCTTATGGCAGCTATTTTAATTTGTTCATATACTTGTAATTCAAAAGTAAGTTGATCATTTGTGGCAGCAAAGACACCTTCTCTGGTTAAGATATCTTTTGTAATGGGTATGTTTTGAGTGGCATTGCAAGCAGCCTGATCTGCACACAATTCAAAAAAATTTCCTTTCCACAACAAATAATCCCCCGTACTTAAACACACTTCAGTTATTCCTTTCCAATAATATGGGGCCATAATCTGTTGTCCTATGTTATGGTTTCTGTCTAGATGTCCCCTCAAAGCCTCATGCAATAAAGGGGGCAGGCCTCTAGAGTTTATGATTAATTTGTTGTCTAGTGATGGGATTATGGGTGTGAGTGCTACACCCACCCTGGGGTGGGTAGCCTGCATACAATAGAAGGGAGGGAAAGAGGCTTGTTCTTGCACTGCTCCTCCCTTTTTTGCTCTTGTTGCTTTTGCTGTCTTCCCTCACAATGAATGGTTGCCCCTGGGCCACACCATTCTGCCTTGGAGCCAGCTGATTGCAGACTGAAACCTTCACAAACTGTGAGCTAAATAAACCTTTCCTTCCTTAATTTTGGGCATCAGGTATTTTGTCTCAGCCATGAGAGAAAAGTAACCAACATATCCTATAAGTTCTATCAAACCTAAGGTAAAAGGGGCTATAGGGCCATAGGTAGCAGTAGCTTGTTTTAATTCTTTTAAGGTCTTAAAGGGTACAGCTTCATTAAGATGCATAACTTGTCCTGGATTATTGGGAACTTGAACTTCAGTAACAGGGTAGACATGTTGAAAACCCTCCAAGGACTCTCCCACCCATCTGGCTTCTTTTAGTGCCAATCACAAGGGAGAGAGAGAAAACGGCTCTATTCCCTGAGAGGTGGAATTCCCAACCTGTAATGCAGCAATATTTCTCTGAGCTGAAAATGTGGGAATTGCCACTTGGCTCAGTTAAGATTGTCAGGGTTACTGTTATTTCACCCTCCTTTTCCCACTTGGGACTTGATTTTAAAAGAGTGCTCTGAGCCAAATCATTTGTGGTCATCCCAACAAACTTACAATCATTAAAGCAGTCCCTAATGCAAATCAACAAAAGTAAAGTAAATACAGGAATCAAGAATACAACAAAGAGTTCCATATACATTTGTGGCTCTTGAGAATCTGTTTGCCCCTTGTTTAACACCTGATAAAATCAATACACCTTTCTCCCTTTTGTTTCTCATGAGCCCTTTGTTTGTTAATTTGTTTTTCTTTTCTTTTCTTTTTGGCCCTAGTTAGCCTGTTTTTCTCTATGGCCCTAATAAGCCCATTTTTCTCTTGCCCCAAGTTTTACACCTGATGGTATCAACATCAGTACACCTCTGTGATTAACATTGATGCTATCCATGCACTTCTCCCCCTTTTTTGCACACAAGGAGAAGTGTCCCCTCACCCACTATTTCTTCTTACCCTGGTCCCATGTTCAGCTGCCAATATGCCATGTCCAGCTCAGCTCTCAAAGTTCCCAGGGGGAAGAACAGTGAAAGGATGGAGAAATAAAGATAAAAGACAGCATACAGAAAGCTGAAGTCAGGTGGAGCCCTCTTTCTGGCTGAAAGGAAAAGGAACTGCTCAACCACCACAGGCATTTGTTTATACATTTTTGCAGGTTGGTGTCATGTAACAGTCCTTTGCCCAGCAACCTTGCACTGGAGCAGCTTGTTTACATAGCCCACCTTGGATGCTCTTTGTTTTCTGATGGCCTTGCCTCGCCTCCATGTGTGTGATCAATTTTCAGCTTTAGCTGCTCCCCACATATATTAAGAATTTCATCATGTTAATACAGAAGTAAAAATGGTCAAAGATGCCCATGTCCCCACTGCCAGAAGCTCTGGATATGTTACATGGCAAAGGGGAATTAATGTTGGAGATGGAATTAAGGTTGCTAATCAGCACAACTTAAAATAGGGAGATTATTCTGGGTTATCCTTGTGGGCAAAATGCAGTCATAAGGTCCTTTCAGGTAGAGGAGGGAGGCAAGAGGAGCTCAGAGTTATGAGATGTGAGAGGGACTACTTACTATTGCCGGCTTTCCAGATGGAGGAAAGGAGCACAAACCAGGGAGCATGGGCAGCCCTAGAAGCTGAGGAAGGCAAAGAATTTGAGTTTCCTATACAGCCACCTAAAAGGAAAAGCCTGATGGCATCTTGATTTTGGCTTAGGGAGAAAAATCAGACTTCTAATTATATTTGTGTTGTTCTGAGTCACTAAATATGTGTGAATACTCTCTACACTGGTAGCTGTGGGCCTTCTTGGGTAGTGGCTGTACTGCTCCAAGCTCTGCCTCCTTGTCGTGTTGCCACCTCCCCCTTCATTCTGTGTCAAATCTCCCTTTCTGTCTTGCTCTCATGCCCAACCTTGCCATCAGTTTCAGCGCCCAAGCACACACCAAAGTACCAGGAAAGGAAGGCAGGGAGGAAGAGTAAAAGGTTATTGGGAAGGAAGAAAGGAAGGAAGGAAGGAAGGAAGGATGGGAAAGACTATTTTTTGATTCTTAAATTCTAAAATTATTTTACCTATCACCTGGAAGCTAAAGTTAAAAGTCTAGGTAATAGTAGGCCAGTAACTGTGAGGCGTAAGTGCCAACAAATAATAAACAAACTTTAAAAAGAAAAGACAATTGTTTTTGGCAACTTATATTATAACTTGGAGAAACATATTAATTGATGATGAAAGAAGTTACAGTGATGGGGGTGGGGAGAAAGGAAACTACACATATAACCCTTGGGTGTATGTGCTTCCAAAGCAAGCACATATATAACCCTTGGGGAAAGTCATTCTTGCTAATCTAAAGGGTACTTTCATTGCTTTGGGAATCTCTTTGACCCTGATGTTGAGCAGAAAATACAATTGTTTATATTAATTTTTAAAATTTCTATGGAAGATACCAAATTATTAGACATTGAAATATTCCATCTGAGATTTCTCTCTCTTTTTTGTTTGTTTTAACAGCACTAAAATTGAACTCAGGCCCTTGTGCATGCTAAGCAAGCACTCTACCGCAGAGCTACATTCCCAGGCTTATCTGAGACTTTCAACTCTGCAATTTGGTAAGAGTCCATGTTATTATCCTTATGTTATAGAAAAAAAATTAAAATTTAAGCATTTAGCCATACAGAATGTAGAACTAAACATAGGTAACTGAATCTTATTTAAGAAACTTCTGTATTATGTCCCATCTGTTTTTACAAATTTTATAACCATTTAGCATTGTTACTACAAAGGTAGAGTTTTCTTATATCCACAAAGTTAAGCATAAATACAATATTATGTAGAGGTTGTGTTGAGCACAATGATAGTAGATGTCATGATTCTCCTCTAGCTGAATCCAAGCACTTCAAGCTGTCTTATCTATAATAGAATATTCCTGGACTCCGAAATTTTAAGGAAAGCATTGGCATTAGGCAAGCATCATTGCTTCACTCACCCAGCGCATGCCAGAGGCTGCATCAGTGTCTGCAAAATGGGGAGAATGGTGCTTGCAGAGCCAGCTCACGAAGGTCAGAATTTCCCATCTCCTCCCTGGGTGGGTAATCGTAGGAGGTTGAGTCTCATTCACTGTGGCCATCTCATGTATTTTATCTGAACTCTTCCTCTGAGTTTTTGAACCCTGTATATCTTCCTCCTGATTCTCTTACTATTTAAGTGGTTGATCCATTGCCTCATTTTCATTTATGGTGAAATAATTTTCTAATGACAGTGGAACCTCATCTAACTAGGACAGGATAAAGATGTTGCTTAAACTTTTAAAATTTGTTTTAATTGAAATTAGTTCCATTAATCTTTCCATTGATTTTTTATTATTACTTTCCCACATCAGTAATCGGTTAAAGCCAACTTTACGTTATCTAGGCCTAGAAGCAGAAGCCCCATTGGGTTCGCCTCTCAGATCCTCCTCTCCTACTCCAGCTGACATTGTTCTGATACCACACATGTCTCCACTCCAGGCCAGGCTCCTTCTCTGAGTAAAATCAGTCCTTCTCTAGCACTACTCTGCCATTTTAATCTATGGTTGAAATGGCATTATCATCCTACCTTGGCTTGAGTGCTTTTTGTTCTTTTCATTTACCCCTTCCAAGGACCTCTTTCCTATTCCATTTATTGAAAACAGAAACCCTATGTTTTATAGAACTTCGCCCTCATACCTTCTCTACCTCCACTTTCTACACATAGCATTCATAATGTCTCCATTTCAAATTAAGAAGTTTTGTAAAAGTTATGAGTAAGAGATTTGTCTTAGCAAATAAAAATTATAAAAAGTTGAACTCATACATTCATTGACAGCATAGGTGCCTCTCAGCAAAACATCTAAGAGGATGGTAAAGAGAGCAATGAAATAAAATGAGATAAGATCAAGACTGAAACCATAAAAAAGAGACAAAATTATACCTGATACTATTTTAGAAATATTTCTAATGGTGTGGGAGTCAGAATGCTGAAAGGAAGAGTAGGAAAACAGCTCAAAGAGATTTGGAGGCCAGGGGTCTAGCAGTCTTCATTTTTAACAGCTGTCTTTAAATGAATAGATAGAATTATAATCAGGGCACCAAAGATGAAGTAGTCTCTCAGACAGCTTCCACCTCGATATTTCCTCGGAGACCTCATACTCTTTCATCTGCCAAGAAGTCAGAAAAATGCTTGGCCCCAGCCAGCAGTCCACGTAAGTGCACATCTTCTGTCAACTAAAAACAATCTAAAGCCCTTTCCCCCTGTTTTCCTCCACCCCTAACTATTACTGTATTCTTCTCCAGGCCAAAGTTGGTGGGAATAAAAGGAATGTGGGGGAATGATATTTTTGTAGAAGGACTCTGTCTTTGTTTTATTATCATTCCTAGGAAAATGTTAACACAAAATTACTAACTTTCAACAGAAAACTTAAAAAGTGTTAAAAACATTAAACTTGGGGAAAAAGTCAAGCCCCAAAAGTAAGGTTTTTTGAGTTCCAGAATTAGATTTTTACATAAAAGACACAGAATAAAGCCTAGGTTATGTACACTCTAAAGTGTGGAAGCATGAAACCTGGGAAAGAAGGACCCTCCTCTGCAGAATCTATTTGGTGAACATGTGATGAGTGTACCCTTTTAAATTGTCTCTAAAGAGCTCATAAGTCTTAGGGAAAAAGTTGAGAGGAGTAATTTCTGCAGAAGTGACTCCTTGAAGACTGTAAACTTAGCTGACTCTACTTGATAAGAGCGGGAATGCGAATACTTGCTACACATGTAGGAGCTCTCTGCTTTAGGGCCAGAGAAGCAGCCTCTCTTTCTAACAGAAGATACAGAACCAACAGCTATTTGAAGGTGCCATGTTTGCAGTTTTCCTTCAAGATACAATTTGTAGTTAAAAACTGAATTTGTTGATGCTTGTAATTGATTCTTCTCCATAGAGCATATTTTTAGTTGAGAAGTTATTCTTTCTGCAGGTGCAAAATCTTCTAGATTAAATACATATTTTCAAGTCTTTTTATATTAAATGTATAAGTAGTTCAGCTAATACATTTTCAAAAATGCTGGCTTTTCTGTCACCTTTCAGAGTTCTCTCATAAACACTTCTGTAAGACAGAAATAACATGTCTATTTATGATATTTTTAAGTGTTTTGTGAAATTTAGATACTGCAAAAGCTTAATTCCTCTCATTTTATGACAGTAAAGAACTGAATGTAAATGTATACAATTATGAAAACTAGTACCACCAAAAATTCTTTCCACATGTTGAGATGTTCCAAAACACATACATAATTTTGAAATTGCATCTTTTACTTGAGCTTTCATCATGTGATTTGCTCAGTTCCATCTTTGTTCTCATGGGGGTAAATTTTGACGTCTTCCTATTTACAATCATTGTTTTCAAAGATGTTTTGGTATTTGCTGATATTTTTATCTGATTTTTATATCACTCACAATGACAGTATATATTTTGCCTTTGATGAGGAAAAGTCTTGAGTTATTGACATAAATGGATACAGGAAACCAGGCTTGAGAATGCAAAACCATTCAAAATTATGAAGAAACATTGAGTCTGTAGTCTTCCCAGAGATCAAAAGGGGAGACCATTTCCTTCTCACTTACTTTTCCATATTAAAATGGTGTGAGACAGAATTATAAATATTCACTAATATTCAAATCATCTTCCTCATATCACCTGGTTGTTTAACTCATAATCCTTACATTAGATGAGGATGCTCCTTAGAACCATGGTTATCAGGAAATTTAGACTTTTATTTTGATCTTTGACCAAAAGCAAAAAATATGTATTTTAATGAGAAAAATAGGTACCTCACTAGCACTGGATGGGGAGACTTTTGTTTTTATAAACCTAGGCAAATTGACTATTGAAGGGAGTATTAATTTTGATTCATAACAGAATAGATTGGTAAAAGAAGCTATAACTAGGTCTAAATTAGGAAAAGGAGAAAAAAGATTGAATGTTTTACATGGATTTGGTCCACAAGCACTCTTAAATTTGATTGAAAAATAATGTTTGGTAGGCATGAGATACGCATTGCACTTATGTGTTGCATCGCCCCATGACAATCAGTGATCACTTTTGGCCAAAGAGTTTTTTGTGAGGAAAACTGTATCCAAGGTTCTATTATGCTTGTGTTTGTACTGAAGGAAGATTGGGCTCAACACTACACAAGCTATTAAAATTTCTAGTCTCCATCCCGACTCCTGACAGCTTACAGCTAAACAAATTCTATGTGAACCTCTCTAAGGACAATACACAGTACAATAACTCATTTTAGGAAAGAATATTAAACTGTACATTTTAATGAAATTTTTTTAAAGAATAACATTGTCTTACTCTCCTAAGTCAATAAGTGCAAGATAGGCTGTTGCCCAGATGCAAAAATTGATAGTGGGGTCCAATATTTGTTTCCCAAGTAGCCTTGCTAATTTATAAATATCCATGTCTATTTAACACACTCATTTGTACAGGGAAAGTACTCAATAAATTTTGGAAATTAAATGGAAAATGCAGTGTGAATTATTCTTGAATTCAATTTTAACATAATATCAGTTGATGTGAGTATATGTATTTGTGAGTAAAATTGGGTATTAATTTCTTAAATTTGGAATACTATTACTTCCATAAGCTCTACTCTAATCTTGAAGTACTTCATTTTCTTTCCCTTTAAGTATGCTAATATTTTAGCTTAGAATAAGTTTCAGAGCAGTGAACCACATTCTGTAAATTCATGAAGTTTGAGAAAACCACCTTTTCCTCCAAAGTGGCTATTGAAATAATGTGTTTATTGGACCAGTTTAAATGGTATTGAATCACCTTGATCGTCCTTCTACATATTGCAGAATGTGTTTTCTTTATTCTTCTAATTAAAAATATTCAATTATTTAGATTATTAGGAAAGACTTTCAGGAGTTATATCAGTTTCAGATAGATAGATAGATGATAGATTCTAGAATATAAGGAGTGTTTCCTTATTTCTCTAGTATCTTTGATTTACTTTATTCATAACCTATAAATTTTACTTTTTAGTTCTAAGATTAACAAGATTTTTCTTATTATATTGAGTTCCTTTATAAAGAACATTTTTGCTAGCTTCTACCTTCTGTATGATCACAGCTCACTTTTATATTTTTGTAACTCACTTCTAAACTTACCCCTTGCCTATAAAAGTCAATCTGAACTCTCTTGAATTTCTTTCCAGAACAATTTTTTTTCCATTCAGCCTCTTTTCTTCTCTCTTTCTAAGCTCTTCTGCTCAGATTTTTTTTTTTCCTGTGGGTACTGGGGGTCGACCTCAGGACCTCGCGCGCCAGTAGGCGCCCGTGACTCTGAGTGATATCACCGGCCCTTTTCTCGTATGTGGGATCCGGGAGTTGAACTCGGGCCCTCGTGCTTGCCAGGCAGGCGCTTATGCCTCAAAGCCATCTCACCGGCCCTCCTGCTCAGATTTTAATACTAGTATTCATACCTTCCCTCATTTGTCTGTGTTTCTTCTTACTTTCCTACATCGCTTTACATTGACAATATAAAATACATGCTATAGTCATCCTTTTGGGCAAGATCATCCACTTTATGTATTTGAGAGTAAAATTTATATCCCAGTAAAATTTATTTATATACCTCCTTTTCCACTGTTGGAGAAAGCATTTTGGCTCCTCTATCACATAAAATAGTAAAATCTACAAAATAGCAGGAATCTAAATGTAATAATTTTAGGATTTAAACACATAGATAAAGATAAGGGACAATTTGGAATAAAGAAAGAATAAAAACTCATAGCAAGTGAAAAGATGAACTTCAAGAGAAAGAAAGGAATTTAGCCAAGTGGATCAGATTATAAACAGTATCCAAATCATTCATTTTTCTTTGAGAGAAGTATAAACAAGTTTCTTAACATAATATTTAATTCTGATGGAATATTTAAATATAGAATATACCATGAAGTATGTGTGGCTCTGTGGGGGGTTTTAGCAGCTGGAAAAGAATTGTGTGCAAGTTTCCAGTTTTCTAATGCTGAGAAAATCTAGGACACAAATAACTGCATGAGAAAATAAGAGGTAATATGAGTCTGTAGTTGATTAAGAGAGAAGTAAATGGATTAAACCGTCACAATTCTAAGTTCAAAGAGAACAGTAAAGTATTACTACTAAGATCAGTGCCTTGATCCTATTGCATTACTATTTAAAAATACCTATCTAGTAAATAATAATACTCACCATTCAATACATTCACACACATAATTTTTATAAGCAATAGCTTATTAATTATGAGAACCATCTGTGGGTAATTTAAAAAGGAGTTTAAAAAGTCTGCAACAGAAATTTTGAAATGTCTGAAATTTAGCCAAAAGCAGA
Organism: Erethizon dorsatum; assembly: GCA_028451465.1. Classification (NCBI taxonomy): domain Eukaryota; kingdom Metazoa; phylum Chordata; class Mammalia; order Rodentia; family Erethizontidae; genus Erethizon; species Erethizon dorsatum. The sequence continues at coordinate 47,925,409 of CM051837.1, read as the reverse complement.
ATTATTACAAATATGTACGCAGAATGGCCTTATTTAATAAGCATAGTTCACCATTTGGTGGTATAGACTTGACTATGTAAATATCCAGGTGTCTAGGAATCTGGAATGAGTGAATGCTTGTTGCTGGGATGCCAGATGCAAGGGACCGACAATCTTAACATAAGGAAGAAAATTGAAAGAGAAATTTAAACTAATAGCTAACATCACAGATTACATTAAATAAATGATAAAATAGCACGGTTTGAGAAGAAGGTTGTCAGTAATGGTTAACCATTTCAATTGCACTGTTTTACAATTTTCTGCAATTTTCCACTTTTTCTGCTAAAGCTATCAAAAATGATTACTGCAATTTTGTATGAGATGTTCCACAATTTTTCCATGGCATGATTAAAATTCAATGGTAAATATTTTGAGCTGGCCCCCACACCCACTTGAAAATAAATCATAATCACAACAAATAACTGAAATCGTTTTCACAAAGCAATGAGTTGCCATTAGGCACTTCGTATGAAAGGGAGAAGGCACTGAATGAATGAATACCTGGTACTATGTTTGCATTCCCTCTCCTCTACCATTTTACATTTTGACAACACAGATAGGACACATTCAAGATATAGGCTGAAAAGAGTAGTCTTAAGCTCTGGGAAACTCCTACAGGCTCCAGAACAGCTGTGTGTGAATCTGCATGAAGTGTGTGTTTCCGCTTTAAACAGTGCTTGGTGAACACAGCCTGTGAAGTCTGAAGCGAATAACACTACTCTCCAGGCAGGAGATGCTCCTGGAACCCTGTCTGGCTCTTTGCTTATAAAATTATTTGAGAGGGGATCATAAATGAAAAGGGTTTGGCATGTATGTTTATAAATTTCCTTGGAAAACCTTTAATCCACTTTTACATGGTTTTTAAAAGGAGAATAAGTCACTCTATATACTATCCTGAGATCCCTTGAAGGAGACCATCGTCTATGAGGTAAAATGCACTGTGTAAAATGCACATCCAGGGAGTGGAGGCTCATACCTGCTGTGTCCCCTGACTCAACCCCCGCCACCTCTCTTGCATTATCTTGTACTGGCCACACGTACGTCTACCAACACTGTGCAGTCTCACAGGGAGGTACGATTGAAACACAGAGAATGCTGCTGCTGAGCACCATCCCGTGGAAAAGCAAAGATCTTCAATCTTGAGATGTGCAGCACTGAACCTTGGTAGCAGTGTGTGACAAATCGCAACTTGTTTGGTACAGTCAGCCAGGTGTGAGCTGTGGTTGAGAGAAGGTGTGTTTAAAAGTGCACCATAAATACGGATCGCGAACAGCCCACTAACACAAAATTTTGTTTCAAACTGCAAAAAATGCTAAAAAAACACACAAAGTTTAAGAATTAGTTTTATAGCATTATAGTAATGCTGCAGTGACCATAAAAATTGTTTACTAGTTGTGTGAAAGGTTGTGAACCAGTTGAAGAGGAGAAGAGACTGGGATGCCCTTCAACATCAGAAACTCAAGAGAATGTTGAAAGAGTAAAATAGCTGGGTGTGGTTGTGCACATCTGTAATCCCAGCGCTCAGGAGGCTAAGGCAGTTGGATCACCATAAGTTCGAGGCCAGCCTGGGTTACACAGTGAATCCAAGACCAGCCTGACCTACATAGCTAGACCTTGTCTCAAAAAAAAGAAAAAAAAAAAAGTAAGAGAAATTATTCCATCAAATAAGCAATTGACTATTGGAGAAATTCGTGAGGATCTGAACATCTCTTATGGTCCTATTCAAAGCATTCTAACAACAGATTTGAACACAAGGCAAGTGAGCATGAATTTGCTTCTTGCTTTTGGACCTAGGAATAAAAGCAACAGCATTGGTCAATTTTATTGGAGCTGAATGATTACACTGTTTCAAATTCTAGCCTTTTAAGAAGGGTCATTTTGAGAGGTGAAATTTGGGTCTACTCATGGGACTATGATCCTGAGACCAAGGTTCAGAATTCTCAATGGAAAGCACCCAGCTCTCCTCATGCAAAAAAGTGTTACTCAAGACCCAACACCAAGGTGATGTTGATTGTGTATTTTGACCTTGCTGGAGTTCTACAAGCTGAGTTTGTTCCCACAGACACTATGGTGAACTCTGTATATTGTAGGGCTTATTAGAGTGTTTAGGAAACTATGTTCATAGAAAAGAGCCTGAGAAATGGGCAAATGGTTTCATCTTCCATCATGACAGTGTTCTGAGTCATACAATGCTTCTGGCATGGCCATTTCTTTCAAATAAAACATCACAATATGTCCTTGTCCACCTTATTCACTATATGTGGCCCTGTGCAATCTCTGACTTTTCCCCAAAGTCAAAATCCCCATGAAAGGTAAACATTTGAATTGACTCAGGACATTGAGACAGGCACAACAGTGTAACCTGAGAGACACAGGAAGGAGAACTTCCACAACTGCTCCAGAGAGTAGCAAGAACAATGAAATAAGCACTGGCAATGAATCTTTTACTGTAACAAATTTTTAAATTTAAATGTTCATCGTATTTCTTGATCATGTTGTATATCTCTGCAGTCTTGCTTTATTTTTCCTTCTACTTTAAATGTTCTTCTCACTTCTTGATAGACAGGGCAAAAATTTCCCCAATTCTTCCATCCTGCTCTTGACCCCTTCAAAAACTGTCCCTTTTTTCTCTGGCTTTCCCCACAGTTCTTTATATGTATAGTGTTCTATAGTTGCCTTTATCACATTAGCATTTATTTAGTTTGATCTCCTCAAGACAGGAACTATGTTTATATCATCAGCACCAAGAATAATGACTGGCAAAGAGTATAAACTCATCAAATATTTCTAGAAAGAAGCAAACAAAAGAAAAGAAGAAGGAGGTATGGGAAAAAGAAGACATATAAAAATCAGACAACAAAAGAACAAAGAAGGAAGAGAAAGAGTAGAGGCAAGGAGAAGAGAAGGGAATGGAAAGGAGAGAGAGAATACATAATTATAGAATAAGTTTCCAACCACATAGTGATGAATATCACTATTCATCAAAAGTGAAAGGTAAAAGTTAAAATGTATTAATTTGTGAAGTACAGAGATCAGAAAACAGTAAGTAACTATTAAAAATAACAAGATAGGGCCGGTGAGATGGCTCAGTGGCGTAAGCGCCTGCCTTGCAAGCGCAAGGGCCCGAGTTCGACTCCCGGATCCCACATACGGAAAAGGGGCCGCCGGTGATATCGCTCAGCGGCACGGGCGCCTGTTGGCGCGCGAGGTCCTGAGGTCGACCCCCCGGTACCCACAAAAAAAAAATAATAAAAAAAAAAATAACAAGATAGCTTAAAATTTAACCAATCAACACAAGACTGGCTCTATGAAATTTCATTCAAGAGTCCTGAAGTAAAATGGATTAATTACTTAACTTTTTTTTTTTTTTTTTTTTTTTTTGTGGGTACCGGGGGGTCGACCTCAGGACCTTGCGTGCCAGCAGGCGCCCGTGCCACTGAGCGATATCACCGGCCCCTTTTTCGTATGTGGGATCCGGGAGTCGAACTCGGGCCCTCGCGCTTGCCGGGCAGGCGCTTACGCCGCTGAGCCATCTCACCGGCCCCTAATTACTTAACTTTTGTCAGCATTAATCTACTTTTTATCTGAATCAAAAATGAAAATCCGGCAGCTATTATTAACTGGAATTTAAGATGAAAACATCTGATTCCAATCCTGGAATAAATATTTTTGAGAAACATCTTGTATCTCTGACCATCACATGAGGACATATGGTATTTGTTCTAGGCTAACTATCTTTTAGAATTTACTGGTAAAAGCAGAGGGATGAAGACTGAAATAATACAAAGCAGAAATGTATGAAAAAGAAAGGTATGAAAAAGAGAAGTAGAGAAAGAGAGAAAAGGCAAAGGCACAGATATTTCAATTGTTCGACATCATTAAGTTAAGCCTATTTAAAATATTTTATCTATCAAACTCTATTGGCCCAGATCAGGAATAAAAAATAATGTCCAGCAGAACACATTTGGTTAAATATAAACAATTTAAATGCTGTGATAGGTCCTTAATTCTTCTTGTATTCCAGTTACTTTCATTTTCATTGTATTGGGTTCAGTATTTTATTATATAAGATTTATGGTAGAAACGTTTTGTCTATCAATACATATGGTTACTTCAGATTTTGTTAAACAGTCCTTAATTTTTGGTTTTGTTTTTCTTTTATCTCTCTCTAACTTGCAGATTCCTTCTCACCCATTTGTTGCATATTTCATGACATATTTTAAAGAGCCTGGTTACACAATATGTGCACATCTATAATTTATTTTCTCTGATCAACGAAGTACCTTAATCTGGTCCGTCGTGGTGGGTCTCGTCATGTTTCCCCTACTACACCAAATGCGATGACATCTTGGTTGGACTCAGTTGTGTTTAGAAGAGAAAAAAATGGAAGAGAAGCTATGTGCCTAATTTCTTTCTGTTGTTCCTCTCTATTTTTTTTTCAGCAGATTGGGTTGGGAGCAGAAAGGACTGAGCCAGCTGGAAAAAAGATAAACACTTGATAGGCAATCTAAATTACATGAGGGAATTACTTCTAACACACTGCTGAAATTTTCTACCTGGCCAACATAAACTTCTGTTCAGAAGCATGTTTAGGGAAACTGCATTGTCTTTCCAACATTTTCAAACAGCTACCTTCTTTTAAAGAAGTTGGTGCTTAACCAGAAGTTCTGGAAAGAGTAAGCATTTATGAGCGCCATGGAAATCCCTGTTAGTAGAGCATTGATGGCAGGTTCTCAAATGAATTCCCAAAGACCAAACAAGGCATTGTCTTAAATACTTTTATATAGCTTCTGTGGATACCTTTAAATTCAATTTTCTACTCTTTTGACAGAGGTTCTCAGTTTTGTGAAAGTACATTATGAAATTCCTATTCCATGCTGACAAGTTCTCCTGAGAATTAATTATTTTAGCAATAAATTCATTGTAACAGTTATGACCTAGAATGAATCCAATAGTAAGCAGTGTACCCCATGAAATAATTTTTTTCTGTCTTTTATAGTTTAAAAAATCTACTCAGGGGCCGGTGAGATGGCTCAGCTGCTTAAGCGCCTGCCCGGCAAGCGCGAGGGCCCGAGTTCGACTCCCGGAACCCACATACGAAAAAGGGGCCGGTGATATCGCTCAGTGGCACGGGCGCCTGCTGGCGCGCGAGGTCCTGAGGTCGACCCCCCGGTACCCACCAAAAAAAAAAAAAAATCTACTCAGTAATCATAATATTTTCTTTGTTCTTTTTCCATTTTATAGCGAAAATGTGGGTCAATAGACTTTAGCCCTCTGATTACTGGTCTATCATTTCCAGAATCTCTACTTTATATCATTTACTACCCCCATTAACATAAAGCAAAGCAAACAAATAAGCAGGTAAATAATGACTTTAACATGAAACCAATTCAGTTTATTTGAGAAAGACTTTATAATTTTTAATGTAAAAATTGAAAAATTTAAGAACCTCACCACATCATCACATGCCTGTGGAAAGCTCTGACTTTACTTTCCATGGTGAGATGTGGGGGATGTGTAGGGATTAGGCTGAATACATTATAACCTCAAAGAATCCAAAACCTCATTTTGTCAATAGTTCCAACCACCTCTATATCATTTTCATTCAAGAGCTACTAACAAATAAAAAATTTATGGACTTAAATATTATATATATCCTCTCCTGATGGTGCTTTGACTATCCAATGTAGGCACATGTGGTGTAGGCAGGGGAAATCTATCAAACCACAAACCAGGATAACTAGAACCTAAATAATGGGTTTTCTGACCTCCCATGGAGGTCTTGTAAGCCCTGGGAGTTGATTTTAATGCTTGCCTTGCATGTTTCTTCTTGTCCATGGCACAGTTATAGGAAGAGAATTCCTTTTGGATTCAGAATTAAGCAGAAAGAGGCACTCTTGGTATGGCATGCTTCTCAAGGACAGAAATTGCTTTTGCAATCTTCGTACACATCGTGACTGACTTATTAGGCACTCAGTAATGAGTGATAAGTGAATAAATTAATAACTGAGGCAGTGAGTAGGAATAAGAATTATATTCAATCCTTGTATAACCTTTTACTAGTTATGTGAATATGCACGTACCATTTCACCTATTTGAATATCAAACTTTTTCATCAAAGGAATGATCACAGAAGTCATGATTCTGGCTATTTTAACTGCATTATTCTGAGCTTCACATGAAATAATGGATGTGAAACTCTTTAAAATCTACCATGTTAGAATAAAACCTGTGCCTTTTCCTTCAGGACTATGATCTATCCATTCTTCTCTTCATACTTCCTTCATTTAACTCAGTGAAGCAAGCCAGCCATGCTGCATTGATTTGGTCCTCAATGGAACCACATTAAAACTCTGGCAAAGTGGTTCTTGTACATCCTTATTGCTAGTAATTTGTAAATAGGTCTGTTAGAAATTGCCTGGTGCATCAGTTTCTCAGAATATTGATGCAGATGTCTCATTTCTCTCTGATCTTAGAAACCCCAACATTCAATGCACTCAGAATTCTTGACAATATTTGATAAAAAGCTTTTGGGCCTTCCTTGGAGCTAATCTAGCTGTGACTCTTCCCTCCTTCCTTGCTCTTTACCCAATTCAGGTCTGTCTCAGCCTCTTTGCATACACAGCCTCATACTGTCCACCCCCTCCTGTCATAGGGCTCACAAACAGGCACTCCAGACACTGAGTCTCTAGGCCTTCCCAGACTTACTGCTGTGGAGAACACCAAATCACAGAATCCCTTTCCAGTGGACTGAGGTGGCTGATTGGAAAGTCCTGCATTCCCTTATCTCTTTAAAATAGTTAATTTTTAGCTGGACATGGTGAGACATGCCTGTAATCCAATCTATTTGGGAGGCTGACACTGAAGGATGGCAAGTCTGAGACCAGCCTGAGCAGTTTAGTGATACCCTATCTCAAATTTAAAAATTTTTTAAAGGGATGGGGTTGTAACTCAATGGTAACACACAGCCTTAGCATGCAGCCTGCTTAAGGACCTGGGTGGCATCCCCAGTCCTGCAAAAGCAAAATAAAATGAAAAGAAAGAAAGAAAGAAAGAAAGAAAGAAAGAAAGAAAGAAAGAAAGAAAGAAAGAAAGAAAGAGAAAGAAAGAAAGAAAGGTATCTACAAAATCTAAACTGTAATGTATATAAATTAAGTTTTGCACGTGTATATATATACGAAACATCTAATTTCTATGCCTTATTCTATCTCTCCATGTCCCCTAGTAGATGATGGTTTTTGTTTGTTTACCTTTCCAGTGTTTCTACACAATTACAAGCAAACAGGAAGACACACATACATGATCTTATTTCTCTCACATTCTTCCATGAAAGCAGTCATGTACTGAACATTTTTTGCTCCCTGAAGTTTTACTCCACAATTTATGCCTAACATTTCTTGTGTGTGTTATTTTTGTTGTTTTTTGAGACAGTGTCTTTCTATGTAGTTCAGGCTGGCCTCGAACTCACTGTGTAGCCCACACTGGCTTCAAACTCGCAGAGATCCTCCTGCTTCAGCATCCCTCCCAAATGCTGGAATTACTGGCGTGTGCCACCAAGCCCAGCTATACCTGTCATTATATAATTATCAGTATATAAGTTTTCTCCAATACTTGTTTGTGAAACGTTTGCAAGAACCAGTGTACTATGAATAGAGTCCTTATTGCTTCTAATCTTTTTCTATTACAAATGGTGCTACAAAAATAACTTTGAACGTCCTGTCTTTATGTGTATATGGACATAGAAAAGTGGCTGGGATTGCCTTGTCAAAGTGTGAATGCATTTTAATGTTTACGGTTTATGTCTGTAGTCTTGCTCATAAAATTTCTGTAATTTTTTACTTCTAGTGATGTTGGAAAATATTTTCCCCTTTGTGTCTTATGTTTGTTATGCAGAAATTTCTAAAATAGATTTTTTTTTTCTTTTCTGGCTTTTGAATTTTGAGTCATTTTTAGGCTTTTTTATATAAGATTTATTAGTATACATTAATTATACAGAATGATGGATTTCACTGTTGCATTTTCATGTGTGCGTGTAACATATTTTGGTCATACCCTCCCATTACCCTCTCTTACCTTTCCTTTCTCCTTCCACTTATTCCTTTTTCATTCTCTAGGTTTCCCTTCTACTTTCATATCGTTTTTTTTTTTTTTTTTCTAGATTCCACATTCGAGAGAGAATGTGATACATGTCTTTCTTTGTCTGGCTTATTTTGCTTAGCATAATGATCTCCGGAAAGGAATCTGCAGCAGCCAACTTCCAGCACGGGATAACTCAGACTGCACCCATAAGCAGCACCTATTCACCTCATCTGTGAGCCCAGTCAGCACGGATCGGGTCTTACTGTTTTATTGCATCAAATGGAGTTGGCAAAATAAGTACTCAGGACACGAACAGAAAAGCTGCCAATGGGTTCTGTTTAACAACCAGTCCTTTCTACCCAGATTGTCATCAGACTTATCTAGGACTCAATCGTCATCTGGCAAATCAGCAATTTCTGTGGTTTAAATATTAGCTTCTAGGATAAATCAAACATTCACTTGCTTCTGGGTTATCTGCAGGGTCATATTTGTGAGTGGGAATCTGCCACTGTAAGTTTACTATTTTGTCCTGAAAGAAACCTTTCATCCCCTTCCATCTTTTCTAATGAATACATATGCACAGTTTACAACGAACTTTACATCTACCCTAGATTCCAGGAAGGACAATTTTGGGGAAAAACATTTAAGCCTTTATTGTATATCTGTTTTCATAAATAATTCAAATACATAGGATTCTTGAAAACTGAGCTCATATATAATGAATTATTCAATTTTTCTAAATATATGACAAAGTCCTTTGAGCAGAGTAAGTGCATTATAACTGTTATTTAATTTAACTGGCATTTTCAGCACAACATCTTCAGAAAGAGAGCTTTTGCACAAGGACAAAGAATATGCAAATTTATGCCATCTCAGATATACCATCTAGATTATTATTCATATAATAAAGATGCTCTTATCATCAGGTTTCTGAATGAAATGTTTCCATGTATAATATAGCTTGAATTATCTCCATTTCATTAGTTTTAAAAACCCAAAGCAGAAATCTAGTGTAAAACATCATTCATTGTAGTGCTGAAAAACTATGTCCTTTGCTTCCTTTATGATCTAAACCATAACCGTGCCACATGTTGAGTGCAGAAAATGCAAATCTTAACTCAGTTTCTGAAGAAGAGGTGGTACCATCTAGTGTTAAAACCTGGGTTGTGAAACACAGTTACCTTGCAGTTATCTCTAAAAAGAACCAGTAGAGGGCCGGTGAGATGGCTCAGCGGTGTACGCGCCTGCCTGGCAAGCGCGAGGGCCTGAGTTCGACTCCCAGAACCCACATACAAAAAATAGGCTGGTGATATCGCTCAGCGGCACGGGCGGCTGCTGGTGCGTGAGGTCCTGAGGTCGACCCCCGGTACCCACAAAAAAAAAAAAAAAAAAAAAGAACCAGAGAACTAGTAGGAAGAATTTCAAAAAGTCAACCGAAGATAATGAATTAAAAAACGGAAACCAAGAGAAAAAGAAGAGTCTAAGATAATTTCCACCATGTACGGGATATATGGAATATTAAAAGGGAAAACCAAACAGTCTGCATTGGGTGGAAAACATGTTGGAAGAAGGTGAATGTTAAAACGGAGTTACTGATGGAGCCATGCACCTGTTATTCCTAGGAAATTAAATCTTCATTTACAGATGTACTCGCCAATATACTTTCTTGCCAGTACTCAAAAGCTGCCTGACCCTTTATCTTTTATTTATGTCATCAACGCTTCATTTTGTTAGTAACTGGACAATTAAATATAAATTATACTGTCCATAAAATTATATAAAATTATACAAAATGAGTGAATACAAGATGAATGGATACAACCATAAATGTACAATTATTATCTCTCAAAAACTGCTCACTTTGATTAACTCATTTTCATGCTTCCTGCTATGAAAATGAGAAAGCTTTTTATAATTTCTTCAGATGTGCCAGCCCAGGTTATTATCATCTCTTGCCAGGATTATAGCCTCCTCACTGGTCTCCCCAATTCTGTTTTTGTGCCTCTCAAATAAATTTTTCATGAACAGCTAAAGTGAGGTTTTCTTTTTTCTATTACTTTTTATTAAAGTATAATACACATATACACAAAAATCCAAATATGAATATATTTTATCATGTTTTCACAAGTGTTTTTGTAAATGAATTGATGTAGACTGGCTTGTTTTTGCTGGGGATTATGATCATAAAATTAATACAGGTTGCTATGTGCAGGTATTGTTTAGCATTGTATACATAATATTATATACTTTATATACTTATCCACCAATAGTATTTACTTTATATATTTGTTCATCCATAAATTCCAATTTATAGTACATATCTGGGTACTTTCCCTTTTAATCCTATTATGCAACATTGCTCCCATCAACATTTCTGTTCATATCTTTTGAAAAGCGTATATATGCCTTGCTATTACATGTGTACATAAAAATACACTGAATAATGTATTTATTCAATTTTGCTGCATACTTTTACTTTGCCAAAGTTTTATAACAATTTATACTAATGACAGCATATAAATGAAAGTTGCAACTACTTCAAAACTTCCAAGCACTTAATATTGTCAGTTCTTTTCCCTTTTATCCTTAGTCTCTTTTACATTTTTTCATAAGCTTGTGTAGTTACATTTCATTTTGGTTTCAATTTCTTGGGCATCTAGTGAAGGTAAACATATGTTTATATGTTTACCATCTATTTAAATGTCTTCTGTGACATTCCCTTCTTTCTTGTGGGTCTATCAGCTTTATTTACTGATTTAGAGCTTTTTAGACATTATGAATTTAATTTGTTAAACATGTGTATTGTAAATATCTACTCCCTATGATTTGTGTTTTCACTGTCTTTTAGTGACAGAATCTTTAAATTGTAATATAATCTGATGCACCTCTTTATTCCTTTTATGGCAAATATTTTATGTGTCATTTAAAAGAATACTGTCCTTTAAATGCTTTGTTGTTGTACCTATTACATCTATATTAACAAATTATGTAGAATTGCTTTTTCAGTTTGGTTTAAGGTAGGGGCCAAGATAAATTTTTCTAGTTAGATATCAGATAATTCAACATTTGTTGAAAAGAAAATCTTTCCATCACTGCATTGAAATTTTACTCTTGTCACAAATCAGGTTACCATGTACATGTGTGTCTCTTTCTTTTCCATTACTTAGCTTATCCATCTTTTCATTTTCTTAATTGTCATGCTTTACAGCAGCTCTGACTTTTAATAGTTGGTATGACTCCTATAACTATTAATTCTTCTTCAAGATTATTTGTAATATGTTGGGCCTCTGTATTTCCATATAAATTTAGAATTTTCTGAGGAAAAAAAGCAGAAAGTTTGGATAAAACTGCAGTGAAATTATCAAACCCTTTTTGGACAAGTAATATTGAATCTTACAATGCACAAACATGATATAGTCCCTAACTTATTTCAGTGTACTTTCTTACCTTTCAGCAATATGTTGCAGTATCAATTAAAAAATTTTTGTACATTAATAATTAGATTTATTCTTGAGTATTTGATTTTTATGTTATTATTGATTTCATTTTATTGTTTTCTTTTCCCTTTATTTCTAGCACACAGAAATATAATTGATTCTTTCACACTTAGACATTATTATTTTGTTAAATTCTTTTATTATAATTTTTATATTCATTTGGGTTTTTCATGTCCTGTAGCATATCATTCATACACAAGATCTTATTTCTGTCTTAACAATTCTAATACTTGTTATTTAATTTTCTTGCCCTATTGCATTAAGATTTCCAGTATAGCATTAAATAGAATTGGTGAGAGTGGGGATTTTCTATATCAGTACAGATATTCAATTTTTTTCTTACTTTGTAAACCAAGTGAAGGCCTCAGAAATAAGGGAAATCACACTGTTGACAGGCTGTGCGCCACGCACCCAATAAGTGCTCACAAGGAAGGCTAGAGGCATAGGCAGAGCTGAGAAAGTTTTCCTCACGATGATGCCTGGGGGAGAGAAAACCTTCCCTATACAGAAAGTTTTCTTTCCCCCCTTTGTCAGGTTTTTTTTCTCGCTTTTATCCTTAGCCCCCACCCCATTCCCGTTTCCCCATAAGCTTGTGTAGTTACACTCCATCTTGGCTTCGATTTTTATTTGCCTGGCAGCTAATGAAGGCAGCCACTGTAGAAAAGGCGTGAAGGTCTGACTGCATCCTTCTTACCCGTCTGTCTTCCCAGAGGCAGGTCTGCCCAACTGAGCAAGTCCTACATCTCCTTACTCCGGCTGGTGTAGGGTGTGTCGTGGCCTCGGAGGTTATTAAATTTAATATCATATCCATGATATGATAAAATATATGTCTATTCTTTGTCCCTGGTTCCTGGCACAGACCTTAAAAACGTTTGGAATTTCCTGAGTAACAAGCATCCTCTGTTAAACATAACTAACTCCTTTTAACCATACCAGAGTTTATGCTAAGGAAGTGACATATTAGCTTGGTCTTATTGTTTCTTTGTTTGTTGCTATAACTAAATGCCACAGACTGAGTAATTTATAAGGCAAAGAAATTTATTTCTTACTATTCTGAAGGGTAGGAAGCCCAAGGTCAAGAGACTGCCTCTGGTGAGAGCTTTCTTGATGGTGGACATTCTCTACAGTCTCAAGATGGCCAGAGCATCACATGGCAAGATAGATCAAGCTTCCTAACATAGAGCTCCTTTCTATAAGGCCACTAGTGCAAACATGACCTCGTCTAATCCTAATTGCCTCTGAAAAGCCCCATCTCTACTACCATTAACACCTGACTGGGGATTAAGTTTCAATGTGAGTTCGAGAGACCACACTCATAGACCATAGCACTCGTGGTGACCTCCTTGATATCTCAAAATGCCTCTCAGCAGCAGCCAAATAAGCCAGCCCCTTGATCTGGGATTTTCCAGTGTCCAATAATACTATGAGAAAATAAGTTTTGCTGTTTAGGGCACCCGGTTTATATGGCATTTTGTTACTGAGCCTCCACAGAGTATGACTCCTGGGGTGCCTGCTTGCAGCTGGCATATGAAGTAGGGATAGTCTTTGAAAGTCTATGATTTTAACTTGTGCCATCTGTCCTGTCACTAGGCAGTTAGTGTCATAATGAAACTAAATTGTAGGCATCCGGTTTATATCGAATAACTGGTGTCAGAATGCAATGTCAAAAGTGCAAAAACCTCAAATTTCCTTTTTGCAGCATTCCGGGGGTACAAAGCAGGGGAACAGTGATATTTGTTCCCCGAGGTTCACATCTGCTAAAACATAAACACCTACAGTTTGCAAACTGCTTTCAATTCCATTGGCTGCATCCTCAGCTATATTCCTAGCACCTAGAACACAGCTAGCACATAGTGTAGATGCTCAATAAATATTTGTTGGATAAATGATGAACCTATAGCTTTTTTGCTGAAAAATTGGAGTTTATTTATGTGTTACCAGATATTTTTAAAATAATTTTTTCCTAAACTAGTGTAATATTGGATTTTCTTGGCTTATAAATATGGGTAGGGCTACTTTAAAACTCCAATTTCGAAGTAGAGCAAAACCTTAAAATATGCACATATTTACTTTATGTTTTATATTGTGGTGACCTTTATGCAATATATGTGCATCTGTGTGGATCAGTACACACACACACACACACACACACACTCACACACACACACACTTTACCAAACATTTTGTAAACTAAATAACTTCACAATAGATTTGGGGATGGAGGCTGGGGTCACATGACACAGCAGGTGTCTCCTTCTTCTCATGCTGATCCTCTTCTGGGTCATCCCATCTATGACGTCCTAATACCAGGTCACATCCATGCCTTACAGAGACTCATTCTCCCAGGTGACCTAATCAAAGCATTTTCCAAGCAAAGGCAGCTTGTTCCCTAAGTTGCTTTTTCCTACCAGCCATGAGAACTCAGTTTTCTCCCTCATTACATTTTCCCGTGAGCAAAACAGTTATAGCTGCTTGCAAATTTATTTTATTAATTCTCTGCTTGAACCTTAGATGAGTAAAAGAAATAAGCACAGTGACACAGGTCTCTCTCACTTGGCCCAGATTCCCTCCTTTCCTCTAATCTGGGGATGGGCAGGCTTCTCCTTTGAGGCTCTAGGAGGATGTTGCTTCCAGAATTTTCCCTGTAGTTCACTATCTTCCTCTTTGGAGATATTACTTGGCTTCAGTGGTCTTCCTTTGCATCCGAGACCAGCAAATAGCTCCATTTTTCCCTCCAAACTCAAGGGTCTTGTGTGTCAGGAGAGCAGCTGAGAAAGGTACAGATGCATTGGACTCAAACAAAAGAGTCTTTTTAGATTTATAATTTAAGAATTTTTTTTTTATGTGTGTGGGTACCGGGGGACGAACTCAGGACCTCACGCTTGCCAGGTAGGCTTTTATGCTGCTGAGCTATCTCACCGGCCCTATAATTTAAGAATTAAATTATTAATTTAATTCTCCACACCATTATTCATGAAATAAAGCCCAAAGCCCTGTGTCTAATCCCACATACAAGGAAAGTCTCAAGAAAGCAAGCTCCCGCCCACACGTCCCTTCTCATTTCCAAACTTGTTATCTAGAGATCACTCACCACGGGGACTGCATCCCTTTTATGACCAGAATCCCTGTAAAATGTGTTTTCTCTGCACTTGCAGCATACAGAAAACAGCTTGCTAAATGCCAGTGTGGGATATCTTTATTCCTAAAAGTCCCATTTTTTATAATATTCCACATAGGATAAGACAAATGATGGACATTGGCCCAGCCTAAGTCATGGGGCTTATTTGTCTGAGTGGGGGGAAGATCTCCATATTTCTACTACCTGGGTCTTATTCATTGTATATTTAACTCCAGAAGGCAGGCTGTGCCCATGACACCCACCTCCCAAGCCTGAATGAAGTCAGCAGTTGTAACTCTATTGAGACTTTCCTTGGTGAAGTTAATGTTGCTGTCCTTTTTCATGCCTCCTGGTGTAGTTTCACTAATATTGAGATTGAGTCCATATGGCATTCGTGGCAAAAATTTCACTTAACAAGATACACAGATCCTTTATCCTACCCGTAAAATGAGTGTAGACGTTGAAGTCCCTGAAACTCTCTGTATTATTGATGCTGGTGGTATAGTCAGTCATTCTGCTTAGAAAGAGCCAGGTGTGTTGCTAAACTTATGATCACGTGTAATTAGAAGGATAGTCCCTGAAAGTTTTCTATCATCTTTTGCTTTTCTATCTTTGAGTCCTGACAGTCTTCTGACACTTCAGTAATATAATCATGCCTCAGAATCCAGGGGAGATTGGTTACAGGACCCCTTCCCTATGCCCTCCAGATAGAATCTGTACATGCTCAAAGCTTTTATATAAAATGCCACACTTGTATATAACCTATGCATATCTTTTGTATAGTTTAAAACTCCCCTAGATTACAAGTAAACCTTAATGCAACATAAATATTATGTAAATAATTGTTTCAATATTTAGGAAATGATGACAACAAAAAGTATGTACATGTTCAATGCAAACACAATTTTCAAAATAATTTTTGATCCAAGGTTGGTTGAATTCACAGATGTAAAACTCAAGGATATAAAAAGTCAGCTATGTATTCTTTTCAACTCCAAATCTTCCCCCCAAACTTTAGCACAGCACTACTTGTATCTCTAGTTTTTGACAGAGAAATGTCTTATAGAATGCTCAGTAAACAAAGCCACGATAGCTATCCACTTTCCAGAGGATTAATTCTTATCGTTAAGCAATCAGGGACAATTTTGTAGTTTTACATATCAGCCAGAGAGTCTCTCTCTTCACCAATGACAAACTAATTTTTAAAGGAAATAGTTATGTGTGTCCTGATGCATGACATGTCTTTGTCTGCTTTCTCATGGGCAACCTTCATAGATTTTGTCACTCTGTAAGCTCATATAAGAATGGCCTACCTCTGTCTGCCAAAGCTATATCTATTGCCACATATCCTTTATTTTTAGTCATTATTCCCCAAACCACAATGGCCCATGCAGGTTATTCCCTATTCCCTTAAATTGAACAGCTTTGATTCACATGGCCACTGCATGTCTACTGGCCAGATGTGCAGAACTCACGTGATACAAATTGAGGACATGTACTTTCAGTTAGTATTTCCTTAAAAAGCTCTGTATCAGCCAGGGCTGTCCAGTGAAACATAACCAACAGAATATATGTTTATAGAAGAGGGCATTTACTAGAGTAGCTTACACCATCACGGTGACTAAAACTTTCCTTGATGACCACCTGCAACCTGGAAAGCCAGTGAAGCCATAGTGGCTCAATTTGGGAAATCTGAAGCCTCAGAACAGGGAAGGATGGGCAATGATGCAGCCTGCAGTCAGAAGTAGGAGGCCCTAGAGCCCCTGGGACTGCAAATTCCAGAGTCCAAAGCATGAATATTCTGGAGTTTAATGTCCAAGGATAGCAGCAGCAGAAAATGTGCCTGTTCCAGAAGGGGGCAGTAGGGGATGGCATGTTCCCCTTTCTTCTTCCTCTCTGTTCCATCTGAGCTCAAGCCCATTTAGGTTCCCCACTCAGTTTGCTGCCCAGAGACCAGTCTTCTCTTGGAAAGACCCACAAGCACTCTCAGAATAATGATTTCCCAAGTCTCTAGGCACCCCTCAATCCAGTCAAGTTGGCATTCAAAATTAACGACCACAAGATCCCAAAATGCAGTCAGGTAATGGCTGAGGCCCTTCCAAACTTGGGATAAGAAGAGAGTGGCTTCAACCACTAACTCTAGGATATGAGAAATTCTAATCCTCCCGGAGATTTCCCTTTACTCTTCTGTTCTACTAGTCCTCCTTTACTGAGGGATCCTGAACTCTCATATGTGGTTCAGGTTCATCCTATGATAGTCCAGATGCAAGATCTTGACTGCTCCACCAATTCCAACATGAGCTCAGGCTCCTCAGAGATTTAACCAACTTGTTGTTTTAAATTCCGAGGAGTCACAAGGAGATTCATGCTGTAGTCTTGAGTCCTGTGCAGTCTTGTGAGATTATCAGGACTTCCTCCTGCTCTCCTCCACCTTCATCTCTTTTACATCCTTTTCTCCTCATTCCTAAGAGCAAACAAATGACTCTCATTGTCTCAATGAAAGTAGCTTTGCTCTCTTACACGATATACATATTCAGCAAGTATTTCACATATAGCATTTTCCAAAGTCAAGTTCCTCCTTAAAAAAAAAAATCCTCTTATTGTAGGTAGAAAATAAATACATTTATTTATTATTTGTACAAAAAAGTAATAAAGAAAGTAATTGTTAATCAAAATCCCAACAACCAACAATAGCTGCATTAACATTTTGGTGAATCCAATTTTGATCTTTTTTATAAAATACACAGGCACACAAATGGCATCACATCAGAGATTACAAAATTTTTTCTTCCTTTGCATCATTAAGCATCATGACTTTAGATATTTTTACATGAAATAATATTAATAAACATATAGCATTTCATTATGTGAATTTTTAAAATTTATTTAACCAATATTCCACAATTGTTGGATATTTAGTGTTTTTCTAAATTGTGTTGCTATAAACAATGCTACAAAAAAGATTATCTCATAATTTTTCACATGCAAAGATGTGATGACAATGTCTTTTTAGCTGTAAACACAAAAATCAGTACATTTGGTTCACTATAAGAAACCACACTTTTTAAAAATCAGTATTTATGGGCTGATGAGATAGCTCAGTGGCATAAGCACCTGCCTGGCAAACGTGAGGTCCTGAGTTTGACTCCCGGTACCCACATATGAAAAAAGGGCCAGTGATATTGCTCAGCAGCATGGGTGCCTACTGGCACGCGAGGTCCTGAGGTCGACCCCCGGTACCCACACACACACACACACAAAATCAATATTTACAAAAGGAGTATCTTCAGTATGAACTGAAAGAATAACTATATATTTTTAGGAAACTGTTTCTTTTAAAGATTGTCCCAGAATCTTTTTTTTTTTTTAAGTACAGCAAAGTATCAGATAGTGTGATGGATTCACTGACAGATTTTATTTGAAGCATGACAACTAAACCATCTATAGATACTCAGTGCAAACCAGTAGCAGAATTTTGTGATACTTGTTTTAATAAAATAAGACATCAGATTCCCAGAAGCAATTCTTTTTCTCTTTTAAAAGAAATGATCTTTCCAGTGTTATAGCCACTAGGGAATTCTCCCTTTTAGAGAACCTATGCATTAAAATCTTGAACAATCTGTGCACTGAAGGAATAGAGTACCCATGATCTGTGTTTGGGATCTAAAGAAAAAGTCTTAAATGTCTGTATAAACCCACTGAAGAACAATTTGTTACTTTGGAGATCTTTCCTAAGCTGTTCTCTGGCCATTGTGCATATATGTTATCACAGGAAAAATTATACACAGACACACAGACACACACACGGACATGGACACACACAAACTCACACTCATTGAGACATATGCATATAGATATTAAGATAGATACAGATATATATATGGACAGATTTAAAACTACTTTATTCAATATGGGAAGCTAATAGAATAGCTAATACAAGGGTAATAAAATGTATATGTGCATGTGTCTGCACTAAAATACTTTATTTTTCTGTATTAAAGGAAAATAATGGAAATTATACATTAAAGGTTTAAAATAATTTTTACCTGTGTGCACATAACTTTTAAAATAATTTTATTCTGATAAAGTTTTTAATTTTGCTAAGAATTTGGTTTGATTTTTCTTTCCCAAACTTGAGAGGTCTCTGTCAAATCGTTTTCCCCATTTGTAACCATCTGAAGAAGTTCAAAGGCAAGTTTAAAATAATATTGACTATAAAGGCTGGCATCTGCATCTCCATCTTCCTTGGTTTTGATTTCACGTTTCTGTTGCATTGTTTCTTATATACATCATTTATTTATAATCCATACCAGAAATTTTTATAGAAAATATCTCAGGAAAAGACAGATTACATATTTTAAAACACTAATGGTGGAAAAGTGTTTTGTTTCTTTTTTATCACTTATTTCTCCTTAGTAGAAAACAATATTAATTATTCCACAATAAATTATAACCAAAGTTTATATGTTCACCCTTGGCCAAGTCTGAATTGTAATATAATCTAAAAATATATTTCAGTTGTTTGCAGTGTAATTTCAGCAGTCAGTCATCATGTTATTCTCTCAAAGGAAAAGAAAATCAAATTGTGCACTATTAAACATTTCCAAAAGGTTTTGTCTTGTTTTTGTTTTCAATTATCCTCCCAACTATAAATATGGCACTAAAAGCAAAGTTAGTAAGCTTAAGTGAATTGTATTCCTCTTAACATATTACCTTTACTCTCCCAATATGTCTGCATCTATATCTATGCATCTATGTTTATAAATCCATAGTCATAAAGACACGGAACAAATAAATTGGAGAGCTCAAATTGTGATCCCATTAGTTCAACCCAAAATACCACCAGGACATTTTTAAGAGAAAGTATTGTTTTGGCTTGATTTATCAATGTAATTACTAAATTAACGACTACCTTCTTTTGGCTGTATCTACGGATCGTTATAATAACAGCCCAACGACAAATACAAAATGTATGAATATTAATGTATAGGAAGAGCAAGGGTCATGAAGTCAAGAAATTCTGATAGTTGAATGTAATTGAACTGTGAAAGCATCCTGAAGTATTTGCCTACTGAGCTGAGTTTTAGAAGGAAGGGAAAGAAACAGATCAGCTGAAGGCCAAGGAAAGGACATTTCAGACAAGGCGCAATAGATAATGGATGCATGGTGGAAGCAGCCTTAATTCTCCCTCAACTTTGCTAACTTAGGCCTTACCTATATAAAGAAGTATTGAATGAACACCTCTAGTTATTTAGCTCTTAAAAGTAAGGCTAATTTGTTCTTGAACACGGCTTTCCAACATTTCGCCTAAAAGTAGTTTCTGCTTCTTTTCACAAAGACTGTAACACTCTATTGATTTTTGCAAGCTTTGCAATTTCTATTTTTTCTGTTTAACATCTCTTTCATGCTTTGGTTTAGAACTTATCTCACCTGCTGGGCATACTGTTGGTGGAAACATTTAAACTGAATTTCCACCATTTTCCATCTAGGCCTTGAAGAAGGAAAGATTTTTTGTTCTCTGTTCATTTATTTACTGATAATAACATTAACTTGTTGCAGAAAGAATTGACTAAAATTATGCTGAGATAACAAAACAGATTTTGGCCAACTATTTAGTGTATTGTTGGCCTAATATGTGTTATGATGTTTATGTGCACAAATTGGCTCCTTTACAAATTGGCCTGCTGGACTTACAAACTAAAGGAAAGATAAGACAATGTACAGGACAACTTTTTAAAAAAAGTACTGTAATTTTTGCTGTTTGTAATGTACAGTACAGCATTGTAGTTTTATGTTCTGTCATACATTACATTTTATGTAAGAGTTATGCAAATAAAAGCAAAGACATCAAGTTGGAGTTTCCTTTGACCATTTCTTTGCACTGAATATTGTAATATACATTCTATATACAATTTCTTATTTAGTGACCAATTAATTTAATGACCTACTTACAGGAATGAATTCGGTCATTAAATGAGGAGTGTCTACATACATATAACTGATACTGGGAGGATTAGAAGATGTTTTGACTATTAAATGATAGAAAAATATAATTAACAGTTTAAAGACTAGTACCACAAATATACTAATTTTGGGTATAATTTATAAATTTTAAAATTGAAGTGATGGAATAACTTTTTCTTGAACTCACAATTTTAAGAGTTAGAGAAAGCATTTGTAGTGACACAATTGCTTTCAGTTCTTGAAGATTTCTTTGCAATTTGAAATTGCAAATAAGACCATTTTCTGCTTTTAGCTTTTCACAACAACATGAAAAAAAGTATTTTGATGAAGTTAGGTATAGAAAGCCCTTCCTGGACCTCGTCACGGTTCAGTGAAGTTTATATTTGTAATCCCATGGAAAAGTTATTGGAATTCCAATAAGTTAATTTCAATCTACCACTTCCAGTGCAACCCATGGCAAGGATAAAGACACTAAGGCATGTTTGCAATTGTGGGGATCCAAAGGGGTCCTGAGTCCAGCTAGAACGATGGCTAACCAGAACAAAAGGCCTCAACCCAGGGCTGAACCCACGTTTTATTTATTCATGAAGAGGGGAGTCGCTCAGGGATGAGTGACTGAGAGAAAGGCAGGATAGTAGTGCTTTGAGCTGGGCTAGCTAGGAGTCCTGAAATCACCTCTGCAGTATGCAGAGACAGACAGATGCAGAAAGAGTTATCAGCATAGCACAGATTAGGGCAGTGTCTAGTGTTTTGGGGTCAGTGCTTCAGTTTTGATGTGTAATCCATGCCCTGAGAAGTCGTAGCCTCTTTTTTCGAGGCTCATTCTCAGCTGACAGTGTGGCATCACTAGGCCTAGCTCACACATATTATTTGGGAGCTGTAGGTGAGCCATCGCTGACCTGTCCCATTGCTTCAAAGACTATACATCAGCACCTCAGCTAGACCCATTTGCGTTGCTCAAAGCCAACTGAAGGGACAAGGAAATGTCCCAGCCAGCTCTGTACATATTAACACATGGAGGTAAGGCCAAATGCTTTTCTTTCAAGGGAAGCTGCACAGGTGGTCCTCCACAGTTAAGATTCCACATGTTTCTATCCCCAAAATGACCTTGATTGCTTCCTGGGGGGTGGTCTCGATTGTGCAGACATAGAGGACATTGGAACATTTAATGTGTGACCTTGGTTCATTTTATTTAATCTGGAGCCTTGGGTTCCTAATTTTAAAGAAAAGGGAAATAATATTTTGTTTTCAACTTTTTTGTAAGGATTACATAAAATACACATAATTCCATAAATATAAATTTATTTCTTTTCTTATATTAGGGGTAAAGTTTTTGTTTGTTTGTTTGTTTGTTTGTTTTTAAATCGGAACAGAAAATACAGGATAAAATTTCCTACTGTTAGTGGTAAGTGGTGAGTACTGGGTTTTAGATATGCATGTCAGAATTTTCTAATTGTGTGGCTTCTAAATATTTATTTGTTTCAGTTTTAGTAATCTGATTTATGAAATGGAGTTAGTAGGAGATTTGCTGAAGTCTGTCTAACTACTGCATCCAAAAAGAGAAAACTGGGATCTCATGCATAATTACAAATTTTTCCCTACATTTCACCTTAACAGATTCTTTACCTCAATGTTTTACATTTAGTCACTGGGAATATTTGTCTTCAATGAGATGTTCTCCAACTTCACCTTAATTATAAATTATTGGAGAAGAATCCTTAAAACACCAGATATCTAGTTAAAAATTGCAAATCAACCACTACCTAGATATAGTTTAGCTTTTGATTACTGGGCATGAGTCTACACAGACTGTACAGGGCCTGATGGGCTCTGTTGGGTATGCAATAGACTGTGATGAATCTACACACACTCAACAGTGAGATCCACGTGAGGGATCCCTGGCCACGCCTCCCAGTCTTCCAACTCAATCCGAAATGTGTTCTTTGCTTAGAAATACTAATTTACCATGTGTTAGAAATAATGTACTTCATAATTATTTGAACTACATGAGGAAATCCCTCTAAATAACCGTGCTAGTGCCTTACAAGTTTCAGTGAGTTTAACTATTGTGTACTGAAATTTGAAGACAGGCTACTTTTTATCAGCTGTAAACGTACGATTGTCTTGAACTGAAAACAGAAAAGAAAACTAAAAGGAAAGCAAAGCCTATTTTCACAAGAGAGTCATCAAAGTAAGTAGTAAACATTCAAGCTCCACTTGAAAGTCAGGCTTTCTCTCACTGGGGAAAACAAAGTTTCGAAGAAAGAATGAAATGTAAAGGGAATACAGAAAGGAAATTAAGTACCTATGAAGAGAATAGCCAACTCTATTTACAGGCAGAGTGTAGAATCATAATAAGTTGCCAACATGATGGAAATCAAGAAAGGCAGATGGGCCATCACATCTCACCTGGATGTAAGTGGCCAGGTG
Source organism: Erethizon dorsatum (assembly GCA_028451465.1). Lineage (NCBI taxonomy): Eukaryota > Metazoa > Chordata > Mammalia > Rodentia > Erethizontidae > Erethizon > Erethizon dorsatum. The sequence goes on along the minus strand of CM051837.1, from coordinate 47,902,282 downwards.
AATACACTCCTAAGCCAAAGCCCCACAGAGAAAGAGGTGCGATATGGCAAAGTGTACAGTGTAAATCCACAGAGGTGTTAGGAGCATTCCCCATGTCGGTGACAATGTGATGAAAAGATAGGACTGAAGAAAATGTGCATACTGGAATGGAAAAGGGAAAATTTCATGCAATTTCTTTTAACACACCCAAGACTGAGTGTACACTGTCATCTGCAGTCTTGAGGAGATACATTGCTAACAAGGTCTTCCAGAGTGCATAGTATTATATTTTTATAGTTTCCTTTTCTTACTGCAGATACTGCCTAATTAGGAAAAAAAGATTTTTTTACTGCAGATTTTATTTTACTGTAAAAGTCACTGCATTTTCAGGAAATGAACATAGCATTTTTCCCAAGGGGCTTAGCTAAATGAGAATTTCAGAAAGTGAAATTCTATGAACACTTAAAGATAAAAATATGGAATAATCTTCTGCTTGAAAAACAAAAATTCTTGTTCATGTAGATTAGATCTGAGGCATTGAAAGTTGTAAAACTGTTCCTTTTATGCAAGTATCACTGCAGATTTAAACTCATGTGGTACGCATTCCATTTTTATTGTCTACTGTACACCAGCACTGTACTAGGGGTTACAGATTCAAAGTGGCTTCACTAATACTACCTGATTTCCTGTTTGAATTATGGACTCATTAAGAAATAAGGCCAAAAAAAAAAAAAAAGATGGAGACAGAAGTATCCCCTTAGTTACTCATAAAGCTGATTCTGAAAAATGTAGCTATTTTTAGGGAATATTTGCAGACAATTTATTTTCTTACTAATGGATGCCAGAATTAAATGGACCTACCTACCCAGTTGCAGGCAATGGCAGTATGCTGCAGCCCTCACTCCCAGGGTTTTGCTTGGGAGCTTTCTTTGGAAGACACATAATATAGAGGAGAAGCACAGACCATGAAGTTCCTTTAAGTAGCTGGATACTAGGGGAAAGAAAAGGGGTTAGCAACACATGTCCTTCATCTCTACTAAAAACTGCTCATCAGAAGGTGTCATTTTCCCTGCCCAGAAAAAAAGCTTGAGAGGTTTAGAGAAGGTGTGAGTGTAGCATCAGAAGTGGGGGAAAAGTCTTCCCTGTGTACATGGAGCTTCTTCCTTCACCCACAGATTACCTAGTTTCAAAAGGAAATAGACAGTCCTGCCTCTCTTCCCCCACTAATTCCTGCTCTTTGGGTCTGCTTCTTACCAATTATTTTCCCTGTACTATGGCCCAGTGCATAATGGCCACATTCCAGGGAATCCTTCCCTTAAGAAATCCCACTAGGGAACTTAAACAACTTTCTAGACCACTGTCTTCACAGAGACTGTCAATCATTTGTTCTCCTAAATCACAGAAAGTGTAGACCATTAATCTTTCACAGAGATACTAATAAAGCAACATTAATATAATGGAAAGAAAGAGAGAAGAAAGAAGGAATTGGTAGGAAAGGCCTAACTTCTATGCAGTTGTAAGACATTTCCTTCTATACAGAGTCCTTCCTGAACATAAGAAGTCAGAGAAATAGGCTGTCCTGAAATTCCTGCCACACTTGGTCATTTACAAGGATCAACCTGGGTTAGTAAGGCCTCAAGGCAAACATGGGGTCACCCAGAGCACAGAACTAGGGGCTGATGATCCACCATGACCTCTGCAGCAGACCACTGGGGTGTTGCCTTTTTGTGGTCACCATTTCTGATTTTCCCCCTTTCTTACAGAAGTCTAGTCTGTAAAATTATGTATTAGTAGCAAACTAACTCTGCTTTTTCATCTACAAATGTCTTTTGCCCTCATGCTTTAGATTTATTCACAGAGCATCAACATTTTCTTGACAGATATCATTTCTCAGAACAAAGAAAATATTATTTCATGGTCTTCTAGATTTCATTTTATAGGAAGAAGTCAAATTTCAGTCTAATTCTCTATTTTAAAGTAAATTATTTTGGCAGATATTTGTAGTTTCACTACTATGTGGTTAAAATAAATCTGATTTATTTATCTTAACTGAGATTTGCTAGTATTACCAAATCTGGCATTCATGTCTTTTACTGATTCTGAAAATTTCTTTCTTCCATACGCCTCTGTTTGCTCTTTCTGAAACTCCAAATAGCTTATATTTAACCTCTTCTCCAATCATTGGGAGGTGAATAGTGGTAGATTTTGCTCAAACTCTCTCAAACTCTAAACAGCTGATTAAAAATGAGATATTTCTAAAGATATCCTACATTACCTAAGGAAGTATTGAGAGTTTTAAAATTAGTACTAGCAATGTTTACCCAGAGTTTGGGCTACTTGAAAAAATATCTCATTGTAGATATTCAAACATGACAAAGATGAATTTATAATATGATCTTTAAACTCGTTCAAATCTCAAAATTGTATTATCTTAATTAAATAATATTCAAGTAATTTTATTTCTGAAGTCTAAAGTGTTCTTATAGTGCATTAATCTAAATCCCATAGCTATGTGTGTAAAAAGGGCCTACCTCATCATTCTTTCAAGAATACTAAAATTAATTTAAGATGTTCCAGACAAGTGACCTTGAGGTTCACTCAGCATGAATTAATGTTGACATGAATAGTACAGCTACCTGTCAAAATTATTTTAGATTGCTTCAGTATTTCTGTGAAGATTTAATCACTTTAAAAAGTGTTTTAAAGAAGCCAATCTCCTTTCTTTGACTGCAGTTCCCATTTATTGTTTTGTAAATTTTTATTTTAATTTTTGTCTAGAAGGACTGTTGTTTTCTTGGAAAAAAGATACCAAAAACTAAGGATAGAGAAGAAACAACTGGACTAATTGAAATAAACTAATTCATAATAACAAACAGCAAATACTTCTTCTGTTTGTCCAAATGGTTCTCTTTAGAAAGTAATTCTATTGCCACCATTCTATGTTCTCTGTAGCCTTTAGGTGCCCTGTGTAATTCACATTAGCCTGCTTTTCCCCATACTACTAAATTCTCTTTATTTCACTTTCTTCTGGATACTGTAAAACCAAAAATAATGAATTAATATATGTAGAACATTTAAAAGAATACCTGGAGAATACTTAGTGCTCAGTAAATATTATTATTCCATGTTAACAGAGATGTCATATAGTCCAAGAGCTAGGAGTGTTGTCCTACTCAAGTCCAGGCGAATGGGTCCCCAGGGTGACATACTACATAGACTGTGTGGCCACAGAGCATGGCCCCGTGTTCTCATCATATTAATGGAAAAGAAATCCAATAGCAATTATTATAATATCCACTTTGAATCTTTTCCCAGTAACATTAATTATTAAATTGGGTCCATTCAAATAAAATGTTATATTTATTAATATATGTGTGGTAATTTATAATTTTCAAAAAGATAAAGGTATAAACCTCATGAAAAATCAAAACAAACACATATTAGACATTTGATTTAACTCAGGACTTTAACAGTAAAGAGTAAGTAAGATGGACTGATTCAGAACAAAATTTGAAAAACATACATGTGTATGTGTACATACACACATATACATATATATATATAAAGACAAATATGGTATTTCACATTAAACTGGCTAATACCCATTTGAGCAATAAAATTTAGTATTTCTGGTTATCATTCCTACATAGCAGATATCATTTATATTTCCACTGGACTAAATATATGTGATTTTGTGTTACCAACTTCAACTTTGACAATCACCCTCTAATGATCAGTATTTCAATGAGAAAAAGTAATCAACATGAAAGGTTACATTTAAATTATTAAATTTGCTTCTTACTGTAATACAAAATCTATATCTGTGTCTACATTTCAGATTTATCATAGGCAAAATAAAAATTTTTCCCTAATTCGGACATTAGTAAGAGACAGCAAACATTATTCTCTAAATATTTAGTTTATCTGTGTCTCCCAAGAAGGCCCTAACAGTACAGCAAAGAGAAGCAACATACTAAAGTAGTCTTATCCATTTTTAAGGAGACTGACAGAAGAAACATTTTATTTGGAAAAACAGTAAATTTCTTTTCCTAAATTCTCATTTGTTTTGTAGCTACTGTCTACCTCTTCCAAATACTATTAATTCCGGCATAGCTCCATTTTCTAGGCAAATAGCAGTACTTGCTTTTTTCACACATGCTTCATTATTTCTTGTCCCTGTGATATATATTATGGTGTTGTATCAACCCTGAAAAGAATTTATTTTGTCCCAGAATTATCAGAATCATTCATTTACGTCAACCAAAATGTAAACATTTCCAAGAAGATTTAACTGAGACTACCAAATGTAATTTCTTCATCCTCAACCCAGACTTCACGTTTGATCGGGATGCCAGTTTTGACACTTTTTATATGGTCAACAGAAGGAATTGCTGGTTAGAAGTTATCCTATATCTGAGTGTCATTTAGTGTATGTTAAGTATGGCTAATTGCCGAGTCCATTAAGCCTGACGACTATTTAAGTCTCAGACTACCTCACCTCCGAGGAGAACATTTCTCCTAAGGGAAGAGGATGCTGGGCATAATGAAGCTTTCTTTTCTAGGAAATTGGTCAGTATTGCTTGATGTCTTCACCTGAGTTGGTATTGCATATGTGTGGGCCTAGGATATTTAAGATGGGAATGGAGGGGAGGTTATAAGTTAAAATGGGAAGATGTTTCACTAAACTCTATAAGAAGTTAGAATATGATATGCTTTGGTATCCTAACCACAGTGCATCCCGTGAAGAGAAAAGTGACCTTCCTCACTGTGCATTTACATGTAGATGTCTTCACAGCTACAGAGCAACTAGGATGGTATTTGGCGGGAACCTAAGACTCAGCTCCAGTGATACCCAATAGGCACTGACAATGGTACCTAGAGAATGTGGAGCTGCCAACTTGAAGAAGCACTGGAACTTCATAGAGCTCTGAGCCTAGAGAATATCTGAGACACCAGTGAAATGGGCAGGGATGCCCCAAAGACTTATATTACATGGAGAAACCAATAGTAACAACAGAGGGGCTAGCAGGGCAAATGGCAGCAAGCAACATGTATTGGTGGGTTAATCTGCCAAATATTTGGTGTTAAATTATTCCACAGTAGGTTGTGGCACTAAACTAGAAATGGTAGGGAAGTATTAGCACACTATGATTTGTTCAATAGATGGTAATATCAGCAAATTCCATATAGTTCTTTTCTCTCCTACTAGTACTGTTAAGAAGAAACTACAAAAGTCAATCCCCATAATGGCTATCCCATAGTATTGTGTGTGTAGCAATGTATGTAGAAATTTGAAAGATGAATGAAAATGAAACGGTATAGTATATAGGATTAGTGAATTTTAGATTCGTACTGTATGTCTGGCAACAAAGGTGCATGTTCTTGTTTGGACAAGTGTCCTCCAAAGGTCCATGTGCCAAAGGTTTGGTCTCCAGAGTGGCACTGTTGGGAGGTGTGTTGGGGACCTTTAGGAAGAGGGGCCACATGCAAGGTTCTTGGGTCATTGGAGTGTGCGCTTGAAGGGGATGGTGGGACCACAGACCCTTCTTCTCCCATCTGTTTTACTTCCTAACTGTGAAGCGAGCAGTTTACCCTACCATGTGCTAAATGCTATTTCCGTCTAGTACACCCATCAGACACCCAAAGCCACAGGGCCACTCATTCTTGGACTAAAACCTCCAAATTCGTGAACCAAGATAAATCTTTTTATGTGTTAATTATCTCAGTGATGGACAGTGCATCATGTATTTACCTCTTCTGTACAAACTACAAATGAGGAACTGTGCTAAGCATCAAGGGACCCAATAAATGATTAGACTACATGAAAACAGTACTGTTTACCTAAGAAGAGGACAGGCCTAGAAGGACACTAGAATCAGGCAACCTAAATATCTTAGACTATTCTTACCCTCAACAGCTTTGTTACTGACCCCGAATTTCTCCAAAATTTCAGCCTATCAGAAATTTAGGAAATATATACTTTATATTTTGACAAGAAGTGAAGTGCAAATAATTGGAAAACTTCCACCTTTTCTTATCATTATTCAAAATGAGAAATAGAAAACATTTTGGGCAATCTTCCCACTTGTTCTAAGTTCATTTTCTGCCTTTTCAGTTACCTGTGGTCAACATCAGTCCAAAAATGCTAAATGAAAAATTCCAAAAAACAATAATAATTTATAAGTTTTAAACCACACACTGTTCTGAGTCACATAATGAAATCTTGCATCCTCCTGCTCCATCCAGCCCAAGGTAGGATTCAACCTTTTATATTCATGACCCTGAAAACTTAAAAAGCATTGATACCTTGCTATACATTTAAGTCAAGAATATATAATTAGGACCGGTGATATCGCTCAGCAGCATGGGTGCCTGTTGGCGTGCAAGGTCCTGAGGTCGCCCCCCCGGTACCCACAAAAAAAAAAAAAAAAGAAAATATAATTATATGAAAAGATATTTCTTTAAATTCTTACTTTATAATATATACTGATATACCTAAAGTATATTTTAGTTAAAATGTAATAACAAATTAGTCAAACTTTGAAGGAAATATTGAAAAATATTTACCCAATGTGTAATTATAAAATACTTTATAGGCATGTGGACAATGCATATAGTTGTTTAAAATTAGGAGTGCTTGAATATAAAGGTATAAAAATATCTGTGCATGGGGAATATCATAGATAAGACTATAAAGCAAACATCATGTTGAAAGCTCTGTGACATTGGGTAAAGGACTCAATGTGCCTTGCTAACTTTGAAGGTAGAGAAAAAGGGCAAGAGCTGGGAAAGAGGGAGTCTTCCAAAAACTGGAAAGAGAGAAGGAAAGGGTTTTCTCCTAGAACTTCCGAAAGGAATACAGCTTTGGCAACACCATTAGTCCAGTTAGACCTGTTTGAAACTTCTTTGCTACAAAACAGATAATAAAGGCTCTTTTTTTAAAGTCACTAAACTTATAATAATTTGTTATGGCACCAAAAGAAAGCTGATATATCAAGGATAACTAAATATGTTTTACCATTTTGATCTCATCTTAGTATTTCCTAAGATAGAAGAAAATTATTCTGAAGAGAAGAAAGTACAGTACTTTCATGTCCTTGACATAGACTGAAATTTGAGGAATCCTAGACTCAGCCAGAAGACATTTGATTCCATCTGAAAGACTCTTTCACTAATGATAATTTAGCTCAAAGAAGGTTTATCTACTGGGCAGGTGACTATGAAGAAGATTTGAGAAACAAATCTACTTTCTGGATTCTCAAAATCATTGTCTATTTAAATATTAAATTAAGCTATTATTTTCTGTATATCATCTTTTAATTACACCTTTTGGGATACTTCAGCAGGAGAGACATAATTACAAGGTGTGATATGAGCAATTTCACTTTCCTTTCTATTTATTCAGTCACTCAGAATGGTTGAAAATTGTCCTTTTATTTTAGAGTACACAGATATTTAGTCTGATTTGAATAAGACCGCAGAAGGTTTCTGAGCAATTACTTTACTCACACATTGAAACTGCAGCCCTCATTAAAATATAATCATCAAGTTCTATTTTATAAAAGAACGAACAATGCATTTACTGTCAATTTGCTCTTTAAGAAAAATAAGATATTTATGGGTGTAAACTTTCATCTTTGGGAGAAAGTTACAATTCTTTCTAAATCTACAGATGTCAGTGCTCTAGCAACTATTCAAGTCCATGGAAAAGTTCAATTGACAAGACTGAGGATGACTCAGACTTACTTTCAGAACAATAGACCTATGTGCCTGCATATATAGGCATAAGAATTCTTGAAAAAGAAAACTATGTTTTTTGAGCATCATTGACGAAGGTAATATATAATAAATGTGATCTATTTTATTTGCTTAAGTTCACCAACATAGCTCATTGCTTGCCTACATTACATGAAAAGCTAAATTATACTACAGAACTTGCAGCACCAAGACAAAAGATGACAAACACCTAAGTGTTCCTCCGGCTTCACTCTCAAAATAACAGGTTCTCATTCCATTCCTCAGTTGTTTAAGAAAATAGACAACTTTCTGACCATGTAGCTAACTGTATTTTGTCAAGTTTAATATTTTAAACTGAAGAATTTAGTAAATACCAGTGAATCAAAACCTTCTGATTTAGGTTAATTTAAATTATTCTTGAGAAGAGAAAAGAAAACAAGAACTTGTGCAAATCCACAGCTAGATACTATTTTCTTGGTTATAGATACAAGATAAAAAATGTTGTACTTTCAGGAAAACATCTTGTGTGCAGCATTTCACAGCAGTGGAAATGAACCTGCATATTTGTGTCCAAACTCATCTACAGCTGCGTGTGTCCACCGACGATATCACACTGTGTTCTGATTGATGCTTCTATTAAGTTGGCTTGGAATGACATTTTCTTTTCCCATTCTCGCCTAGACAAATAATTGATTTTTTTGATACAAAAGAATACAGAGAATATAGTATTAAATAATATAATCTTCTATACACTGCAATAATATAATTTCGTAGACTGCTGGATATTTTTGCCAGGATCTCTCTATTTTAGTATAAATGAGGGACTAATGAGGCAGCAAGGAGAGGGGGACAAACAAAGCCTGATAGCAACAGAGAACTATGTGGAAGGCACTGTGCTTCACAAACACATCAGCGGTATGCACCTTACTGTGTGTGACTTGCCTACGATCTCTACCTAAAAAACTCTTTCCCCAGAAATAGATACAGTTCTTTCCTCTCTCTAAGCTTGGTTAAAATCTCATTTCCCTACAGAAGCTGTCCCCAGTCATCCTGTCTAAAGAATATACCACTTCCCACTAAACCCATTCCTTGCACTGTTATTCCTCATAGTCCTTATCGCCATTTGGCTATTGTATATTTATTTGCTTTTATTTATTTTTTGCCCCTCCTAACCCCTGTGCCGCAGGTTTCATGAGAGTAGTGCCTTGTCTACTTTGTTGCTTACTGTATAAGTACCTAGAACAGAGCCTGACCCACATTTGCTGAATACATGAATAAATTTATCATCCTCCCCTAAGTAATATTAAATCAGATTTCTTCACCTGGAGCATTTTCTAAACTTCCTGAGTAGTTGACTAGATTCTTTGCTGTTCAAAAGTTGAAACCCACAGTCTACTAAGTATGTTTGGAAGAAAGAAAAAGAAAAAGAAGACAACTTGCAATAAGCTATATAGTAACAACACAAGGAACTATAATATCCCACATGACTGTGACTTGGGATGTTCATACAATAAAGAAAGTTGATCATTTGTTCTTTCATTGACCAATTTCTTTCATTTATTTGTGATGTCTAACAAGCATCCAAGTGAAGGAAGATGCGAGAAAGCAGCAGAATATAAAGCTTCAAGTTCAAGTAAGAGGCCCAAACTAAAAAGAATTGTAAGTCATCAGAATTTCAGTGATATATAAAACCGTGCCACTACCATGAGCTCACCAAAGAAGCAAGTGTAGGTAGAGAAAGGAAACAGGCCCAGAACTGAAACCAGGAAACTCCAACACTTAGAGGTTGGGAGGTGAGAAAAAAAGCAGCTGACACTGAAGAGGAATTTCAGACCTACAGGAGGAAAACAAAACAGGAGAACAGTGCATCAAGGCAAGGGGTAGGAGGGCACCTGAGTTAAATGCTGCTGATACAGGGGTGCAGGAAAGATACAGGGAAGCTGTTATTTGCTTTATGACCTGGAAACGAGCGAGGTGCAGTGATGTGAACAGAGAGTTAGGAGAGATATAGATTATAGACAATTGTTTTCAGTAGTTTTTGTATAAGGGGAAGAAGAAAAGGGAGAAGAAACTAGAGGAGGAAGATGTTGTCATCCTTGTAATTAAAATAAGAAAAATAGTAGCATGTATCTCTCTGCTACAGTCTACTTCCCACAGGCCTAGTGCAGAAAAGATTTGTTTTCTTTAGCTTTAAGCAATTAAAATATCTATATGAAGGAAACATTAATTTATTCATTTTGAATGCCAGTCAAATAAATTCACATTATAAATACATTTGAGTCTTTATGAGATGTGATCAAGAATATGGTGAATGATGCTGCAGGCTCATATAAACCTAACAGTGTGTTCTCATCCATCATATTCACTGGGTCTGGCACCATGTGACTTCTGGCTCTTCTCCAAATTAAAAATGGCCACAAATGCTAAACATTTTGAATAGATTCAGGACATTGGGCGGTCACATCAGCACAACTAAAGACAGCTGCAAAAGACTTTCCAAACTGCTTCAGAAAGTGGCAGGGATGATGGGAAAGTATGTTTGAAGGGAAAGGGAGTATTTTGAATGGGATTAATGGCAATGTGTTGTTTACTGTAGTAAATATTTAAAAATTTAATTGTCCGCTGTATTTTTCGATTATACCTCATATTTCTTAACAGGAAAGCCTACTAATATTTCATGAGTCCATGAATTGCATTCTACTCATACTTCCTAGGATTATCTCTCAAATAAATTACCCTTGCCTGATTTCCTGTGTCAGACCATGCTTTGGAGAGAACCTACACAAATTTGGTGCCAGAATTCAACCTAAAAAAGAACTCTGGAATAGAATGCCAAATCTGGATCAAGTCAGATGATAACAAAGATACAAGCACTGACAGTGGGGGTGCCATGGCCTTTGTTATGCTATAACATCACAGCTACTAACTCTCTCACCTCAAGTGGATCGGGATTAAGTACAGATAGAAAGGAAATATTGGGGTGCATATCATCAGTTCCCCTGGTTTTTATGCCTTCATTCTCAGACTAAATTTGCTTCTTGGCTTTCCAAAGTCTCCAGCTTACAGATGCCAATTCTTCCTAATAAATCTTTATATATATGCATGCACATGCACACATACATACACATACACACATACACACACACAGAGTATAATTTTTGTTTATGTGCATATATATAGTATAAATGTATAATCTATATTTTATTTCCTGCTCGTTCTATTTCTCTGTTTAATACAAACCTTAAAGTTATGTAATCTAGGGCCAGTGAGATAGCTCAGCGGCATAAGTGCCTGCCTGGCAAGCGCGAGGTCCTGAGTTCGACTCCCAGAACCCACATTCAAAAAAAGGGCCGGTGATATCACTCAGCGGCACGGGCACCTGCTGGCGCGCAAGGTCCTGAGTTCAACCCCCGGTACACACACACACACACACACACACACACAAAATTATGTAATCTAATTATAAGATTATAAAATAGGTTTCATCAGTTACGATGCCTTTGGGCATCTCAAATTGGCCTTAAACATAAGGAAACGCATGTCATTGGTTATAAAATGTTCACAGCTGAGGTGGCTGCACAGGATTTACAATTGCCAAGGTCAGTGTCATCACGGAACCAGATCAGTCCTTTTCTTTATTTTACCAACCTCGTGCTGCCTCTGCCCTCGTGTTGTCATTGTTTTTTGTAAGAGGTCTGCAGAAGCTCCTGATGCTAGATCCAGATTCTTTGTATTAGGAAGGAATAAAAATAGTATTTCAGTGTATACTTACCAAGGGCCAGAAAAACCATTCTCAGAATCCCTTCCCAAAGAGTATTCATCTTAGGTCATTTCCCAACCCACAGAAATCAAAGACAAAGAAAGTATGACCACTATGACCACAACCAGCTGGTACTTTCCCCACACTGTGAGGAAATTCCCAGAATTCATGGTAAGTGAACAAAGTCAGAGGAATGGGGGAAATTAAAGTGGGATTAGATAATATGTTATATATGATACACACTATTTTCAGTGAGTTTTTTTAAAACGAGGCCATGAAGGCATTATCCAAGAACTTTTAGGGTGATCAGCCAGGCCCAAGTTTGGTGCCCCTTAGCAGCATTATCTAGTCATCGCTGTCTGTGACTCAGACTGTGGGCAGCAGGAACAGAAAATCCTGGACACACCGCTTCACTATTAAAGCATACTGAGTGGCCTGAGCCTTGTGATCTAACCTCGACATTCATACCTGAATTTACACTCTTTGAAGGCAACTGAGAATACTACCAAAAAGCATATAATAAATAATAGCAGTATAAGCTTCGTTTGGTGCTGTTGGCTGAAGAAAACGTGTTTGATGTATTACGTGCATTTGCACCTCTCACCATCAACCCCACATGATATTAAAGAAAGATGTCTATAGCAAACTCCTATAGGTTTGTATTCATACCAAACTCAATATAAACAGAGGCCATTTAGGGTTGACAATACATATAAGAATTTTGGTATATCTTTTTTTATGTTTGCAAAATAGTTCTGTAAAAACACATTATGTCAACCAAAATATATTTTAAATTGATGGATGGGCTTCTTACTGGAGCAAGACTGTGAGAGAAAACAATAAATTGAGAAAATCCTACTTATTATAAATAATCCCTCCTTAATTTGTCCTTAACATAAATTTGGATTTATGCACTTTGAGTTTTTTTAAATATTCAGTTAACCTGAATTTAACTGATCTGAGTAATTTAAAATAGCTATTGTCATGATCATTACACCATAATAGCAACGTTAAAATTTTATTTCACGTGTAAAATCAGTTTTTATCTGAAATAAGACTTAAACTCTGTAGGATGAAAATACATAGTATTTGAAAATTCAGTTTTAAAATGGGAAATACAAAAATCACCAAACCCATTCAGTGTCTGCCTTTTCACAAAGCAGAATTTTATGAAAAATTAATACACTTATTTTACTTTTCTTACTCATAAAACAAAACTGTCAAATTGAATACATAAGAACTTTTTCCAAAAGTGGTTTTGAGTCTCTTAACTCAGTCAGATTAGAAGACGTGAGTTTCGTGTAAAGGATTACATTCCCACGGATTGCAGCAAATTAAACCAAACTTTGATGTAAGAAAAATTAGCTTGCAATTACTACAGCCAACAATTTTCAAGCCAACACCAGTATTGTAGGTAGCTTTAAATTACTAGTTAAAAGATAACAATTACCCCATAAGATTTATCTCAATATTTGACCTGCTCCATCTCTGATTATATTATGAAAACAAATAACAGTCCTTGTAATCATGATGGGGGTGGGATGTGGTGGATTATTTCAAATGTAAGGAAATTCAGGAAACAAAGTCATAAGAAAATTGCCATAATCTAATTCCTCTTTGCACTCATTGAGTTTCTTTGATAATAGGAAAGAATTCAAAATACAGGATTTTTTTTATGTAAAATAAATTTTTTACATATGCTAAAGTCTAGAAAAACCTTCACTCAAACATAATCTGTTAGTTTTATGGAATTTGAGGGTTAAAATCATTTTTCCAATCTATTTCAAGTTTCTTTATTTTAAAGGATAGATTGGTATAGCTGGTAAGTGATAGACCTGAGGTTCAAATTTCTTTTTCCTGATTTACCCAAGGTTTCATTATTCCCAGTATTTACTATAGTCTCAAAAGTGATGTTTCTTAAGATGAATTCAAGTAAAATCAATGTTCTATGAGATCTTAACAAATGTTTTTATAAGAAATCTATCCGTGAACAATTAAGTAAGCCTGGGAGGATCTGGTTAAAGTTAACCAGTTTAAGGGGGCTGGGGATATAGCTTAGTGGCAGGGTGCCTGCCTGGCAAGGGTGTGGTCCTGAGTTCAATACCCGGTTTCCCCAAAAAAAGTTAACCAGGTTTTATTCCCCCTTTTTATTCTATAGTAATTATAGAGGCTTCAATTTGCTCCTATAAACTGTGTTGTTATCATTGGACATATATGCATTAGATCAAATCTTAATAAGCTTAATTGAAATTCATGGTGTTTATTTTCTTTGTTTAGTTGTGGTTATTCTTTAGGGGGGCATGGTTTTTTATTTGAGGATCAAAACACTCAATACAATATTATTCCCAGGAATAACAGAAAATGCTATTTGTATCTCTAAGAATTTTGGAGGGTTCCATGTTATATAAAAATAAATGTCTTAAACAACATGGAACTTTATTTTTCTCTCAGGCAAAAGAATCTGTTGTGTACATTCAAGACTGTAGAAGTGCTAGAGATTCTAGGGCTCGTGTTCTTTTCAAATTTCTGGTCAAGGTCACCTCACAGTCCGAACTGGCTGCCAAAATTTTTACCATTTTGTTCGTAGTTCAGAAAGCAGTTGCATCAACTTCTGTATAGCAGCATTCCCTGAAAATCATGCAATGCGTCTGCTAACACGTTATTAGCAAGTACTAGAAATGAAATTCTTTAGATGAGTACATCAAAACTCTTTAGATGAGTACATAAAATTTGGATTCTGCAACTAAGCGTAAGTGTAAGGATGTTTCTCAGGTAGTCTTTTCTATATACTTCTAGATTAAAGTGGACAAAGGAAGGCAAGGAAAAAGAGGAGGAAGAAGAGAGGAGAAAAAGGGGAGGATAGAGAGGAAGGAGATGAAGTTGTAAATGCAGTTTAAAATATGTCTTATTAACCCAACAAGAATCTGGAGGTAATGGAGTGTTTTATTTACTGCAGGGACAGTAAATGGGTTTTTATTCCTGTCAAAATGTAGATGTCTGCTTAAAAAGATCTCAATTTTGACTGACATCTCCAAATGCTCAAATCCTCAAAAGCTTCAAATGCTCGAATCCACAGCATACCAAACTGTCTTCCCAACACGCCTAAACTTTACTTTCTGCATTTCTCCTACATTTACCAACTGCATCTATTATCATAATAAATAAAACAAGTATGTGACAGTTCAATTATCATAGATAATAGGGCCAGAGAGGGGTATATTGTAATCATACTGGAAAGTTCATTTTTGGCAATATGTAACATCCTGAAATAAAGTGCTTCCTGATCGCCAGCTACTTTTCTAACCTAAGTCAGATTTCTCTCAATAAATAACAGAGAAAATGAAAACATCCATAGAGATTAAACTTTGGTTATAGCAAAAATTTTCCATCAGTATTCATAAGCATCTAAAAACATGCAAAAATAAGTCAATCTATAGTTTTCTTGGAGACTATACAAATGCTATTTGGTAGTGCTCTAAATGGATCTCTTTGGAATAAATGTTCATACAGAATATTTTTAAATGTTCAGAATATGTTTTTGGCTTTGATAGGATTAGAGCAATTGTTGTAATTGGGGGCAGATATAATAGCAGTTTTCCAGTATTTGGAAGATGGTAACTGATGTCAATGCAAGTGTTTCACAATTTTTAATAAGATATGGAGTTTTCCTGTGTCAGTAGTGGTAAAATTATTTGTACGTTTCATTTTTAAATTCAACATAGGTGGTCTGAAAGTGATAATGAAAAAGGGCAAGAAAATAAGAAAACCAAATGTTTAGTGTGTCAGGAACCACATTTACTGTCTCATCAGTGGCTTTATGTTTACTTGTCATAATTAGCTTATGAGTATTTTTAGTCCCATTTTATAAGTGAGAAAAAAATAGAATATGGGCAGAATAAAATCTTTTCTTAACAGGCTTACTCATTGGAGAAGCTGTCTGCGCTGTTCCCAGCCTGCCTGCTTCCCAAATCTTTTCCCCTTAACCCTGTGACATCACACCTTTGTTCAGGTTGTCACTTCCTCAGGATTTACACACGTATAAAAAACAAACAACATAGGGAATGTGACAAAGAAGAGGAAATGCACTCCTAAACAAGGGTTTAAGGGCCAAATTGGCTTTTTTCTGGAAAGTAAATGAAAATCCCAGAACTTGTTAGATTTGGAGCCAGTGTGAAAACATTGACTTTTCTGCAGCTACTGGGAAGGACGATATGTGTTCCAGAGGCTTCTTGAGTATGTTCTAAAAACCGAATTTCTTCAGTCTAAAAAACAAATGAGTAATTGACTGCGTCAGAACAAGAGCTCTTGGTAAATATTCTTTTTTTCTATTTTTTATTAATTAATTTTATTGACACATTTTATATATACATAATGATCACATTCATCATAGGGAATTTGTACCTGTGCACGATATAACTTGATTCTTTTTTTTCCCATACCCCTCCCTTCCCTTCAACTCCTCTTCCCCTCCTTATTTACAAAAGTTTTGTTTTTGTTTTTTCTTTCTTTTCTTATCATTTTTTCTTTTCCCTTCCTTCCTTTCTCACTCCCCTTTCCTAGTTCCCCTTCCCATTTGAATATTTTCTTCCTATTTCACAATATCTATTATACATTTTGGTCGGTGTGAGAAACCAAAAGGGTAAATATGCTTTTGGGTGACGGTGGTGATAGGAATTTCAGGAATTCCAACAGTAATTGAAAGCATAAAGTGCAGACAGTCACCAGTTTGCAATAGTTTTGTTTATAATTTTTTGATGTTATGATGGCACAAAAATGATATATATTCTGTTGAAATTGTACATTCAGTTTAGAATTTAAATCTTTTCCTACTCTAACAATGTGCAGTATAGTACTGTATTTTTTTATGACACTGGGCAGTAGCAGCACGCAGACCGCAGTCTGCAGTACCATCAGGCGGGTGAACAACTTGATCGTGCAATGCACTGCTTGCTAAGTTAGGTGTATTAAATTCATTTTCAACTTACTTTTTTTTCCACTTACAATAAGCATATCAGGATGCAGCCCTCATTTAAGTCAAGTGTCTATGTACTGAAAGTAACACAAACAGCAAAAACAATTGGGTCCTATGGAGAAAACCAAAGAAAAAGCATTTGGTAATAACAGTGGACTTGTCAAGAAGTCATCATGAATATGCACAACTATAGAACACAGTTTTTGGGGGGCATTATTAGAGCCCTTGGTCTAGTTTAAATATATAAACTTTAGGAGGAGTGTGAGCATTATCTCCACATTTATGAACCAGGAGATACATAGGATGTGGAAGAAAACTCTCTTCGTCCAGTGGGGTAGTTTACTGATTGTGTCAATTGAGTAAGAAACACCCAACTAAATTGATCAGCATAGCTCTGGGTGTGGCAGAAAGGTTTTACTTCAACTAGAAGACCCACCCTGTGTGTGAGTGGCACCAACCAATAGGTTTGCTGCCCGAATGGAATAAAAGGAAATAAAGAAGGAAGGCTTGCTTCTGTTTCTTTGGAGGAGCTCTCATCTTCACCTTCACTTTTGACGTCGTTTGCTGGCTTCCAGTGCAGACTCTTCAGCCTCCTGATGCAAACTTGTATGGGACACTACAGTGAGCTCCAGGCCTCTGACAAAAGGCTGCTGTGTGCAGACAGCTCTTTGGCATTTTTCCATACCTGCCTCTGCAGGTGGCCATTGTAAGCCAATCTCGTAAATTTTTACATACTTGTACATCTTGCATTAAATGTTTCTTTCATGAGCAGACTGCTACACCCAGTAAAACATTCACATGGGTTTTTAATTCCAGAATACCTGAAGGGGAGCAATGTAAGAATCAATGTTTTATTAGTGGATACACACACACACACACACACACACACACACCCCACTTTCTCCTATGTAAAAGAATTCTGCTCACTTACTCTCTTATTCCCATTGTCCTGGGGACAAGGAAGATGAATGAAGAAGTCGACCAATTTCTGCTAAATATAAAGCACTCTTCACTTTCATTTTGTCTTAATTGGGCTGTTTAAGAAGAGGTAGGAACAAAGAAAATGTGGACCAAAAATGATCAGGTCACTTTCTTCGGATTATACTCCTTATCTTGTTCTTTCTTAAATCTACATGACTCACATTTTATTCTTTACATTATTTTATTTTATTAACACACACTAATTATACATTTTAATGGGGGTTCTGTGATAATTCTGTATGCACAGGGTGTATCCTGATCAAATCCAGTCACCCATTTTCCATCTACCTATACATATATTTTTCTCAATATCCAGTGTCTTGATCAGTTTCCTTGTCATTGAGACACAGTACCTGACACGCACAATTTAAAGGAGGAGATGTTTATTTTGGATTATAGTTTGTAGAGATTCCAGTCCATGGTCAGCTTGCATCAAGGTAGGAAACACAGCAGGCATAGGAACATTGCAGAAGAGAAGCTGTTCACCTCGTGACCTCCACGAACACTGGGGAGTCAAGGCAGGAGCTGGGAAGGGAAATATGACCTTCCAGATCGTGGCCACAGAAACCCACCTCGTCAGTGAGGTCCCACCTCCTAACAGCAAGTCAGCCATAATGCCCCATAATTCAATCACCTAGCACACTTAGGATCACTTGAGGCTTTGGAGGCACATCTAGATATAAATCCTAGCATCTAGAAATTATTATTCTACTTTCAGATTGACTTTTCAAAGTTTCCACATGTAAGAGAGATTATGTAGCATGTAACTTTCTGTGTCTGGCTATTTTACTTAACATAATGTCTTCCAGTATCACCAATTTTGCCACAAATGAGAGGATTTCATGCTTCTTTGGGGAAGAATAATGCTCTATTATTTATATGTATGTATGTATACACACATGTGCATATATACATTTTCTTTATCCATTCAATTTGTTGATGAACACTTAGGCTGATTTCATCTTAGCTACTGTGAACAGCGTTGTAATAAACATGGGTATACAGGTGTCTCTGGTATGCTGATTTCATTTCCTTTGGCTATGTACCCAGAAATGGGATAGTTGAATCTTGTAGTAGATTGAGTTTTTGTTTTTGGAGGAATCTCCATACTATTCTTGATAGTGGCTATACGACTTTTGTTATGGTTTAGATCTAAAATGTTCTCCCAAATTCTCATGTGTGTGGAAGGTGATTGGATCATCACTGCATTCACCACTGACGAGCTGAGTGGCTCCTAACTTGCTGTCAGGAGGTGGGATCTGCTCAGAAGAGGCGGGTCACTGTGGGCATGACCTAGAAGGATGCATCTCTTTCCTCGCCTCCTCTTGCTCTCTCTGCTTCCTGACCACCATAATGTGAGACACTTTCCTCTGCTATGCCGCTCTTCTATGCTATTTCTGCCTCGGAGCTGGTTGACTACGGACTAAACTGGGAGCCCAAATAAATCTCTCCTCATTTAAATTGTGGGTGTCAGGTATTGTGTCTCAAAAATGAGAAAGGTACATTACAGTCCCACCAACAGTATAAAAGGGCTCCACTTCTTTGCCAGTATTTGCTATTTTTTGTTTTTGTTTTTTGATAGTAGCCATTCTCGCTGGGGAAAATGGTGTCTCATTGTACTTTTGATCTTCATTTCTCTGGTAGCTAATGATATTGAATATTTTTCATATATTAATTGGTCATTTATATTTCTGAGAATTAACTATTCAAGTCATTTGCCAAGTTTTAAATTAGATTGTTATCTTTGTTATGTGTTTTGAGTTTCCTATAAATTCTGTATATTAGGGCCGGTGAGATGGCTCAGCAGCATAAGCGCCTGCCTTGCAAGCACGAGGGCCCGAGTTTGACTCCCGGATCCCACATACAAAAAAGGGGCCGGTGATATCGCTCAGCGGCACGGGTGCTTGTTGGCGCGCGAGGTCCTGAGGTCAACCCCCCGGTACCCACAAAAAAAAATTCTGTATATTAATCTTGTTGTGGATGAATAACTGGCAAATGTTTTCTCCTATTCTATAAGTTGGCTCATCACTACAATGATTATTTCCTTTGTGCTGTAAGAGCTTTTTAGTTTGATGTAATCCCATTTATCAGCTGTTGCTCTTGTTTCCTGTATTTTGGGGGTTCTATCTAGAAAAATCTCTGCTTATAAAAATACTTTGAAGTGTTTTCCCTTCTATATTTCCTTCTAGTAGCTTCAGAGTTTCTGGTGTTACATTTCATCCATTTTGAATAGATTTTTGTACAGGAGGGAAGATAGGAGTCAGGTTTCAATCTTATGCATGTGGATATCCAGTATTGGCAGCATTATTTATTGAAGATATTGATCTTTCTCCAATTTATGTTGTTGATGCCTTTGTTAGAATTAACTGGCTGTACATATGTGTACTTATTTACAGGGTCTCTTCTGTTTCATTAGTCTATGTATCTATATTTATGACCATACCATGCTGTTTTGGTTCCTATAGCCTTTCTATATGTCTTAAAGTCAGGAATTGTGACACCTCCAGGTTTGTTCTTTTTGTTCAAGACTGGCTCAGTATTTGGTGCCACAATATTACTTTTTGGAGTTTTTTCTAGTTCTGAAAAGATTATCATTGGTATTTTCATGGGGGTTATATTGAATCAGTATGTTGTTTTAGGTAGTATGGACATTTTAACAATATTAATTCTTTCAACATCATAGAACTTTCTTGTGTACGTGTTTGTGTATCTTATCACTAGACTTTTCAAATTCTAACTCTTCAAGAAGCCAATATATTAGTGAATACACTTTGTTATTTTGATCTTTCTTTTCCAAGCAATTTGAAGTGATATCATCAATGTTTATTATTTCTGTGAGGGTTTCACATATTTCCTCTGTCTAACCAATATTCACTTGATACTAGAAACTAAAACATAACTCAAGTTTTTGTAGAAGTATGTAAATGTGATTGCCTCTATAACTTTGCATTTGAATTGTTTTTCTACCTTAATAGAATGTTAGGGAAACAACATCGATCCCCACACTTGGCTCACAATTTCACATACTTGAATAATTCTAAATAAAAGGAAGCAGAAGATAATAGAATCAGTAGTAGCACTTACTGAATATCTTTTCCTTCCATTGTATTGGATGCAGCACATGCTGTGTTGAAGAATGGTACATATTGTCACCAAGAGCAACGGAATATTAAAAGTATTTTTAACCCATAGGAATAAGTACTTTTTATTTTTTCAGGGTAAGCAAACTAAGTTTAAAATTTAAATAGTTTTCTTCAAGACACAGTAATTACTCTTGCCAGAAGGAATAAAATTCACTCCTCAGAAATCATTGAAACTCAAATGTAATCTGGAAAATGAATCACATAGCCACGTTTTGTAACAGTGCTAACTCCCTCTTGGTCCTGCCGTTCTTCAGTCAGAGCCACTTGCAGATTCATTATTTGAAAGGTCGTAAAGCAAAAGGTAATAAAAATCCTGTTTCTATTTCCTGTAACAAGGGAAAGTTGACTAGCAGGTTTGGAAAACTGGAAATCTTATGGTGGATCAAGGCTAATGTAGGTATAGATGAATGGGAAGTACTACATGTGTCCATTAATCCATCAAGAGTACCTTTCAAAGTGTTATGGGATGATACGGTCACTTAGCTCATTTACAGCAGAATTAGTGACATTGAACTGGAAATTTCTGGTAAACCAAAGAATATCTTACTATAGAATAGAGAAACAGGCAGGAGATTATGTGTTACTCAAAGTCTAGAGTTGCTAAGTATCCATTAATTTGTCCTTTATCACTACCATTAATGCCAACCTCAATGCTTTGAACTAAGATTAGACGAGGACTCTTGGAGACACCCTGAAAGAGATTCCATGTTTTTATATACAAAAACCACTGGTTTTCAGGGTTTTTTTTTTTAACTGAAGGCAGGCATAAGCTTTTAAGTTTTGATTCTTGTAAGTGACTTTAAGAAACTCAAGAATAAAATTATTTGTTCATTAACAAATAAGAAGTTAGTGTCATATGTCTGGATCCCTTGTGGCTGGCTGCATGAAGTATAGAAGAAACTGTATCTATTTTTGG
This sequence comes from Erethizon dorsatum, assembly GCA_028451465.1. Classification (NCBI taxonomy): domain Eukaryota; kingdom Metazoa; phylum Chordata; class Mammalia; order Rodentia; family Erethizontidae; genus Erethizon; species Erethizon dorsatum. The sequence goes on along the minus strand of CM051837.1, from coordinate 47,880,794 downwards.
GGAAAGGGCAAAGGGCAAAGGGCACAAAATGGTATTGGACCCAGACTCTTACATCAATCCCAAGAAGCAATCTGTTAAAGCTGTTGGAAGGGGGAAAATTCCTGCCAAAGGGAGAAAAACAAAAAACAAAACAAAAAAAAAAACTGTGACAGTATCTGTGACCGAAGGCTGTTTCACTGGTATTTGGAAAAAAAGCAGGAGAAAACACTGAGAAATCCTCAGCTCTGAAGCCCAGAAGCAAAAAGCCTGAAACTGAAGCTGGTGCAGGACAAATGACAATGCTGGCAACTTCATTGCCAGCCAGCACCAAGCAACAGGCAGCAAACATCTACAATTGAAGGAGGGACAAGAATGTGGGAAGAGGCTGCCTCTGTGGAATGTGCATGCAGAGGTGGCCAAAAGTTAAAGACTGAACATGAACACTGAGAAAATCCCTCCAGTAACCTAGTCCTTTCCTCACATAGAAGTCAACAAAAGCTGAATGCTGAATAAATTTGAAGTTTTTTGAGCACTGAAGCTTATGATAACATCAACAAAAATCTAAACACAACCAACTCTTGACTGAATTGATACAACTTCCTATAATTGCTAACCATAGAAATGAGCACATTCCCAGACATAGATACTATTTACTGTACCTCTATTTCTACTTTTTACTCATTATATAAAGCAGTCTTTAAAATTTGAGACTTCCACAAAGAACAGAAAAAAATTAAACAATTATTGAGAGAAAAAACTGTAACAGAACTAGACTCAGAAATGACACACATGTTCAAACTATCAGACGAGAAATGTATATTAGAAAAAAATCTAAGAGAAAGTTAGAAATATGTATAAAGAGGTGGAAAATTTAAGAAGAAAAAGGAAAACTATAAGAAAGTGTCAAATGGAAATATAAGAGAAACATTAGAAATGAATTTCTTCAATAAGTACATCAATATACATACTTGATGCAGCTGATGAAAGAAATCAGTGAACCTAAAATTAAGTCAATAGAAATGCTACAAACTGAAACAAAAGCAAAGTAAAAGTTTAAAATAGAAGAAATGAACATCCAACAGTTGTGACATAAAATCAAGTAGACTAACATTCAAGTATTTGGAATCCCCCCATAAAAGAAAATGAGACAGAAAATATTTTAAGGTAGTTACAGAGAACTTTCAAAAAATAATAATAGGGCCGGTAAGATGGCTCTGTGGCTTAAGCGCCAGCCTGGCAAGCACGAGGGCCCGAGTTCGACTCCTGGAACCCACATACGAAAAAGGACCCGGTGATATCGCTCAGCGGCATGGGCGCCTGCTGGTGCGCGAGGTCCTGAGGTCGACCCCCCGGTACCCACAAAAAAAAAATAATAATAATGATAGACACTAAAATATAAAGCCAAGTATGTCAGAGAACCCTAAATAGGTTGTATTCCCTACTACACACACACACACACACACACACACACACACACACACACACCACTAAGTACATCACACCAGAGTTCACAAATTGGAGGCAACCAAAGAGCTGTCATGCCAAAATTTTATATTTAGTAAAAATGTTTTGCAAAACAAACATTTAAAAAGATATTTTTAGAAAACCAAAAGCTGTGAAATTTTACTGGCAGTAAAGATATGATACACAAAAAGTTACAGGAAAAATTTTTGGTAGAGGAGAATAACACCAATGGAAATTTAATCTATGCAAAGATATGAAGCCTACCAGAAATGGTAAAAATAAAAGTTAAATATGTGGGATTCTTTCTTTTTTTAAGTACATTAAAATATAATGTCTGAAGCAAAATTATTAGTAATATGGTGAGAGATTTATATATTTTGTAAGTAAACTTGATTTCATCAATGGCTCTGAGGAATTATAAGTATACTGCTGTAAGTTTTTAATACTATACATGAAATGTAATAATACTTTTGGAATTAGAATGATAAATAAGAAAAAATCAAACACCAATGTATTGAGAATAATTAAAAAGGTGCAGATTATTATGAAAATTTGGGGGAGAAAATTGAAATATTTTACAGCAAAAAAATAAATATTTAGAAATCTGTGCATTATTTAACATAACATCATCAAGCAATATGGCATTATTGAACAACATAAAAACTTTATTGAACAAAATCAGAGTGTTACAATAAAACATTTAACAGATAGACAGTAGATTATTTTATAGGTGAACTTTAAATATGTTAAAAAGACCTGAAAATTTTAAAAATCCACCTCACCATGAAAGGAAAGATAAAGCTGTTCCATGCTACATGAAGTAACATGGCTTTCTATGATGAAATTTTACCTCCTATTCTATGTTCTGGAAGAAATCTAGAACTCCAAGGGATTGAAGGAAACTCTGCTCAGTGTCATAAAGAACTTTAAAATCAGCCTTCTACATCTGAAGATTCAACCAACACTGGATGAAAAATATTTTATAAAAATATGACATTTTCCTTGATATACGATACAGTTGCGTTTCCTGACATGTACAGATTTTTGTTGTTGTCTTTATGCCCTAAACAATAGTTTAACAACTCTGGACATTGAGTTTATATTGTATTAGATATTAAGAGTAATCTAGAAATGTCTTAAAGAGTATGGGAGGATGTACATAGATTAGATGCAAATACTATACTATTTTAAGTGACATGAGCATGTGCAGATTTTGCTCCCTGCAGGGTCCTGGAACCAACTGTATAACAAAACTCTTTACTCAATATCCATTTCTCAAAATGGTTAGGGATTCTAAAAAAGTAGGAGATACATATACATGTCCTGGTAAGTAAAGGGATATGAGAACAATGCAAAACCTGAAATGTAGCAAAGACAATTACACTGATTTAGGCTCTGAGAGTTTGGGAGAGATGGTTTGAGCACTTTAGAGAAAGAAAGAAAGAAAAAGAAAGAAAGAAAGAAAGAAAAAGGGAAGGAAGGAAGGAAAGAAATAAAGAGAGAAAGAAAGAAAGAAAGATATTACTGAAAACATATATATGGTTTTTGTTTAATGGAAGGCACCCATCTGATCCATTTCAGAGGCATAGAAGAAGATGACTTATACCTTGAAGTCTGTTAGGAAAGGAATTATGTCAGAGAGGATGAAGCTGAGGCTTTCATTTATGCAATCTCTTTTTACCTCAGTGCTATCTTCGTGAATGAAATAAACTGCAAAATCCACCACATATGGTAGTGTAGAAGGAGACTTGCTTTTCAATAAGGAGAAAGCATTCCTGCTGGAGTTTCTGGCCATTTCAGTAAGACAAAAGTATTTTTTAAAATGAAAAAAGACAAAATTATTATCTGCTCTTAAAATATATGATTCTACATGGAAATTTTAATTGAACAATTTAGACTATAATGAATAATAAGATCATTTGGTAAGAGGAATAATTATATAATAAAAACATAAAAAATAATGTTTCTATGGGGTTTGATCCAAAAATATGGTGAAAATTTAACTTAAAAAAATATATTACAGGAAAAAACACATTGTCATTAATTTCCCTCAAAATACCCTTCCCCCTGCACTTGTTCCATCAATTTTGCCACTTTACGAAGCAGTTCCGGAAGTTTATTTCCTGATTGTCCTTAGTTTCACTGTCACAGCAGCCTCAATGTTCTGAATGGATTCAAAACGTTTACCTTTCATGGTAATTTTGACTTTGGGGAAGATCGAAGTTGCATGGTGCCAGGTCAGGTGAATTAGATGAATAAGGGCCGCCATAATGTCTTCCTGAGCCTGCATTTCTGCTGGATGCCACTCTGTAGTAGCATTCACTGTATTTTTCATCACACCTCAGAAAGACACTAATGAAAGAGGATTTCCAGGACTGCTTGGGGAAGTGGCAAGAATGATGGGATAAATATGTTAGAAACAAGGGGCAGATTTTGAGGAGGGCTTAAAGGCATCGTATCTCTTATTGTAATAAATTTTTTCAAAATTTAAACATTCACTATATTTTTCAGTCATGCCCTATAAGATGAGTCAGTAATATTCAGCTAGAAACTCAGAGCAAATAGATTAATAGTATAGTGAAATTGTATGTATTTTATTTTAAGCATATGTACAAAAATATATGTTCACTGTGAAACATATAACATAAAATTACAAATATTGAATGAGAATTCATACTGGGTGAGGAAAGCAGTTACCTCTGGAGAGGAAATCAAGTGAAGAAATAAAAAAACATAAGTCTATACTCTATTTGTAATCTATTTCTTTAAAAATATCTTAAAGAAATATGGCAAAATATTCATGTATGTTACATGTAATCACAAAAGTATCTGAGAAAATGAGAAATATTTTGTAATTAAAAATAAAACAAGGAACATTCCACTCATTATGGAAACACAAATAAATTCACAGGAACAAGCAACAGAAAACATGATAGAACTTTTAAAGAAAATACTTTAATTTAGAAATGCAAACCAATCCCAATATAAACACCAACCATATTTTAGACAAAACAGTTCTAAATTCATATGAAAAATAAATCTTTAAGAATAGCCAGTGGGCCAGTGAGATGGCTCAGCGGCATAAGCGCCTGCCTGGCAAGTGCGAGGTCCTGAGTTCGACTCCCGGAACCCACATATGAAAAAAGGGCCGGTGATTTCGCTCAGTGGCACGGGCACCTGCTGACACGCGAGGTCCTGAGGTCGACCCCTGGTACCCACAAAAAAAAAAAAAGAAGAATAGCCAGTGAACTTTTTGACTTGTGCTACCATGCATTAATACATTTTGTGAGTAATTAAAGAATGTGAAATGGGTATAAGAATTAAACGTACCAATCAATAAAACAGAAAATTCAGAAACATATTTTGTTATATAAAATATTGTAGGTTAAAGTAAAGGTGGTGTTTCAAAGATATAATTAAAATATAAATTACTCAACAAATTCAGATATGACATTTGTTTATTAAGGCAAAAAATAGAATCTGACTCTGAATAACTATCACAATAGAAAATGCAAATAAAGATTCAGTTTTTATAAAATGACACCAAAAGCAACTTATAAGAAAATAAACAAGTATCTGATTTCAAGTTATAATACACTTGAAAGTGTTATTTCTATCTAGTTGCTCCCCCTAAGGCCTCATGTGGTCATATGTGGGGATTTCAGAGGTAGTTGGATCTAGGGTGTGTGATGATACGATTAAGAATGTTACGCTTGAATTAATTTTGCAATGCTCAGATTAAGGGTGCCCAACCTGGGTATGAGTACTACGTAAGGGAAGGTAGCCTGGGTAGAATAAAAGAGACAGAAAGAGGGCTGCTGCTGCCATCGCTTGCTTCTATTGCTGCTGCTTCTCTTCTGCTGCCTCCTGCTCGTTCTTTGATGCCCCTCTGCCGTACCACCTTGCCTTGGAACCTGCCGATTAGGATTGAAACCTCTACAAACCGTGAACTATACTGAACCTCTCCTCTTTTAACTGTGTTGGGTGTTGGGTGTTTTGTGTCAGCAATGAGAAAAGTAACTAAGACAGAAAGGTAAATGTCTAATACATTAATTTTTAAAATAATAGGTAATAGAAAAACTAACAAGAATAAAATATCTGTCCTCATTAACTTGGAAATGGACTCATATAAACAAACCATAAAAAAAAGGACAAAAAGCAAATAAAATGCATGCAACACTATTAAAATATATTAGATATCAGGCAAAATCAAATTAACACCAAAATGGAATAAAAGTTTCCTAATATCAAAATCTAAACTCTTGTCAAATAAAGGATGCAAAGGGCCTCCTATATTTTAATGAAAGGAATGTAAATTGGTTCTGCCTTTCAAGAAAGTAAATCACGAGTGCCAGCAAACCCTGATAGAGAGACGAATGAAAAACAAGAAAGAGAGACTATCTTTGAGGAGGGTCAAGGGACCCCACCAAAATGGAGCCCTGGACTGACTCAAACTGCCAGATTTATTGAGGAGCAACAAAGGCCTAATGTTCTGCTGAGCACAGAGGTTTGATTTAGGTAGCAAGGCTGCCGCGCAAGGCATGGAGACAGTTTGTCTGAATAGTTAACTCTTATCCGATTGTCCCCTGGGGAGCTTCCTTGTTTTCCCCTGTAAGGTCAATCTCTAACCCAGGTGGCAAAACAGCCCTCTTCCATCTCCCATCTCTGTTTGAGCTGGCAAAACGTCTCATCTTCAAGGTGTTCCGGCTCCTCAGGTTTAGCAGTGTTCTGGCTCCCAAGTCAACCAGAGCAGACATCAACCCATTGGGTGTCACCAGGAACTTCACATAAGAGAATATGCCAAACACAATAATGCTCACACTTCTTTTCCTTGTAATCCCATATCTAAATGTATGCTAATGAAATCTAGTCAAAGATGTTTACCAGGCTTTCCGTATGACGAATTTATCAAGTTATTTGTAACAGGAGAACAACTCAATGCTAAAATATTAGGTAATGGGGGCCGGTGAGATGGCTCAGCGGCTTAAGCGCCTGCCCGGCAAGCGCGAGGGCCCGAGTTCGACTCCCGGAACCCACATACGAAAAAGGGGCCGGTGATATCGCTCAGCGGCACGGGCGCCTGCTGGCGCGCGAGGTCCTGAGGTCGACCCCCCGGTACCCACAAAAAAAAAAAATAAATAAAATATTAGGTAAATAATAGTATATTAATGCCATCAACTGTTGCTATTATAGTAATCAAAATCTTGCTTTTGTGGTATAATTAATAATACAGAGCAAAGTTTATCGTATAAATTTCTTTAGTTGACATACTTCTAAGGAAAACGTATAAAACAATAGTGCCTAATTTTAGGTGGAGAGTATTAATGAATTTTTAAGTAACTTTGGTTGATTTAATATCTATTTAAAGTTTCAAATAATTGCCTATAATTACATTCTTGAATTCCACTGCTTCCTTTTTCTCTTTAATGCACATCAACAAGGCTTTTGCCCATATGAAACTCCAGTGAATTATTTTTGATAATTGCAACAGTGATATCTGCTTTACTAAATTTAATGCTCAATATACAGTCTTTACCTTACTTGAACAGAAACTAAAAGGTCAGAAACTCTAACCTAGACCTCTATTCCTCACTCCACATTCACGTAACCAACTTAAAATTCACACAACCACTTAAAAGTCAAGTGGTAGACATCTCAAAAATACCAAATCTAAAACTGGATTCTTGTCTATCTCCCCAGTGTCCTCCCCACATTCTATTCTCTTTATTCCTTTCTTTTTCCACTCTGCACATCTAGTTTGACAAAATAGTCAGCTGACTCTATCCAAAAATAAGAATAAAAGTAAAAAATATACACTTCATATGTATACATAATCAAATTAATTCTCATCTTGTCCATAGCGTACCATCATTTATTTTCTGAATAACTGTGATAGTTCGCTAACTTGTCTCCCTTGATTCCTCCATTGTTTCCCAAGAATCTTCATCAACACACTTTAATTTCAGTTGACAGTGATTATCTCTAAATAGTGGCAATATAATGAAGTTTTTATATTTTTAAAAAACAAGTATGTTTTATTTGATGATAAAATAAATTAAAACACTAAATATTTTATAAGAAACCATTCACAGCATCCATCTGTATGCTACCAGATGAATTACATTCTGAGTACTTTGTCAGACTTCAAAATATTCAAGCCTCTTTGCTTGATTTACGCTCATTCTGGGTCCATTTAACAGAATTTTAATGTACTCTTGTTATTTATCTTGATTTTGGCTTTGCATAATATTGTAGCTTTTATGACAGCATCAACATTTTCCATTTGTAAAAAAAGATAATAGTCCTTATTTATAAGATTGTTGGGGTTATTGGATGACATAGTATATATACATTGTCAAGTACTGAAGATCATTGTTTTTAACCTAATTATCATTTTTGTTAAGAAATAGTTATTTACATGTTTCCAACACAGTGCATATTTACATTTGCCCCACAAAAAGAATGAATTTATAATTCTTGTTTTATAGGTATATTGATTGTTACAAATGAAATGTCTTAGAAAATATTCAATGACATTGATTTAATATTTATGCTACTTTAATTACTTTGCCACAAATACCAGTTTTAAATTTTGTTTTGTTTCCTAACATGAACTTGAAATAGACAAACTAGTGTGAAACATTTGAATGATATCATCAAGAAGTAGATTAGGTAATATTTATTTTTCACAAAAAGAATATTTCCTTTAAAGTATTTTTCAACCAATGAGAATATTTTACCAATGTAGAGAGTAGGTCTTAACTCAGAATTACAATAAAATGCTTAGAAGCTAATATCCATTTTTCAGAATCAGTATAAATAATTTTCATTCTGAAAAAATTCATCTTGGGTTAATTATGAAAATAAGAGCCTAAATATATACTTTAAGAAATCTGTCATTTCATATATGAATCAGCACATTTTGGCTAAGTCTCTTTTCAGCATGGAAGACTATTTACTCTCTTAAGACTATAAATTACCATCACTGCATTAGTTACCTACAACATTGAGTTTAATAACACACTATGAATGACCAGTATCATGTTGTCCATGAAACAACAGATAGATATATCATCAATCCCCTAAATGCTCATGAAGAAGCCTTTAATATAAAGGCTCAGATGAAGCTCCCCATCTATGAGTTTTTCAAGGAAGCCTATAAAACAGAGCTCCACTCATCATTTTTGAAAGCAACATTTTCTCACAAAATTTATTAAGGAAAATTTTAAAAAGTGGGATGAAAGATTCTATAATTTTTCCAAGGTCATAAGTTCTTTAGTTTTTCAATATCTTACCCATTTCTAAATTTAGTTAAATGTGGCCTCCAATGGATCACCCATATTTGGATAATGGTAAAAATTAAATTATCTATTATTTTATCTACATAGGTATGAGAAGAAAATGCAACACCACTCTCCCAGATAGAGAGGCCCTATGATTTCTGAGAGATAAGAACCTAATTTAGGAAAGTAGAATTTAACTCAACCTTGATCAGGTGAAATCATTTCAGAAAAATAGAAATTTAAGTTAGGAAAATGGAACTTAGCTCAGGCAACCTGATTTGTCCTTTTTCTGCCCAATCACTCTTACCCACATGTCCTAAACCGAAAGCTCTAAGGTGTATGTAACTCCAAACGCCCCTGGGTGAGGGCCAAGCCCCGGATTTATAACCTAGTATACAGCCACCGGAGGCCATGAACTTTCACTTTACATTGTCTTCAGTCCAGTTATCTTATTAGTTTCACCACAAGTCTACTTTGACCTAACAATGGGGAAGTTCCTTTCCTGTTCTTCTATGAGAAAGGAATAAAGTTAACTCTGTTTCTCAGCTGTCTACTAACACTATTTGGTGTTTATTTTCAGCATACAGAATTTCACTGGAGACTAGTGTCTCACAAATCTAATACTTTAGAGGAGTTCCATTCAATCCAGGTTCCTAAACATTAGCTTAACTGCTGAGATTTGCTCAAAAATGTAACATGTTCTGGCTTGGAACTATGATCTAAGTTCTAATCATGGTTTTGACTTTATGATTGTGGACGAATCTCAAAAAAATTCAGCACTTTGATGTCATCTCTGTCAGGTAAAAAGACTGGACTAGATATTTTCTGAGATTTATTCCAGCTCTAATTTTCATGAGTTTTTCCCAGGAATAAATTCCAGAGAGTAAATTGGCAAAAGTGTCCAGTGATTACAAGAAGCAGGAGCAGAGAGTATTATAAGCAACAAAGTCAGCCTGCAGTGTTTTACATTCTGCTTGTATTTGGCCCATAGTTGGGAAGAGACCCAGGAATGGCAAACCTTTGTCAGCTTTAAACAATAACAGTCAGCTGCAGCATGCATGCCATAGGTTCACTACTACTGGAATTTAGACCTACAAGTGAGGGATGGCCTGTAATTTTAGTATGGGGCTGAGCTTAGGCCTTGCTACAATTTGAAGTTTTGTTCCCCTCCTAAACTAGTGTTGAAATTTAATTGCTCTTGAACAGCATTAAGAGGTAGAATCTTTCAGAGGTGATAAGCTATGAGGGCCCTGCCTCCCTGAAAGGATTAATGCCAATATTGTGCGGATGGATTTTATTCTAGTTCACATGAGTTCTTTATCAAACAAAGGTGGCCCCTTTTTGTCCATTTCCCCCTCCAACACCGTGCTCTCCCACTTTAAATGATGGTTGACACAGCAGCTGGCGGCCCCTCGTAAGACGCTTCTGGATCTCGGGCCTCCCAGCCTCCTGAACTGTGAGTACAGAAATGCACAGCCATTGCTAATCTCGTTTACTGTCAGAAATTCTGAAATGGCAGACAGTTATGAGTTTTTTGGGAACAGTTAGAATATCTAAGAAAATGTCATAAGTGAGTGCCTGGTTAAGGATCCAGAAGTATGTTAAAATTTTTCAAATCATAAGAAGAATTTGCATCATTTAGATACCAGTAATTATAGTCAAATATACTTGTAAAATGAAATGAGGCGATATTTTCTTAGCTACTATTTAGAAAACAGATGGAACATGAAAAAATTATTCTTATATGACAAATTTTCAACTAGGACCTTTGTAAGGAAAAAATATAATATTCTTTGTTACAGTAGCTTTGTACTTTTGACATTTCCTTTGTAGCAGTAAATTTTGTACAGTGACTTAATACATTATCTCAATTTAAATAGCTATGTTTCTTTTCCCTTGAAGACATCTCTCTTTTATGATTAATGCTGAAAGAATAGTGAAATAGTTTCTGGAAACAAGATGCAAATTTTTATTTTAGTCCAAAGTTCAATCCTCTCAGGAACTTTTAGGCAATCAACAGGAGATTGTTATGTAACAAAATTAAGAAAATCTCATCAAACATTCTTTTTAAAGGTCTACTAATGCACTGTGGTGTTAATACAACTTTATAGCACAAGATATCATATCACTGGATTAAGGGGAACAGTCCTACAGAACCAGGAAATAATATTACTGCACCTCATTACATGATTATTACCTTATTAAACTCATCAACATCTTATCCTGGTGTAACTGATGTGATTGAGTTACTGCTCTACAATCAGAAAATATGTAGCTATCCAAAATATTATCATTGTCTTATCAAAAGGAAACAGAAAGTTAAATTTCATTGGCATCAATAAGAAGGAACACTTTTGTTGTAAAATGACACTTTCATCCAAAGCCATGACCTAAGTAACCAGTATGATTTCTTTGCAGATGGGATTTTGTCTGAACTTTGCAGGATTATAAAAAAGAAATAACAAATTGAGCATATGTCCTCTCTTCATGTGAAGAAACTGACAAGTTGGTTGACTGACCTTTTTATACTTCCTTCTTTTCTTCTGTTTCTCTTTTTTCCTTTTAATTGAACATATTTTGGCATTCATGAAAGTTCATGGCCTGACAGCTACGGAGGCAGTAGTTTCCCATGAGTCCACAGGTACTGACTAGTGACTGGCTGTGCGACTCTGCCCAGGGACAGTCTGTGGGCTCATAAACTCGGGATTTGCCATTGTAGTTGTTGACAAGGGTGGCAATTAGTGTCAGCAGGGAGAAATCAATACAACAAAATCTAAGAGAATAACTGAATTCTGTTTAATGCATATACTTACAACATCAGGAATAGAAATCGAAATTGAGGAAACAAGGTGATGCAATTTTATTGTTCAGGTCACATTGTAATGACAGACACTATGTGCCTTTTTTTTTTTTATCTTTCAAATTTGTTTTGGTACTGCTAGAGAAAAAATGGGTTCAGAGGAAAAAATAGAACACAAATTTTATTATCATGTTTAAAACAGTGGTTCAACTTCTGCATCTTTTTTATCGAGGTTCCTAACAACCACAGGAGGTCCCTTTTTAAATGCTCACAATATTAGGGAAAAAATAAAAGGCACTAAGTAATTAGAATCAAAGGGCACCATAATCAATCTGAAAAGATGTAGACTATAAACAATCAATCTGATATATTGCAAAATCCTCACACCAAACTATGACTGATTTTTTTCTGTAGGTTCTCATTTCACTCATGCATTTTTGCCAACCCCTCTATCCATAAATATACAATATTTCTCAAAATATCAACTTTTTACAAAATTTAATGAGCCAATAACAAAACTAGGAGACTGTTTCCAGGGTATGTGTTGAAAAGACCACAGACTAAAATCAGTAAGCCAGATCTCCTTATTCTAAATGAATTACCTTAGACAAAGTATAGCCTCTCCATGAACATCTCTTTAACTTAGATGTAAAATGAAAATAAAATAATTGAGACATTGAAAAATAAGATAGCTGCAGTGTTGCCATCCAATAAAACAGTTTATAAATGTTAACAGGTTATAAAGTCTAATCAAAATTTTCTGTAGTTAACATATACCAATATTCATGAGTTAAATCATTATATCTGATCCAATATCATTTTAAATTTGAGCTAATCAAAACAAGTAGAAGGGGAATAATAAGACTGGTAAAAAAATATCTTAGGGGACAACTGCATCCCTTCATTTCTTCAAACTACCTCCTATTTATTCAAATAACCTATGTGATTATGATGACATCTTGGTGAATTTTCTTTAGGAAATGTTGGGTTATATTAAATAGTAGATGGCATTAGTCAGTAGGCTAATTGTAGGGGACCTTATGTTGAATATATATGAAAGAGGAAATGGTTTCAGTAGTTCCAACTTTACTATTAGGATCCACTTAATCAAATGATAAATAATTCTTTTCAATCCCATCTCATTCTCTGAGCTCTACATTTGTTCTTCTCAAAGGAAGACTATGATATTCTCCTTCATTTTACCTTGCTGAACTAGTGTTTCTCCAGTCAGTCTCCAAGCTGTGAAGGTAATATATCAGATTGATAGTTTACTGGAACAGGTAGGTAGCATAGGAACTAATGCTATAAAAATACCTTTTGAGAAATGCTACATTTGTGAATGTTATATTACCAGTAATTTGTATTGAATACTGTATCTCTAATAGTTTAATACTTAAGTTCATATGCTTTTACTGGAACTTCAGAGTGAACGAAATTGAATGATATAGAAAGGGAAAGAAGCCCTTCATGCTGACTGAAATAATTTTATAGAACCTGAGGTCCATTTCTCTTTATCAAATTATCCTTGTTAGTTCTGCCCACTTAATAAAATTGAGCGCTTATTACACTGAAATTAACCACCCTTTCTTTTGGCTCTTTGAGCAATACTGAAAGCAATTTCGCAGCATGATCATGAACCATAAAAATACTCACTGACACATTATTATACCTCCAAACATCTATATAAAGGAAATGCTTTAAAAGTAGGAAAAACTTTTTATGTCAAATATTTACTGCAGAGCTATTTATTTTTCTGAAAATATTGGAAAGAATATGTATGATCAACAATAGATAAACAGTAAAATAAAATCTAGTTCATTCATAATATAGAAAATGATACAGTCATTAAAATATTTATAAAACTTTATACCAGAGAATATGCCATTATTATAATACTGAAACATAACATTTTTACATACATTGTGATTTCAACAGTATGAAAAATATTCAGAGAAAAAAGGTTGAAAGTACTACATTAAAATATTAATCTTTATTGTGTGATAAGAAATTTTTCTTTTATACTTCTGTGAACTCATTATTGTGATAATATATATTCCCTTCATAACCAGAAATAATTCATAAAAAATAATATGGGCTTGACAGTGTCAGATGAAATGACAGTTTGGGAAACTTAAAGATTTTATGGCTGTTTACAGGTGAGATTTCAAGGGAAACTGAACTTTTTAAATAATACCAAAACTACTCTTAGAAAAAAGAAAAATCTTTTTTATTATTACTGAGTTATTCCTCCCGTATACTTGCAGATCTGATAAGACTCTGAAAGTCTTTGAAACTTTTTATCAAAAGCATCTCTTCCTCCTAAATCAGCTGAAATTTGAAGAAAAACATGTTGGTGGTTTTTCTAAAAATGTACCAGTCTGTGTTCTGCCTTTAGGATATTTGCTATGGTGACTGAAATTCCAGTAATATATCACTGTGCTGCATCATCCTATAAAGATATGCTGATGAGGGATCACTTGCCAGACGCTGAGTAGCTTCCCTACTAACATGCTGCTTGAACATACCCTTGACATGATTGATAGCTGCAGAAGAAATGTTCTGAAGAAGAAGAAGAAGAAGAAGAAGAAGAAGAAGAAGAAGAAGAAGAAGAAGAAGAAGAAGAAGAAGAAGAAGAAGAAGAAGAAGGGGAAGAAGAAGTCACTGAACATGATGATACACACCTGTGATCCTAGCTCTGTAGGAGGCCTAGGCAAGAGGATCCAAAGTTTGAGCCCCACTTAAGAAACATAGAGACCTTACTGAAAATTAAATATAAGGAAAGGGCTGGTGTATGTAGCTCAGTGTGAAAGCCCTGGTTCTATCCCCAGTAGTACCAAAAAAAAAAAAAAAAAGTCTTCTACGAGAGAAAACTTGTAGTTTACTTTAAATTATGGATTATTTTAAGAGGGAAAATATTATATAAGTGTGTGTACGGTATAAGGGATACTTGACAATGTAAAGAATGTCCATCAGGAAACAAGGTTCTGAAAAAGAAACTTAAAGCATCAGCTCAATAGAAACTATTTCAAGTAGATGAGACACAATTACAAATAAGAAGGACTTCTCCAGTATTGCTAACTCATTTCATTCTGAATATACCTCATAGAAAGAAAGTTATTTTTTAAATAAATGTAGGAGGTTTTACATGTTGATCCACATTGTTCCTCGTGTAGGATAAAGATACCTCAGTGACTGAGAAATGACATCTTCCTCTAAGTCAGTGATGGCAAGCCTTTTAGAGACCAAGTGCCTAAACTGCACCCCCAAACCCACTTATTTATCACAAAGTGCCAACACTGTAATTAAATCTGAATATGTACTGAGGCTTCAGTTTAGAAAATTAACTCTTACTTTAACATCTTTTGTTTTAAAAGACAAAGAAATAACATACGGGACTCAATGCCTCTGCACTAAGTGAATAGAATGTGGGGAAAATAGTTTCAAAAGTCAATGTAAATAATATTTGTAAGGACATATATAATAAGTGAATGCCAAATTTTACTATACAAATTATGTTTCGAGACAGCAAAACAGATGAGTGTAGCTTTGTTTTGTTTTGTTTTGTTTTGTTTTGTTTTGTGGGTACCGGGGGTCGACCTCAGGACCTCACGTGCCGGCAGGCACCCGTGCCGCTGAGCGATATCACCGGCCCTTTTTTCCTATGTGGATTCTGGGAGTCAAACTTGGGCCCTCGCGCTTGCCAGGCAGGTGCTTATGCCGCTGAGCCATCTCACCGGCCTGAGTGTAATTTTTAACAGAAACCCCTCCTCCTAAATAAAAAAAAATAATATCCTAACCCAAGAAGAGACAAGCTAAAACAGTTCATGGAACCACACATAGTTATAAATTCACAAGGATGGAAATAGGAAGGATAAAGAGAAGTCTTTCTCCTAGAGAAAAGTGGGAAAGAATCCCTCTCGTTGCCAGGACATGTGCTCTGTCTCTCTGCTTCTGTTTGTGTTGTTTTCTTTTTCTC
Source organism: Erethizon dorsatum (assembly GCA_028451465.1). Classification (NCBI taxonomy): domain Eukaryota; kingdom Metazoa; phylum Chordata; class Mammalia; order Rodentia; family Erethizontidae; genus Erethizon; species Erethizon dorsatum. The sequence goes on along the minus strand of CM051837.1, from coordinate 47,865,292 downwards.
CTATTAAAGTCTGGCCTCTTTCCTCAAAGGGCGATACACGGTCCGTGAGCTTCCCTTCCAGATGGCACAATCCCAGGCTGATTTTGCCTTTGTTCTAATCTGTGGATCCCTGGAAAGAATTCCAACATCCCCCACATTTCGTTGGTTAGTTTGCTCCAGATTCATAGTGTGTGGCCAGGCAGGTAGGGTCACTCGCAGAGAAAGGTTCTCCGTGGATTGAAATACTGCAAGAGAAGGTTTCCTTTGTGATTGTTTTTAATATTTCAAGACATGAAGCAGTTGGTGACTTTATAGTTGAACATGACCAGGAAACAGATCACATAATGCAAAAAGCAACTGTCAGTTTTTCTGCTTTAGAAATTTCCAGATTTATGTAACAGACTCTTTAATAAGGCACTCAACTTTCCAAGGGCCCAGTCCTATAACATCAATGCCAATTATATACTTTAATAAATATTCACATCATGTATGAATCTTCATATGAAATATTATCTCATTATCTGTAGGGAGATAAAATTATATAGAAGAGCTAGAATTCAGGTAAGTCTAAAACGTCACCTGAAATTCACACTTTCACCTGCTCCTGTCTTTCTAGCCCTGCACTAGCTTCCCACTAGCACTGCAGCACACAGGTCTGAACCCTGAAGTTCATTAATGAAGAGGTTCCGCTATGTTATTTTTGTTCCTTGGTGCCTATACAAAGTTTTATCTTCATTTCTTCAATATTTCAAGTGGGTTTTTTTCTTTAATTCTGAACCCTTTGCCCAAAAATCCATGGAATAAGCATTTATCAAACTTTTCACTTTATGGCACAAATAGCAAGTGGCAATATTTGAATGTCATACTGGGTAATCAGACAAAGACACAGACAACCTGAATATCAAGCCTAAGTATTGCCCCACCCACAGAGGAGATCAGTATCAAGCATCTGTGTAATTCATGCTGCAAACCTTCTTGCTTCACTAGGAATGTTATTAGAAATCCAAATTCTTGGGCCCCATGTTAGAGCTAATGAATTAGGAACTGGGGTAAGGGCCTGGTGATATGCATTTAAATAAGCCCTCCCAGGGACTCAGATACAAGCTAATATTTGAGAACCACTATGTTATGGTATTCTAACTGGGGAACTCTGCACTAAATTACCCTCCACAGTCATTCCATGAAACAAAATGGAAAAGGTTAACAGGTAAAGGCCAATGGGTAAGTGCCTACATACTCAGTGTTTTGGCATCGGAGATGACATTCAAAATTCCCAGTACTCTATAGAGCGTGCAAACAAATCAATCAGAATGACACCACCAATAAGAATGGGCACCAGGCAGGGATATACGGTCTGAAAAATCAGGCTTTCTTAAATCCAGGGCAGTTGTGATCTTTTCTCATGATCCTTGGCATATATTCTAGAAATAGTCCCAAATTGCCTAGGTCCTATTGACCGATGGCCTCATCCAATCCTAAGAATTTGACTGCTAACCTAGCATGGATAATCTTACAATACCAAATCTTTCTTCATGGGGACTAATAGGTACCCAAATATCTTAAACACTAGGTTCTCCAAAAAGTATTTCATATATTTAATTTAAAATAGTTTTAATTCACAAGAGGAGATATATTTATAATGGAAATTTATAAAATCTTATCCTACCTTTTCTGTAACACTGTGAATTTGCTAAGAATGAAAAGCCATATACTGCAAACTTAAAGCAATCCATGGCCCATCGCTTTTGCAAATAAGTAAACAATTGGGAGTTTCTTGGGGATATTGTCTGTATACATTGATTAATGTCTTGCCTAATTCCAAATTTATTCACAGAACATAGGAATATACAGTAACACTTTTTCTAAATTTACTCTACATACTTTCTCCTTTTCCTATAACCAAATACATACTTGGGCCATTTGAAATATATGGGACAATTTGTAAGTTCTGAAATATTCAATTGACAAAAAGATATTAAATATTGAAAATACCAAAAGAAATATAGCAAGCACTTCCACTGAGAATTCTTGAGGATCCCACTTAAAAATTTGACTTACTTTCCTGTGTGCCCTTCATAGTAGCCTTTTCACTCCCAAGAGCCACATCACAATATTAAGATGGGGCCCAAACTGAGGGCAAATTTTTCAAAAATTAAGACCCTTTGGTGTATCATTATTTGACTTTTAGTGTATCACCTTACTCTTTTAATTAAACTGCTCTTCTGAGATTATCATAGATTCACATGTATTTGTTTTGTTTCGGGGTTTTGGCAGTACTGAGGCTTTGCACATTCAGGCTTTGCAGATGCTAGGCAAGAGCTCTAACAATGACCTACACCTCTCTTGAGACAGGTCTCAATGCATTGCCCAGGCTAGCCTTGAATTTGCAGTCTTCCTACTTTCCCTCCTGAGTAGCTGGGATTATAGGCACACAACGCTGAGCCCAGTGATTCATACACATTTGTGAGAAATAATACAGACCGATTGCATATACCCTTGACTATGTTCCCCCAGTAAAAATATCCTGCTACACTATAGAACAGTGTCACAGCCAGGAGATTGACATTGATACAGCTCAGAGACAGAGCAGTTCCATTACAACAGAGATTCTTCACGACTCTTATTCACAACCACGTTCTGTCTTCCCAAGACCTGGTAGCTACCAACCTGCTAGCTACTTACATAGCTTTCCAGATTAAGATAAACTGGAAAAGTTTCCATAGCTTTCCAGTGCACAAAAAAATATGTGTAAATGGAATCATGCACTATGCAATATGGAATTAGCCTTATTTTTTATTCAGCATAATTTCCTTGAGATTTATCTGAATTGTTTCAGATATCAATAGTTTGTTCTCTTTTACTATTTAGTAGTGTTTCATGGCATGGATGCACCCAATTTTAACAATATACCCAAGGTTGAATGTCTAGGTTATTTCAACTTTGTGTGCTCTTAAAGATGAAGCTTTTGTATAGAATTTCTTCTATGAAAAAAAATTTTCATTTCTTTGGGATAAATGTCCATGTGTGCAATAAGTGAATCATATGGTATTTGCATGCTTAAGTTTTACAAGAAATGTACATACTATTTTCCAAAGTGACTCTATCACTTTCCGTTCCCACTAGCCGTATATAAGTGATTCAGCTTCTCTGAATTCCTGTCAGCATTTCTTGTTACTGCTTTTTTTAAAAAAAATTTTTTAGTCATTCTGATGGGTACTCCAACAATGAGGGGTATCTCATAGGCACCTCAATTTGCATTTCTTTAGTGGCTAATATTTATTTATTTATTTATTTATATGCGGGTACCGGCAGTCGAACTCAGGACCTCGCGCTTGCCAGGTAGGCGCTTATGCTGCTGAGCTATATCACCGGCCCTTATTTAGTGGCTAATAATGTTGAATATCTTCGCATTTGCTTATTTTCCCTCTGTATATTCTTTTCAGTGAAATGTGTCCTGTCTTTTGCCCAATTTCTAGTTGGGTTTTGATTTTGTTTTTGTTTTACTATTGAGTTATTGGAGTTCTTTACACAATCTAAATATCAACCCTTCATGAGATACGGTTTACACCTATTTCCTCCAGGTCTGTGAATTGTTTTTATACCTTTTTAACATGTTTTCTTCCACACAGTTTTTCACTTTCATAAAGTTCAGTTTATCAATTTTTCCCCAATTCTTTGACTAGACCCAAAATTTTTTCTTATGCTTCTTCTAACAATATATAATTTTAAGCTTTACAGTTAAGCCCCTAATCTATCTTAATTTTCATATATGGTAAAAGGTTAGAGCTTTTTCTTTTGAATGGTCAACTGCCCTAGCACGATTTATTATAAAATCTGTCCTTCTGCTACTGAATTGCTTTTGCAGCATTGTAAAAAAAAATATATCAGTTGAGCATATTTGTGTGGATTTATCTGCTCTGATCAATTGAACTACATCTAGCCCTTGTCAATAGCACACTGCCTCGATTACTATCATTATACTGTAAGCCGTAATATCAATATCAATCAGGTAGAGTGACTTCTCTTATTTTTCTTTTCAAGATACAATTTTCCTTTTTCAAGACTCTTCCTTTCCGTATAAGCTTATCTGTGTCTACCAAAAGCCTTGCTGGGATTTTGATCCTGTAAGATTTTTCAACCACACTTGTAAAAATAAGCACAGAATCTTTCCAAAAAACACAAAGGTGGAACATATTTTTTAATGGAAATTCATTAACATTCTGTGCAATCTGGACGTCCAGCATTTTAATTGTGTGCATGGATACAATGTCGCTTGCCTGAACCTCCAGAGCTCTGCTCTTTTGCAGGGGTTGGCAAACTGTGGGTTATGCAGCCTCTTTTTAATAAACTCTGTGAGCTAAGAATACTTTTTACATTCTTTTAAGGTTGTAAAAATCAAAGAAGAACATATGACAGAGGCGACATGTAGGCCACTAAGCCCAAATCATATTTGTCTCTTTACAGAAAAATCTTTCTGATCCCTGTCCTGTAGTACCACATATTTGCATTATAGAGAACAAAAGGAAGCAGATTGTTACAAGTTAAGAAAATAAAAAGTCCCTCAATAATGACTGTATTTGCCAATGTCTAAAATTATCTTCAGTCAAGTTAAAAATCACTAAGTAACTGAATCTCTAAGCTCCTGAATATAGTATTAAAATTATGTTCAGACAATTCAAATTTGCAACTTAATGTGGTTTTGTAAATTGAGAAACACAATATTATTCACGTGCCAGGTATTATTGTCATTAACATTTTGTAGTGTTTTGTTTTAGTTTTTTGTTGGTGGTGCTGGGGATTGTATTCAAGCCCTTGAACATGCTAACTGCTGTACTACTGAGCTACACCTTGTGCCCTGTCATTCACAATGGTAAGGAAGATAATTTTATAGATGCAGAATAGAATACTTATAAAAACATGGATTCCTGAGGCACTGTATGAGTCTCTAGAGTTTTGCTACTGTGTTCTTAGTCAAGTATCTTAACCTCTCTGAGTTCATTTCCTCATTTGTAAAATGAGAATAAAGACAGTATATTGTAGTGTCACAGAAATGTTTAAATGCGCTAATACATATAGAGTGTTATAGTGGTTAGAGTAATTTTCTATATAAAAGGTGTTTCCTAGCAGAAATATTATTATTCATATGTCATATTATTCATTATTAACATAGTTCAAAAATCAAATTTTTCATTTCACAGAAATAGGAGCTAATTCTTTTCAAGATAGTTTTTATTTAACTTTTTAAAATTAAAGACTGTGACATCATTATTTATTCAACATATATAGGTTAATAAACTAGTACCATGTGATGCAATGTAAAAGAAAGCTAAAAATATAGGTCTTACCTTCAAAAGGTATAGAGGATCTTTAAAGTTAGGGCCATGAAAAGACTGTACATATAACTCAATATAAATGCAAGTAAATAACACTTTAGAAAAATCTAATTGTCAACATATATGAATACACCTATCCACATAATAGATTTTTACTACATGTGAGTCAGAAATCATGAAAACATAAGCATAAAATTAAAAGTGAATTGTTCTATGAATATGGAAATATCAAAAGGTTAGGCTTCTCTTTGCAACATGAAGCAGTACCCTAAGCTCTATGCTACAGAAATAAATCATAAACCTTTCTAATTCTGGCGCAGTGTCACTGTGCAAAATTTTTATATAATAATAATGAAATGTACATGAAAAAGAATGCCTTATTTGTCATTTATCTAAACTGCATCCACATAAACTAATTTATGACTATCAGAAGCAGTTATACTGAACTGATAAATCAGAGTAGGAGAAAAGCAAACTATTTTTTTCCAATGCAGTTTCAATTCTCAAGGGTTACCTAGCTGCAGGATAAGGTGTAGTCAAACACAGGAATCAGCTTTTCTTTCTATACTTTTATTTTGTAGTATAGTTGGTTGTCTTTAAACTCAGGTCTGATAATAATTTGAAGGCTTGGGTCATGTATTGTTTATTTTTTGTTACTATCATGAAATATGTGAAGCAGGCTAGCTCTGTATATACAGACTGCCTCACAGCTCTAGAGGTCAGGAACAAGGGGCAAGACCTAGTGATATCTTCCACTCTCAGAGTCCCAGGTCCATGCAGGGCACTGCAGGAGCAGGAGTCTGTAGACAAAAAAACAGAATAGGGGCTTCGTTAGGTCTTCTAGATAATTCTGACTAGAAGGAATTGAAAACAAACTTTACTAGATAGTTTGCCTTGGGAAACAAGTCAGAGACAGGGGTTAAAAAAAGAGAGCAAGAGAGAGAGTGAGAGAGAAAAACCAGATTCAAAAAAGGCACAGACAAAAAGACCAGAAAAAGAGCTGACAGGCAGGACACAGAGAGAAAGCCAAGTGCACAATTGATAAGCCACCCCCACCTCCAATAAAATATAAAAAAGGGGGGACTGACTAACTTTATGGCAATATGTACTCACACCTATGCACTAACATATATATACACGTGTATTTACTCTAAAGTCATGCTATTACTCACTCTAGGGTCATAGTAGAGTAAAACAGATATCCACACACTCTCTTAACTAACTGTAAGCTAACCATGAATAAGATACCCCTTGCCAACGAGCCACCCATCCCAAAAATAAGGTCTTAAAATGTAGGTAAAGAACAAGTAAAGCTGCATGTAGACCACCAGAAAAAAATAATGTTAGATAGAGCTCCCGGAAGCCCATCCAGTTATCATGAGTTCAGGCGGGGAGGGGGGCACTCATCCCCTATGTAAGCAGCTGGGAACAAAGGACCCATGGATTCTCCATCTCTCCAGATCTCTATACCCTGATTCTTTCTTATTAGGGTAACTATCTTCTCCTTTCCTCTTCCTTCCTTTTCCTCTTTACAAATAAAGTGTCTTCCTTTTGTTAAACTTTGTCCCTCTAATTTGTCATTGGGACTGAGTTTACAATCCGGTGAGTTGCTTGGACAGCAGAGAAGCAGTGCTCACCGCCCTCCCCCTGCGGAAGTCTTTGGTTCCTGGCCAGGAGCCAGACATGGCAGCATCACGTGACAGCAAGGGAGCACGTGGAGCTGTCCCTGCTGGTGATTCTCCCTTGAAAAGGAGCCAAGATTCAATCAGAGGGCCTCCACCTCCATGACCGTAAATAATCCTAACAGCCTTCCAGTGGCCCAACCTGTAAATACAATGTTTGCATTAAGTTTCCACTGTCTTTATACCTCAGGATTAAATTTCAACACCTAAAATCTTGGGAGACACACTAAAACCATAACCAAGCTTTAGGAGATCATTATTTTTAAAAGATGGAGTTTTATGTCTGTTTTATGTAAGAAACAGGGAAAGCTCCCTTTGTTCTTTGTTTAACATGGGCCTATTATCCAATAGTCTATCATGCCCAACTCTTTTGTGCAAAACAGCTAAAAACCTGTATAGAAAAAATCTTCTAATACTAAACTGTAAGACATATAAACTTGCAAGAGGACAATTGTAAGTGAGTTTCTCTAAAGTGTCTTATATTAACCTGCTTGTAAATCAGTGGATGAGGAGATACACCACATCATGATTCTAAAACATTTCTCTCATTGTGGAAAAATAACACATAAATATCAGGATTTCAATAAACTTTTGAAGAATTATTTCCTATAACTACATATTCTTTCTCACTACAATCATTAACTTGCATGTAGTCAGGAGGCAGGAGGTTGCTGGCACCAGCACACTGTCAGGGATAAGCCAGATAGAAAAAAAATTTGCATTCATTAAAAGTAATACTTCACTTGGGATACTCTTTGTCTTTGCGCTTCATAAATACTTCACTAGGCTATAATGGAAGTCCTATTTTCTCTGTATAACAAAAAATACTTCCCCATCTACTAAATCACTAGACAAAAGTCAATCTGGCTTTTGCTTCAATACATATGTTCAATCCTAAGTGAGAGACATACGATTCACATTGAAGACCTCAGAGAATAATGCATTGAGAAAAACTATAAAAGTTTCACGATTTAACATGTCAAAGTTCACTTTGCCTTAAAAATACCATTTCAATTTTCTAAGCATACAAGCTGTTTTTCATAATAAAGTAAACTAATGCCTTCATTATACTTGGAATCATTACTGAATTGAATTCTGTTGGTTTGTCAAAGTCCATTTGATCTGAAATGAATTAATGATGGGTACACACTAGTTAAAAATTCAGAAGACATTTTTTTTTTATTTGTAGAAGCAACCTCTTAAGCCTTGAATCCCTAAAAGGTGTTTTTCTGTCACCAAATTAGAGGTAAAATAACTATGCAGTGATTTGTTGAAATATCTGCATATACTCAGCCCCATAAATGCAGAGAAGCATAACAGAAAGTAATTACAGGCCTGTATTTACATTTGATTGTGTTAAGACAAAGCATATTGTGGAAGCAAGGGGTAACTACACAGTTTACATTTAACAAGTTATCACTCAGGCAGCTGTCATTCTGGTTAAGATAACAGAGCTGCACATCAAATGTAAATTACTTTTCACCTCATTGATCAAAGACAAAAAGTACTTAAAAGTAAACATAACCACCAGGATGAGTAACTCTTCATATGATTAAAGTCATCAGTTGTCATGAATGCTGAAGAAGAGTGAAGAATTAAAAACAGGCAACTCAAATCTTCATCTCTAGATCAATAACTTTGAGAAAGTTAGTTCTGTTAACCAAATTATTAAGTTCCTACCAGGGAGACAGCAAAGCTGGCCCATTTTTCACTCAAAGGTCTACCATCTAATGAGGGGGGAAGGATATGGGTTAAACTATAAGAAAGGCAAAGAAGAAAGAAAGTAAATATGAAAATACAAGTAACTACACGATAAGATAATGTGCACACCGTTGAGAAAATGAAAAGGAAGGAGAGATCTTGCTCAACACTGCCAAATATGAGTATGTAAATCAAAACCTTTAATATAAATTTTAATAAAATATAAGCAGAGTATTATAGAATGCTTGGCCTTTTGTAGGCAAGCCATAGGTAAATCTTGAATTTCAAGCAACATCAACCAGGTACCCATAGTAAGTCTGTTAACTACTCAATTAACAAATCTGAGTTTTCCATTTGAAGAAGTCCCTGACAAGTGATATAATAACATACTGCCAAGTTTTATGGTTCTGTGAAGTGAAACCTATGGAGCAAAATAGAAAACTTCCTCAACAATTAATGTATCTATGGGTCTATCTCATCTGCATTTTCAAACATATAATTGGAGCTAGTTTTCGTGAAGATGGGATTAAACCCTGCAATTACATTTCTAGTTAATGATTATTTTGGAATCATCTAGTATCATCCTCTGTACTGAAGTTGATTCTGGATTTTTAAATACAGTTTATAATGTGGATTTAAGTGGTTCTTTTGAACATATCATTTAGCCAAAACAATTGCTTAAAAATTTCAAAAAATTAAAGTTGCCCATGTGCATGTAACGCAAAGTCAACAAAACAGAGGTGTACAGGCAAAAGCAGTTGATTTCTTTCTCATGTAAAATTCTAGAAGGAGCACTTCCAGGCCTAAAAAGGCAGCACTGAAGACGGAATCCTCAGGAATCCGGAATCCCCCCAAGTCACCCCTCTGGGTACCACCTGAGCTTCATGCTCTGGAGGCCTGTTCAGCCAGCACAGCCAAGTTCCAGAAAGCTGGAAAGGCAAAGAAATAAAAGGAAAGAGATAGTGAGCATTTATCAGTTATCTTCCAGAAAGTTCCCTGAAGATTTCCGCATGATACCTTAACAACTTATTACATCTTAAGCAGATCTGAATCACAGCACCCTTATTTAAACTCTAGGAGCTCTAGCCAGGAGCTGGGGAGGAAGACTGAAATATATATTTCTTATAACACATTATCACAACTGACAGTTTTGTATAATGATTAAACAGCAGTAAAGAATGCACTTATGAATTTCATACCGACTCAATGAATATATTAAATGAGGAAGTACATAAAGTGTCTGTCATAATTTAGGCAGTTATAACACTAATGACATAGGCATGTAACATAAATACATGTTTATTTCTCACAGTTTGGAGGGTGGAGTCTGAGAGCAGGGTGACTGCATGGTCAAGTTCTTAGTGAAGGCCACTTTCTTGGCTTGCATCTGGCTCTCTTCCCATCGTATGCACACATGACATTCTAGAAGAATGTGCAGTATATGCACAGGAAAAATTTGAAAGTCCATACACCAAAATGTTACCAATGTCTATTTTGGACTGGTACGATTAAGAGTAATTTTTCCCATTTTTCTCAATTTTTTATTTATAGTACAATTTAATATTGAATTATACTACAACTCAAATAATGAATATGATTATGTAATTTCTATTTTTTAACCCATTTAACATTTATTTATATTTTATAATCCTGTATTACCCTTTCTCTTAAGCATAACATCTCATTTAGTTATAAAGCTTTCAATTATACTAAATATTAACAACATCATTTTAAGTGACTTGAATTTATAAATAAATAGAACTTTTATTTCTGCATATTATAATATTAGCCTATTTAGTCATCATTTTTAAAATTCTGTTATTTAAAATTTCTCCCATTTAATATTTTAAATCTCTGTGAGCAAAGATTTGAAGTTTTGAATTAGATCTATATTTTAAATCTCTATGAGTGAAGATATTTAATTTTGAATAAGATCTATATTTTTGTTTTAATGACAGAGCATGATTAAAATGGAATATGACAAATGTACTTTGTAAACATGCTAAATAATAAATTTTGCTAAGAGATTTTGCTAAGAGATATAAATATAAGAGATATTCAAATTTGCTATTTAAAAGTCATGCAAACTGCTCATGAGCTATCATTGCTTTTTAATCATTTACCATGTATCATTCAGTATTAATAGCATTCATTTATTGGGTTTATGTGAAGATGTCTGTAAGCAAAGTAATTCCAGAAAAGGATGGGAACTATTTAAATAATTCAGCCCAAATGACCACTTTCCCAGTTTCTAGATTGGACAGCATGTCTGTGAACTATGTGGAAATTCAAATGTATCCTCCAAAATCAATGAGAAAAAAAAATGGCCACCAAATGTACTGAAAGTCCTTGACATTTGACACCAACTGATATTTAACTTTTCTAATAATTGTTTTGTGCTTTTTTATGTGAAAGTAATAGCACACAAAGGGCAATTTTTGTATAAATTAGAAGAATCGTTTAAGAAATCAAACAGTGACCTAGCACTAGTTTGAAACTCCTCTTCACAAAACAGGCCAGGTAAAATTCCACAGAATTCACATATGGGAAACTTCGTGCCTGTATTCAGACACCTGAAGACAAGTTGCAATATCACCAACCACTACAGAAATTGACCCCAGATCCTTAAATTGAGAGACACGTGTTTGACAAGGAACAGAGAGTATGCAGGAAAAAAAAGGCCACGGGCTTGCACACAATAATATAGCTTTTGTTACAAATTCAACTATAAATATCTCTAATAAATGTGGCTTTAAAAACACTACATATTTAATTAAAATATTCTAAATAGTGAGTCACTTAACTGTCATGTGTTCCTATCTAAACTATGTAAATAATCTCTGCAAGAGAAATTTTATATCCTACTGTTAAGACGCGGAAGTTCTTAGCATTGGTGCAGATATCGTTATATTTCCTCAGGTGAACAGAATGCCCTCTGCCAGTTCACGGAGGATTTCCTGTCAATTAGAAGTGTGTTGGATGTGGGACACAGCCTATTATTATTAATGCACCTCATCACTGCACCAATTTTCAGTGTAGTTCATTTTACACTCAAATGTTCAACTGCTCATTTTATATCTCTACTGTTTAAAAGATTCAAGCAGGTTAATACAGGAAAGGAAAGATTATTTTGGATTGACAGTTTTGCCAAAGGAACAAAATCTATCACTGTCAGGAAAATATGTTCAAAAGCAGTACAGCAGGTAAATTAAAAAGACAGGTTGCTATAAGCAGATATGTGATTATGAGGATTATAGTTAATGAGCAGGGAGGAAAGGTAGGGAATATAATGGTATCAGAAAAGTATGAGAATTGGCTTGTTAGTACTTAATGAGCAAAATGCTCATATTCCCTTAAAGTCCTATCATGCTCCTTTTAGTGACTGACTGATTGGCTAGATTAGTTAATGAGGTGCCATTTGTTAGTAATTCTAAGCAAACCTCTATTATTTTATGATAGCGTAGATTGATTGCAGAGTATTCCCTAGAAACTAGCAGATGTTTCTGGAAGTTGCATATATATCATTTTATGTCTGTGTGCTGAGATATTGTTCTATGCTTGGAAAGCTGACATTGATACTATCTTTAATAGAAAACATAGAGACGTCTTCAAAATTCTAATTTATGATAATAGCACAGCTCCACACATTCTAAAGAGAAAAACATTTTAGTAAACATATATTTAATAGAAATCAGATATGTGTATTAAATGTGACTAAGAAAAAAATGGTACTTATTATCTGAGAAAACTTGCCACAAACTGTGCCTATCCTCAAAAATTATTAAAACACAAATGATATATTTCATAGGCAAAGGAAAATTAGAACAGAAATGATTAAAAATATTTGCAAAATGGGACAGCTTGTTTAAAGCTTGGATGGGCTTGTTACTTACTATTGTCTAGAATAACTCCACAAAAATTTCTTAATGGTAATGAATGTATTCAATCCTTGCTAAATTTTCTCCTGAATTTAGTTCATTCCAAGTTCCATAAAATCCATATTTTTTTTAAATGGTAATTTGGAGCAAGTAAACAGATTACTTGACTCTGAATTGTACTCCTTGGCTTATGTTTGTACAGGTCCTGACATATACAAAGTACCCAAAATATATCTGGTATTTTTAATCTATTACTAATACACACTACAAATTTTACAAAAAAGGAAAGTGTAAAATTAATTGTACTGGATGTTGAGATGATAAAAACCATATTTAATAAATAGATTAAGTGTAAACTTTGTTTAGCCTCAATAAAAACCAAGGAACTTGCTTCAGTCGACACAGGGAATCTAAAGAATAATAGTTTATATGTTAATATATTTTAAAATACTCAAATAGAATGGCTAATTTTCTGGCAATTTATCATGCTTAACTATAATATATATTTGTGGTTATTAATTAGCACTGCAAATCAAAACAAAATTATAAAAATTTTGTTCACCTTTATAATTGTTTCAAAAGTGGCATAAATGTAAACATGCACTTAATAGAAACAATTTTAATAAATTAATATTTAGCACATTTGATAATCTACTTCATTTCTTGAAGTCACTTGCTGTGTTTATTTGCAGCTTTATGAATTTGCTTAGCATGAAACATGATATTGCAGTGCTGAAATATATTAGCAACCTTTGCAGCACTTCAACAGTACATGGGGAAATATCTAGTTTCTGAAAATTTCAAGATGAATCCTTAAACTGTTGCATTATCTGAGCACTTGATGGAGCAGAGCCCTCCCAGAGAGATATGCACCAAGTAGAACAGGACAGTTTCATTGCTGTAGATCTTAGGCGCCAGTATTTTTAGGTGAATCCTGCTTGTGGGGGTCTGTGTGAAATTTCTGCTTGCTCAGATGAGCATAGAGCAGGGCAGTATATGTGTGGGGCGTTATTCTGCTTGGTGCTTTTGGATGGGTATGTTACACAACATTTCCTCATCAATCAGAGATACTAAGACCCTCTTTTTCTCCTAAACATTGCTTTAGGTCAAATTTTCTGTCAAATCATTAAATTGTTTTTCTTCCAAATCTAACAGATTAGGAATTGTCACGTGTATTGAGTTTGTTTGGAAAAAGACTTTGAGAGATTCCCATGTGGGGCATTTATGGGCAAGTCCTTTTAGAAATACCTGGGTGGGGCCGGTGAGATAGCTCAGAGGCATAAGCACCTGCCTGGCAAGCGCGAGGTCCTGAGTTCAACTCCCGGTATCCGCATAAAGGCAAAAAGGGCTGTGATATCACTCAGCGGCACAAGCGCTTGCTGGCAAGTGCGAGGTCCTGAGGTCAACTCCCGGTACCCACATAAAAAAAAAAAAAAAAAAAAAGAAACACCTGGGTGTAGTGAAGGCAGCAGGATTCAGCAAGGAAAGAAGGTGAACTGAGGTGCAGTTGCAACAGAGGCCAATCCTTCGGGAGTACTTTCAGCACTATACTGAAAGGAATCAAGGAGCCAATCAGTGGACATGTATTATTCCCAGGGAAGGGACATAACCTCGAAAGCAAGAGTTCCATTTAGCACAGCCAATTCCAGGGGAGAGACTCTGCTAGGACCTTCAGCAGAAATATTTCCAAGTGCTGGGGAACATGGATGTGATGAAGATACATACATTTGACTCTGTGGCTCATTATCAATTGGTTGGATGCAACTAACCAGAATGAGATTATGGAAAGCAAAGCAGAGTGAGAGATGAAGTGTAGGGATTGCTTTGAGGTAGTTTTAAGATGCCAATGTAGGAACCTCCAGATGGCCCTTGCAAAATGTATGTCTGGAATTCCATAAGAAAGTCAGAACTGAATGTTCTTACTTTAGAGAAGCTGAAGTGATGATTGGGAGAGAAATGTGCAAGGAGCCAGGAGGGAATGAGGCTGTACACATGTATAGAGGTTTTCTGACAAGAGTGGTAAGTGGAGAAAAATATTACAGAATGGAAAACAGAATTGAGAGGGAAACATATTCACCTGAACTAGAAATGGAAAAGAAATTGAAACTTTGTTGAAGAAATTTTGATGCAGCCATAGTGAGCAACTATGTGAGCTATTCATTTACTGCTCAACAGACAAAGAAAAAAACCCTAAAAGAAAGACTGGTTGGGACAACCTGGCATCATTTTTTATGAAATGATGTGCTGAGAGGGACACATAACTATCTGTGGTATTCTTATTCAAAATTAATCACTGGAATCTCATCATAAGGAAAAACCAAGCTAAAGTGAAGGTTTTTTACAAAATAACTGGCCTGAACTATTCAAAAAAGTCAAGCTCATGAAAAATAAAGACTGAGGATTAAAGAAAATTAAAGCAATATGATATTATGGCTTATGCTTAAATGTCCCCCCAAATCCTCATGTGGTCATAGGTGGGGCTTTTACATAGGTGCTGAATCTAGAGTGTGTGATGCCAGGATCAAGGGCACTAGGATTAAGGGTGTGAGTGCTACCTGCCCCAAGTAGCCTGGATAAGATACAGTGGATAGAAAGCGCTGTGGTCACCCTTTGTTTGCTTTGCTACCTTTTGCCTACCATGAACTGTTTTTCCTGTACAATGCCTGCCTGCCATACCACCCTACCTTGCAGCCAGCCAATTATGAACTGAAACTTCTACAAGTAGTGAGTCGAATAAGCCTTTCCTCCCTTACCTTGTGGGTGTTGGATATTTTGTCTCAGCAACAAGAAAAGTAACTAAAAAAGAATTTTGTATCAGAGAAGTGGGGTTGTTGCTGTGATATTACCTGGCCTTGTGGCTCAAGAGCCTTGGAACAGGCTTGTGGGAAGGGGAAGGGTTAAGAAAGTCTTGGAGATGTCGGCTGAAAAAGTAGAGCTAGAATACCTGAGGCTATATTTGATGGGAGATTCTGGTCAGAGCTAAGAAGAGCAGAATGCTGATAGAAATTCTGCCTGTAAAGACCAGGAGCAGGAGGTTTCTGATGAGAAGAAGGATTGCGCTGACTATTGGACTCCAGATGATGTGTGTTATGACTTGGCAGAAAGTTTGTCTGCATTTTGCTCGTGTCCGGAGACTTTGCCTGAGACTGAGTTGGGGGATGGGGAGACTAATTAATCTGGCAGAAGAAATTCAAGGCAGTCTAATGCTGAAGTGGTGGCATGGCCACAGTTACAGGCTTTTAGCCAGATTTATGTTGAGAATTAAGAGCAAAGAGCCCAACAGAATAATTTAAAACATTTTGAGTTTGGCCAGAAAGGAAGATCCAGTAAAGCTGTGGCCTGAAATGATGGAACAGAGGAGAAATCAGTTGCTGAAAATACTAGCAAGAAAAAGCCAATACTTCAGAAGGCGACAACAGAAAAAGATGGCCTGAGGACAATACAAGGACCCGCAGGACTCTAGCCTTTGCAGCCTCAGAGTTGCAAAAGTGAAGGACTTTGCTTTGAGGAGAGAGCCCCTGAGCACCACGTTTCAGAATGGTGGCCACCTGGGGAAGTTGTTCCTCAGGATTGGGTTCCTAGGCACTGGACCCCTACAGTCAGGAGAGTAGGAAGCCTGGCTACCACTCCATCTGGTGGCAGACCTTGGAACCAACCACGTGCTGGTTTTAGGAGCATGCAGAACGCAAGGGTTGTGGGGTCAAGGTTTCCACCCAGATTTCATGGGATTTGTTTGTTTGTTTGTTTTGTTTTGTTGGTACTGGAAATCAAACTCATGGCCTCATGCTCGCCAGGCAGATGTTGTGCCACTGAGCTCTATCCCCGCCCCTCCACCCAGATTTCAGGAGGCCTGGGAGGCCAGGCAGTGTACCCCGAGAGGGCAGTGTGCGAAGCTGTGAGTGTGAAGCCGAAGGTGCTGTGGAGACCCCATAAATTTGGAGAAGCCAGGAACGTGGATCGTCTGAGGCAAACTGCAAGGAGGGAGCAGAGCCAGCCCCAGAGAGAAGCCGTGGGAGCTACAACCACCTGCAATGTTGCAGGGGTGGAGCCACACAAGCCCTTTGGAGCTCACAACTTTTACAGATTGCTGGAAATGCTGGAAGTGGAACTGTGGGATTTAATGTTTGCCCTGCTGGATTTTGGTTCTGCTTTGTTCCCATTCTTTGCTATCCCCCTGTTTGTAACTTTTAGAATGGGAATGTCTATCTTGTGCCACTGAATGCTGGAAGTGTTTAATATTCTTTTCATTTGGACAGGGGCTTGCAGCAAAGAGTTTGCCTTAAATCTCAGAGGAGACTTTGGACTTGGACTTTTCAGCAATGCTGAAACTGTTAGTCCTTTGGCAACTCTTAGAGATGAAGTAAATGCCTTTGCATAAAGGGATGGGCATGAGTCTTTACAGGGGCTAGGTGTGGAATGTTCTGGCTCATGTTTAGATGTCCCGCAAAGCATCATGCAGTCACAGGTAGGGCTTTTTCAGAGGTGGCTGGATCTAAAGTGTGTAATTGATTCATGGTACAATGCTAGGATCAAAGGCACTAGGATTAAGGGTTTGAGCATTACCTGCCCTAAGTAGTCTGGATAAGACATAAGGGATGAAAAGAGTTGTGGCTGCCCCTTGCTTGCTTTGCTACCTCTGCCCACCATGAACTGTTTCTTCTCTGCGATGCCTGTCTGCCATGCTACCCTACCTTGGAGCCAGTCAATTATGGACTGAAACCTCTACTAGTTGTGAACCAAATAAACCTTTCCTCCCTTAACTTGTAGGTATTTGGTATTTTGTCCCAGCAAGGGGAAAAGTAACTAAGACATATGACAAAGGTACACATATCTGATGCTGAAATGGATTCTTCATGGGTAAAAATAGCTACAAAAATACTAATGAGTCAATGGATGATTATTTGAATATGGATTGTGAATTAGGTGATATTGTTATACCAAGGCTAAATTTCTTCTTGTAAGATTTATATTGTGATTGTGTAAAAAGAAAGTCCTTGTCCTTAAGAAACAATTATTTCAGGTAAATAGTTACAATATCTCCAGTTTACTATCAGTTCAGAAAATAGATACAGAGAGACAGACAGAGTGAGAAACAGACAGAGTAAACTGTACAAAATATAAATAGTGAATCTAAGTAAAGAATGCAAGAAATTTTCTTATACTATTCTTGCAATGTTTCTGTTAGAAATTATATCAAAATTTAAAATCTTTCAAAAGACAATCCTGGAAAATACAACACATCTTATTTCCAAAAATAAATCTCCATGTTGGGAATCTTATTAAATCTAAAAGACAGCAATGTATGGCAATGAGGCTATTACAGAAGAAATGCAGAAGTGATCCTTAGGAGAGTGGAAAACTATGTAGGGGGCACTCAGCTGCAGCGATGACACATTTCAGGTGGACAGTGCCTACACAGCCTATTGAAACTGTCAAAAAGGAACTTCACCTAACATGTTGTCAAAAAATTCATCCACCTAAAAACTGCTCAGACTAAAGAGGTGAAATGAGATAAACTCACTGAGCTTTATGAACCCTAAAATTTATATTGATGCCATTCTCAAAGGAAGGACCATCAGGCATGTTTTTGTTTTCTTGGCCTTGTGAAGTTTAGAAGTTTACTGTACTTCAATGGTACAGTAATGTAGCCTAATGGCTTGGAAAGAGCTAACCTATAAAAAGACAGGGAGTAATAAGAAAATGATTATTGACTAAGGCAGGAATTGCTCTCTAAAACGGAGAAATTGACAACCTTTCTGAAGATCATTCTGAAAGGTGACAATGACAGGTACAGAGCACTTTGACAGACGTTACTAATGTTCACTGGTGTTCATGAAAGTCTCTTCTTATGCATCAACAACATTTGTATTGTCAAAGACTACCCTGGGAAGAGGCTGATATTGCCCACTTGGGGGCTAG
Source organism: Erethizon dorsatum (assembly GCA_028451465.1). Classification (NCBI taxonomy): domain Eukaryota; kingdom Metazoa; phylum Chordata; class Mammalia; order Rodentia; family Erethizontidae; genus Erethizon; species Erethizon dorsatum. The sequence continues at coordinate 47,846,800 of CM051837.1, read as the reverse complement.
TAGCTTCAAGTAATAAGTTTATTATATGTTAAGTATTTGAGCTCTATTTAAACATCCTCAGTGTCTCTATGGCTATTTGATAAGAGGTTAAGCATAGACCCTGGCATATTTTTGCCAAAATTACTCACATACAAACACACACACACACACACACACACACACGACTTTCTAGTTACTTTCAAATACCGTGTAGACATTACTTCCCCGGAATCAAAAGCTCTTTAAGTTATCCCTGTTAAGATCCTAAAATGAAATGCTCTCTTTGTATAAAAGCTTTAAAAAGAAAAAGAAAAAACAGGTATTTCATTGTGTAGAGAACATACAAAATCATAACCACAGATGTCCTCATATTTTTCTTTTGATTCTTCAACTTTATAACCAAAAACCATGATTTTCAAAATAGCCTGGCAGAGGCAATAATATTTGACTTATGGTATAACACTGACAGTGTCCATATTAAGCCAAAACAATGAATGTGAAAGTCCTTATTTTCCTTGGGAACTAGTGTATCATGAAAAGCTCAGATTCAGTGAGAAGAACACCTTAAGAACATATCAGCTTTGATTTTATTTTTTGAGAATACAGAATCAACACTAATGACTATCATATGTGATATATCAAAAATACTCAATTCAATGAGTGAAAAAAATGTTAGAGACATTGGTTCTCTGCTTGTTTGCATGCTTTAATAAAATTCAGAGTCAATTTTAAAATGATTTGGTAGGTAAACAATAAGATATTAAGTATCTTGTCTAAAATACATTAATATTTATTTACATTAAAAATTTTGAAGGGTTGCTTTTAAATACTTTGAAATCTTCTCCTCGAAATTCTATGATGAATTAATTTATTTAAGGTCCTCATTGTCTTTAAATTAAAGAATTATTTTAATTCTCAGTTATAGAAAATGTTGGTTTATGCATCATAAGATTATATTTATTCTCTGTTTTAAATTCTCCAGCCATGTCATACAAAACGATATATCGGGTTATATAAGTAATCATTATCACTCAGGTTGAAAATACTTAAAAATAGCCTTCTTTCATTTATATAAAACACAAATATTCTAATGAGAATACTCATTTTACATGCTATTAACTTGAAATCATCTCTGAATTTTTTTTATCTAGAAATGTTTTCTCCTAGGTTATTCAGGTTGCACTGCGATTTTGTGACATGGTGGAAAGAAATGTATATTAAGGTGCCTTAGGCTTGTTCCCTGCTAGTTCTTTCTATTACTTTCTCTAGGGAAAGCTGGCAGAATAAAATAGATTTGTTTTGGTTTTTTTCCTGCTGAATTTATGCTGTTGAATCAAAGTTGTTTTTCAAAGGCTCTCTCCTTTTAGTTTTTGGAGAAAGAAGTATCTGTGAACTATCTTGTTACAAAAAATTTTTCTTTCTTTTTTAATGCCTAAAAATGGAATTACTCCATCATGATTCAAGTTTCATTTTAATATTCACATTTTTCATTGTTTATGTATTTTGGACGCAATTTCAATCTATTATGATTTACTATTGATAGAAAAAACACTATCAGCTAGGAGTGGAAAAATAAATATAATTGAGGGAGCATGACAAAAAATTTTATTTTTAAATAGCTGTTTCAGCTGATCTAGTGGAAAAATAAGTAATGAAGTAAGAAGAGCTACTACTTTAAGATACAATCACAACAGAGATGTGCTATTTTCAGGTCTTCACTAATTCTGAAAATTACTGGCAAACAGGGCATTTCTATTAGTACATTAATTTTATAAAAGTTTTGGAATACTGACGAAAATTAATGCTCTTTTACTCATAGAGAATGAAGACAAGAAAATACTTTCTGGCATGAACCAAAACATCCATAAGTTTGGGAGATGTTTTGAAGGAATAAGAACATTTAGATTTGTTTTGTTTCTTTGGTTTGTTTCTGAGACTGCCATCAATTTGGTTGCCATGAACTTGAGCACTGGGCATTGGATATTCTGTGGTACTTTTTTCATAGTCCATTGAAAAGAATTATTAGCAACACTTTTAGCATCTTTGTTCTCTAATTTTAATCAGTCTGCTTGCACTGATTTTTCATTTCTGACCAGAATTGACGTGCTATCTCCTAGCCTTCTGTGGAGAGAAAATGATATTTTATAAGTGCATTGGATGAGGTCTGAAAACTCAAAATAATGATGCATGCCCACAGCAAAATTCTAAAGTAGCTGGAGTTCATTTTTAGAAGCCACCTCCTCTTCTTTTTAGCACACTTTTCATATTTTTTGGGTTCCTCTGCCCCAGATTCAAGCATCCTATACTCTCTCTTGTAGCTGACTCACAGCTAATACACAAATACCTATAAAATACTGCATTTTCTCTCACATTTTCCTCTCACTTATATGTAATTTCCTGTGTTTTGTATACCACTGCTTTTTAGCTAGCAGTCATTAAAAACCAATCTCATGAAATCATCTTCCTAAAACTATTAATGTATAAGCCATTATAAGCATGCCTCGGTCTTTCAATGCATTTTACAAATTGCCTTGGGAAAAGTACAATTTCAATCCAAACGAATGAATTACTAATGATGAAATCTCACGCAGACCTCAGGGTTCTTGTGTCTGGGCCAGCAAATTGTGTGTGTGTGTGTGTGTGTGTGTGTGTGTATCAAATTATATAACTCTCAGGCTTAACTACATATGCCCAAGGAGTGCCTGGATTATTTTTTTTCCAATTCCTCTCTTATTAATTGAACTAACAATTATAACTTTGCATGACTTTGGAAGAGATGAAATGTTATATACCCACGAATACATAAGCCTGCACTATGCTATATCAATTCATAAATATTTTATTGAGCATCACTGTGTGCCAGAAACAGTACTAGATTTTTTAATAAAAATTTTTTAAAAGCAAGCACCAAACTGAAACAAGGATTCTGTCCTTATGAAATTCACAGTCTAGAGAGCAATAAAGGCCACAAATAGGCAAGAGCAATACACTATGCTGAGAGGCATAGAGGAGAGAAATGAACATCGATGCTGCTCAAGAGAACTGGTGTCTGAAGTCTAAAAAGTAATCCTAGACAGAGTAACAATTCCATTCTTTGGGTTAAGTAGATGCTAGAGGAAAATGTAAATGGGAGCAATGTGAAGGAACCAGTAGCTGCCTACAATGGACATCTTTGTGAGCTCCCGAAGCCTATTTCAGGAATAAAGGACTTCCTCACAGGTGGCTGGATGCTCTCGGCAGACAGAATCAAGTTATAGGTTGTCCAAGACAGCACCTGCTTTCGGCAGCTTCATCACCAATTGATGCAGGCATCAATCACCTCAGTTTCAGACCCCCACTGGGATCATCTGAGGTCTTTTTTTAGGCATGAAAGGCCAACTTCTCATTTTTCTAGCCCAACTTCCTCTTCTTCCCTTCCTTGAGTGTTGAGTGAAAACACCTTATAAACTTCTTGGCTAGTACAGGGGAGATTTTGCTAAAACACATATGCTACACAGCAAAAAGGTAAATGTCATGAAGATTCAACAATCTACCCCATCAGCAAAATCATAGAAGTGGTCTGGGACCTTCTAGCACCTTCCCTCCAGACTAACAATGCACTGCATGTTGCAACTCCACCACAAGGCAAGAAGCACTGTGCCAAAGAGACTCAGGTCTCTTTGGGTTCTGGAAGTGGCTGGTTTCACCCCGGACACCTGGGCTACACTACTGTAACCCATGTACCGGGAAACACATAAACCTGCTGCCTTCAAGTAGAATAAGTGCAATAAAGATCTCTGAAATCATCCAGATTGTTGTACAAGCAGCTCTGCCCACATAATCCAAGAGATTGCATGATATTAGAACATACAAACAGAGAATTCACTATATCAGTGTACTGCATTTCCCAAAGGAGAACCACAGCATAGACCCATAAATTTAAACAGTTAGACAGTCTTCATTGGAGAATTGTACCACTTATGAAACAACGCCTGGAGTGCTACTCAACTCCGATAGAAACAGTGTCTGTATATCTAGAAACACCAAAGTCTTAAGTTGTGTGAGGCTAGTAGCATTCTACTATGATATGGAAGTGTTTCCACCAGGATCAAGCATAGAGAAGGCCATACTCCCAAGGCAAAATCAAGCCACACAACTAAGTGGCCCACAAGCACAGGTCATCCACCACTGTTGTTTCTCTCAGCTCCTATCTGGCCATACTGGGGGAGCAGGATATGACTGGAGAATGGAGAAGAAAGGAAAGACAAGCTTGATTTATGAATGCATTGGCGTAACATGTAAGTGTCAGCTATTAATGGTCACCTCCTCCCATGACCATTATACTGGATGCTTGTGAAAACTTGCTTCTGTGGAAATTAAAACTGAGACAACAGCATGAAATGACAACAAAAGCTCTCATTGCAAAGAGGTGAAAATAAGGAAGCAATTTCAGCTTGAGGAGAACTGAAAGGAACATAGCCTTGATCAAAAAGACAGATTGGCCCATTAACAGAGGAAAGGGGCCAGTTTTTATGAGGTCGTTTGGGTGGACTAGGGCTTGTAGTTTTCCATTGGGTCATAAGTATAGAATTTTTTTCAGAAACTTCTTTCTTATGTTTTAAGGGCTGTCATTCTTGTACAAGACATGAATCAGTTGCTATTCTTTTCCTTGGAGATATCATGGCTACCTCCCTCTTATAGCACACCTAGTTTTTGGTAGGAAAGTAGGGGATAAGGGAAGGGCACATTTCACATATGTTGGCAAGGTAAGATAGAGAAAAAGGCATGGCTTCTCCTTCAGTAGACAAATGTTCATGGATCAAGGCCTGAAAATCCCTCTGTCTCTTGTCTTCATGGAGGTCCCGTCCAGTCTGTGGGAGGTAGAAATGTACATAAAATTTGAGGTAGAAATGTACATAAAATCATGGACAGTAAAGAATGATTTTGCCAGTAGTTCAAGGCAAAGGAAAAGACTGAGCACGAGGAAGTTTGAAATAAAGATATACAGACAGATATTATATATTGATGTCCACCAAAAAGTATCCACCTCACACTAAACAACTAAATAAATGCTTTGATCAGTTCACAGCTGTCATCCAGTACCACTGTTCTGCAGAGACCAGTGCATTCTTCAAGTCATCAACTTTTATATCAATTCATATGTCTAAGGACCAAGGAGAAGAAGCAGGTTGGTCTCGCTTACTATCAATCTTGGTGTCCCACTTGAAAACTTTCTGCTTCTCCATCTTACACAACTCAATTCTGCAGCATTTAAGGCCCCTATTTACAAAGAGAGGACCCAGCAGGGGACCCATTGAATAATGAGCTTTGGTTGCTCATAGTTCACAGCACTTTGGGCCTCTAAGATAAAGTGTCACAATTCTGGTAGGCACAACTGAACAGAGTATCAGAAGGTGATAAGGATGCCAGCACAAGTAGGAATAAGGATAAGTATATTTTTTATCCAAACTATTCCCTTGGATGTCTGCTGATATACCTATGGCACTATATGTTGGAGTATTTAACTTTCATTTTTATTTTCATGGGAGCTTAATCTGGAATGTGATCCTGGCTTTTTTTTTTTTTCAGATTGTGCACACATACAAATGTGCATACATGGAGACATACACCATTTAATAAACAAGTTAGTCAATTCCTAAGATAGTTAATCTTTTTACTTAATAAGTATGATATCAGAAGTGATCAGAGTAAATGTGCAGTCACTGCCTTGAAGTCTGCTAACCACGAACTGAACCTACTGAAACTGTGAACCAAAAAAACCTCTCCTTCTTTAATTAGTGGGTGTTGGGTATTGCATCTCACTGATAAGAGAGTTGACTAGTACAGAACCTGCTGCCTGAGAAGACCTTGATTCTAGGGCCTCAGACTCCTCAGGCATGAGGATATGCACCAGGCATGTCGAACAAGCAATTCTGGGCATCTAGTAATGTGAACACATAAGATTATAAATTTTTAACATTATCAAGTGTGTACTGTGTAGGCAACAACAGAGCACTGAGTAGAGGGTGCATACGGCAGTTGTAGCTCTGCCTCATGTGTCACCACACAGTCAGTTGAACTGAAACCACATATATCAGATATATTATGTATTTGTGTGATTTTGCAAGTAAAATGAAGACAGGAACTTACTATTACTATTCAGAAATGCAAGTTTTCTTAATGAATTTATATGTGGCCCAAGACAATTTCTTTCACTCAGTGCAGCCCAGCCAAACTGAAAAGTTGGACACACAGGGTGTAGCCAAGCCGCCAGACAGGGAAAGGTGGGAGATGAAAGGGAAGGAAATCTAGAAAGGTGAGTAGAGGAAAGTGAGGGTGTCATTTACTTCTCTAAGAAAATCTGAAGCCCTGGGGCAGTATTTTGCCTTACTAATCTAACTTCTTTTTCACAGAAAAGTTTTCTAAGTGTTCAGAGAAGCTACTCCCAGGACTTATATGGAGCAGATCTGAGAGACAATAATAGTACTTACAATGGGCACTATGATACAATTCCCCTTCGGAATTTGGAGACTTATTCCCTCAGCCACTCAGGGTGTTGCTGGTAGAAAGCCCTCAGCTATCACATCCCTTCAGGAAATGCCCAGCTAAAGAAAGCCACTCTCCTTCCTGAAGCAGCCAATATTCAGTGATGGTTGATGTAGGGGCCACCTCACCTCTAGAGTTCCCCATTGCCTAAAGACTTACTGTGATTGCGTCTGTCGAAAGATTTTTAAATAAAAGTTGTTGCCCTGAGATCCATTCCCCAGGTTGACATAAGTTGTTTAAAACCAGTGGTGTCTCAAATCCTTTGGCCTCGTTAAAACCTGTGTGGTTAGGGCTGGGGATGCAGCTCAGTGGCATAAGTGCCTGCCTGGCAAGCGCAAGGTCCTGAGGTCGATCCCTGGTACCAAAAAAAGAAAACCTGTGTGGTTGTTCTTACTACATCTGTTCTTCCCCTCATTGACCCATAGCACAACACATCCCATGGTGCCGACAGTGATGAAACTTAATGGCCAACTCTCCCTTCCCACCTGAGCTTGTGTGTGTGTGTGGTGCTGGGGACTGAACCCAGGGCTTGAACTGAACTATGTCACCAAACCTTTTTTTATTTTTTGAAATACAGTTGCACTAAGTTGCTAAATTACCCGGACTATGCTTGAACCTGTAATCCTCCTGCCACAGCCTCCAAGAGTGCTGGAATGAAAAGTATATACAACCACTCCTGGTCCCACCTGAGATTTTTAAATGCACTAATCACCAGTGACCATGGGAAAGCCTAAGGAAAGCCATCCATGAGCTTCACAAAAGGAGTAGCCTTAGACTCTCTTCCCTCCCTCCCACTTATGGACAGAGCTTTTTGAAATACAGTATTTTAGATGACAATTGCAAAAGGAAACAAATAAATGCCTTGGGCATAAATAAAACAGAACATAGAGCATCTAAATATAACATGAAGATTGGTTGTACAAATATTGTAAGTTAGGTAAGATAAACAGCAATGCACTTACACTACAGCTTTTATTAATATCTCTTTATAAAAACTTTGTTGGTGCTAACAAGTACAAAAGAAAATGTGTGCTTAGAAACAGAAGAGCTGTGAAATATCTGACCCATCTTTCCACCCCTGTTACATCAAAATAACCCAATTGATATGTAAGGCTGTGACTGCAATTTTGAACACTAGTATTTGGGGACTACTTCATAAAACTGCTGAAGTGCAACCTGAAATACTGGACAAGAGACCAACGTCTTAAGGCTTTATTTTTTAAAGCAGCAACTCCATTCTTAAGGGGAAATTGCTGCCATTCCTGTGGATGCTAATTCTCACCTGATAACGAAGGAAATCTTGTGTGGTTGAGGAGAGACGGCATTAATCTGCTCGTATTATCTGTGACTGCACCACAGTGCGGGAAATAGGCTACCATAGGGGCACGGATTGCAGGGCTCACTCTTGTATTACCCTCTCCTGACTCCCTTCTTATGTTGCTAGTAACTTATTTCTAACCTCTATCGCTGCTCCTCACCTACTCACCTCTAAATACTTGAGGTCACTTCCTGATGTATAGCTTCTTTCTGGGTAATCTCATTGCATTTTCATAGTTCAGTTACCACATGCTCAAATCTGTATCTCTATTCTGACCTTCCATCAGGATTCAGATATTCCACTGCCCCCGAATACATCTAATGGAGAAGCCCAAGGGCAATTCCAATTCCATGTGAACAAAACCAAACTGAGGACTTTTGATTTTTTTTTTTTTACCAACAGTTCTCCAAAATTGCTATTATTCACGTAGACCTATTTCACTTAGCAACGTTAAACAACCCAATTATAGTTTCACCTTTTCTTCTCTAGCTTTTTTCTTCTTCCTATGCCAGCTAAACCTTTTGTCTATTATTTGTTCCCCAGCTTCATTAGACCATGGCAGCTCTTCTAACAGCTCATCTTCTCTGCAAATCTCTTTTCTCCAGTCTATTCTGAACCATCTGATACACAAATCCTCTATAACAAAGATATCCTTGATGTTTTATCTTAAATAAAGCCTAAATCACAAGTATGGCTGCTAATTTAAGGCCTTTTATAGCTGTGCCCAGCTGCGATCTGATTACCCTTTGGCATCACCTGCCAGGCCCCCGCTTATACCCGTAGGCCTGTGTTTGTACTTGTGGTCTTCTCTCTGCCTTTGCTATTTTGTCCTTTTTCTACTATTAAATGCCTTAAATTACAGTTTGAACCTTAAGTTACCATCTCTGTGAAGCCATGATTCTATGCAGGCTTAATTAGCAATACATTCATACCATGCGCAACGCCAAACTAAATGACACTCCTTTGTCTTACAGAATCTGTCACATTACGATCACTTTTACTTATCTCTTTCTCAATTACTTATTGGAAGGACAAAATCAAACTCATTTGTATCTTTTATATTTAACATAGTATCTGGTTTATACTACATGACCTTTATGTGCCCTAGGGGTCTAAAATTGGTCGTTAATATCTAAACAATAAAGGCATTTCAGACCTAATATTTTGGTTGCCATAATGCTCGGCTGCACTAAAAAAGATTTTCCCTCACATATTAAAATTCAAACCTACTCTGATCGCCTCCTCTATCAGACTGTGGCTCTGCACACTCTTGGATGATGCACACAGTTCCAATGTTATGTCACAGCCAAGGTCGTTTAGTTCCTCACTCCCTGCTGCCCTCCATGTCCTTGCGCTCTCCCCTGCTCTCCCACAACATATTCAGTTCCACCCCCGGGACAGGCTACTTCCCCAAGCATTCAGAATATTTGCAGCCCTTAACACCAGATGGAAAGAAATTTTAATTCCACCATAATTACTCATTTACATAAATATATTCTTCAATAAATATGTATTTTGTGGAAAATATGTTCACTTAAACTTTAAAAACTTGAAAAATATATAAATATTGATTTATTTACATGTAATAGAAAATGTCAGTGGAACTCAATACTTTCATTTCTACTATGTAAAGTTGTTTTAATATAGTGTTCCTTTCCTGATTAAGGGCTTTTTCTAAAATGTTACATTTCTCACTGTAGATTATACAATATCATTTTCAGTGTTGATCTACAAATTTATTGATCTTTCTCTTTAATATTCTTATAAGAATAACTTGTCTTTATTTGCTATCCATATTTTATTTCCTGTAATGAAAGTAGTTTATTTCATAGTTCTATTTTGATTTTGCCATTACTCATTTTCAAGTAATTTATCAGTCCCAATTAAAGAAATTAAAATTTAAATCTCTACCAGAAATAATGGGGCATTCAAAATAAGAAGTCAGTACTATTTCAACTTCCTAACTGGTAAATATCTTAAAGTACTTCACAAAGTTTAATTTCCTGTTTAGCGATGAATAAGCAGATATACTATCATTTATTAAACTATTTTATATATAAGTCCTAACAATGAAAATCTCTAAATACATTTCTAAAAGCTTTTTAGAATAAATGTTATAGCAGTTTATGAAAAACTATTACCTCAAATAATGTATAAAATACCATATGATCCAAAGAATATTAAAATAATGTGCAAGTAGAATCATTCCCATTCTTACATAAATAAGATTATGATAAGTTAATAACATTAAGATTACCAAGCTGAAAAGTCTCATTTTACAGTATAATGATTCAAATGTAAATAAATATAAAACATTCATTCTCATGAAATATTCAAGCATTCCCAACTAGGACCAATGAATGTCTCAAAGTAATTGCTTCATTTTAAATCATTATACAATCATATATGAATATGTGCATAATTTGAGTTCTATAATTACCTTTTAATGAAAGTAGTAAGTATAGCATCTTCATATTTTATTCCTTCTTCTCTCTGTTTATACTTAAAGGACAATGGAATGCATTTGAAGAAATTCCACCCAGGAGAAGAAAACTTCAACTTTATAACAACATAAGAAAAGGTTAATGTGTTACTCCATGGTTAATTAAAGCAGAGTCCCCAATAGTCTACTTCTTCATTAAGGTAATGTACCAAGTAGGACACTCATTTTATCTTCTTTTCAGCTATACCCTATGGTCCTGGTGTGCCAGCCTAATGGTTAGACAGTAGATTCTCATCATCCTGCACTCCATGTGCCTTCATGGTAAACAAAAAATGTGTTCATCCTCGCAATCAGTGTCTCTCTCAGAAATTTAATGTTTGTTCATCCCCATTAACTCCTATGGACGTACACCACATTTAGATGCCAAGGTTGGATAGTCATAAACTCACCTATTAAAAATCTATTGGGACTTTCTTGAGGGCACAGTTGTGTCCTTCTTCAGCTCTTTAGCACCTCACCCCCACCCTCTGGTTAACATAAATCAATACTAAAATAGTATTTTAACTCAACAGATAATATCTTGATGATACAATACAATGCATTTACTACAACACATAATCTCCCCGTTTCCTGCCACAGATACATCTGTTTTATGTCCTCCTCATCTCTCAAGGTCATAAATGGGTGGCCATGTGTTCTGGGTTATTCCATTTATCACAGCGTAATTAGTCTCAGAGGGGATCTTGATTAGACATTGTGATAGTAGAATGATGTCTCCTCCAAATGACTGTGCTCTAATTCCTAAAACCTGTGAATGCATTTTCTTTCATGGAAAAAGGGACTTTGCAGATATTATTAAAAAATGTAGACTTTGAAGGCTGGGGGTATACCTCAGCAGTAGAGCTCTGGCCTGGCATGTGCGAGGCCCCAGAAAAAAAAAAAAAAAGAAGAGAGAGACAGAGACAGAGAGAAAGGGAGAAAGGAAGGAAGAAGGAAGGAACAAAAGAAGGAAGGAAGGAAGGAAGGAAGGAAGGAAGGAAGGAAGGGAGGAAAGGAAGGGAAGGGAAGGGAAGGAAGAGAAAGACCCTTGAGCTGTAGAAGTTATTATAGCTTAACTGCATGGACCCGATTTGGTCAAATGCAGATCCTGGGTGTGTCAGAAAGGTGTGGCAGGAAGGGAAAGTGGAGTGATCTCCAGCGTGAGAGGTTCTCAACCTGGCTTTGAAAATGAAGGACAAGAATAAAAGTCAAAAAACATAGGTGGCCTTCAGAAACTGGACCTAGTTATCTGCTTGTAGCCAACAAAGAAATGGGGCCCTTGGTCTTACAGTACAAGGGCCTGCCAACAGCCCAAATGAACAAGGAAGTGAGTCCTGCCCTAGAACCTTTGGTTTTAGCCTGCTGAAAGAAATATGTTTTTTTTCAGGATCTCACAAAAGCAGAAAGTAATGCATGCTTAAGCTGTCAAATGTATAGCAACAATAGAAAACTAGTACAGACATTAATCATATGGTCATTACAGTGGGGAAACCATGTCAGAGCCAGTGACCACGGAACTTGCACGGTAAGAGCCTGTATAATAAACTCACTTCAATTTCATAGTCAGACAAATGCACAGTGTGCCCCACCCCTACCCCATCCTCTTTAGAATCTGTCACCACACCTTTCAGGTCTTAAAAAAGAGAATGGCAGTCTACTTTACACCCAGCGTGATATCAAGCAGGGCTGGTTTATGTCATTAAAGGCTAATAATTTAATTTCATCTCTTCAGAAAAACTGGTTTACAGATACATACAGAAATGACAATGTTGGCATTTTTTAAAGTATCATAATGCGGTTGACTGAATATGAGTTATATGAAAGAAGAAAGCACTTAAGTGTTCGGGAAAAAAAGCTGCTTCAGCTACTTTGGATTTCCATTGATGAGTGTTGACTTCTGCAACTGCCTTTGCAGCTGTTTCAAGCTCCAGTACTACTTTGTCATTTAATTTGACATTCTAGAAATTAGTTACTTTAGTTTTAACCAGCTCACTTATTGTTTAACAATAAAGTCCATCTCATTGGGAAATCATTTCTTTTCTTTACCAAAAAAAGAGTGCATAAATTAACGTAAACACACACTGTCGCAATCTGAGTATAAGGCAAATTCTCTGCCGATACAAAGCCTAGGTGATCCCCCAATAAAAGGTTCTTCCTTGACATGTAGGTGGGTGCCATGGGCGTAGATATGGGAATAGATGGGTGATGGTCTCTGCGAAGACGGAGAAAACTGAGGACAGGTAAAGATTATCAGCAAGCCAGGAAGCCTGGGTACTTCCCGTCTGCCAGTACCGTATCTCTCACAGTGTGGTCCTAGACCACGAGCTCCTTTGGGGAACTTGTTACAAATGCAAATTCTTGAGTCATACCCCAAACTCAATGAATCAAAAACTCTGGGGATGGAGCCCAAATTTCTATAACACTATAACTATAACAAAAGCCCTGCAAGTAATTCTGAGGTGTGCTGTATTTTAGAAACTGTACCCTAACGAACATAGGAAATCCCAACCATTCCTTTTATAAATTGTTCTTTTGGCTCTCTCTGAAATTGTCTTCTGAGGTGTCTTCAGGAATAGAGTCTCCAATTATCAAGTTCCTACCCCTGAATATTTTTTCTCTTAGAGAAATATGCACAAATGATAGTTATAACTCTATGTCTAATAAGCTTCCTAACATGGCAGGTGGCTAATCATTAGAAAACAATAATTAAAATTTATGATATGGTAAGCACATGTTTAATGAATAGCAATTCAAAAGAGGAGACAAATAATTACATTATTTGGTCTCAACTTCCTTCAGTTTGCTGTCTACTATAAAAACAATGTGGTATTGGCAAAAAAAAAAACAAAAAACAACAAACAGACCTGAAGATCAATAGAAAAGATTAGAAGATGCAGAAACAACTCCAGACGTACTAAACCACCTTATCTTTGACAAAGGTGCCAAACATGTTCACTGGAAGAAAGATAGCCTCTTTAATAAATGGTGCTGGAAAACTGGCTTTGCACATGCCAAAGATTAAAATTAGACCCATATCTTTCACCATGCACTAAACTAAATTCAAAATGGATCAAAGATCTAAATATTAAAACAAAAACATTAAATCTGCTGGAAGATGGAATAGGTAAAACTCTTGAAGACATTGGTATAGGCAAAGACTTTATGAATAAAACCCCAATGGCACAGGAACTATCACAAAGAATCAACAACTTGGATCTCATCTTATTAAAAAGCTTTTGCACAGCAAGAGAAACCACCAACAGAGTGAAGAGACAACCCACAATGTGGGAAAAATGTTTGCCAGCTGTTCCTCAGACAAAGGATTACTATCGAGAACATACAAAGAACTCAAAAAAATCAGACCTCCCAAATTTAAAGACCCAATCCAAAAATGGGCATCTGAGATAATACACACTTCTCAGATGAAGAAATAAAAATGGCAAATAAATATACAAAAAAATGTGCAACATCACTAGTCATTTGAGAGATGCAAATTAAAACACTGAGATTCCATCTCACCCCAGAAAGAATGGCTATTGTCAAGAAATCAACTAATAACAAATGCTGGAGGGGCTGTGGGGAAAAAGGAACCCTTCTCCACTGTTGGTGGGAGTGTGGACTGGTGCAGCCACTGTGGAAATCAGTGTGGAGATTCCTCAAAAACTAGGATTGGAGGTCCCATTTGACCCAGCTATTCCCCTTCTGGGTATCTTCCCAGAAGAATTAAAAACATCATACCACAGCGATATATGTGCATTCATGTTTATAGCAGCACAATTTGTAATAGCTAGATCGTAGAAACAACCCAAACGTCCATCAATCGAGGAATGGATAAAAAAGATGTGATATTTTTATACAGTGGAGTACTACTCAGCCATAAAGAAAAACCGGAGACTTTTATAGGTAAATTGATGCAACTCGAGAAAATACTCTTAAGTGAAATAAACTGGACGCAAACGTGTAAGCATTGTATTGTCTCCCTAGTGTGAGAAACTGAAAGAGTAAATAAGATCCAAAATGTACAATAGATATGGTAAAACAGGAAGAAACTGTTCAAAAGGAAAGAGAAACTGGGATGGGGGAATGGAGAAAAGAAAGAAGGGAAGAGAAAAACAATTTTATATATATATATATATATATATATATATATATATATATAATATTTAAGATAGATACACTACTAATTTCTCTGAGTTCATTGAAAAGAAAGGTTTGTGCTAATATTGTTTGGACAATTGAATGCTGATATCTTGTACCCTGAGTAACTAATTTAAAGATAACAATATGTAATGTGTTAACCATTGTTACCCTCTTATTATGTTGTTTTGAAATTTCGTTATTTTTTTCTCTTTAAAATAAAATTTTAAAAAATTTTGCTGTCTACTTTTCAGACTAATTTATTCACTTGGTAGTAAATATTATAGTGAAATATAGTTTGTAAAGGTATGGATTCATAAACCTGTTTCCTTCATATTTACATAATTATATCCAAAGCTTATTATTTTCCTGATAAGATTTTACCCTTAATCATTTTTATGTAGAACTATAATAGTCTCCCAAGGAGCTAGAAATATGTCTTGAAGATTAATGTCCGAGTAATGGAAGGCTAATAGCGCCAGAGTTAACAAATTTAGCAACTGAAAATGTTTTTTAAAAACCACCATACTTATTACCTGATATCTTTTAGAGAACAAGGGGATTTGTCAGACAAATATTAATGGGTAAAATATTAATAATTCAGGGAGCATAGGACTCAAAACTTGTATGAAATTAAAAGACTTGGGGAAGAATAGCAGTAAATTTGTCCTATAAAATTGTAGGTTTTAAATACGGCTTAAGCATATGGTGATATTTATGGGTTTGAATGTTCTTTAGACTGAGATGTTGTTTGTGTAATACTGTTTAAAGCACTAATTCACTGCATACTTTAAATAATTACTGCCAATTCTCTTCATTGTTAGATACATTTAATTATTTTAATTCTTATGGATAATCAATGTTCCCAGGAAATCCTAGAAAAATTATATGTGACTTAAAACAATGCTAGTTGCAAACAAAAATAAAAAATTACAGGACAGATTTAGTTTTTGAAAGTCACTAACAAGCACCTGCAATTTGAAAAAGATAAGGAGCAAGGGATTCTTAGTGTATTAATGTGAAACTGGTTCATTTGGACTTCCCATGTACACCATAAGAAACTGCGAGATAAAAATTGAGATACTCCGTTTCTACAATTGAAGATGATGGCAAACTACAGCTTATTGTTTCCTTTTATTTTACTCATCTCTGAAACTTCTTATGCATTTTGTCATTTTATAATAGGTTTAGTCGATTAAATTATTAGTCATTTCTTTTTTTCAGTTCATATTTTTATCTAAAGGAATATATGGATATGTGTGTGAAAAATATTTCATTGAACGCTGGAAGTTATTCCATAAAGACTGTGTTTCTCAACCAGTGAGGAAAAACCTACACTGTCATTCAATTCTCTGAAACGCTGCATAGTCATGAACTGAAGAAAAGGAGCCAAGTATGGTGGCACAAGAACTCACTGTGTGACCTAAGGATAAATTTAATAAACTCGATATCGCTGGGATGCTGTTTCCACGTTTGAGAAACAAGAGACTTAGATTCAGTTGAGGAGCCCGTCTAGATTTACATCCTGTGCATCCTCTTTACCAACATTAAACATGCATCTACATGGGCTCCACGCCATCTCCAGTTCTCAGAGCTCTTCCCCCAGACCACACAGTCCCACTCAAAGTGTGTCATTCTGTCTACCATTTTGTCCCCATGCCTCTTAGAGGGCTCCTGAATGACTCTGAATCATAAACTGATACATTGCTGATTCCAGTTGTAACATCAACAAAATTCTTGTCATTTTCATCTTTAAAGGTTTCCTTTAAGAGTAGTTTCAAAAAAATTTCAACACAGTTTCCTTGGGAGTTGGGATTGTAGATACATGTACGAAATATGAGAAAATTTTCAAACTATAAAAGTTGCAGAGGACACCTTGTACAGAAGCTGAATGGAGGAGAAATTTGTGTGGAAATAGTTTTGATGCATCTCAACTTGGGCTCTGTATGCATTTGGTATGAGACTGGTTACATCCGCTGCTTATAGCACCAAATAAGTTTCTCCAAAACTGAAAGAAATATCAAGATAAACTCCCCTTTTAAAATATGCATGTTGGCAAAACTCAGAAAAATTTGTTTCTCTTTCTACAAATCCTCAAAGCTATGTACAAAGAAAGCTGAATTCAAATAAATCCTTGCCATACCTTCTTCAAGAACAAAAAAAATCACTTTTATAATCTCTGAAATACTTTAGACTAGATATTCATGAATAGCTCTCTTAACCCTCTGAGGTATCAGGAGATCTGTTCTTTGCCAAAGGCTTTTGAAAAGCTAAATTTCTGCTCTGCTGTGCTCTGCTTTTTGCCTCTGCTTCTTGCCATAGAATAACTAATGTGTATTCCTTCCCGGAGGATGCACACTGTCAGACACACTCCTACAGCCCCCTAGAGCACACTTCTTTTAGTTGCTACACACAAGGGGTTAGGAAGAAAATGAAGTGGGGAACACGTGTGTTTCAGCTTTCATTTCCCATAAAAGCTCCCTAAACACACACACACACACACACACACACACACACACACACACAGGAAAGGTAGGGGAGAGGAGGAAAGGGAGGGGATGTGAAGGGGAAGGGGAAGGAAGGGAAAGAAAAGAAAATAAATCATCATCTTCATGACACAAAGCAGGAACTCAGGTGGACTCAGATCTCCATTCTACCACCAAGAGAGGTGTGATGTTAGGAAAAATTCCTAACCTCTCTAAACTGTCATTAGCTTGGTACTTGGTCATAAAAGTGACCGTGTAAAATACTTTCCTCTCTGGGTTGATATGAAGTTTGAAAAAGTCATGCATATTGCCCTGGGGAGAGGGGTGTCTAATTGAAGATGTTTACCATCCCTTCCAACAACAATACATTCCTGGATTCCCAAAAGGGATAGAGTCACAGCCTCAGGATTATAAATTATTTAAAAACTGGATGTGGATTACTCCCCAAACCCAATCCTTTTCCTTGTAGAAAAGGCCATGAGCTTAGTCTTGGGAATTGTGAGACATGAACAAGAAGCCAAGTGGAAGAGTGTGGCTGTATAAAACTGACTGTGAATACATGTGATAACAGTGTTCCAGAATATAAAATAAGATGGTGAAGTTGTGTCATTCTTTTTTCTTTACTATATTGTCACCACACTGCCCATTCATGTTTTCTCAATCTCCCCCTTCCTTCTCCTAAATTCTGGCCCCAAGGCTGTTCTCTCCTCAAACATGTGCCATCTCTGCACTGGTTGCAATATTGTGCCAGTGAACTCAGTAGAGGTTGGTCCTCATCTTAAAAAAACATAACACTTTCAAAAATTAATTCACCTACTTATTTCCTATATTGATTTTTACCAAAAATAGCCCTGTCATGTCACAGAGAAGCTTCTTATAAGCAGAAGTCAAAATGATTTCTACTCAAATCTTTGTCACCTTGAGTTTTTAAATCCTGACACTTTAGCATACTTTTCAAATCTTTAAAAACAATTTTTATTTTATTTCATATATATCTTGATGCTAAGACCACACTTGGACAAGATAAGCATTTCTAACTGTTCTTCATTTAGCTCAAAGTAGGTTTCCAGGTTCTATTTCCCTTGTGCATTTGAGATCAGGAAGAAAGGCTTTAGGTTGTCTCTAATGTCCTAAGGAGACTCCTTACCTCTGTGTTATCAGGTATGAACAGTTCCAGCTATGGAAGTCATTAGAATTTAGTTTTACTGACAGTCTGGTAATTGACCCATACCTCTCCAGAGTGGAGTTACTGGAAGAATAAAATGAGATCCCAAGCAAAAATAAATTTTAAATAATTAACCCCAGCAGAGCAAGTTCTGCTTCCAGTCATCGGATTCACCACTACTGACCAAGAGAACTCAGTATTTGGATCCTTCCTCAAGTTTAGAGAAGCCATCTGCTTCTACCTTCCCATCCACTGGGGGAGTCCAGCGGCTCTGCGCTTCATCACTGTCTTGGCATCTCTCTATTTTCCAAACGTAATCCTCAGAACTTTAAAGACGCTAATAACTCTTGAGTAAAAAGTATCCATAATCAAATTCTTTTGACAATCAGTTAAAAACTTTAAGAAATGTTATTATTAAAATACTTCTCCAAGTCAGGCATGGTGGCATAGCCTATAATACCAGCCATTCTGGAAGCTAAGACAGGAGGAGTATAAGTCTGAGGCCAGGCTTAACAGCTTAGTGACTTAGTGAGATCCTGTCTCAAAATAATAATAATAATAATAATAATAATAATAATGATAATAATGTTAAGGCTATAGAAACTTTTACTACTTCTCCTGTCTTTACATTGGATGTCCTAGCCACTATAATGATACATGAAAAAGAAATCAAAGGCAGATAGATTGAAAGTAGACTATCATCTACTCAAAGAGAAGATGAATATGTAGAAAACCCTGAGGAACCTAATAAACATACTAGGGATAATGGTGAAGTTACCAAATTACATAATCTAGTATATTTCTGTCTATTATCCGTGAAAAAATGGAAAATGAATTTTTAAAAAAGGAATACTGTGTATAGTCATATCTAAAGATATGAAATATTTGTACTTAAAGGTATGAGCAAGATCTTACCAAACAACTGTAAAACATTGATAAGTACATTAAGATAAACCAATTTCATGGGCTGGTAGTTGAAATATCATACTCCTAAAGAGATGTGACCATTATCCCCAAATATATCCATAGATTCAATTAATATCAGTTAAAATCTGAGAAAACGGTGATGTAGAATTTAATAAACAAATCCAAGTTTACTTGAAAATTCAAATGACTTACAAAGAGTAAAAAAGTTTACAAAATTTAATATAAATCTAAAAAATTAACAATATCCTATTTGTGTAGTAATAAAGTATATATCAGTAACATAGTCAGAAAAATGTACATTTACCATTATACTTTTTTCCAAAAATATTCAAGATAATTCAGTGAGGGTATAAAATCTTTTCAGTAAGTATTGCTAAAATGATTAGATGCTCATGTAGATAAACTATGAATCTTGATCTTAACTTTCACATACCCGAAAAGTAATTCACAGTAAGGCATAGAATATTTCATGAAAGTTAAATTATAAAAATTCTAGAAATAAACAAAAAGAAATCTTTCCAATTTAGGGTAGATAATCATTTCTTAGGACACAAACTATAAAAAAAATTTGAAGTTACTAAAATTAAAAGTTTTCACTCTTCGAAAGACACAAGCTTGAAAAAACAATTTATGAATGGGGAGAAAATATTTGAAATGTACATCTGACAAAAAGACTTGCATGTATAGTACATGAATAACTTTCACAGCTTAATAACAAGCTGGAAATCTATTTATAAAATCATCCAAACATTTGGACATGTATTTCACAAAAGAAAATATACAAATAATTAATAAGCATATGTGGGGATGCTCATCATCATTCTTCATTAGGAAAATGATAATTATACCAAAATGAGAAAGCTCTACAGACCGATTAGAATGGCTAAAAATGAAAATTCCCAGCAAGGATATGGAGGAGTGGGAATTCTCATATATTGCTGAAGGGAATATAAAGTACTACAACCATTTTGGAAAACAATTTAACATTTTCCTATAAACTTAATCCAACTCTTATTATTTATCCAAGAAAATCAACTCCTAGGTATTTAACTAAGACATATCAAAATATATATCAATACATGTTCATGTACATGAATGTTTCAGTAGTAATACCCCAAAACTAAAAACAACATGCATCTATCATCTGGTGAATGGATAAGTAAACTTTAGCATATTCACACAATAGAATTTTATTAATATTCAAAAAGAATGAAATATTGTTACCCTAAGCAACATATAGGAATTTCAAAATCATCATGAGAATGAAAAAAAGTCTAAAACAAGAGTACATGTTACACAATTTCATTTAGGTGAAATTCTCAAATAAATTAAACTATAGTCACAAAAATCAGATTTGGGATTGCATGTTCTGGGATTAGAGAAGCTGCTGAATGCAGATTGCATGAGGAAGGGCATTGGAAATGTTCTATATCTTGGTTGTAGTCATGATTTGCTAGTATGGACATTTGCAAAACCTGAAAATACATACAGGGGTGCATTTTACAGTCCACAAATTGGATCACAATAAAGTTGATTGAAAGGAGAAGATAAAGAGAAGCTCACACCAGATCAAGCTCCATAACTGGAAATGGCATTCTTTCTAGTATGCGAGAAGAGCAAAGCTAAGCCTCGCTTCTTTGGTGGCATCCTTAGAGTCAGTGTCCCCAAGATAAGGTTGTGTGGCGTATATTGAGTCCAAGGGCCCTGAGAAAGTCACAGCAGTTCACATGCCCAGCATGTCCTGGAAGCAGCAAAATTGCCTCCTGCCTCAAGGGTGATGAGGAATTAGAAAAAGCCTTGAGACTGATGCACAGACAATTATGTAACTCGGCATGGTGTACAAGCAATAGGGAAATCCCTTGCAGCATAAAGGACAATGGGATCTATTTGACAAGAAGGAGAGAGGACAGTCACCATGCCTGTACTTGACAGCTGGGTACCAGGTGTGGCACCTGTGAAGCAAGTGCCTTCCGACATATTCGGAGCAATACTGTAATCCAGTGCTCTCAGTGTCACAGGCGTGGATAGCTAAGTCCCTCAGCCAGCAGACAGGACTCTAGCAGAGGGAGCAAGAACCCCAGACTGCCACCTCTCCAGTGGTGGGAACGCACAGTAGTTACTGAGACTGGTTATAAAGAAAAAGAAATTATATCTTTCACATCTGAGCTTTGTGTGTGTTGTACTGGGAATTGAATGAATGATAGGCATGTGCTCCACACCTGGGTTACATCTCAGATTTAGGGCTGAGACTTGTATTTTGTATAACTATGATTTTCAAAGGAATTGTTATTGTAGATAGATTTTTCCTGTTTCAGAAATGAGGAGCACAGTACAAATCACAAATATTTCTAAAAAGTAATCCCCTTAGTGTTTTGTGGTGCAGGGGATTGAAGCAAGGTGTCTTGCACATGTTAGGTGAGTGCTTTATCACTGAAATATATCCAAGAACTTTTAAAATTTATTCTCCTAGCAATGAAAAATCATTAACTTCAGTGACATGCATATACTTCCAGGGTGCCATAGGATGGATACCTTTTCTCCTTTTTTCCTCTCTTCGAATGTTAAATACTTCGTGATTTTTTTTTTTGTAACAGGAAAAAAGTAAGCATTTTATTATCTCATATAAAGTATATCACATCGGGGCTGGTGAGATAGCTCAGCAGCATAAGCGCCTGCCTGGCAAGCGTGAGGTCCTGAGTTCGACTTCCGGAACCCACATACGAAAAAAGGGCCGGTGATATCGCTCAGCGGCACGGGCGTCTGCTAGTGCGCAAGGTCCTGAGGTCGACCCCTGGTACCCACACACACACAAAAAAGTATATCACATCTGAATTTCAGATTTCTCTTCTATCAATTAAAATAATACCAAGATTGCCATAAGAATTAAAGAAGGAAAGAGGTATGTAAAGTATATATTTTCTAAACATTCATGCATTGAGAAGCAAACGCTGTTGATATAGACATTATCATATTTGGATATATCTTACTTTTTTCATGAAAGTAAGCAAACTTGAAGTCCTCAGGCTGACTTAGAAGATCTCCTGCTGCTAGTCACAGCTGGAATGCAAAGTGGTCCGACTGTTGTCCATCAAGGCCCTGACTAAGTATAGGAGGTGCACATGGAGAAGGAGGTGAGAAAAGTAGACTCGAACTCCATCTTGACCATCTGCTTCCAAAGGGAGAGCCAAACATCTGCTAATTACTTCCGCCAAAATGTTAGTATGACTGGGAAATACAGGAGGATATCTCAAATGAAAAGTACTAAAGGCACAGGAATGATGCATGGAAGTCTCAATCATAAATCAAAATTAACCATTGTCAATTTGATTAGTTGCCTCCTGGAAGTCATCCACTACCACTCCACTCCATTTCTAAGCTATCTTCATGTGCATCATTGCAGCAGAACCATTAGATCTCCGTGTAAGGCCTACTTCTTTGTCCATATCAATTTTTCTTTATTTCTCCTTATTCTATAATTTACTATCAACTTAATAATGGATAAATAATCTTTTCTTCTTTTCTGTTATATTTTATGTGAGTTATTTCACACCTAAACTGAAACTTTTTCATATGAAAATATTTCTTAAATTGACTTCACGTGTTTTATTTTTTCTAATAGTCATAAAGCATACACATAATTCTAAGGAAGAATAAAATTGTTTCAAAATGTGTGTCATAAAGTAAGACTTGCTTAACAGACAGCAAAAGAATATGACTATTGTGATGTTAAGATTGACTTTTAAATTTAGTAGCGTGAATGCTGAAGTAATGTGAATGATAGATTTTCAAAGGTAGATGAGTCTTACCGGAAGAGCAACATCTTTGAAGTTCTCTCATTTGAGATTCTGGGGCCTATTGTGTTAGAACAGTGAGTCTCCACCAGAGAAAGGAGAATGCGAAGGGCAGAAATAGGAGCATCGTCACAAAGATGAAAGATTGCAATTGTTAGGGGAAATTTTTCAAATTTCATGTGCCTTCCCTACCTCTCAGAATTCTGACTAACTGACAGGGATAGAGTGTAAACACTAGAAAATTCACAGAGTGAGTTTAATGTATGTGTTCTACCCCACCCTTCATTTCCCATCACCAGGCCTAGAAGCACTGAATTGGGTCATCCTGCTGACGAATTCGGGGGCTTCACTGAGCAACAGGCAGGGTGGAAGGAAAGGAACCAGCCATATGGAGCACCATCCTCTGTAGGTGACAGTCACTGTACTGGTCATTCGTGTAGTGGGACTCAGGAGGATCTCTAGGAGGGACAGCTCCAGAATCTCCAATTTTAATTTCCTCAAATAAGATTTAGGGAATTAGATGGAATTAAATGATTCTAACAAAGTAGTGATCTAAATTGATTCCAAGGGCTCTGGAAGAAGACAGTCCTGCTCCCCAAATGGTGTTCTTTTGTAGTGTGTAGTATCATGGCAGTAAGCATCACCAGTATGTCATGCTCTATGATTGGGAGCCCCGGGCACTGTTTGCTCAGAACAGCAGAAGTGACCCATAAGCCATTTACTGTCTTAAGTCTGTTTCACTCAGAAAACCTGTATTAACTATTTCAAGATTGAAAGTCTGGGAAAATCTTCAAACCATGCAGCAATTAGGGATCCATTTACAAAATCTGAATATTAAAATAGGAGGTGAGAGGGTGGTAAAGCCATATTATCCTCTAAGGTTTGATTTATATAAATCTCACTTTCTCCAAGAGCAAAAGCATGGGCTATATATCTTACTTCATATGTAATTAAAATATTCTATTTTTTGGTGATGAGAAATACTGTAAATCAGTTTCAGATAACCTCAAAGATTAGAAGTTGCAAAACGGCAGTACATAAACCACACGTGGCTCATAAACATATGGTATGTTTGTTCAGAATTTTTTAAATATGCGAATGTGTTTTTAAAAATTTCCACCCATAAATATTTTATTATGCATCTCTAAAAATAAGGATGAGCTTCTTAACATAACCGCATGAACCTTTTATTTTAAAACTAAGTAATTCCTTGATATCAAATACCCAGGCAGCATTTCTTTAATGTCATAATTTTTAAAAATCAGAATTTATATAAAATATACACACTGAAATTGGTTAATGTGTCCTTTAAATCTCTTTTGGTCTGTAAATCGTCACTCCGTCTCTTTTTTGCCCCTTGCAATTATTTGCTGA
The DNA here is from genome assembly GCA_028451465.1 of Erethizon dorsatum. Taxonomy (NCBI): domain Eukaryota; kingdom Metazoa; phylum Chordata; class Mammalia; order Rodentia; family Erethizontidae; genus Erethizon; species Erethizon dorsatum. The sequence goes on along the minus strand of CM051837.1, from coordinate 47,822,616 downwards.
AAAAACTGTTGTTGGTCCTACAGCTCCCTGCAGTCTGGATTTTGCTGATTGCATCCCCGTGGTGTAGTTTAACGAGCTGCTGTGTTGCTGCATCCTTGTAAATTGGGAGTTGGATGTAGAAGTTACGTTGTGTTCACATTCAATTTTTTTTTTTAACAGGACCATTTCATAGCTAGTGATTTGTTCTTCTGTCATCTTTCTTTCTGCAGGATTAACAGTCTAGGATGACCAATGTCTACACATGGCAGCATTTTAAAATGAAGATTTCATAGAAATTTCTGGATCTATGATTTGTTTGAAAAAAAATCTAAGTAGCAGGTACACACTGTAAATGCGACGTGAATCCCCAGTAGTCCCCACAATCCCATGCTCCCGTGGCCTACACCGGGCCCACTTGCTCATTTATACCCCATGCATATCTCCTATAGAGATTTAAATTTGCTACATCCCATATAGATCTTTCTGCCTAAATGAAAACAACATAGAGAGTTAAATTTTTCTATTTGTTTTAGTTAAAGCAGTAGAACAATGAAGAACTATTGGGACAATGTATATGTAGAAGAATGGAATTTTTGATAGTACAATATAAAAACTAGTATGAGTGACTAGCAAGCGAAATGCATCATGCGTAGAGGATTCACAGTTTGAATATATACTACATCAGTATGACAACTCAAGGAGAATACAGCAATCTCTCAAATATTTTCTAGCAAGGAGTGAGATATTTTATCCATCTTCAGTCTAAAATCATGATAGATTTCATGTACTCTAGTCTAGTGGAATCAAGATATCATTTTCTAAATACAGTTTTACTCTGCCAAGGTATAAATTATTTTTGTCTAACTAAATCACTATTTCATTTGTCTAACCTTCATCTTTCAGTTATCAGTTATCAGTCCCTGATACTAAGATGCGTTTGGGTTTTCATAGTGAGTTCTTTGATCACCTGAATTTGTCTTATTCAGTCATAAATACCAAGAGTATTTTAAAACTGCAAATAATGTCACAAAGAAGAAAGTAAAAAGCATCAAATCCAAGTTAGAAGCTCAATGAAATGCATAGAATAGAAAGACAAATAATATTCTCCAATCTAATTAATCACAATGGTTAAACAATAAAAAATTTTGAAAAGGTAGAATCACTCTCTCTTCTCCTAAACAATTTTAGTCTACATGACCTTAGTTCTTATTCTCCAAGACTTGTATGGTCAATAAAGATCATTTTAGCTTAACAAATGTTAACATAGTTAATTCTTCACTTGAAGGAAATTTATATTTCTACTATCAAAATTTGGGAAAAGAATAACATTTTGAGAAAAGAAAAGAAAAAATTCTGAAGTGTTATATTTTTGGTTTTGGGTTTTGTTTTGTTCTGTTTTGTTTTGTTTTGCTTGAGACAGAGTCTGGCTACGTAGTTGAACTCACTCATAGCCCAGGCTGGCCTTGAACTCACAACAGTCCTTCTGACTCAGCCTCCTGACTGCTGGGATTATAGGCGTGGACGATGAACACCTGGCTGTTTTAAGTGTTATTAACAACATTCTAGGTGATATTCTAGAAAAAGGAAGCTCATTAAAAACATACTAATCAGGGCCGGTGAGATGGCTCAGTGGCTTAAGCGCCTGCCCGGCAAGTGCGAGGGCCCGAGTTCGACTCCCGGATCCCACATACGAAAAAGGGGCCGGTGATATCGCTCAGCGGCACGGGCACCTGCTGGCGCTCGAGGTCCTGAGGTCGACCCCCCGGTACCCACAAAAAAAAAAAAAAAAAAAAAACATACTAATCAACTTCCCCAGTGATTTCTGGGGACATTTTTGGAGGAATTGTTTGTGCCCCAAACCAACTGTGGGAATTCTGTGTTCATCTGTCAGAAAAAGTCACTAAGTACCGAGTATTCAGGAAGAGATACAGAGAAAATAAATTTAGTTATACTATTTTTACATTTAGACATTGCAGCCACATCTGTCAGACATAGATTAATGCATTAAATATTGGTTAGACACTTATTTTGTGGTAAAACATTTAAAAAGTGTGACACTGTTTTTGAAGAGTAATCTAGGGAGAGTGACAGACTCAAAGAAGGAGCAACTATAAAATGTGACGAATGGTAACACAAGCATCAACAAATTGTTCCTAGAACAAAGATAAATGAGTGAATTGTTTTGTCTGAGGAAGTCAACAAAATAGTCAGAAAAGGTGTTGATTTTGAAGTGCAATTTAATGAATGACAAGAAGGTACAAATAAATTAATGTATATGCATGTCATATATAGCGCTTAAAATATAAATTCTTGAATATAAAATTAAAGGGTGGCTGCTGGCGTTAAGAGGCTCAACAATGTCAGAGTTGGCATTTCTAAAATTATATTGCTCCCTTGTGTTGCAATATCATTCAGAAAATAGCTGCTGTAGTTGCAGAAGTCACACACATATCCAAGGAAGGAAGAATAAGTGAACAGCAATAATATCTGTCCTCTTCTTTCATGAAAATAAAACCTTCCACAGAAATGACCAGTAAAGTGTTACATCTTACTAGCAAGAATTGTGTTAGTGACTAGCAGCCGTGAAGTCCAGGAATGGAAATAGCTGGCATTTACATTTACATTTTCTCAGAAAATATGGAGATGAATAGTAGAGAAGGCACACATTACAATGTACACCGTATCTTCAAGAGGTGGACAGAAAAGAGTGACAATCTGACTTTCCACAGCAAGTGAAAATATGCATCAGAAATGAGGGAGAAACAGGAAAAAGTAACCCCTTGCATTATAACTTAGGATAGTGATTCTGTACAGCAAAGAATAAATGAGTAATGATAGAAATGAACACAAAAAGGACTTTTGTACTGCAGTAAAATGCAAATAGTAATACTAAACCAAGCAAATGGGAAACATGGAGACGTAAATCTTAATAAATGAACTTTGCCTGTATAAAATGATAATGATAACAACCACTACTATTGTAAGATTAAAAAATAGACAAGCTAAAATCCTAAATAACAATAATGTACATGACTAGATAGGATAATGAGAACTAAATCATTCTAAGTTTCTCAGATGCTTCAGGTGGAAGATCACTACACTGATTAATTTTTTTATTAGTAAAATACACATGTCAAAATTTTCAAGATGGCAGTTAAACAGAAATGTTCCTGCTTGCTCTTCAGTCTTCTGCTCTCCTGCTTTGATCCTGAATGAAACTCATTAACAAGGAGAGGGAAAGATGCATACCCGGCTGCTTACGAGAAAGTACCATGACTGTTCCAGCAGAGGGCAGTCCATTATGAATGGAAGGAAGATGTCTCTCTGTCTCTCTCTGTCTCTCTGTCACTCTCTCTGTCGGTCTCTCTGTCTATCTCTCTGTCTCTCTGTTTCTCCCACTCTGTCTCTCTGTCTCTCTGTTTCTCTGACACTCTCTCTCTCACTCCTCTCTGTGTCTCTCTCCTCTCCTCTCTCTGTCTCTCTCCTCCTTTCTCTCTCTCTCTCCCTCTCTCTCTCTCTCTCTCTCTCTCTCTCTCTCTGTCACTGAGGATTGAACCCAGGGCTTTCTCACTGCGCTACATCCCAATGCCCCAATCACACTGCCTTTTTTAAATTTGACACAAGAATCTCACTAAGTTGTCCAAGCTAGGCTCAAACTCTCAATTTTCCTGCCTCTGTCTCCCAGAGTACTAGGATTACAGGCATGTACTGCTGTTCCTGGCTGGTCTTATTTTTAAACAAGACCAAAATGGAAATCAATATATTACATTGTAAAATCTAGTTTCTAAGCCAGTACTGTACTTTGTATGGCTCCAAAATGCTAGGTGGACTAGAATCATCTGGGGAATTTGGCAAATTTACACATACTATGACCTCTCCTATTCTTGTTTTACTTTAAAATAATTGAAAGATATTGTATTGCCTAAGAATTGTCAGACAATTCTTAGATTTCCAGAGTTTTTATCTAGGACTTTATTCACCCAAATTTTAATGGGCAGTCAAGGGTTGCTTGGAAGTCAGTGTGGAGATTCCTCAAAAAACTAGGGTTGGAGGTCCCATTTGACCCAGCTATTCCCCTTCTGGGCATCTTCCCAGAAGAATTAAAAACATCGTACCACAGCGATATATGTGCACCCATGTTTATAGCAGCACAATTTGTAATAGCCAGATCTTGGAAACAACCCAAATGCCCATCAACTGAGGAATGGATAAGAAAGATGTGGTATTTTTATACAATGGAGTACTATTCAGCCATAAAGAAGGATAAACTGGAGACTTTTATAGGTAAATAGATGCAACTCGAGAAAATACTTATAAGTGAAATAAACCAGATGCACATGTGTAAGCATCGTATTGTCTCTCTAGTATGAGAAACTGAAAGAGTAAATAAGATCCAAAATGTACAATAGACACGGTGAATCAAAAAGAAACTGGTCAAAAGGAAAGAGAGACTGGAATAGGGAAAAGAAAGAAAGGAAAGGGAAAAAATATTGTATATATATATATAAGATGGTTAAGATAGATACACTACCAATTTTACTTAGTTCATTGAAGAGTAAGGTTTGTGCCAATAATGTTTGGACAATTGAATGCTAATGTCTGGTATCCTGAATAACTAACTTAAAGATAATAATACATAATGCATTAACCATTGTTACCCTCATATTATGTTGTTTTGAAAATTTGTTCTTTTTTTTATTTGTTTTGTTTTTTCTTCTCTTTAAAATAAAAAAAAAGTTGCTTTTACATTACAATTTACAAATCTTTAATTTTTCAATGACTCATTGCATACGTATGTTAGAACTTCAAGGGTCAATACTAAGAAAAACAGAAGTAGAACATATAACTTTCAAATCAATAGAAGAGAAAAAATTGAAAACATTAAAAGTAATTATATTGAAAAAGGGATGGGGATAATGGGCAGAACACTGTACAGTCAGAAATATGCAAAGTAACAATTGAGGCAAAGTGAATTTATTACTGAAATAATTTTCGCTGCATTATTTATCCACCCCAAACTATCGGTGACTTACACAATTATAAATTTAATTCTCACTCACACAAAAATTCAAAGCAACAGCCTGGTGAGGCAGCTTTTCTTTAGTTACTGGTATGTGTGATGCATAATCATTACATTCCTCCTGGAGCAGTGATACAGACACATATGACTCAGAGATCCAGCCTTCCTCTGTCTTTATCTACTTCCAGCGCTAAAATCTCAGACAGAGGATGTTTTCTATTGATGTGTAATAAATTATTCTCGATTTAGAAGCTTAAAATAGCAATACTTATTACCTCAGAATAGCTACAGTTCAGGAAGTCACGCAGTCACCCTTCTGCTTCAAGGTCTCTGGCCGAGCTGCAGTCAAGCTTTGCCCTGGGGTGGTACTCATGGCAGGCGCACCCTGTGATGGTGGACAGAATGGGATCTTTCTTGGGTTATTGGGATACAGGGCTCAGTTTCTTATTGGCTGTTGACTGATGACCATCCTCAGCTCCTTGCCACTTGGACCTCTCCACAGGGCAGCTCACAATGTGGCACCTGTATTATATTGGCCAGTGAGTCTGTCCCTGTTAGCTTTAGAAAGACACAATCTTAGAAGTCTGTTCACCACACTACATCTTTGAAAAGATAATAAGAGGGCCGGTGAGATGGCTCAGCGGCATAAGCGCCTGCCTTGCAAGCGCGAGGGCCCGAGTTCGACTCCCGGATCCCACATACGAAAAAGGGGCCGGTGATATCGCTCAGAGGCACGGGCGCCTGCTGGTGCGCGAGGTCCTGAGGTCGACCCCCCGGTACCCACAAAAAAAAAAAAAAAAAAAAAAAAAAAAAAAAAAAAAAAAATGAAAAGATAGTAAGAAACAAAGTCAGCAGCAAGGTGAGCAGAGCTGTGAGAGACTCCAGAAGAATGGTGTTCCAATAAGTTATTAATTTTGATCAAATTAGCCCTCAGTAGCTTAGTAGAATTAATGAAAGGGTATAGATATGTCATAAAATTGTTAAGAATGCTGAAGAAAAAATGGACAGAGAACAATGGCTTACTTCAGAATTGTCCCACTAGCATAGATGCTATCTCTGCCACTGATTAGGAGAGAATTTATACCACAAGGACAAGTTCCAGAAAGATCTATCTGAGTCATGACTGAGTCATGATCAGGACATTTGGCCAAATTATCAATGACAATTGCTAGATTAATAGTGTCACATCCTTTCTCTTACTCCATTTGAGAGATTAACAGAGATTAAATTATTTCAACTACCTTAGCAGTGAGAAGACCTCCAGAAATAGCTTTTTTTGTTTATAGTTTTTTATCTAAAATGCAAGAAAGTATGTCAGAAGACTTTAGAAATAGCTGTCTGGAGGAACAATCCTCATACTTGTAACATTCTTCCAGAAAGCCACCTGTTTCAAAGCTGCTGTTCATTGTGTTCTACTCCTTTCATTTGAATATTCTCCCTCTGTTATGTGAGAAAAGATTTTTATCTCCTCAGTCCCTTTTTGAATTACACAAAACCAAGCACTTCATAAGTGGTTTAAATCTAGACCCAAAAATGATAGTGAAAATGTTAAAATTTCCAAGCTCTTAAGTAGACTCATTCCAAATATTTCATTTCTCCTCTGGAAGAGGAAGGGAGAGGGTCGGTGAGATGGCTCAGTGGCATACGCGCCTGCCTGGCAAGCACAAGGGCCCGAGTTCGACTCCTGGATCCCACATACGAAAAAAGGGCTGGTGATATCGCTCAGCAACACAGGTGCCTGCTGTGCATGAGGTCCTGAGGTCGACCCCCGGTACCCACAAAAAAAAAAAAAAGAGGAAGGGAGAGTACAGACAATTGTGTTTTTATCATATGCTTTATAAGGGAACAGAGAGAGCAGTAGAATTTATCAGCACTTGTTAAACAAAAAATTTGTTTGCTGATATTTTTAAATTTTCCTGTAATTAAAAACTATATGAGCAATTGACCCAGTGAAAGTTCTGGGCCTATTTCTGAAATAGTAATCGTGGGAGAAATTAGTAAGAAGGAAACTAGAGTTTCTGATAATAGAAATTATCTGATTTATAGAAAGATTTTCTGATTACAGAAAGAAATGGGATGTTTTAATTAGACACTGTTCATAGGCAATGTTCATCCTGCTTAACTCTGTGAGATTTTCCAACCTCACTGAATTTCTTGTTTCCCCCTTAAAAATATCAAAGTAAGTACCCAAAGGTCAAAAGGTTTACCCACCAATGTCTCATCAGTAGTTGTATTCAGCCCATGGGAAGAAAGCTTGATGCTCCCAGCATGAGCACAAGGCTCAGAGACTGGACTGAGAAGACGGGATGCTGGTGCTATTCTTTCTTGATCTATCATACTGCCAATAAAATCCCTTTCCCATAAGTCTGGAATAGTCGTTAATTTAGCTTAAATAGTGGTATTAGGGTAGTTTAGAAAAGGCCCTATTTCTAGTATTAGCCAGGAAAAAGTGGCAGGCAAAACTGTCCATGGCTGCACTCGAGAAGACTTCCATCAAGTCTGATTTCACACTTCATAGGCAAGGACCACCTTCTCACGTCTCTGACTTCCTTTTTACACTAATTCTGAGAGTTCATCGTCAAGAATCTAAGAGCACTATCTCTCCTTTGCAGCTGGAGACAGCCTCTTCGATATGATAGCTACAGAATTCTGCACTTTGCTATGCCTCTACTGTGTTAGGGTTTGGATCTAGGGTGTCCCCCCAGAAGCCTCATGTGTTTGGAGGGTGACTGGTTCGTGGATGTGCTACAGCTGACTTGCTGTTAGAAGGTGGGGCCTGGTTGGAAGAGCTGTGTCACTGTCACCGGGTATGTGACCTGGAAAGATATATTTTGCTTCTGAGCTCCTCCCTTTTCTCTCTTCATCCTTACTCCCACAATGACAGCAGTTTTCCCCTGTGGCAAGCCCCTCCGTTATGCCGTTTCCACAGTTCAGCCTGCCAGCTATGGGCTGAAACTATGAGCCAAAATAAACCTCTCCCCCTTTACATTGTGAGTATCACGTATTGTGTCTCAGGGATGAGAAAAGTGGTTAAGACAGCCTCCGATTTCTGAAATTTCATGTTCTGCCTTGAATGTTTACCCTGGTTTATGGCTTTATTCTATACATGGAGGTCAGATGGATTTTGACTGACAGTTTCTTTTTTTCTCTTATGGCTGGAAGCTCTTTTCTGGATTTCTCTACATTGACATAAGGCCTGAGTTAAGAATGGCTTTTATTAGAGGAAGAGAAAATTCAGGCCAGAGTTTGGAATGAAATATACTTGATCCCTTGATTTCTCTATCATCTCTCAGAGCAACTTGCTAGAGCTATACTTTCTGAAAAAATACAACATGGGCTCCAATGCATGCTTGGGAGCCCTCCCACTATGGGTCTCTCTTCTTAAGAAAGGAGCCATATCGATAGGGAAATAAGAAAGTTACTTGGCACCAGCTAAGCTATTTACGAGGGTGCTCCTGAGTCCACAGTTGCCAATCTCCAGAAGAGCTTGCATTCCATGCATAGTAGTCCTCTCTGCTGGGACAAGAACACAGACGGAGGAAACTTTTTCCCCGTAAGGAACTCAGTTGCCTAGTTTGGCCCTCTTGCTCTATCAGAGAAGTCAGCCCTGGTCCTACAGTACACTGACCAGGAAACTCAGCAGAGACTAACAAGATCACTTTCCAGTAATCCTGCTTATTGTACCATAATCTCCTTTGTCTTTCTCTACCACATGGCCCACATATAAAATAACCAAATTAAGAAAGACCTTTGGTAATTGTCTAAGCAGATCCAGCTTGACCTAAATCCACGTGGAAGACATTTGCTTGTTTCTTTTGAGACAGGATAAGAAAATAGTTGTGAGATAGTCTTTCAAATAAATCATCATTTATGCAAATACATGAACACAGTTCCCAAGGAGACACACTTATCTTCAAAGCACTGACTTTTGGCAACGTCAGTGAATAAAATATCATAAGGAGGGGCCCAAACTTCCAGCAGACAAATTGGAAGCATTAGTGGAACTTTGCATACTCTGTGGGCTTCCCTCCTTCTTTTAATAAACCTCAAGAAAAAGGGCTCAGCCCTGTGTTTGACATCCCTACACTAATGAACAACTTTTCATACCAGAGGCCAGAGTGTTTGTCAGCAGAGATGAGGCAGAACGGTAGTGAAGATCTTTCCCATACCTCAGGCACAGGCTAAGATGTAAACCTTGCATCTACTCAAATCCATGCAAACCTGTAGGTTTGCAATACCATTCCCACACTTAAACTGAAAGAAGAAAATATAATATTGAGAAATAAATGTCACTAAGATGGCACACCAAAATTTGTTTTTTTCCTGTGGGTCCAACAGAATGAAAAAAAATTTTTAATTTTCTTAATTCAGAAATCTTATTTAAATCTTGAAATAATCTTTGTATGTGTTTTAAAAAGCAGTAATACTATTACCCTCAAAAAAATTTTTAAACTTCTGAACTAAATTGCTGATTGTTAATATATACAGCTTGATAATTTATCCTTTGTGAATCATTCAAAGTTTTATAGATTTAGAAAAAGCTATATATTCATCCAGATTACCCCAGTGTGTAAATTACATACTGGGAGTGAAATAAATGTATTGAGCAGAGTATCAACTCCTTCTGGCCACAGGGGCATAATTGAGGAAATTACTGCTTCAGCAGGGTATATAGCACTGTAGGGGCAAAAAAGAGTTGGAATATCTTCCCAACTTATAAAATTAACTCCCTAACAATGATTTGTACAGACGATGTTGCTAATTTGCATTTTAAAATGCCGGATTAGACAGTAAGCACTTGCTAATTTTTTCTTTTTTGTAAATCAAATTTAAACTCACAGTGTCTAGTCCAAAATTGCTTGCAGTGGGTATGGCAAAACATTAATTCCTCCAGGTATTAGTAGATATTTCATACACATAAAAAGTGAGAGCTCTTGGATGAATGAGTTTGGTAAATCCAATATTTCATAAGTTAAGCAAGATTTTAATGAACAAATTTGCATTCTACTTTAACAGAGTACAATGAATTATGGTTTTTCTAATGATGAAATGTATTATGAAGACTGCCAAGTTATTTCTTTTATTTAAATACAATATTCATCAATATTTTATAAAATACTAGGTCCTAGGAAAACAGCTTATAGAAAACAACCAGTCTTATCTATCATAAAATTTTTGTATTTATGAATCACTTTCCATTTATAAAGCATTAAAGTGGACGTATAGTGAAGACAGTCCTCATATTTTTTAGTTCCATTCACAGATGGGCAAATGAACATATTTTAAAAAATAAACAAATTTTTTTTAATGTGGATACTGGGAGTCGAACTCAGGACTTCGCACTTGGCCAGTAGGTGCTTGTGCCGCTGAACGATATCACCGGCCCTTTTTTTTCTTTTATATGGGTACCGGGATACGAACTCAGGACCTCGCACTTGCCAAGCAGGCACTTATGCCACTGAGCCATCTCACCGGCCCACTAAACATGTTTAATGGCTTGACAAAACCCACACAAGCAAGTTTGGAAAAATAGAATGATATATTCTTGATTCATCTTATTCTTAAGATATATTAGTAACATATATTTTAAATACTCCCCTTACATAGCTTTTATTATCTTATAACTATACAAGATAAAATATTTAAAAGCTTATTTATATAACTAGTGATTCTACTTGAATTCTTACTAAAAAAAAAGTTCTAATATGTCCAAGATCATGTCTTTCAAGACTAAAAGACTAAAAACCTGTAAGACTAAAAGACATGACCTTGGACATATTACAACTTTTTAATATGAAAATTAAAATAGACGGGGCCGGTGAGATGGCTCAGTGGCTTAAGCGCCTGCCTGGCAAGCGCAAGGACCCAAGTTCAACTCCCGGAACCCACATACGAAAAAGGGGCCGGTGATATCGCTCAGCGGCACGGGCGCCTGCTGGCGCACGAGGTCCTGAGGTCGACCCCCCGGTACCCACAAAAAAAAAAAAAAATTAAAATAGAATCCCAAATAAACAAATGCGCTTTTTAATGTTTTGCCCTATACAATTAACAAAAATTATATAAGGTAAGAGTTAAAACCACAAATAAAAAAATTGAGAAATACATAGGTATTTGAGGGAAAATAAATAATTACACTGAAAAGAATTCAAATAAAGGAGGACAACTACAAAGATTGGAAGTGGAAATCCATCGAGGCAACTTAGAGGTAGTAACACATGAAGGGTTCTCCCCAGACTCTGCCGGCACTTGAGAGTGGGAAAGTGTGCAAGCCCCCAAGGCAAGACATCAAATACAGCGGTGACAAGCAGCCTGCAGCTTACAGTGCCCAGCCAGCCAGTCCAGGGGCTCCTGATCCTAGCACTGACTATGGCTCGGGTCCAGCATCCCGGGAGAGTATCTGCCCCCTTCCCCAGGGAAGAAGCCAAGGACAACAGTGGTAGCTGGACTCACGCATGCGGTGCTCAGTCAGGCACTGCCTACAACTCCGGCAGGAAGATCTGGCAGGAAGGCCAGCCCAGGAGAGTCTCTAACACCACCCCTTCCCGGAAAAGCAGCGCACAAAGGCAGGGGCAGGTGTGAAGCTAGTGTGAGCAGCAGAGCAGCTGGGAGACTCATGATACTGCTTGCAGCTCAGGTCTAGTGAAGGTAACATGTTGGGGGGCTGTCTAGCCTCCTGAGGGGAGGATGCCAAGTGTGCAGTGGTGGAGGCAGGGGTGCTACCTTTAGAATCCAGCCAAGCAGGCACTGCCTTACCCCGATCTGTCTGAGCTCTCTTCACACCAGGAGACAGAGACCAGCAAGAGACACACTCACAGGAGAAAGCCAGACAAATTAGGACATTATTGAAGGTGTGCTCCAGAAAATCAGAGGGCAGCAATTGACATGGGACTGATGACCCCTAGGAACAGAGAAAACAAGGTCACAGTCATGGATAGGGACCTGGAATCAGTCAAGGCAATGCAGTGGCTGCAATGAGTATGATCTGGGAGTGAAGGAGAGACACTGGCGTAGCACCAGAGTGGGCAGCTCCCATTGCTATCCCAATCTCTGCCAAGCTCTGTGCCCACGAGGTACTCCACCACCAGCCCTGCCCTCCAAATACCACAGAGTCCATATCTCACGTGGGATCCACCCCACTGCCCACTACAGCTAGCTGACTTAGGAGCGTATGTGACCTCTTTCCTATTGGCTCCTGGATACAGCTGAGCTCCAAGCAGAAAGGCTCACCAAGCTCAGGTGCCACTGAATTTGCAGGCTGGATGGAGAATCTATGGGAGCTATGCACAGAGAGTCGAGAGTGTGCAGAATGCCAGAGACAAATGCAGGGGCAATGAAATTTGCACAGTGCACTCACCCAGAGTGGTGTGGAGGAAGCTTATGTAAATAGCTGCAGGGATGGCCAGAGAGAAGGGGACAGGGATTAAAAAATCAGTGGAGGACTGGGTGTTTGAGCAGTTTCACTCCTTCTCCAAAGCAATTGAAAGCATCTGATCATCAGATAGGAACAGAAGTATCTGGCTAGTTACACCCACGGAGGCACAGCTGAAACACGAGAGAGCTCTACCTATAAGGGAAGCTGACTTGGTAGTCTGAGAGGATTCTACTTTTGTGTCTGTGTGTATGTGTATTCTTTCTTTTCTTTTTCGTCATTCATTTAGTTTATGTATGTGAGGTGTTTGTGAAAAGAAATATAAGAATTAAATAGTGCTTTAGTTTTAAATCACAAAAACAGTAAAAACATGAGAAAAGATGGTAACAAGACACACTCAAAAACCCTCAACTCCCCAAAAGCTAATCCCACAGGCACTGAAGTGGATGTTAGAGGCAAAGGTTAAAATGCTTGAGGAGATCAAAGATGAACCAAATAAGCAAATCCATATGATGTTCAATGAGTTTAAAGAACATTTAATTAAAGAAACAAAGGACTTAATATACTGTTTAGTGAGCTTAACAAGGATATGAAAAATAAGCTGACTGAACTAAACAAGATGATATAAGATGTGAATTATCATTATGTTAAGGTATAGAAATTATGAAAAGAAACAAAGCAGAAATCCATCATATGAAAAATTCATTTGAAAATATAGATGTCAGATCCAACCAATGTAAGGAAAGTCTCGAAACCAGAAAACAAAATTAACATAGTAGATCATGTATTCAGTGCTACCCTAAAAACAATGAGATACCATAGAAAATAGATCCAACAGCTACTAGATGACAAAATAAAACTAAGAAATTTTAGAATAAAAGAAAGATTAGAGAATGGCCAAAAATGCACTGAATAAAATCATAGCTGAATTTTTTCTAAATCTAGGGAAAGAATTCAATTTTCAGGTAAATGAGGCTTATAAAATCCTCAGTAGCCACAACTAGAAAGAACATCTCCATGATACACCACAATAAAAATTCCAGAAATTCAACACAAGGAATAGTAAAAGCTGTTAAAGGTAAATAGTAAGTAACCTATAAAGGCCAGACTATCAGAATAATAGCATATTTCTCAGCACAAACCTTAAAGGCCAGAAGAGCGTGGAGTAAAGTTTTTTAAGCCCTAAAATACTTCTATATCTCACAAAATTATCCTTCAAAACTGATGGAGAAATAACAGCCTGCCTTTGACAAAGAAATTATAAAGAAACTAAACCAGCACTGCAGAAAATGCTTAAGGGAATCACAGACAGAGACAGAGAGGCCAGCCGTACTACAGTGCCCAAAGTGAAGTGTACATGTAATTGGGAGAGTAGTTAAATGAAAGGAAAAAAAATAAAAGAAACAGCACTAGGAAAATACTGCAATGACAAGGTTTAGTAAATTCCTTACACAAATAATTCTCAATGTTAATGGTCTTAACTTTCCAAACTAAAGACACATAGTGGCAGATTGAATCAAAAAGCAAAATCCATTATGTTACCTATGCAAGAGAAATACCATTCAAAAAGTAATATGTAGATTGAAAATGAGAGGATGGAAACCAGTACTCCATGTAACTTGAGCTCAAAAGCAAATAGAAGTAGCTATCCTTCTTTTAGAAACCGTGGAGTTTAAGCTAAAACTGGTCAGGAGAGACAAAGGAGGCCACTACATACTAGTAAAGAGAACAATTCCATAGAAAGAGATAACAATTGTAAATATATGTATACCAAATTTTGGCACACCCAGCTTTAGAAAAACAAAAGCTACTGGAAATGAAAGGACAGACAGATACCAATACAATCATAGCAGGGGATCTCAATTCTTCACTCAGAAATAGATAAGTCAACCAGTCACTACCAACAGGGAAATATCAAAGTTAAACTACACAAGTGAACAAGTGGAGTTAATAGCTATCTATAGAATGTTTCATTCAAAAACAACAGAACACACATTTTTCTTAGCAGTACACAATACTTTTTCCAGAATATATTTTAGGCCTTAAATCTTATTTGAATAAGTACATAAAAAAAAAACCCTAAAATAACCTCCTGCATACTATCAGATCATAGTGGAACAAATCAACAGCAAAAGAAACCACAGAAACTATGCAAACACATGAAGATTAAATAATACACTCTGGAATAATCAAAGTGTTATAGAAAAATTAGTGAAGAAATTTAAAACTTTTTAGAATCAAATAACAATAGAAGTACAACATGCCCAAACCTATGGGACACAATGGAAATACTTCTAAGAGGGAAGATTTTAGTTATAAGGACTCACATTAAAAGAACAGACTAATACCAAATAAATAACCTAATGATACACCTCAAAGTCCATGAAAAACAAGAGTAGTCCAAACTTGAAACTAGTAGAAGAAAGGAAATCATTAAGATCAGGGTGGAAATTAATGAATTGAGACTAAAAATAATACAAAGATTCAATGAATCAAAGAGTTGGTTCTTTCAAAGAATAAATAAGATAGATAAACACTCAGCCAAACTTATGAGAAGAAAGAAAAGACCCACATGAATGCAATTAGAAATTAAAAAAGAAAAATCACAACAGACACTTCCAATATCCTGAGGATTATAAGAAACTATTTTGAAAATTTACATTCCACTAAATTGGAGAACCTAGAAAAAATGAAGAAATTCCTAGACAAATATAAATTATTAAAATTGTGCCAAGAAAGTATAAGAAAACCTGAATAGACTAGCAACAAGCAATGAAATGAAGGCAGTAATAAAAACCCTACCAACCAAAGAAAGCCTGAGACCCAGTAGATTCACTGCTGAATTTCACCGAAACATCAGGTAAGAACTAACACTAATATTCCTCAAACTCTCCCAGGAAATGGAAAGAACACTGCCAAACTCATTCCTACAAGGTAGTCATATTACTCTGACACAAAAACTTGGTAAAAATTCAACAAAAAAAATTACAGGTCAATATCTTTAATAAACATAGATGCAAAAATTCTCAATAAGATACAGGCAAACAGAGTACGGCAAATCATTAAAAATATCATACCTAATGACCATGTGGGTTTTATCCCAGGTTTGCAAGGGTGGTTCAACATAATGTAATACATCACATAAGCAGAAGCAAGGATAAAAATTACATGACCTTCTCAACAGATACAGAAAAAAAAACTTTGACAAATCCAACACAGATTCATAATAAAAAAAAAACCCTGATGAAAATAGCTAGAGAAGTACATTATCTCAAACTATTCAAAGCCATTTATCACAAACTCACTGCCAATGTCATACTAAATGGGGAAGAATTGAAAGCATCCCCTGTAATATTAGGAACAAGACAAGAGTATCCACTCTTACCATGCCTATTCAATATAGAACTTGAAATTTACCATGAGCAATCAAGGAAGTGAAAGAAACAAAAAAAGTATGCATAGAAAAGAAAGAAGTCAAACAATCCTTATTTGTAGATGACATGCTCTTTTTCACTGAAGACTCAAAAAACTCCAGTAGATAACTCTTGAAACTAATAAGTAAATTCAGGAAAGTGGCAGGATATAAAATCAACACATGAAAATCAGTGGCTTTCCTGTGCACCAACAATGACCCAACTGAGAAAAAATAAGAAAATTCTTGATTCTATTTATAATAGCTTCCAAAAAATGCCTGGGAATTAACCTAATTGAGGAAGTAAATGATCTCTTCAATGAAAACTATAATAGTCTGAAAAAAGAGAGGGAAGAGGACATGAGAAAATGGAAAGACATTCCCTTTTCCTGTATAGGCAAAACCGATATTGTGAAAATGCCATATTACTAAAAAAGATATGTAGATTTAGTGCAATTCCAATCAATATGCCCTTAGCATTCATCATAGAACTAGAAAAAAAACACTTCTATTGTTATAGTTTGTGTCTAGATGTCCCCCCCAAAGCCTCATGCGGTCACAGGGATGGGTGCATTTTGGAGGCAGCAAAATCTAGAGTTTGTGATTGTTTCATTGTCTAGTGTTGGGAATATGGCTATAAGCGCTACACCCACTCTAGGGCGGGTAGCCTGCATACTATATAAGGGAGGGAAAGAGACTTGCTCCCTGCTTGCTCCCTCCTTGCTCTTGTTGCTTTTGCTGTCTTCCACTGCCATGAATGGTTGCCCCTCTGCCACACCACCCTGCCTTGAAGCCAGTTGATTGTGGACTGAAACCTCTACATACTATGAGCTAAATAAACCCTTTCTCTCTTAACATTGGGTGTCAGGTATTTTTGTCTCAGCAATGAGAGAAAAGTAACCAAAACACCTACAATCATATGCAATCAAAAGAGACTTAGACTAGCCAAATCAATCCTGAGCAACAAGCACAAAGCAGGAAACATCACAATCCCAGATTTCAAGTCATCCTACAAAGCTATAGTGATAAAAACAGCATGATACTGAAACAAAACAAACATACTGATGAATGGAATAGAATAGAGAATGTCAAGAAAACCCGAGTCACCCTCAGCTATTTGACTTTTGATGAAGGATCCAAAAACAAACTGGAGAAAAACAGTCTCTTCAACAAATGGTGCTGGGGAAACTGATTATCCACATGGAGAAGAATGAATCTACGCTCACATCTCTCACCATGTACTAAAATCAAGTCAAAATGAATCAAAGACCTAGATATAAAAACACGAACATTAAATCTGTTGGAAGATAAAATAGGTAAAACTCTAAAACATAGACATAGATGAGAAATTTCTGTACAGAATGCCAATTGCACAAGAAATAACATTAACAAGCAACAAATGGAATTACATCAAGTTAAAAACTTTTTTGTCTTTTTTTTCTTTTGAGACAGGTTTCAGCATGCCAAGTTAAAAACTTTTGCACAGCAAAGGAAACACTAACGGAATGAAGAGTCATCCACAGAACGGGAAAAAAAAAAATCTTTGCCAGCCACTCCTAGGACTGAAGACTATTATCCAGAATATACAAAGAACACAAAAAGTTAGATGCCCCAAAACAAAGGACCCAATCAAAAATGGGCAATTGAAATAAATAAATAGTTCTCAAAAGGAGAAATACAAATGGTCAATAAGTTCATGAAAAAATATTGAATATCTCTGGTCATTAGGGAAGTGCAAATCAAAACAATACTGAAATTCTATTTTACTACAGAAAAAAAGGGTATCATGAAGAACTCAAAAAACAACAAGTTCTGGCAAGGTTGTGGGGAAAAGGAATCCTTCTACATTGCTGTGGGAATATAAACTAACACAACCATTATGGAAACCAGTATGGCGATTCCTCAAAATACTAGAAATAGAAATTCCACTTGATATAGCTATAACCCTTCTGGGTACCTTTCTGAAAGAATTAGTCATTATATTGTAGTGATGCATGCATATTTACACCAACACTGTTCATAACGGCTAAATTTTGGAAGCAGCCTATATACCCATCAACAGGTGAATGGATAAAAAATGGGTCATATGTATACAATGGAGTACTACTCAGCCATAAAGATAAATTTTAGACATTTGTAGAAAAATAGACATATCTTGAGAACACAATCCCAAGTGAAATAAACCAAATTCAGAACATTAAATATTGCATGGTTTTTCTTATATGAAAAACTTAAAATATAAATAATTTAAAGAGAAAAATACAAGAGAGATGACAGCAAACAAGGCGGTAGACTTTGTAGAGATGGGCAGAGGTTCTGAGGAGGAGTGAGTAGGCAGTAAGGGCAGGGAAGGGGAAATAAAGATGATTAAGATGTTACATGTATATGTACCAATTCCTCAAGATGACTGTAATTATTTTGTATAACAAAAATAGAAAAAAAATATATATGTAAAACTAAGTTATTACCATTTTCAGCAAAAGTTCATTAAATTATATTTGCTAAATAAATGTTTATGTGATGCTTTCCTCAGCCACTATAACAGATATTGAAGAGATAAAAAGGTTAGATACAGGTGCTCTTGGCTTCTAGGTTTTGTTTCACAAGGGAGATGATGCATATATGTAATTGATTTTAAAATATTAAGACTGAAGTCACCATAACAAAAAACAATGTGCTGTTTGATTCTGAAAGTGATGGAGCCTGAGTTTGGTCACTGAAACAGAATGTAAGTTGAATTTAGGTAAGACATTGTCATCGGTCAGACATGAAGAAATGAAGAAACATAGCCAGTGGTTTGATTCTCAACATGCTTGTCCATGATCCAGAACACATTTAAAGCAAATGAAAATAAGATATCAACTGATGTTAGGTTAAAAATCTCCAAATTAAAGTTACACACAATGCCTCCATAGCTGAAAAATGTGAAATTTTGTCCAGGTGGAGTGGTCAGAGATCAATGAAATGTTCATACTGAGCCTTAAAAGAGAGTTTGTGGCTGTTGATGAGTAGAAGGAACAACAAATAGATTAATGAATTTAGCTTTAATTCACTTAAGAAATATTTTTGAGGGTCTACTGTAACACTATTCAGTCTAGTCATTAAAACACTGAAATAAAACAAAGTCTATGACCTCAAAGAAATTATTGAATATCAAAATAGGATCACACATAGAAGAGAGTTGAGAATAACACATATATTTTAGAAAGTATGAAAAGTTAAACTGGAAAGAATTCAAACAAAAGAATGAAGCTGTAAATAGTGGAACAGTAAATTGTGTCAACTTCAAATTCCATGCTGAGAAGATACTGAGAAGACACTGAAATTTTTGAATAAAAAATGCTTGTTAAATTCAACAAAAATCTCATATATATATATAGCCAATAGATTAATGAAATTAGCTTTTATTCACTTAAGAAATATTTTGATCTATAGATATATCTCAAGGGTCTATAGATATATCTCATGTGATTATTATTTCCTAAACAGTTCAGAGGTAAATGAAACATTCTGTTTTAAAATAGCTACTCTAAGGTAGGGAATTCACTATGTATACATACACAGAAAACCATCAAAAAAGTCCAAAGGGGTAGAATACAGGTGAGACTATGCCTGATCTGAGGCCAGGAAAAACTACATGGGGAGAGTAGAGCTTGAAAAAAGAAACAAACAAGCAAACGAAAAAAAAAAAAAAACACGTCAGATTTCAAGTTAAGAAAAAAATATCCCAAACAGAATTTATTGCAGTAGGGCCTGAAGAAAAAAATAGTAGGAGAAAAGCCAGAAAGGGAAATAGGGTCATTTTAAAGGATTTTGAATTTTAGAGTAACCTTAGATTTCATTGAAGAGCAGTGGAGAACCACGTCAGCTACTTGAAATTTCGTGAATGGAGAAGAGATGCTGGAAATGGGCTTAGGAAGATAAGCTAAGAGACAGAGTGGGTAAATGTTCAAAACTCAGGGTAAAACGCCAGTCTCCATTGTGATGCTATTTGGCGGTGGAGCCTTTGGGAGCTAATTAGGTCATGAGCCCTCATGAGTGGGACCAGTACCTATGTAGTAAGAGGCCAGAGAGCCGGTGATATAGCTCAGCAGCACAGCACCTGCCTGGCAAGTGCAAGGGCCTGAGTTTGATTCCTGGTACCAAAAATAAAAAAATAAAAAAAATAAAAAAGTAAGAGGCCAGAAAGCTCTTTATCCTCCAAATAAGGACACAAGAAGTTAGCAGTGTGCAACCCAGAGGAGAGCCCTCCTTGGAACTTGACCTGCCTGGCATCCTGACTCCAGAGTTGTGAGAAATTTCTGTTTATAAGATGCTCAGTCTAAACTGACTGACAGCAATTCCCTAAAAGGATTGCTACAAAAAAATGAAAAGAGCGTAGAATAAGGAAGACGCAAGGTTAAATTGCATATTCAATTCTTGTGATCTACGATCTATTCTTATGCTAGTAATGTATTGATTTCATTACAGGATTCCAGTTTCTTCAAATATTTAGTAATGAAGTCCTTTTTGTTGTCCCTTCACATATTTCCACTCATTACAGTTCAACTTTTATCCTTTTATATGAAATTTAAAGTAATTTATCTAATTTAATAAGAATCATTTTAGGGAATGCTAACTGGAATTGAATTAAATAATAAACAAATTTTGGAAGAAATAACATACTATAAGATTAAAACTTCTGTGAGAATAAGTATCTTTCTGGTTCTTTCAGAACATGTTTATATGTTTAATATCATATAATGTTTCTCATATAAATCTTATTAATAGTTGTTAGTGAAATGAATTTTCTTTTTTTCTTTCATTTCTATCTCCATTTCCACATACCTATTATTTGTATGGATAAAACATACTGACATTTGCAGATTGCGGATTGGGGTGTTCTATGTTAATAAGCCTGGGCTTAGTTGAATGGCTTTTCCACAGAGCTCAGCTCCGCTCACCCTTCACTGTAGTTACCTCAAAGGCTGCTTCAGGGAAGTGGCATATTAGACTTCCTTATTATTAGAGATTTTGGGGTTTTCCCTTTGTTTCTAACTGAATGTGTTCCATATATGCAAACACATCGGCAGCAAAACAAAACTCTTTTCTTTACAGTGCTTATTCCAATTTCTAATTTCTTCTCATACTAAATTCACTGGTACCTCCAAGATAACTTTAAATATTAATGGAGTTAAAGGCCACTATTTTCTACACCCTGATTTTAGTGACATGCTTTTTGTGCTACATGAGTTAGAATATCATTTTTAGTTGATATAGTGAGTTTTATCATATTTAAGCAATTTTCTCCTATTGATGTTTTTCTGAGATATTTTATAAAAATGTTATTTCTATAAATTGCTTTTTCAGTATTTATATTATCATAATTTTAATTCTGTGGTTGTGTGCATTTTGTTTTGTTTCCTAATATTGAACTAACCTTGCTTTACTGAATTCAACCTGCTAGCTCAAATACCATTGCTATGAGCAGAATTATGTCCCCCCAAGAAGATCTACTAAAAATATAACCCAAATATCTGTGAGTTTGACCTTATCTGTTAACAGGGTCTTTGCAGATGTATCAGTTAAGGTGAGGTCAGGGTGGACCCTAATCCAGGATGATTAAAGTCCTTATAGAAAGATAACGAGAGAGAGTACAGCCACACAAAACGATGGAAGCAGAGGTTGGAGGACCAGGGAATGCCACCCTGAGGCACCAGAAGCTTAGAGAGGAAAACATGGAACAGATTTTCCTCTGGGGCTTCAGAAAAAGCATATCCTCGATCACACCAATTTCAGATCTCTAGGTCCCAACTCTCAGAGAATAAATTTCTGTTACCCAAACCTAGGCAGTTTGTGGTACTTTGTTAAGGTAGCCCTCAGAAACCAATACAAGCATCATTTGCTATTTTGTTGGATTCTAAGTACCAACCATGTAAATAGTTATGATATAAATAGTTATGATATTCTCTTAAATAAAATTTGTCTATTTATTTTATTTGGTATATATGATAGAGGGGTTTTCTGATATTTTATCATTCATTGGAGAGATTTCCATCACATTGTATGGTCTGAGAAAGTTTATTAGATTATTGGAATCATTTTTTCTTTAAAGTTTTAAAAAAACAGAGAATTATTGTATACTTTTAGGCTTCCAAATTTATTTCCAGAGTATCGATATGGCTACTAACTTCTATTTCTGCAGTTATGCTTCCTTTCTCATTCATAACTTGTCTACTCTTTCTCATTCTCTATCTGTTTTTTCCTAGTAAAGGAGAAGTGTTGCTAGAGGGTTGAACACACACCAAAGGGTGAGAAATGGACTTTGGTGCCCCATCTGGTCATTGACACTGAAGCTCAAAGAAGGCATTATGATGAATTGCAGGGTCCCCTGGTCACATGACACCAGAGCTCCATTTGCTAGCAACTAATTATAACACATTATTGGTTAGATATTACTGTATAAAATGCACACCAAACCTTAGAAACTTGAGGCAACAACCATTAATATATTTTATAATTCTGTGAGTTGGCAACTTAGGCTGGTCTCAGCTGGGTCCACATGTAACCATAGTCACCTAGGGCTCTGTGCTCTGGGATGGATCTGGATATTTGGCTAGGCTAACAGGAATGCTCAAGCAATTGCCTTTCTTCATCCAGCCCAGCAGCTTGGGCTCATGCCCATGGTGGCTCAGGGCACATGGGAAAGCTCCAACACATGGCTTTTCAAGCTCCCCTTTCTGTCACATCTGTTAATGTTCCATCTGCCAAAGGAAGTCATGAAAAATAGGTCGTACAGTGCAGGTGAGCAATACCATTCTGCACAAAGAGGAGGATGGGAAAAGCTTGTGGCCAGTTTTGCAATCAAGCACATGGGATGCCTTTTAAAGAACACAATATGAATTGGAAGACCTGGAAACTTTGATCCTGGGTCAGGAATGATTACAGTATGTAGCAGGGTCTCTCAAGGTGAGGATGGAGAGAATAACTTCTAATGAGCTTCATGGTGAATGGTGGAGGAGAGAAGAATGACTATATCCTAATACAGTAGGGAAAAAGTAGCAGTTGAACAACTTGCCCCTGGGTTGACAATAAAACACAGAATAATGAGTTCTCTAACCTCTAGGAAAATGAGAAGAGTGGAAAGTATCTTCTTTTTTAAATTAACTTAGTTACTGCCTGAGTTGTTTAAAAAGGCAGGAAAATTGGAAGAGTGGGAAGCACTCTTATTTTTTAATTAACTCACCTTTACTCTGCGTTAGCTAAAAGGGCAAGTGCCTTTTGGCAGTCTCAGCATATTTTGGAAGGGCTACACACTATGGCCGTGTTGAAGATTTGACATGCAAGGACATAAGTTAGACTCCTACAAGGTTGGCATGGCCCATGGGATGGCATGTTATAGGATCTTTTAGAAACACAGAAGATGCCCTAGAGGTATTAGCTGATATGGAGACCGTGTGTTAGACTCTTCCTAAAGTCTACTTCTCTAAATGTGTAGTTCACTTCTCTTGTAACTTGAAGTACGGGCTTAAAAATTATCTTGTATATAACCTGAAAATTAGATTTTGATTTCGTTGGCAAACAGAGACCAGAAAAATTTTTACGTTGTCAATTTCTTTAGGGAATACTGCTTGACGTAAATATTGTTCTACAGTAAAAAACACAAATTGCACAAACTTTAAGGAATTTTATTTGTATGAATGCAGTTGGTCCTCTGTGTCCATGGGTACCACAGGCATAGATTTCACTAACTCTGGATCAAAAATACTTGGGAAAACAATGGTATCAGTACTGAACATGTACGACCTATTTTTCCTGTCATTATTCCCTGTCTTTGTTACTTTCTAGTTGCTGGGACAAGATACCGAACACACACAACTTGAAGGAGGAGAGGTTTACTTTGGCTCATGGTTTCTGTCCACGGCTGGCTGGCTCCACTGAGAAGCAGGATGGCAGAACAGTCTGCTAGGGGAAAGCTGCTCACAGCACGACAGTTAGGAAGCACAGAGTGAGGGTAGGAGCCAGGTGGGGAACTGCATCCTTCCCGGTCGTGCCTCCAGTGACTTGCCTTTTCTTCCTCCTCTGACCAGGCCCAGACCCTAACAGCATGTTCAGCTATGGATTCATCAATGGATTAATCCACTGAGAAGTACAGTGGTCCATGATCAAATCACTTTCTGAAAGCCCCACCTCTAGACACATGAGACTTGGGGGGGGCATTGAGACCCAAATCATAATGTTTACATGTTATTACATAGGTATTACGATAATTAATCTTCAGAAGTTTTAAAGTTTATGGGAGTAGGCTGCAGCGAATGTTGTATTATTTTATACAGTGACTGGAGCATCTGCAGATTGGGTTATCTACAGGGAATTTTGAAACCAAACCACATGGGTATAGAGGGATGACTGTATTTGGTTACAAGTTGAACTTTACCTTCTTTAGGTAAGTTTTCCACCTTTACTTAATCATATGCTTCTGGTGCAGTTTGCCGAGCATAGTCGGTTACCTTAGTGCCTGCAGAGATGGGATCCAAGAGGCACCCAACATATTGCCAGAATTTAGCTATGAAAAATTGTTCAAGGAGAGACACATTCCAGAAAAAGAGAATTGCCGTTCTTGCCTTTTTTTTTGTGTGTGTGTGTGTGTGTGGGTACTGGGGGTCGACCTCAGGACCACGTGCACCAGCAGGCGCCCGTACCACTGAGCGATTATCACCAGCCCTTTTTTCGTATGTGGGTTCCAGGAGTCAAACTTGGGCCCTCGCGCTTGCCAGGCAGGCGCTTACGTCGCTGAGCCATCTCACCTCTTGCCTTTTTAAGATGTAAGAATGAGCTTATAAATATCAAGACCACGTCCTTCTAAGGTCCTGTAGAAAAGTCAGTGAGGGCCAGGGTTCTAACTGGACAGCAGCAGAGACACAGAGGAAGCCGTTATGTTGTTTGTGTTGTTGAATCCAGGATCCCTTACATCCAGATCTACCTTCACTGCTGTCCGGCTTCTGATCAGACGAGATAGTATATTCTCTCAATTTATTTGACTAGTTCCAGTTGCACTGCTTTCAGAGGTGACTGAAGTACCCTGAACAACACAGCGGACATGCCATTATGCTTTACATGGGGTGGAGAGCAGGGGATTATTCATTTTTCCTTTATGAAAAGAAAATCTATTGTTTAATCTATTTCTAGTAACCTGATGTTTTTTCCTTTCTAAAGTGGGGGAAAGCTGCTATATTTTAGATTTCAGTATCTGCAGAAAAGCCATGTTGATTCAGATTCTTGCTGCCTGCTAAACATCTTCAGCAGATGAGGCTTCCTGTGGAACCCTTAGAGTTAGAGGTACTTGTTCATGGATAGTTTATTTGCCCTTGCATAAGATGTAGGAAAATGCAGTTCTATCTCAGTAAGAGTCTACCCCTTTATAGGAAATGGTTTTCTTTTATAGGAATTTGTCTCTGGGAGATTTTTTTTTCCCATTCCAATATATTTAAAAAATTAAGACATGGTATAAGTGTGCCAAAAGTTGAGATTACAACTACTAAAATTTCAAAGAGGCAGGTGGGAAATTTCAACAAATACTGTGAACTAGCTCATTTCATTTTGCGTATTGTCTGTGAACTTTGTGTTTGTTAAATAGATGGCATATTTTCATCAAGGAATTCAATCCTTCCCAAATTTGAAATTTTCTTAAATAATATTATTAGCTGTATCACTGATACAGTATTTTGTGGCCTTTAAGATATGTGGCTGCATGCTTTACTCCTTTACTAGTTGGATAAATCAATTGGTGTTCCATATTATATATGTACCGCATATTTTATTATGTTAAAAATTGAAAGCATTTTCACTAAGACTGAAATGGCTACAATATTTTATACTTTCTGTTTGCATTTTGTTTGAACAACTCTGGGTTATTCAACTCTGTGACAAAAATAACTAGAAAATAATTGTAATAATGTTAGATACATAATCTAGTAATGCAATTAGAATGCTATAACTAGGAAAAACAAACAATGACCCACCTACTTTGGTTGTCTATGATTGGCTCTTTGGGAGGTTTTGGTGAAGATTTCATGAGCCTCTTGTCATTTTCTTATAGAAATTTCCGAGTATGGGTTATTTATTTGCAAATTTTGTGGATTTTTATATTAGCTTTATTGTGGCTTATTACATACTTGGCTGATTTTGGGGAAGTTGAGAAAGTTAGAGGAATAGATGTCTCTCTCTACATACTCAATAGCCCCTGAAAAATTGCAATTAGGTTAGAATATTAGGCAGGAAAAACTCAAATATGAACATAATCCATTGGACAAAGGTCTATTTCCAAAAGTAAGTCTTTTTCTGAATTTTTTCCTTTTGCATCCTTAAGGAACAAGCACTTTATTTTGGGCCTTTATTCCCAGGAGGGAAAAAGACTTTTAAACTATTTCTTTAAAAATAGGACCGAGATTCCCAGAAGGATCGATGAACATAGATTTGCAGACAGTGTAGAGGATGTTCCCTGAATCATTGTGACACTAGTGTGCAATTTGCCAATGGGATATTGGTTAGGCTTACAGAGATTGCTATATATTATTAAGGAGAGGAGAAAGAGTTAGCATTGTCACTGCCTCTGGCAAAGAACTGAGTGATGGCACAAAGAATAAAAGGAAATAGATTCACAAAGTTGGGCTCAGACAGAGCCACCTAAAGACCCAGAAGACATAAGGGGAAACAAGTTCTCAAAAAAAGGATTGTATATGAAGTCTCTGGGGCCAATATTTGTCTGGATTTTCTCTCTTGGTATTAGTCTCTAAGACAGTAAATTTACTTCTGGTGCTAGGAGATTTATGCCTTTGAATTCTAGGGTGATTTAATAATAGAATAGAAGAGCATCTTAATATTTTCGGGACATTTCTGTGGTCTTAGATGACCTTTGCTTACTGGAGACAATGTTAGCATTCTTTTTGTGAGCTCTGCTTGCACAGCAGTTCAAAGATGTCAGGGCCAATATCTACTATTCACTTGGCATTGCCTCAAGGCCTTGGTGTGGCTGCTCCAGTTTCAGGTTGCACTTCTGCATTCAAAGTTCGAAGAAAGAGTGAGCACACTTAAGACTATAGGGTTAAGCAGGTACGGTGGTTTGGAGATATATCCTCCAAAGGTCCATACGTTAAAGGTTTGGTCCCCATGGTGGTGGTCAGGAGGTAGTAGAACCTTTAGAAGGTGGGGCCTAGTGGGAGATCCTTGTGTCATTGGGGTAGAAGGGAATTGTGGGACCCTGACCTTTCCCTCTTCCTGTCTTGTTCTCTGCTTGCTTGCCCATGCTATGAGCAGCTTTGCTCAGCCATGCATCCCTGCCAAGATGGGCATCCTTATCAGAAGCCCAATCAATGGGAATGCTCAGTCTTAGACCAGAACGCTCAGAACTGTGAGCCAACACAAACCTCTTCACTTTGGAGTTAATTTCCTCAGGTATTTTGATATAGTGACAGAAAGCTGATTAATAGATAAGTAAAGTTTTAAATCTACTTTTTAAGAAAACAAGTTTTCCCAGGACCTATACTCTCCAGTAGAGATCTGCTTATATTTCATTGACCAAAATTAGGTCATTTTGCCATCTCTAGCTGCAAAGAATGCTAGAAATGTGGGGAACATGAATGTCATGATAGCTATAGCCCAATTAGAAATATTTTTTAAAAATCAATGCCTAATGTAGATTTTAATACAGTTGGCCATCCTATCCATAGGTTCCACATCCATAGTTTCAGTCTGTTGCAGAAATAAAATATTTGGGGAAAAAAATCCAGAAATTGCATCTCCCAAAAAGCTTAAATTTGCTACATACCAGGGCCGGTGAAATGGCTCAGCGGCTTAAGCGCCTGCCCGGCAAGCGCGAGGGCCCGAGTTCGACTCCCGGAACCCACATACGAAAAAGGGGCCGGTGATATCGCTCAGCGGCACGGGCACCTGCTGGCGCTTGAGGTCCTGAGGTCGACCCCCCGGTACCCACAAAAAAAAAAAAAAAAAAAAAAAAAAAAAAAATTTGCTACATACCAAATCCTCAATGGAATCTTCTCAAATGAAGTAGTATATAGATAATATATTAAATATTTTAAGTAAACTAGAGTTGATTAAAGTATAAGGGAAGATGTGTGTAGGTTACATCCAAATATTATGCCATTTTATTAAGCGACCTGAGCAACCATATATTTTAGCATTTGCAAATAGTCTTAGAACCAGGCCCCTGTGGACACCACAAGACAACTGTATGTCTATCATGTATCATATAACATTATGTACACACACACACACATATATATTCAAAGAAAGGTAGAACACTTTCATTTTAAGACTACTTTAAATAGACATCTGAATAATAACTAATTTCTATATATTTTCTTTCTAGTATTTAAGTCACAATTTCTCTGTGAAACAAGCGGAGCCCCAGACTAGGGGTGGGCAAACATTTCTTTTAAGACTAATGAATATTTTTGGCTTTTTAGCCACACCGTCTCTATCATACTTACTCAACCCTGTTGTAAATGAGAGTAGCAATAGACAATATCTAAATTTATGCAGCTGTAGTTTAAAAAAACTAACTTTATTGACTGGTTTTTACATATCACTGTTGTAGTCAGGGTTTCCAAGGAAATAGATTAATACAGGACACATAAATGTACAGGATTATCTTACACTATTTACCCAAACGTCGAATGCAGAAGAATACAAGAGATCTGTCTGGGCACCAGAGTCCTGAAGAATCCAGCCGAGGGCCTGGACCCCATGGCAGTGTCCTCCATGAGTCCAGTGCGAGGCCAAGAGCCCACACTGCAAGTGCCCATGAGGATCTGCACTGGAAAGGCCCAAGGGCCGGTGTAGAAGCTAGGAAGTCTGAGCCCACAGGGAGAAGGATCTGTGTCAGGAGACAAAGATCTGCACTGGAGCCAGGAAGCAACGCTCCAAATAAAGGTGAAGACCAGAGCTCCCCCAAGGACAAATGCAGCCATTCTCTGGACAGTGAGGACCTGAGCTCCTCCTCAGATGGGGACAGCCGGGGGCGGGGGGGGGCAGAGGAGGCACTGATGCAGAGTTAATAAAGGAGAGGCAGGCGCCTGCCTGCTGCACACCTTGCGCTCGGGAGCATCTGCAGGAAACTCCTGCAACCCCAGCGTGGTTAGCACAAGGCAGAGGTCAGGGCAGAACTAAAGGGAAGGCCCATGTGTGTGCATGTGAGTTCTGTATCAGGAAAAGCAGCCACAGCAAAACTTCTCCTGGGAAAGCAGCAGTATGCAATCGTCCCCTCCCATTTTCCTTTTATGCCATTCTGGAGCAATCCTCAGGTGGGTCTTTCACACTCAGAACCATGCTGACTCAGTTCAGCTGGGCAATTCTGCTCTAGTTGAACATTAATTAATACACCACAGTCACTAAATATTATCCTTTGTATTTTTTTTCAACCACTGAAAAATGGAAATATTATTCTTAGCTTTCAAGTCTTACAATGATATTTTGTGTGGTTTGATGAACTTTGCCCTAACTACCCACTCAGTAATAGGTCCTGTAAACCAGAATGTGATTAGAAAAGAGGGAAAAATGTCTATTTTTAACTATCTGTTATATAATATCCAAAATTAAATGTTTGGCTTGGATCACCGAGAATTGTGGCAATGGCCCTGAAGGCATCCAGAATTTACCACAGTGGCATGAGAATTATTTTTAGCTGAAGATATTTGAGAATTAACAGACAGAAGAAGAGCTTTTATTCTGAATTCTCATCTACATAATAGCAGAGACTTCCAAAAAATCCAGCTGTCATTAATCCCCTCCTGGGAGTTGTTCAACCAGCAAAGATTGACTCCTGTCATCAGAGATGAGAAACCAAAGATGTCAGCACCAGGATAAGAAATCACCCACATGTTGTCACTTAATTATCATGTCCCTATCTATTTTCTTAAGGGCCCATTTATCTTTTTTGAAAGCTATTTGTTTCACCATAGCACCCTTTCTCTCCCTTATCCTTTCTTCAATAAGATGCCATATATAATTCTCAAATTGTAACTGCTTTGAACTGTATTTTCTGTGAGCTTTGTGTCCACACCAAGTAAACTTTGTCTTTTTTTTTTTTTTTTTTTCCTTACTAATCTATCTTTTGTCAGTTTAGTTTGCAGGCCCCTGATACTGAACTTCAGAGAGCTGATGGAAAGTTTTCCTCTCCATTGCAATAGCAGCTGGCTCCTCTGATCAGTGATGGCCAATGGGAGGACATCTAGAAAGCTGTGCCTGTAACCTCTGGGGAGGGGTGTGCACCACACCCTGCCATGCCACATCATGTCACTGCTCTGCTGGAATGGAGATCCTGCTGGGGTCCTCTGGGATCCTGCTAGGACAGTAAACTCTCACCTTCCGTAATGAATTACAGAGGCAGAGTTTAAAATAAAAGAAGGAACTTTATTTGGGGGAAAAAGGATGGTAAAGAAAGAAGACAGACAGCTACTCTGGGATAATAGAGTAGAGGACATCAGAAGTGAAATAGCCATGCATCTTTGCCTCCAACTCCTTTTATTGGGTTCCTTCTCCCACATAGGTTCCTGGAATCTGATTGGCTCCCTGGCTGCCTTTGGTCTTAACCTTGGATTTCTTCTGAACAGGACTTCCCTGTCCTTTGGTGGTGGATAAGAGTATGGGTGGGGGCCTTATAAAAAGGCAGTTTACCTTTAAGGATTAAGTAAAGGGAAAGTGTGAGATTCTTATGTTAACAGCGTTATCTGGGAACTTCCGCCTGGTTTCTTCCTCTATCTTTGTCTTTGTCTAACCCTAACTGCTCCAGTCTAGCTGTCGAGGCAGAAGCTGCCATTCTGTATTAATTTTTAATAAAGCTTAATGAGCCCTTCATCCTATCTTTTCCCTACATGATTATTCAGGAATTTACAAAATTTCTCATGCAAGTCTCTCTTTCCATCATAAGACCCCAGGTAACGCCTACATTTCCATTACTCAGTGTGACTAATAAAATTTCCAAGACCGTGGCAGCAAAAGCCCCTCTGTTTTCTAGTAGAGTGACATTCCATCTTAACAATTATCCTAAGAACCTTCTAATTTGGGTTTTGCAAACTCACTTCTCCAATGCTTATCTCTTTATAGTAGCCAAATATAAAGGAAGTTGCTCCATGTTATCAAGCAAGGGCTAACCGACTGGTGCACCTAGAGGCCAATACAGTTGAAGCCCCCTATGGATTAACCTGTCTTTTGCAAATTGTTCTTTGCAAACTTGCTTTTTTTTGTTTTCTTTTTTTTTTTTTTTTGTGGGTACCGGGGGGTCGACCTCAGGACCTCGCGCGCCAGCAGGCGCCCGTGCCGCTGAGCGATATCACCGGCCCCTTTTTCGTATGTGGGTTCTGGGAGTCGAACTCAGGCCCTTGCGCTTGCCGGGCAGGCGCTTAAGCCGCTGAGCCATCTCACCGGCCCTGTTTTCTTTTCTTGTGCCCAGCGTCATAAAGTCCAAAGGAAAGCCACACCTAAATGATTAAGATATTAATTGCTAGAGTCAGCTATTCAGGGAAAGGAAAAGAACAAGAGAAACATCAGTCATAAACTTCCTAATCAGTAACCTTTCTTTAGATTTATAATACCCAATACATCTGATGAACTTCAAGTAACACTAGAATGTGTGCCAAAGACATGGGCCACTGCAAGATTAATGATTACTCCAGCCTCCACCCATCTGTAGCTAAATTTACACTTCCTTAAATTTCCAATATAAGCTCTTCACTTGCCTAGTCAGCTAGCTCATCACAATAGAGTGCTTTCCATACCTCCCACCTTCCCTTTCTGCTAATTCATACCCTTTATGCAGTGAGCAGACTGAGTCTTTGCTCAGTAACATCATGGCACTGGGTTTTTACAGAAAGATAAATCTTTATTGTATGGCCAACTGGCAAGGAAGCCAGTAACTATAAGCTCAGATCTACCTGTCTGACTGGTTAACAGCAGAAGAATTTGTAGGAAAGGAGAAAGGAGAAGCTGCTTGTCAATTGGATGAAAGAAGGGGGTGTGTGTTTCTTTTCACAAAAGAGTTACATTCTAGGAGGGGAGGGGAGTTTTGAGCTTGTGATAATGACCAGATGACATGGCTGCTTCTGTTTATGTTTATTCTTGAAAAACCAGTTCCAGGGGCCGGTGAGATGGCTCAGCGGCAAAAGCGCCCTCCTGGTAAGCGCGAGGGTCCGAGTTCAACTCCCAGAACCCACATACAAAAAAGAAAGGGCCAGTGATATCGCTCAGCGGCACGGGCGCCTGCTGGCGCGCGAGGTCCTGAGGTCGACCCCCGGTACCCACAAAGAAAATAAATAAATAAAATAAAAACCAGTTCCAGACTATAGGAATCATTATTGAAAGGTCTGGGGGCTTTTCATGCAAGACCACTTAAGAAATTTGTTAATTAGGCCGGTGAGATGGCTCAGCGGCGTAAGCGCCTGCCCGGCAAGCGCGAGGGCCCGAGTTCGACTCCCGGAACCCACATACGAAAAAGGGGCCGGTGATATCGCTCAGAGGCACGGGTGCCTGTTGGCACGCGAGGTCCTGAGGTCGAGCCCCCGGTACCCACAAAAAAAAAAAAAAAAAAAAACGAAATTCGTTAATTAAAGAACTTATGCTCAGGTGTGTCTAGGCCTTAGCCAATTTCAATGTTAATGGTTTAAGTGCCTTTCCATTGTCTGAAAGTCTGCAATTGCTAATATGACTTAAAGCCTCTTCCAATAAACACAGGTTTAGTAATACCATTACAAACCATAATGCAATAAATAGTGCTTTTTAAATTCATGAAGATGTATCTTTCTAAAAATGAGATTGATGAATATAGTTGCAATTTTGTGATACACCAGCTAAATGTCCTGACATGAGTTGTTCTCAACCACCAGCAATGTTCACAATCAGAATAGTTCATCGGTTTCTTTTTATTTGGGGGAATTAGACAGGTGTAAAATATTTTATGTAGTTTAATTTTTCATTTTTATTATAAATAAAGTTAAGAATTTTTGCATTTTTGTAATAAACAGTCTGTTCATGTGTTTTGCCAATTTTTATAAGCTGTTAGTATTTTTAAATCAATTTTTAAAAACTGTATTTTTGGAATTAGCCTTTTATCTTATATACTTCAAATATTTTGTCCCACTTTATCATGTGTGTTTTGACTTTATGCTTTTGGCATGCAAAATTTTTATTTGATGTGTTAAATATATCAATCTATTTAATTTATCCTAGAATGTTTTCATAATTACACATTCCTTTATTTTAATTTTAATTTTCATCTAATTTTATTTCATTTAATTTTAATTTTCATCTAATACTTGAATAATATTATTTTCATGTATATCTCTGAGTCACTTAGGTCACATTCTGTTTACTTAGGTAAATAACTGATTTTGTTCTTTCCAAATGTTTATTGAGTTTAACAACAAAATTGTCTTAAAAGTTTTACTAGAATTAAGGTACTATATGGGCTTCCTGCTGCTCAAAGGCCAATATTCCAGAAATAAGACTTGGTAGGAAGGAATCAGGTTTATTCAAAGTGCAGCCCCAAGGAAGTGATAGAGCACGCACACGAGAGCTTCTTTCAGTGACAACAGAAATAAAAAACTAAAGCAATAACACAAATTCACAAGCAAAAGCTCTAAGGAAAGGAAAACAGGGAAGGCACTTTACCTTGAGATAGAGACTAGCTGAAGGGAACACAGCTCTAACAGAGAATATCAGACTCACCTACTGAATAAGAACGGGACTAATTTTTCTAGCTGCACTGGTGGGCAAGGCGCTGACCATTTTCTATGGGCTCAGGAGCATGGTCTCAGGTTTGAGGAGATTTCCTTGTAGTGCACCACAGGGCTCAGCAACCACACTCAACCTTGGAGACATGTTGGTACCCCTCTGTGTTACCGTGACCCTGGTGTTTATAGTAAGAGCATGGGAATAAGAAAAGAGCACATTCCATACATTGTTAGACAGGGAGGATGGGGAAAATAAGATGTCTCACCTTTGAGAGCCCATGTCTTTTGTCCTGTGAGGGTATCTACCTTATTTCAGAAGATGGAAGGCTGTTTCTTCTAAGCTTTGTCTCAGGGGTTCAGGAGTAAAAGGGATTTTTTTTTTTTTTTTTTTTTTGAGGAGAAGGAGGCGCAGGGTAGGGAGGCTACGTATTGAGCCAAGTCTTCATCATCCAGAGCATGATTCTCCTTTCTTTTTCTTTGGCCAGAAATGAACCTCCACTTCCTGCAGCAAGTTCTTATAGTTGATGCATAGAACTAAAGACTAAGGAGGAGCATTACAAAAGACATCAGATTCCTGGGTTCTGAAATTTAAAGAAAGAAGCTAACACTTACCACTTAAGTGACGCTTCTCTTTAGAATTTAGAATGCTAGGCCAAAGGGAGGGGATGGGACAGTATTAACCAGGGACTACAACCTCTCAGAAAGGCAAAAGGTGGAAAGCAAGGATGCTGACACAGGCACAGCCCTGGCACATAACACTGCCTTTCTCACGTGTTAGGAAAGCCTCCTCCATGATAACACTCCCTATGCACTTGGCTCGGTTCAGCACTTTCCTTTCTGTGTCGTTGGTCTGTTTATTCTTACACCATTACCAGATTGTTTTAATTATCAACGTTTTATATTATGCTTTGGTATTTGGCGGGGCTAATACCCATTGCTCTTTTTTTAGGGGGTCCTCAATATTTCTCCTTGTTTACCTTTTCCGTGTGAACTCTAATATCAGCTCACTTTAACTCCAGAAAGAAATTACTGATGTTTTATCTGGACCACGTTGAAGTGATATATTACTGGGAAGGCAATCCATGAAAAATCTTAAAATGTGTTTTGAGGGCTTCAAGGGTATTTTTGTGTGTTTAGTGGTATTTTTAAATTTTCCCATATAGACTTTACATATTTCTTAAGATTATTCCTAGACTTTGCATTTTTTTCTATTATAGATGGAGTCTTCACTTTCATTAAATCTCCTGAGTGCTGTTTGTGTATCAAAAAGCCATTGATTTGTGTATATTGACTTAATACTCTGCTATTTTACTGACTTACCTTAATATTTGTAGCAGTTTGCGTTTAAAGATAGGCATTATATTATTTGTACATACATAGAATTTAGCTTTTCATTTCAATTCTTACCACCCTAATTATTTTCTTTATTGCAATACATTGTTTAATGCCTCCAATTATTTTTTAATTTTTATTTTTTTATTAGTACATGTTTGCCATACATAATGATTACATTTCTCATGGGGAGTTGGTACATGTACATAATGCATCATAATTCTTTTTTCATCTCCTTCTCCCCCACTGCCTCCTTCTTCTTCCATCTTTTGGTCCTCCTCCCATTAGCAAAAGATCTATCCGTTTCCTATTATCTATCCTTTATTTTGCTCTTTATCTATATTTTGGGTTTCTCATATAAGAGAAACCATGTAATATTTAAGCTTGTCTGATTTATTTCACTTAGCATTATGGTCTCAAAGTGCATCCATTTTCTTGCCAATGACACAATTTTATTCTTCTTTATGACAGAGTAGTACTCCATATTTTCTTTGTCCATTCTTCTGTTAATGGACACATAGACCACTCCCATGATTCAATTATGAATTGTGTTGTTATAAACATGAGTATACATGTCCTGCTGTAATATGATGTCTTTAACTCATTGGGAAAGATAGATAGAAGGGGAAAAGCTGGGTTAAATGGAATTTCTAGTTTTAGTATTTTGAGGAATCTCCATACTGATTTCCACAGTGGTTGTTCTAGTTTACACTCCCACCAACAATATAGAAGGGTTTCTTTTTCCCCCACAGCCTTTCTACCATTTGTTATTTTTTTAATTACACAAATGTCTCTGAATTTCCCCACTAAAGAAGATGCTTGCTTCAGTTTGCTGTCTATTTTTGGAGAGAACTCTGACTAACACACATTACATTTTTTTGTAAATGGGAATAGTCCTAGTTCACAACATGACAGAGATTAAAATTAAGATATTGAGATCTGAGGAATTAGAGTCACTTTGTTTGTTTGTTTGTTCTGACATAGGGTCTTGCTGTGTAGTTCAGGCTGCCCTTGAACTCACTATGTAGCTCAGGCTGGCCTCGAACTCACAGCAATCCTCCTGCCTCAGCTTCCCAAGTGCTGGAATTACAGGTGTGCATCACTACACCCAGCTAGAATTAGAGTCACTTAGAAAAAGGAACTAACCACAGTGGTTGTACTCATTTACATTCCCACCAACAATACACAGTTGTTCTTTTCCCCCTCATCCTCTCCTGCCTTTGTTGCTTTTTGTGTTCTTTTTTTTTTTTTTTTTGTGGGTACCGGGGGGTCAACCTCAGGACCTCGCGTGCCAGCAGGCACCCGTGCCGCTGAGCTATATCACCGGCCCCTTTTTCGTATGTGGGTTCCGGCAGTCGAACTCGGGCCCTCGCGCTTGTCGGGCAGGCGCTTACGCCGCTGAGCCATCTCACCGGCCCGCTTTTTGTGTTCTTAATTGTAGCCATTCTGACTGGATTAAAATGGAATCTCAGAATTGTTTTGACTTCCATTTCAATAATGGCTAAAAATTATGAACATTTGAAAATATACTTTAGCCTTTCTAGTTTCCCTTGATGAACTGTTGATTGCTTTGTGAAACCCACAAAATCCAATGAATGATTTCCATTAATATCATTTTTGATTTCTTAATAACATTTATTGCTGTTCATTTCATTCCTCCTCTTCAACCCCCACTGTATTCCTCTTCCCCCAAAGTCCAGTGTCAACATCAGATTTCTTATTGGCCCACTCAGAAGTCAAGCTGTCCTTTGCTCACATGATTTGTTCATGTTATTTCTTCTGTTTTTTTGCATCTAGAGATTAAGCTCAATTTTTATCTTTTTGAAATATGGGGTCCTCATTGTTCTCTGCAGCTCTATCAGGTGATACTATTTGTTTACTTATAGCTTTCTATGTCTATTTCCAGTGTTATAATTACTGGACTTGACTAGAATTATCTAGCTCTAAACAAACAACTAGTTTCTTGATATCAGAGTTTTTGATATTTTAGGTCCATATTTGTGGTGGCATGTAAAATGATGGGTACATACTAAGTATTCGATAAGTACTTATTGAATGAAAGGAGACATTCAAAACAACAAATTTGTTTACCTAACCCTACTGTATAGAATGTGGGGAAAGATCAAGGGTGCTAATGTTTTAGTTGGGAGCTTGTTCCCTTTATCATGGAGAAATCCAAGACTAATATAAGAAAAATGTCTCTGGTATGTTTCTGATTATCTGGATTTTCAGTAATCTTACACAGAACATATGGGGTTTGAAATGTAAATTACATATGATCAGTGGAAAATGCTGTGGGAGGAAAACCAGTGAGTAGACATCAAATCCTCTCATTCCAAATTCTTTCTAATTTCTTCTGGATACATTGATTCATTCATCATTAGTTCCTTACGGAGCACCTACATTATGCCAACATCAATGCTTACCAAGATGACTAAGACTGGGCACTGTCATGGAGAATCTCATCCTGGGGGAGAATTCACTTGCAATTTAGTTATTAAAACAGGAAATAAGTTGCTAGAGATACATTCTGATTTTTTATAAAATCAAAAGAAAAGCTTGTTTAGTGAGATGAGCAAGACCAAGTAGCAATTAACTGTCAAGCAATTGCCCAGTAGTAAAATGATATTCGTGTCTTGGAATAAGGTTGCCTGAAACATTCTTCCATTTATGTTCCCTCAAATCACATCCCTCTGAGTCAGAGATGGCGAACCCAAACTGCAACCCAAAACCCACTTATTCATTGCAAAGTGCCAACACTGCAATTAAACCCGAATACGGAGGTTTTAGTTTAGAAAAAACAGCTCATACAACTTGTGACATCACTGCAGAGTGGGCTCTGTGCGCCTGGTGCGGCACATGCACCATGGTATTTGCCAAAACTTCTCTCGATCCTTCTGCTACATAAGCCTAGTGACCCCTTGTCTTCAACTTACTTTTAGAGTCATTGTTTACACACTGCAGTTCTGTTTATTTTGTGTTTCCTTAGCTATATTTTAACTCTCTGACTATAAAATCATGTTCTCAAAATCCTAATACTAGATTAAGTGCCTGTGGGTGCTCAGTAAATACCTACTAATGCATGGGCAGAATGTTACTAACATCGTTAAATGGAAAGAATCAGGTTTGATGTTTGTTAATTTTCACATTTTTATTTATAAATTAGTAAATTACATTGTTTCAGAAATATCCCCTAATCAATATGCATGTTCCACTTTTTGATAATTGTTCATTATATATAAATGATTTCTTTTCTTTCATAATTGCCACTTTAAAGATTACAATATGTAAACAGTACCACCACATTTTCTTAATTTGTTTCACATGTCAAAATAATAGTAAATTTTATAAAGTTTTGTTAAATTCCAACAGAATTTTTATACAGAATGAATTGTAATGTTGTAATTTCCTTTATTTAGAATGCCTCACAGTCAGGTAGGAAGGATAAATAAACCAAAGGAGTTCATAACACAATCATATCTACGAGCCAAGCAATTACATTCAAAAAGAGCCAATTCAGGTTCTACTACTTGCCTTTACTTGACCTTGAGAAAGTTGTAAATATCCCAGTCTGTTTTCTGATCTGTAAAACATGAAGGATATGAGGGTCCAATAAGCTAATGAGTAATAAGCACATAGTAAACTGCCTGACCATATACACAGTGAAGGCTAAATTAAGACTATTGCTGATGCTTCTTTATAAGCTAAATTTTCAATATGGCATAGCTGTTTTGTGGAAGAAAGCATAGGATTAAGGAGGTTGCATACATAAAACCACATTTTTTATCATAAAATACTAATTTCATATTTATAGGAAGATTATTTTCATTCTTCAAAAGAGAAAAAAGAAAAAAATTTTACTATATTGATTGTACAATTTTATGGAAGAAACCACGTTCACTAGGTGCAAATGAAACTGTTCTGAAATGTTGTGCCCACTTTACCAATTTCTTCTCTAGTAAAAGTAGAGGATGTCTGTTTTAAAAATTAAGTCAGTAAAATTTCAGCAAACACTAACATTTTAGATTGATATATCATTACTTCTGAAGGAATAACTTCAGTTAAAAATATCAGTTAGAATATACAGCAGATTACAAAGTATAGATTGAAGGAAATGCCTTGAAAAGATTCTTTTTTGCTATGAGGTCAAATTATTAAACCATTCAACAATCCGTCACTGAATCTCCTGCCTTGCTTTAAGAGGACAACATTTACTACCAATCAGACTGAAAAAATAAATACCTTCTCAACAGATCAGTTCTATAAGTTTAATGTATTTATAGTAATAATATCTTCATAGATTGAGTCATTTTATTAGTAAGGAGAAAATATAGGAAATCAATTTTAATTTTTTAATAACATGTTTTAGAATAAATCCCAGTGCTGTGGTTATCTGTTTAGAGAAATAATTAGAAATGAGATGCAGATTTGCAACCTCAAAGAGCTCCTCCTACCTATTAATCTTTCTTGGTTTAAAATGAAATTGGTTAGACTTACTCAAGGGAATGTTCTCAAAAGAAATTATCCTTTGAATTCTTAAAAAGTATAGTATAATTTCATCTTTTTAAACTTTAAAATTATTTTATTAACTTACTTAAAGTTTCATCACATCAATTCACGAGACCTTTAGCTTATCCCATATTGAGTAAACAAAATGCACCTTGTCCCAAGAGCATTCAAACTTCTACACTGTGAGGTATTCTTTATCTATGAAGATGTAAGGGATCACAAACCTAACAAATTTTTTGTATTCTTCCAGATAAAATAAAGTATAATTATCTTCCCTTTATTCAAGCTATTTTAACCACGTATTATCATATCTTTGAATTATTGTGGAAGAAAAGGTAAATCTTTATTAAAGGTGATTTTAATTCAATCACAGATTTTATTTAAAAAAGTACTGTATCTGAATTATTAAAGGTATAATGACAATTTATTCTTTTGTGTGGTTTATGTGTGTGTGAATGTGTGTGCACGGGCACACAGGGTACTGGGCAACAAACCTAGGACCTTCATACTAAATTATATCCCCAGCCATTTTTACTTTTGTTTTGAGATGGGATCTTGCTAAGTCACTAAGCCCAGTGCCACTAAGCAAGACAGGATCTTGCTAAACTTGTGATCCTCCTGTTTCAGCCTCCTAGAGTGCTAGAATTACAGGTGTGAACCACCACACCTAGCCAATCTTCATTCTTATGTCTTCAACAAAGAATTCCCAAATTTCAAAATTATATTTGTTAACAGCAATTAGTTATGATTTGGGTTAATATCTTCACTGAGTAAATATAAAAATGACAATTCTTCTCGACACATACTTTATCTTCAAATAATATTGATTGACTATTTCTTTAGCATTTCTGTAGAAGGTGAGTACTCATAAATGGGAGGACAGAAGGCTGAGAAAGAAGATTAATGGCATCTGCATTCATCCTCTCCTCTATAATGCCACCCTCTGATTTTGCTCTCCAGATTTGAATATACTGCTTAGCAAAGCAAAATGAAAAAAAGAGAAAAGGAAGTTACCAGGCCTACTCCTTAAGCAGCACTTTGACAAGCTCTGTTTTCACTGGAGTACTGCTGCGGACTCCAGATCTGACCCTGTCATAGAATAACTTGTCAAAGTGTATTCCTTCCCACTGAATGGATAGCACTATAACCAAAGCCCTATCAAACATACTTTTTCCTATTTCAGGTGTCCAGTGAAGTTCTATTTGATTAGCAGTGCTGTAGTGACACAAAGTAGTGCCATGCAAAGCACTATACCAGCCCACCCCTAACCCCACTGTGACTGCCCTTCCCACTCACTGGCTGGCTGCCTTGAAACTTTCTCCACCTTGGCTTCCATGAGAGCATGACTTCCTCATCTGACAGTCCTTCTTAGGCTCCTCCATTAACTTCTGTTTTCCATCTTAAATGTTTTTATTTACTTCCATCTGAACACACTTTTAGGCAGACTCCCCACCACCACCCAGGTAGACGGTCCCTAAAGACTGTCAAAGAGTTCTAGACTTTTTGTTTTCTGTCTTCTTTAGTAAAGCTCATCTACCCTCAAATTTCCTTGAGTTCTCCAGCTTGAGAACTAACGTCCACTTCTCTGCTGGAGTTTACACTCGTGTTTCTCAGGAATGCATCAAGATGAATATGTCAAAATAAATGAGCAAATTCATATATGTCCTTCTAAAACAGGCTCTTTAATTTAAATTCTGTTTCTGTAAATGGCATCGACAACCCCAACAAACTCAGATCAAGGTTGTTTCATATCCTCAGATTCTCTCATATAAAGCCTACCTTCTCTTTTTGTCCAGTCTTGTTTTTTGAACTTCACAATGTCTCTGAAATCTGTTTTTTCCTTTTTATTTCCCTACCACTCCTTCAGTCTAAGACTTCATTATTTCTTACTTAGTCATTTTTGTCTAAATGACTTCCTTTTTTGTCTCCCCTCCTTTAATTCCCTCTAAACTGCTGTTTATCTCCCTAAAGTACAACTCTTTCACTGATTCCTTTCTGTGTACGTGATAAAGCCTAAACCCCTGTTATTTATATCTAAAAATCCTTAGTGCTATTCTTCGAGTTTTGTGAGAGATTACTGGGACACGGCCTTACCTGCTCCAATATTCTTTTACTTGTTCTAAACCCTGTAGCCTTCCTCCATCTTTGATGCCATTCCTTGAAGCATAGTTTTTAGCCTTTTTAAGCGGCCCCAGCGCAAATACTCTGTTATTCTATAGAATAGGATTGTGTTTGTTTTCTTATAAGACTTTACATTTTTAAATTTTTATGAGTGTTCATTTTTTTATTCTCTGAGCCTATAATATCCAGGAGCAGAAACTGGTTGGTTTTCTGTTTTCTTGTTGTTTCTTGAATTATTTTTATATTCCCAGTATGAAGAAAATTTGGAAAAGATGAAAATGTGTATTTTATACCTTATATATCATATTAGGTGCTCATATCAGTTTCAATTTTTCCAACTGAAATATACAACTAAGATTTTATGCTTTTTCATTTTTTATACCAAATATTAAAATTACTTTCTGATATTATGCATTTTCTTTTGTGGCCATTTTCTTCTACGTATAAATCTTTCAAATTATATTTGGTAATTTAAATGTTGTCTAAGCTATTTATTTCCTCTACTACGTTTTCTCAATAAGAAATTTTTAAACTTGCAGTTTTAGTCATTTTCTGTTTAATTATTTTACTATTGCTACTAGTGATATTTATCATAGAATGAAAATGACATTTTGCTTATTATTTACTCAATTCATGAGGAAGATTTGACCAATTTTATATGTGAGAGAAAGACAGAGTAAGAAGGAAGGAGAGATGATGCTGGGGGACTCAGGAATTATTCCTCACCTCTACACAAAGAGGAAGACAGGCTGTGACATATTGGGGCACCTGGAACTCTCACCTCTACCTGAGCCCTTGCTCCTTAGCCCCATACCATTGTACTGTACTTGATTTGATCTCCCTACTGTGTGTGTGTGTGTGTGTGGTGTCCTATTGGTTCTACATCTCTAGAGAATCCTAATGACACTCCATCATCTCTCACCAGAATTTTATCAACCCAGCTGCTCTCTCCTCTCCTCCACTTGACCCTTTACAACCTATTCGCCACACAGCAGCAAGAATCGTCTATTTGAGATACCAGTCTCTGTCTATCTTAGATGGGATAAAACCTATACTTCTGATCCTCATGGACATCAGAAGCTTCTAGAGCTCTTGCCCCTGCCACTTGTCATTCTAGCTTCTGCTCAAAGAACCCCAGTTCTCCTGGCTGTCAGCATTATCTCTGACACAAGGGACCACACTCATTTCCACTGCTTGAAATTTTCCTCACCCACTCGTTATTCCCCTCATGCAGGTCCCTGTTACGTTATCTCCTCGTGAGGCTGTCCTAATTCACCCTCTCATTGTCTTCTCCCCCACCACTAGCCAGCACTCTTTATTCCTTTATTCTACTTTCTTTTCTTTGTGACATTTACTTCAACACGGAAGTATACCATTTATTTGTTTACTTTTTGTTTTCTGTCTCCCTAACTAAATTGAAAGCTTCATGAAGACAGGAAAAATGTGTATCTTAGTCTCCAAGTGTTCACAATATCTATAAAATACTTCATATGTAGTGATAGCTTCATAAATATGCATTTAGATGAGTAAATGAATATTCTAAATTTTGTAGCATTCTGCTTTAATAATATTATTACATAATTATTTCATCATCATTAGGCTGAGTATAACAAATTAAAAACATTTGAAGCAAATATATATGAAGCAGAATATGAATAGATTAACATAAAAATGCATGAGAAAATTACTAAAAGAAACATACCAATTTTTAAGTCTTATATTCTAAAATCTGTAGGCTTCAATAGTTTGCCAAGTTATTTAATACAAAATAGTGCGCAAGTACTTTATAAACCCACCAGAGCATTTTCTCTTATTCCATTTTCATCTCTCAGAAAGGGATATATTTCCATACTTAAGGAATACTGAACCCAATTCTCTTTAAGATATGTCAAGCTTTTTATTTAACTAAAGAATTAGACGATCCTTATCTAAACCAGTTGTTATATTATACAAATTGTCAATCAGTCAAGTTATTTCTAAGGCAAAATACTGTAGTGAAAAAAGCATTGGACAAGGAATCGAAACACTGACCCTGGCTCACACATTATCCATGACAAGCGGTGTAAAACTAGGGCTCTTAGAAAAGAGAATTACAGCCATAACTCAGTGACCTACTTACAGATGTGTGGGTGAATGTGTGTGAACATTGATAAGTGTGTGTGCTAAATAGGAAGAAAGAGAAAATGAAAAGAGATACAACATGCAAAAGTACATTGGCATTTAGTACTTAAATTATTACTG
Organism: Erethizon dorsatum; assembly: GCA_028451465.1. Taxonomy (NCBI): domain Eukaryota; kingdom Metazoa; phylum Chordata; class Mammalia; order Rodentia; family Erethizontidae; genus Erethizon; species Erethizon dorsatum. The sequence continues at coordinate 47,778,910 of CM051837.1, read as the reverse complement.
GAGAAGGACTGCTAACCTTTATTGCACAGGTATTGCGTCGTAGGCACTATTCTAGGTGTTTGCGTTCGTAATCATAGTTAGCCCACGGCATATGTGGGCAGTGCACTTACCGTCCTGACTGCATGTGCAAGCACTCTGCAGAGGGTGAGCAACCTGCCCACGACCTGGTGTCAGGCTTCAGACACCCGAGTCTGCCATTCAGCCACCACATTATCGCGGCACAGATGTGGCCTCAGAAGACATTCTGGAGAACTTTTCCTTTTCAGTTCCCTATTAAATAGATGTGTGAAATCCAGTTCAGTGCCTGACTCATGGTACAGGCCCTTAAATATTAATATTTTTCCTTCTTTCCAGTATGGAACCTGTCTCTTTTGAACATGTTTCTCAATAAATATCCTTCTTTCCTTCAGGCCCTTTAGGTCTCAGAGGATCATTCCACTGAGAGCAGGTTTGTAATGAGAGGGACTAGTGGGTATTACTAAGAATAAGTGCCCCTATTTTTATAACCATTTCTAACAGCCAGGAAGCATACCAAGCAATTGCTATGTATGAACTCCTTACGAGAGCTCAAAATTAGTTTGTTGAACATCATCATGTGAGCACGAGCTCACACGGGCATGTATGCGTGTGTGTGTGTGTGTGGTACTGGGGATAGATCCCAGGGCCTTCCCACTGAACTATATTGCCAGGCTTTTTTTTTTTTTTTTTGAGACAAGGTGTTGCTAAATTACTAAATTGCCCAAGCTAGGCTTGAATTTGTGATCCTCTTGCCTCAGCCTCCCAGAGTGCTGGGATTACAGGCCTGCACCACTACACTCAGCTTGATAAACATTCTTAAGCTTTTTAGAATTATTTTAATAGCTGCCTGACACTTTTGTCCACTTCACAGAATTGCTGATTGTCATGGGACAGAGACTTATTAAGAAGAAGAAAAACTCCCATAGCAGTGCTGGCAAAACTTTTAGAGCTTTCGGTGAGACAAACAGCTCGCTGTGGCACATACGCCATATGTTCCCCACCGCTGCCCTATCGTCACTCCACCACTGTCTCTCCTCGGTAAACTACACCTGAGGAAATAACTTACCTGGCTTTAGATTACATTTAGCCAAAATTTCTTTGGATTCCTTTAGATATTGCTACTCAGGGGCAGAAAAGAAACAAAAAGGAACAATCTCTACCTGAAGGGTGGGGAGAACATTTTAATCATTTTGAATATAGGCACCCTTCTGCTGATTATGTCTTCCCTCTACAAAGGCAATTACGGTTGTGCTCCACCCGTTTCACATTCAAAAAAGGAGAAACTGAGGGAGGATATTACATTGTCTTGCAGAAAGCACTCAGCAGTCTACTATATGCACAGCGATTTTTTCCTGAGTACATCTGGAAGGGATTTGGAACTCTGTAGAAATTAGATATTAGATTATCTGAGCGATGATTCTGATCTCTACATAAATTGCAATTGCCAGCCACACCCAGCACGTTGAATCTTTACACGGGGGTGTTCCATCAGTCCTCACTGTGTGGTAGTTTGCCAGGCAATCAAAGGTAAATTTTTCCTTAAACTGAACATTCAAAAAGACATCCATAATCTTAGCAGTTTACTCACTGCTTAGCATATCAGAGAAAATGTTAGAATTTTGAACCAAATGCCTACTTGCAGAAGCCCTTTGGGAGTACACAGGTATGGCTGAGCTCTTACAAGCACACCTAAAGTTTCCGATTTAGAATTATTTTGACAAAATCAGCCTTCACCTTTGACAAAGTTACTTAATATAATCCACATAAATAATATTTTCATACTAAAATGACAGTGTTGGGCATGCTGATGCCCCTATAGTATATTCATTTACATAAAAGTAGAAATATGAGGTTCTTATTTTTCTATTCCAGGCTGAACAATTTTCTTCTTTTATAAAATTATACACTGTATCTCCCCTTTGAATTGTCTTTTACTTTAATTAAAGAACCGAGGAAATTTTCTGCTTACTAAATCTTCTCATTCCTGTTGAGCCGTAATGACTAGTTTCAAGCTGCCATCACGGAAATGATATTTGGAGATTCCTTGTCACATGGATGGTTTTTTTCCTCCAGGTCAAAGCCGCATCCTTTTTCTTTTTCTCCTAAGTGAGCAAATTGGGAGGAAGGTAAAATGAATAAATTCTCATTACACTTCAGAAAAGAAAAGTGTAAACTGCTTACATAAGCTGCATCAGACAAATTAAATAGAGAAGAGCTTCTTATTACACCAGGAGAAGGCAGGATGGCTTTTTAACAATTGGCAAGAGTCCCTGAGATGTAAATACTCTAATTTCACACCTGGCCCAAATATGTCAGGAATGATCTACTTTTTACAGTTGAAACTTCGCTCCTTCTTACTATAGAATGGAGTAGGTTGCATTTGAAGTCAAGTTCTTAAATAAAACTTTTTAGACTGCTTAAAATTCTGCTTTCTCATGATACAGATGAGCTTGCTTCTTTTTCTATAAACTTTTCCCCTTCACCCGCTTTACTCAGTATATATAAAGGAAGTAGGCTCATTTTTCTAGGGGTATTTTTATTCCATCTTTTAATTTTTTAAAATATTAGATCTGACTTTTTGCCACACCTGGTGGTCTGGAGGAAATTGTATGATACAGAAACTAATGTTAGCTAGCAGTGTTGTATCATATTACCACAAATGAATTCAAACCTTCCTAGCTATAGAATATTAGGATAATATTAGGATAATATAGAATATTAGGAATATTAGGATAATATAGAATATTAGGAATATTAGGATCACACGTGTATGAGGTCGTCATTACACAAATTGTTTTTCCAAGTTCTGCTTAAGGCCAGTGCAAGTATATCAGCTACATTTAGTTTTGCCAATGCTTCTTCTCCTCTGAGGCTAATACTAGATAAACTTATAGCATCACATTAAATGTCAGAAATGCAAAGAAAATTTATGATAACCCCCGCTATCAAAAATAATTCTTAGTAATTGTCATTGCTTTGTATATTAATTACTATAGACAAAATCTGATTCTTCAAATTGCTAGATGCTGACATAGTGTGATGATAAAAATTAATTTATGTAATACAATTTCATTTAAAATTATTGATTTTTATGTTCCAGGAATATTTATATATCCCAATACTCTTTGCCCTAAAATATGGATTATATTCTCTCTGAAAGAATTAATCAACTGGCCCATGATGTTTACCAATATCTAGGAATTTATGATTTTGTAATATATTTTTTAAACCCTTCAAATTTAAGCATCTTTTAAATAATCACGTCACATATAACCAATTTAAACTTACCTTAAATCTTCTGGCTCCAGTAATCAGGGTGCCACCTTCTCTTTTTCTCCTTTTTTCTAAGCTCTGTAACTGCAAGGAGAGGAAGCAATAATCCCTGATACTGTACAGGCAGGACTCCTCTATTGACTTCAGGAGGGTTCTTCAGGCCCTCCCCAGGTCTCAACTCTTCACTTTGTGGCAAATACCTACCTGGAAGTGAAGGGGATGAGGCATCACCTCCAGGCAACTCCTTCATAGTAGGTAGGCCAACACCAAGGATGAGCTTTAGGTTTGTGAGTTTCTCATTTAGTTTTGTTTTGTTTTGTAGGTAGGGTGGAATTTGTTTCAGTCATCTTCCATCTTACTCAATGCATAATATTTGTTACATCCATACATTTCAACAGAGAAATAGGTAGTAAAAAATAATTTAATAAGTAAATTATATAACATTTTAGCAAGTGAATTGTAGGGTGGAAAAAAAAGAAAAAGAAGGGCAGTTAAGGAAAAATCTGAACTGCAAGGTGGTGAAGAAAGACTCAAAGAAAAGAAGTGAACAGAGTGTTCTTTTTAGATATAATTCCTTAAAGTAAATGTGATTCTAAAGTAGACATGTAGCTGAAAAATATCTGAGTTACTTCATTAGCTGGTTAAAGCTAAATTATTAAATGCTTAGTACAGTGTGAGGATAGATCTGTTTTTCAAATATACCATTACAAGAGAACCACAGAACCATGGCCAGTATATACACATTATTATCTCTTCGAAGACAAGCCAACTTGGCCAAAGCTAACCGCAACACTTATTTTCAAGGAAGAATTCTAAGAAAAAAGATGTCGATTCAAACCCATACATTTGGGAAATTACAAATTCTTTGGGTAAGCACACACTCTTAAAAGAAAGGATACACTCAAGCAGATTTATTTATTTACGTGTTTTGGTTCATCTGCCTGCCACTGAAAATGTCTTACTTGTATAAAGATATGGAAGTAACATCTTTACCTTCATCTCAAACCTCCCAACTGAAACCTACCTCAGAGAAGCTTTTCAGTGAAATCTTTGGTTTCTTCAAATTTTCTGCCAATTAAAGATTCATAAATCTGCTTTAATGTTATGTCCACATATCAACTTTCCATCGTGAATGTAATCATTATGTACTGAAAATATGTACTAATAAAAATAAAATAAAATTTCATTTTTTTTTTTTTTTTTTTTTTTGTGGGTACCAGGGGGACGACCTCAGGACCTCGTGCGCCAACAGGCACCCGTGCCACTGAGCGATATCACCGGCCCCTTTTTCGTATGTGGGTTCCGGGAGTCGAACTCGGGCCCTCGCGCTTGCAAGGCAGGCGCTTACGCCGCTGAGCCATCTCACCGGCCCTAAAATTTCATTTTTTAAACTGAATGTGTTCAGTTCACAGGGATATGAGCATTATAGTTAATAGAAATAGGAGTCAGTTGAACCTATTAGTAAATTCCTTTCTAAAAATGCATGCTGTTTTGGATGAGTTATTGATTTTAGCTATAAACATTCCGTGGGTTTTTTCATTTTTAATTTTAACAGGGTTTTTAAAAAACATAAGCTAGGCCACAACCTTTTAAAAATACAGTTAGATTTGACTTTTGAACACATACCTCCCAGGTGTGTAATGGTTTCTCCCTCATAAAAGGGTGTCTACGTCATCAACAAAATACTTACAGTTATTATGATATTGAGGTCTGGGAAAATATAAGGATGAGATGAAGAAGAGCTTTGCTTTCAAACCAGCTGACGTTGCACCCCCTCTCTTCATTCACTTGAATCCTTTACAATTTTTTTTTGTGTGTGGGTACCAGTGGTCGAACTCAGGCCCTCGCGCTTGCCAGGCAGGCGCTTATGCTGCTGAGCCATCTCACTGGCCCTTTACAATATTTTTTAACCCAATGTGTCCTGCTCTGCATTCTAACCAATTTAGGAAATTTGTTACCCTGATTTAGTAAATACTGCTAATCAGAAATGTGATAAAGATTAGAGAGAATTTTTCTGACTTTTAAAGTTTTCACAACCTGAAGTCTCAGGAAGGTATTTTTTCTACTACATCATTTTAGTGATTTACTACATCTAATGTGTGAATAAAGATGTGTTGCTTCTGGCTATGGAATATAATTTGGACTGCTGTGACATTGTAGCTTGTATGAATGAGAAAGTATATTTCTCAAGGTTTCTGTTCTTGTTACATAGGGCAGCGATTTTTTTCCCCTTCCAACATATACATAGACGGATGGAAGATGGATAGATGATAGATAATGATAGATAGATAGATATAGATAGATAATAGGCAGATAATGCGAAACGGTATACTTCTTTTTGTGAAAAGAATTTGTTTATTCTTCTGTCTAAAACAGCCTTGCCATTTTGTTCTTTAAACTACAGGTATTCCAACCATCAGGGTTTGCTTTCTTTACAGTCTCTACAGACATTCACAGAAGTTTCCTGGTAGCATTCCAGAATTATGAATTGGTGCCATTTCAGCAAGCTGGTAAATCTAAGTGGGGTTTAGCGTATGTGTTAAAATAAAATAAGTATACTATACATTAAGCCTAGAATACAGGAGCCAAGTAAAGTGCTTTCAGCCACGCAGTATTTGTCTCATTCTACAAATGTTTTTGCTTCCTTTGCTCTTTTTAGAACAAAGTCTACAACTGGCTATAGAAAAGTTATTTAAATTCCCAATCTCAGCAGTATTGTTCTAAAATTGAAAGGAATAGTCTCTGAGGAGGCAAACTAAATATTGTGTGAAGAATTTATCTCTGGGGCAAACATTTCCCATTTTCAGTTTCTTACAACTCAGCCCTCTCCGAGGAAGTTTCTTAATACTCTCATTCATAATCAAATGATATTTCTGACAGCGTATCTGTCTCCTCTGACCTGCCACTTATTTCCTGGTTCCCTGTACCAGGGGTCTTAGATGGTAGCATGACCAGAAAAAAGGCCATTCTCATTTTGGCCATATTAATTTCATTGCAATGTAAAGCAACTAGAAAAAAATTATATTCCCCTCAGTATGTACTATTCTTATACTTAGCCCCTCTCCAGATGCTTGGTATTGCAAAAGCGTAAGTTTTAAGGCCACAGCTTTTGTGTATACGTGTGTTCTCAGAACAATGTATATTTAAAGCAGTTACTGCTGACAAGAATGTAGGGCTGGCTTAGAGTGCACCAAAGGATCTTTGTGTGTTTCTGATGTACATGGCATCCTTGGAAGCAGAAAAGAAGCTGTTATTGACCCATTTTATACCTGGTGCAGGTGAGTATAAGAGCAATTTCATCTTGTGGATGGAGTCAGAATTTAAGACTAATCCTTTTCACTCCAAATCTTTTTCACTTTTGAATCCTTTACCTCTTAATACTGATATCATGTAGCTTTCTTGATACATACCAAAATGCATTAATTTAATATATTTATTAAATATATTAGTATATTTAATTTAATATAATCATTTATAATATTTAATATAATTAATTTAATATATTTAATGCATTTATTTAATATAAATGCATAAAATTTAATATAATTAGTTTTCTTTTTTTGTGTGTGGGTACCAGGGGGTCGACCTCAGGACCTCGCGCTCCAGCAGGCACCCGTGCCGCTGAGCAATATCACCGGCCCCTTTTTCGTATGTGGGTTCCGGAAGTCAAACTCGGGCCCTCATGCTTGCCGGGCAGGCGCTTACGCCGCTGAGCCATCTCACCGGCCTATAATTAGTTTTCATGGCGAAAAAAATTCAGTGTATAAATTCAACTCTCATTGAGATTGCTTTCCTAAAATTCTTACTCTGGGAAAAAGCCATGCCTATGCTTAAGGAAATATGATTGTTTATTTCCAACACGCATTCAAAAGTGTCTTTCTCATCACAGTCTCTGAAAAATGAAATATACCAAAATTCATACAAGACTAAATGATTAAGAATACCTTTATTCTTATGTATGAAATATCCGTATTCAGATATCTAAGAACATTAAATCTGTATTCAGATAGCAAAGTATTTATTCATCTATTGAATATATCATGCATGTACTCCATAAACCTTATTTTCTGCCCTTCATTTTACAATATATGAAGTTCTGGGGGCCATAAAACACTCACTTGCTGTCGGGGAGTATCTTAGTTACTTTCTCATTGTTGGGACAAAATACCCAACACCCACAAATTAAAGGACGAAAGTTGTACTTTGGTTTAAAGTTTTCAGAGGTTTCATCCATCTGGCTTTAAGGCAGAGCAGCATGGCAGAGGGGCATGGAAGAGAGAATCAGCTCATGGCATGGCAAACAAGAAGCAGAGACAGGTTGGGGAAGAGGGGGACACATATCCTTCCAGACCACACCCCAGTAATCCACCTCATCCCACCAGGCTTCACCTAACATCACACCCAGGAGTGGGCAAATCCAGTGATGAGTACCACACACCCATGAACCAGTCACCTCCACAAAGCCCCACCCACGGGCGCATGAGGCTTTGGGGGACACCTAGATGTAAACCATAGCAGAGCAAAAAGCAACTCTTGCTCGAGATACAGCGTTACCTGTGATTGCAAGTACCAAGGGCCAGAAGCACGGCCAGAGAAGAGGTTGTAAATTTGTTTTCCATTGTGATTATTTTCATAAGTTTTTATATGGTTAAAAAGACTGAAGTTTGTTAATTTAAATTACACATGAATTTTTATTCTGAAGCTCATCTTTTTTCTAAACACAGACACCACCATTTGCCTTCCCTGTAAATTGATGCTTTTTGTAGTAGTAGTTGCTGTTCTTAAGGTATATTTTAGTTTTTCATATAAAAATCTTACTTTGTGGTTAGCAATTTTTTAAGTTTTAGTTTATTAGTATGAGAGTATAGTACAGATGTTTGCATTCCTTGTGGGAGTTGATACTTTTACATAACACATCTTAATTCTTTTTTTCATCCCTTTTCCCTTCTTTTTGAACTTATTTTTGAGACTTCGAAAAAGCCACAGTATGATGTTTTATACCACCCCAGTGACTGAGTGATTGATTTGGCAAGTCAAAGGAAAAATAATAAGAAAGCATTTCTTCTAGTTTAGGTAGCCAGAACTGAAGCAAAATAGAGAACTGATGGCATTATTGGTAGCCAAGGTGAAAGAAAGAAAGAGGAGAAGGAAGGAAAGAAAGAAGGAAGGGAGGAAAGAAGGGAGGGAGGGAAGGAGGAAGGAAGGGAGAGAAAATTATTTACATTTCATGATACACTACCTCCCAAACCCAAGAAAGCAGAATTTATTTTTAAAATCCAAGGGGAGTATTCTGGAAATAATCAGGGAAGAATTTTCAGGGAAAAAAATTTACATTTTTTTTTTTTTGTGTGGGTACCGGGGGGTTGACCTCAGGACCTCGCACACTAGCAGGCGCCCGTGCCGCTGAGCAATATCACCGGCCCCTTTTTTGTATGTGGGATCCGGGAGTCAAACTCGGGCCCTTGCGCTTGCCGGGCAGGCGCTTAAGCCGCTGAGCCATCTCACCGGCCCAAAATTTACATTGTTATTACACAAATTAAAACTTTATTAAATGTCTCGCTTGGTATACATCAACATATATACTATGTATTTTCCCTTAAATCTACATTCTGTTTCCCTCATTTCAAAGACAAATATATTTAATACAAAAGTAGATTTTAATAACAATTCATGCTAAAATGCTAACATAAATATACTAGAAAGAATATTGATCAAAAACTAATGAATACAATTGCCATTGCAATAAAACTGTCAAGAAGCTGGTAATATTGATAACTATTAATGAAGGAGGAAATTCCATCTTTTCTGAAACCAGGAACAAGACGTAGCTTCTTTGAGAGGAGTATAGTTTTCAGCAAGAACATGTAAGAATGACATAAAGAAGGCCAGATTCTACTATGAATTATTTTTGTGACCAAAAAGAGATGTTACCCATAGGCAAGGAGAGAAGGGAAGGGGAAGGAAGGGAAAAAATCCAAGTATCCATGAAATTGACAGAGGGATATTTGTTGGTTAACAGGAAAACAAATTCTTATCTCTCCTTTTCAGTAAAGGAGCACTAGAACAGGTAAAGTAAGCATTGAAAGTGTCCTAAATGCAGCCTGAACTAGGAAAAGAAACTTATCCAAATGAAGTCAAATGTTCCACCCTGGGACTCTGAATAATACTGATATGAAGGCAATTTATTGTATTTGAACAGTAATAGTAAGCAGATTTAGTTCATAGAAATGAAATGCGACAAACCATGAATTTGGGGATGCTACTGAGGAAAGCAGAGATCAGGTGGAGTTCATCAGATTGTGTATGATTCTTTGAACGACCTCAAAGTTGCCTTGACAATGGGACTCCTCATGGAGAGAAGAGAGAGTGGACAATAATGTGAGTTTGAGCAGTGCGTGTTCTAGTTGTTTTCCACCGTGTTCTTAACTCAGGGGGAGGTTTGTGCAGTGGACAAAAGATTAGGTTCTTGGAAAGAACCTATATCTTCAGATACACTCAACAGCTATTTATCTATGGTATCTACTGCCACAGATGTAGGTCTTTAATATTTTCTATTACTGCTTCCTGTCCTTGTCAGGTGCTGTTACATAGGAAGGAAGCAAGAGTCCACTTTCCCAATAGCTTTAATAACAAACAAGCTTGAGTTACTTACTCGCCAATGTGGCAGCTTGCTACATTCATTTCCTTTTATGTCTCTTGCTGCCCTAAGAAATTCTAAACCACCTGCAAAGGATTTGGAAAAATAGTCAAGGACTAGTTTATGTGTGAGATTATGAACACAGTGTTGATTGTTTTTGAGAAATCTTGGCAGAAACTGAAGGAAAAATATTGGATTTCACCAGCCTGACACTTCATCAATGACAACTATTGAAAATCAAGATGGAATATGAGCTGAAAGGTGGATTGGCAGAATCTTGAAGTGAAAACATAGTAATGAAAGAACAATTTATCATACTCAACCCATTTCTTTGTTTTATTGGTCTGGCAAATTGAGAGAGTATCTGGTCTTTAGTGAGGTTTCACAAGGTTTCTCATTATTTTGTTGGAAACAAGGTAGATTAATATGGTTTTGTATGAGACCATTTAGTGTATATTACATAATAATGTTCATGTGATTTTCATCTTCAAAGGGATGTCAAATTGTACAGAGATGTCTGGGTGAGGATCCCAGTTCTCTGTTCCCAGTATCATATTCTTGTATTTAAATACGCATAGATCAGGTTCATCAATTCAAGAATTTCAGGAAGCTAGGAAGGAAAGCAAATATGTTTACAAATCAAGATCTGAAAATGACATTAAAATTTCCACAAACAGGCTAAATCCAACAAGATGTATTTTATAGAAGAACACAAAAACTTGACCTTGAATCTAAACAAAACAAAACAAAACAAAACAAAAAAAACTATCACTCAGCATCAGTACAAAACAGTTATCACTTCAGTTGAAAATAAGAATTATTGCCCGAGATATAGCTCAGTGGCACAGTGCCTGCCTAGCAAGCACGAGGTCATGAGTTCGATTCCCGGTGCCAAAAAAAAAAAAAAGAATCATTTGATTAACAGGACCATTTTTAACCTAAAATAACTTCAGGATCTTCAGAGAACTGTCATGTTTAAAACATACCTCTCTTTAGACAGCCTAGAGAAACGTTTTGAAAATAGGCAGGCAGATGGGAAGGTGTCCAGAAGAGCCACCAAACAGGATGAAGGTTAAAAAAATCAGAGAGGCGAAAAATATGCTTGAGTTTGAACTATTTATCCTGGAGGGTAGTCTAGAAGACATGCAAATTGTCTTCACGTATTCAAAGAACTGTCACGAAGAATAAGAATTAGGCCTATCTTTATCACAAGTGATAAGTGAGATCAGTAAGTAGAAGCAACAAAGAGCTAGGTTTCCTCCAATATAAGGAAAAAAAAAAGCTATTACAAAAGGAATGTCAAAAAGGAAATCATTGCTTGGAGGGATAATGTTTGCTGTAACCCAAGGTGTTCAGTGATAGACCTAATAACAATTTGGCAGCGATGTTGTAGAGAAGATTCAGTTTTATAATTGACAGTTGCCTAATCTGTCTCATCATTAGAATCATCTTATGAAATTTTTAAAATGATGGATTCTTGGTTTTCACTCTAGCCTAGCATATCAAAATCTCCAGGGATCGAGAAGTCTCTTTCTTAAAATATATCCTAGATGATTCGGATTGTTTCCAAAGTCCTTGCCAAATCTGAGATTTTATGATCAAGACAACCTAGTTAGTTGAATGGGATTAAAGTCTAAGATTTGAAAAAAAATGGGACTTTAAAAGGAAATAAAAATAGGGAATATAAACCTTATCTCACATCCTACTTTTCGTACATAAGCTTTATATAATGGACTAGAATGTTTTGAGAAGACATTTTCAAAACTACTTAGTAATAAAGTTTGTCAGGTTTGACTTTTGCTAGATATACAAGTACATGTAAGTATGCATTCATATTTGTGACAATTTTTAAAACTATAATGGCTTAAATATTCAAAGACTTTTTGACAACTTCAAATAGATTAGTTTTTAAATGCAGGTGATGGCCCTTACATTAATGAATTTAAAACAATGCTAATGTAGTAAAATAAGTTTACAATTGAAATTTTCAGTGAGTATTATAAACAAATTGCTGTTCAGCTTTTTGAAACAGTAATTTTATGTGAAGCTTAGGTTTACATTGTCTGGTTTCACAGAATTCCATCCACAAAGAAAGAAAGTACTATAAAGTAAGGGTTTAAGTAGACATTTTAAATTTAGTATTTTAAGATACGATCATTTCTTGAGTTATTTAATAACACATGACAATATCCATTCACTTTCCAACTTAAAGAATGTTTCAGAATTTCAAAAATGGCTAAAATGCTTTCTTTTAAACTTGCATCCCGGGCCGGTGAGATGGCTCAGCGGCTTAAGCGCCTGCCTGGCAAGTGCGAGGGCCCGAGTTCGACTCCTGGAACCCACATACGAAAAAGGGGCCGGTGATATCGCTCAGCGGCATGGGCGCCTGCTGGCACGCAAGGTTCTGAGGTCGACCCCTGGTACCCACAAAAAAAAAAAAAAAAACTTGAATCGCTATTATAAGACAAATGGGTGAAGAGATGGGACATATTTTTGGGACACAACTGTGATCATGATAAAAATAATTCACCTGAAAGAAGTTCAAGACTCCAGTAGCAGAAAAGCCTACACAGGGTTTGATCATGCAGCATTGTGGTAAGGAAATGTGTGATGTAGTTTTATAGGAGGACAAATTTCTGATTCACTGCCAAAGCAATATACTCTGATGTCCCTTATGAAAACTAATGTCAAATACTGAGAGTATAAGGATTTCGGGGTACTCTACATGGTCAAGATGCTACCTTCAGTTTTTAAAATTCTGTGGTTATTGCTATTAGTTATGTTATAGTGAACATTTTTATGGCAGAAAATTTTTTATATTGCCAAATCATTGACAGTTCAGGAAAGGGAAAGGAAAGATGTTAGTGTTAAGTGCCTACTATGTTGAAGGGCTATCATCAACTATCACATTTAATGTTCACGACTGTCAATAATAGGAAATATTAGCTTCATTTTAAAAATTGAGGAACTGAAATCTCAGCACCTAATTTTCAGTTCAAATGCACTGTTATCAGATTCTAGCAAATTACCTTTCCTTTGTCACAGTGAGATCTCAGATAGCTGGTAGCATGTCCTGGTCTATTCTAGATAATTCAATTCATACATAACTTTGCAGCTAATTTTAACTATATACATTGTGAACTTGGGTAGCTATTAAACTCTTCCATATGTTTCCATATCCTAAGATGCCAATGAGAATAAATATACTCATTTATATCAGTTTGATCGTCACAGCTCCATGAAATGTGTATATTTATTATACTTATTTTAAGATGATGAAGCACACACACAAAGATCTACCCAAATTCTCACAGCTAAAGTGGAGCCAGATTTTGATTTTGCAAGTCTGATTTGAGGATCTCACTGAGAGCCACTCTAACCTACTGCCTTCCCGACTCTGCATGTATATGGGAGTGGTAAAAATTAAAAAGCTCTTTGTGTTGTGAATAAGTTTGTTTAAAAAAACTGTGAAGAAATTATTAAATTTAATTCAACATATTATATGTACATGTTACATCCATAAATGTATATTTTATATACATAGCATTTCAGTAATAACCTGAAAATAAAATTATCAAAACTTATCTTTTATATACTTCATTATCCCCAATTCCAATCTTTGTGTACATGTTTTTTGTTCACATTCCTCTCCTCTGATATTTTTATTCTAAGCAAGTACAAATTACAACCAGACAGGCCTGATGGGCATGAGGCTTCAGGAGTGATTTTGAAAGGTTGTTGGCTCATAGAACAGGAGGATTTACACCTAAGCTGTGTCAGTACCAATGATCTGAAGCTGCTGCAAAACCCAAAGGGACTGGATGGCCAGCAACTGTAAACAGATTCAAACTTTAAGACCACTGGGTCAAATAAATTATTCTGAGGCTTTATCAATAGCGGAAATCACTGTAAATACAGAGTTATTTTATCTCCCTCCTTTTTCCTCTGCTAATCTCACCAGCTTAGAAGTTTGTGTCCTCATCTAAATGCAAGCCTGCTAAAGAAGGGCTGCCATCCATGCTACACACTGCTAGGTGTATAATCACTGCTAATATTCAAAAGCACATACAGATTATTCCACACATCTTTATTTGCCAAAATTCAGAATCACAGATATATCTGAACTAGATTTTGCCCTTTCTACTCAGTGCACTGGGGATACTTATGAGCATATTAAAATGTTGCTATTTGAAATTTTTTCTGTTTTTCCCTCTATGACTACAGAGGGGGGATGGCCTTTTATATGCCATCTCAGAGTATGTCCCTGTTTATGAGTGGTCTCCATCTTCAAAGCAAGGTGCAAGACAATGTCCTATTTCCAGCGGCAACCAGAGAGGAGGGCTCTGCCCTTGGTGCTGGCAGCCAAAGCAGAACGCCTAGGTGGAGGCAATACTGCAGAGAAGCAGGTCATGAAGCACTGCATCCACCCTCAGCAATGTCATGAATTTCAATGCCAACTTCCCTTTTGCACAGATTTTGTGAGCCCAAAGGGACTATTCACTCAGAAGGAGGAATAGTCTGTGAAAAGACCATTTTAAACATGTCTTTATAAAACTACAATGCAAAATTTAAAGGAAGTAGAGCCACAATTTCAAAAGAAAATTCAAACACAGATCAACACTGAAAATACCATGAGATTCTTTTAACAAAGTAGTGAATGAAAAAACATCGAACAAGTACAATTTAAAGGAAGAAAGTTGTATTTTGACTCACAGTTTTGGAGGGTTCAGTCCATGGTTAGATAGTCCCAAGGCAGAAAAACATGATGGAATGACATAGCAGAGGAATCTGGTCTGCTCATGACAGGCAGAAAGCTGAGAAAGAATGGGGAAACTGAAGAAAAGAACATCATTTTAGATCATACCTTCTTTGACGCACCGCTCTGACCATGCCCCACTTCCTAACAGCAATGAATTGATCATTAGATTATATCTACTGAGGAGTATAGCACCCCCATGATCAAATCACCTTCCAAAAGAACCACTTCTGAACATATGAGACTTTGTGGCAGATATTTTAGATTCAAATCATAATAAACTCACTAATTCAGAGAAAAATAAAATTTAAAAATTATCTGGCAAAAAAAATTACAAAAAAAACCCAAATACCCATAAACTGAAAGTGTTTGACTGAGATATGTAACTTCTCAATTCATTATGCTAGAAACACACACAATGAGCTAATAAAAAACTCCAAAATATTCTTCCAGAAAAAAATAATAGAGTCACAATGGAAATATCAATTCTGCCTATAAAGTACCATCTCCAAAAAATTGAATCTGGTAAAACATCTAGATCAAACTTCTAGTTTGTAGGAAGTACAGAGGACAAGGAAACATGATAAAAAGATAAACGAGCAAAATCCGCAGAACACTACTGGTTCCAATCTTTTCAGCTTATAAATTGCAAGGAAGAAAAGTCGTATTAAGGGAAAACTGTTAAAGATTCTTATAAGGCAAACCAAGAAATTTCATGCATAAAACATGTCAATAACCTCTAAAATAACATGATAGTATATTTGAATAATGAGGATACTGGAAGGTATAAAGAAATTATTATTAAGTTAGTATAACAGTTTTCTTTGCTACTTTTCATTCTTTAGCATTATATTTTTTCCATTTGTAGCATTTGTGTTTAGCTTTCTTAAAAATAATTTTGAGGGGGGCTGGTGATATAGCTTAGCAGCATAAGTGCCTGCCTGGCAAGCACAACGTCCTGAGTTCAACTTCCAGTACCCGCATATTAAAAAAATTTTTTTTTTAATCTTTATTAGAATTGTCCATCCAGTCATCTGACTCTCTCTAAAAATATTTTTATTTCAGCATGGGGGCCACTGCCAGTCTGGTTCTGTAGACTCTTTTGACAATGGGTCTCATTTTATTCCTCATGGTGCCTCAAAACGTTTTGTTGTATTCCACAGATCGGGTATAACATATCAGTGAAAACTGAAGTAAAAACAATCAGAAAGAGTGTTTGAAGCTGCTAGTGTGAAGCAAAGAAGGGTTTGGTGGGAGCACAACTAGGTCTAGGTTTTGTTATTGCTTTAGTTAAATTCAACTGATCACTGGCTTCAGGGAATTGTTGGGCAAGTACAGAACCATCCCATCTTGAGTAGGACTTGAGTATGACAAGAAAATTTTCCTCAGTTATTTTACCTTGCCTTCAGCCTTCAGCAGGTTCAGAGTGTACTGGGAAGCTCTCTTGGTCACTCTGAATTCAGCGAAGTCTTCCCTCAGCCTTCAGAAGGGACCTCTCAGCAGCCATAGGTGACTTCTGATTATGCCTTGGGTGCTTTCTCTCAGGTCTCTGCCTGTGGTGAGTTAACTAATGGTCAACTTGTAACACCCAGAAGGATAAACAGGAGACTTTTATAGGTAAATGGATGCAACTTGAGATCATACTCATAAGTGAAAAAAACCAGATGCACATGTGTAAACATCGTATGTCTCCCTAGCATGAGAAGCTAAAAGAGTAAATAAGATCCAAAATGTACAAGAGATATTGTGAAACGGGAAGAAACTGTTCAAAAGGAAAGAGAAACTGGGATAGGGGAATGGAGAAAAGAAGGAAGGGAAAAGCAAAAAACAAAACATATATATATATGATAGTTAAGATAGATACACTACTAATTTCTCTTAGTTCATTGAAAAGAAAGTTTTGTGCTAATAATGTTTGGACAATTGAATGCCGATATCTTGTACTCTGAGTAACTAATTTAAAGATAACAATACGCAGTGTATTAACCATTGTTACCTTCCTATTATATTGTTTTGAAATTTTGTTCTATTTTTTTTTCTTTAAAAAAAAAAAGAGCTGGAGGGGAAGATGTTGTGCTGTTGATTCTCCTGGAGAAGTTTGTCACACTGGTTTTCCTGATATGAACTCACCTGTTATCATCATCGGAGGAGTTCGGGTCCTCGCTGTTGCTGAGGATGACTGCTGTTCTTTTTGAGGGAGCTCTGATCCTTACTTTGAGCATCGCTTCCTGGCTCCAGTGCAGATCCCTCAGCCTGCTGGCACAGATCCTTCATCCTGATGGCACAGACTTTCTAGCTTCCACCATTGATTTTTGGGCCTTCCCAGTGCAGATCCTTGATGCAGACTTGCATGAGGTATTGTTATGGGCTCTTGGCCTCCAGCTGGACTCATGCAGGACGTTGCTGTGGGATCCAGGCCCTCAGCTGGAGTCTTCGGGTCTCTCGTGTCTGGACAGATCTCCCGCACTCTTTTGCATTTGACTCTTTGTGTGAATATTATAAAATAGTCCTATAAATTGTGTGTCCTGTATTAAATCTTTTCTCTTTTAAACCCTGACTACAATGCTTTCCTACTTCCAATATTCTATGTGAACACTTTATGAAGAACATGGAAAAGAATTGAGTGATGATCCTGACTTATTTGGTAATATATTTGCTGGGGCTTCTGGGACTTCTCCTAACCATTGAGCCAGATCATATGCATCCTTAAAACATTAGTTACGTCATAGTTGATTTCTTTTAACACCATCTATAGTGGATCCTGGCCACCTTCCTTTCATTGCCTAGTCAAGAATGAAAGTAACTTCGAATCTTTTCTCTTCTAAAAAGGACTCACCATTTTATGGATTTTTTTAGGGCACTTTGCTTCTTTAGTTATAAAGTTTAAATGGTATTATAGGTTACTTATTTTACTTTTCTTTTTACAGAGTCACATTGACTTACAACTTTCTACATTTCCAGGGCAAGTGGAAGTTTCCCAGTTGAATCTCTATCCCTTGGAGACACATACTGAAATAAGTGCAGATGAAACAACATAACGCCTGGGAGTTTCTTTAACATAGGCAATGAGATAGAAGGGAGTTGAGTGGGGAGTTGAGTAGATACAACAAGTATGACCATTGCTAATATTGTTGTTGACCTGGATTTTAAGCAAATTGATGTTCATTATACCATTTTCATATGACTGAATATACTTTCCATAATAAATACCTTTTTTAAAATTTGGACATCGTTGTATTTACTTTAGTTTAGTTTAGTTTATCAGTGCATGTCTGTAGTACATAATATTTACATTCCTTGTGGGAAGTTGATACATGTATGTAACACATCTTAATTACTAATTTCACCCCCTTTCCCTTCATCTCTCCCCCCTCCATCCATAATGAATAGACTTTTTAAAGGGTACTACAGCAGTGTAGCATTTTTATTAAAAAAAAAAAAACTGTGAAAGGACGTGGATTTGGAATGGACACCTGTCCTGGTTCCCACAGACCAAATCAACATACAGTTAATCACAGTAACTAAATTCCTGTTGTGCAGGCCCTATAGCCAATGAACTAAATAAGGTGTAATCAAATAACTGGGTATCAGACTATGCTATAGCTAAATAAATTTTTTTTCAATGGCTTACCTCCATTATTATTTTTCTTAATTAACTAAGTTTATTGTTACATTTTAGGTATACATAATGATCACATTCATCACAGTGAATTTGTACCTGCACATGATATAACTTGATTCTTTTTTTTCCCTTCTCCTACCCTCCCTTCAACCCCTCTTTCCCTCCTTATTTGAAAAAGCTTTATTTCCATTCTTTTCTTCTTTTTGTGATTTTTTTCCCTTCCTTCCTTTCCCCCTCTTACCTCCATTATTCTATAAATGCTGTCTGACCAGGTCATTGGCTGGAGTTCTGAGAATCTGCTTTGGTTCTGGGAGCTGCCCAACTCATGAATCATGTTTTGTTTTGCTTAATTTTGCCCATCCTTGCTCAAATAATCTATAGTAGATGTATTTGACCTAAGGAATTTTCCCGCTTAGTACTTCCCATTTAATACTCTGAGTCCCAAAATTATCTCTAAGTTTTCCACTGAAAAACATAGAAAGAAAAATCTAGTCAATGACAGGACTCATAATTTTAGTGAAGAAACAGGAGGAAGGGCATTTTCTAGAAGTAGTTCTTTGTTTTAAGACCAACAGAAATCTTTCACAAAGGTTCTCGCAAAGAGTAATGGGCAATGTAACAATAAAAAATGTTCAGAACAAGCTCTTCTCAACATAAACAACAATGCATTTCATAGAAATTTTACTATAGCATCTTGCAATAAAGGTCAATGACATCGCATAAAGGCACAAGTCAGCAAAGATATTTTAACAGAGCCCTTACACATTTGCTCTACATTATCCAGATTATCTAGGGAAATAATTTTTGAATCCTTCAAATTGTTGTTCCTAAGTATTTTCTTCGGGGCTGAAGGTCTCAACAAGAAATGCTTAAGCATTTCTCCAACCGTCTCCCCCACCTCCTCCCAGGACAGCACGAAGTGAAAGTGTAACATCATAAGAAGGTGACAGGCATGTGTTCCTCCTGCTCTGCTCTGGCTTCCGTGGTGACATCTTATCCCTTCTTTTCTTCCACCCCCAGAGTGAGATCCGGGCTCACATTATCTTTAATGTGAGAGTTTATCTTTATTGAGGAGTTACAGTGATTGTTTTCAAGGAGCCCAGCCCCTTTATCTCTTCCTGGTTCTGTGACCCTATCGCTTGCCAGTGATATACTACATCTAGCTCCTGGCTTTCAGTGGTCTTCCTCTGTGACTCTGTTTTAGTTAGGTCCTTTACCTCCACGCTGCTGTCATCATCTGGGAGAAAAATGGACTCTTATTTCTGAGCAAACATCCCCTTCCTATTCAGCATGTCCGGCATTTGTATTGCAACTTTTCTTACCCCGAATCTAGAGAGTCCCAATTGGAAAAAGATTATCCTATGGCTTCTCTCTGTGGACACTCTTCTGAAACCATTCCTGCTCAATTTAAGTGGCCATGAATTTAGAGTATTATATAATTCCACAAGTAAGTGAGACGAAGATACTCTTTATCCTCTGATCTCCAACGACAGAACTACTGTGGTCTTTCCCACCTCTACCCACCTACCCCCCTTCCAGTTTACTTCTGGTAGAAGATGGGAATAAAACCCTTTCAGAGTCACTCTTATGTGTAATGTCTCTCTCACAGTCCAACATGAGTTTTCATTGCAACATGGCCTTAATTCATATTCTGGATCTTCTCTATGATGAACCTTTAAAATGTTGTTTCATACCACAGTGATATATGTGCACCCATGTTTATAGCAGCACAATTTGTAATAGCCAGATCTTGGAAACAACCCAAATGCCCATCAACTGAGGAATGGATAAGAAAGATGTGGTATTTTTATACAATGGAGTACTATTCAGCCATAAAGAAGGATAAACTGGAGACTTTTATAGGTAAATGGATGCAACTCGAGAAAATACTCATAAGTGAAATAAACCAGAAGCACATGTGTAAGCATCGTATTATCTCTCTAGTATGAGAAACTGAAAGAGTAAATAAGATCCAAAATGTACAATAGACATGGTGAATCAAAAAGAAACTGGTCAAAAGGAAAGAGAGACTGGAATAGGGAAAAGAAAGAAGGGAAAGGGAAAAAAAATTGTATATATATATATATATAAGATGGTTAAGATAGATACACTACCATTTTTACTTAGTTCATTGAAGAGTAAGGTTTGTGCCAATAATGTTTGGACAATTGAATGCTAATGTCTGGTGTCCTGAATAACTAACTTAAAGATAGTAATACGTAATGTATTAACCATTGTTACCCTCCTATTATGTTGGTTTGAAAATTTATTCTTCTTTTGATTTGTTTTGTTTTTTCTTCTCTTTAAAATAAAATGTTGTTTCAGCAAGTGAGAGCTGAGTCATTCAATACCTAGTTTAAACTTAGTCGTCTGATAAAGCTGTAAAGTTTGTATTTAATTTTGAAATTATTAAATAGATTGGGAGGAAACAAGGGTGGTCATTATAATCAGTTTTGTTCAACATTATACTGCTGGTCCTTGTCAGTAAAGTAAGGGAAGATTAGGAAGAAAAACATGAAATGGCTTATAGATGGTGTTACTATGTATGTGGAGAAACTATAATTGAACTATTAGAAAATTTACTAAGGTTGTTAGATATAAAGCTGATATAATATTAATTGCATTTTTAAGAACTGGAAAATAGAATTTTTAAAGACCATTTAAAATAGTATCAGATATATTAAATAATTATTAATAAACTTATAGAAGATAAGTCAGAACCCTACATAAATTACAAAACATTGAAGATAACCCAAATGAGTTTAGCCCATTCTTTTACATTAAATATAGTTATCAGTTTTCTTCCAAATATATGTATTGTGATTCCAAACAAATTTAGGACTTTTATGAATATTGATAAGTTAATTCTAAAAATATATGAAAAGTCAAGAACATGCTTAAATAAGAATAGGAAAGTATGTAGATTTTTTTCTACTGGATGTCAAACAATAACAATATACAGATCAGAGTTAGCAGCATAGGAAGGATAGAAAATTAGTCTAATTTACTAGTGAATAAAAATATACCCATATGTATATTTAACAATTTTTAATGACAAATGTGGCACTGCAGAGAAGTAGGATACAGGTGAACTTTTAACAAATGATCCTAGGATCAATAGATATTGATTAGGAGGAAATTTCAAAAATTGAATCTTATCTCACCACCATAAACTAAAATCAATTCAGTAATGTAGATTACTAATTTACATGAAAAAGAAATTATAAAGAGAATATTCATGAAGTCAGGTTCTTAGAAACTGGATGTATGTGTAGTTTATAATCCAGTAATTCTGTTCATAAATATATACTCAACAAATTGCATGTGCCTAAAAGAGAATGAAAAATTTTCATAATTTGTTTATCTGTAGGCTAAAAAGAGAAAACAGACAAGATTTCCCTCAGCGATACAATGGACTGGTATATTGCGCTATGCTTATCAATAGAATTCTATAGAAGAAAATTGCATGTGCACTACCCTACTGCTATATTCAACTTCGTGAGTAGATTTCACAATCATACCACTGTGTCAAAGAAACTTGCTATAAAAAATGCATGTTAGAGGATTCTATTTAAACTATAGTGTATAAGAATACATGTTTAGGAGATAAAGCTTCATAAAGTAAAGCAATAAAATCAACATTGTGATTGCCTGGGATTGAGCAATAAGGTAAGCAGAGATTGGTAGGGCATAGGAAAGATATCTCTTCGAAGTTGATAACATGTATTTTCATTACTTGCAATTATAATATAAATATTTGCATTCTAGTAAAGCGATGAGCTATATACATTTTTGTTTTGTGAACTTTTCTGTTTGTGAACTCTGTTAAACATACACATATGAATTAACACATACATTACAAAGAAACTACATGGCTAAATGGATTTTTATATTTTGATAGAGGATTTAAAAGTACAAATTCAGTGGGAATGAAAAGGAGAAAATAATGCAACCATTTGTGGGAAAATGCAGAGTCAATAAGATGAAATGTCAAAGAAAGTAAAGGAATCCTTTTTACCATTGTATAATAAAAGTGAGACTTGTTCACATATGGGCAAAGCAGGTATCAGATTTGATCAATGGAGTACTTTATACTAAAGAAATTAATGTTGGGCCAGTGAGATGGCTTAGCGGTGTAAGCGCCTGCCTGACAAGTGTGAGGGCCTGAATTCGACTCCCGGAATCCACATATGAGAAAAGGGCCGGTGATATTGCTCAGCGGCACGGGAGCCTGCTAGCACACAAGGTCCTGAGGTCAACCCCCGGTACCCACAAAAAAAAAAAAAAAAAGAGAAATTAATGTTATGACAGTATACACGAAAAAAAAAAAAAAAAAGAATAAGTAGCATTTTAACCTGAAGAATAGATTCCGTGCAGCTTTTAACGTAGAAAGCAGATCTTTTAAGTGCCAACTGAGTGAAAAAGGATAGTTTTTGAATGTAAATTAAAATGTAAAGTATAAGTTGATTTCATTTGGAGAAGATAAAGGAAAGGGAATAAAAAAGTCATTGAAGACAATCAAGTAAATAGAACTGTTAATCTAAAAATGTTTATCAGTCAAATCCAAAACAACTTAGCAAGACAAACATGTCAGTCAAGATGTTAAATGTTTATTAAATACCCTGTACATGCTCTCTACAAAGCATTGTTCCAAATGGTAATGAGAATACGGAGCTACTGTTTTTGGGTTTGAGAGCACATGTGTGTGTATTCATGTACAATCACATAGCGTCCACAATTTTATTGTAACTATAAAAGAAATATGCTTTACTTAGACTTGCCTGAGAGGAGCAGAAAGAATTAGTGAAGTAAGATTTTCATTAAGTTTTTGAGACAGTATAAGAGGGGCAAAAGTATGAAGACAGGAAAAAGATAAGAAGTTCTTGAGGTTCAATACAAGATCAGATTTACCAGAGTATGTGTTTAATCCAGGAGATCAGAGAAAGAAAGGATTTGGGTGATGGATTAGGAATGTGCATGTAAGGAAGTGAATGTCATCTGAGCAGTCGTAACACTTCTTCCCATGGAAAGCCATTTTTATTTATTTTTTGAGGTGTTAGGGCTTGACCTCAAGGCCCCCCACTTGTTAGATAGGCACACTACCATTGAGCTACACCCTCAGCCTGCTTATTGAAGTTCATCAATGAAACGACATTATCAAATTATCATTGTCTCTTCAAAAAAGTATAGCACATTTTCTCTTATGAGTATTAAAATCATACATTTTATCATAGTTATTTGTGTATTAATAGCTGTCCTATAAATCTTGCCTCCTGTAGAAACTAACACAATGTTTGTTTGGTTTATTGTAGAATAATAACACCGAAAATTTTTAGTTTTTATTTTATTAGTACATATTTTTGGTACATAATGATCACATTTCTTGTGGAGAGGTGATACATATACATAAGACATCTTAATTCTTTTTTTCCCCCTTCCCCTCTCCTTCCTCCCACTTTTCATCTCTTGGTCCCTTTTCCATTTGCAAAAGAACTATATCCAATTAGCTATCTTTTATTTTATTATTTATTTATACTTTGGGTTTCTTACATAAGAAACACAATATGATATTTAAATTTATTTCATGTAACATTATGGTCTCAATATGCATCTATATTTCTACAAATGACTGAAAGTTATCCTTTTTATGGCAGAGTAGTACTTTATTGTGTGCAAATACCACATTCCCTTTAGCCATGTATCTGTTCATGGACAAATAGGCTACTTGCAAGATTTAGCTGTTGTGAATTGTGCTGCTACAAATATAGGAATGCATATATAACTGTAATATGATGTCTTTAACTCTTTTGGAATGATATCTAGAAGGGGAACAGCTGAGCTGAATGGGATTTTTAGTTTTAGCCTTTTGAGAAATCTCAATACTGTTTTCCATAATGCTTACATTAGTTTACATTCTCATCATCAATGTAGAAAGTTTCTTTTGTCCCCCTCCCTCATCACCATTTGTTATTTAATTTTGTTTTTGTTTTTGTTTTTGTTTGTTTGTTTTGGTTTTGAGACAGGGTCTCACTATGTAGTGCAGGCTGGCCTTAAACTCACTTATGTAGCCTAGCCTAGCCTCGAACTCATGGTGATCCTCCTGCCCCAGCCTCCCAATTGCTGGGATTACAGGTGTGCACCACCACAACCAGCTATTATCTAACTTCTTAATGATAGTCCTCTTCAATCTCCTTTTTCAAAGTATTGCAGTTTCTGTTGTAAAGGTCTTTCACTTCCTAACCCTAACCTAACCTTAAACACTTAATTCCTTAAATACTTAACCTTAAATACTTAATTCATAAGTGTTTAACTTTTACTGATGCAATTGCAAGTGGTATTGTTTCCCTAATTTTTCTTGGTGAGTTTATTATTGGTGTATGGGTTATTGTGTGTTGTCATGGTATCCTGGTACAACTGAATTTGGCTCTTAATTCTAGGAGTCTTTTTGTGGAGTTTTTTGGGTCTTCTATGGAGAGGATCATGTCATCTACAAATTAAGATAAATTGACTTCTTGCTTTCCTATACATATTCCTTTCATTTTTTTCTTTCTCTTGCCAGGCAGGTGCTTATGCCGCTGAGCCATCTCACCGGCCCGATACCCTTTCTTGTAAGCAAGAAAAAAAATTTTTTTATACAGTAGTCTTTACCTTAGCCAGTTTCTTTTTCTGTGGATTCAGTAACCCATGGCCAACCATAATCTAAAAATATTAAATGAAAATTCTAGAAATAATTTGTAAGATTTAAAGTGTGCCTGGTACTGATTAGCATGATGACATTTCAAACTGTCCAGCTATGGACAGCCAGAGACACGAATCATCCCTTTGCCAAGTGTATCCACACTGTGTATGCTACCCACCTGTTAGTCCCTTAGTAGCTGTCTCAGCTATCAGATTGACTGTCAATGTTACAGTGTTTGTGTTTAACCTTTATTTTACTCAATGACCACAAAGTAGAAAGCACAATGATGTTGACAACTTTATTACAGCATATTGATATAATTATTCTCTTTTATTAAAAATTATTTTTATTAATCTTTCCCTATGCCTAATTTATAAATTAAACTTTATCTTAAGTACATTGTATATATAAGGTTTAGTACACTCTGCAGTTTCAAACATCCACTTTGAATCTTGGAATATATCCCTCACATACAAAGAGGGACTTCTTTATGCCACAGTTTTCCTGTGTAATAAATCTGCCCAATGATGAATCAATATTTAGTTTTGAGCCATATTGCTAGAAAAAATGACCCAAAATATTGGGGGATAATAATGACATTATTAGACTTGCAAGGATTTAAAAACACACTATTCATATATTCTTCCTGAAAAGAAAAATTTTAATTCATATGTGTTGATGATAGTGAGAAAAATTCACATAAAATTAATTTATATCCATAGCATGGTCTTTTTCTTCTGCATTTCTGTCAGCACTCTTGTCTTCTGAGCTCTGACCAGAATCTGCCATCAAATTTGGATTACAGCATTCTACAGCTGTTTCCCCAGCTGGCACCTCCAAACCTTTGCAAACTCATCCCAACAACCAGTTGCAAAGGCTTCTGAATGATATGGTCAGATAACAGCAACAACCCCACTCTCAGTGCCAAAATTTGCCTTAGTCACTTTTCTCATTGCTGAAACAAAATATCAGACACCTGCAAGTTAAAGAAGGAAAGTTTTATTTTGGTTCATAGTTTGTACAAGTTTCAATCCATAGTCAGTTGGCTCCAAGGGAGGGCATCATGGTAAAGGGGCATGTGGAAAGCAGAGAGAGATAAAGGAACAGCCAAGAAAGAAGAGAGACCCTCCCCAGGCACACCCACAGGGACTCAGCTCTTTCAACCAGACCCTACTTCCCAACAGCAAGTCAACTATAAGACCCATAATCTAATCATCTTCCAAAAGCCCCACCTATGAGTACAAGGAGTAATAGCATTTGTTATTGTAACTGTTTTTATAACA
This sequence comes from Erethizon dorsatum, assembly GCA_028451465.1. NCBI lineage: Eukaryota > Metazoa > Chordata > Mammalia > Rodentia > Erethizontidae > Erethizon > Erethizon dorsatum. The sequence goes on along the minus strand of CM051837.1, from coordinate 47,752,642 downwards.
CCTTGAGTGTCCTCATTTGGTTCTTCATGCAGATTCTTTGACTTCCAACACTGGCCCCTCAGCCTTCTGGCGCAGAAATTCTCTAGTCTCCAGCGCCAGCCCTTCGGCTTTCCAGTGCAGAACCTTCAGTCTGCTATCATGGACTCCTCAGCCTTCTGATATGGACTTGCACAGGACATTGCCAAGGGCTCTAGACCTTCTGCTGTACTCATAAGGGACATTGTCGTGAGATCCAGGTCTTCGGCTGGATTCTCTCAATCTCTACCTTGGACAGATCTCTTGCACTCTTCTACATTTGACTCTGCAGGGAAATATTGTAAGCTGCTCTTATAATTTTCTGGGTCCTGCATTAAATATGTTCTCTTGCAAACACTGACTACAATAATAGATTAAACGTAAATGTAATATTATCATAAGGAAAATACAAACTGTGGTAAGGCTACCTCTACATGAATTCATCACATAGATCCTGACCTGTGGTTTGTCCTTGCTTCCAGTCAGTTCTAGGGCTCTCCAATCTTAGCAAACTTCTCAAACATGAACACAGAAATAAAGATAAAAGTGTAAAGATGTCATCAGTCCATCCAAGTACAAAATTGTCTTCTTTGGAATTTTGAGGTTGACTGCTTCCATATATATTCTACAATCAATAAGATCCTATTTCCTTCCCTGCTCCTTGGTAGTAAGTGCACATGTCTCTTTTCCTTCTAAACCTTAAACTTCTTGGATGATAAGTAATGCATGCCTAATACCGAGGTTAGAACATGGTCATCTCAGAACATCTCTTAAGTATGTATCTGTATACATAATTACCTTGAGTGTGAGGGAACGGGTAGCTGTGCTGACTGGAGTTCTTATAATGGCTTCATGCTTGATATTCATTAAGGCCATAGCACGGAGGTGGATCCTGAAGAATTAGATGAAATTGAAGGAATTCAAGTACAGTGGAAAACTTCAGTGGGAGAAGTGAAAAATGGGCAAGAAAATGGCACTTGGGAAATAAAAAAGAAAAGATTTTCACTATATCTAGATTCTAACTTTGCTGTTCAGAAACCACTTAAAATGACTGTTACTTTTTTTACATTCAGTCATAGCTCTATCAGCTCTTTAGTAAATAAATGATGTCATCAGAAATACTTTCTTTAACTATGAAAGAAGACTTTCTATAAATAAGAATAGTCAGACACACTTTCATCTGTGGCTACTTAAAATTAAAAACACACTGACAGGCAAGTGTTGGAGATGGTTAATCGATAAATAAACTAGGAGATGTTCTTTCAATATTGGTATTCTAAGACCCTTTCCACAGTATAGCCATGAAACACAAACACTGTAGTCAATAACAGTTAAAATCATATCTCAAATCCAACAAGATTTAGTAGTAGGAAGATTTTGAAAGTATTAATAACATTGTCCTCAGTTTCCTAATTTATAGAGACTCATATCTCAGTTTCATTCTCAGCATTAATAAAATAATATATGCATTTAATACATAATAAATATCTAATGCTAGTTCATTTTCCAAATAGGATTGAATTGCTTAATGGCTCTATTACTTTTAGATTTCATCATAGAGCAAATTTGAATTATTTTTTCTTCAACATAAAGATACTAACTTGAAAATGTATTGTGTGTATTATAAGCTTCCAGTCAGATATCAGTTTTTCAGATAAATTTTTAACTTTGTGCAGTTGACTAAACCTCAAGTCTCAGTTCACTAATCTAAAAAATGGAAGGGGGACTCAAGAGGATTTAAAACCATTTATAAGCTTAGGATCTTTGTCATGGTTCTTTTGGTTGCATATCACAGAAAAACACATCAATCTAACTTAAACAAATGACAAATGTTTTATTGAAAGTATACTGTGGTGTATCATGAAATAAAATAGAATGTTGAAAAATAAGACTCAGAAAAGTTGATAACAAGTCAATTCTAGAATCTCAGGGGCAGAAATCTATCCTTATTTTATTATTCTGCTATTAACATGACTCCTTGTTCTGAATCTCTGTACATCAAAATTCAAACTGTCTTGAGAAAGAATCAGATTTGTTCATCTTGTGTCTCCCTCAACTCCAAAGAATATCATTTAAGAGATCAGCTATAAAAGCACACATCTGTTAAGCTTGGTGCACATGTCTATAAACCCAGTATTCAGGGAAACTGAGGTAGCAGGATCACAAGGTGGAGCCCAACTCGGACAACTTAGCAAGATCCTGTCTCAAAATAAAGATGTAAAGATAAAAAATGGCTGGGGATATAGCTCAGTGCAAAGGCACTGGTTCCATCTTCAGTGCAAAAAAAAAAAGAAAAAAGCCACAAATATAACTATCTACTCCTTTATCTAGCCCTGTGATTTCCAGAGAAGAGGTGTGAGTTGAATAGACAACTCTAGAGAACTTTCTGCAGTTCACGTCTTGAATGTTCAAAACAGGTACACTCCTCTCACGATTCCAAACCTACTTGCTATGATTCTGGTTTCCCATGGATAAGCACAAATGCATATACCTCCACACCAACAAAAGGCAATGAGAGGCCTGTTGGAAGATAAGTCATCAAAGAATTTTTCCTACACTCAATCATTTCTAATGATGCTCATTTTCCCATTGTCATTGCCAGGTGCTTTATTACTCAGTAATCTAGGGTTTAAAAAATTCAGTACCAAAGCAGAAAATAATGAAATATATGTGTGATGTGCTTTTGAGTAGAGTTCCTTTGTTCTGCTATAATCAATTTAATTACTTTTCCAAGTAATAAAAACCAAAATGTTATACATAAGAATTTTTACAAAATTTGACTTACAAAGTTTTTTATAAAATTCTGCAAAATATTATTAATTTTTATTTTAAGTTACCTTATTTACCAACTTACAACAAATTAAACAACACAGAGTCTTGGTAAATGCCAATATAAAACACAAACTTAAATAGCTCATGGTTTCTCTTATATGAGAAATCAAAAATATAAATAAAGAATATAAAAGATAACAGGAAATAGGGAGATAAGTCTTTTGTAAAAGGGAAGGGGACCAGTGGAAGGAGGGCATGGGAGGGAAGTGGGGAAAAAAGGGATTAAGGCGTGTTCTGTATATATACCAATTTCCCATGTGGAATGTAATCATTGTGTCCTGTGAACATGTACCAATAAAAAATAAAATAAAAACACACATATCTTAGGAAATATCTGAATAAAACATGCTTTAAGGTAAATTGTTTGCCTGGTGCTCCTCATCTGTACCCCACCCCATGGAATAAAGAATAAAATAAAACAGAGAAAAATAAAAATTGATTTCTAAGAAACCAAGCAGTAACAGATGAAAGATTATCATCTAAATAAAGTCAATTACTAATTTTTCATAAAAGCAAACCATCCCACTATCAATTTCTCATGATCAGGGTTTTTTGTTTTTCTTAAGTTAAATTCAAATTTTCCTTTCATAAAATTTTAGCATCAGCATTATGGTGACTAATTTAAAACAATAGTAAGCATATGTTCTGCTAAAATATTTAAATGCACTTTGAGATTGAAATAGCCAACAATTACTCTTTCCCAATTATCTTCAATATTTTTTACTTTTCCAAAACGTCATTACTCATATTTGTCCCTTTCCAGATGGCTTTTCAGAAGTCTAAACTCTATGCCTTCTATGTCAGGGGCTCTTAATATTGGCTGAACATTAGACTCACATTGAGATGTTTAAAAACTACTGACACTTGCATCCCATTCCTGGAGATTCTAATATAATTTATCTGAAGTGCAGTCCGGGCAGTGAAATTTTTAGTAGACCATCAGATGATCCTAATGTAAAGACAAGGATGAGAACCACTGCAGTAGGAGGCAGTAACCTTGAAAGATTGATTTCTGACTCATCCATTCTGGCAAGAAGGAAGATGTAGGGCTAATTATTGATGAGATATGCCCGGTAAGCTATGAGAAATGTAGGCAGAGACTTCAGAGAAGTAAGGAGGCATGAAGAGGGCATTAAAACCCTGTAAGATGATAATAGAGTGTCAAAATACTTGGGTTGACCGTCAACCAGATTGCCGCGACCTGCGCAGCTCTCAAAGTTCCAGGGGAAAGGAAGGGGAGAGGATGGAGAAAATAAAGAAAAGAGACAAAAGCTGAGGTCAGGTGGAGCCCTCTCCCCTCATGGGAGGAAAGGAACTGCTCAATCAAAGCAATGCGTTTATTTATACATTTTAGCAAGTTGGTGTCACATGACACCCCTTATCCTAGCAACCCATTGCTTGGAATGCCTTGGGGCTAGGTGTTTTCTGGGGTGGAGCACTTTGTTTAAGTAGCCCACCAGGGCTGCTCTTTGTTCTCTGGCTGGCCCTTCTCTCCAGGGGCAGGGGAGGTGGAGCAGGAGCTCACCTGTGATCAATTTCCAGCTTCAGGCGCTCCCTACACCAGATAAGGCAATACCATTGGTAATTTGGTGCTGTCTTGGGCCATGAAAACCAGAGAAGCTTGTACCTCCAGCCAGGTACTGACTTGCCTCCTGCTTCCACCTGTGTATGGCAGGTGTCCACTTTATCTACTGTAGAGGGCTCTGCCCTCTTTGCCTGTGTCAGTGGCATATTTTACTCAGTCCCCACAACCATTACCCACCACTCAATTTCAGACATGTTTTTGCTCTATTCTCTACCACCTTTTGTATTACTTGGTCACATGTTTGAGGGTAACCACTGGGGACTTTGCTTAATGCAGTTACTCTTTCTTTCTTTCTTTCTTTCTTTCTTTCTTTCTTTCTTTCTCTCTCTCTCTCTTTCTTTTCTTTCTTTCTTTCTTTCTTTCTTTCTTTCTTTCTTTCTTTCTTTGCCATGGGTTGATTTAAACATGAACAAGTGATATATTTCTATCCAAAAAAGACCCAAAGAAAGCCTCTTGAAAAGCCTGGGGGTTGATTAGAAAATGCATTCTCCATGAACAAATGGAGCACACAGGAAGTCACTGTTTTCTTCATTGGACATTTTCTTTCTTTTTTTTTTTTTTGTGGGTACCGGGGCTCGAACTCAGGACCTCGTGCTTGCCAGGCAGGTGCTTATGCCGCTGAACTATCTCACCGGCCCTGGACATTTTCATATGAGTTAGGATTGTAGCACACAGAAGCCATGATACACTCAGACAGGAGCTAAGTCTGTGACTACACTCTCGAGCTCTGGCTTCACCTATCTGGATTCTCTTTACATTAGGAGTGTGGAGCAGTAATGGAATAGTGTGGAATACTAATCTTTATTGTTTACATAATTTTGAATTTGAATTTTTATAATATTCAAAGATGGTTTAAGTGACAAAAATCACATTACAGATTACATTACAGAAAGTGTGGTGACCTTGGCAATGAATCAGCTCCATTATATGCTTCTTTCTCACTAAATGATTTCCATTTTCTGTTCAGTTACATATTTCCAGTTTTCAATTTCTATTAAAATCATGTGGTCTGACAGGAATTCTAAGTAAATCTAGCCCAGCATTTCATAATACACAGCATTAAACTTCATTTATTCCAGTGTTTGCCTAAACTTTAAAATCTCCAAAGAAGAATTCTCCTAAGAGTTCATCTGATAGCAGAGAATAGTCTCATCATGTTTTAAATTTGACATTTCAAAAATATTAAATCATAATACAAAGAAACAAACAAATAAAGAAGTCAATCTTACAGTTCTATACTTCCTGGAAGGGCAATAGTTAACTATCTCAAAGAGTAAGAGTCTTATTTGACAAGGTCCTAAAAAATAAACAATTCTACAATATCCCATGGTCACTAGCCCCTAGAAAGTCTTTTATCTTCCTAACATTTTAACTAACTCACCTATATGATGAGAATAGTTTTGCCTACATGAGCCTTGACAAGAAGTACAAAGGATTTTTCTTGACTATGCTAGTAGATAATAGGTTATCCAGAGCCTCTTGGTCTCTTAGGAGAATGAAAAGCCAACTGGTCGCATACAATCTGATGACAGGCCTCATGCATTTCTGTGATGCCTTCATCTCCATAGAGAAGTCAGAAGGCAGCCAGGTGAGGTGTCACACACCTTAATCCCAGCACTTGGTGAGGCTGAGACAGGAGGACTGCAAGTTGGAGCTCAGCCTTAGCAACTAAGGTATTTAACAATGCTCTGTTTCAAAATAAAAATAAGGAAGGGAATGGGATGTAGAACAGTGAAAAGGTCCTGGTTTCAATCCATAGTACAGAAGAAGGAGGAGGAGGAGGAGAGGAAGAGGAAGAGGAAGAAGGGAGGTGGAGCAAAAGGAAGAAAAGGAGAAGGAGGAGGAGGAAAAGGAGGAGAAGAAGGAAAAGAAGGTGAGGAAGAAGTCAGAGGTCCTCTACTTGCTCCTGTTAGGGTCGGGACGCCCGCCGCGTGAAAGAAGACTCCAAGAAGCTTTCTCTCATGCAAAAGGCAAAGGGCTTTTATTATCCAAGCATGCGTGGGGCTCACTGAACACGCAGGAACAGTGGGCCCCGAGGCCTGCCTGTGCAGGGCTTATATGTCTATAGAACAAAGGGAGGAGGGGTCTCAGCAAGCGCGGTTACAGAAGCAGATAGCATTGGTTAGTTTAAACAGACTTTTACATTTATTGGGGAAGATGTCTACACGGGGGGTCTAAAGGCTGGGAGGTAATGACCACTACCTAATATGGGCTGCGGATGGTCCGGTATAGCGCATCCTGCAACTCTTGCAAATTCCTTAGCTCAGGGTCAGTCCTTATCGGGTAGCCCAGTTCCTGGGTCTGAAGTCAGCTTGTTCTGTTTTATCTATCTGGGGCTGCTTTTTGTAACAGCTCAATTCTCAGAACACAGGAAGGAGGGGAACATCATGATTTGTACATTCCCAGGAGGAAAAATTTCTCTCACATTCCCCCCTTTTTATTTTTGTAAATCTCTATTCTTAGAGATCAGCATGTCTATTTTGAGGATCTTCTAATAAAGTATATTGTTGTCTGATGAGCATCAGCTTTACATTTCCAATCTGGTTTTGTAACAAGTTTACTATTCTATTTAGTATGCATGGCCCTATGGTTATTATCAAGATGAATATGATTAAGGGTCCTGTTAGGGCCGATAACAAGGTGGTGAACCAGGGAGACTGGCTGAACCAGGACTCAAATAAGCCTTGTTGAGTTTCTCGCTCTCTCTGTCTTTTTTGTAGACGTTTTCTTAACCTAGCCATAGATTCTTTAACCACTCCTGAATGATCTGCATAAAAGCAGCATTCTTTTTTTAAGGCTGCACATAGACCCCCTTCTTTCATGAATAACAGATCTAATCCTCGTCTATTTTGTAGTACTACTTCTGACAGAGATGTTAAGGAGGTTTGGAGGGCTGCTACAGACCTTTCTATTTCTTTGAAATCTTGGTCAATGGCAGTTTGTAATTTGCTCATGTAATGTGAGCTTTGAATTAGTGTTGTCGTCCCTGTTCCTACCCCAGTAGCAACTCCCAATCCAGCAAGGACAGCCACAGTCAAGGATATTGGTTCTCGTTGATACCTGGTTTTGTGTTCTATCATATCTTCAAATGATTTACTCTGGTGGTATATTATCCGAGGAAATATTTTTACCATGACACAATAGTGAGCTGAATTATTAAATACCTGAGTAGAGACACAGGGGGTGATCCCAGTGTTACATGCCCAATGGGTTCCTTGGGGTGGAATTAAGTATGTCGTTGAGGTGGGGATGTTATGAACATATAAACACAAAGTCCTTTTGATGTCATTTGGGGGGTTCCCTATACAGACTCCTTTTCCAGTAACCTCAGGAAGAGTGAGTTTATGGTTGGTATTCCAATCACAAGTAGTACTGGTAGTGACATTGTAGGTATTATTTACAGCAATACCTTCATAGTAAGGTGGAGAGGCCGAAAGGCAGAGCCAGCAAGACTGAGTCAGGTCACCTTGAGTATAGTTTAGGACAGAATAGGCTCCCAGAATTAGGTTGTATAATCTCGAAACAATAGGCAAAGATGTCTTAGTGGTCGAAAAGAGTGAGGAGGGAGCTTGGGTTGATTGAGTCATAATCACATTGTTGAGTGTTTGTAGTTTATCTAGGGGTCGAGGCGTAGGTTTGGGTTGAGCCCCTGGGTTGATAATAGGGTTAGGCCCTACGCCAATTATCTGGTTAGGTATTTTTTTTTTTTTTATAAGTATTAAACTACCTATAGTGCCTCTTTCCCAAAACCTAACGCCCCATGTTCGACCTACCGTCCAGCCAGGGTCAGTAGGAGTGATAACTTTGAAAGCTAGATGGCATGTAGTTCGGCTAGAGCTCCAATAAGGGTAGGTCGTTGGAGGAGATTGACAACCAGTAGGACTCCATTTCCATTGGAGTTTTGTGTCAGGGGAGTCAGGCTTCCAACCTGTAGCTAGTGTCTCACAGCCCCAGTAAGCACAAAAATATTGTCCTGGCTTATTGTAATAACCTTTGCCGGGGTTAGAGGCGGGACACATATAAATGTGAAGTTTCCAACAATAATGGTGTTCATCATAAGGGGAAGAGAGAAAACCACAAGGGTGGATCCTAAAATCAGGCGACCCAGATCCCTCCCAGGCTAGTAAAATTTTGCCATCTTCCCATCGAGACATTGTCCATCTCTAGGGTTGATGTGGGTTATCAGTTCCCTGGGACGGGAGAATCTCCATCATCCCCACCCATAGCCACACGACGAACTCGTAACCTGAGGGGGTTATCAGTCTTTTCCAGTTTCCAGTGAGACTCTGGCGACGGAGATGCCGGCTTGAGGTGAGATGCATGGATCCAAGACGTGATGCCATCAACCTTAACTGCTGTGGGGGTAGTTAGAAGTACCTGGTAGGGTCCTTTCCAGCGAGGTTCTAGAGTTTGTATCTGATGGCGACGAACATAGACAAAATCTCCTACGTTGTACCGATGGGGTGTGAGTCCGTCGCTTGGCTGGTAGGCCGAGGAGAGTTGACGCCACAGGATCTTTTGAATCTGGTCCAGAGCCTGGAGTCTATCAATTAAGAAAGTATGAGGTAAATGGGCGCCCTTAGGTAGAGGGTTAAGGTCTCGGATTGGGGGAGGAGTTCCATACATAATCTCAAAAGGAGTCAAGTTAGGTGGCTGGGAGAAGGGGGTGTTTCTAGCCCTAAACAAGGCATAAGGTAGGAGCATAGTCCAATCTTTAGAGCCAGTCTCTTTGACTAATTTTGTTAAGGTCTCCTTAATTGTTCTATTCATTTTTTCTACCTGTCCTGAGCTCTGGGATCTATAAGCACAATGAAGTTTCCAATCAATCCCCAATATCTTGGCCAATCCCTGACTTACTTGAGCCACGAATGCCGGTCCATTGTCAGACCCGATTACCTTTGGCAGGCCAAAACGAGGAAAGATTTCTTCCATCAATTTTTTTGTTACCGTTTGTGCAGTTTCCTTCTTGGTAGGGAAAGCTTCGGTCCATCCTGAAAAGGTGTCTACAAAGACTAATAAATACTTAAGTCCATATTTGGCAGGTTTTACTTCAGTAAAGTCTACTTCCCAAAATTGTCCCGGTCTGGTTCCTCGTAATCTTTTTCCCTTGGTGGTTTTTGTAGGAAAGGCATTGACAATTTGGCAAGTTTTGCAATCTGAGGCGACCTGTTCTGCCAGTGTTTTAATTTGGGAGGGAGACAGTTGATTCTCCGTTGGTAAATTTCTGGCTAATAAGCACAGTTTTTTTGTCCCCAGATGGGTTAACTTATGAGCTTGTTGGAAGTAGGTTAAAAGTTCAGTTTTTCCTATCTTGGGAGATTGGGGAGGCTCGTCTGGATGTGTTTCAGGTGGAGCATTGACCTCCAGGAGCAAAGTAGTAGGGGCACTTAAGGCTGCCTGTTTTGCAGTCTTATCTGCATGATTGTTTCCCAGTATTACGGGACTGGTGCCCTTTTGGTGGCTGTTGCAGTGTACTATAGCTAACTTTTGTGGCAACATAATAGCTGTTAAGAGTCTTAGAATCTCTGTCTTATTTTTAACTTCTTTGCCCGCAGAGGTTAAAAGTCCCCTTTGTTGATAAATAGCTCCATGAATATGTGCCGTAGCGAAAGCATATTGGCTATCAGTATAAATAGTGGCCCTTTTTCCCCGTGCCAACTCTAAAGCCTTCGTAAGGGCAATTAATTCTGCTCTCTGTGCAGATGTACCTTCTCTTAGTCCTGCTGACCAAATAACTTGAGTCCCATCTGTAACCGCGGCCCCCGCGTGTCTCTTACCTTCTAGTAAGAAACTGCTACCGTCAGTGAACCAGGTTACTTCTGCATCAGGAAGTGGCTGGTCTGTCAGGTCTCGGCGAATTCCAATTTCTTCCGCCAGGATTTCTTGACAAGTATGTAAGATTGGCTCTGATGTCTCTTCAGGTAGCAGAGTGGCCGGGTTGAGGGTGGTTGGAAGTCCAAATGTGATTCTATCCTTATTTAGCAGCAGGCTTTGGTAGTGGGTAATTCTGGCATTAGAGAGCCACCTATCTGGAGGCTGACGAATAACACTCTCCAGCGTGTGTGGGGCTACTATAGTCAACTTTTGTCCCAAAGTCAGTTTATCTGCATCCTTAGTTAGGATGGCTGCTGCAGCGATAGCCTTTAAACAGTGAGGCCATCCATTAGCCACTGGATCTAATTTTTTTGACAAGTAGGCCACAGGGCGCTCCCATGGGCCAAAGGCCTGAGTTAGTACCCCGCGAGCTATCCCCCGTTTTTCCTCAATATAGAGGGTGAAGGGTTTTTCTACATTGGGGAGAGCCAGTGCAGGGGCAGACAGAAGGGCCTTTTTAATATCGTCAAAGGCTCGTTGTTGATCTGCGCCCCAGATGAAAGAGGTATCCCCCTTTAGAAGAGGATATAGGGGAGCGGCTAGGGAGGCAAAATCTGGGATCCACAAACGACAAAACCCAGCAGTCCCCAAAAATTCCCGCAGTTGTTTTTTACTCGTGGGTGGGGGAATTTGAGTGACTGTTTTCTTTCTGGCTTCAGTGAGCCACCGCTTTCCATCCTTGAGAGTGTATCCTAGGAAGACAACCTCTTTTTGGCAAATTTGGGCCTTTTTAGCAGAGGCTCGATATCCCAACCTAGCTAACTCTTGTAACAATTTTCGAGTCCCATACATACAGTCTGGTTCAGAATCCGCGGCCAGCAATAGATCGTCGACGTACTGGAGCAGGGTCACGGCAGGATGTTGGACTCGGAAAGTTGCCAGGTCCTTATGGAGAGCCTCATCAAAGATAGTGGGGGAGTTCTTAAATCCTTGGGGGAGCCGTGTCCAAGTCAATTGTCCTGACATCCCAGTGTCAGGGTCTGTCCATTCAAAGGCAAACAGAGGTTGACTATCTTTATGTAGAGACAAACAAAAGAAAGCATCTTTTAGGTCTAGGACTGTATACCAAGTCTTGTTGGGACCCAGGGTACTAAGCAAATTGTATGGATTAGGCACCGTAGGGTGTATGTCTTCCACCCTGTTGTTTACCTCTCTTAGGTCTTGCACGGGTCTGTAATCTTCTGTTCCTGGCTTTTTGACCGGTAACAAAGGCGTATTCCAAGCCGAACGACATGGTATGAGCACCCCCAATTTGAGAAACTTTTGTATATGTTTTTTTATCCCTTTGTGAGCCTCTTTGTTAATATAATATTGTTTGATGCGGACCGGCGAGGCAGAGGCCTTTAGAGAAATTACCACGGGGGGCTGTAGTGTGGCCAGCCCCAATCCAGCAGTCTCAGCCCAGGAACCAGGAAACTCTGTTAACCAATCTTGGGGTATGGTTTGTGCCATAGGCTGACTATAAAGTTGGTATTCATCCTCAGCTGCTAGCGTGAGCATGGTCACCATAGGTTGACTCACCAAGGGGTTAAGAAATGTCACTTGGGGTCCCTGAGGCTCAAACGTTATTCTGGCTCTCAATTTGGTTAATAAATCTCTTCCCATGAGGGGTGCCGGACATTCTGGAATTACCAGAAAGGAGTGTTGAACTTTTCCTTTACCCAAATCCATAGTTCTTTTGGTAGTCCATGCCCTAAATTTGCTCCCATTAGCCCCTTGAACTAGAGACCTTTTAGAGGAGAGAGGTCCTAATGGGGCTTGGAGAGCGGAAAAGACAGCTCCCGTATCTACTTCAAAATCAATTGGGGTCCCCTCCACATTAAAGGTTACCCTGAGCTCGGGGAGGGGATCCGAGCCCCGTCCCCTCTAGTCTTCTTCTTCTAAGGCTAGTACATTAGGCTGTTGATGTTGTTGGGTCTCCAAAGCCTGTCTTTGTCTTTTTTCTTTTTCTCTCCTTTTTTTAAGCTTGAGACATTGTCTCATGTGATGTCCTTGTTCCTTGCAATATGCACATTGGTTGGGGTCTAGAGGTGGACGACGTGGCTTATCCTCATCTATCCCTCCCTGAATTTCCTTTACAACTGTGGCCAAGATCTTTGTTAATTCCTTATTTCTCTTCTTATCCCTAATCAGTTCTTCTTCCTTTTTTTTTCTTTCTTTTCTCTGTTCCCTTTCTTCCTCTGTCTCCCTTTTATAATACACTTTATCCGCTTCCTTCACTAAATCCCTTAGGGTTAAATCTTGTAACCCATCAAGCCGTTGGAGCTTGCGTCTAATGTCTGGGGCTGACTGTCCTATAAAGGCCATGGCAACTGATGCCCGTTGCCCTTCATCCTGAGGGTCAAAGGGCGTGTATCTACGGTACGCTTCCATCAGCCTTTCTAGAAACATTGAGGGTGACTCAGTAGGCCCTTGAAGAATTTCCCTTACCTTAGCCAAATTCGTAGGCCGTCTAGCGGCCGCCCGGAGACCCGCCACTAGAGTCTGGTGATAGATGGTCAGATGCTCCCTACCTGCCAGAGTATTGGGGTCCCAATTAGGGCGGTGCAGTGGGAAGAAGTCATCGATGAGATTAGGGAGCTGGGTAGGTCTTCCATCCTGTCCCGGTACTAGCTTTCTGGCCTCTAGGAGAATTCGATCCTTTTCTTCGGTAGTGAACAAGGTTCCCAGTAACTGCTGGCAATCGTCCCAGGTAGGCTGGTGGGAAAACATAAGAGACTCCACCAACCCAGTTAACCTAGAGGGGTCCTCAGAGAAAGGGGGGTTATTATTTTTCCAGTTATATAAATCGGAGGAGGAAAAGGGCCAGTACTGGAGTGCTGGCATCTCCCCTCCTTCCCCATCTTCCAGCATGGGTCCATGTGGTCTGAGGGGGAGAGTAACTGCTACTCCGTCTTGAGGGCCCAGGGCTCGTCGGCTCCGGGTGCCCTGGGCCGGTCCAGAGCCCGCAACCTCGACCAAAGGGTCCTGTGGAGGCAATTCAGAAGCCGGGGACAAAGAAGGCAAGGTAGGAGGAGAAACTAGAGGAGAAGCAGCGGCCGCGGCTGGAGCAGAGAGTGAAGGAGGGTAAGGGGGGGTGGTGCAGCAGAGTCCAAGAGAATCAGATCGGCCTGTGACTCGGGTAAAACTGGAGGAGGAAGGGGAGGGTAGAGATTAGGTATCACAGGCTGAGCTTTTGCAGGTAAAAGAGTAACAGATTCGGATAAGGCCGGAGGTAAAAACATTCTTACCCACTTGGGGGGGTTTTCACATAAGTCTTGCCATACCATGATGTAAGGTTGTTGGTCGGGGTGTCCCTGCTGTCCAGGACGGAAGACTATAGCTTTAACTGCCTGAACGAGGGGAAGATGGAAAGTTCCCTCCGGAGGCCAGCCCACTTGAAAGGAGGGCCACTCCGACGAACAGAAAGTCTGCCATTTACCCTTTTTAATAACCAAAGAAAGATTATGAGCTCTCTCTTTCACCTCTGACCAATGGTCCAGTGTGAAAGAGAGGGGTGTGGATTCCGTTTGTCCCATGGTGGATGCTGTGGAACCAAAGAGGTTAGTGGCGCCAAACAAACACAGACAGACAACCAGTACAATCAAGACAATAGACAAATGCTGGCGTACCCGACTTCCCCAGAAGAGGAAGTAAACTGAATCTGATGGGCGGCGAATGGTGACCGCACCAAAGACAAAAGAAAAATCCTGAATCGGTGAATCCACCGCTGACCGGTCCGTCAGACCGAAAGTATCCTGGGGCGTCCCCCAAGGAAAGTGGCCTGTGACTTAAATAAGCCACGCGGATCAAGAAGCTCACGCTCCTTGAGACCAACCACACTGAGTTCCAAGAAGCTAGGATCCAAGCACAACAAAGATCATAAGAACAAAGAACAAGAAATGAAAACGGCCGTACTCACCCAGAGAGGCAGCTGTTGGGGTCGCCTTCCAGCGCAGGGGGCAATCCCCGATCTCGCTGGGGCCTCCAAAAATGTTAGGGTCGGGACGCCCGCCGCGTGAAAGAAGACTCCAAGAAGCTTTCTCTCATGCAAAAGGCAAAGGGCTTTTATTATCCAAGCATGCGTGGGGCTCACTGAACACGCAGGAACAGTGGGCCCCGAGGCCTGCCTGTGCAGGGCTTATATGTCTATAGAACAAAGGGAGGAGGGGTCTCAGCAAGTGCGGTTACAGAAGCAGATAGCATTGGTTAGTTTAAACAGACTTTTACATTTATTGGGGAAGATGTCTACACGGGGGGGTCTAAAGGCTGGGAGGTAATGACCACTACCTAATATGGGCTGCGGATGGTCCGGTATAGCGCATCCTGCAACTCTTGCAAATTCCTTAGCTCAGGGTCAGTCCTTATCGGGTAGCCCAGTTCCTGGGTCTGAAGTCAGCTTGTTCTGTTTTATCTATCTGGGGCTGCTTTTTGTAACAGCTCAATTCTCAGAACACAGGAAGGAGGGGAACATCATGATTTGTACATTCCCAGGAGGAAAAATTTCTCTCACACTCCAAACTTTCTAAAAAAGTGCAGACTAGTTTTAGAGAAAGTAAAAGCATATTTACTATTCCAAATCTTTTTAAAAATATTTAAATAGGATCAATGATCAAGTCTTTAGCAAGCTTATCTTGAGAATGATTCAGAATAAGGTCATAGACTTGATGTCTTTAAAACCTTAATGAGTGTGTCCATTTTCAACAAGGCTGCAGAAAATAGTGAAATGTGCTTTTCTTGCTGTTGCAAGAAAATTCTGGGTAAAATAAGTCATCATTCCTTCCTTTAAAGCCATCTAAGAGCTTATAGATTAAAAGCAGTCAAAAAATACACTGAATTTTTTTGGGCAAAGAATACATCCAATTTTAAAGTGTTGGACTATAATAAGAAATGAGATATGGAATACTCCCCCCAAAAAACTAATTATTCCAACTTTCTACCTCTCCCATTGACTTGTATTTTATTAAATGAATGATAACAAAGAGGAAGCTAGAAAGCAAAAGGAGATAGGTGATGCTCAGATCCTAAAGTTTGATCAGAAGAAGATGCCTGACCTCAACCTCAAAGTATTTTGCAACTTTACCGAAAGGGGACGGACTAAAGTAGCAATACAGTCTCCACACGTCTATTTCCTGATAAGATTAAAAATGTATATATCCAATCCTTAGGGTACAGAAAGCTAGGGTCTATGCAGGAAACCAAACAGTTTTTTTAATTGGTGTTTAGATACCAAAGCCATATTGGAGAGAAGAGAATTCAAAACATTTAAAAACAGAAATAAGTGGATATTAAACTTTCAATCTCATTCACACCCAATGTAACTCCTGATAAGTTTAGAGATCTCACTGTAGATGGCTACGGAGCAATGTAACTCTCCTGGCTGGTGTGAAAGAGGGAGAGGGCTAGAGAAAAGAGGAGAAAGGGGAGGTATACTGTAGGTATACACATACGTATCCTTTATTTTCAACTGTTCTTTTATACATAATATCTAGCATACAGAAAACATTTTGAAGCCTATGAAGAGGCCAAATCAAGAATGATAATCTAGAGAAAAATATCATCGATTGAAGCAGGTAAAGACTGTTACATGACAGTATTAGCATAATAGGCCTTTAAGATATTATTATACAAATTGTGCTGCTATAAACACGGGTATGCATGTATCACTGTGGTATGATATTTTAACTTTCAGGAAGATACCTAGAAGGGGAATAGCTGGATCAAATGGAACCTCTAGCTTTAGTGTTTTGAGGAATCTCCATACTGGTTTTTATAGTGGTTATACCAATTTACACTCCCACCAACAATGGAGAAGTGTTCCTTTTTCCCTACAGCCTTGCCAGACTTTGATATTACTTGATTTGAGCTTTTATAAATGGGGAAGGGAAGAAGGATGAAGGGAGATAAATATAGAAGAAAAATTGCACAAAATGGGTCAAGAATTGTGATTTAGATAGTTGGAAGTTTATAAGGAATTAAATGATTATAGAACTGAAAAATATTTTTTTGAAAAATATTTTTGAAATGAAGTTTATTGAATGGGCAGCTGTAAGAGAAGATTAAATATGATATATGAAGGGATCAATGAACTAAAACTACCTGAAACTACAGAATCAGGAGAAAAAAATCAATAAATAGAATAGCATTAAAGGCATGTAGAGGTGTAAATAATCCAACACTGGAGTCACCAGGAGGAAAGATCAAGAATGGAATAAAAGAATTAGATGAAAGGCAATGGTTTACTTCTTACAAAATTAATAAAGATGTCTATAGACCCAAAAGCCCCATGAACTTGGAGAAAGATAAAAACAAGGAAAACCATATCCAGGCATATCAAAGTCAACCTGTTGAAACACAAAAATTTTAAAAATGAACAGATAATGTTAAAAGCATCTAGAGAATATAGTCCCATTACTAAATTCAGATGAACTCTATGAAGAATGTAAGCTGACTTCTTAGTTCTCATCAACACAAAGGAGACCAAATAAAATAGAATATCAATTAAAAATCAGATTTCTGATTAGATTCTTCAAAACTAAAAGCAAAATAAAAGCCGAGACAATTTCTCACAAAACCCCATAATAACACTAAAGAAAATTCTTCAGGCAGACCATAAACAATCCCCAATAAACATCCACATCTTCAAGAAGGAATGAAAAACACCAGGGCAGCAAATAATGCTGGCAATTGTGGGAAAAAAGTTTCTCCAAAAGACTATTGCTAACTGAAATGAAAATAAATGAAATGAAAATGGTAATATATGTAGAAATCAAATATTAAATAGTACAGACAGTAGAAAGAAGAATTATATTATTGTAAAGCTTTTACAGATTTTGATAAATTGAAGACGTTTTAATATCTAAAGAAACCGCGGAAGATGGGTGGAAAGCAATAGTTAAAAATCCAACAAAAGAAGAAAGACTGAATAATAGAAAATATTTGTTCAGTGTACAAGAAGTCCAGAAAGGAAGAACTGGAAAAATAGCTGATGAGACAAATAGAAAACAAATACTAAAATGGTAGACAAGCCCAATCATGGAACTCTTTAAAATGGGAAATTGAGCTGGGTGTGGTGGTGCACATCTGTTATCCCAGCACCAAGGAGGCTGAGGGGAAAGGATCGCTGCGAGTTCAAGGCCAGCCTGGGCTACACAGTGAGTTCAAGACCAGTCTAAACTACACAGTTAGAACTTGTCTCCAAAAAAAAAAAAAAAGAAAAGAAAAGAAAAAAAATTTAAAAATGGGAAATGCCAAGTTCAAATGTCTATCAATGTAGTTATTTCTGCTATAAGATCCATAATAGGCAGTCAATAATTTTCCATCCACATTTTAAGGCAGTGTTTTATTCTATGAGCATATTTATAAGGGTGTTTTTCCTTCCCCTCACTGTTACCATTTTAATGGAAATGTTGGCACTGACAAGATACCAATAAAAACCCTTTTTTTTTTTTGTGGATACCGGGGGGTCGACCTCAGGACCTCACGCACCAACAGGCACCCGTGCCGCTGAGCGATATCACCGGCCCCTTTTTCGTATGTGGGTTCCTGGAGTCGAACTTGGGCCCTCGCGCTTGCAAGGCAGGCGCTTACACCGCTGAGCCATCTCACTGGCCCTAAAAACCCATTTTTATGCTATCCAGGTTTCCAGATAAGTCCTGTTCTGATCCTTAACTCTGAGAAATTAGAAATGTAAGATTTTGATTTGTCCTAACCCTGAGTACAGAAAAAATTTATTTTGACCATGGAAATATTTCTACAAATCAGGATCCTATCAGCTATTCAATTTCAGATCTTGTTTCTGCCCATGAAATAAGCATGGGAAAAAGATGATGCATCCATCTGTAAGAATACCAGCTACCAATTTTCAACTGAGAGTTAAGCAGAAGCTGGAAAAACTTTGGTAAGGATATATATAATTTTAATCTTGACATGCTAATATTTATGAAAATTAATAGCTTTTATTGTTTATTCAGCACAGACTTGATTATCCTATAACAAAAAGTCTATGTAAATAAATTTTAACCAAATGTCAAATAGGAGACAACCAGCCTTTGTATCCTGGTTAAATATATGATGGTCCGAACACTTGCTTGATTTATTGGACTGTGTCATCTAGAAACAAACTGTTTTTTTCAATCCACTGAGGCTTTGGAAGGAAGCTGTTTGAACAATTAGTTCACTCTAAACAGAGTAGATAATTACACATTTTAAAATGCTGATATATCAACTTGATTAAATATGATTTAATCATTTTCATAAAAATAAAATAGCTCTTTGAGAGGATCATCAATGGCCTTATAAAACTAATGAGCAAGTATAACAATGAATATAGTTCCAGCACTCAATGGGTAGTTCCTATTTCTCTACAAAAGAGCAACTGAATTAATTGAAACAAGAAGCAAATGAGTGGGAAAAGAACAAGAGAGATCCAGTTTAATAAGGGAAGTATTTTCCATGATTAACAAAAGTAAAAGCAACACATTTTAGGCATATTATTTAGGGATGATAGTTTTAAAATAAGTGAATGCTGCTAATTTGTAAAAGGCTCAAATCCCTTTGCTTGAAAAAGCCTATAATTATTGTGACCAAGTGAAATACTGATACTTGTTCCACATCCATGATTACTCCATTCTCCCATTCTAACAAGGTGAATAAAAATTAAATCAGAAGCTGACCTCCCACTAATATCATCCATTCATTTTTGTTTCAAAAAATTTTATAGGATAGGTCTGGGGAATACAGAAGTAAATAAGACCCTGACCTTAGCTGACTAACCATCTACTGGCAGGTAACAAACATGCAAATAAATTGATCCAATGCATAATACTAGTGGTCCTCACTGAAGGGGACATTATGGACATGTGGAATTCATGACCTGGAGGGATTCGTTCTTCCTATGTCGGAGGCAAAACCATTGGAGAACATATCACAAAATTGCATTTGGTTCATCTTTGGTTCCTAATTCTAGATGTGTTGCAAGATGAACTCTTTCTGAATGCCATATTATCAGAAATATATTCTAGATATAGTGAAGTACAAAATGTCACATTCTAAGGCAATATTTAAATCTCTAGGGTTTTTTTTAGATAATTTCTGTAGTTTTTCCTGAAATACTTATACAAATAAACACTAATACTATCCAACTGCTGGATTCTACTATGTGTCCTCATCCTAAATGATCAAGGGCAGCTATGCATGTAGCTACTCAGTTCAGAGGGATCAGAATGTCTGATCAGAATACTGCCAGAAGCAGGAAAAGTGTGCCTACTGTGGCCAAAAATGAGATTTTTTAATGCACTGACTTTCATTAGGGTTACCATTTTCTCCTGACCATCAAACTAGACAGGAAATGGAGAAGCAAGGCAGAAACAAACACTGTTCATATATCATTAACTCCACAATGCCCATGTAAATTCAGTATTGTTATAATAGTGTTACAGAGAGGCAAGTCTCATTCAAGCAATAAAATAATTCAGAAGTGGCACAGATTAAATAAATGACAAAGCCAAAACTAAATTGAAAGCAGGAGAATCTGACTGAAATCTTCTTCTGAGGACATTGGTGCCACGTTTTTTACAAGGTGGCAGTAAATCTATGTGAAAAGATGAAGTCTGCAATGAATCTATGAAATATGATAATAAACCATCCTTTGTTGACTCCACTACCAAGCTTCTAAGTTTCCACGTACTTGCTGAAAGAAAAATTCTGATTGCTTATTCTCGTGGTCACATTTTTCACTGAAAGCCAGAAGACCAATGATGAAGATAGAAAAACCAATGCCATGTTGAGTGCCTGGCGCCAATACAACTTTGTAGTCTTAATGAAGAATAATATGCTGCTAGACTCTTGAAGTGATTTAGATAAAGTTCAGAAAGTTTATGCACACAGAATGTTGGAATCCAAAGTTTGTATTCTTTCCCCTCTATTACATTCACTACAGAAAAATTCTACAAATCAATACTTGAGCCAATTATAATAAATAACAGAACTGCTAATAGTGAAGCAATTTGTGTGTGTCTTTGAGTTCTCTTAATTTTTCTGCTATAATAATGTTTCACAATTTATCACCAAGGGAAAATTCGTATTTTTTGGTTTTAATCACCCTTCTAAATGGGGTCCCAGACTCACAGCTCTCACAGGACCTTCAGAAATTAAAATCTGGGGTTCAGAGATGTACTTCAAAGGGAAATTCTGATCTGTGAAGCAGTTTAGCCACATTCCAGGACATTTGGTAGAAATAGTTACTTCTCATTTCGACTGGTGAAGTAGTCTGTCAAGGAGAAGAATGTGAGCTTTCTACCACCTGGCTGTTTTTTTCTTTTCAGCCTGCTTGGAGCTCCTCTTCAAGTGGGAGTGTGGAGAGCAACCTTGCACATACGTCAATCCGTCTACCTTGCTGAACTATTTTTGCCTTTGCATTCTTGAGTAACATTAGAGAAACTGAAGCAGTTCAATAACTTCATTTCTTGTCACATAGTTTATACCAGTTGATTTAAAAGAAGTTTCTTGAGCCGGTTCCATTCAGTGGGGTCCAAGAACTAAAAATAAGAGCATCAGGTACATGTTTTCTCATGGACCAAGCCTAATTGGGTAGGTGGAGAATCTCAAAGCACAAATTCACCCTCACACCCCCATTAACACAAACTACATAGAGTCAACCTAAATTTGAAGTAAATCTAAATTATTTTCTCCACTGATCTATTTCAAAATGATAAAAATTTATATTATACTATATAAAAGAAAGAAGTGAAGAAGTGAACAAGCCTCTTATATATCAAAGTCTAAAGTTTTCTCATTTGTTCTAAGGTGATTTTTCTGCAAACCTTACACTATTATAGTGCTGTGATTACTTTATATTAAGATCATGCACAGCAATAAATGAAAAAAATGACTACGTATACTATTATTTAGTCCTTTTGTTCATTGGGAAGGTTTCATGCTAAATTTCTCCATTTCTCTTTATAAAGGTAACATTAGCATGATCTATTACTCTATTAATGAGGGACATTGTGTGCAGGAGTCCCACCGCATTATACATCTTTTCTTTTGCTTATGCAAATTCCAACAAAAGTAATTCAATGTTTTCTAATTCTCACTGTTATATTTATAAAAAGTAATAATTTATCCAGCTATGAATATGTATGAATAAAAACTTTTCCTTTCTGAAAAATAGGAGTGGCTACACCATTATTTGTTCTAAGGTCTTTTGTCATATCTTTTTATTTTCTAACTAAAATGTCTATTGTTAGGTGACAATTAAATTGCTTGTCAACTACCTGAGAAAAAGTCCCCAAAAATATTTTAAGTGAATTCATAGTTTCATATCCTATAATGGAGGGATAAGCAATTATAATTTTGTTAATATTGTGTTACTTGTCCTCCTTTGGCTTCTCCTGCCCCTTAGGAGCAGTTTAGAGCAAGGAATTTTCCATTCTTCTTATGATAAAGGACAGCCTCTCACTTGATACCTTAGTAACTGGCACCGTTTTGAATTCCTGGTCAAGGTAAGGGGGAGAGGAAGTCAACTAAATTGCAGAGGCATCTCTCCATCAAATTCAATAGGCATCTGGCAAAGTCGACCAAAGGTCAGCGATGTTTGGGGTTGTGTAATGGGATGAAAGAAACTTAGGAATTGCTGACCTTACTTTTCAAATATTTATTTGCAATGGAAAGGGCATTTTCAGGAGATCTCTCCTAACATAACAAAAAGCCTATTTGGTCCATAAATTACCTGAAATCGAATGTGTAGACAAAGAGTACTATGAGCTCAATCAATCATGAGTTGTACATGGGATCTTTTTTTAAAAAGCTTTTTTTAAAAAATACAGAAATAGAGCTCTATTCCTCCCGACTCTCATGGTGACTCCCATGGACTGAGGTAATGACTTCAGCTGAGTGAGAAGCAAAGAGCAGAAAGGGTGAGAAGTATGTGAACACGTGGGAATGTTGGGTGTCCTGGATAGCTACCTAGACACATCATGATGAGTACCCCCTCCTTCTGTGGACAGTTGTAGCACATGGAGCCCTATCAAAGAAGATCTGAGAACTGGCTTTGGGGACAGATTTTCTGAGATTTTATTGTGTCATTTAATATCTATATAAGTTAGGGCAAATTTCTTAATCCTTCTCTGCCTCCATCTAAAAAATAGGAATAATAACACATCCTTCATCAGAATACAGTAATGATTGAGTCAATACTTACAAAATGCCTAGAACACTGTTTGGCATATTGTTAACATTTAGTACATGTTTTCCCATCTCACTACTTCAATCAGTGGTGGGGATCATCGCTAGAAAGAGAGCTATGACAGATGTTCAGAATCAGGAAGAACCAAAGGAGAGCTTTGATGATTTTCCCTCCCCTGATTCGTTATCCCCACCTAATGCTAGAGTACATCTTCCTTGGGGCACTCCTGGAGTGAGAGGAGAAATAATAACAGCATAGGTGGTGGATTCAATGCAAAGTGAAGTAGAGATATAAAGTATGAAATATTAAAAGGAAATGGAAATAAAGGCATTAGAAAAAGAAAGTAACATTCCAAAGACCAAAAAATTTAAGGAATGATTGTGATGAAGAACAAAGAGAGCAGTCACATAGTATGTGCTATTCACACTGGTCTTTTATTTATGAGTTGTGCCTAAGTCTAGCTGATTCCTAAAATAGTATCTTGTAAAACATATGACAATACAGAATGAATTACAGTTGTACCTTGGTACTTATCATTAACTGGTTCCAGGAGGCACAATGAGTACCAAAAAAATGATGAGAACCAAGCAATCCTTTTAACCAAAAAGTGTAGCATGTCATCAGACAATTGACACTGACAAGTACTAGCCTGTGTCGAGTACCAAACAAATGACCAAGACAAAATTTTTGCCCCCATACTTGCCTGAATTCATTGTTTTGTTTTGTTTTGTTTTGTTTGTTTTTCTTGACTGTAGCCATTCTCACTGAGGTGAAATGAAATCTCAGTGTAGCTGTAATTTGCATTTCTGTGGTGGTTAGAGAAAGTAAACATTTTTCACATCTAAACTTCTTTTTTTTTTTGTCTTTTTTTTTTTTTTTTTTGTGGGTACCGGGGGGTCGACCTCAGGACCTCGAGCGCCAGCAGGCGCCCATGCCGCTGAGCGATATCACCGGCCCCGTTTTCGTATGTGGGTTCCGGGAGTCGAACTCGGGCCCTCGCGCTTGCCGGGCAGGCGCTTAAGCCGCTGAGCCATCTCACCGGCCCTTCACATCTAAACTTCTTTTAAGAAGTATTTATTCAGTTCACTTGCCCACTTTTTATTGGGTTCATTGTTTTATGGAGTTAATTTTTTTGAGTTCTTTATATATTCTAGATATGAATCCCCCTATTAGAAATATAGCTAGTGAAGATTTTCTCCCATTCAGTGAGTTGTCTCTTCACTATTGTTTCTTTTGCCATGCAGAAGCTTTTTAATTTGATGTAATCCCATTTGTTGATTCTTGATATTATTTCCCATGCTTTGAAATTCCTATTAATGAATCCTTTCCTGTGCCTTTGGCTTCAAGTGTTTCTCCTATACTGACTTCCAGCAGTGAAACATATTTTTAGGCCATTCATTTTGAGCTGTCATTAGTGTTATATTCTGGTAAAACCTATCCATTGACTTTTCCATTTTATAGTTATTTTCCAGAACAAATCAGTGAGCCTACCAGCCTCACTGAAATAAATGCCTGAAATGTAGGGAAGGATATGCTTACCAGCTCTCAGTACTCACAAAGAACTTCCATTATGTATGAGAGCTTTATTCAATAATGGCGACACTGGGGATGAGAATTTCAAAAGGTTCTGATTCAAAGAAACTGGAAATAGAATCAATGCACTTCTGAAGATTGTGCATCCTGTTCTGTTGCTCACAGTAAACTCATTTTTGGTCTCAATATCATCCTAGAAATTTTATTTAAATTCTTTGTATGCATCCTTTGAAAATTAATTATCATTCACCATCCCATTTCTCTTCAAATTGTTTCATTCCATTCTTTTAATTAATGTGGGTTGACAATTTAGGGCAGATAAATAGAATTTTAAAAAATTCAACAATGATTCATGACTATTGAATTGAAATAGTTGATAAGAAAGAACCATTTCAGGGCCGGTGAGATGGCTCAGCGGCTTAAGCGCCTGCCCGGCAAGCGCGAGGGCCCGAGTTCGACTCCTGGAACCCACATACGAAAAAAGGGCCGGTGATATCGCTCAGCGGCACGGGCGCCTGCTGGCGCGCGAGGTCCTGAGGTCGACCCCCCGGTACCCACAAAAAAAAAAAAAAAAGAAAGAACCATTTCATACAGTAATAAGGCTGCATATAATCTATGAGAAATGAGTAAATAGAAATAATATTTCAGCAATGAGTATACTAGAAAAATATCAGTAGAATTAAGAAGGAAATAATTATACAAATGCCAGCAAGTAAAATTTATTATATATTGAATAACCTAACTAAATTGGAATGGCCATTTATACTATCAACTATGGGAGAACAAACCTAAAATGGAAAGATTTACTGAGAAAAATATTGACTTTGAGGTTGAAGGTACTGCCTCAACATTCCTGAGTGAATCACTTGTTTCATATGGATTCTAATGTTACATAATAATAACTGATTGAATATTTAATGTAATACTTTCACAGCACAAACTTTACAAGAGAGGCAGCTTAAATTGGACATTGTAGAGATTTAATACTTGAAAAACAAGCTGTGCCCCCTAAAAAAGATAAATAAGATCTAACAGTTTGATAAATCATTGTCTAGCTACAATAGGGCAAAGATAGCAGTTGTAGAAACAGAGGCCCCCAAGGAGACAGGGGAAGTTAAAGATGAATGATATCAAATGTTACCTTTAAGAAAACAACTGGATGAAATGCTGCAAGCATTCAAGTTTCTTTACTGCAGCTCTCTTGAAATCCTTGTCTTGCTGTCTCCACCACTGTGAATGACTGTTTTGGATATCTGAAGCTCAGCTCTCAGGTGAGCTACTCAAAATATGCTTTCTGAATAGTTTGTTTTCCTTCTGTAGGCTTCCATCCTGCAGTTATTTGAGACAGGACAGAAAGCAGAGTCCCTCAGCTGATAAGAAGTATACCGGACTCTGCAAAGACTAGCTCCATTACCAACCTCCTTATCCTGCAGTCTTTCCATCAGGGTTTGCAGGTGGGAGAAGGAGGCTGAAAGATGTAGAAGATTCCACCCAAGTATGATAACTAAGCTGGACAGTCAATTTGCTTGCTCTCTGAATGTGTCTGGGTGGGTCATAGAGGCAAGACCTTGGGGATTTATATCTAGTCCCTGGTCCTGTTCTTTCTGGTGCACTTTCCAATCTACTCTGACTCCCAGCTGTAATGAAGTGAGCAGCTGTGCTTCAGCAAGTCCATCTGCCCTAATGTTTCTGCCTTGGAGCAAGTTGGCCATGGACTAAATCCTCAAAAGCCATGAACAAAATAAACCTCTCCTTTAACTTGCAGGTGTCAGTATTTTGTCCCAGCAATGAGAAAGCTGATGAAGAAAGGATAGATACACAGTTGAAATTAAACTTCGTTGTGGGGGACATTGTACCTCCTTGTGAATTTCTTCGATTAAGCTTTCTATTTCTCTTATTTTACTTTATCTTCTATGGATTTAATATTAGAGTTTTCTCCAGAGTTAAGTACACTTTATTTACAGTTCCACCATGTAGATACTTTCTTTTTTGTGAGTTACAGATCTTCATAAAATAATTCCAAGGTGTTCACATTTGCACTTGTACAATTCCCTCTGTAAAATAATGTTTGAATTTGGAATAAAATGACATGCATCTGATGTACTTCATCTCATGTACTTTGACAGTAGAATAAGATATATCATATTTTAAATGCCCCAAGCTGAATATTTCAACCTTGACTAATTGAACATCTTTGAAAGTTAAGCCCTGGAGACTATTTCACAAATCTGAAATAATCTTATTTCTCTAAGTAAATAATAAGGACTTGAGCTTTTTATTACAAGTATTCTGGTCACATGAGGGATATATAAACAGCAAAATCTGCTTACAAAAAGTTTCAGTTGCATTAAAGAAGTAAGACTTGAAATAAGAAAATAGTATAAGGCACTATAAGGTACTCTGGGAGGTGAATGCTAGATGACTTCTAGAATGTAAAGCAGGAGGTACCCTAAATATCAACTAACTCAATCTTGTATTATTCAGCTTTCCCATTACTGGTACACAATTTAAAGGAGAGGTTTAATTTGGTTCACAGTTTTAGGGGATTCAGTCCATAGTCAGCTGGCTCCAAGGCAGAAACATCACGGTGAAATGGCATGGTGGAGCAAAGATGCTTAGTTCATGCCAGCTAAGAAGCAGAGCAAGGGAAGTGCCAGAGAGGAAAGGGTGAGAGAACAAATATAAATCCCAAGACCTCATCTCTATGATCCACCCAGACACACCAGATATATGTGTTACTAATCTCCTAGGCAGCTCCCAAGCTAATCAATTTGACAATCCACCCTAACCACCACAAGTTTCCTTGCTTTTTGAAAGCTAAAAGTTAGTTTTAAAAATTATTTCCATATAAACACAGAAACCTACTCACACAAATAAAGCCTAACTCCAAGTTGAGGTGTCTTTGCTCCAACCTCACACTTGCCCTGCTATAAATAATAGCAAGGTCTGAAGCAGGTTAGCAACTGCACACTGGTTAACAACTTGTCTGAGTCTGGTGAGACAGAAACTGAAAAGTTACATGAAGCGAAGGTATTACTTACAGATACGTCAACAACAATGGAAGCATAGGGTTTGTGGCAAGTCAGTGCACCAAGGTTCAGGAGCTGCTTGTGACAGATGGAGTCTCATCTGTTCATGTCCCACTTGCTCCATAGCTGAGAGACCTCAAAATGCAGTCCGCCCTGGGTTTTATATTTGGGAGCCACAGAACACACTGGGCTGAAGCATTGCAGGACATCCTGTTTTTAGGGGAGGACCAGAGCAGAGCCTGGTCTTTACAGGCCCGCTTCTCTGTTATCTGAGGACATAACATCCCCAGCATATTCTATGGTTATTCTTGAGAATGACAAGTGATAAAAGATGGTGCCCAAGGTCATCTAGATAACTGTCCTGCACAGGGGACAATGAAAGCAGGTCTTTGATCCAGGAAAAGTGAGATGCCATGTAAGCTGGCCTCCTATGTTTGACCACCAGGTGACACACACTGACCTCACTGTGGGAAGGCAGAAATGCGACAGTACAATAGGCCAGAGTTGGCACTAGAAATGAAGAGGAATGTAACAGGCACCACTGACAGTGACAGAAAGGAGAAAGAAAGGAAAAATCTTGTTAACACATATTGTCAGTTTACCAAATCCCTGCCTACTGATTAGTAATTTTTATGCAGCAAATAAATTTGCTGAAAGAATTAAAGAGTTCATTTATTTGCCTTACAACCTTGCAAAAATATTATTCCTAGCACCAATAAGTACCTTGAGGCCTATTCACTGAGTCGGCAAATGTTTACTCACAACTTATCGGTTTCAGGCTTTGTGGTAGACAAAGAGGTACACAGATTCCCCCATTCCTACTCTTCTACAAACAGGCATATTGGAGTCTGAGCTCCAAAACTTGCAGGCATGCTCTTCCTCTGAGCTGTATTCCTATGAACTCGGAGAAGTTATATATTTTCTAGACCACGAAGCTTAAAAATGGAGAAGTTAGTTTTCCAAATCAGAGCTTTTAAAAATACTTTAAAATTCCTACTTTTACCATTATAACTCCCAGCCTAATAGTTGAGAGAGCAGCATGAAAAAATGATATAATTGAACTAATTTTGGTTAGAAAATACAGGCCAGGAAGAACAGAAGTCATTGTGGGTAGGAACACAGAGCATAGAATAAGATAAGCCTGGACACAGTATGTCCAAGACTGGTTAATAACATTCGGGGACATGGAAGACAGCTGTGTGAGTGAGTTCAGACCCAAGCACCTTGAGAGAGATTTATACCCAGACAGAAGTTGGAAAATTAGAAGAGCCTGGGGAAGGAGTAAGATACTGTTTCTAGCAAACCAAAAAGGACTAAAAAGAAATTAACCAACTGCAAGCAGGAGCATTTTTGTTTACTAGAGAATGTACATAAAAATAGATTGACTTGTCTCTTCTCCCCCTGCTTTACACATTCTCACACACATGCCAGAATCTACTGATTCAAAATTCTCTCCCTGCTTCTCCTTCCTCCTGCCAGTCCCTGCTATCCATGCGAACATGCTCAGAAGTCTCCTTGAAATCCATGGGACAGAATGGAGAGACGAGGATGTGTTTAATTTCAAAATCATAAGTCTAATGCAGTGCTTTGTATGGACTGGGGACTTATACAGGTCAGCCCAGAGATTTCTCCTGAGGATCAGTGTCTCTTGTGAGTCTCAGGGTTGGTCCTGAGCATGTTTTGCAAGAAGCATGTGTTACAAGATTATGTTTCCCTTCGGTTTAAATTTATGGCTGTGTACTCTATGTTAGTGTTTACCATTCTTAAGAGAGGCACCCTTTTTAAAAACTGAGTCCTATGAAATTGTGCTGGATATAGAAATAGACCAAACTCAAATCCTTGTTCTAAAAGAACTGCAATGAGAAAGCAGAATTGCCCTCAGAGGCATTTTGAGCTTCTCTTGCAGATAAGTAATGCAGCACTGGGGTAAAATGTTTTAGTGCACATGTAAGAGTAGTGAAATAAGTAAATTGGAAATGAGTAAGGAGCTCATGGTCACTATGTTCACTTTTCCAGATTCCCAGAGCAGAAAAAAATAAAAATACCATTCCCTTCTTAAAAAAGGGGAAAGGCTTCAAATGGGTCTGTTGTTTCAAGGGATGTAATTCACTCCAGATAGTTCTACTCCCTGAGAAAAACGTGACTAAAGTAATAAACTGTAAGAATTACAGATCCTTAAAATGTTTTAGACCAAAAGGCAATGTAGTTATTAACATTCTAGAAGTAGAGAGAACCTACTGTAATTCAGGGACTGTTTCCCTGGAAATATGCACATATGCATATTAATAAAGTTTTGCACACAATTTTAGGGATTTCAGGAAATTCTTTAGCCATTTGTTACCAGATTAAGAACTCTAGAGGCGGGGCCGGTGAGATGGCTCAGCGGCTTAAGCACCTGCCCGGCAAGCGCGAGGGCCCGAGTTCGACTCCCGGATCCCACATACGAAAAAGGGGCCGGTGATATCGCTCAGCGGCACGGGCGCCTGCTGGCGCGCGAGGTCCTGAGGTCGACCCCCCGGTACCCACAAAAAAAAAAAAAAAAAAGAACTCTAGAGGTAGTGAAATGATCAATGAGAGGGACTCATTTTTCAGAGGGCCTCATTTTTCAGACCTCAAGTGCTTTTCCCAGGGGCACATGGCTAACTCATGTTGGAGCAGATAAACGATGAGATGTCCCAACACATCTGATTGGTGTTCGTATCCAAATGTCATCAGTCATTATCCAAGGGATGGAAAAGAACCTACTCAGGTTTTCCTTGTTGTAATTCATGATTGGGCCTTTAGTAACTGTCCAGATGGGTTTAAATTAAAAGAGATTTTTAATTAAGTTGTGCTATTCCCGGTTCACTAATCACATTTTCTAATCTGCTGCTTCCCATATTTTTTTCTTGTTGTTTTGTAAAGTAATATAAAATTTTTTTTTTAATTTTATTTTAAAGAGAAGAAAAAACAAAACAAATCAAAAGAAGAACAAATTTTCAAAACCACATAATAGGAGGGTAACAATGGTTAATACATTGCGTATTACTATCTTTAAGTTAGTTATTCAGGACACCAGACATTAGCATTTAATTATCCAAACATTATTGGCACAAACCTTACTCTTCAATGAACTAAGTAAAAATCGTAGTGTATCTATCTTAACAATCTTATATATATATATACAATTTTTTTTCCCTTTCCCTTCTTTCTTTTCCCTATTCCAGTCTCTCTTTCCTTTTGACCAGTTTCTTTTTGATTCACCATGTCTATTGTACATTTTGGATCTTATTTACTCTTTCAGTATCTCATACTAGAGAGACAATACGATGCTTACACATGTGCTTCTGGTTTATTTCACTTATGAGTATTTTCTCGAGTTGCATCCATTTACCTATAAAAGTCTCCAGTTAATCCTTCTTAATGGCTGAATAGTACTCCATTGTATAAAAATACCACATCTTTCTTATCCATTCCTCAGTTGATGGGCATTTGGGTTGTTTCCAAGATCTGGCTATTACAAATTGTGCTGCTATAAACATGGGTGCACATATATCGCTGTGGTATGATGTTTTTAATTCTTCTGGGAAGATGCCCAGAAGGGGAATAGCTGGGTCAAATGGGACCTCCAACCCTAGTTTTTTGAGGAATCTCCACACTGACTTCCACAGTGGCTGTACCAGTCGACACTCCCACCAACAGTGAAGAAGGGTTCCTTTTTCCCCACAGCCCCTCCAGCATTTGTTATTAGTTGATTTCTTTATAGTAGCCATTCTTTCTGGGGTGAGATGGTATCTCAGTGTTGTTTTAATTTGCATCTCTCGAATGACTAGTGATGTTGCACATTTTTTTGTATATTTGTTTGCCATTAGTATTTCTTCATCTGAGAAATGTGTATTCATCTCAGATGCCCATTTTTGGAGTGGGTCTTTAAATTTGAGAGGTCTGATGTTTTTGAGTTGTTTATATGTTCTCGATAGTAATCCCTTGTCTGAGGAACAGCTGGCAAACATTTTTTCCCACATTGTGGGTTGTCTCTTCACTCTGTTGGTGGTTTCTCTTGCTGTGCAAAAGCTTTTTAATAAGATGAGATCCCAGTTATTGATTCTTTGGGATAGTTCCCGTGCGGTTGAGTTTTTATTCATAAAGTCTTTGCCTACACCAATGTCTCCAAGGGTTTTACCTATCCTACCTTCCAGCAGATTTAATGTTTCTGTTTTAATATTTAGATCTCTGATCCATTTTGAATTTAGTTTAGTGCATGGTGAAAGATATAGGTCTAGTTTTAATCTTCGGCATGTGTAGAGCCAGTTTTTCCAGCACCATTTATTAAAGAGGCTATCTTTCTTCCAGCGAATGTGTTTGGCACCTTTGTCAAAGATAAGGTGGCTTAGTATGTCTGGGGTTGTTTCAGCATCTTCTAATCTGTTCCATTGATCTTCAGGTCTGTTTTTTTGCCAGTACCACACTGTTTTTATCACAGTAGCTTTATAGTATAATTTCAAGTCAGGGATTGTGATGCCCCCTGCCTTGCCTTTGTTGCCCAGAATTGCCTTTGCTATTCTAGGTCTCTTTTGATTCCAAATGAATTTTAGGATTGTTTTCTCTAATTCTGTGAGATATGCTGTTGGAATTTTGATTGGAATTGCATTAAATATGTATAACAATTTTGGAAGTATGGCCATTTTCACTATATTGGTTCTTCCTATCCAGGAGCAAGAGATATCTTTCCATTTTCTGATATCCTCTTCAATCTCCTTTTTCAGAGTACTGTAGTTTTCAGTATAGAGGTCTTTTACATCCTTCGTGAGGTTGATTCCTAGGTATTTCATTTTTTTGGATGTTATTGTGAAAGGTATTGTTTCCCTAATTTCTCTTTCAGTAAGTTTGTTATTTGTGTACAGGAAGGCTATTGACTTTTGAGTATTGACTTTGTATCCAGCTACACTACTGAATTTGCTTATCAAATCTAGCAGTTTTTTAGTGGAGTTTTTGGGGTCTTCTGTGTAGAGTATCATGTCATCTGCAAATAATGATAATTTAACTTCTTCCTTTCCAATCATTATTCCTTTTATTTCTTTCTCTTGTCTAATCGCTCTGGCTAAAGTTTCCAGAACTATGTTGAATAAGAGTGGGGACAGTGGACATCCTTGTCTTGTTCCTGATTTTAGAAGGAAGGCTTTCAGTTTTTGGCCATTTAGTATGATATTGGCTGTTGGTTTGTCATAGATAGCTTTTACCAGATTGAGATAAAGACCCTCTATTCCAATTTTCTGTAGGGTTTTTATCATGAAAAGGTGCTGGACTTTGTCAAAAGCTTTTTCTGCATCTATTGAGATGATCATGTGATTTTTGTCTTTGGTTCTGTTAATATGCTGTATTACATTTATTGATTTACGTATGTTGAACCATCCCTGCATCCCTGGGATGAATCCAACTTGGTCATGGTGTATAATCTTCTTGATGATTTGTTGGATTCTGTTTGCCAGTATCTTATTAAGGATTTTTGCATCTATGTTCATTAGGGAGATTGGCCTGTAGTTCTCTTTCTTAGTTGGGTCCTTCTCTGGTTTTGGTATCAGGGTAATGCTTGCTTCCAGGAATGAATTTGGGAGTATTGCTTCCCTTTCAATTTCATTGAAAAGTTTGAGAAGTAGGGGCGTTAGGTCTTCTCTAAATTTCTTGTAGAATTCGGCAGTGAATCCATCAGGGCCTGGGCTTTTCTTTGTTGGGAGGTTTTTAATTACATCTTCAATTTCATTGGCTGATATTGGTTTATTTAGGATTTTTAAATCTTCTTGATTCAGCTTTGGTAATTCATACGAATCTAGGAATCTGTCCATTTCTTCTGCATTTTCCATCTTAGTAGAATATAAATTTTCAAAATAGGTATAGATGATCTTCTGGATTTCTGCAGGGTCCGTCGTGATATCACCCTTTTCATTTTCAATTGCATGGATTTGAGTCTTTTCTTTTCTTTTTTTAATAAGGTTGGATAAGGGTTTGTCAATCTTATTTATTCTTTCAAAGAACAAACTTTTTACTTCATTGATTCTTTGTATTGTTTTTTTATTCTCCAATACATTAATTTCTGCTCTGATCTTTATAATTTCCTCCCTTGTATGGGCTTTTGGCTTAACCTGCTCTTCTTTTTCTAGAAGCTTGAGGTTCACCCTTAAGTTGTTTATTTGCGCTTGTTCTATTTTCCTGATATAAGTGTTTAATGCTATAAATTTCCCTCTTAGGACTGCTTTCATTGTATCCCATAAGTTCCGGTATGTTGTACTGTCATTATCATTCAGTTGTAGAAAGTGACTAATTTCTTCTTTAATTTCATCTGTGACCCATTGGTTGTTCAGTAGGATGCTGTTTAATTTCCATGTGTTTAGGGAGTTTTTGTGGGATCTTTTGCCATTGATTTCCAATTTCATTGCACTATGGTCTGATAATATGCATGGGATAATTTCAATTCCTTTGCATTTACTTAAGCAGGTTTTATGAGCTAGTATGTGGTCTATTTTGGAGAACGTCCCATGTGCAGCTGAGAAGAATGTGTATTCTGATGTTGTGGGGTGGAACACTCTGTAGACATCTACTAAGCCCATTTGTTCAAAAGTTTGGTTCAGTTCTACTATTTCATTATTGATTTTCTGTCCAGTTGATCTATCTTTTTGTGACAGTGGAGTATTGAGATCTCCCAATATAATTGTATTAGTGCTTATTTGATTTTTCATGTCCTTTAGTACTTGTTTTATTTAGTTGGGTGCATTGGTATTTGACGCATATATATTTATGATCGTTATCTCTTCCTCTTGGATTGTTCCCTTTACCAGGATGTAATGACCGTCTTTATCTCTCTGAATCCTTCTTGGCTTGAAGTTCACTTTGTCTGCAAAAAGAATAGCTACCCCTGCTTTTTTCTGGGTTCCTGTTGCATGGAGTATTGTTTTCCATCCTTTGACTTTCAGTCTATGAATTTCTTTCTGAATTAAATGTGTTTCTTGTATACAGCATATTGTTGGATCTTGCTTCTTGATCCATTTCGCCAGTCTGTGCCTTTTGATTGGTGAATTGAGACCGTTAACATTGATGGTTAAAACTGATATGTATTGACTTGTCATGATATTTTCCTGTTGTTGGTTCCCACTCTTTGTTTTTCCGCTTTCCGGCTATTTAATTATTTGCCCTGCCTGGTGGATTCCTTCTGTTGGGGTTCCTATCTCTTTCTAGAATGTCCTTCAGAACGTTTTGGAGTGCTGGTTTGGTGGTCATAAATTTTCTCAGATGTTCTTTGTCATGAAAGTATTTTATTTCTCCATCAATTTTGAAAGATAGTTTTGCAGGGTACATCAATCTGGGCTGAAAATTATTTTCCTTTAGAGCTTGCAATACATCATTCCAAGCTCTTCTTGAATTGAGGGTTTGTGCTGAAAAGTCAGCTGTGATTCTGATGGGTTTTCCTTCATAGGTGATTTGTCTCTTCTCCCTAACAGCTTTTAAGATTTTGCCCTTCTGTTGAATTTCTGGGATCTTGACTATAATATGTCTGGCTGAAGTTTTTTTTTGATCATGTCTAGTTGGTGTTCTGAAAGCTTCACTTATAGAGGTGTCAAATTCCTTTTCTCTTCCAGGAAAGTTCTCCCTGATTATGTCTTTGAACAAGGTTTTAATGTCGTTGATGTTATCTCCTGCTTTTTCATTTATTCCAATTATTCTTAAGTTGTTTATCTTTGAGTCATCTAGCAGCTGTTGAATTGATTTTTCATGGTCCCTTGCTATTTTTAAGAATTTTTCCATTTCATGATCACTAATTGCAAGCCTATCTTCTATATCTGAGATCCTGTCCTCGCATTGGCTTATTCTGCTACAAATACTTTCAATGGAATTTTTTATCTCTTGGGTATCTGCTTGAATCTGCCTTATGGATTCCATTTCTTTCCTATGCTGAGCATTCATGGTTTCTATAGTTTTCTTAAGTTCATCTATTTTTTTGTCTGTATCAGCTATAGTGTCCTTAAGCATGGTCTTCGTTGTAGACATTATCTCTGCAGTTATCTGTGAGATTATTTCTGTTTTAATTTTTTCCAGAACCTCATTCAGTTGCTTTGTTGTTACCACTTCAGATAGGCCAGGTGGGTGGCTTTTGGATTGTCCCACCTCGTTGCTCCCTAGGTTTGCCTTTGGTGAATTGGATGTGTGTGGTTGCATCTTGTTTAAGTGTCGTCTCATTTTTTCTTTCTTTAATTCCTGGGGTGATGTTTGGAAATTACCTATAGTAGGTTACTTTATTGCTAGTGTTTAAGATCTTTAGAAGATGACTACTTCTCTGCAGTATCTTCCAAGTGGAGCTTGCTTTTATGTTTTAAGCTTTCTGCCAGATCCTACCTCTTCAATTCGTTGGGTATGCGAAGTTGCTACCTGTTTGGCCCAGTCCTTGATTCTTTGGTACTGTGCCACTGTATTTTCTGTGTCCCTTAGTCAATCTCAATCATGAAATATCAGGAAGGAAAGATGTTTAGAACAATTTTTTCACATTTGGCTATAATGTTAACTAAAGCATCAAACACAGCCTAGAAAATGACAGACTGAGCTAACCAGTTATTTACCACTTTTAGCTGTATAGAGTTGCGGTTATATAACAAAATCTAAAACACACCAGAAAAATTATATGCAGTATACAAGTCCTATGTATGTCAATTTTTCCCTGAGGAGTTTAAATTTAAAATGAGTTAAGGAGGAAATAGAGTATTGGGAGAAGAGGAAGGAATTAGATGTAAGGTTAGAGGACCAAGAGGGATCCCACTAAAATTGGGACACTAGTGCAGAGAACAGGTGGTAAAAAGAGAAGGAAGGGATAAAAGGAAGAACAGATCACAACCACAATCACAAAGAAGTTAGAGGCGCTGTTTACACTCATATAAAAAACCAGAGAGAATAATGAAGGAAAGAGCAAATACACATACAGAAACAATAACGAAGATAAAAGCAATAAAACAGACAGATCAAAAATAAAACCCCACCAAAAAACAAAACAAAACAAAACAAAAACAAAAAAACCCTTCGCCAGAACAAAAAACAAATCAGTGAGAAAAAATAAAAATAAAAATAAAAATAAAAATAAAAATAAAAAAAATAAAAAGAATCAGTTCCAGGTGTTGACTCTGTTGTAGGCAGGTACCTTGTGACAGAGTCCTGTTCTGTGCAGGTCCGTCCCAGTAAGCCAGGAGCGCCCTCTGGCGGGCGGTGAGCAGAGGCGCGTACTTTCAGGTAGAGACCAGTCTAGCTCGCCTCCGCTCTCAGCGCCCTTTCACGATCCCTGGGCCTGAGAGGCTCAGCGCGCTGTCCGGAGCGTGGGTTCCCTGCACTGGTTCCCGCCGCTCTGGTTTTTTGCCACGCCCCCCACAATGGCGCCGGGCCAGTCGCTCTCTGGCGCGGGACAGGTGTGGCTGTGAGTCCAGTCTCGTTCACCTGTTGACCTCAGCACACTTTCGTGGGCTCAATTGAGAGGCCCTGTGCTGCCCTGTTCAGAGCACAAGTTCCCAGAGCAGTTTCCAAGCCGCTCTGAGTTTCGCCACACCCCCCACAATGGCGCCCGGCCAGTCGCTCTCTGGCGCGGGACAGGTGTGGCTGAGAGTCCAGTCTCGTTCGCCTGCTGACCTCAGCACACTTTCGTGGGCTCAACTGAGAGGCCCTGTGCTGCCCTGTCCGGAGCACAAGTTCCCAGAGCAGTTTCCGAGCCGCTCTGGGTTTCGCCACACCCCCCACAATGGCGCCCGGCCGGTCGCTCTCTGGCGCGGGGCAGCTGTGGCTGAGAGACACTCACCGCCGGTCAGCGCCATTCTCCGCCGCTCCCCTGCCCTGCCGCTGTCTCAGGATCCTCCGTGGGGGCTCCCTGGGCGCCCGCTGCCACCGTGTGTCCATAGAATTGAGCCTCCACCGGCGCTCCAACTCCCGGGATATTAGAAGGTGCGCACGTGCGGTCTGCTCCTTCTTTCCGTCTTCTTTGTTGGAAGTCACCCGTCACTGGTGCCGGGGGTCCCAGATTGCACTTCAGAACTTCTCTGGGTTTCGGGGAGGCATCTCCCCCCCCTGCGCTTTCCGGGTCGCTATATTCTCGTGTTCCAATGGTAACTTTTAGAGAGAGTTTCGTTACCTGCTTCTTACTCATCCGCCATCTTCAAGTAATATAAAATTTAAGGCCACTCATGATCATCTCAGGGATGTTTCTCAGAGTACCACTTGTTCACGCTGCTCCATTAAATTGCCTTAAAGTAAAATGAGATCCTTGAGTAAATAAGCTTTAACATATCTGAAGCAGTCTCACCTCTGCTGAAATTCATAGGATAGTAATCTAAAGTAGATGTTGTCAGGTTTTCAGATGAAGCAGGCGTGCTTATCTTAGTACACAGATGTAAAGAACGACATTCACTGGACCAGGAGACACCTGGAGGTTATAATGTTACATCTTGCAATAATGGAGATTATCTGTGTCCTAATAGGTAACATTATTTTTCTGTTATTTTTGCAACATCAGTGGATAGAAAAAAAAGTAACTCCATTTGGAGTCATGGATACACAGTTGTGATCTTTCTCTAATTCCATTCCTGTCTCCTTAGGCAGCGATGGGTTCATCACATCTTCTCAGTCCTCCCCTTGTGTCTCTATCGTTGCCGTATTAGGGCATATTTTGTTTGTTTTTCTGTCTTCTCAGATCGTGTTTTAGCTTGTCAAGGACTGAGGCTCTGTCCTGTTTCACTACAGAAACATAATATCTGACACTAAATGCTCAGTAAGTATCTGCTGGATTAATAACCAACCAAAGGAAGCAAATAAATCAGTCTTTTGCACACACCATAAACTGAGGGCTTAAACAATCACATAAAAGCTTTAGTAAGAACCAACAGTCAGAGAAAGATGCTTTTGCTTATTTGTTTGTTTTTCTGGCTTTCTTTAAAACAATTTGTCAGAGTGAATTGTGTTCTACCAGAAAAAAAAAGTGAAAAAAGGGATCACTGCTCCTTTAGAGAGTTTAGATTGGCAAGGCAATAAAATTATGGGTTCACTGAAATTGATAAGGATATTTGAAAAGGGTTATCTAATGGATTTGATGGAAATTAAATTTCTCTTCTACCTTCAATAAACCAAAGAGATTGATTTACTTAACACAAATGCTAGAAATAGGACTTAAGGTAGAATTGTCCCGAGACTTTATACAGAAGGTTATTGGATATTGATTAACAGTTCAGGACAGAGCTTATGAACACATCAGATATTCAAGGGTAAAGCCAAGTTTTCTAAGACTTTTGGTATCCCCAATACTAAATATAATGTCTGGCACATAATAGATTTTTAATATATATTTCATATATAGCATTTGTTGATGTTATCTGTACCTATGTGTACATCTCTATATATACTAAATTTTGCTGATTTTGTGTTCACCTGTGGCAAGTGGTTGTTGAGCAATTCTAAATAGGTTCTTTATCCAGCCATTTAAGAATCTGAGACACCATTGTTATAGATCCAATTTTTTAAAGTTTGGCTTCCTACATTTGGAGATTTAGAACACAGTGAGTTAAATAACATTCTGAAGAATTTCTTAAAACACACACCAGGGTTTTGTGTCTAATGACTATCCAAGTGGGAAGAGATGTACCACAAATATTTATAACCTTATTTGACTGAAGAACTTTTTCAGAAAACATGTTTTTCAACTAGTGCTCCACAGAACATCCATTAGAAATGGTACTGTTATTAATTAATCTCATCAATGGGATGTAGTTTTCTCACCACAGGCAAAGTTTGGGGTGGGGATCCTAGTATAATGAGGAAAATCTGAGAAGGAACTTGAAGTAGTGAAGATAAATGTCATTTATTTCCAAAGGATGAGTAATTTCCCAAAAGTCCTCTCTTCTCTCTTCCTTGGGAGGGAAGAATATGAAATATATACCCATGTTAGTATGCTCTTCCTGCTTCCAGTAATGATAACAAAAATAGTCAGTAGTGGTTGCTGACCATTGCTTAGAAACAATGTGAATATTTTCATGTTTTGTCATTGTTAGTGTTTTCAGAGTAAAAGAGTACTGGCAAAGAACAGCTGAAAGGTAAATGCTCTGTGAGCTAAACATAATGACATACGCTGAGGATATATGTGGGTGTTTTCTCCCTTGAAGCCATTTCTCCATACTCCAAAGGAGTTTAAAAACCCCAGGGTCTACCTCTTCTCTTCCTAGAGAAGATCTACTTGCATTGGAAAGCAAACTTTTGGGACCTCCCCCTTCTTAGGAGGGAAGTGGAGTGGATCTCTGTTTTTGAGGTAGGTTCTAAGATTCATAATTGCAGAGCTTCTCTTCTGTATGTAAATCTCACTGTGCATGCACAGGAAATATTTTCCCCCACCATTTTGCCCTGTGGGGACTGGGACATTGGCAACAAGTGCTTACATCACCCATAAGTAAACAGTCGTTCTGCTTCTCCTGCAGAGCTTTGTTAACTGTCAGGATAAAATATAGATACTAAAAAAGTATAAAGCCCTTTTTTGTTCCAGTTATTGTGAAAAGTGCTTTGTGTACAGTATCATATTAAATCTTCATAATAACCATATATAAAGTTAGTATTATGGTTGATTTACAGATGAATGGACAGTGGGTCAGACAACCAAGTGACTAGCCAAAGTCGCTCTGCTCCATAGACGCTGAGATGCACTTCTAACCTAAGTCAGACTGACCCCAAATCACTCTGATAGGATGTAGCTTCTCAAAAACGGGAATTCTTATAATGCCTGGAAGTCTTTGGTGCTCAGTAGGTACTCGAGACACATTTGTAGGATGATTGCTGAGCTGCCCTCAGGAGCTAGGAATGGGGCTACCATTCTTGGGAACTAAACTTCGGTTAGCAAGTCACCAATAAGCCACTTTAAGAAATATATTTAATTCAATTGTGTATTCTTTTATAGTTTTCAAATATATGTTAGGGAACTATATAGAATCTTAAAATTAAGCACAGGTAGAAAACACTTGGATTTGATAAATACGGCTGGCATACAAATTGAATTTGTTCTAAATGGGGTGTATGAAAATCATTCGTAGTTGTACACTAAACAAAAAATTGTGGCCTATCTACAGAGGAAAGATTAATTCTTTGCATCACAATTAATCTAACAGTTTCCAAAGAAAGTAATGAAGTTTAGTCCAGTTTGGGTGATTATATTAGAATAAAACTTAATGAACATATTTGTATATAAATTGAAGGGAGAAAGGATTTAGCCTTAGGTAGTAAAGTTATTTCCTGTACATTTCCATGAAATCCAATAATTACCACAATGGATTTTGTCATAATATGTAATTCAACCCCCAGTCTACTCAATCTATAGAACATAAAATATGAAACTGTCTGTCTGGATACACAGAAACTAAAACAATCTGGTTTTTAAAATGTACATATTTATATGAATAATGAAATAACTCCATGCAATTTTAAGATTTACAGCCACTAAACAGCAATGAACAATAAATTTAGATATTGACTACATGGCCTTGATAAATAATGTCAAATTGGGATCAACTTCAGCTAATGAAAAATATAAATGGTGGTTTTAATTGGACTAGGGGGACTCCTAGTGCTGTTAAAAATAGATTATTAAACACACAAAATAAATATCTTCTAGCATTTGTGTTCAATAAAATAATCAATGAAAAATAATTTTTTGCCTCAAACTTAATCCATACATGAGAAGTTCATTCGCCATTAAATTAGTGACTTTTCTGCTTGTTTATTATATCATTATTTTAAGCTCAGAGGCCTACATACATTTTTAGCTGTTACTTTAGCACTGGGATGTAGGTAGATATATGATTACTTTAGAAAGACAGTCATTAGTGTTTCTTTCGAATGTAAAATTCATGGACACGACAGGCTTTTCCTTCGATAAACATGCTAAAATTACTGTCATGTTTATTCTGGTTCATCATGAGGAGCATCTGGCTTTTTGTACCATATTACAAAAAGTTCTACCAGAAATTAACATTAAGATACTTCAAGATTTAGAAATCTACTCACCTTTCTTCTCCCTGCTTTATTACCATCTTATGCTTTCACTATATCTATCATTTTAGGAGGTATGAGGGACTTATTAGACAGAATTTTTATTTATTTATTTATTTATTTATTTTTGAGACAGGGTCTTGCTGTGTAGTTCAGGCTGGTTTTAAAGTCACTATGCAGCCCAGACTGGCGTTGAACTCACGGCAATCCTTCTGCCTCAGCCTCCTGAGTGCTGGGATTACAGGTATGTGCCACCTCTCCCAGGCTAGATAAAAAACTTTAAAAATATGCACTCAAAAAATAGAGTGCAAGCCTTCAAAATAGAGAAAGGCACACTATAGTTTGGAGCTAGGAATATTTATGTGTTTTTAGTGGTGGAAATTTGTGGAATTTGTGAATCTACAGTCTTGGTCTTGTTTGGGGGCTGGCTCATCCACAGAACAAAAATGGCCCATTCCTAGGGGAAAACTATTATTTGTGACAAAGGCTATTTTATAGTGAAAAGGAGTAGTCTATCCACAGGTACAAGGAGCATTTGCAAGTAGAAAGGGAATCTCTGAACAGGTGAAAGGGAGTTGCCCAGTTTTACTGTGTTCTGGGAGAAGAGAAAAAAATTTTTAACAAGGCTTGTGTCCTGAAGCTGCAGTTTTCATTTTTTAAATTGTTATTTTCCTTGTATCCTTTTTACCTATATTCATTTCTTCTATCATACCTTCTTGTTCCCCCTGCCTCTTAGACTTTGATCCTTTGTTTTTAAGGGATACAGAAGGACCAAAAGTTCATCTTCTTATTACTGCTTCAGCTAAGGAATGGACATTGTCCTGTCTAGCCAGGGATCAGAGGTCTCACCTTGATTTATCTAAAGGAGACAAATGAAGATGGGTTTTGTTCTTGAATGAACCATCTTCCTTTGATAATGAATACAAAAACAGTAGCAAGTTACTGATGGGTAAGTTTCATTTTATAACCATGTTAAATAACCAGGAGCCACACATTAAAAGTAGAAGAATATTGATGAATAACACTTCAAAAAATGGTAGAAGTCAGTAGCATTTGGAATAAGCCTTTTATCTTTAATATGACTTCTATTTTGAGGTATTTACCCAAACATAACAGGTAGAGTTTAAAAGCATACAAATTTCTCCCTGTTTTGTTAATAAGAAATTTAATGTTTTCATATGGCAAGTGAATACGCTAAAGACATTTATGTT
This sequence comes from Erethizon dorsatum, assembly GCA_028451465.1. Taxonomy (NCBI): domain Eukaryota; kingdom Metazoa; phylum Chordata; class Mammalia; order Rodentia; family Erethizontidae; genus Erethizon; species Erethizon dorsatum. Next base: position 47,710,375 of record CM051837.1, on the reverse strand, counting down.
CTTATGACTACTGAGCCATTAACATTTTTTTTTACTATAGAGTTTAGAACCTAAATTGGGCCTCTGTTTTGTAAACCTGACCTTTTATAGTGACCGGCTGTAGATAATGTAAACATACAAAGGTAACAGAAAGTAAGCTCATACCTCAAAGGTAACAAAGCTTAGTAGCTAGAATATTTGTAGTCATTTTTTTCCTGTATGGGCACATCTATGTAGAAACTAAATATTTACTGAAGGATACTTGAAAGTACATTAGAAGTACATCACAAGGGCGATATACCAACAGAGGCTCAAGGACACAATTTTAGAAGGACAAGTGGGATGGGGAGTCATGATTTTTGGACTGTAGGCCAGAATGTTATAGGTGCCAGTAGAGCCCGCCTCCTTTTAAATCTAGCCTAGCCTTTTGTTTAATATTATTATTACTTTCTACATATTTTTTGTTATACTGTCCTGCTGGGTCTTTAAGACTATGGCAAAATAAGACTTGTGTTAATCAAATTTATCTATCTACCTATCTATATCTGTCTATCTATCTATCTATCTATCTACCATCTATCTATGTCGAGGTCAGTTAAGGCTATCCAAGGGTTACTTTGGGGATGTGTGAGGAGCCTCTTAGCTAATCTAGTCTTTCACTCTACCAGTTGCATCATCTGTCAGGATGAGTCAGTCTTTCTCGACCATACAGGTTTCCTTGGAAACATGGGAGATATTTTTTCTTTTGTGACCCTCCTTTTAGCATAATGCACAATGGTTGGCTCCTGTCCTTTGGAGTCTAACAATCTCCCTGCTTGGGAAGTTGGGTGACTCACTGGAATTTTAGGTTCCTTTTAGAGGGGTCACATCATGCCCTGGGTCCTGGCTGATTTTGGAGAGCAAGGGCCAAAATATTAGTTGCCATGTTAGCGCCGGTACCTTCCTTAGCTTTGATCTTCATGCCTTGGTTGTTGAACACCCAGAAGGTCAGTTCCAGTGAAGGCAGGAGGCTTTAACAATGATAATCCTTTATGGGCATCAGGCACTTTGAAATACAAAGTATGGCCAGAGAACTACCACCTCTTTTATTAATCATGGTCAGGATTAGTATTAGGAGTCAGTGTGCAGCCACATTTTAAAATAATGTTATCTATGAAATTTCCAAGAAGTTTACTCTTAGAGTTGTCCTCTTTTAAAATCTATGATTTTCCATTCTATGCCTCCGTTCTTCCAAAATCTTTGTTAAGTAAAGTCATCTATTGAAAAACGGCTAAAGTTTCAAGAAATAGAAACCGATCAATATTTGGCTCAGAATATTTGATTTCTTGATGGTGGCCATTCTTTCTGGAATAAGATAAAATCTTAATTTTGTTTTAATTTGCATTTCTCTAATGGCTAGAGATGCTAAACATTTTTTCATGTACAGTACTGACTGGTTATTTGTACTTCTTCAGAGAAGTCTATTCATTTCAGTTACTCATTTTTTTGAACAGCCTTTTATTTTGGAAGGGGCCAATTTTTTTGTGTGCTCCTTTAATATTCTGTATGTTTGAGGAAAGGCTGGCAAAAATATGTTTTTCCCATTCTGTAGTTTGTCTCTTCTCTCTTGGTTCTTTCCTTTGCTGTGCAAAAACTTAATACTTGTGCATCTGTGGGGGGAAAGGAACCCTAATACATTGTTGGTGGGAATAAACTAATACAACTATTATGGAAATCAGTATTGAGGTTCCTCAAAAAAGTAAAACTAGAAATTCCATTCAACCTCTGTTCTTTTTCTAGATATCTTTCCAAAAGTGTTAAAGACATCACATCGCAATGATACATACATACCAATTTTATAACACCACAATTCATAATGGTTAAATCTTAGAAGTGGGCTCATTGTCCATCAACATATGAATGAATAAAGAAAATTTATACACAGTGGAGTACTACTGTGCCATAAAGAAGGATAAACTTGAATCATTTGTAGGAAAATGGATGCATTTTGAGATCACAATGTTAAATAAAATAAATCGGATGCAGAAACTAAAATATTATATTGTTTCTCTTATATGAGAAACAAAAAGTATAAAGAAAAACAAAATACAGGTAAAATAAAATAAGAGACAGATTTTTGCAAAATGAAAAGGACAAAGAGATGCAGGGAAGAGGGAGGAAAGGGAGGGAAGGGGATGAAAGAAAGGGTGAAGATGTTTTATATACATGTACAAACTCACCACAAGTAATATAATCACTATGTACTGCACACATGTACTAACAAAATAAAAACTTAAAAAGAAGATTTGGGTCTGAACATAGAATAAATTTTATTACTTAACAATTTGAAAAGAGTAGTGGAAGGAAGGTACTCATTCTTTTAATAGAGTCCAAGTCTGTGAAATTAACTACTCTGGTGTTACAGTTGTGACTTGATTTAAATGGATATTTCCTAAATCTCTGAACCACAAAATATTTGTAATAGCTTTCAAGAGTTGATATTCTAACTGCAGTGAAAATTAATCAGAAAAAGGACACATCAGTTGTTATGTCTGCATATATTCTTAGAGGAATAAGTCTTAAAGGTAAATGGCACACCCTGACGTGGTAATCCAAAATCTCATTTGTAATAATAAAATCTGGATAAGTAGTATTCCATTGTATAAAAATACCACATCTTTTTTATCAATTCCTTGGTTGATGGACATTTGGATTATTTCCAAGACAAACATCCTGTTTATCTTAGATGATATTATTTTTGCTGATTAATTGGTATTGACAGTGTGACATAATTGTTGTTATTGATGGATTTTGTCTATATGCCATTATCCAGATTACCTTTGTTTCATTACAGTACTGTGGTTCATTCCTACAAAAAAACAATTATATTGAATTCCTCCTCCCAAATTAATGAAGGTGGTTGGATTTTGAGACAGAGACACAGGACTATAGTTAGCCACACCAAGAGTGTATCACTGAAAAACAGACACTAACAAAAGGAATCACCATACTAGTACAAAAGTTGTTCCACTACAAGTGCCTGCAACATCCATACAAAACAAACAAATAGAAAACAATAACAGAAACATGAGAAGACAAGGCAACAAAATGCCTGCCAAAACTGCCAACAACCCAAAATCTGATCATGGGGCATCAAAGGGGAGGAAAGCAAAAGCCACACATTCTAATTATTAGAAAGGTTAACAGAGGAGCTTAAAAACTAAAAATTCTAACAACATATGACACAGAATTAGAAAAAACAATCCCAAAATTTTTTTTTCTATTATCAGGAATTGAACTCAGGACCTCATGCTTGCCAGGCAGGCACTGTGCCACTGAGCTATATCCCTACTTCCTAATCCTAAAATTTATTTGGAACCAGAAAAGACCTAAAATAGTAAAAGCAATTCTGGGCAACAAAGACAAAGCAAAGGGCATCACAATCCCTGACTTGAAATTATACTACAAAGCTACTGTGATAAAAACAGCATGGAATTGACAAAAAGACTGACCTAAGGATCAGTGGTACTGATTAGAAGATTCAGAAAAAACTCCAGACATACCTAACCACCTTATCTTTGATGACAGTGCCAAACACCTTCACTGGAAGAAATGTAGCCTCCTTAATAAACGGTGCTGGAAAAACTGGCTTTCTACATGCCAAAGATTAAAACTAGACCAATATCTTTGACCATGCACTAAACTAAAATTGAAATGGATCAAAGATGTAAGTATTAAAACAAAAATATTAAATCTGCCAGAAGATAAAAAAGGTAAAACTCTCAAAGACATTGGCATAGGCAAAGACTTTATGAACAAAACCCCAATCACACAGGAACCATGACAAACAAACAACAACTGGGATCTCATCTTATTGAAAATCTTTTGCACAGCAAGAGAAACCACCAACAGAGTGCAGAGACAACCCACAATGTGTGAAAAAAATGTAGCCAGCTTTTGCTCAAAGGACTACTATCTAGAATATATAAAGACCTCAAAAATAATCACACACACCACAAGTTTAAAGACCCAATACAAAAATGGACATCTAAAAAGAGTAGACATGGGCCGGTGAGATAGCTCAGCGGCATAAGCACCTGCCTGGCAAGCGCAAGGTCCTGAGTTCAACTCCCCGTACCCACATAAAAAAAAAAGGGCTGGTGACATTGCTCAGCGGCATGGGTGCCTGTTGACACTTGAGGTCCTGAGTTCAACCCCCGGTACCCACACAAAAAAATAAAAAATAATAAATAAATAAATAAATAAATAGAGTATACACTTCTCAGATGAGGAAGAAGAAATAGGAAATAAATATATGAAAAAATGTTCAACTTCATTGGTCATTTGAGAAATGCAAATTAAAACAACACCAAGGTTCCATCTCACCCCAGAAAGAATAACCATTCTGAAGAAATCTACAAATAACAAATGCCAGCTGGGCTGTGGGGAAAAAGGAACACTTCTGCACTGTTGGTGGGAGTGTAGACTGGTGCATCTACTGTGGAAATCAGTGTGGATATTCCCCAAAAAACTAGGATTATAGGTTCCATTCAACCCAGCTATTATTCACCTTGGTATCTTTCTAAAAGAATTCAAAACATCATACCACAGCAATGTATACACAACTATTTTTATAGCAGTACAGTTTGTAATAGCTAAATCTTGGAAACAGCCCAAATGCCCATCAACTGATGAATGGCTAAAGAAGGCATGGGGTTTTTCTTAATACAATGGAGTACTACTCTGTCATAAAGAAGGATAAGTTTGAGACATTTCTAGTTAAATGGATGCACCTTGAGGATATACTCTTAAGTGAATTAAAGTGGACACCCATGTGTAAATACTGCATTGCTTCTCTGGTGTGAGAAACCAAAAGTGTAAATAAGGACCAAAATTTATAATAGATATTGTGAAATAGGAAGAAAATCTTCAAATTGGAAGGGGAAATAGGGAGGGGGAAGGGGAAAGGAAGGAAGGGAAAAGAAAAATAAAGATAATAAAAGAAGGAAAAATGGAAACAAAGCTTTTGTAAATAAGGAGGGGAAAGGTGTTGAAGGGAGGATAAGGGAATGGGTAAAAAAAGAATCAAGTTGTGTCATGTACAAGTACAATTTCCCTATGATGAATGTGATCATTACATATACCTAAAATGTAACAATAAAATTAATTAATTAAAAAATAAATAAATAAAATAAAACTCAACAGGTGGTACAGTGAACTCAGAGGAGATATAGTTAAACAAATAATGGATGTCATAAAAAATGATCAGGAAGCTTATAGGAGACACTAACAAAGTCAAGCTGAATTAAGCCAAAATGACACAAAATATGAATGACAAGTTTAGCGAAGAGTAAAAATCCATGAAAGTGTTCCATACAGAAATCTAAATTTAAAATGCTATGCAAGTATGGGAAGCAAAAGTCACCAACATGAAGACAAAGTGTTAGCTCTATAAGACAAGGCTGTTTTCAGAGACCAGTTATTGAGCTATACCTTAAAAACAATAATAGTTGCTAGATGATGCAAAGAAGAATCATTTAAAATTAATTGGAATAAGTGACAAATCAGAACACAGCACAAATGGCATGAAACCTGCTTACAGAAATAATAATAGAAGCATTTCCAAAAATGGGAAAAGTATTAAACATACAGGTAAGTAAGGCACAAAAAACCTCAAATACCATAGCCATGACCAAAGAAAACCTCTCCATGACATATCAGAGTCAAAATTCCAGAATTCCAACACATGGACAGAATATTAAAAGCTATTAGAAAATAACAATGAGTCACTTATAAAGGTAAACCCATTAGAAATACAGCAGCCTTCTCAACACAAGCCTTAAAGGCTAGGAGAGGTTGGAGTAAGGTGTTTCAACCCACAAAAGAAAACAACTTCCAACTCAGATTTATACATCCTACAAAACTATCTTCAAAATTGATAGAAAAGTGAGGTATTTTAAAAGCAATCTGGAGCACCATAACAGCACTCCAAAAACTCTCAAGGATATTGTAAAAAAAGAACCATGAAGCCAACAATCCCAAAGGGTCATATAGAAAGAACACACCAGGCAGGTTGAGCCGGTATGCAGAAGGGGAGAAAAAGGAAATCAGAAACAGGAAAATAATGCAATGAGGCAATTACAGTGTTATGGTTTGTGTCTGGATGTTCCCCCAAAGTCTCCTACTGTCATGGGGGACAGGCTTTTTGGAGGCAGCTGAATCTATAGTTTGTGAATGATTCATGGTCTAATGCTGGGATCAAGGTTGTGAGAGCTACACCCACCCACCCTGCATATAAGGGATGGAAAGAGCTTTGCTCTCTACTCACTCCTTTGATGCTTTTGCTGTCTTCTGCTCAGCATGAATTGCTGTCCTCTGTGAATCCACCCTGCCTTGGAATCAGCCAATCATGGACTGAAACCCCTACAAACTGTGAGCTAAATAAACCTTTCCTCCCTTAACCTTGGCTGTCAGGTATTTTGTCTCAGCAATGAGAGAAAAGTAACTAAGACAAACAGGAATAAAAACTTTCAGTAATAACTCTTAATATGAATGGGCTTAATTCCCCCACCCCAAAAGACACAGAATGGCAGAATGGATTAAGAAATAATACCAGTAAAATGGTGTGTTTGAGAAACATTTAACCAAACAAAATTCACAGATTAAAAATCAAAGTATGGAAAACAATATTTCATGTAATGGAAACACAGAAAAAAGCAGGAGTATCTACCCTAATTTCAGACAAAGTGGACTTCAAAGCCAAGACTGATCAGAAGAGGCAAAGAACGTCAATACATATTTGTCAATGAAAGAGATAAAAATTATAAACATATATGCACCTAACACCAGCAAGCCCAACTTCATAAAACACACCAGTGGACATAAAAAAAATCAAATAAACACCAAAACAATTATACTGGGAATCCTCAAAACCCCATTGTCACAAATAAATCAACTAGACAAAAAAATGATAAAAGAAATCTCACAGTGGAATCAAACCTTTGAAAAAATAGACTTCATAGATATCTACAGAGTGTTACACCCAATAACAACAGAATACACATTCTTCTCAGTGGCTCATGGGACAGTCTCCAAAATAGGTGATATATTAACCCATAAATCATGCTTAATTAAATACAAAAGAATCAAAATTATCCTATGCATAGTATCAGATAATAGTGCAATAAAACTAGAAATCAATACCAAAATAAATCACAGTAAGTATGCAAACACATGTAAATTGAAAATTCCATAGGTCACAGAAAGAAATCAGTGAGTCACAGATGAAATCAAAGAAGAAATTAGTACCTGGAATCAAATGATAATGCCACTACCATATACCAGAACCCATGGAGCACAATGAAAGCAGTACACACAAGAGAAAAACACAGTGAATCCAAAAAATAAAAATAAAAATAAAAATAACTCATCTGGACTCAACATGGCTGAATAGAGGAGGATCCAGGTTGGAACTACTCAGAAAAAATCAACTAAAAACACAGATTATTGAAACAAAGGGAGGGACACACATCCTGATGCCAAAACCAATCTGAGATAAGTGACTTATAGATCAAACAAAACATAAAAGTAGGACTTTATAAAATAGAGAAGCAGCCCACAGGGCTGCCTGTGGAACTGGCACCTGTGCACAGAGCAGGAATTGCCATTCTGGGAAGTTCCCCCAAAACTGATGGACTGCAATAGCGTGGCAAACTCAAGACACACAGGATAGATTTGGGATATAAGGCCCTTCACCTCTTTTGCCTTCTTCCAGGAGATGCTGCAGCTTGGCAGCAAATTTCACCAGCACAAAGAGGGGCAAGTGATCAGGAACTGCTCCTTCCCTGATCAGCAAGCAGTTGGTTATTTTTTCTCTTCTTTTTGTCATGTGCCATAGCAGCTAACTGGAACCTCTAGTGACAATGTTAGGGAACCACAGCTGCAGGGGTGAAGATAGTGAGTGGAACAATATGACCCCTTCTGCTTTGTGACCAGCAGCATGAGAGAGGGACATGGACATGGGATTTAAGCAGCCTTGGGTCATGGTGGGACATAAGTGGGAGGTCAGCACTCCCCCTGCTACAGAGGAGAGTGAAGTGGGATCGATCAGCCTCAGGCTATCTCTGTAGCAGTGACAGGGACAGTGAGTCGGCCAGTGGCACTCCTCCCACACTGCAGCCAGCAGCATGAGGAGAGAGACATACCAGTGGGAGTTGAACAGAGGATGCTGTACTAGGGCAGGGAGGGGCCAACTATACAAGGGACTGGGAGAAGCTTTCAGCTGTGTATGTCTGAGGGTGCTACAGCAACCAGGAGAGTGATACAGAGACAAACAGGGTAAGGAGACGTGGGTGGGCCACCGAGGGACATCCAGATAGCTGCTGGCTGAAGACTGTAGCCCCCGCCCCATCCAGAGGCCAAGATGAGCCCCGCATCCAGTACTAATCCTATGTGGACTGGGCAAGGTTACCCTGCACAGTTTTGAGTTCTGATATGAATGCTACCACCGAATTTTGGAGTACAGAGGATTCTCATTTTTTTTCTTTGTTTGTTGCTTTCATTTTCCATTTTTTGTCTTTTTTGGTTGTTAAGTTTTACTTTTATTGTTTGTTTTCTTTTGTTTGTTTTTTTTTCTTTCTTTCCTCAATTGTTTTTCTTGATTTTTTCATATATTCATGTGAGTGAACACTGTCTCTTGCCTTTCTGATTCACCTTGTTTTTGTTTGTTTGTTTTTCTTTCTCCTTCATTCTTTCTCTCCATCTTTTTCTCAGATTCTAAAAGCTTGGGTGATCATCCTTTGCCTTTCAGCCTTGCTTCTGGTATATTTCTCTTCATTTGTATCTCTGTTTTGTCCCCTGTCCCTCTTAGATTCCCCACAACAGTAAAATCACTTTACTAAGGGAAACTCACTGCATGCAAATTCCTGGTTTATGCTGGATTTTGTTATATAACTGTAGATTTTTTTCCTATGGTTAAAGGTACCAAATTAATAGTCACTACAGTTTGTCAGTTTCTAGGCTGTGCTATTTGGCTGAACCAAATAGCAATTTTTTTATCCCTAATAATTTTGGAAGGTAGGATCTGGGAACAGACACAAAAACCAAAAGCCACTTACACCTAGAAGACATCTCTGAGGAGTAGACATTTCCCAGGGAAGCCTTGATACTAGTGATAAAGCTATCTACCATAAGAAATGTGTGAGCATCAACACAGAAAACAAATTAAAATAAAAAATAGAAAATGAGAAGACATAGATGCAAAATGCAACTCGAGACCTCCAGTCCCCTCAAGACAAGTCCAGGGGACAATGAGATAGAGGAAATCAGAAGCCACCCACCTGAATTTTCTGACATGGTAGCAGCAGAAGTAAAAATACAGATGAATGAGGTTATAGAGAAAATCAGATCAGAAATAATCTTGCAGGTAATAAAAAGACATTATGATCAAAATGAAGGACTTTCCCAGTGAATCAAGAGGAGATGCAGATAAAGAAAATATAGAAGAGCTTAGGAAAATTATGGAAACCATTAATGCCCAACATAGAAAAAAATGGAACCCATGAAACAGAGTCAAACAGATATACAGAAGATTAAAAACTCCATTGAAAGTATACACAGCCAATTGAACCAAAGTGAGGACAGAATACCAGATCTAGAATAGGATTGTGGTTAGCAATTATGAAAAGAAAGACTTCTTAAAAATAGCAAGGGATCATGAAAAATCAATCCAACAGCTGCAAGATGATGAAAGAACAATATAAGATTGATCAGAGTCAATGAGAAAGCAGGAGACACAGCAAATCCCATAAAATGAAACCTATTCACAGAAATAAAGGCAGAAAACTTCCCAAGCATGGAAAAAGAACTTGACATACAAATAAATGAGGCATATAGAACTCCAATTAACCATGACTAAAAAAAAACCTACTGATATACTTAAGACCCTCGAAAACAAGAATAATCCAAATCAAAAGCTAGCACATGGAAAGTAATTATAAAAATAAGAGCACAATTAAATAAAATTGGTGCTAAAAAAGCAATGAAAGAAATCAGTGAATCAATGAGCTAGTTCTTTGAAAGAATGAACAAATAAACCCCTGGCCAATGTTACCAAGAAAAGAAAAGAACCAAATCAATGCAATTAGAAATGAAAAAGGCAAAACCAGAACTGACACTGCCAAAATTCAGAGCATTATTATTAGCCACTTTGAGAAAATATCATCTAGTAAATTGAAGAATTCAGAAGAAATTGGGAGATTCTTAGCTGGATAGAACTACCAAACCTGAACCAAGAAGATATAAAAACCCTGAAAATCCAGTATCCTGCAATGAAATTGAAGAAGTCTGTAATAAAAAATTACCCACCAAGTAGAGCCCAAGTCCCCATGGATTCGCTGCTGAATTCCACAAGAACTTTGGGGAAGATCTAATGCCAATGTAATTGAAAGTGGAGGAGTATTCCCAAAGTAATTCCTGCAATTTAGCATTACCCTAATTCTAAAACCAGAGAAAGACCCAATCAGAAAAGAAATCTGCAGTCCAATGCCTTTAATGAACATAGATAAAAAAATCCTCAATAAGATACTTGGAAACAGAATGTAACAAATTATCAAATAGATTATACATCAGGATGATTTATCCCAGAGATGCAGGATGGTTCAACATTGGCAAATCAATAAATATAATACATCACATAAAAAGAATCAAGAACAAAAATCACCTGATTATCCATTTGATGCTGAAAAACTTTTGACAAAATCCAACATTCATTCATGACAAAAATCCTGAAGAAAATAGGTATAGAAGGAGCTTTCCTGAATTTGATAAAAGTCATTTATGACAAACCAATAGTGAACATCACATAAAATGGGGAGAAGCTGAAAACTTTCCCTATAAAATCAGGAACAAGAAAAAGATGTATTCTGACACCACTCCTGATCAATATAGTTCTCAAAATATTAGCCAGAATAATCATGCAAGAGAAAGAAATAAAAGGGATTTTTATAGTAAGAAAGAGGTCAAAATATCATTATTTGCAAATGACATGGTTTTCTACATAGAAGACCCAATATATTTTCCCAAAGGATTCCTGGAATTAACCAAATTTAGGAGCCTACTAGAACACAAAATCAACACACAAAAATCAGTAGCATTCTTGTACACCAAAAATAAACTCACTGAGAAACGAATGAGGAAGTCAAAGCAATCATAATAACATAAAGAAAAATTAAATACTTAGGAATTAACCTAACAAAAGAAGTGAAAAACATAAACAACAAAAACTACAGTACTCTGAAAAACAAGATTTATTTTTTTTTTAATTTAATTTAATTTATTATTATTATTTTTTTTTTGTGGGTACTGGGGGGTCGACCTCAGGACCTCGTGCGCCAGCAGGCGCCCGTGCCGCTGAGCAATATCACCGGCCCCTTTTTCGTATGTGGGTTCCAGGAGTCGAACTCGGGCCCTCGCTCTTGCCGGGCAGGCGCTTAAGCCGCTGAGCCATCTCACCAGCCCCTGAAAAACAAGATTTAGAAGGACATCAGAAAATGGAAGAATATCCTCCATTCCTGGAGAGGAAGAAATAATATTGCCAAAATAGCCATACTTCCAAAACTCATATACAGATTTAATGTCATACTGATCAAAATACCAGTAGCATTCCACATTGAGCTAGAGAAAATATTCCTAAAATTCATGTGGAGCCAGAAAGAGCCTAGAAGAGCAAAAGCAATCCTGGGCATCAAGAGCAAATCAATAGGTATCACAATCCAAGACTTAAAGTTATATCACTAAGCTACAGTAATAATCATAAAAAAGTATGCTTGTGAAAAAAAAAGACATGTAGTCAATAGAACACAATAGGAGATGCAGATATATACAACTCCATGATCTTTTACAATGGGACCAAAAAATTACAGTGTAGGAAGGATTGCATCTTTAGCAAATGATGCTGGGAAAACTGGCTATCCACATGCACAAGATTGAGCATAGACCCATACCTCTCATATGTACTTAAAGTCAAAATGGATCAAAGAACTAAATCTTAGAACAAACACTTAATTTGCTAGAAGATAACATAGGTAAAACTCTTGGAGACATAGGCATAGGCAAGGATATTTTGGACAAAACCCCAATTGCACAAGAAACAATAGTAAGAATCAACAAATGGATTCATATCAAATTTAAAATCTTCTGAGCAGCAAAGGAAACAACTAACTGAGTGAAGAGACAACCTACACAATGGGAAAAAGTTGTTGCAGCTATTCCTCAGACAGAGGGATGACATCTAGGTTGTGGAAAGAACTCAAAAAAATTAGACAACCCAAGTAAAAGATCCAATCAAAATATGGCCTACTGAAATAAAAAGAAACTTCTCAAAAGAAGAAATACAAATGCCCAAGATATACATTTAAAAATGCTCATCTTGGCTATTAGAGAAATGCAAGTTAAAACACTGAGATTTCATCTTACTCCAGAAAGAATGGGTATCATCAAGAAATCAACTAACAACAAATGCTGATGAAGCTGTAGGGAAAAAAGAAACATCTATACATTATTAGTAAACTAGTACAACCACTGTGGCAATCAGTATGGCAATTCCTCAAAAATCTAAAACCATAAATTTCATTTGACCCAGCCTTTGGTCCTTCTAGGTACTCTCCTTGTGATAGTTAATTAACCAGTTGTCAACTTGAGTGGGAACACCCAGCTGATTTAAGTCAGCATGGTTGTCAGAATGGTATAAAAGGAGGGAAGGATTTTGTGCTGCTTTTACTTGGAAGAGCTTCTTTGTGGCAGTTATTCAAAAGAGCTTTGGCTGTTTTTTTCCTTCGGAGTCCCAGTCCTCACCATCACCAATGATGGCTGCTGTTCTCTTCATAGGAGCTCTGGAGTTCGCCTTTGCCTTGGGTGTCATCTCTTGGCTTCTGGCACAGATTCTCTAGTCTCCAGCACTGGCTCTTGGGCTTTCCAGTGCAGACCCTTCAGTCTTCCATCACAAATTGCTCAGACTCCTGATACAGACTAATACAGGACATAGCTGTGGGCTCCAGGCATTGGCTGGATTCTTCAGATCTCTAGCACACAGACAGGTCTCTTGCACTCTTCTACCTTTGACTCTGTGGGTGGATATTTTCAGTTAATCTTTTAAATTTCTGTGTCCTGCATTAATGTTTGTCTTGCAAATACTGACTACAACATTCCTGAAAGATTTAAAGACCTCATATTACACTGATACAGGCACACCCATATAGCAGCACAGTCCACTATAGTTAAATCTTGGAAGTGGCCTACATGTCCATCAACAGATGAACAGATAAAGAACATGAAGTATTTATGCACAGTGGAGTACTAGTCTTCCATGAAGATAAACTTAAATCACTTGTAGGAAAATGGATGCACATTGAGACCATAATGTTAAGTGAAATAAATCAAACATACGGCTTAAATATCTCAGCTTTCTTTTATATCACAAACTGAAATTATATAGAGAGAGCAAAACAAACCACAGAAAATAGAAAAATATGGAAATAGGTCTCTTGCAAAACGGAAGGGCACCAAAAGATGGAGGGAGGTGGAAGAGATGAGAGGATAAGGCAATTAAAAAAAGAATTAAGTCATGTTATCCACATGTACCAGTTCCCCGCAAGAATGTGATCATTATATATTACAAATGTACTAATTAAAAAATAAGAGAGAATATGTCTAAAAAGATGATGTAATATAAAGAATATTAAAAGTTACTAAAGAATAGCATAGAAAAGAAAAAGAATGCCCAAGTTGTTTATGAAAGAAAAAAAAACTATGTTGTAAGTAATATGCAATGTGTATGCAATGATACCACACACAGAAAACTATCTTTGATGATGAATCAAGTTTTATAAAAAAGTTATTAGAAAAAGCATTGAACACAATATTAAAAAATGATCCACTAAGATCAGAAACAAAAATTGTTCCATTGTTGGGTAATACATGAATTATATTCAGAGAAAAAGAAATTTCAAGGTTGATTTACTCAAGATGCTGAAAGGGAATGTAATAAAATGCATTGTTATTCTTGATAAAAACTCTTAATGCAAGAACAAATAGGTATTTACCTCATCAAATAAAATATCCCTATGACCACAAAAAGATAGCATTGTGCATGAAAAAGTGAAAGAAATACTCCTACCAGAGGATATATATATATTAGAATTAGACAATTTAAAAAAGAATGCAATGAAGAGAGTTGAAGAGAGGACTATGTCTTAGTTACTTTTCTCATTGCTATGACAAGATAACCAACAACCACAAGTTAAGGAAGGAAAGGTTTATTTAGCACAATTTGTAAAGGTTTCAGTCAATAATCAGCTGGCAGCAAGGCAAGGTGGCACAGAGGAGCAACTGTTCATAGCAGCAGAAGACAGCAAAAGCAACAAGAGAGGGAGACAAGGCTCTTTCTGTCCCTTATATTGTATGCAGGCTACCTGCCCTAACATGAGCATAGCACTCCCATCCTTAATCCTTGCCAGAACTATGCCAAACCAATCAGTGGACTGATTTACTAATCACACACCCTTAATCCCAGCATCACACACTGTAGATTCTTTCAGCCACCTCTGAGAAAGCTCTACGACCACATGAGGCTTTGGGGTGAACATCTAGACACGAACCAAAACAGACTACAAGAAAATAAAAAAAACAATGAAAGCTAACTCAGTGTGGTACTAGCTTATGAATAGTATTATAGGCAAATTGAAGTAAAAAGAAAACACAAAAATAAATACAAATGTACATAGGAATTTACTTGATAAACATGACTTTTTAGATTAAGCAAGAAATATGTATCAATCAATAACTATCGTTGAGAATCATGGCTGCCATCTAGGGAATAAATGTTGGATTTATACCTTATATTTTAAATGAAAATGACTTCTAAATTAAAGATTTAAGGAGTTTTTAAGATGAAAGTAGAAATAGATTAGAAATCATTAGAAATATTTTCATAAGTATTTAATTAAAGGCACTTTATATATAATACAAACTTCAAGAGTATGAATAAAAAAATTGATAAGTTATACAAAAATTGAAAGTTTGCATACCAAAATCTATTGTGATCAAGGGTAAGACAAATGAAAAATGGAGAAATACATTTGCAAATAACATTACAAAGAACTATTATAAAATGTGTTTAATATTACATACAATAAGATAAATAAAATGTAATTACTTTTGAGATAAATTTCCTCTCATCAGATTCACAATTATAAAGTTTGATAATATATGTTTAGGTAAGGGTAAGAAGACAATCCTCTTGCTTTGCCTCTGTGCAGGGCAATTTTGATAATTATGTTTTAAAAGTAAATGTAGCTGTCATCTAGCTCTTCCACTTCAAGTACTCTGTCACATGCATGTGTTCCAAAATACATAAATGATGTTAGTAATTTGATTCTTTATGGCAGTACTTCTAATAGGAAAAATTAGAAACAAATTATCTTTAATAAGAAACTGATTAAGTTGCAGTGTATGTACAGTGGAATTATAGTACTCACAGAATGGGAAAATTATACAATAATAAAATATAGAAAAAACTATTAGATATGAGAAAAGTATATACAGTAAATGAAAATTTGGAGAAAATGGATAAAGAGAGCATGAGTTGGGAGATAGGCACAAACTCTTCTAGAACTGAACAGTTCTTCCAATTTGTAGTTTTTGTTTACACAAGAAATTGCCATTTAAATATTTAGTGGATACATTTTGCTTTTATTTCACTCCCACATTTGTTTGCTTGGTTTTCTTCCTTCCCTTGTGACACACAAATGGTAGAAGGAGACTTAACATACAAGAAATAAAAACAAAAGAGGCTATTTTCAGCTTTAGTGTGTTTGTTAGCCAGCCAACATCCACCACAGTTGTCACTAAGATATAAGTATGTGCCAAGTATAATCATCCCAGCTTTCCGCCTCTGGTATTATAGTTTAATCAAAGAGCCAAATAGCATTTACTATCTTACACTGTTTTACTGTATTTTTATAATACATACTATAAAGACATTTTCTGTTTGCTAATATCATATCCTTTCTTGGTCCAAAGCCAATAGTAAAGTCAAGACCTTGTAATTTATTTTCTCTAGTAAATAATTCTCATTTGTTCACTATTAGTAAAATAAAATCTTAGTAGCATATTTGGCTATTAGACTATATTGCAAGACTAGCTCAATAGAAAGCAAAAAGGATCCATTGAACATCTCTTAGAGTTAAGTAGTATTTTATTAAATGGTAAAGAAAAGTAGGACATTAGATAAAAGGCATAAGAGCATTTACAGACATTGACAGAAAAACCAATGACACAATTTAAGGTTTGAAAATGGTATCTGTGTTAGTCAGATTTTCATTTCTGTAACAAAATACCACAGGAAACAACTTAATGGAGGAAACATTTATTTTGGCTCACAGTTTTAGACGTTTCCACTTCATGGTCACTTGGCTTCTTGTTTCTGGGCCAAGTGAGGCAAAGGATCATTGTGGAAGGGTGTGGCAGAGCAAAGCTGCTTACATCATGGCAGCCAAAAAACAGAGACAGAGAAAGGAAAGGTCCAGGGACAAAATACACCCTTCAAATCGTGCCTCCAATGAGTCATTTCTCCCAACTAGGCCCCAGGCTCTAAAGTCTCTACCTCCCAACAGCACTACCAGCTGGAGCTAAACCTTCAACCCTAGCCTTTGGGGGACAACCCAGACCCAAACTGTAACACTATCAAATACTGTGTCTTAGTTACCTTTTTCTCATTGCTGAGACAAAATACCTGACACCCAAAGTTAAAGAGGCAAAGGTTCATTTAGCTCACAGTTTGTGGAGGTTTCAGTCCATAATCAGCTGGCTGCAAGGCAAGGTGGCACAGCAGACGGCAACTGTTTATAGCAGCAGAAGACAGCAAAAGCAGCCAGAGAAAAGGGTAGAAGCAAGCCTTTTTTCTTCTCATATTGGATGCAGACTACCCAATGTAGGGTGGGTGTAGCACTCACACCCCAATCCCAGCACTAGACAATGAACAAATCACAAACTCTAGATTCAGCCACCTCTGAAAGCTCACCCTCCATGACCACATGAGGTTTGGGGGGGCATCCAGACACAAACCATAACATTCTGTATTGGTTCCTTAGGTCTATAATAATAAACTACCACAAATTAGTTCTTTTAGAAAAACACCAATTCCTGTCTCACAGTTCTGAAGTCAGTGTTTTCAAGGCCATGTTCCTTTTGAAAGGACTAAAAATAGGATGTGTTAAAGCCTTTTGCCTAGCTTCTAGTAGCTTCTCAGGTTGCTTCATTTATGGATAGCTTTCTTCTTCCTGCGTCATTTTCTCTCCGTGTGTGTGTGTGTGTGTGCACCTTAATGTACAAATTTACCCTTTCCTGAGAACACCAACATATTGGATCAAAACCCACTCTAATGACTCTAACTTTATTAACTCTGTAAAGGCCTGATTTCCAAATAATTTCATATTCTGAGGTACTGGGCATTAAAACTTCAACACTTTTTGGAAGGAGAACACAATTCAACCCATAGTAGTTTATCCACAACTTTACTTTAGACACTAAAGTTCATTTCTTACCACACTCAAAATACAGTCACCACATCTAAACATCCCCAAAAGTCTTCATCATTCCAGCATCAGCTCTCATCTAAATGTCATCAGTATCAACAACTCAAAGTCCTAAGCATAATTATTTAAATTATCCAAATTGGTTAAGGAAAGGTGAGACTTAGAGTATGATTCTTCCTGGAACAATTTTTTTTTTCTGATAAAACTAATGTAGTGAATTCTGACATATAAAATCTAAAACTAGAGACCAAATAAATGTACAAATGATCAACATCAAGAGATAAATAGCAATTTAAGTGCTACAGTGGTAAGACCATAGCAATAATATCATTTCTTAATTATACAGATGAATGGCTATAATTCTATAGTTTTCTGAACCTGTTTTATTTTCATTAACCAAATGCAAGGTTTTATCTATATAATGCTAAAGAAAATAAATTTAATCTATCTCAACATTACAGAGTGAAACCCGTTCAAACCCTGAACTCTATTCATCGAGTCATATTCAAAATAAAAAATAATATTATCTCATAATACCCAAGATTTGCCACACTTTTACCCAATTAGCTTTAAGATTACTTGAGTAGGAAACCCCCTATAGAGTAGAATATTCATGAATATCATGTATATCACTAGACTTTAATGGAACATAATTTCAAAATATTTTTCTAATACTGTACATATTAAATAAGACATTTTTCTTCATAAATATTTCACTCCAGTTTTATATGATGTAGAACCAAAGAATGTTAGTGCTACAAAGTGATCAAGTGCTCATTTTACAAATGCCCACACTGAAGCCTACTGGTGCTTCATCAGTTATGTAGCATCATAGGAAGGACTATACTCACAGTCCTTGTTTTAGTCACTTTCCCCTTGCTGGGACAAAATTCTTGGCACCTGCAAATTAAAGGAGGGGAGGCTCACAGTTTCACAGGATTTAGTTCATAGTTAGCCAGCTCCAAAGCAAAAATGGCATGGTAGAAGAGACTGGTGGAGGAAACCTGCTCAATCCACAGTAGATAGGAGGCAGAGAGTTGCTGATAAAGATTTACCATGCAAAGGCATGCCCTCCAGGGGCACACCTCTTCCAACATGCCCCACCTAAATAACAGTATATTCAGCTGTAGACTCACCAATTGGCTAATCCACTGATAAATATAGTGCTCCTCTTATCCACTTACCTTCCAAAAGTGCCACTACTAACACATGAGACTTTGGGGAAAAATTTTAGATCTAAACCCTAACAGTCCCTATTTTGTCACAATATCAGAAAAGAAAGTTTTAGAGCCAAGAGCATGGACTTGTTAATAAGAGAAAAGTGTAGGGGAATCCAGCAGGAAAGGTTAAATAGACAGATGGACAACAGCAGACCATACACAAAAATAGATCTCTGACCCATCACTTCTGCAGTCATCAGTCCAGAATGGTCCAGTTTGATAAGAAATCGAGAGTGTCCTATTTTTTTTTTAACCTCTGCTTCTAACTCAGGACCAACCAGAGGAAGACAAATATTTTCCTCAAACTAACCATGTGAGATGCACTTAATCTAGTTTTTCTAGCTCCTGGTTCCCATACCAAAACCTTTCAATCAGAGCATATCTGAAGTCTCCGCCCACCATCCCTCTTATTTTTTTTTTACTGTAAAAGTTTCCAACTCTGCTGGCTGCCCTTTGAATCTCTGTGGAATGCAAATGATGGTGGCTACCACAGGCTGTGTGTAAATAGCCTGCACTTATTCTCACTTAGGTGTGCATTCTTTATTACCACAAAGTAGCAACACTTCTCATTAAAAGCAGGGTAAATAGCTCAGATGAAATTAAACCTGGCCTCATTTTCTCTTGAGTAGAGCAGAACATAGGCACTGTACAGGAGTGAGTATAGTGTTTCAAACAGCTCCTTCACATTCATATTTGTGGATGATTATAAGCTCAGGGGATCTTATTTTTCTATATTTTTAGGAAAAACAGTGAAAAAAACTAATGGATGTTTATTAATATGCATTTATCACGTATTTGTGGTTTGTAAGATAAAGAATGATCATAGTTGAGGTGTGGTAGGCCAAGTCCTGTTAGTGCTGGATAACCCAAATGACCCATAGCTATATAAATTCCAAATTTTTCACCAAAGCAAAAAATGCTAGCACCTAGAATTACATTCTTAAGTGCTCTCTAAAGATTTACAAAGAATACATGAGCTCCTGTTTAAACTGTTCCATCATGCATATTTATGCACTGTAAACTCTGGGCCCAGTTCAGAACCAGCTTTCTTGGATGTGGTTGTTAACCTTAATTGTGTCAACTGATTGGCTTGGTAGCCATCTACAGAATCAGTAAAGCATACTTCTGGATATCTTGGGTTATTGAGGCATAACCTTGGGTACCATATCTGGTCTCTTGCCACTTCCTCTCTGGTGCTGCTCCATTGTTCTGCTTCCCAGCTACCATGGACTAAGCAGCTTTGCTCTGCCACCCACTTCCACCATGATGTTCTGCCTTGGTATCCATAAAAATCATGAAGTAAATCCTGGGAAAACATGAACCAAATAAACCATTTTTCTTTTAACTTGTGGGTGTTAGGTACTTGTTCCCAGCAATGGAAACTGACCAGTATACTGGACTTAGAAATAAAATGAGATCTAGAAAATAGCATATGGACAGAATTTTATTTGGAGCTAGAAAACTGAGTCACATTAGTAAATTTTCCCTGTAATGCGTTCAAGTTTGTACATAAAATTTTCTAGGCAAAGAAATTCTTTAAGTGTATTGCATCTTGTTTGAAGAGATTTAAAAAAAAATAAATGATTTAATAATTGACTGCTATCAATCACTTTATGAGAATCATTGTATATTAAAGAAAATTACCCTAAGATAAAATAAGGTCTTATCAACAAAATACCTGGAAAAATGCGTGAGTTGTTCTTTCTGTTTGCAGTCTCTTTCTTTATCTATCATCTATCTATATCTATCTATCTATCTATCTATCTATCTATCTATCTATCTATCTATCTATCTATCTATATTCACAGCATCCTTTGTACCTCAAGGCACTTGTCTGTGTATAATTCCGCTTTCAAAAACAGACCCTGATTTCCTAAATTAAGAATGAAGACAATGCCTTTATTAAAGCCCTTGTTACCAGCCTAAAAGTACAATTGAATAAATGCAGAATGATGAATAAAGAATGAATGAAGTTGTCACTGTCCTCTACTTCTTGCCCTTGACATTGACTATAATTTCCAGCAGTAGGAGAGGGAGCAACTGAGAAGGCAATGCATGGCCACTGAATTTGGTTAAGGTTTAGTTACTACTTTAATTAATATTATTCAGCCTTCAAAATTTAAGACAATCATTTACAAAAAGGCTGACTTTTGGCTTAAGTTTCTATATTCATATACAGAGTCAAACTTTTATAACTTAGATCTAAAAGGTGACCCAAAAGGCTGATATATTCAGAGGTGGGACTTAAGGAAAATGAGTGAATCATAGGAGCACTAGATTCATCAGTGGATTAATGAGTCTATAGTTAAATGTGCTGTTTGGAAGTGGTACCTATTTGGAAGAAGTGTGTCACTAGAGGCATGCCTTTGGAGGGTATATCTCTGTCCCCAACTCCCCCTTTCACTCTGTATTCCCTGGCTGCCATGAGGTGAGCAGCTTTCCCCTATCACACCCTTTAACCATAATGTCTCTGCCTTGGAACCAGACATCCATGGACTGAATCCCCTGAACAGTAAACCAAATTAAACCTCCCCTCCTTTAAGTTGTGGGTGTCAGGTATTGTTTCACAGCAACAGGAAAGTGACTTATTAAGAAAATAGAAAATTGGTGCCAGAAAAGTGGGGGCCTTGCTGTGACTATACCTGACTGTGTGGTTTAGAAGTCTTTGGAACGGGTTTGTGAAAAGAGTTTGGAAAGGTTTAGAGGTACAGGCTGGAAAAACCCTAGAACACTGTAAGGCCAAGCTTGATAGGCAATTCTTATCAGTGCTCAGAAGATCAGAAAGTGATAGGAATGTCGACAGTAAAGGCCAAGCTTTGAGGTTTCTGATGGGGAACAAGGAGTCTATTGGAAATTGGGCTAGAGGCTATGCACTTTACATTCGGGCTGGCAACTTGTCTACATTTTTCCCATATCCTGAGTCTTTGCAAAAAAATGAGAGGAAGGGCAGTGGACTAAATAATCTGACAAGAAATTGCAAGATGGCCCAACATTCAGGTTGTGACAATACTACTTTTGGCTCCTAGGTTTATAGTGATAGGGGAAAAAGGCAGAACGGAAAATTTTGAAACAGTCAGATTGTAATGCAAAAGGAATCACTTGTAACTTAGGAGCAAATGTACATATAGATACTGAAGAGATTAGCACCATTAAAGAAAAAACAATACTTTGCATCAATACAATAGAAAAGATGCCGTGAGGGCATCTCAGGAAGTGGTCAGATCCCACTCATCACAGGATGTGCAAAGATAAACTCTTAGAAAGACTTTATCTTGGGAAGAGAGCCCCAGAGTGCCCTGCTTATTCAAGCCCACCTAAGGAAGAGTTCCCTCATGTTCAGCCATCTAGACCCTCAGCAGTCTCTACAGCCATGATCCAAGAAGGTCAGTCTACTGCTCGAGCTGGTGGCAGACCTTGGTATCATCCTTGTGTGCTGTTTTCTTTAAGCATGCAGAATGCAAGAGATATGGGGTCATGGAATCATTTGCCCAGATTTCAAAGGAAGGCCTGGGAGGCTAGGCAGTGTGCTCCTCAGAGGACAATATGTGAAACTGTGAAAGTAAAGATGATGTTGCTATGAGACCCCTAGGAAGTAGGAGATGAAACAAATACTGATCATCTACTAAGGAAAGATGCAGCCACTAAGCAGAGCCAGTCCAAGAGAGAGGCCATGTGGGTGGCAACCCTCATAGCAATAGAGGTGGGGTTGCCCAAGCCCTTTGGAGTTCATATCTAGCCACAATTTTCCTGGGTGCTGGACATGAAGCTATAGGATTTAATATTTGCCTTTCTGATTATTAGTCTTGCATTTCTCTGAATTCACCTATTCTTCCCTTTTAGAATAGAAATGCTTAACCTGTGCGTTGTATGTTGGAAGTATTTAACTTTCTTTTTTATTTTCTCAAGGGTGCACAAATAAAGGTTTGCCCTGAGTCTCAGAGAGATCTTGAATTTGAACCTTTCAGCATTGCTGAAACCATTAAGACTTTGGCAATTCTTAGGGATGGACTAAATACATTTTACTTAATGAGATGAATATGAGTCTCTTGGGAGCCAGGAACAATATGCTATGGTTTTAGACCTCAAAAATCTCATATGTGCAGAGGTGGGAATTTTGGAAGATGAATTGAATATGAAGACACCATAGTCATCATTGAATTGATCCATTGGTTAGTCTAAAATTAAATGTGCTATAAGGAGGTGGGGCCTGGTGGGAAAAGGTATGTCACTGTGGATATGCCTTTGGAGGGTATATCTTAGTCCCCAACTCCTCCCTTCACTCTCTGCTTCTTTGCTGTCATGAGGTGAGGCAGCTTACCTCAGCATACCCTTCCACCATGATGTTTCTGCCTTTGAGCCAGCCAGCCATATGCTAAATCCCCTAAACTGTGAGACAAATTCAACTTCCCCTCTTTTAAATTGTGAGTGTCAGGTATTGTGTCTCAGCAATGGGCAAGGGACAAATAAACTAATGGTCAATAAAGACAGGAATGAAATTGTTTTTAAATGTCACCAACCGATGCAAAAATCATCCCAATTCAAAAGAGGAAAAAAAAATATACCCTATCTAGGGAATACTGACAGAATGGATTAAATTTGTGATAAACTTCTGTAATAATCACATACAAAAGATATAGGGCAGTGAACATTCCCACTGATTTAATGAGTCTGTAAAAAAGACTATTGACTGATATTCTTTCCTTGCTGGTAGATCTACTTGCTTTAAGAAAACTTTGTTGAGTGTTAAGTAAATTTATTTGCACTCTATATGTTGAAAATATCTTACTGGTAAGACAGTGAGCAATTCTTACATCTGGAAATTAGAAATAACAAAGCATCCTTCATGTATGTGATTATCTAGTTATGGGAGATAAAATATTTCCCAAATCAGCTCTGCCATGAATAAAAAATATCATGCATTTATTGGACATCATCTTCCTCCTCCTTCTGAAACACAAGGTAACCATATTTGAGTTTAAAAATATTTCGTGGCTTGAAATTTTTAAATTCTTTCTTTGAGAACCAAAACATTGTAAAGTAATAGAAACTTACATTTGCTTTTTTTAAATGATTCATTCAATGTAGTGAAGGTAACATATTAAGTTTCAGATCATATTATTCCTTAAAGAAAATCACACTTGGGCCAGTGACATAGCTCAGCGGCATAAGCGCTTGCCTGGAAAGCGCAAGGTCCTGAGTTTGATTTCTGGTACCCACATAAAAATAAATTCACTTATACAAAATACTTTATATAAGAGATATATAATAGGAAGATACTTATTTTCTACTCATATCCAAAAACATGGGCTGGTCCTTCATTAACTAGTTGTACTTCCCAATTTCAGTTTGATTTGGCTGCAGAATAGAAATCTGATTTCCATACTGTTATTTTAGATCTAATTGTTACTTCACTTTAAATGATACAGTCATTTATATCAAATTTGCAATTAAGTATAAACATTTTTATGGAGAAACCTTGCTTTATCAAGGACTTCTTTTACACTCTATGTATTTGTCAATAAATTCTATTAAATTCAGGTTTTTAAAAACTAAATTCTTCAAATATACTCTATCTTTTATTTGTGTGAAATAAAAGATAATAATAATAAATAAAAAGACATCTGTAAAGACTGAGTATAATATAAAAACATGCAGCTGGACACACTGGGGCACGCTGGTAGTACCAGCTACTCAGAAGGCTGAGGCAGGAGCATTGCAAGTTTGAGGCCAGCCTGGGTAATTTAGGGAGAGACTATCTCAAAATAAAAAAATAAAAAGTCTAGGAATATAGTTCATTGATAGCATTTCCTTGGGTTCAATCCCAGTATCATAAAAATAAATAAATATACAAAAAACATGGAAACTGGAAATTATACTGCTGTTTAAGTGCTTTATAAATAATGTAAAGTCCTAAAATCATAAAATTTTTTAGAATGAAAATGAAATAACCCAGTTCAAAATGATTAAGATAAAACTATGGTTATGACTGCTTCTAGGGGAAAAAAAGATAAAGATTAAATTGACTTCAAGAAAAAATAAGACCTTGAAAGAGTCTTCATTCTTAGGCTGAATTTAGGTAGAACTCCAGAAAATCATTCTGTTAACAGAACTTAAATAATTCAGGATCAGAAGAACCAGTGCAGGTTAAACTAACTTTTAAAAGACTGACATAAGCAAAAGACAAAGATTAATTTGAATTAAAGGTTTTTACCTGCCAGGCATGGTGGTGTACACCTGTAATCCCAGCACTCAGGAGGCTGAGGCAGGAGTTTGAGGGCAGCCTGGGCTACAGAGTGAGTCCAAGGCCAGCTTGAACTGCATAGCAAAACCCTGTCTCAAAAAGACAAAAAAAAAAATGTTTTTAACTATAAAGTGAACAGGAAGATCCAATTGGTTGATCTTGGCTTAGCCTCTTCCTTTTAGAGACTCTACCATGAATAGTGTTGTGCATAACACTTAAATGAAGGAGTTTAGTGCCTGGTGTCATTGAGGTATGGGGATGATGAATCTGGTTATGTTATAGGAATATAAATTAAATCCACAACAATCAGGCCTGTGCACCAAAACCTCTAGTAAAACTGATACTTTGAAGGTCATCAATAATCTCATATTGGTATCTGCAGTTGTTTATTCTCAGGTTTGATTTGACTTGAATTATTGACAACAAATGATAGGCAATCTTTCCTCTTTGGAACAATCTTTTCTAGGACATTGTTTTCCTGGTTTCCCTACCACACAAGATACTTATTCTGCCTCCTTTGCTGGTTCTTAATCTGGTCTCTGATCTTTAAAGCCACATTCCCAGAGGTCAGTCCTTGAATCTCTTCTCCCCTGTAGCTACATCCTCAGCCTAGGGCAGTGGTTCTCCAAGTGCTCAGACCAGCAGCTCTGCACAACTGGGAAACTTGTAAGAAATGCCAATTTCCAGATCTCTCCAAAGACCTAATTAATCAGAAATTCTGGGATTGGGGCCCAGAAATGAGTTTTAATAAGTACTGTAGTTGAATTTCTTGACTACTAAAGTTTTAAAACCATTTCCCTAGGGTATCTTATAGAGTCTGAAATCTTAGTACCAACTGTAAACTGTGGATTGTGATTGGTTTTAAATTTGTAGGCTGGTTCTCTCCCTGTAAAGCCTAGATTTATATACCTGCTGCTAATTTGACTTCTCCACTTGGATATATAATAAGCATTTCAACCATTACATGTCGAAGTTAAACTACTGATAATTACCCCAATTTTTTCCAATGGGTAGTATATCTCATTTCATTTAATAGCTAAACCTTCCTTCCAATTGCTCAAGTCAAAATGCTTAGAGTTGTCATTGATATGTCATTTTTTCTCATATTTCATATCTGATTTACCAGAATATCCTAATAAATTTTAAAATATATCCAGAAAATGACTACATCTTCTTATCTCCACTGTTACTAGCCTTGTCAAATCATCATTATCTTTCACCTAGATAGGTGTAATAGCATTCTGACTTGTCTTCTTCCTTACTTTTCTGCAGTCTAATTTCAACAAAGTAGCTAAAATGATCCACTTAAAATAGAACTTTGGAATTCAGTTCCACTTGAATGGTATAAATGCACTAAATCCTATCCTCTTTCTAGTTAAAATGAAAGTTTCTGAACAAGTTACAAGGGTAAATTTATATAAAAAGACAACAAAATTCTCGTTGGACTTCCTAAGGCAAATGAAGGGGGCAGATTGTAGAAGGAAGTCAAAACTTACAGAAGTTGCCTGTCTTAGGGTGATTATTTTTTATTTCCTCGTGTGACCTTTCACTAAAGAAGAGGTTTTGGTGTGTATGTGTGTGAGGGGGTGCATCAACATGGTTAGATAAAAGTCCTTTAAAAACTCATCTTTCTGGGAGGTAAGGGAGGAACTCTTGTAGGAGGAAAACATGAGCTAGCCAAATTCTGTATATGAATCAGCACAAGGATGAGTTGGGGAATAAAAGATATCTTGAAGATATAATAGCAGAAATCTTTTAAGTGGTTTGAAAGACATAAATTTATAGCTCAGAAAAACAGAAGCAGAAATAACTGAATAAAACTTGCCTAGATACAATATAGGCAATCTGCTAAAAACCAAAAATAAAGTAAAAACTTGCAAATGCTTCTAGCAAAAAGACATATATTACAAATAGGAGAAGAATGGTTTAAATGACTGAGATTCCTCATCAAAATCAGAGGCCAGTAAACAGTAAAATCTACACATTCAAAATAATGAAAAAAAAGAACTGTCAACTCAGAATTATAAGTCCATTATAAATATACTTTAGGGATAAAAGCAAAATAAAGGTATTTTCAGATGAAGGGAAAGTAAGACTTTATTGCCTACTGATCAGCCCATAAAATTTTTAAAAATATGCTAATGATGTTTAGATTGAATGTAAATATTAGGAGAAATCTGTTTTGTTAAAAGAAACAAAAGTGGAAGAGAAACAAAGTATCTGAAGAATAAAATGTTAGAGTAGTGATCAACAGTATAATTCAGCCTCTCCGAGATTTGTAAGCTGAACACCAGGAAGGTGACAACTTGGAAAAGAGAGGAGGAAAGGCAAAGAGAGTAGAAGAGGTAGATCTCTTGGGATCAAGAAAGAACTCATGGGGAAGTTGGAGCTGCAGAGAAGTTGAAACAGAAGACAGAGCAAAGAATGAAGCAGTTTGGACACTCCCCCTAGCTCATGGGAAGGGGAGCCTGCCTCTGTAGATGCAGTTTGGCTGCCCAGGGACAATGGCTCCGGGGGAAAGGGTGGACTGGGTCAATTGTGCAGGAACCAGGAGTAGTCCATTGCTATTTTAAACTACAAAAGTGCCAAGGGATTTTCTCCAAGGTGACCCTTCCACACCACAGGCAACAACCAGAGAGAAATCCAGTGCAGCACCCAACATATTGCTAAAGAGTGCTTAGTCAGGTTCCATTTTGGGTTTGGGTTGATTATTTAACCCTAGGATTCAGAACTAGAAAAGAGGGCCGGTGAGATGCCTCAGCGGCGTAAGCGCCTGCCTTGCAAGCGCGAGGGCCCGAGTTCGACTCCGGGATCCCACATACAGAAAAGGGGCCGGTGATATCGCTCAGCGGCACGGGTGCCTGTTGGCACACGAGGTCCTGAGGTGGACCCCCCGGTACCCACAAAAAAAAAAAAAAAAAAACTAGAAAAGATTCCTCACTTCAGGGTTCCCAGTGTAACCCTGGTTAAGAGACAGTAACAAAAGTCAGTCATGGAGAGGAAGCAAGCTAGACAGAAAACCCCTTGGAAAGTTGACCTCAGGCCTGAAGGGCACAAGCCTAGCTACCTGTGGTGAGAAACCAAGCTAGGTATAAGTTGTTTGTAAACCCAGCTGGGTCTGAAAGTGCAGGTATTATGTACTTGAACCTGCTGCCTGCATCTAGTACAGATATGAGGTCTGATTTGCCTTCCCACCTGCCAATGTAAGCAAGAACACACATTAGCTTGGACAATTACCACTACCTGGGGTAAACAGAGGGGCATCTGTGATAGGGGAGCACCTCAGAGGCTCAGAGGCTCTGAAGCTAGGTAGAGAAGAATGTGACTGGGCTGCAAGCCTAGAGATCCTGCAGGGGGAGTGACTCATTCAAGAATGCAAAATCCGGGCCGGTGATTTTGCGTAAGCGCCTGCCTTGCAAGCGCGAGGGCCCGAGTTCAACTCCTGGAACCCACATACGAAAAAGGGGCCGGTGATATTGCTCAGTGGCACGGGTGCCTGTTGGCGCATGAGGTCCTGAGGTCGACCCTCTGGTACCCACAAAAAAAAAAAAAAAAGAATGCAAAATCCATTTTTTTTCCTGCTTTTGGACTCATTTTCTTTTTTACTCTTTTCTTCATTGTTTTTCTTGGAGTTTGTGGAATTTTTCTCTGTCCTTTTTCCTGTTTTCCTTTTTCTTGCTTTTTCCTTTTTTCTCTATTCTTTTTCTATTTTTTCTTTCAATATTTTTCTCTTTATTTTTCTTTTTTATTCTCCACATTTTTCTTCTTTCTCCTTTTTTGACTTACCTTTTCTTTAAATTTGTTCTTTTATGTTACCTTATCTGCTTCTGTAAATGTCCTTTCTCCTCCTTAGTAGTATCCTTTGCCTTGTTATTCTCTCATCCTTCTCTTCTCCAATTGTTTAGTCTTTCAAATTTTTTCTTTCATTCTCACATTCCTAACCCCTATATCTTTAAGTATGTGGCTGTTGAACTTCATTAATCTTCAGATAGTTAATTCTATGTTACTACTGTTGAGTTCTTTTCCATTGTTAGTAGAAGTATAGATGTCACATTTCATGGATATTTGCTATATGCTGATGTTTGATTTGTCTTAGTGTTTATATTATAATCATAGATATCTTTTCTATGTTTAAGGGTAGTACATTATTGGTTTTATGGTATGTCAATATCCAGTTTGTTTTGGATATGTTATTGTTGATTTTCCTGCTATTGCCAGGGTCAGAAAGTTGTTGCAGTGATGGGTTTCCTCTCTATGCCAATGTCTGGAATGCCTTATGTTAGTGACATGCTAAGGTCCATTCCCAAAGAACCTGGTGCAAAGCTAATTGTTCTGCATTCTTCTCTCTCAGGTTGATGGAGGTGGTAGGGCCTTGGGATAAAGACTAAGGACCATGGCTGCCCATGCTTAGAATGCATAATTGGGAAATATACACTAACTAAAGAGATCTGTTTAAAGGCAACAAAATTTTTCCACTACACATGCTCACAAACCTCACCACAAAACAAACAAACAAAATAGATATGAGAAGATGAGGCAACAAAATTCTTCATAAAACTCCCAACTCCCCTGGAGCTGGTCCATGTGGTAATGAGAAGGAGGAAAGCAAAAGTTTAATTAACCAAAAGAAAGACTAATCTGAGATTGACTGGAATAAGTATGGAATCAAAAGATAACACAAATGGTATATAAAACTTATTTAAAGAAAAAATTGCAAAAAAATTTCCAAATACATGGAAAGAATTAAACATACACATAAGTGAGGCATATAGAACTCCAAATAGTCACAATCAAAACAGAGCCTGTGCACAACACATCATACTCAAAATTCCAGAAGTCCAACACAAGGACAAAACCTTAAAAGTGGTTAGAGAAAAGCAGAGAATCACTTATAAAGTAACCCATTGTAGTTACAGCAGTCTTTCCAACACAAACCTTAAAGACCAGGAGAGCTTGGAGTGAAGTGTTCAAGTCCCAAAACAACTTTTTTTTTTTTTTTTTTTTTTGTGGGTCCCGGGGGGACGACCTCAGGACCTCGCGCGCCAGCAGGCGCCCGTGCCTCTGAGCGATATCACCGGCCCCTTTTTCGTATGTGGGTTCCGGGAGTCGAACTCGGGCCTTCGCGCTTGCAAGGCAGGCGCTTAAGCCGCTGAGCCGTCTCACCGGCCCCCAAAACAACTTTTAACACAGGCTTATATATCCTACAAAACTTATCTTTCTAAGTTTGATGGACAAATAAGATGTTTACGTGATAAAGAGTGCCTCAAGAGATTCATGATCACCAAACCAGAAGTATAAAAAATTCTCAAAGATATCCTAGAAAAAGACAATGAAACTAACAATGCCCCCCAAAAAGTCAAATACAATGAATACACTAGACCATGTAAGCATTTAAGCAGGAGGGGGAAAAAGAGGTTATCAGCAGAAAAATTGTGCAGTGATAAGAATGAGTCAGTACATTTCTGTGGTAGCTGTCCGTATGGGTGGTCTCGGTTCCCCAATCAGAAGACACAGATTGGCACAATGGATCAAATACTAAACTTAGTGATATGTTGTATACAAAAAAAACACACACCTAATCATAATAGAAATCCACAGTTTAAAAACCAAAGAACAACAACAACAATAACAACAACAAAAATATTCCATGCAACCAGCATCCAAAAAAAGCAGTAGTTATCCTTATTTCAGACAGAGGGGACTTCAAGCCAATACTGATCGGAAAAACAAAGAAGATCACTACATACTGGTTAAGGGAATGTCTTATTTACTTTCTCGTTGCTTGGAAAATATACCTGACACCCACAAGATAAAGGAGAAAAGGTTTATTTTAGCTCAATTTGTAGATGTTTCAGTCCATAGTTGGCTGATTCCAAGGCAGGGAGGCATGGCAGGGGACCATGGCAAAGAGCCATTGCAGAGACAGCCGATAGCAGGGCAGTCAAAAAGTAGAAAGAAAACAGCAGCAGTAGTGGCAGTAGCAGGAATCACCCTTTGTATTCAATCCAGGCTACAAGTCTATTGGTTGGTGCCACCCACACCCAGGTTATCTTTAGTAAATCCATCCAGGCCCACCCAGAACAATATTAATCCGATCAGTGCACTAATCCAGTTATCATGACCTATGATCCAGCCTCCTCCCAAAAGCCCCACTGATGAGTGCATTAGGCTTTCAGGGAACATCTAGATACAAGTCATAACAGGGAACAATTCAACAGGAAAAAATAACAATTGTGAATGTGCAATCACCAAACACTGGTGCATCCAACATATAACACAAACATAAAAATCTCTGATAAATACCAACACAGTTATAATAGGGAACCTCAATATGCCGCTGTCACAAATAGATCAAGTAGACAAAAGAAAAAAAAAAAACTAACAAAGAAACATCAGAGTTGAACCAAACCTTCCATCAAATGGACTTAATAGATATCTATAATGTTCCACCCAACAGGAACAGATACACATTCTCAGCAGCAGACGGAATTTCTCTAAAACAAACCATATCCTAGCCCATAAAACTCACTTAAGTAAATGCAAAATAATCAAAATTATGCATGACATCAGTTCATAGTGCAGTAAAACTAAAAATTGATGGAAAAGAAACCACAGAAATTACACCAACACATGAAAATTAAACAGTATCTTTTAAATAATCATTGGGTCACAGAAAAAAAATCAAGGAAGAAACTAGAGAGTTCCTAGAATTAAACAATAGTGCCAACACAGCATAGCAGACCTATGGGACACAGTTAAAGAAGTCCTAAAGGAGGAGTTTATAGCTGTCAATGTCCCCATCAGAAAAATAGAGTGAGTCCAAATAAATAACTTAAGGATGTACCTCAAGGTCCTAGAAAAACAAGAACAATTCAAATCCAAAACTAGCACAAAGAAGGAAATTATAATGATCAGAACAGAAATGGATGAAATTGAGACTAAAAACATACAAAGAATCAATAAAGAGTTGTTTCTTTGAAAGAATACATAAAACCCTAGCCAAATTTACAATAAATAGAAGAAAAAGCCAAATCAGTGCAATTAGAAATGTAAAAGGCAAAATCATAATGGATGCTGCCAAAATCCAGAGATCATTAATAACTATGTTGAGAACCTGTTCTCTAATAAATTGGAGAATTCTGAAAATGGATATATCCTTGATACATATGAATTAACAAAACTGAATTAAGGAGATATAAAAACTGAGCAATTCAATACCAGGAAATGAAATTTTAAAAATAATTACAAAAAATAAAATAAAACTACCAACTAAGAGAAGCCCAGGTCCCAAAGGACCCACTGCCAAATTCTGGAAGACCTTTAGGAGTGTTCTAAAGTTTATCCTCAAGTTTTTAATGAAATTGAAAGAGAAAGAGTACTTTGAAAGTTATTCCTGGAAGCTAGCATCATCCTGATTCCAAAACCAGAAATGGACCTAACCAAAGAAGAGAACTATATGCCAATCCTTTCATGAACCCAGACACAAAAATCCTCAACAAAATATTGGCAAACAGGATGTAACAATTCATCAAAAAGATCACACATCATAACTATTAGTAACTCTTTCCAAGGTGCTGGTTATCAGGGACTCCTGTAGTGAGTCCTTGATCTCCTGCCCAGTTACAGCATAGGCAGGAATGAAGAGCAATAGAAGAAATAGAGATGCAGGCAGGGATCTGGGATGATTGACTCTTCATGGGGAACAAAAGACTGTGGGCCACCCAGAACCTTGGTATTTATTCATTGAGGAAAATGGTGAGGGGATTGTAATTGGATGTGCTAGACAAGTGGCAAGGCTGGTGAGGCGTGTTACAGAGGGAGCAAAGCATTCCTGCTGAAGGGACAGGAACAGACATTTTTCTCTTGAATGAGAGGCCCAAAATATAAATGAGGAGGCAGGGTAATGGGTGGATGGAGGGAAGCGGGGGAATAGATTTTTTGCAAGTGGTAGGGGGACCAAAGGGTGGAGGGAGGGTGTACAGAGGGGAGGGGAATGGATAGAAAAGAATTAAGATGTTTTATCTATATTTACCAACTCCCCATGAAGAACGTGATCATTATGTGCTAAAACATGTACTAATAAAAAATAAAAACTGAAATAAAAGAAAGAATAACAAAAATGGTATATAGACATAAACGTCAATTGGTCATTGTTTATGTTATAATTGTATTATTACATCTATGTACATTACAACCTCACAAGGTATTGGTACAATTTTAACTTTAGACTTGCAAACATCTTTTAAAGAACTTGAGTTGAATTTGTTATCTAAAACTTTCCCAAAAGAAAATTCTAAATCAGATGATTTGAATATTCAAGGAAAAATGACATTGACCTCACAGAATATTCTCAGATAATAGAAAAGAAGTAATCACTTCCCAGCTCTTTTTGAAAGGTCAGTATAACCTCAATACAAAAATCAGACAAAATTATCACAATAAAAGAATTATAGGCTAATGCCCTTTATGAATATGCATGTAGAAAATCTTAAAAAATATTAGCATACTGAATATATCAGAAGCATAATAAAACACGAACAAGTAGTGTTTATTCTATGAATGTTTTCTCATCCAAAAATTCATCAATGTAATTCAGCATATTAATAGCAAAAAGAAGAAAATCCTTGTGATTATTTCAGTAAATGCAGAAGTCATTCGATAATAATTAATTCATAACAAAAATCCTCACCAACTAGAAATAGTAGAACTTCCTCAAATTGATAGTTTATCTAAGAAAAATATACAACCAATATCATACTTAGAGAAAGATTAAATAATTCCCCATGAGCTGAGAAATAATTCAATTCCTACTTATTATTGAATTGGATGTCCTAAATATTGATAGTAGATGGGGGAATGGAGAAAAAAATATAAATATCAGAGTGAAAAGAATATTACTTTTTTTTTCTATTAGTAAATGATTTGATTGTTTAAGTAGAAAATCCCAGGAAAAAAAAAAAGATGAATAGATCTAAAAAATTACTTAAGCAAGTTTATAGGACATAAGATTATTGTTTTAAAACAATCAATTGTAAGCTTTTAGAATACAATACTTAATATTGAAAGACTTATTACTAAAAAGACAATTCTCAAATTTATGTATAAGTCTAGAATGTTGGGCCGGTGAGATGGCTTAGCAGTATAAGCGCCTGCCTGACAAGCACGAGGTCCTGAGTTCAACTCCTAGTACCCACATAAAGGACAAAAAGGGCCAGTGATATCGCTCAGAGGCATGGGCGCCTGCTGGCTCGTGAGGTCCTGAGGTCAACCTCCAGTACCCACACACACACAAAAAAAAGTCTAGAATGTCTAAAGAAATTTACTCACTAATTCTAAAATATAATTTGCCAAGGACTTAGAATAAACAAAGCATTTTTTCTTGATTAAAAATAAAGCCTGAGAGATACTCTACTTGATTTTGTGATTATTCAAAGTTACAATAATTTAAAAGTTTAAGTGAAAATTTAAACATAGCAATCAGTAGGCTGTAGGCTGAAAAAGAGTACCAAGCACTAGACCCACATATATTTGGTCAGTTGATTTTCAACAAATGCACAAACATAACTGAATGGAAAAAATGTCTTTCCAACAAATACTGAGTCAACTGAATAGCCATATCCATATAAATAAATATTTGACACTTTCCTTACACCATACACAAAAGTTAAACTAGGTATGATGGTGCATTCGAAAGGACTGGGGCAGAATTGCAATATCTAGCTCAATTTAGCAAGACCATGCCTTAGAATAAAAAATGAAAAGGGCTAGGATTGTAGCTCAATGCAAAGGCCCTGGGTTCAATCTCGAGAACTAAAAATATATTAAGTTAAAAACATCATGGTCACAAAAACAGACTTTGTGAAGAGAATATAAAAGAAAATATTTTCATACTGAGAGGCAAAAGTTTCTTAAAACAGCACCACCATACAAAAGAGAAAAGATTATAAATTTGGTTTTATTAAAAAATTTTGATCTATAGTCATTAAGAAAATGAAAAGCCAAGTTACAGATTGGGAGAAAATATTTACGAGACATATACCTGATAAAGGGCTTTTCTCCAGAATATATAAATGTCTCTTACAACTCAAAAACAAAATGACAATAAAATTTAAGGTGGACATATGATTTAAATGGGTTCTTTAATTTTTTATCTAATTAGGTTCATTGGTACATTTTAGATATACATAACGATCATATTTATCACAGAGAATTCATCACCTGTACCTGATATATTTTGATTTCTTTACTTTTCCCACTCCCCTCTCCTCCCTTCAACCTGTCTTCCCCTCCCTATTTACAAAGCTTTGTTTCTATTGTATCTTTCCTTTTTTTAAATCATTTTTTCCCTTTTCCCTTCCTCCCTTTCCCCCTTCCCCCACGCTAACTCTTCTTTACTTTTGAACAATTTCTTCCCATTTCACAATATCTTTTGTACATTTTGGTCCCTATTTACTCTTTCAGATTCTCACACCAGGGAGCCAATGCAATGCTGACATGTGTGTCCAATTTATTTCACTTAAGAGTATGGTCTCAAGTTGCATCCATTTACCTAGAAATGCCTCAAATTTATCCTTTTTATGGTCTTGTAGTACTCCATTATATAAAAAGCCACATCTTCTTTATCCATTCCTTGGTTGATGGGCGTTTGGGTTGTTTCTAAGATTTAGCTGTTACGAATTGTGCTGCTATAAATATGGGTGCACATATATCACTGTGGTATGATATTTTTAATTCTTCTGGGAAGATACCCAGAAGGTGAATAGCTGGGTCAAATGGGACCTCTAATCTTAGCTTTTTGAGGAATCTCCATACTGATTTCCACAGTGGTTGCACCAGTCTACATTCCCACCAACAGGGGAGAAGTGTTCCTTTTTCCCCACAGCCTCTCCAGCATTTGTTACTGGTTGATTTCTTGATGATAGCCATTCTTTCTGGGGTGAGGTGGAATCTCAGTACTGTTTTAATTTGCATCTCTCTAATAACCACTGATGTTGAACATTTTTTCATATATTTATTTGCCATTTGTATTTCTTCATCTTGGAAATGTGTATTCATTTCAGATGCCCATTTTTGGGTTGGGTCTTTAAATTTGGGTGGGTCTGATTTTTTTCAGTTCTTTTACATTCCAGATATAAGACTTTTGTCTGAAGGACAGATGGCTAAAATTTTTCCCACTCTGTGGGTTGTCTTTTCACTCCATTGGTGATTTCTTCTGTTGTACAAAAGCTTTTAAATAGGATGAGATCCCAGTAATTGATTCTTTGTATTATTTCCTGTGCGATCTGGGTTTTGTTCATGAAATCTTTTCCTATACCTATGTCTTCAAGAGTTCTGCCTATTCTCTCTTCCAGCAGATTTAGTGTTTCTGTTTTAATATTTAGGTCTTTGATCCATTTTGATTTTGAATGAGTTTTTTATAAAAGAAGACATATTGATGACTAACCACCTAATATACTCTTAATCATTAGTCATAAGAAAAATATAAGTTCACAATGAAGTACTACCTGCTCATTAGAAAACTAAAATCAGAGCAATTGACTATACCTAGTGTCCATGATGATGTAAAACAACTAGAATTTATCTTACACTACAAATGAGAATTCAAAATGGAAAACCATTTTGGGAATTTTGGCAGTTTCTCGAAGCCTAACATATGAGTTCCACTTGTGCCGGACTTGTTTCTACTCCTAAGAAACAAATACATATGTCCACACAAAAGCAGATCTTTGAGTTTCCTCAGTAAGATTTACTTTAGCTGCTGTATTTTTAAATTGCAGTCTTCCCCCTTCCCTGCAGTTCCTGTCTATTGCACCCACTTACTGTATTTTTTCCCAGTAATTATCACCTCATGACATTTATTATGCACATTATCACTATAAACTTACTGGAACATAAATGTCATGGGTGCAGTGCTTCTGGTCTATTTTATTCATTCCTTTATTCCCAGAGCCTAAAGCACTATCTGGCACATAGAAAGCACAAAAATAATATTTTTTTAATAAATAAGTATCTGTCAATAATTTGCCAAGGAATCACATAATCTGAAACTTGGAGCAACAAATTAACAATACATACTTTTTTCCCCCTTTGGCTTTTTTTTTTTTTTGGTGGGTACCAGGGGGTCGATCTCAGGACCTCACGCACCAGCAGGCGCCCGTGCCGCTGAGCGATATCACTGGTCCTTTTTTCGTATGTGGGTTCTGGGAGTCGAACTCGGGCCCTCGCGCTTGCCAGGCAGGCGCTTAAGCCGCTGAGCCATCTCACCGGCCCCCCCTTTGGCTTTTTGAAACAGAATTTTGCTATGTCATTCAGGCTGGCCTTGAACTCTCTTTGTAACCCAAGCTGGCCTCATACTTGTGGCAATCCTCCTGCCTCAGCCTCCCCGTTGGTGGGATTACAGACGTGCACCACAATACCTCGCTATATTCCTCTTCAGACTCCCTATATCTGGACTCTGTTTCCTCATCAAACTCTTACATCCAATTGGTCAGATTCTACCATTCTTTATTATCATCTATGACCTATTGTGCTTTCTTCTGACAACCTCTTAGTCATTTTGACTGAATTTGAGGTAGTGAACTTGGTAGTGTCATTAATGCTGAGTTAATCTTTACTAAGGCCTTCCTCTATGTGAAGCATCCTATGAATATCTTACATATATTTTACCTTTTAACCTCACTAAAAACCCTAGAAGGTAAGCATTGGTCTTCTTACCACACCACAGATGAGAAGAATCAGGTAAAGAAAGGTAAACTAACTTGTGCAGTGTCAGGTAGGGGTTACCACTGACCCATGAACTCAGGCCCATATTTCTCAACTAATTATAGCTCTATTTGTTTTACATCTAGTTATGTCAATTATACGCTGTGTTTAACTAGTTTTACTTTAAAGATAATTTATTTCTAGGATCATGAAAGGAGGGGTGAACGGAAGGCTATTTATTATGCAGGACTATAGACACAGAACCTTAAGTTCCCAAGGTCATGCAACTAGCTTATGGCCAAGCCAGCTGGATCTTTCAGATTCCAAGAACGTCTCCTATACCTCAGGTGACAGAAACCATAATTTATCCAGCACATGTATGTTGGTGACTATTTACCAGATGCCTACTTACACTTTTGGCAAAAGACTTCTAAATATTTCCTGATTGTGCCTAGCAATCAAATGTGGTAAAAGCAATAAACAGAGTTTTGTTGATGAACACCTTGAAAAAAACTGCTGGACACGGAGTAATGTAACAAGTTAGATTCAAAACTGAAATATTCTACAACGACAATAGCTGTCTTCCTTTAGTTGCATAATACAACTAGAAAGATGAGAAAGGACAAAATATTGTTAGTATTAACCCTCTAGGGAACTGTAGTGGGCTTGAGGTAAGTGAAGTGAATTCCTACCCTTGCCTTCAATCTGGGGCTGTGCATGAGATCAAAACAGTTGACTAACAAGAATGTTTGCGAAAGATAAATGAAAATGATAGGTCAATGAAGAAAGATTTTCTGTCTTATGTAATAAATAAGCCCAGATTCTATAAAATTTCTGCCTCCCCAAAATGTTGACTTTGTGATTTTTAAAATAAAATTGCATTACAACTGCTATGCTAATCATGTGACATCATCTTTGTTTTTTTGTTTTTTTTAAGTAGCAGCTAACATTTATTAGGCTTTTTTACTAGTACATGTTTGTAGTACAAAATAGTTGCATTCATCATTGGGAGTTGGTACATGTGCATAACATATCTTAATTATTGTTTTAATTTGCTTCCCTTCTGCTCCCCTCCCTTTCTCTCTATCACTTGGATCCCAACCCATTTGTGTGTGTGTGTGTGTGTGTGTGTGTATGTGTGTGTACATGTTTGTAGTACATAATGATCACATTCCTCAGGGAGAGTTCATACATGTACACAACACATCCCATTTCCTTTTTTTTTATCTCAATCTCCTCCCCTCAATCTCTTGGTCCTATTTTCATATGCAAAACATCTATATTGCTATTTCCTATTATCTATTATTTATTTGCTTTTTATTTATATTTTGAGTTTCTCGTGTAAGAAAGACCATGCGATATTTAAGCTTTTGTATCAGATTTATTTCACTTAACATTGTGGTCTCAGTGTGCATTAATTTTCCTACAAATGACTCGTGTATCCTTCTTTATGGCACAGTATTACTATATTGTGTATAAATGCCACATTTTCTTTACCCATTTATCTGTTGATGAACATATAGGCTGATTCCAAGATTTAGTTATTATGAGTTGTGCTGCTATAAATATGGGTATGCAGGTATCACTGTAATATGATGTCTTTAATGCTTTAGAGAAGATGCCTAGAAAGGGAAATAGAAACAACATTAAATTCAGTTGAATTCAGTGAACCAAAATTTATTAAATTTCTTTTCTATATACTGATTCTGCAAGACATTGAAAGTCATACAAACATGAGAAACTTCATTACTATCTACAAAGAAAATATTCATTAATATGGAAATAAAGTAGTTGATGAGGTCACCAGATTGTAAGAAGTCAATGAGAGAACCTAGCAAATATGCCTATGATAGTGAAAAATAAGTTTCAAAACTCAGGCAACCTTCAAGATGCAAATATGAACTAGAAAAGACCTGTCTAGAAGGGACAGTGGAAGAGGATGAGGTAATGGAAAGAAAGTAGTTGTAGAAAATTTATAAAAGTTTATGATTACGGAAGTTATAGAGAAAGAACCAAGAAGATAAAAGAGGAAGCAGAGTGGTGATAGTGAAGTATTTATTAATTTACTAGTAGTATTTCAATTTTATGAAATTAAAGTAAAAAAAAAAGAAACAACAAAAATGTTGAATGGTATATATTGAAGGCAGAGATTAAATATAATGGTTAATGTCCAGCCTGCAGATATTACCTCTAGAAGAATGCTTAAGTATATACAGACATAAACTTCCAAAGAACCCATCAATGAAGTTTTAAGATATAATTGTGGTTGGGCTTCATATGTTTAAATTTAAAAGGTAAAATAGTCTCATTCAAACTATTATGCTTGAATTTCTTTTTCTGATCTTCAGTGTCAATCACAGAGTGTTTGAGAAATGAAAGAGTTTTATAGCTGTTAAAAACTCATTTTTAATCACATGTCAAATGCAGTAGCTGAATGGTGGGAAGGAGGAAAATGATCAAATTCAAATTGTACAATAAACAGCTCTAGAACATCCAATTTTGCCAATTTAGTGAAAATTAAAAATGGGGTACATTTGAAGTATTTTAAAAAGGCATATGGAAGTACAACAATAATTTACACAATGCAGTCAGCTCTAAGGAAAAATCTAAAAAGGTATTTAAAAAATATTTCTATTGAAGCCACACAATGGTGTGTGAAATCTTTATTTCATGTTTGCCTGTAAAGAAGTGTTCTGACGGTCACTGAAAAAGCAATTAATATCACAGGCCAAATTTTTTTTTATTATATCTACCAGTGAAAATAACTTCTAAAATTTTGTTTTTATGTAATTTGATCCCAGAATCTCATAATAGCTGTTTCCACTACTGGTCTATCACGATTAATCTTGCCTCTGTTTTTCACTATATTCTGGAACTTAGCTCTGGATTATTATAGTCATCTTGACTTCTATTTGTTCCTCTTTCCTCTCCTTCATAACAGCCTCTTCACCTGCCTCCTCCACTCTACTCCTAGAGTCACCAGTGTCAGGCAAGGGCATTTTAACTGAATCTAGGACCATTGCTCTCCACTGGGTTTCTCTTCCTCTCATCTTTCCCCCATTTGCTCTAGCACTTTAGAGGTTGATTTCCCTGGAAGAAAATCCTGAGACAAAGTTTGCAGACACTATTGTTAGTAGGGATAAATATCTGTGACAGAAATGTGGAGGAAGTAGGATTAGAGAGGAAGAAGGCAACAAAAATGCAGGTGCAACAAATCTTTTCCACGTTTGTGGCAGTCTCTGGAGTAAGTGTTGCTGCTGAGACTTCCTGAATTTGACTGATTCTACTGTGTCATTCCCCCTTGATGACAGAAAGGATGTGATTTCAGGTGAGAGAGCTTTCTATGCAGGCTGAGTTTGAAAAAAAATGACAGTGAAATCCTTTCAGCCAAGTGTCCACAGCTGGGAAACATGAGTATTGCACACTTTTGCAATATTATTTTCCTTTAAAATGCTTTAATAGTATGGATTTTGGATTTTGGAGGCAGAAAAACAAGTATTTATGTCTGCAAATCTCCTATCTTACATAATTTACTCTGTGTGAAATACTTAATCGCTCTAAGCCTCCTTTTCTTATGTGTCCAAAAAAAAAAAAAAAAAAGACCATACATAATTCTTTGGATTCATGAGACCAGGAATGCACATTTCTTTAAGCAGTGCTGACTAACAGTAGAATTAAAGAACACCTTATGTCCTCCTTATCATTAGTCTCTCTCTCTCATAGTGTCATAGTTTCATCTCTTTCATGGCATTGCATTTTCCTGGTTTCCTAAAACTTTAATGAATTCTTATCTGTTGATTTTTTTAACTCACCTTTTCTCTGCTCATCGTAGTTGATTCTTCAACTCGTATCTTTCCCTCCATGTTCTCAGTCTCCTGTGGCATCACGGCAGAGGACCTTGGGATTTGGAGTCAGATAATACCAAGATGGAATCTTTTTCTAATAGCTGGGGATCCTTGGGAAAATATTTTGAACTTGAGCTTCTTTATTTGTAAAGTCAGTGCAATATTTAAGCTAAAGACTAAAAATAATGTGTGAAGTATGTATCATAACACCAAAAACAGATCAGTAACCTATTATATCATTATTAAAATGATGACGATAGATCTCATTCAAGCTAAAATTAACAATCACTTTTCTCCATGGTTCTCACATGACCATCCCTAGTGCACGTTATTGTAAATTCCAAATATGCCTCTCAGGCATAAAATGACCCAAAGTTAACCCATAATTTTTGTCTCTAAGCCTGCTCTATCAAGAGCAGCAGTTCTTTCAGTGAGTAATCTCATTAATTTACACCAGTGGAAAGAAATGAATTGAGAATATAAAACAATAAATGTATCTTTTTGTATTTATTTAAACATGAGAAAGTCTAATATCCATAAATTTACATCAAATAAACTAATGCCACACTATGATGTTACTTACCTGAAAAGGAGCAAAGAAATTGCCCAATTTTCTCTTAACTGTTCAACTCTCCCTACAGTCTTTTCCCATTTTCCTGCTGAAAGGACATCTCAGCCTCAGCCCCAGCCTCTTAAACTTTTACTAGGACAGTGACAGTGCTTAAATATTGATAATTCAAAGAACTTTAC
Organism: Erethizon dorsatum; assembly: GCA_028451465.1. NCBI lineage: Eukaryota > Metazoa > Chordata > Mammalia > Rodentia > Erethizontidae > Erethizon > Erethizon dorsatum. The sequence continues at coordinate 47,668,068 of CM051837.1, read as the reverse complement.
TTTTTATGATGAAACAGTTTAAAAATTAAGTCATGACAGAGGAACTATTGAAGTCTCAGTAAAAAGCAGAAAGTCTTTAAAAATGTATTAAAAGATAAGAACTCATCAAGGAAACAGAAGAAAAGTAAAGCCAAGCGTTGTTTCAGGTAAATTATTGTATGCTTTTATCTAAAGTCAAGCTTATGAAGATCTTTATACATTAATATTCTACTTCTCTAGTCTCTTGATCTGCAGAGATAATTTGAATAAGATCTCTAATTACCATGTATCACTACTTGTAGGAGACATTTTTGTGGCCTACAAAATGATGGTCAAGGATACATTTCTAGGTTAAATCTTGTGACAGTTCTCATCTCTGGTGAACTTCTTGCACATAAGCATTGAAATCTTTATTATGTATTTTATCTAAAATAACCCTTTCGAATTTTTCTGGCTGATAACAACTAATTGCCAATAGTTTCAGAGCTCTGTCAATCAGTTCTTCTTCAAGAACTGATTTCTCATCATGGATTCCAGATTCTGTTTCTCCTCAGTTCTCCAAAATCACACCCTGCCATGTTCCCTCGGGTTTCTCAGTCTCAGATCATCATTGCTAGATTCACATTTTGGCTTGCCCATCTCCAGGCCAGTGACCATTGGATGTTACTGTATTTAACATCAAGAATTTCTGTTACTTCTTGGTCCTGTTTCTCTAAAAATGTCCTATGGGAAAGCATCCAAATCAGTAAAAACCACAGACATTATTCTAGCCAAGGACCCTGGCAGCTGTATCCTTGTCATCCTTCATTTGCTCCTTTCATGACCCAATTTGAATCTCTCCTGTAAGGTGCTGTTGGTTTGAACTTCAAGTGCAGAATTTTTATAACTTCCCTACTTCAGAGTTCACTATAGGGCCTATGAGCCTACTTCCTATAGTAAAAATGTGAAAGTGCCTCCATCATTTTGTCTTTAAAAATCTGGCTCTTTTCTAACAATTCAACATTGTTTTTTGTCATTTTCTCATAAAATCCATCTAACTCAGACTGTTCACTTTCTTACACTTTTGGTTACATTCCCCAGCCCATTGCCTAAAATCCTACAAGACTGCATCCAGGGAATTTTCTGTCACCTTCTTGAATCAATTTCTGCCCAACTTCAAACACTCAGTCCCCATTCTTCCTCCTGTGTGTGATATTTTCCTTTATTTTCCAGCCTACGTAATGCTATTAGGCATTTTTTATATTAAGCATTTATTGACAACTTATCATGTAATTAATACTTTTTACATACCACACTATTATCAAATAGTCTATACCAGTAATCTCAGTAATAGGAACATTTAATATTTTCACTTATACCATCACGATGTTTATATACTCATCTTGATCAAGTAGCCTCTAAACATCTTAGGCAAGCCAATATTTTTCATATCTCTCTTAGTCACAATAGTATTTAGTAAACAGAAACTTATTAGCATTTAATATACAGTAGACATTCAAATACTTGAAACCTGGCCCACTGAGTTTTCACTACAACCCAAGATATTAATAAGTATTATTTGTACAATTAGTTATATAATACTATTAGTTATACCACTAATACTTTTTATTATGATGTAAGAGAATAAACTTTGCTGTGCTCACTCTCTAACTACACTTACAGATACAAACCATATATAAATTCTTTGGCTTGTGCTATTGGGAATTAGTATAACTTAAAATTTCTTGTTTTACAGTCTCCTTATACTTTAGTCTTTGATTTTATGCAGTTCTTACATTGTAGCATGAATTAGAATCAATTTGAAGGCTTGATATAATCCACATTGTTGATATCTACATGAGAATTTCTGATTCAGTAGACGTGGGGTGAGGTCTGAGAATTTACAAATGTATGATGTTCTCAGATGACGCTGTAGCTGCTACACTTCGGCACACTGATCACATTTTTAAGAAACCCTGCCCTAAAAAAGAGGAACGGAAATTAATAAGGATTAAGATGTGATATGTATATGTACCAACTCCCAACATGAATATATTCATTATGTATCACCAACATGTACCAATAAAAATATTTTTTTAAAAAAAGGAACTAGAAATCCAGATACAGGACCAAATTCTTTATAGCTGAAAGGTATAGCAAAAATATTTTGGAAAAAATGCCAAAACAAACAGAAGCAGAGTATAAAGACCTTTCTTACACTAAAAGTCTACATCTCTTACTTTTAGGATCTTTGCAGCTTATACATCTTAAACTAACTGAGAGTTCGCTATTCTTGTTTGTTTTATTTTGTGCTGTTTGAGGGAAGAAACCGATTGTATGCATTTTTATGGTTAATACTTTCAAATAAATGAATTGTTTCCTAATATAATACTTTAATATATTTGTGATTTGCTTAAAATATTCTTTCAACTTAGACCTTGTAACACATAGTATTAAAAGAAAATAAACATTATTTACTTGGTATTTGTTCCTTAATTTAAAAGCAATATTTCCCTTGTGAAAGGTAGTATATGTGTACTTACATGCAATTTCATGATTATTTTAGAAGGCACAGATGCACCCATCTACTGACACCACGCCCCACCCACATACGGTAGTTGGAGCAATTGCAGAAGGCATAGGGTTGGCATATGAACCAGGGCTTCGGTCACTGATGGATCTGAGCCTGCAATCCAGCACTGTAGCTCTTTGGCTATGAAATAGTTTCAGCTTTCTCATCTTCTGTTTTTTTATCTAGAAAATTCAATAATAATTCCTTCATAGAGATCCTGTAAGAAATACATGAGATTATATATTTAGCCAGCATTAGAGTATGGGAGACATTTTTAAAAACTGAATGTTATTATTGCTATCAACAAAAAATAGTATCTATAGGAGGTGCTCAGTAAAAGTAAGTGAATGGAATAGTTAATCTTATCAGGGTACCAAAATATATAATATATATATATAATAATACATAATATCACTTTCAAGTGAAACAAGAATCAATTACCACCAAAATATTAACATAATCGACCAACTAAATTTGAAGCAAAATTTGTTTGAGTTTTTTACTAGTACATGTTTGCAGTACATAATGATAACATTCGTCCTGAGGAACTGATACATGTACATAACACATCTTAATTCTGTTTTAATCCCTTCTCCTCCCCTCCCTTACCTCTCCCTCCATTTCTTGGTCTCCTTCCCTTTTGCAAATGTTCTCTCTGTTTCCTATTATCAGTCTTTTATTTTTCTCATTAATTTCTCCTTTGGTTTGCAATATAAAAGAAATCATATGATATTTAAGCTTGTGTGTATGATTTATTTCACTTAATATTATGGTATCATGGTGCATCCATTTTCCTACCAATGATTTAAGTTTATCCTTCTTTATGTCAAAGTAGTACCCTACTGTGTATAAATAACGTACCATATTTTCTTTATCCATTCATCAGTTGATGAACAAATAGGCCACTCCCAAAATTTAGCTATTATGAGTTGTGCTGCTATAAACACAGAAGTGCATGTATCCCTGTAATATGATGTCTTTAACTCTTCCAAAATGATACCTGGAATGATAATATCTGTATCAAATGGAATTTCTAGTTTTAGTTTTTGAGGGATCTCCATACTTGTTTCCATAGCGGTTGTACTAGTTTACATTCCCACCAACAATGTAGAACGATTCCCTTCTGTTCAACCTTGCCACCATTTGTTATTATTTGATTTCTTGGTGACAGCAATTCTTTCTGGAGTAAGATGGAATCTCAGTTTTGTTTTAATTTGCATTTCTTTAATGTTGAATATTTTTTCATATATTTACTGGCCATTTGTACCTTCGAGAAGTGTTCATTCATTTTAGTTGCCCCTTTTTGATTGGGTATTTTGTTTGGAGTTTCTGATTTTTTGAGGAAATAGATAGGTTTTATCTGATTTAAACATTACAAAATGTACACATGTGTCAAACATGACATTATCCTTTAATATAAAATACCACTTTCAAGTGAAATAAACAAGGATCAGTTACCACTAGATACTAGATACTAGTTGTCTGTCCAAGGTGTAGCTGGCAAAAAGTTCTTCCCATTCTGTAAGTTGTCTTTTCAAGGTTTATTGTTTTCTTTGCTGTGCAATGCTTTTTAATTTGATATAACCCCATTTGTTGATTCTTGGCTATATTTCTAGTGCAATTGGGGTTCCGTTCAGAAAGTCCTTACTACCCCTGTGTCCGAAAGAGTTTACCTATTTTATCTACCAACAGATTAAATGTTTCTGTTTTAATATTTAGATTTTGACCTATTTTGATTTTACTTTAATTCATGGTGAAAGATATAGGTCTAGATTTAGTCTTCTTCATATAGTCAATTTTCCCAGCACCACTTGTTAAAGAGGCTATCTTTCCTTCAGTGTGTGCTTTTGGCCCCCTTGTCAAAGATCAGATAGCTGAATGTGCCTGGGGTTGTTTCTACATCCTCTGTTCTGTTCCATTGATCCTTATGTCTGTTTTTGTGTTAGTACCCTGCTGTTTTTATCACTGTAGCTTTGTAATATAACTTGAAATATGGTATTGTGATGTCTCGTGCTTTGCTCTTGTTGCTCAGGATTTCTATTGCTATTCTAGGTGCACATCTTTTGATGGCATAAGCACGGACTCAGTTATTTGTTATGTTTTTTTTCATGATTTAACTCATATTAATGTTGTGTAGGTGTTTATATTCACCCACACTTAATATCATGTTTTGCCATGTGCACAATGTTCAGTGAATCGTGCCTAACGACCTATAAGACACTGTTAACATAAAGCGAATGTATTTTCTGCTTATATTATCTCTCAACTCATTTTACGTGTTTGCTTAAGTATAACATAGTGTTACTCTTTGAGGGTGATTTCTCCCTTCTGTGGTTGTACAGGCACTAAAGTAGTAATGTGGTAGTGACAGCGAAGATGACCACCAAATACCATGAAAAACCAAAATACCGATCAATAATTTCAGTTGAGCTTCTACAAAATGATGCTTCCAAATAAAGAAAAGCCACCCAAATGTTTAAAAGTGAGAAACAACACAAATGTCTTCATTAGTAGCAGTAGTCTGCAGTGACTGGCAATCCCTTTTGGATAGTAAAATTATACGGGAATTACTGCTGGTTTTATGACAGGAAGGTTCAATTTACTGTTTGGTAATTTCAGTTTCTGACATTCACATCTTAGATATTATTCTCCACCAAAATAAAAGACGTGTTGGGAGCAGCAAAAATTGGAATAAAATTTTCACTTTTTACCTTTCATGTGTAACATCAGACAGCTGTTGTTGCTAGGCACTAGAAAGCCCCATTCAGCTACAAACACAAGCCCTGTCTGAACGATGACTGTGAGTTACTTACATCACATCATTTGAATGACACTGAATTGCATGCTGAGTGTCAAAACACGCAGCTACTCCGTGAGAGCTTGTAGTTATTGGGGAAGCTCTAAACAGAGAGTGTGTAAGTGTGTTATGTTCCAGGTGCTACAGATGAAAATGTGGAAAAAAGCCTTGCCCTAAAAGCGTGTACTGAATGAACTGCTTGTTTGGGGAAAATTATCGTATGAAGTAAGTCTCCCAGTAGTAGGGACAAGCAAACCACTCAAATCCCTCCAGGGATTTGTCAGCCCTTCTCCTACCCATCACTGCTATTTATGCCAGAGTGTTCTGAAGATTTTTCTTCTGCTATATTATCTCTCTTCCTGATTAGTGAATTTTCACTGTTAGAATTATTAGTGTTAGAATTATTAGTATATAAGATGGGTTAAACTGAGCATTTGCTTTTAGGAGAATAGTTAAAATGTATATATTGTTACCCCTTCTATCTCTTCAACACTCTAGTATTCTCAGCCTGTACTTGTGCAGTGGGTGGCCTAAATCAAGGAAGGAGAATTTCCATTATCCCTCCTGAAATTCCTCTTCAATACTCTTCATTACCTTAATCTGTTGAGATAATTTAGGAATTTAACTCATTAACCCTGGCAGAGCCAAATATAGATAGAACCTTATAGAAGCTCCTAAACCATCCCCCAGGGTATATTCACCCAAAGACAGCAGCTAACTGGGGAAATACAGTCACTCATCTTAACTGCCATTCATGTTGAAAGCTCACCAGACACATTGGGTAAATTGCCTACCTGAAATCTTGACTCAATATACCTAGTACCTCTTTTTCCTCCTTTTGACAAACTCTGCCAGAAAAGGTAATTAGGTTTGTCCCATGACTTTCTATTTCTGGGCCCACATTAGCACTTAAAGAGCACTTCTTCCATATTAAAAACTCTGTAAGACAATTTATTCAGGAATTTTCTTTCAAAACAATACTAAGTTTGCTATTCTATAATTTGTAGTGCTCACCTTTACAAAACATTTAATGATACTGTCTGCAAGTTCTTTAATAAGGGACTGAGATATAATTTATCTGAATCAAGAGATGTGAATTCATTTTTCAAAGGACAAAAAATGATACAGAATGACATAAGAGATGAGATGTGCTGAATATTAGACATGCACAGATTGGTCTAATGTTTGTCCTGGGAAAAGGTAAAGATTGCCCTACAAAAGTCACTGATAAATATTTTCATTCTCAGTTTTAATTGATCTTCCTATGTCCCTACTTTTTTTGTCTGAATTTCTCCTCAGTGTTTATGTTGATTTGAGATTTATGGTATCACCACCCCTTTCAAGAATTTGCAATAGATTCCAATAGTCTATTCTATTCAATAAAATCACATCCATGTTTCTTTAAGGATCTCTAAAAGTTAAGTCAGTCTTTAATACTAAATATCATTTCTCAGGCCAGTGATATAGCTCAGCAGCATAAGCGCCTGCCTGGCAAGTGTGAGGTCCTGAGTTCGACTTCTGGTACCCGCATAAAACAAAAAAATCATTTCACCCTGAAACCCTATTTGATTCAGGACACTGCCTTCCTTCCTCTTTCTCCCTATCCCATACCCAAGGATCCTCCATGACTATGGATATGGATTTGCTCTTGACTTCCCCAGTTAGAATTCCCTTCTACCCTTTCTATATGAACATTGTACACATCTTTCAGATCCACCTGCAGTGTAACACCTTCCTTGAAGGCTCACAATCACTTCCCTCCAGAAATTTTTATGTACTGAGCATTTATTAACAGTTTATCATTGATTACTACATTTTATTACACCATATTGTCTCTTTACCTATATCAATAAGCCTTTACACTAGCATTTAATTTGTATGTTTCTCTGCGTAACTTGTTTCACGATATGTTTCCCTACCAACTAAATAATAAACAATTTACTGTGATCAGCATGTCACATTTCTCCCATCCTCAGCAACATTTATCACAGACCTAACTAGACTATTAAATGTACAGTAAACTCAGTATGTACTTGGATTCTGTGTCATTCACAGTATTATTATATAATTAGTTACCTGATGAGATTCTATTTTTTAAATATTTAATGTTCATAAAACTGTATTAGTGTTCATCTGGAATTTTTGTTTGCTTAAGGGATATGGCAACTCTTTAGACAACTAAAACAGAAAAACAGAAAAGACTGATACTGCCTGAGTACTAGTAGTAAACATGGCTGTATGTTATTCATTCAACTCCTGAGCAAATTAATATTTGTGGACTTGAGCGGATTAAATCATTTAAAGTCCATCAGCATCCAAATCTTCAGAAAAATTGACTAACATTTTAATGAAATACAAATTTACTAACAATGCATTGCAAGGAGAGGTTAAATACAAGGCATCTATATTATATAACTTATTGAAATTTCCTTATTTGATACACATATTTAAATATAGATTTTTTTCTCTGAACAGGTAAAGTAATAGAAAAGTAATAACTTATTTTGGAGGGCTTGTGTCTTCATCCTCCTAGGACAGTGATGGTGAACCTTTTGGAGCTTTCAATGATAATAAGAAGCCCAATGTAGCACACATGGTGTAGGTTCTAGAAGAAAGTTGTTACTCTATTTATCACAAAACTCAGTGGGAATACCACACACATCCTGTCACAAAAGGACTAGACATTACTACAGGTAAATCAAACGTTAAATTGACTTCTTAATCTCTTAATTTTGGAAGGAGAAGCCTGCTGATTTTGACATTATGCTTTCAAATAACAATAAGGCATACATTCTTTAAAGTCCCAACAGTATGGATAAAATGTTCATCTTGCTTTAATATAAGATTATTATAATACAAAAGCCTTAAATGTTCAGGTACTGTTTAGTGCCCTAAGTACTTTATGAGTACTAGCTCACTTAGTCTTCCCAATTACCCAAGAGTAGACACTATTATTATGAGGAAACTGAGACACAGAGCTTAAGAACTTGCTCAACATCACAAAGCTAGTAGTGGCAGAACTAGATTTGGAGGGAGGGTAGACCAGCTTCAGACATTATGCTTTCCACAACTTTGTCATCCGGCCTCAGCATAACAAACTTGTAGAAATCTCATAGCAGAAATTAGAAATCAATTAGTAGCCGCTGCCTAAGCTCCTGCTGCCCGTCACGTAGTTAGACTCAGCCTTGACCCCCACGCCAGCTATAACTCAGAGATGGTTTGACTCAGCCTTATCTGACTGCATCCAGCTGCATTGCCCGTGCTTTCCAGCCTATAAACACATTCTGTTTTGCTTGCCTGTTCCAGGAACTTTCCACCCAGGACAGAATAACCCATCAAGGACGTGCTTGCCTGATTTCACCTGCCCACTCGGACAGCCCCCTCCTAAGCAGAGCCTAAACAAATCTGCCTGACAACACATGCCTTAGCCTATGTAACCTATCACATAATAACCTGTGATCAGCTTTGTATTTCCTGCTTGCAAAAGTGTATTTAAGCTGAACTCTAAGCTGACTCTGGGCTAGTGATTTGGACTTGGTCCCCACTAGCCCACTAGCATTAAAATAAAGTTGCCTTCCAACTCCTCAGGTGCAAAGAGTCTTCCATTTGGTTTGATATCAGATTTCTGCAACATTTCTATTATTAAATGATAGATGAACAATACAGAAAGGCTAAAAGAAAACTTTTAAACAAAGTTAAAAATCTCCCTGGATCTGTTCCAGGAAGGTACAGATAGTAGACACTCAGTACAAATTGTTCACATATTTATCCCAACATAATATTTCACAGACTAAGATATAAAAATGATATGTTCCCTTGAGTCATTTACATTCTTACATTTTATATTAATTTTGCTCTAAAATTAAAATACTCCTTTAATGTACAGCATCTTCCCATTACTGCCACCTAGCGGGCAGTTATAAGACACAGTCATTAAAACCTGACACCCACTAGGCTCAAGAGAAAACCAGTATCATAATTTGGATGATGGTATCACAAACTCAGAAAAAAGCCCAGAGACAGAAGTGAGTTTTTTCTTTCTCTTGTTGTTATGTATGTATGTATATATGTATGTATGTGCGTATGTATGTATGTTTTGTAAAAAATACATCAATCATACTCTTACTGGCACACAGACTCAGCCACCTGAAGCTGAAAACTATTTCGGATGAGTCAAATTCCAAATTGGAACACATTTCAGGAGCATTTTAATGACTTTAATTCTATTCCATTTTCCTTTGGTTGATTATACAATGACTAAAACTCAGTGAACTCTTCCAGAAAGTATGAAATGTAGATTCCCACGACAAGAGCATTGTGTTCTGGGTTAAGGGCAGCATTTAAAATCAAGGTGGATCTTACATTCTATTAGATATGGGAATCAATAGAATAAGGCAAAATAAATTGAGATTCTCATTCGCACATGATTAGCAATAAGTTTTTGCTGGTTTTCTACTGTTGTATATTGTGAGAACACCCATTATCCTCCTGGCTCCAATAAGCTCCTTTTCTGGGACCACTGGCAGCCACTGACGTGTGGAATGCCAGGAGTACAACCATTTTCACCTTAAGAAATAGAAGGGCCAGTGAGATAGCTCAGCGGCATAAGTGCTTGCCTGACAAGCGTGAGGTCCTGAGTTCGACTCCCGGAACCCACATAAAGGAAAAAAAATGGGCCAGTGATATCACTCAGCAGCACAAGCACTTGCTGGCAAACATGAGGTCCTGAAGTCGACTCCCGGTACCCACATTAAAAAAAAAAAAAAAAGAAAGAAAGAAATAGAAGCAGAGGAAGCCTAATATAATTGGTTGTTGCATTTGTACAAAAATCCTAGTCTATATCTACTATTATTATCTCTAAGAGTATTTGTTTTATTTTATTTTTTTATTTTAAAGAGAAAAAATAGAACAAAATTTCAAAACAACACAATAGGAGGGTAACAATGGTTAATACAGTCCGTATTGTTATCTTTAAATTAGTTACTCAGGGTACAAGATATCAGCATTCAATTGTCCAAACAATATTAGCACAAACCCTTCTTTTCAATGAACTAAGCAAAATTAGTAGTGTATCTATCTTAAATATTATATATATATATATATATATATAATTTTTTTCTTTTCCCTTCTTTCTTTTCTCCATTCCCCCATGCCAGTTTCTTTTTCTTTTTGAACAGTTTCTTCCTGTTTTACCATATCTATTGTAGATTTTGGGTCTTATTTACTCTTTCAGTTTCTCACACTAGGGAGACAATACAATGTTTACACATGTGCTTCCAGTTTATTTCACTTATGAGTATTTTCTTGAGTTGCATCCATTTACCTATAAAAGTCTCCAGTTTATCTTTCTTTATGGCTGAGTAGTACTCCATTGTATAAAAATACCACATCTTTTTTTATCCATTCCTCGGTTGGTGGGCATTTGTGTTGTTTCCACCACCTAGCTATTACAAATTGTGCTGCTATAAGCATGGGTGCACATATATTGCTGGTACAATGTTTTAATTATTCTGGGAATATACCCAGAAGGGGAATAGCTGGATCAAATGGGACCTCCAATCCTAGTTTTTATGAGGAATCTCCACACTGATTTCCACAGTGGCTGCACCAGTTGACACTCCCACCAACAGTGGAGAAGGGTTCCTTTTTCCCCACAGCCCCTCCAGCATTTGTTACTAGTTGATTTCTTGATAATAGCCATTCTTTCTGGGGTGAGATGGAATCTCAGTGTTGTTTTAATTTGCATCTCTCAAATGACTAGTGATGTTGCACATATTTTTGTATATTTATTTGCCATTTGTATTTCTTCATCTGAGAAGTGTTTATTCATCTCAGATGCCCATAGGAAAATAGATCCATTAGAATCAAAATCAATTTTTAAAAATTATTCCACTAGTGGTTGTATCAATGTGTGCACTTTGATTTCCTTCAGATTCTGAAGGAAATAGAACATATGTAGAAAGGCTTCTGGCCATTTGATTTTCTGAAACACCCTCTAAATATTTGCTCTTTCAGATTCTTTTGAACCTTTTGGTCTAAACTTCTCACGAGAGAAATACAGAGTTTTACACTGAGTATTTGTTTATAAGTTTTATATTCATGGCAGCAAATACATTTCAACTGAAGATGTACTTTAATGCCTGCTGACAATAAAATTAAAACTTCTCATCTATGCTGGAGGTCCCCAAAACCTTGACAAGAAAACCAGTAAGAGTAGTCTTGCATCATGTGTCTTATTTCTTTGGTGAATAAAAGAAATGCAAATTAAATCAATGAGAAACCATGGGCAAAACATTTTAATGGATCATCATCAAAGAGCATAAAACCCTCTTTTCTTCAAATACCTGTTTTTCTTCTTTTCTGTTTTTAATCTGACAGAAATCAAAAGTGGGGAACAGTGGTTTGGCCATTGTAGACAGACATTTAATACTCAGATAAATATGACAGCCCTCTATGAAACTTGAAAACATCTTATTCCAAAGAGTTTTTGTTAGGGCCAGTGAGACAGCTCAGCAGTATAAGCGCCTGCTGGCAAGTGCAAGCTCCTGAGTTCAACCCCTGGTACCCACATTAAAAAAAAAAAAAAAGAGTTTTTATTAACCTCTGCTGCATTGTCGAAGAATTGTACACTATAAAAAAAGTCCATTGATCTGGCCACCTCTGTACTTCCTCCATCCTCCTCTTCATTTGCCTTTTCCAAACAAAATTCAAAGGTTGCTTATGATAATCACCTGGTTACTCTCACCATCTACTTCCTTGCCTCACACTTGTCCCTAGTGTTCATTCTACAAACCCTTAGTGCTCATCAGAACCAACTCCGAGAGCACACAGCAAGATGACATTTCCTGTATCCTTGACAGCTGGCTGAAGCCCTGGGACTTATGTTGACAATACATGAAGTTCTTCTTGTCCTCTTTCTTTCTCTAATGAATCTGTGAAGAATTTTAGTGGGGAACTGAACCTGGGGAGTAAGGAGCAGAGGGGTGGTTGGAGACACTAAGTGGAAGACTGTCTTCCCCCAAACCTCTATGGAATATGAGAAGGAAAAGGAAAACGAAAAGCCTTTACCTTTATTATACTCTTGATATTTGAGAGTTGTTTGTTGGAGTCATTTGCTTGCCCTAATTAATACAATTACCACACACAATGGGCTCTTCAAATGCTGCAAGACAACCAGAATACATTTCCCAAGCCTGTTCACGCTTCTAGTCTCCCAAATGATTCTCCCACCTCTTCTTTCTCCTCAAGCCTCCAACACTACTTTGCCTCTCTTTCTGCTGATATCTTCCTATTTGTCTGAGAAACTAGGTGCAGTCAAAAGAGACCTTTAAGTCATACTATCATACCGACCTGCTCTGACCCAGCTCGCGCAAGTGCTCCTGTGTAAGACAGGCCTCCAGGTGTACATCAGACCTTTTGCCCTCTCACCTGCTCAAGAACATTGCTCTGCTAATTCCCCACCTCTCTGGAAAGATCAATCTCTCTACTGAAAATTATTCTCGGACAGCATGCTCATATTTCTCTTACCCTGATGAAACTCCTACAAAGTGGGGCCTACGCTTACTGTCTCTAATTCTCCTTTTAGATTTTCAACTGCAGTCAATATTTACTCCTCTGCTCCAGAGGGAGTTTTTCTCTGTATCCTGCCCCCTGCATGTCCACCCCCTTCTCAATTCTCTGTTAGCCTGGGATATGGCTGGTCCATTCCTCCTGTGGGTTTCCACGTTGCTATAACCCCAACCCCATAGTTTTCTCCCTACTTTGCTGTCTTCCTTTTTGGTTCTGCCTCATTACCCTGATCTCTGTGGGTCACTCCAGAGTTCAGTCCTTGGTCTTTCTCTCTCCCTCGGGGGTCCAATACAGTCACATAGTTTTAAATGCAACCCATATACTGTCACATCCCAAGTTACACATTATCCAGACTTCTCTCCAGAGCTCTTTTTATCCAATTCCTTTCTTTACACAATTATTCAACTGCTCAGTAGATATAATACAGGAAGTCCCTGGTTTATGAACAAGACTTACAAATGAGTTCCCTTTTGGGAAAATGTTTGTAAATCAGATTCCTTCATAAGTCCAACAAAGTGAGTCTTACACACCTTTGACACAAATATACAATGTAAAGCATAAGAAAACCAACACACACACACACACACACACACACATACTGTAAACTTTGCTTCCAGGCATCCTGGGCTCTGCCTGAGCACTGTACAGTAGGCACAAACTAGCACAATTGTGATACTGTCCTGCAGACACATGAGCTACTTTTGTCATTTGTTCGCATCTACAAATGTTCAAAATGCATTTTGAGGTGCATTCGCATCTGTGAAAGCTCACAATTAAAATGTTCCCAAGTCAGGGATTTACCGTATCTTAACTGTGGTCTGTCCAAAACTGAACTCCTCTCTTCCCTACCACAAACCTCCTCCCTACACTCTACTGACCTCAGGTGTGAGCTCCTTTCTCTTTTATACTCATTCAATCCAAATTCTTTGTAGTCATTCTCTTACTCCTCATATTCAATGTGCCAAAAAATCTTGTCGATTCAACTTTCTCTGGTTTGGTCTATGGCTTACACCTCCATGAATAGCACCCTGATTCCAGTTAGGGTCACATCTTGCCAGTATTAACAAACCCAGAACAGATTTTCCTGTTTTTTGCTTCCCTCCCACTTAGTCTCCAAATAATAGCCAGAGTGATCATGTCTATATATGTCAAGTTATTACATTCCTTTGTTCAAAACCCTTCAATGACTTTCACTTTCATCAGAGTGAGAAACTTAGTACATAAAAGGATATGTCCCTGCCATAGCTGATACTAGAACTCTGACTCACAACCTCTGTAGAAATAGGCTAGGCATGCCAAGCCATACAATCTGTCATAATTTTCCCAGAATAGTTGGGACTCAGGCAAGGACTGAGAGCGTCCCTATGTTTTTTTGCTCCTGCTTCCAACTCAAGACCGCCTGCAGAAAGCTAAACATGGGGAGAGGACCTCAAGATGGCGGATGAGTAAGAAGCAGGCAGCGAAACTCTCTCTAAAAGTTACCATTAGAACACGGGAATATAGCGACCCGGAAAGCGCAGGAGGGGGGGAGATGCCTCCCCGAAACCCAGAAAAGTTCTGAAGCGCAATCTGGGACCCCTCGCACCAGTGACGGGTGACTTCCAACAAAGAAGAAGGAAAGAAGGAGCAGACCGCACGCGCGCACCTTCTACTATCCTGGGAGTTGCAGCGCCGCGGAGGCTCAATTCTACGGACACACGGTGGCAGCTGGCGCCCAGGGAGCCCCCACGGAGGATCCTGAGACAGCGGCGGGGCAGGGGAGCGGCGGAGAGCGGCGCTGACCGGCGGTGAGTGTCTCTCAGCCACAGCTGCCCCGCACCAGAGAGCGACCGGCCGGGCGCCATTGTGGGGGGTGTGGCGAAACTCAGAGTGGCTCGGAAACTGCTCTGGGAACTTGTGCTCTGGACAGGACAGCACGGGGCATCTCAGGCCCACGAAAGTGTGCTGAGGTCAGCAGGCGCACGAGACTAGACTCTCAGCCACACCTGTCCCGCGCCAGAGAGCGACTGGCCCGGCGCCATTGTGGGGGGCGTGGCGAAAAACCAGAGCGGCGGGAACCAGTGCAGGGAACCCACGCTCCGGACAGCGCGCTGAGCCTCTCAGGCCCAGGGATCGTGAAAGGGCGCTGAGAGCGGAGGCGAGCTAGACTGGTCTCTGCCTGAAAGTATGCGCCTCTGCTCACCGCCCGCCAGAGGGCGCTCCTGGCTTACTGGGACGGACCTGCACAGAACAGGACTCTGTCACAAGGTACCTGCCTACAACAGAGTCAACACCTGGAACTGATTCTTTTTATTTTTTTTATTTTTATTTTTATTTTTATTTTTATTTTTTCTCACTGATTTGTTTTTTGTTCTGGCGAAGGGTTTTTTTGTTTTTGTTTTGTTTTGTTTTGTTTTTTGGTGGGGTTTTATTTTTGATCTGTCTGTTTTATTGTTTTTATCTTTGTTTTTGTTTCTGTATGTGTATTTGCTCTTTCCTTCATTATTCTCTCTGGTTTTTTATATGAGTGTAAACAGCGCCTCTAACTTCTTTGTGATTGTGGTTGTGATCTGTTCTTCCTTTTATCCCTTCCTTCTCTTTTTACCACCTGTCCTCTGCACTAGTGTCCCAATTTTAGTGGGATCCCTCTTGGTCCTCTAACCTTACATCTAATTCCTTCCTCTTCTCCCAATACTCTATTTCCTCCTTAACTCATTTTAAATTTAAACTCCTCAAGGAAAAATTGACATACATAGGACTTGTATACTGCATATAATTTTTCTGGTGTGTTTTAGATTTTGTTATATAACCGCAACTCTATACAGCTAAAAGTGGTAAATAACTGGATAGCTCAGTCTGTCATTTTTTAGGCTGTGTTTGATGCTTTAGTTAACATTATAGCCAAATGTGAAATAATTGTTCTAAGCATCTTTCCTTCCTGATATTTCATGATTGAGATTGACTAAGGGACACGGAAAATACAGTGGCACAGTACCAAAGAATCAAGGACTGGTCCAAACAGGTAGCAACTTCGCATACCCAACGAATTGAAGAGGTAGGATCTGGCAGAAAGCTCAAAACCCAAAAACAAGCTCCACTTGGAAGATACTGCAGAGAAGTAGTCATCTTCTAAAGATCTTAAACACTAGCAATAAAGTAACCTACTATAGGTAATTTGCAAACATCACCCCAGGAATTAAAGAAAGAAAAAATGAGACGACACTTAAACAAGATGCAACCACACACATCCAATTCACCAAAGGCAAACCTAGGGAGCAACGAGGTGGGACAATCCTAAAGCCACCCACCTGGCCTATCTGAAGTGGTAACAACAAAGCAACTGAATGAGGTTCTGGAAAAAATTAAAACAGAAATAATCTCACAGATAACTGCAGAGATAATGTCTACAATGAAGACCATGCTTAAGGACACTATAGCTGATACAGACAAAAAAATAGATGAACTTAAGAAAACTATAGAAACCATGAATGCTCAGCATAGGAAAGAAATGGAATCCATAAGGCAGATTCAAGCAGATATCCAAGAGATAAAAAATTCCATTGAAAGTATTTGTAGCAGAATAAGCCAATGTGAGGACAGGATCTCAGATATAGAAGACAGGCTTGCAATTAGTGATCATGAAATGGAAAAATTCTTAAAAATAGCAAGGGACCATGAAAAATCAATTCAGCAGCTGCTAGATGACTCAAAGATAAACAACTTAAGAATAATTGGAATAAATGAAAAAGCAGGAGATAGCATCAACGACATTAAAACCTTGTTCAAAGACATAATCAGGGAGAACTTTCCTGGAAGAGAAAAGGAATTTGACACCCCTATAAGTGAAGCTTTTAGAACACCAACTAGACATGATCAAAAAAAACTTCAGCCAGACATATTATAGTCAAGATCCCAGAAATTCAACAGAAGGGCAGAATCTTAAAAGCTGTTAGGGAGAAGAGACAAATCACCTATGAAGGAAAACCCATCAGAATCACAGCTGACTTTTCAGCACAAACCCTCAATTCAAGAAGAGCTTGGAATGATGTATTGCAAGCTCTAAAGGAAAATAATTTTCAGCCCAGATTGATGTACCCTGCAAAACTATCTTTCAAAATTGATGCAGAAATAAAATACTTTCATGACAAAGAACATCTGAGAAAATTTATGACCACCAAACCAGCACTCCAAAACGTTCTGAAGGACATTCTAGAAAGAGATAGGAACCCCAACAGAAGGAATCCACCAGGCAGGGCAATTATTAAATAGCCGGAAAGCAGAAAAACAAAGAGTGGGAACCAACAACAGGAAACTATCATGACAAGTCAATACATATCAGTTTTAACCATCAATGTTAACGGTCTCAATTCACCAATCAAAAGGCACAGACTGGCGAAATGGATCAAGAAGCAAGATCCAACAATATGCTGTATACAAGAAACACATTTAATTCAGAAAGAAATTCATAGACTGAAAGTCAAAGGATGGAAAACAATACTCCATGCAACAGGAACCCAGAAAAAAGCAGGGGTAGCTATTCTTTTTGCAGACAAAGTGAACTTCAAGCCAAGAATGATTCAGAGAGATAAAGACGGTCATTACATCCTTGTAAAGGGAACAATCCAAGAGGAAGAGATAACGATCATAAATATATATGCGTCAAATACCAATGCACCCAGCTATATAAAACAAGTACTAAAGGACATGAAAAATCAAATAAGCACTAATACAATTATATTGGGAGATCTCAATACTCCACTGTCACAAAAAGATAGATCAACTGGACAGAAAATCAATAATGAAATAGTAGAACTGAACCAAACTTTTGAACAAATGGACTTAGTAGATGTCTACAGAGTGTTCCATCCCACAACATCAGAATACACATTTCTCTCAGCTGCACATGGGACGTTCTACAAAATAGATCACATACTAGCTCATAAAACCTGCTTAAGTAAATGCAAAGGAATTGAAATTATCCCATGCATATTATCAGACCATAGTGCAATGAAATTGGAAATCAATAGCAAAAGATCCCACAAAAACTCCCTAAACACATGGAAATTAAACAGCATCCTCCTGAACAACCAGTGGGTCACAGATGAAATTAAAGAAGAAATTAGTCACTTTCTACAACTGAATGATAATGACAGTACAACATACCGGAACTTATGGGATACAATGAAAGCAGTCCTAAGAGGGAAATTTATAGCATTAAACACTTATATCAGGAAAATAGAGCAAGCGCAAATAAACAACTTAAGGGTGAACCTCGAGCTTCTAGAAAAAGAAGAGCAGGTTAAGCCAAAAGCCCGTACAAGGGAGGAAATTATAAAGATCAGAGCAGAAATTAACGTATTGGAGACTAAAGAAACAATACAAAGAATCAATGAAGCAAAAAGTTGGTTCTTTGAAAGAATAAATAAGATTGACAAACCCTTATCCAACCTTATTAAAAAAAGAAAAGAAAAGACTCAAACCATGCAATTGAAAATGAAAAGGGTGATATCACGACGGACCCTGCAGAAATCCAGAAGATCATCTATACCTATTTTGAAAATTTATATTCTACTAAGTTGGAAAATGCAGAAGAAATGGACAGATTCCTAGATTCATATGAATTACCAAAGCTGAATCAAGAAGATTTAAAAATCCTAAATAAACCAATATCAGCCAATGAAATTGAAGATGTAATTAAAAACCTCCCAACAAAGAAAAGCCCAGGCCCTGATGGATTCACTGCCGAATTCTACAAGAAATTTAGAGAAGACCTAACGCCCCTACTTCTCAAACTTTTCAATGAAATTGAAAGGGAAGCAATACTCCCAAATTCATTCCTGGAAGCAAGCATTACCCTGATACCAAAACCAGAGAAGGACCCAACTAAGAAAGAGAACTACAGGCCAATCTCCCTAATGAACATAGATGCAAAAATCCTTAATAAGATACTGGCAAACAGAATCCAACAAATCATCAAGAAGATTATACACCATGACCAAGTTGGATTCATCCCAGGGATGCAGGGATGGTTCAACATACGTAAATCAATAAATGTAATACACCATATTAACAGAACCAAAGACAAAAATCACATGATCATCTCAATAGATGTAGAAAAAGCTTTTGACAAAGTCCAGCACCTTTTCATGATAAAAACCCTACAGAAAATTGGAATAGAGGGTCTTTATCTCAATCTGGTAAAAGCTATCTATGACAAACCAAGAGCCAATATTATACTAAGTGGCCAAAAACTGAAAGCCTTCCCTCTAAAATCAGGAATAAGACAAGGATGTCCACTGTCCCCACTCTTATTCAACATAGTTCTGGAAACTTTAGCCAGAGCGATTAGACAAGAGAAAGAAATAAAAGGAATAATGATTGGAAAGGAAGAAGTTAAATTATCATTATTTGCAGATGACATGATACTCTACACAGAAGACCCCAAAAACTCCACTAAAAAACTGCTAGATTTAATAAGCAAATTCAGTAGTGTAGCTGGATACAAAGTTAATACTCAAAAGTCAATAGCCTTCCTGTACACAAATAACAAACTTACTGAAAGAGAAATTAGGGAAACAATACCTTTCACAATAACATCCAAAAAAATGAAATACCTAGGAATCAACCTCACGAAGGATGTAAAAGACCTTTATACTGAAAACTACAGTACTCTGAAAAAGGAGATTGAAGAGGATATCAGAAAATGGAAAGATATCCCTTGCTCCTGGATAGGAAGAACCAATATAGTGAAAATGGCCATACTTCCAAAATTGTTATACAGATTTAATGCAATTCCAATCAAAATTCCAACAGCATATCTCACAGAATTAGAGAAAACAATCCTAAAATTCATTTGGAATCAGAAGAGACCTAGAATAGCAAAGGCAATTCTGGGCAACAAAGGCAAGGCAGGGGCCATCACAATCCCTGACTTGAAATTATACTATAAAGCTACTGTGATAAAAACAGTGTGGTACTGGCAAAAAAACAGACCTGAAGATCAATGGAACAGATTAGAAGATGCTGAAACAACCCCAGACATACTAAGCCACCTTATCTTTGACAAAGGTGCCAAACACATTTGCTGGAAGAAAGATAGCCTCTTTAATCAATGGTGCTGGAAAAACTGGCTCTACACATGCCGAAGATTAAAACTAGATCCATATCTTTCACCATGCACTAAACTAAATTCAAAATGGATCAGAGATCTAAATATTAAAACAGAAACTTTAAATCTGCTGGAAGGTAGGATAGGTAAAACCCTTGGAGACATTGGTGTAGGCAAAGACTTTATGAATAAAAACTCAACCGCACGGGAACTATCCCAAAGAATCAATAACTGGGATCTCATCTTATTAAAAAGCTTTTGCACAGCAAGAGAAACCACCAACAGAGTGAAGAGACAACCCACAATGTGGGAAAAAATGTTTGCCAGCTGTTCCTCAGACAAAGGATTACTATCAAGAACATATAAACAACTCAAAAACATCAGACCTCCCAAATTTAAAGACCCACTCCAAAAATGGGCATCTGAGATGAATACACATTTCTCAGATGAAGAAATACTAATGGCAAACAAATATACAAAAAAATGTGCAACATCACTAGTCATTCGAGAGATGCAAATTAAAACAACACTGAGATACCATCTCACCCCAGAAAGAATGGCTACTATAAAGAAATCAACTAATAACAAATGCTGGAGGGGCTGTGGGGAAAAAGGAACCCTTCTTCACTGTTGGTGGGAGTGTCGACTGGTACAGCCACTGTGGAAGTCAGTGTGGAGATTCCTCAGAAAACTAGGGTTGGAGGTCCCATTTGACCCAGCTATTCCCCTTCTGGGCATCTTCCCAGAAGAATTAAAAACATCATACCACAGCGATATATGTGCACCCATGTTTATAGCAGCACAATTTGTAATAGCCAGATCTTGGAAACAACCCAAATGCCCATCAACTGAGGAATGGATAAGAAAGATGTGGTATTTTTATACAATGGAGTACTATTCAGCCATAAAGAAGGATAAACTGGAGACTTTTATAGGTAAATGGATGCAACTCGAGAAAATACTCATAAGTGAAATAAACCAGAAGCACATGTGTAAGCATCGTATTATCTCTCTAGTATGAGAAACTGAAAGAGTAAATAAGATCCAAAATGTACAATAGACATGGTGAATCAAAAAGAAACTGGTCAAAAGGAAAGAGAGACTGGAATAGGGAAAAGAAAGAAGGGAAAGGGAAAAAAAATTGTATATATATATATATATATAAGATGGTTAAGATAGATACACTACCATTTTTACTTAGTTCATTGAAGAGTAAGGTTTGTGCCAATAATGTTTGGACAATTGAATGCTAATGTCTGGTGTCCTGAATAACTAACTTAAAGATAGTAATACGTAATGTATTAACCATTGTTACCCTCCTATTATGTGGGTTTGAAAATTTGTTCTTCTTTTGATTTGTTTTGTTTTTTCTTCTCTTTAAAATAAAAAAAAAAAAGAGAAAAAAAAAAAAAGAAAGCTAAACATGCTCCGCTTCTAGGTAATGGCCTCCAGCCTCCCCATGCCAATATCTACCATCAGAGTATTTCTGAAGCTTTCCCACCCTCCTGCCCACCTTGGAATCTAGGAAACGCAACTGATGGTGGCTGGGCCTCATGCTACAAAGAAAGGTCTGAAGGAGTAGCCTCTTTCTTTCAGTTGTGTGGCTTTTGTTTATTTCCACAAGAGTAAGACTTCAATCCTTACGGACCTCACACCAGTCAACTGTTAGATCACCACTCTGACCTCATCTCCAGTGCCTTTCCCCTGCTCTCTTCTCACCAGCCATACTAGCTCCAGGCTCTTTCTTGGTCACACATAGCACGCTCCTGCCCTAGGGACTTCGTACTGGCTTGTGGTTTAGTCTAAAACATTTTCATATACCCCTTATATCTACATGTATCACCCCTTACTTCCTTCAATCTTTGCTCTAAAGTGACCTCAGTGAGGTCTTCTTAACTATCCCTCGCCCACTCCTATGTTAAACTATTCTCTATCTAGCCCCTTTCTGAATTTTGCCCTGCCTCTATAACCTTTGATGTATTATTGTTTTTAAATTTTGTTTTGCATCCAAGCCTCTTAGAAAAGGATGGTTACAAAATGATGTATTTTTACCTGTTCAACCCTAAACTCTAGTGGTTGAAAAAATGGGAAAAAAAAGTGCATCCATTCCCTGGACACTTAATTTCTTGGTTACCTCATATCACCTATCTATATCATGTGAGATATTCCAGATACCTTTGTTTAGTTTCATGACAGATGGATGCAGTTATGCATGCATCAAGTTTCCATTGGGAAAAATGAAGATTACCAATTATTTCTGTTCATGCCACATTGTAGCCTACTGGTTGAATATGTGGCATACTTTGGATTCATGGTGTGCAAAGTGTTTTTTTTACCAGGATATCTAACATCTTCTATGTAATAAATTAGTGCAGAAGAGATATTTTACCATATAACTCTAAACCAGAAATTTTCAAGCTATGGTATGTATCAGAAACACCGGAAAGTCCTATTAAAACATACATTTCTGAATCTCACTCCCAGAATTTCTGATTCAGTAGGTCTGAGATGAAATCTAAAATTTGGAATTTCCAAGTTTCCAGGGGACACTGCTACGCTGGGTCCAAGGACCAAACTCTGAGAACCGTTGTTTAAAGTATCGCCTGGAAACGTGTAAGAAATTCAGACTCCCAGCCTTTCTCCCAAAGCTATTTAATTAGAATTTGTATTTTTTTTTAACTAAGTGATTTCACAAGGTGCATTTTTCAGGTGATTCTTTGCATACTAGAGCTTAAAAATCATTAGGATTCTAGGGCTAGGAGTGTAGCTTAGTAGTAGAGTGCTTGCCCAGCATGCAGGAGCCCCCTTGCTAGCACCAAATCTATCTATCTATCTATCTATCTAAAAATCATTAGGACTATAAAGTCTATGAGAGATATAAGGTAAAATGTCTTCCACCAGATTAGATGAAGTCCTGAATTATTAAATGTAAAGAATGTTGAGAACTGTTAAGTAATATTGCTGTACATTATATGAAATATATATAACAACATATTTACATATAATTATGTATAATTTGCTTGGGATCCATAAAAATAACTTATCCTTTTAAAAGATAATTTGTTGTAGAGCTTCAGAACCATTAAAAGCACAGCTAGCAACCCAGGTGACAGAACTCAGAAAGCAGACAGAGTTTCTAGGAACAGCAGCTGGCTAACACCAACATTGACACATATCTGAGCCTAGAAATGACCCGAAATGGACAAGCCATCAAGCAAATTTCCAACGACAACTCTGTCAGCCTAACCCTTGGGGAACACAAAAGACATATGTATATAGATTGCTTCTGATTTTCACATTCACAGCTTCATGGAAGATGTAGTGATGGCTGATCTGAGAGTAGGAAAATGTGTTAAAGAATAATTGTGGACACAGTGATTAGTTCTAGGGACAGAAGTGGCCAAGCAATGGTATATAAAGAAAAGAATTTCCTGTCCTCTTGTTTTTCTTCATCCAGCATCAAAAACTCTCATTAATAGATATAAAATGCAAAGGAATATTAAGAAGGCTTAAGTAGCTAAGTATGTACTACATCCATTTACCCCCCTACTGCTCAGAATATAGCATTTAAAAATGATTGTATATATTTTATGTTTCATACTTTAAAATACAATTTAGCATTAAAATAATTATGGACCAAAATTTGTGAGACGTATTCTACGCAAATATTAAGTTCCTTAGGAAACATGTTTAGCAGGTAGAGGAAGTTTGCGCTAAAGATGGTAGTTAATTGCTAGGCAATCAAATCTTTTCTAATATAGGCCAGAAAACAAACCATCCCTAATCTCTACAAAAAAGTGATATGGACCAGTACTTCAATAACATGTTCTAAAACTAGTATGCATAGGAGGCTTAAAAATTACATTAGTGTAAACAGTTTTTAAATATACCTAATTTAAGCTATTATGCTTCTGAAATTTCCTTATTTTTTATTTCAACCTGGTATAAGAAAAACACATTTTGCTGTCATATTAAATTCTTCAGTTCTCATTGCTTAAAATGGACCTTTCTCCTTTTTAATTACAAATGTTTTATTTCAGAAGTCATAACGCATGTTGAAAGATGTTACAGATTTTTACAGTCATATATAGTCTAATAAAGCTATTTTATATCTTTATAACACTAACAGACTTTATAGTGGTTTAAACTGCCTTGTATATGTCTAACTGGGATGCTAATACTAAATGTTCTAAGACATAAGCTTTTTTAAAAAAAATAGGCATTTTAATGCAATAGTTTGTAGTAGGCTTTGCTTCATTTTCCTGGGAAAGAATGACCAAAACTAGCTGCAAAAGCACATTGCCTGAAAAAGAAACTGTGCTTTCAAGAAAACAAAACAATTTGAAAATGACTCCCACTTCACCGTTCACTTGGAACATTGATTACGAACACCTAGGGAGGGTAAACTTTCAGAAGTCAGGCATGAACATCAATGTTGACCTGGTTTTTGCGTTTAATTTTTTATCTTCTCCCAAGCAATATTTCTACTAGTTGTAAGAACTGAATTACACATTTACCAATGGATAGAATAAATACAATTTTTATCCAGCAATTACCTGCAGGTGACATATGCACATATAATTGTTGGGAGCCTTTTTCTTACTGCGCCACCAACATGGCGCGGATAGCCTGCTTCCTATCAGCTGATCAGCCTATGTTCTGCATTTCTATGTTCCCTTATTAGGGAAGGTTTTGGGCAGCGGGCGGATCCCTGCGGCGGCGCCCAATGGGTGTGCTATTCGTGGCAGAGGGTGATTGGAGATGGATTCCTATATAGGAGAGTGCCCGGGGGAGAGGAAGAAGAAGAAGCTGGAAGAAGCTAGCTTGGCTTGAGAACCGGCCTGGGTGCGACTTCGGTCCCTGTACAGCGTTAATAAATTGTTAATAACAAGTTCCACTTTCGTGTGTTCCTTGCTGGCAAGGGCACGCTACAAGTGGTGGCCCGTATGGGGAACGAACTCGCGACCTTGGCGTTATCAGCACCAAGGTAAGTTTCGTTTTTACTCTGAGCTGATTCTCCCCAGTGAGGGAGGCCGCCGATAGAGCGGGATTCTCCCCAGTGAGGGAGGCCGCCGATAGAGCGGGAGTGGATCCACTAAACCTCCGGTAAGAGAGGGGCCGCGGGTGTGCGGGGAATTGCTGTGAAGATACTGCGCTCGACGCAGGTTTCGTTTCTACTGGCCCGGCGCAACTTAAGCGCCGGCCAAGTTTGAGGAAGTATATCTGCCTAAGCTCTGTAATGGGTGCTGCCTCGTCTCACCAGTCAGTTTTGTGCACGCATGCAGGTACACCTTTCTCATGGCTTCCCATACAATCCACAAGGCCAGGGCATCATCGAGCGTGCTCATCGCACGCTCAAGGACTATTTACAAAAACAAAAAGGGGGAATCTTAACCACCCCTAAGGAGCGTTTATCCATGGCTCTCTTTACCCTCAATTTTTTGACCTTGGACGCTCGGGGGGCCTCTGCCGCCGATTGACATGTAGGCGCTCCGATGGCCTCCAAAGGATTGGTCCGGTGGAAAGATGTATTAACGGGGCAATGGCGTGGCCCCAATCCCGTGCTGGTATGGGCACAAGGTTCGGTCTGTGTTTTTCCACAGGAACAAAATGCAGAGCCGGTGTGGGTTTTGTGAGACTCAGTACAACCCAGACTCAGTCCATTGACTCATCATCAGTGGAAGTAAGCGACACGCAAGGACAAAATGATTAAGGGAGTGATTGCTCTGACTCTAGCCCTTTCATTCTTACTTAACCACTTCAGCGTAAGTATGTTGTCAAGTAATGGCTTGCATACTATGGCTGACAACCCTACGTCTAGCAGAGATTTAAGGCTTCCCCCCTATTTCTGAGCTCTCAGGAGACAGACTGCATTGGCTGCTGGATCCCAGGTAGTATATTGTGCTTTGGCAGGAAGTTGTTCTGCAATTTGCTTGTGTTTAGAGATATTATCTGGGTGGCAGAAAATTTTCAATGTTGTCTACTGTTGGGATGGTGGCATGGTTACTGTTGAAAGCTTTTGGCCAGATCTATGTTTAAAATTAAGAGTAAAGAGCCAACAAGGTGATTTGAAGCATTTGGCCAGAGGGAAGGCTCCATGGAACTGTGGGTTGCAAGGTTAAAAAAGAGAAAAACATGGTTGTTGGAAAATGAAATAAAAAACAGGACAATGGAAAAATGAACTGAAACCTTTCACCTGAAGATAAGAGTGTATTTAAATTTCAGGAGATCCCCATTTTTTAGTCTTGCCATGCCATGTAGTTAAAAGTTAATGGATGCAAGGACTGTGATTGTAATAGTTCTTTCAATTTGATTTTAATGTAGTTTTTAGATATGTTTGTAATCAGGTTAATTTGTCAAAGTATTGTCGTTTTAACTTTGAGTTTTGATCACCCTTTGTATATTTTGTTTTTGGTGCAGAAATGAGTGCAATAAGAATTGTATATGTGTAATTGTTATATTAATGTAAATCTGAATAGATCAACACATGTTAACTTTTCACAAATCTGCCACTAGAGACCATTGGTTTAAGGAAATGTGTGTGGTTATCAAGTTGACCAGGGGTGGATTGTGGTGGATTGACAATTGGTGGTCAACTTGTAAAACCCAGCTGAATTGAATCAGTGTGGTGCCTGGTGTGGAGGGCCCACCTGAGGACTGTTGCCAACAACATAAAAAGGAGAACTGGAGAGGAAGAGTTGCTGCTGTTGTTTCTCCTCGAGGAGCTTGTCACGCTGGCTTTTCTGATAGGAACTTGGCTGTTCTCATCGTCGGAGGAGCTCGGGACCTCGTTGTCGCTGAGGATGGCTGTGGTGACTTTCGGGGGAGCTCCGGTTCTTACTCTGAGCGTCGCTTCCTGGCTCCGGGGTAGATCCCTCAGCCTGCTGGCACAGATCCTTCATCCCGCTGGTGCAGACTTTCTAGCTTCCACCACTGACCTTTGGGCCTTCCCGGTGCAGATCCGTGAAATATCCTTGCATGAGACATTGTTGTGGGCTCTGGGCCTCTATACTTGGCCAGTCCCTGGAATGCTACCTTTGTCAACTATACTCGGCAACTGGCGCTTCAGATCGCACAGATCAATGCTACCAGAGTCACACCTGTTACCGCGCAAAGTTTATGGACTGCTATAACAAGATGGTCTGGATGGGTACAACGATGGGCGGGCTCTATGTCTCTCCTGGGAATCGTGGCTTTGAGTGCCGCCTTCTGCCTCTGGTGTTTGTGCCGCCTGCGGCGACACCACCGTAGGGATGTCGCAATGCTCGCTCAGGCCATTACAGCTGTGGATGCTGGTACATCTCCCCAAGTATGGCTGGCTGCCGTTCATTCGTAGCCTATGCAGGATGTAAGGCTAGCCGCAATGCACAGCAGTTGCCCTCGGGGTTAAGGGGACTGCTGGAATGCACGCTCGTATGCATGTGGGTCTGCTCCAAAGCCCCACCCCTGTGAAAAGGGAGCATTGCCAATAGGGATGAAGTAGTATGAGCCTGGCCATCTCATGCTATGTTAATCCGCTTGGCGTTTGCACAACAGGGTACGGGCCTCCACATTCTCCTGCTGTTGTGCCATTTAAAATTAATTAATTAGGGGGAGATGTTGGGAGCCTTTTTCTTACTGTGCCACCAACATGGCGCGGATAGCCTGCTTCCTATCAGCTGATCAGCCTATGTTCCGCATTTCTATGTTCCCTTATTAGGGAAGGTTTTGGGCAGCGGGCGGATCCCTGCGGCGGCGCCCAATGGGTGTGCTATTCGTGGCAGAGGGTGATTGGAGATGGATTCCTATATAGGAGAGTGCCCAGGGGAGAGGAAGAAGAAGAAGCTGGAAGAAGCTAGCTTAGCTTGAGAACCGGCCTGGGTGCGACTTCGGTCCCTGTACAGCATTAATAAATTGTTAATAACAAGTTCCACTTTCGTGTGTTCCTTGCTGGCAAGGGCGCGCTACATATAATAATTGCATATGCTTATTAATTTTTAAAAATTTAGTGCTGCAATGACCATTGAGCATGACTGCGGTTAATGATTTTCTGCTACATTTAGCCCAATCTTGAGTACTTGGTTACACAAATAGCATTTCTTTAAAAAGATATGCTTCATTTGATTTGCCTAAGAATTCTGTTATCTGATTAATCCTCCTCAGACTGACCACAGGTAGGTTATGAAACCAGTAGGGATATATTCTGGACAAAAATAAAAATTGTCATTAACCCTGTGCGTAATCTATAGATGAAATTAGAACCATGCTACGCAAGCTTTTGTCTCCAAGGCTATAGCAAAACCATCATGTTTTGTCACTACCTTCCTTATTTTATTTCCTCAGTGTCTTCCTATACCTCCCATTTGTCTACTGAAAGCTTCTGCTCTGTAAACTTCACCATTCCTTTAAACATGCCACACACACTCGGAATTTTCTGTTTGTCTGGGCTCTTTGCTCATCCCACTATGAGGCTTTGGATGTTTTCCTACCATGCTCCTCCACATTTTTCCAGCCTCTGTTCACTCACTAATTCCAAAGCCACTTATTCAATTTTAAGTATCTGTTAGAGCAACACTGCAGCAGTCAGCTTTCCCATTGCTGAGGTATAGTGCCTGACATCCACAGCTTAAAGGAGAGGTTCGATTTGGCTCACAGCTTCAGAGGTTTCCAGGCCAGAGTGGGCTGGCTCCAAGGTGGGAACTTCATGGAGGAAGAGTACAGTGGAGCAAAGCTACTTAACTCATGGCAGCAAAGACACAGAGTGGCACCAGAGAGGAAGAAGTGAGAGAGCAAATATAGACCCAAGACCACGCCTCTTTGATCCACCCAGACACACCCAGAAGTGTGCTCTGTCAATCCCCCTGAGTGTGGATGTCAAAGCAGATCAAGATGACTCTCCACCCTAACCTCAAAAATACCCCATGGGCCGGTGAGATGGCTCAGCAGTGTAAGCACCTGCCTAGCAAGTGTGAGGTCCTGAGTTCGACTCCTGGAACCCATATACAAGAAAAGGGCCGGTGATATCGCTCAGCGGCACAGGTGCCTGCTGGCGCACGAGGTCCAGAGGTTGAACCCCAGTACCCACACGCACAAAAAAAAATACCCCACTTCTAGGTCCCAAAAACGGAGTTAGTTTCTTATTGCTGGTGTGACAAATGACCACAACACATATTTATTATCTTAAACTGTAGTTTGGAGGTCAGAAATCTAAGACCAGCTTCAGTGGGCTATCAAAGTGTTGCAGAGTTCTGTTCATTCTAGAGCTTCTAGGAAGAATCTATATTCCTGTCTGGTCCACTTCTAAAGGCTGCCTGAATTCCTTGGCTCCAGGCTCCACATCCCTCCAACCGGTCTCCATCATCATATCTCTCCCCTCTCTGACTATGATCCTCCAGTCTCCCTCGAGGCATTCTTGTGATCACACTGGTCCACCTGGGTAATTCTGAATAATCTTCCCATCTCAAGACCCTTAGTCCTATCTGCAAAATCTCTTTGGCCACATAATGAAACCAATTTGGGGGATTGGGCTGTGGGTATCTTTGGGGGAGACATTATCTCAGATTCCACAAACTGTGCTGGTTTACTTGGCATTAGGAGAGGACACAGTATAGAGTTCAGAACTGAGCAACTTCTTCAAAGACAAGAAGTCTTCTGGATGCTTTATTAAATTCATTTTAGAAGGAATCTAAATGACATCTACTGTGGACGGACTCCATAAAATTCACCTTTCAAAACTCTAATTGCCAATGTTTTGGTAATTGGAGGTGGAGCCTTTGGGAAGTTCAGATGAATTTACATGAGTGGGGCTCTCCTGATGGGGTTAGCACCCCAAGAAGAAGAGACACCAGATGGCCCTTCTTGTCTCTCTCTCCCTTTCTCTCCCTTTCCCTCATTTCCAGTACCTCCACAATTTTCTTAATAAATTAGAAGTTCAGTAAAATGTCCAATCCCAGATTATTTTTTAAAATTTCATTTGAAGTATGAAAAGTCAGATTCTTCTCGACAGTCTAACAGATACTGAATGTTAGATAAACAAGCTTAATTTCTGGGTGAAGAAAAAATTTCTACAGAGATTTTGCAAATATTCATATATCTTCCCATATTACAGTATATATAAATAATCTTTGATAAGGGATATCTCAATGTTAGTGGAATTTCCTTGAGAACAATGGACAACCAGCCATTTACTAACTTTGTTGAATTTTGACAAGAAGGAAAGAGTTAATTGTCTCATGCCCTCATTGTGGGATTTGGCCTGGTATCTCTTGTAACACCCTTTCACTCCTCAGTGTGAATAAAATGTGTTTAATGAATGTTCCACCATATCTAAGGCCGCAGGAACCACTCATTCTACTCTGTGGTGTGTCTTCCAAAAGGTGCAGCGGTATGAGAGTCCAGCTGAGCACTTTGGTTTTCAGGCTCTAGTATTCAGTCATGCAGGTATTACCCAAGATTCTTTTCTAAGGAGAACAGATGATCAGAGGTGAATGAGGGATTAGGAATCAGATAGGAAGGACTAAGAGCCTTAAAACAAATTCACTTCAACTGGTAGAGTCTTGCTGCAGGACTCCTGAGTTCTCTGGCCTGTTTCAGAGCCCTCACTCACTGTAATCGTCCTCACGATCCTTGTTTATTCAAATTCTTGAACAGTGTTGACCACTTATACTCTTGCTTTAAGTCAAAAGTCTTCCCATAGTAGCAAGTGTTCCACGTGTGTGTGTGTGTGTGTGTGTGTGTGTGTGATATTGGTGATTGAACCCAGGACTTTCATACTGAGCTACACTCCCATGCATATTGTTTACTTGTTTATTTATTTTGAGATATATTCTGGCTAAGTTGTTCAAACTTTTGATCCTCCTGCCTCAGCCTCCCAGAGTGCTAAGATTACAGGCATGCGGCACCACACCCAGCTAAGGTTCTTTCTTCCATTGGAAGGTACTCTTGTGGGTTTTGAACCTCACTGGAGCCAGTGAGTGAGGATGTCCCCAGCCACCCTCAGCTCTCTTGCAATCTTTGTTGTGCTTTCAGCATATCCGCTTTCTCTAACTTTTGTTTCGTATACTGGGGTTCAAACCCCAGGGCCTTACACGTCTAGGCCATCACTCTACCTCTGAGCTATATCCAGAGCCCCTCTCTGAGTTCTTTTTAAACAAGTTACCCGCCGTTCTTCTGCTCCCATTTACTTGGCCATCTGCAGACACTCAGCTGCCATATTTACTGAAAATCACAAGACACATAACTGGACAGATCATTTTTTAAAAATTCTTATGGTTGTTAATGAAGAAGATTTACAAAAAATAGCAGCAGAGTACAATGTTTCTACCACATAATTTGTGAACCTTTCATCACTAATATAATTTTTAATAGACACAGTTACGCATTATTGTCTTCTTCAAACTATCCCTCTCACTGCCAATCAGCCCCATGCCACCAATTTCAAAAAATGCTTTCTGGGTTTAGAAGGCTAAGCAAAATCACAGAAAAATTATCCCTCAAAAGTCAAGAGGGGCCGGTGAGATGGCTCAGTGGCGTAAGCGCCTGCCTGGCAAGCACGAGGGCCCGAGTTCGACTCCCGGAACCCACATACGAAAAAAGGGCCGGTGATATCGCTCAGCGGCACAGGCGCCTGCTGGTGCACAAGGTCCTGAGGTCAACCCCTGGTACCCACAAAAAAAAAAAAAAAAAAGTCAAGAAACAAGCATCAGACCCACTGAAGGGTTTGAGAGACAGAGTTCTGTAACTGGTCCAAGCCAGGAAGGTTCACTTCAGATTTGGGCAGCCCAAGGAAGAGAAGCAGAGCTCTGGGAAGTCTGAGATGCCTTGAATATCTCAGGAATGTGGGGTGGAACACTGGAAAGGCCCACTCCCGTACATTCAATGTCACACAAAGCCAGCAAGTCACCATGTTACATAACAGTTACATAGCACAGACTACTTGTTTACTTCATGTACATGTGTGCATTGCATAGTATAATGGTGGCTCACTAACAAGCAAAGGGCTAGGTGGAAAGCCTGAGTCTGGCCCTCTTGGATACCCTGACCACACAGGCAGTGAAACTTATTCAAATTCATCAGAAAGTGCCTCTTGGGCCAGTGAGATATCTCAGCAGCATAAGCGCTGGCCTGGCAAGTGGGAGGTCCTGAGTTCGACTCTGGTACCCACATTAAAAAAAAAAAAGAAAGTGCCTGTCTTTGTGGTGATCGGGGAGTTGATGACTGCCTTGTGAACTGTTGGGAATAATTGTAGGTACGATTGTATTCATTTGTTGGGGATATAGTTATATTTTCTCCCATCTGCACTTGTAGGCAACATTGTCAAGGATTTTGTTGCCTCTGAATTCACAAAAAGAGCTCAGAGCACAACCAAGCCATCAGGCATTAATAAGTCTACACCAGACTGCTAGACATCATTTACAGGAATTGCATGACTGCCCTTCCACGCTTTGGGAATCTTACCAGCTGGATCCAACAGGATGCTTTTAGTTATATTCCTCCATGTGAATTTTTATAGTTAAATTTTTTTATTCCCTTCAAACAGGAAACATTATTTGGAAAGACAGAAACACTGACTTTAAATACACCCTTGCAAAATTGTGCATTTCAAACATGTAAATTTGGAAAATGTGCCTTTGTTGTAAACTTCCCCTGACTGGTCTCTTTTCTCACCTGTGTGGTTTCCCTGCCATTCTGGGCCCTTCAGGTAAGACTCTGAACACCTAAGAGGCAAACATCTGCTAGGCAGTGAGACTTTTAAAAGCCTCATATAAGAGTGGAAGCAATTTTTTTTTTTAAACAGGGAAAAGGGTTTCCTGGCAGAGCAGAAGAAAACTATACTCTTTCTGCAGCACATACGTAACTACGGCCCTATTTCTACTATCAGCACAACTTCACTGTGAACCTAGCTGAAAATCAGACTACACACAAGAACAGCAAGAAATACAAAATAGAGCATGGCTTAAGTCTAAATTATTATTCACATTGGTATTTGGGAAGGACTGGAAGTGCAGTGGTTATGTTCACAGATTTTGAGTGCAAGAAACCTGGATTTGTATCTAAATCCTACAACATGTATGAGATTGAGTGAGACATTTCACCTTTCTTACTCTCACGTTTTGTCTTTCCATTAAGTGGAAACTGCAATAAACGTATTTTCATCGTAGGGCTTTTGTAAAAACTAAACATGATTAAATACAAAGAGTGTTTAGCACAGATTTACATCATAAAATATTCCTTCTCATGCAGGAGAAGGCAGCAGGATGAGCTCCGAATGAAGTCTGGGAGGTGCATTGCCATTGCAATGTGGTAATGGAGTGAGAAATATTTATTCCCTAGCGTGAAAGGCACTTTATAAATTGAGGAATGCAATGTATGGACTTGTTCTGTAGCCTTATCCCTAGACCCCAGAATGCTCCCCTTTCCCCCTCATTTCTTCCCAACATTCCAGAGCCCATGGGCCTTTTAAAAAGGAAACTAAGAAGTCTTTGCCTACTTTGTACCTGCAACCAGGCAGCTGAAGGAGGCTGAGGAAAACACTCAGCACCACTCAGATTGATACCAGTTAAACCCAAGGCCTACTCATTGAAGCCTACTCTTAGTGCCTCCTGGCAAACTTTCCTAATCCCATTATTCTTACAATCCCCTATGTAAAAATGTCGTATGTTCTCTTTTTGCTTCAAACCTCCAACACTTGGTCTCCCCTTCTCATTTTGTCCTAATAATCTTTGTTCCTATTTCATGTAGAAAATTGAATTAATTAGAAGAAAATTTCCACCACTGGCAGCATTTGTCCTGTTTCCTTTACCTTTCCCCATGAAGCAATGTCCCTGTTCTAGGCTAGTGGCCCTACTTGAGCTCTGGATCCCATCCTCTCACTTACTCAGGTCAGGATATGGTATTTCTCTAGAAATTCTACCTTTCTCCTTGAATTATTACAGCAAAAGTATATTATTCATAGATAGATAATCACTTGGATCTATGCAATCTTCTAATTAATACCCCATTCCTTTGCCTTTTTTTTTTTTTAAGACAGGGTCTCATTATGCAGTGCGGGCTGCCCTTAAACTCATGTATGCAGCCCAGGCTGGCCTTGAACTCATAGTAATCTTCCTGCCTCAGCCTCCCAAGTGCTGGGATTACAGACATATGCCACCACACCTGGCTTCTTTGCATCTTTAACTGAAAAACATTTTTAAAAAATTGTCTAAATTCACTGCTTGCAAATACTCTTGTACTTTCTCAAACTAACTCTTGTCAAGTTTTTGCCCAACACCCTTAATACACTTGTTCTTGACCAGCTGACAAGTCAAGAGACTTTCAAAATCTTTCTCTGACAAATCCAATAAGCACCATGCACTCCACAATTTACTAGATCTTCCAGCAGCATTTCACTTAAGGGGTTTAGGTGCTGAGTCCCTCCTTTCCCAAACATATTTTTTTTTCACGTGGCTTCCAGAACACCACTGTGTCCAACTTCACTGCTCACTTCCAAACTCAGTATCCAGAGCTGGTGCTTCCTTATCTTCTAAAGGCTCAGTTCTAAGCACCTCAGAGCTCTGTCTCCATTTTATCTGTATCTACACAGCTTTCTAGTTTATGGCATAAATGCTTTCAGTACATATGTAAACTAACAGCTCCAGAATTCTGTCTCTTCTCTGGATCTCTCTTGTGATCTCCATACTCACATCCCCACTTCATACTGAAGAGCCTCACTGGAATATCAGTCTGACATCTCAAAATTCACATGCCTAAAACCAAGCTCTTGATTCCCTACTCTGCACCTCCCACTCGAATTCTAGCAATAATCCTGGGATTAGTATAAGTACAGGAAAACACTTTTCTTGCAGTTTCTCAGAAAAGGTGACCTTATGGTCATCCACGATTCCTCCTTTTTCTCTCCTATCCAAACCATCAGCAGCCCCTCTACCTTTCCACCTATTCTACCTCTGCCATATCCTTTCTTCAAACCACCATTATCTGCTTCCATGTTTACGCTCCTATTTCCCCCTCCTCACTCCACATATCCACGTATTTTGCCTATCCTCTTAAAACAGTCCAAATATTTTTTAAAATATTAGTCTTATGTTTTCTGCAAAAAAAAAAAAAAAGCCCTTCTATTGACTTTTCACTGAGAATGAAATCTGAGTCTTTGCCATGGTTTTGACTCCACCAAATGTCTTCTGTGCTGTGCCTTTCCTCCACCTCCTGCCGCCTCCCTAATTGCCTTTCCTATCATTTCTTACCTAATTTTTTAGCTATGGCCTCAAAATACCAAGCAGGCTCTACAGCGTCAGGTTCTACAGCCTTTCACTTGCTGTTCTCTCTGCCTCGGAAAGCCACTGACATTGCTAACTTTGAGGTACCTTAAGTGCCACTCGACCATCACTCTATCAGAGATGGCTTCCATAATCACTTTATAAAATGGCATTATGACTCCCGTTCAGTGATCCATTTCCCTCACCTTAGTTTATTTTTCTCCAGTATTTACTTCTTTATTTCAGTCACCCCCACAGAATGGATAATCTTTCAGAATAAGAATTTGCCAGTTTTCAGTTTTAACCTCAGTGGTTAGAATAGTGTCAGAAAGATACTAAGAGCTCAATAAATATTTCTTGAGTGGATAATAAAATCACTAGAAGGCCGTTGAGATAGCTCAGCGGCATAAGCACCTGCCTGGTAAGCGCGAAGTCCTGAGTTCGACTCCCGGTACTCACATACGAGAAAAGGGCAGATGATATCGCTCAGCAGCACAAGCGCCTGCTGGCATGAAAGGTCCTGAGTTCGACCCCCGGTACCCACCAAAAACAAAAATCACTAGAGTAGTCTCTAGCTATACTGATGGAGTTTTTAGGCAGAGCATGCTAGAATCTTAGAAGATAGAGACAAAGAGAAGCTGATGATGCTACATCAAATACAGAACAAAATTTTGCTTATTTCTTGTGTTTAAAAATGAATGCTTTGGGCTGGTTAGATAGCTCAGCGGCATAAGCGCCTGCCTGGCAAGTGCGAGGTCCTGAGTTTGACTCCCAGTACCCACAAAAAAAAATAAATAAATAAAAAATAAAAATGAATGCTTTTGTCATAGCTGTACCATGAATGTATACACTGAAGAAACTACTGAGATGGCATCTGTCAAATTTCTACATTCTGTACTACAGGTTCATAAATTAGGAGGTACTATAGTATGGGTTGGAAAGAAGGAATTGTAAAACCTCTCTCTCTCTCTCTCTCTCTTTCTCAACCCACATCTCTGCATTTCTAATCCTCCAATCCTCCATTATTTCTCTACCCTCAGCTGGTTTAAGGAGAGAGAAAATTAGAGGTGAAGTTAAAGTGTCCCTGTTGCCAAGGTGGAATCAAAGGCAATTTCCACCCACTAGAGTATGCCTGAGAATTTTGCAAACACGAAAGACTCAATTTTTGTGGCTTTTTGGGCATGTAAACCTTGGCATCATCCTCTGCTAACTCGCACATGAAAAATGCACATATATTCAACTAATCAGCCTTGGAATAGGTCCACACTAGGAAAAGGAAGCTCGTATGACCTCATGGGCATTTTCAACTTTCTGTTGTTAATTCTTCCGGGTCAGAATGTTTTGTAGAGCCAGATGTGTTACAGGATTGTACTTCCTTGGCCCATAGTGGCAGGAGCAAGGTACACTTGACAGGGAAGAGCCACATGTAGAGCACTGCTAGTGGGACATGGGAATTGTACCCTGCTTTGTATCCCTGTCCTCTCTGAGGTGACCTAACAGAAATAGTATGGCATCTTAGAAGACATTAAAAAATCACAGCCTTGGAGGGGGAAAAAGATGGCGATGAGTAAGAAGCAGGCAGTGAAACTCTCTAAAAGTTGCCGTTGGACCATGGGAATATAGTGACCGGGAGAGCGCAGGATGGGGGGAGAAGCCTCCCCGGGACCCAGAAAAGTTCTGAAGTGCAGCTTGGGACCCCCACCACCAGTGAAAGGTACTTTTCAACAAAGAAGGAGCAGACTGCGCACGCACCTTCTATCATCCCAGGAACCGCGGTGCGACAGAAGCTCAAAGCTGCAGACACACGGTGACAGCTGTCGCCCAGGGAGCCCCCATGGAGGATCACGAGACAGCGGTGGGACAGGGGAGCGGCAGAGAACTGCGCTGGCTGGTGGTGAGTGTCTCTCAGCCACAGCTGTCCCGCACCAGAGAGCCACTGGCCGGGCGCCATTGTGGGGGGTGTGGCAAAAATCAGGGCGGCGCGAAAACAGCACTTGGGACTCAGCGCTCGGGACAGCACAGCGCCTCTCAGGACCAAGGAAAGTGTGCTGAGGGCAGCAGGCAAACAAGACTGGTCTCTGCCTAAAAGTCCACGCTTCTGCTCACCGACCCGCCAGAGGGCCGCTCCTGGCTAACTGGGACTGAACTGCACGGAACAGGACTCTGTCATCACGTGGTGCCTGCCTACAGCAGAGTCAACACCTGGAACTGATTCTTTTTATTTTTTTATTTTTATTTTTATTTTTTTCTCTCTCATTTGTTTTTTGTTCTGGTGAAGGGTTTTATTTTGTTTTGTTTAGTTTGGTGGGGATTTATTTTTGTTTTGTCTGTTTGTTTTGTTGTTTTTGTCTTCGTTTTTGTTTCTGTTTGTCTATTTGCTCTTTCCTTCATTATTCTCTCTGGGTTTTATATGAGTGTAAACAGTGCCTCTAACCTCTTTGTGATTGCGGTTGTGATCTGTTCTTCCTTTTATCCCTTCCTTCTCTTTTTCCCACCAGTCCTCTGCACCAGTGTCCCAATGTTAGTGGGATCTCTCTTGGTCCTCTAACCTTACATCTAATTCCTTCCTCTTCTCCCAATACTCTATTTCCTCCTTAACTCATTTTAAATTTAAACTCCTGAGGGGAAAAATTGACATACTAAGGACTTGTATACTGCATATAATTTTTCTGGTGTGTTTTAGATTTTGTTATATAACTGCAACTCTACTTTATACGGCTAAAAGTGGTAAATAACTGGTTAGCTCAGTGTGTCAATTTCTAGGCTGTGTTTGATGCTTTAGGTACCATTATAGCCAAATGTGAAATAATTGTTCTAAACATCTTGCCTTCCTGATATTTCATGATTGAGATTGACTAAGGGACACAGAAAATAAAGTGGCACAGTACCAAAGAATCAAGGACTGGGCCAAACAGTTAGCAGCTTCTCATATCCAACAAATTGAAGAGGTAGGATCTGGCAGAAAGCTCAAAACCCAAAAGCAAGCTCCACTTGGAAGATACTGCAGAGAAGTACTCATCTTCTCAAGATCTTGAACATTAGCAATAAAGTAACCTACCATAGGTAATTTACAAACATCACCCCAGGAATTAAATTAAAGAAAGAAAAAATGAGATGACACTTAAACAAGATGCAACCCTACACATCCAATTCACCAAAGGCAAACCTAGGGGGCAATGAGGTGGGACAATCCAAAAGCCACCCACCTGGCCTCTCTGAAGTGGTAACAACAAAGCAACTGAATGAAGCTCTGGAAAAAATTAAAACAGAAATAATTTCACAGATAACTGCATAGATAATGTCCACAATGAAGACCATGCTTAAGGACACTATAGCTGATACAGAAAAAAAAATAGAGGAGCTTAAGAAAACTATAGAAACCATGAATGCTCAGCATAGGAAAGAAATGGACTCCATAAGGCAGATTCAAGCAGATATAGAAGAGAACAAAATTCCATTGAAAGTATTTGCAGCAGATTAAGCCAATGTGAGGACAGGATCTCAGATATAGAAGACAGGCTTGCAATTAGTGATCATGAAAAGAAAGAATTCTTAAAAACAGCAAGGGACCATGAAAAATCAATTCAGCAGCTGCTAGATGACTCAAAGATAAACAACTTAAGAATAATTAGAATAAATGAAAAAGCAGGAGATAGCATCAATGACATTAAAACCTTGTTCAAAGACATTATCAGGGAGAACTTCCCTGGAAGAGAAAAAGAATTTGACCCCCCTATAAATGAAGCTTTTAGAACGCCAACCAGACATGATCAAAAAAAGACTTCAGCCAGACATATCATAGTCAAGATCCCAGAAATTCAACAGAAGGGCAGAATCTTAAAAGCTGTTAGGGAGAAGAGACAAATCACCTATAAAGGAAAACCCATCAGAATCTCAGCTGACATTTCAGCACAAACCCTCAAGTCAAGAAGAGCTTGGAATGACGTATTTCAAGCTCTAAAGGAAAATATTTTCAACCCAGATTGATGTACCCCGCAAAACTATCTTTCAAAATTGATGGAGAAATAAAATACTTTCATGACAAAGAACATCTGAGAAAATTTATGACCACCAAACCAGCACTCCAAAATGTTCTGAAGGACATTCTAGAAAGAGATAGGAACCCCAACAGAAGGAATCCACCTGGCAGGGCAGATAATTAAACAGCGGGAAAGGGGAAAAACAAACAAAGAGTGGGAACCAACAACAGGAAAATATCATGACAAGTATAAGTCAATACATATCAGTTTTAACCATCAATGTTAACTGTCTCAATTCACCAATCAAAAGGCACCGACTGGCAAAATGGATCAAGAAGCAAGATCCAACAATATGCTGTATACAAGAAACACATTTAATTCAGAAAGAAATTCATAGACTGAAAGTCAAAGGATGGAAAACAATACTCCATGCCACAGGAACCCAGAAAAAAGCAGGGGTAGCTATTCTTTTTGCAGACAAAGTGAATTTCAAGCCAAGAATGACTCAGAGAGATAAAGACGGTCATTACATCCTTGTAAAGGGAACAATCCAAGAGGAAGAGATAACGATCATAAATATATATGCATCAAGTACCAGTGCACCCAGCTATATAAAACAAGTACTAAAGGACATGAAAAATCAAATAAGCACTAATACAATTATATTGGAAGATCTCAATACTCCACTGTCACAAAAAGACAGATCAACTAGACAGAAAATCAATAATGAAGTAGTAGAACTGAAAAAAAACTTTGGAACAAATGGACTTAGTAGATATCTACAGAGTGTTCCACCCCCACAACATCAGAATACACATTCTTCTCTGCTGCATGTGGGACGTTCTCCAAAATAGACCACATACTAGCTCTTAAAACCTGCTTAAGTAAATGCAAAGGAATTGAAATTATCCCATGCATATTATCAGACCATAGTGCAATGAAATTGGAAATCAATGGCAAAATAAATCACAAGAACTCCCTAAACACATGGAAATTAAACAGCACCCTCCTGAACAACCAATGGGTCACAGATGAAATTAAACAAGAAATTAGACACTTTGTACAACTGAATGATAATGACAGTACAACATACCAGAACTTATGGGATACAATGAAAGCAGTCCTAAGAGGGAAATTTATAGCATTAAATACTTATATCAGGAAAACAGAGCAAGCACAAATAAACAACTTAATGGCGAACCTCGAACTTCTAGAAAAAGAAGAGCAGGTTAAGTCAAAAGCCCGTACAAGGGAGGAAATTATAAAGATCAGAGCAGAAATTAACGTATTGGAGACTAAAGAAACAATATAAAGAATCAATGAAGCAAAAAGTTGGTTCTTTGAAAGAATAAATAAGATTGACAAACCCTTATCCAACCTTATTAAAAAAAAGAAAAGAAAAGAAAAGACTCACATCCATGCAATTGAAAATGAAAAGGGTGATATCACGACAGACCCTGCAGAAATCCAGAAGATCATCTATACCTATTTTGAAAACTTATATTCTACTAAGATGGAAAATGCAGAAGAAATGGACAGATTCCTAGATTCGTATGAATTACCAAAGCTGAATCAAGAAGATTTAAAAATCCTAAATAAACCAATATCAACCAATGAAATTGAAGATGTAATTAAATACCTCCCAACAAAGAAAAGCCCAGGCCCTGATGGATTCACTGCCGAATTCTACAAGAAATTTAGAGAAGACCTAATGCCACTACTTCTCAAACTTTTCAATGAAATTGAAAGGGAAGCAATACTCCCAAATTCATTCCTGGAAGCAAGCATTACCCTGATGCCAAAACCAGAGAAGGACCCAACTAAGAAAGAGAACTACAGGCCAATCTCCCTAATGAACACAGATGCAAAAATCCTTAATAAGATACTGGCAAACAGAATCCAACAAATCATCAAGAAGATTATACACCATGACCAAGTTGGATTCATCCCAGGGATGCAGGAATGGTTCAACATACGTAAATCAATAAATGTAATACACCATATTAACAGAACCAAAGACAAAAATCACATGATCATCTCAATAGATG
The DNA here is from genome assembly GCA_028451465.1 of Erethizon dorsatum. Lineage (NCBI taxonomy): Eukaryota > Metazoa > Chordata > Mammalia > Rodentia > Erethizontidae > Erethizon > Erethizon dorsatum. The sequence continues at coordinate 47,626,827 of CM051837.1, read as the reverse complement.
CAGAAAAAGCTTTTGACAAAGTCCAGCACCTTTTCATGATAAAAACCCTACAGAAAATTGGAATAGAGGGTCTTTATCTCAACCTGGTAAAAGCTATCTATGACAAACCAACAGCCAATATTATACTAAATGGCCAAAAACTGAAAGCCTTTCCTCTAAAATCAGGAACAAGACAAGGATGTCCACTGTCCCCACTCTTATTCAACATAGTTCTGGAAACTTTAGCCAGAGCGATTAGACAAGAGAAAGAAGTAAAAGGAATAATGATTGGAAAGGAAGAAGTTAAATTATCATTATTTGCAGATGACATGATACTCTACACAGAAGACCCCAAAAACTGCTAGATTTAATAAGCAAATTCAGTAGTGTAGCTGGATACAAAGTCAATACTCAAAAGTCAATAGCCTTCCTGTACACAAATAACAAACTTACTGAAAGAGAAATTAGGGAAACAATACTTTTCACAATAACATCCAAAAAAATGAAATACCTAGGAATCAACCTCATAAAGGATGTAAAAGACCTCTACACTGAAAGCTACAGTACTCTGAAAAAGGAGATTGAAGAGAATATCAGAAAATGGAAAGATATCCCTTGTTCCTGGATAGGAAGAACCAATATAGTGAAAATGGCCATACTTCCAAAATTGTTATACAGATTTAATGCAATTCCAATCAAAATTCCAACAGCATATCTCACAGAATTAGAGAAAACAATCCTAAAATTCATTTGGAATCAGAAGAGACCTAGAATAGCAAAGGCAATTCTGGGCAACAAAGGCAAGGCAGGGGGCATCACAATCCCCGACTTGAAATTATACTATAAAGCTACTGTGATAAAAACAGTGTGGTACTGGCAAAATAACAGACCTGAAGATCAATGGAACATTTTAGAAGATGCTGAAACAACCCCAGACATACTAAGCCACCTTATCTTTGACAAAGGTGCCAAACACATTCGCTGGAAGAAAGATAGCCTCTTTAATAAATGGTGCTGGAAAAACTGGCTCTACACATGCTGAAGATTAAAACTAGACCCATATCTTTCACCATGCACTAAACTAAATTCAAAATGGATCAGAGATCTAAATATTAAAACAGAAACATTAAATCTGCTGGAAGGTAGGATAGGTAAAACCCTTGAAGACGTTGGTGTAGGCAAAGACTTTATGAATAAAACCTCAACCGCACAGGAACTATCACAAAGAATCAACAACTGGGATCTCATCTTATTAAAAAGCTTTTGCACAGCAAGAGAAACCACCAACAGAGTGAAGAGACAACCCACAATGTGGGAAAAAATGTTTGCCAGCTGTTCCTCAGACAAAGGATTACTATCAAGAACATATAAACAACTCAAAAACATCAGACCTCTCAAATTTAAAGACCCACTCCAAAAATGGGCATCTGAGATGGATACACATTTCTCAGATGAAGAAATACTAATGGCAAATAAATATACAAAAAAATGTGCAACATCACTAGTCATTCGAGAGATGCAAATTAAAACAACACTGAGATACCATCTCACCCCAGAAAGAATGGCTACTATAAAGAAATCAACTAATAACAAATGCTGGAGGGGCTGTGGGGAAAAAGGAACCCTTCTCCACTGTTGGTGGGAGTGTCGACTGGTACAGCCACTGTGGAAGTCAGTGTGGAGATTCCTCAAAAAACTAGGGTTGGAGGTCCCATTTGACCCAGCTATTCCCCTTCTGGGCATCTTCCCAGAAGAATTAAAAACATCGTACCACAGCGATATATGTGCACCCATGTTTATAGCAGCACAATTTGTAATAGCCAGATCTTGGAAACAACCCAAATGCCCATCAACTGAGGAATGGATAAGAAATATGTGGTACTTTTATACAATGGAGTACTATTCAGCCATAAAGAAGGATAAACTGGAGACTTTTATAGGTAAATGGATGCAACTCGAGAAAATACTCATAAGTGAAATAAACCAGAAGCACATGTGTAAGCATTGTATTGTCTCTCTAGTATGAGAAACTGAAAGAGTAAATAAGATCCAAAATGTACAATAGACATGGTGAATCAAAAAGAAACTGGTCAAAAGGAAAGAGAGACTGGAATAGGGAAAAGAAAAACGGGAAAGGGGAAAAAATTGTATATATATATATAAGATGGTTAAGATAGTTACACTACCAATTTTACTTAGTTCATTAAAGAGTAAGGTTTGTGCCAATAATGTTTGGACAATTGAATGCTAATGTCTGGTATCCTGAATAACTAACTTAAGGATAATAATAAGTAATGCATTAACCATTGTTACCCTCCTATTATGTTGTTTTGAAAATTTGTTCTTTTTTTGATTTGTTTTGTTTTTTCTTCTCTTTAAAATAAAAAAAAGGGGGGCCCGTGAGATGGCTCAGCGGCATAAGCGCCTGCCTTGCAAGCGCGAGGGCCCGAGTTCGACTCCCGGATCCCACATACGAAAAAGGGGCTGGTGATATCGCTCAGCAGCATGGGTGCCTGTTGGCACGTGAGGTCCTGAGTTTGACCCCCCGGTACCCACAAAAAAAAAAAATCACAGCCTTGACAAAGGACTTGAAGGCAGAAATGGTAGTAAGAGATGCAATAGCTCAATTACAATAACCTAATATAGTCAGTGAAAAACTAATAGCAACTGGAGGCTCACAGTGAATTCAAACACCAATTTAATTCAGTTATTGTTCCCACAGCCTCTATAGTTGAAGCCATCATGAGCCATTGAAACCATTACTCAGGTCGACAGCACTTAGTTTAGGGTCTTATGCACTGCCAACACCTATTTTGCAATACCACTGGCACCAAAGGAGCCCAATCAGTCCTCATTAATGTGTAAGGTCTCCCAAGTATGGGGAAAGTCTCCCCTAGAGTTGTATAGACTTCCCTGCCAATTGCCACTAGTGAGTAAGTCAGGATTTATCCCAAGTGCATCAACCTCTACTTTTAAAGCTGTCATTGTGTGCGTGATGTTATCAAAGCAGAACGATCAATCTCAATGCCCTGACTTTGGCATTATCCTCCAGCAGGTGTAATTGCTAAACACTGGAAGCCTGCAGAGGACTGCTTACCAAGTGGAGTTTTCTGGAATGATGTGGGTGGATTCACAAAGCTCAAGCCCTCTGACAGTTGAGGAAAAACTGCTGTATTTTCAAACCCTGACACCAAAAGGAGGCCTAGCAGCTCATTGGGCTTTTCAAGAACTGAGGACAGAATGGACCTCTTGGGCCTTCTCCCTGTTCCTCCGTATGAGCTAACCCACAAATCACCACTTTTGAGTAGGGCCTGAACCATGGCTCGTCCCTGGAGGCTTTCCAGCAGAGATGTGCCCTCCGTTTTGAGGTCCCATAACCTTAAGTTCTGCTTTGGTGGCTGATATCTTGACTACATTAAGCTGCTGGCAAAGAGAAGCTGCCTTTGTCCAGATGTCCCTTGGGGTTTTGGGCTTATCTCCTTAACAAGACTATCAGCCATAACCCTTGACAAAGCGGTACTGGTCCGTTATTGAAGTGAAACACATGATCTACACGTACATTCATTTTTCCAGTCTGTTATTCCCATTTGCAGGTGGGTCACTTCACTTCAGAATCAGTGACTGATAGGGTGGGAAGCGCACAGCAAGATTGGTAGTCAAAAGGAAAGAGTATACTGAAAAATGCAGCCAGCATGGTGTCCCCGTAGCATCTCGGCATGCTGGCAGCAACTTTATATGAAACAGAGGTAGGTAGCCAATTGTATGTCCCCTTTCTTCCACCTGAGGTGAGCGGCTTCCTCCAGAGAGCCCTCAGTTTGCAGTGGCCTTAGTGTATCTGGGCCTGACTCACTCGGGGTTTGGCTGAGCTGAATTGTCATCTCAGTGTCTGCTCTGCAGAAAACAAGTGTGGTTTGTTCCGGTCAGCATGCGTAACTCACGATCAGTCTCATGGCTCTGGATGCTGCCATCCTTGATGAACTTTGGTACATTTGCACTGACTCACAGGCTGTTTCCAGTGGCCTGGCTATTCCATATGTCAGTTGGAAAACTACAGAGTGGCAGGCTCAATATGGCCCTCTTTTGCATCAAGAAATGGGAAAATAATTCATAGGCACTAATTAAAATGTCTGGTTGTTCATACAGATGCATAGTAAGACTCTCTTCTCGGATGAGACCAACTGGAATTAAGAGACTGAATAAGGCTATACTCACCAGATTATCACTCTTGGTGCTAGAATCCATCATTGTACCAGGAGTGGCAACATAAGCATCACCATAGAACAGATACTGAGCAAATGACCCTGTAGTATTTCTTGTAGAGAGACAATCACTGTAAATGAAACTTGTGACTCCTGCAAGAACAGTTTGTCCCAGGGTGAGCGAGGCCACATTACTTGAGGTGTTTTCCTAATCTATTGCTGCTGGAAGACTCACTACATTCAACTCTGATCCCTCCCTCAGGGTTGTTGGGGTACTTCACTTAATAGGCTTTTAGGTTGATGAGCTGCTCCAGTTTGATCAGCTGACTTTGGGTCATTCTGTGGGGCAGACAAATGCCACTCAGCTGGTAGTATGGACAGAAAAGACAGGATGGACTAATGGACATCATGCACCCCCCAAAAAAGGTATTGAATACATTTTCAAACTGAACTAGAAGTGCTAGGGCTCAGCAGTCAGCTGGGAAGCTACATTAGAAGCCCTGGGAACTTTTGCACAAAACTGATACAGGTGCCTCTTGGGGTACTCTAGCAAATGTAAACAGTGGTTTCTTTCCTCAGGAAACACGCTCCTCCCCCATCCCCGGCCTCCCAAGAAGGGTGCTTCTTGTATGAAATCAAGCATTTCTTCTGCCTGAAAACACAATGCTGCCATAAAAAGTTCTCCAGTGATCTCCAAGGTATCTGCAAAATGAGGCTGTTCTTAGCTTATCTAAAGAGCTTCCCTGAGGGGTAACTGACTCGACATTTATGTGCAATCTGCAGAAAACTATCTGTACACTGAGTCTTCCAATTAGAAATATTGGTATAAATTGGTCCCTGCCTCTAGCCAAAGTGATCAATGATGCCAACTTGTCCCTGGAAGATAATCAGATCAGTTTCAGCTGACTGGACAGGGTTGTTTTAGGTTGAATTGCCCAATATTTTCTGCTTGTAGGCCAACACAGAATGTGTGCAAATGCTAATACATCCTGACGGAATGGATTAATGGCTTGAGCTAAGTGAAAAGGTCAGTACAGAAACTGACAGTTTATGGGATTAGTTTAACTGGTTAGGAGAGGGATCCCAAGGGTCATCACTCAGATCACTACTGCTGTTTGGAGTCCTGTTAATAACAGCCTCAATTAAATTCTACGTAACACAAATTAAAAGGATGTGTCACAGCCACTGTCAATCAGATTAAACAAGGTGGCTGTTGGAGTTGCAGACTCGTAGAAAATTCATGAGAAGCTAGAATGGTGTAGAAATGAGGGGGCAGGTATTGTTGGGAGGTATCTTTTCACAGGGTCCTATTTCTGTACATCTTATGAGTAGAACACTGGTTTCCCTTTGTCTAGCAAAGAGCCATGGTAGAGATAGTTTGTCCCTCTAGAGCAAAAGACAGGTGTATTTACTGTTTAGCATAATAAAGGCAATGTTTCTCTCTAGAGCAAAAGGCAAACATGCTTATTGCCCATTCTAAAATATTAGGTTTGTTGTAGCTTAGAGTTCCTCCCGTGTAATGCAACCCACTCATGTGCAGGTATCATTTGGCCCTTCTTGTGCTGCTGTCTGGAAGTTGTCACTCAGGAAACCATAAGAAAAAGATGATTATACCTGGATACTGCTGTTGTTTTGAAATAAACTGTGGTTTATCTCTGATGAGTAATCTGATGCCTTCTATCTTCATCCATGAAACTATGTCAGGCTAATTTGTTAGCTTCCATACAGGATAAAATCTCAAACCATTTACAGTTCCTGACAATATATTCCAGTGAATTCAAACACATTAGGCTTTTTATAAAACATTTTTATTAGTGTATGTTTACAACACATAATAAATGCATTCATCATGGGGAACTGGTACATATACTTACTGCATCTTGATCTGTTTTACTTAGTCTAACAAATATGTTAGGCTTAGCCCGGTATTTGGAAAGAATCATCAATTTTATATGGTAAAATGCAAACTAAGTGGGGTGGGTAAGAAAAAATAAGGACAAAAGGGAGAATGGCTCATAAAGGCCACGATCATGTTAACATTCAGAATAGATTTCTGTAAGTGACCTTATGTAGCAGAACGTGTAGTGTCCCAAAAGTGCAGTAACATCAGCCCACTCTAACTCTGCAGAGCACAAGTTGAGCATGTGTTTTTGTTTCTCTAGTTTTCTGAACATTACCTGTTTCTCACATGGAAATGTGACAGCAGACATTTTTCTACCTCACTGCAAAGTTTTAAAACACTACTTGGTGTATATATAGGGTGTTCAACAGATTGTAATGAGTAGTCACCCCCTTACAAATAGGTAGGTGTAATAGGAATTTCACTTGTTACCTGAACCATAAATTCGGTCTGGGAAATAGACATTGAACCCATGAACCTCCTTGCTCTCTTGCTCATATGTACCCTTTTCTATGCTAGAAAGGAAAAGCAATGTCTGGAAAACACAGGTCAGTGTTTACTTTCTCCCTTAATAAGGGAGTTTTCACACTGGGAAAGAGGAGAGGATAAAGGTTGGCCACAGAGCTGATGGGAATGAACCAAGAAAAGTTTCAGCGAGAGGGGCGGTACGGCAGGAATCTATCCTGCCATGAAGGTAAAAAGACATCGTGAATAGGAGACTCATGGCCTTGTCAAGAGGTAGTAAATTTTTTAAAAATGTGCTAGGCAGAACTTAAACGCACTTTTTAATTTTTTTTTTTTTTTTGTGGGTACCGGGGGGTCGACCTCAGGACCTCGAGCACCAGCAGGCACCCGTGCCACTGAGCGATATCACCAGCCCCTTTTTTTTTCGTATGTGGGTTCTGGGAGTCGAACTCGGGCCCTCGCGCTTGCCGGGCAGGCGCTTAAGCCGCTGAGCCATCTCACCGGCCCCACTTTTTAATTTTTTTTTTCCGTTTAAGAAAGGGAATGGTTTCGTATTTCAGCATTAACAATATTGCAAAATGTATCAGAAAACTAGAAAATGAGGCCTGACAGGAGAAGAACTCTAACAGAGCTGGCCAACAGTGCAACAGTATTGCTCAGGACAGTGCCCTCCTGGTCCTGTTATCCAAACAGCAATTGAATGAAATGATCACTATCTTGTGTACAGCTAATACAAATGTCAGCTGCACAGGTAGACTTGTGCACGTACATTAACATACTGTCTTGTAGGCTGAGGTAGCAGAATCACAAATTTGAGCCTGGCCTGGGCAAATTAATGAGTTAGTAAGGACCTGTCTCAAAAATTAAAAAGGGCTGGAGACATAGCCTGCTCTGAAGGCTCTGGGCTCAATTTTCTGTACTGGATCCCCACCTCCAGCCCAAATCCCACAGCATACTGTAAAAACACCTGAAAGGGTAATCTCCACTATTATTTTCATGCACAAATGGTAGCATCACTACTGTTAACCACTATAAAAATAGTATATTTTAAAGGCAAATGATGATTGTGTATGCATGAGTGTGTCCATATGCACGTGTCACCACACTTAATGAGCTGAGAAGGGCCTGCTTATCCAGGTTGCATGCTATCTTTGCTTTTTTCCTTTTTTTTTTTTTTTTTTAATTATTACATTAGCACCAATACTGGCAAATAGGCAAAGAACATAGCAGACACATTGGCAAAGGTGATTCAGCTGGTAATTCTTATAAAATATTTGTTGGAGAAATGTGAATTTTTCTTTAAGAAAAAAATCTCTATTTTTTCTATTCCCACATCCGTTCATCCTCACTTTTTGGCCTTGACTATCGAACTTTCTCCAGGCCTGCACCATAGCAACCTATTCTCAACATTGTGTCAGAGTGCTGTTTTAAAAATGCAAATCTTATTAGGCCACTCCTTCCTTAAAAATCTGGCTTGTTGAGGGGCTGAGTATCACTTCTTAGAAGGCTTTCAGAACCCTGGATGATGCAGCCCCCTTCTTTTCTTACCCATGGTATCTCAGCCATAGTGAACTAATTTTATACCCTGAGCTATACCTTGATTCCTCTGAAGGTCAGCTTTCTGCCACTTCTATCAATTTTGTGCTTTGTATAGTGAACTCTTATGGTTCTTTAAGTATCACAAGGCATTCTGCCAGTACTTCTGCATTTCTTGTGGTTGGGAGACCTCACATACTCACAGAGAACAATAATTACATTTTTCACTGTGATGCATGTGTTTTTCCTCGTCACTTTAAAGGTTGTTGGGAGCAGGGACTGTGGTCTGTCTTGTTCCTTATTGTAGCCCAGTGCATTTCATGGAGCTAGCCTTATGGTAAATACTCAGAATATCTTTGTTGAACAAATACATTTTTGCTTATTTTAGTAGATTTAAAATTAACTGTATCTCAAGTATATATGTGTTCATACGCAAATAATAGAGACGTACAATCACAAGGAATTTTTATTTTATTTTTGTCAGGATGATTTAAATGTTCATAATGCTTTCCAGTCATAATATTTCATGACTTCATTATGTTAATGACTTTAATTAGGCATCTGTATGAAATCTTCTGTAAAACTTGTGAGGTGTCTCCTAAGACTGGTTGATAAATCAAATGAACCTATGATTAAAAGACAAACACAATGTTACCAATGTGAACTGGGTTTAGACAACATGAAACACTACTCTGGAAAATGCTATTTTCTATTATTTCCTTGTGCAAACCTGAGGCTTGGCTGCCCTTGCTCGTGTGGTGTCTTTGATACCAGCTCCCTTTCACAGTAGCTCAGTGCTGCAAACAGCCAGTGCGAGGCACTCACTTCCTTCCTCTCAGCGAGTGACATGAGCAACCTCAGTGGACACCACTGTGGCACGTTACGAGTGACAGGGAAAACAAAATAGCTTTGCCTAACACTCTGGGAAATTGTGGATGATGTGATTTCTTCATAGTTCTGGAACGATGACACCAGTTGTTTCCTTGAAATGGAAAGAGCTTATGAAAGAGCATATGTGAAGCTAAGCCTGAGGGTAGAATTTCCTGGCAGAGAAGTAAGGGGAGGCATAGTTTGCCAAAGCCATCAGCTTAATTTTCCTAATAATCTAACAGCTGCCAGTGAGACTCCCTCTTGTATTCCCAAATGGCTGAGAATTGTTGAAACACCAGTAATAACTTCTCTCCGGCCCCTCACCCTCATTACCAGGAGAGTGGCTTTCCAACTTACCTATTTATTCTAAAGTGACGAGGATGTTACTATCTCTCAGCGACATCTTCACCGTCAGTAAGACCTGTTTTCTGAGAGCCTACGGCATTCTTGGCACTCTGTTTGAAATAAGAGACCGATTAAACAGCAGCCCTCTGAGAGAGAAACCTTTCACCTGACAGCATTCACCATGGATGTTCTATTAGTTCCCAGGCAGGCAGTCTGGGTGGAGACCTTATTTTCTTTAGTTTTACATTTTCTTTTAACCAGCTTTAAAATAGACCCTTAAATAAGTACTTATTTTCCCCACAAGAATAATAGAATGCCTATATTCTCATGTAAACATTACTATAATAGATTAGTAACTGACCAGGGTTTAATCATGTCTTTCAACTCAGAATTTTCTCTCAAATATTTTTGGTTGGTTTTCAAAAGTCCTCAGAATCATGGTGTGTTGTAAGCAAGAGAGAGGATAGAAGAGATAGGGAAGAGTTCAGGAAGTTTGAAACATTCCTTTGAAAGGCACATACCTCTGAATATTCTCTGTTAATAAGAATAGGATCTCTTGAAGAACAATAACTTGCCTATTACGACTGTAGAACTCCTTTCAGCTTTCCAAATGGTAAAGTAGGACATTTCTTAACAAATATTAGGGATTGTGCCTGTAAGTTCAAGCTTTCACACATTCATTCTTTGAAAACTGAGAAGAAATTATGTGAACTGTGTTTTATTACCTTAAGTTGAATAAATTTTTAAAAAATTAATAATAATTAAAAATTCATCTCTGACATCAAAATATTAAAATCGGACACACTATTGGGGTACCATGTAATAAATATTAAATATATGTATACATTGCATAATGTTTTAATGATGTTGAACATATTTATATCCACAAACATTTATCATTTCTTTAGGATGAAAAATTTCAAAACACTTTTTGCTAGCTTTTTAAAATACACAGTACATTATTGTTATCTGTCGTGTGAACTATGTCTTAATATTAACTCTGGGAAGCAGTGTCTAAAGGGGAATGAGCAGTCTAGCAATAGATACAACTCAGTCAGATTGATTTTCGTTGTGTGCTAAGATCCAATATAAAATCAGCTCATAGGAGGTGAAAGCATCAAATTCTAATTTTGGGGAACACCTATCACCGTAAAAGGAAGTAACTAGTTGTAGTGGGAAAATATACAACAGTGTCTGGTATTGGTTTCATTATTCTATGAAAGATTTTCACTGGCATCATAGAATCCTCCAAAAGTATCTTCTTGATAGTTTTTACAAGGCTTACCCAAACACTGCAGGAAATGTAATCAATGATAACTATATAATCTGTTTAAGGTTTTCACACGAACCAAACCATCATCTATTTTGGATTTTCATCACATTTTGTATTCCTTATCTATTTCTCTGTCAAAAATTTGCTTTAAACTGTCATTAAACCAGTGCACTGATCTCATTATTCTGCAATCAGTGTGTGTGATGCTGATTATAAAAATAACTTTCTGATAAGAATTACTTTTGAGGGCTGGTGAGATGGCTCAGCGGCTTAAGCGCCTGCCCGGCAAGCGCGAGGGCCTGAGTTCGACTCCCGGAGCCCACATACGAAAAAGGGGCCGGTGATATCGCTCAGAGGCACGGGCGCCTGCTGGCGCGCGAGGTCCTGAGGTCGACCCCCCGGTACCCACAAAAAAAAAAAAAAAAAAAAAAAAAAGAATTACTTTTGAAACCACATTGAAAAAACGATCTGTATAAAACATAGTTTCTAAAATAAAATATTTTTCTGAAAGACTAATTGCTAGCTTAATTTTAGCCACATTAAAATCATAAATTAACATATAGAAGGACAAAATGAAAACATAACTACCTATGTATCTAAAATATCTGGGGAATTCCAAAGTTCTCTATCTTGAAAGGCAGTGTGGTGGGGTGGATGGATTAAAGAACAAAAACAAAACTAAAAAATATATGAAAATCATAAGAAAATAGCACACAAACATATATACACAAATCCATTGAGCTTCATCGCTTTTCTACCTTATTCCACTTTTGTCTGTCTTTACCTGGTTTACAGTATGTTTCAAGCATGTGCACGTGTGTGTGTGAAGATGAAAGGAATTAAAAATGCATCCTACAATCTTCTTTTCTGCCTCCAAAAGGGAAGACACTGTTGCTCTTATTATTCCCTGAAATATTTCTCCCTATGTTTTAGCTTCTACATTATTTTACCTTTCATTTTAAAGATATATTAAAATCTTTTTCTCTAAAGGTACATCTGTGCTTGTACAGACCACTTTTAAGATTAATGTTTTCCAGTTATATAATTTTTCTTAGTTATGTTTAGTACCTTACTACTTCACTGAGATGGTGTCATAAAATTTGTTATATTTTTAACTTTTACCAAGGCCTAACTTGTGTGTAATGAATATGCAATGGTCTTTTGAGAGGTGTGAAAAACGTAGGCACTCAGTCCATTATCATAGAGTACAATATTGATTTAAAATTTTTTAATTAAAAAATTTATATTTAGTAATTGGATACAAATTTATTGAATTTGGTGGCTTATGTAACTACAGACATAATAAATTTATACATATTTCAAGAATGTCTAAAGAGTTAAATATTTCCATAGAGGGCCGGTGAGATAGCTCAGCGGCATAAGCGCCTGCCTGGCAAGTGCGAGGGCCCGAGTTTGACTCCCAGTATCCACATACGAAAAAAGGACCGGTGATATCACTAAGCGGCACGGGCGCCTGCTGGCATGTGAGATCCTGAGGTCGACCCCCGGTACACACACACACACACAAAAAAAATTTCCATTAAAAGTAAATTGTTTTACATATAGTAAATTTTAACATTTTACCTAACAGTGTTAGAGATTTATTTTTACTGGATTAATACCACATTATCATTTTACTTTTTAAAAATACTTTATTTTTAAATCAATAAATAGTAATTGTATAAAAATGAAAACTTTATTTTTAAATGAATAATTAGTAATTGTATATATAATAGTAATAAAAATAGTAATTGTACATTGTAATTGTACAATGTAATGTTTCAATACTTACATACATTGTACAATGATCAAACCAGACTAATTAATGTATCTATCACTTTATATATTTCTTTGTGGTGAGAATATTTAAAATTTGTTTTTAAGCAATTTTTTGAAAACTACAGTGCGTTATAATTAACTAAAGTCACTCAGCTGTCTAATAGATAACAGGAACTTATTTCTCCTAACTGAAACTTTTGCCCTTTGACCATAATCTTTCCTTTTCCCATTCACTCTCTCTCTAGCTGTACTAGTCTGCTTTTCTGTTGCTGGACACAATACTGGACACCCACATCCTAAAGCAGAGGTTTAGCTTGGCTCACAGTTTCAGAGGCTTCTGTCCATGGCTGACTGGCTCCAAGGCAGAAAACTGCTGAACTCATGGCAGCCAGGAAGCAGAGAGAAAAGTCAGAACCCTAGGACAAGTATACACCTTCCCTGGTCACTCTGCCAGTGACCTACTTCCAACCAGGTCCCAGCTCCTAGCAACACATTCAGCCATGCACTCATTAATGGATTAATCCACTGATGAGTAGAGTGTCCCCACCAGTTTGCTTTCAAAAGCCCCACCTCTGAGTGCCTGAGACTTCTGGGGGACATTTTAGATCTAAACCATAACACTGCCATTTAGTTTCTGGTAACCCTCACTCTACTCTCTGCTACTATAAGTTCAGCACATGTGAGTTCATGTGGTATTTGTCTTTCTGTGCCTGGCTCATTTTGTTTAGCATAATACTTTCTCAAGTCATCCATGTTGTGGCAAATGACAGAATTTCGTTTTTAAGGTTGGAATAGTATTCCCTTGTGTGTGTGTGTGTGTATTTTTATCCATTCATCCACTGATAAGCACATAAGCTGTTTCCATTATCTTGGCTGTTGTGAATAGTGCTGCTATGAATATGAGAGTGCAGACATTTCGTCAACATATTTATGTCAGTTTCTTTGGATATACACCCAGAAGTGGGATTGCTAGATCATATGGTAATTCTATTTTTAGGTTTTCAAAAACCCTTCATATTGTTTTCTAAAAATCACTGTACTGGTTACATTCCTAGTAAAGTGTATAGAGGGATTTCCTTATCTCCACGTGCTTATTAACACATCTCTTTTTAATAATAACCAATCTAATAGGTATGAAGTGATATCTCATTGTGATTTTATTTGCATTTCCCTGAATTAGTGATATTTCTTTTTCATATATCTCTTGGCCTTCTGCGTATCTTCTTTGGAGAAATTTTGCTTCAGATCCTTTGCCTGTTTTTAATAGGGTTATTTTCTTGTTTTGGGACAAATTTAAGTTATTTATATATTTTGAACAATAACCTCTTTTCTGATGTAAGATCTGCAAACATTTTTTCCCTGTGTGTTGTCTCCGAACTCTTGTTTTCTTTGCTTTGTGGAAGCTTTTTACTTTGATGCAGTCTTGTCTACTTTTGCTTTTGTTGTCTGTGCTTTTAGAATCTTATCCAAGAAATCACTTCCCAGACCAATGGAGCTTTCTCCTGTTTTCTTCTACTTGCTTGACAATTTTTATTATCCTTATAGTCTTTTTAATGAATAGATTCTTGATAAAGGGCTAGATCAAGGTCCAAGTTTCATTCCTTCATATATATATGGCCTGTTTTCCTAGTGCCATTTATTAAAGAAACTGTCATTTTCCCACTGTGGATTATTGGCACATTCATTGAAGATCAATTGACCATAGCATGGGTGCATTCTTAGCTTCTATGCTTTTCTATTAGTTGATGTGTTTGTCTTTATGTCAGTACATGTTGTTTTGATTATAGCTTTGCAATATATTTTGAAATTAGGTAGTGTGATAACTTTAGCTTTGTTCCTTTTGCTCAAGGCACACAGGATCTTCTGTGGTTCCATACACAGACATATATTCAGATAAGATCCTACCTTTTTACCAGATAAGATCATATATATATGTATGTAGTCCTTCCATTAAGAGGATCTTTTGTGGGTCCATACAAATTTCAAAGGTTTTATTCCTTTATATCTGTGAAAAATGACATTGAAATTTTTTTTTTTTTTTTTGTGGGTACTGGGGTCGACCTCAGGACCTCATGCACCAGTAGGCGCCCGTGCCGCTGAGTGATATCACAGCCCTTTTTTTGTATGTGGGTTCCAGGAGTCGAACTCAGGACCTCACGCTTGCCAGGCAGGCGCTTACGCCGCTGAGCCATCTCACCGGCCGACGTTGGAATTTTGATAGAGGTTGCACTGACCCTTTAGGACACTTTGGTAGTATGGATATTTTAATATTAATTCTTCCAGTCTCTCAACACAAAATATCTATTTGTTTTATCTTCATTTTCTTTCCTCAGTGTTTAACAGTTTTCAGTACATAAATCTGTCAGTTCCTTGGTTAAATTTACTACTAAATATTTTACTTTTTAAAAAATTATTTATTTATTTATTTATTTTTATGTGGGTACCGGGAGTCGACCTAAGGATCTCGTGCCTGCCAGCAAGCGCTTGTGCCGCTGAGCGATATCACCAGCCCTTTATTTTTGAATACTACTGTAAATGCTTGCTTTCTTTTCTTTCTTTTTTTTTTTTTTGTGGGTACTGGGGGTTGAACTCAGGACCTCGCGCTTGTGAGCAGGCGCCCGTGACGCTGAACGATATCACCGGCCCTTTTTTCCTTTGTATATGGGGACTGGGAATCAAACTCAGGACCTCCCGCTTGCCAGGCCCAGGATTGCTTTCTTAGCTTCATTTTCAGTTCCTTCTTAGTCTGTAGAAATGCTGATTTTTGTATCTTGATACTTCACTGAATTTCTTTAGTATGCTTTCTCTCTATCAGGGTTTTGGTGATATCTTTAGGGTTTTATACATATAACATCATGTTATTAGGTAACACAAATTAATTATTCCTTTCCTATTTGGATCCCTTTTGTCTTTCTTGCCTAATCTCTCTGGCTAACACTTGGAGTAAGTACTATACTGAGTAGTAGAGACAAAGGTAGGTACCCTTGTCTTGTTCATAATTTTAGAAGAAAAACTTTGAATTTTCACCATAAGTGTATTAGCAACTGTGAGCTTTTAATTTCTGGCATTATTAAGTTGAAGAACATTCCTTCTCTACCTAATTTAGTGAACGGGGATGGAATGCGGAATTTTGTCAAATGCTTTTTCTGCATTTCTTGAGATGATCAAATGGTTTACTTTATTCTGTTAATATGGTTACTTGTTTGGCTTTGGTATTACAGTAATGCTGGGCTTGTAAAATGAGTTTGGAAGTATTTCCTTCTTTTTAACTTTTGGGAAGAGTTTGATGACTGGTATTAGTTCTTTAAGTGCTTTGTTGAATTCAGCAGTGAACCCATCAGACCTTGAGGTTTTCTTTAATGGAGGACTTTTTAAATAAACATTTCAATCTCCTTTCTTGTTACTGGTTTTTCAATATTTCCAATTTCTTCATGATTCAATCTTGACAGGTTATGTCCTTCTAATAATTTATTCATTTCTTCTAGGTGGATAAATTGTTGGTATATAATTGTTTATAGTTGTCTCTTAGAAATCTTTGTACTTCTATTTTATGGACTTGAATGTTTCCTCTTTCATTATTGATTTGAGTATTTTTTCTTTTACCTTAGTGTAGATATGGTTTGTCAATTTTGTTTAGCTTTTTAAAAAAACAAAAACTCTTACTAGTGTTTTACTAATTTATTTGATTTATTTCCATCCTTAGTTACACTTTGGGCTTAGTTTTCTTTTTATTTTCTTAGTTATTAAAGTAAAATGTTAGGTTAAGATTTTTCTTTTTTGATACACATTTACTGCTATAAGTTTTTCTCTTAGAACAGCATTTGTTACACTCCAAAATTTTAGTTTATTTTTTCCATTCTTGTTTGTCTCATGTTATTTGTAAATCTGCCTATTAATTTCTTTCTTGACTCAATAGTTGTACAGGCACATACTGTTTAATTTCCAAATATTTATGAATTTTCATGATTCGTCCTGTCATTGATTTCTCCTGTCATTGTTTCAGTATAGTTGGTGAAGATACTAGATTTGATTACAATCTTAAATTTGTTAAGATTACTTTTGCGGCCTAATAAATAATCAATACTAAAGAATGCTTCCTGGAACTTGAGAAAAGTGTGTATTCTGCTACTGTTTGATGGTCTTTCTGCATATATGTGTTAGGGCATTTGTTCTAAACCACAATTCATGATCGATCTGTTTATTGTTGAAAGTGAGGTACTGAAATCCCTTATTTATTTTTTTGTGGGTACCAGGGGTTGACCTCAGGATACCGCTGAGCGGTATCACTGGCCCTTTTTTCGTATGTGGGTCCTGGGGGTCGAACTCGGGCCCTCGCGCTTGCCAGGCAGGCGCTTATGCTGCTGAGCCATCTCACTGGCTCCTGAAATCCCTTATTAATTCCTTTCAGTCTATGTCTTGCTTCAGATCTTTAGTATTTGTTTTATAAATTTAGGTCATCTGATTTTGTGTGCATGTACATTTATAATTACAATATATTCTTGTTGAATTGACCCCTTTACCTGTAATGACTTTGTCTCTTTACAGTTTTTTTGGTTTTTTTTTTTTGTGGGTACCGGGGGTCGACCTCAGGACCTCGCGCGCCAGCAGGCGCCCATGCCGCTGAGCGATATCACCGCCCCCTTTTTCGTATGTGGGATCCGGGAGTTGAACTCGGGCCCTTGCGCTTGCAAGGCAGGCGCTTACCACCACTGAGCCATCTCACCGGCCCTCTTTACAGTTTTGACCTAAAGTCTACTTAGTCTAACATCAGTGTAGCTGTATCTGTTTTCTCGTTTTCCCTCTGGAAGGAATATCTACCTTACCTCTGGTAGGCAGCATGTAGTTGAATTTCCTCTCAGTCATTCTATACCTTTTGACTAGAGAATTTAATCAATTTATGTTCAAAGCAATTACTACCAGGTAAGAACATCTAGTGTCGTTTTGTTAATTGTCTTCTGGTTCTTCGATCATTTGATTCTCCTTTGCTTTTTTCCTTTGTGGGTTGATGATTTGCTATAGTGGTATGCTTTGAAACTCTTTTATCTTTGGTGTATCTAATTTAGGTTTTTGATTGTGGTTATCCTAAGACTTACATAAAACATCTTATACCTGCATGTATTAAGATGATAACCTATTTTTTAACGTGTAAGAAGCTACACTTTTACTTCCTTTCCATGTTTTTGATGTCATGTTTACATTCTCTTAAAAGTCTATATCCCTTACCAAATCATTTTAGCTATTGTTTTTAACAATTTTGCTTCTTTTTTTTTTTTTTTATGTGGGTACCGCGAACTGAACTCAGGACCTCGCACTTGCCAACAATTTTGCTTCTTGATCATTATAGTATAGAGAAAGTTTATTTACCCTCTGATATTACAGTATTAAGAGTTTTTGTGTGCATGGGGGCACATGCCTGTCATCCCAGCACTTGGGAGGCTGAGGTAGGATTGCTGTGAGTTCGAGACCAGCTTGAACTACATAGCAAGACCCTGTCTCAAAAGAAAAAAGTTTTCAATTTGACAATATACTTACACTTACCAATGAACTTTACACATTCATATATTTTCATGTTACTAATGTGTTCTCTCATATTGAACAACTCTCTTTAGTATCTGTTGTAAGGTAGGTCTAGTGGTGATACCTGTAACTTTTATTTGTCTGAGAAAGTCTTTATCTTCAAGGAGATTTTGGAAAATAAAATTTCTGCGTATAGTACTATTGATTAGAAGGGAGTTTTGCTGTTTTGTTTTCTCTTTCGGGATTCTGAATATATCATCCTATCCCCTTCTGGCCTGCAAGTTTCTGTCAAAAAATCCACTAATAGTCTTATGGAGACTGTATTGTATGTAACAAGTCACCTTACTCTTGCTCTTTTCAAAATTATTGTTGATTTTAATTTCTGATGAGTTGAGCATGATTTGTCAGCCTCCTTGGACTCATTTTATTTAGTGTCTCTTAAGTTACCTGGAGAAGAATTTCCACTTCCTTCTCCAGGCTTGGGAAATATTCTGCCATTAATTCTTTGAATATGTCTTCCACTAATATCTCTTTCTGGAAAACTGGTTATGGTTAATTATGCATTAATTATTTTGAAATTTTCAGTTCAGATATAGTATTACTTACTCTATGATTTGTTTGCCACTTTAAAAAGTATCTTTCATATCTTTGAAATCTTATTTTTGCATTGCTTTCCTGACCTTAGTGAGCATCTTTATGACCATTATTTTTAATTCCCTATTGGGTAAATCACATACCTCCATTTCACTAGGCAACCAATTTCTGTTTCTTCATTTTCCTTGACTGGGATGGTTTCTGCATTTAATAAGACAACTGCCCCTCCCAATTTTCTCAGACTTGCTGTGTAGGAGGAGGATCTCACCAGTCCACCCTGACAGAATCTGAGATGTCCTCTTACAACTGTGTTCGAAGTGCTGCCTCTGTTTCGGGTGGCCATGGCAGATTAGGATGAACCTCATCTGGTCAGTATCACAAAATAGTACGGTAGAGGTTAGACCATTCACATGTAGTTGGAAAGGTCGGGGTGTTAGATGTGTCTTTCAGTTCCTTCAATCCTCAGAGAGTAGTTGAGAATGGATGTTTATCTCCCACTGTCTCTGTACTAAGCCAGGGAGCGGAGCTGTGGCAAACACCTTCACTCATCTTCACACTGCGCCCCAATATCCTGTGGAAAGTCCTAGAAGTGAGTGCATCCGTCTGTGTTTTCTGTGATCTACAGGGTCTCAAAAATTCAGAGCCACACGGACTCCCAGAGCTAGGTGGTTAACGAGGCAGCACTGTGGGTAAGAGGCATAGACGTTGTGGTACTCTGTCCATATACATGTTCCTTCCTCGAAAAATTAATAGACTTGGATTTATCGCTGGGGAAAGCCAGAAAATACTCAGAAAGTACCAGGTTCAGGCTACTAGAGGTGGATTATTTGTTTTATATTTAAATATTACAAAATACGCCATATCACATCCTTTTATTTAGAAGAATATCATGTTAAACTGTATCAGGATACTTACTTTTCTTAACCCAAGGAGATTATCTTTGTTTTTATATGTGACCAAACTATACAGTGAATATTTAAATTAAAAAAATGTATTACAGTAAAAGACACATTGCCATTAATCCCTCTCAAAATACTCCCCCTCTTATCTCATTGTTTTTGCCACTTTCTGAAGTGGTTCTGGACGATCTCTTTCATTTACTTGGAGTGTCATGGCTGCCTTGATGTTTGTAATTGATTCAAAATGTTTATTTTTCATGGTCATTTTGACTTTGGGGAAGAGCCAGAGGTCACATGGTGCTATATCTGGTGAATAAAATGGGTGAGGACACACCATAATGTTTTTACAAGCCTGTCTTTCCATTGGATGCCACTGGGCAGTAGCAATTAGTGTATTTTTGATATCTCATAAAGACAGTCACAAAAGAAAACTTCCGCTGCTTCATAAAGTGGCAAGAAAAATGAGATGTGTTAATATGTCTTTTACTTCAATGGATTTCTAAGAAATGTAAATTCACTGTAGTTTTCAATTATACTCACATATTTCTGTCATACACTAATTTTGAAGTCTGTAATTTAGGTGACTTTAAAAAACAGCATCTACTTTATCCTTTTTAAATCACTTTTTTCCTTTTCCCTTTCTTCCCTCCTTCTCCCACCACAGTTCTTCTTTCGAACAATTTCTTCCCATTTAAAAAAAAATCTATAAGATATCAAACAGCCCTCTAAGAATCCCAGATATTAAATATAAATGTGAAACTACAGCCGGTGATATAGCTCAGTGGCATAAGCCCCTGCCTGGCAAGTGCAAGGTCCTGAGTTCGACTCCTGGTACCCGCATATAAAAAAAACAAAAACAAAACAAAAAGTGAAACTACCTCTCAGTTCAATAAACTGTCCAAAGTGTAAAAAAAATAAAACAAGCAAAAAAAAAATCAGTGAGCCAGTGTAGTTTAAGGGACAGAAAGTGTGTTTTTAAGGAGTAATAGTACAAATAAATGTCTTAGTGAAGGAAGAAAGAATTTCACCATTGCTGTCCTCTACAATTGCTTTCCATTTCCTGAAAGGATAGGAAGAATATAAAATAAAGGTGGAAAATGTCTAAAAAACAAAAAATCCACAGCATCCATCGAATCTGTTAGATTACCTTAAAACAGGAATCACTATTCTATAGATCAATACGTTACAAGGCCACTATGTTCAAAGCTCTCTCATCATGTTTTATTCCACTGCAACAAACGTAGGATCCTAAATGTCCAGTCTTTTCCTTTCTGATCCTTCGTAGTCATTGTTTGTTTCTTCCCAAATGTGTGACCTCTACCATGACTGCATTCCTTAATTTGCACTATTTGCCGCTTTAAGGCGAAAGCCAGCCCTCTGGGTGCGCTGCACACCCTTCTGACTGCGACTTGAGTCTGACAGCCTGCAGCACTCTTTTCAGCACTCGCTGCCCTGGCTCTCCACCACGGCGCACCTACTGCCACTTCACCTTCTCAATCCCAGACATGTCAGGCAAGATGATTCGAGTACTGATTTTGAGGAGTGGTGGTCCCAAGTGCAGTTTTCTAAACAGTGGCTATTTGTAAAATGACCAAGGTAATCCTTTATTATATCATTAAGCATCTTAAACATCTTAAACTAAAAAACAAAACAAAAACAACAACAAACCATTTGTCACTGTGAAAGAAAACAAAACTCACCCTAATTCCATTACTCTGAGATAATTATTCAACGTTCTTACAATTTCCTTTCTATTTTCATGATTGTACTGATCTTGCTAGGTAGGAAATTTTTATTTAAAGTGAATGCTCTAAAATTGTTTGATTACATTAAAATCCAATTATAGTTATCATTGGAATTAATTTATAAATAACTGATTTCTCAAAACTGTTCAATCTTCTGATCCAAGAATAAGGTATTTCCATTTATTGCATTATAATTTCTATTTAAAAAGGGCCTACATGATTCTGCTTAGAATTATTACTATTCTTTGTTGCTTTTGTAAGTGAAATCTTTGTTTTCATTTCATATTCACTGTTACTAATAAATAGCAAAGAGTTTTGTATATTTAGAATAAGTGTCAAAGACAAATGTAATATACACAGATACCATATAAATTAGCTCTTTATCCCAAATTCTTCAGTTGATTTTAGGGTATTTTAAGCATACTACATATCTCCTGTACATACTAATACTTACAAGTAATTATGCACAGTATGAGATTTCAGGAGAAAAGGTTTTAAAGCAATTTTTGAATGTCTTTGTTACAACTAAGAGAAAAATTATGGTTTATTTGCTTTTCATATTGATCTTGTGTGTGCACTAATAATAAACTATTTTGATTTATATGGATAAACTCTTACTTTGTTTTGCATTTGCGTGTTTAAATTTTGTAGTCATAGCTATTAGATTATCTGTATTTACAGTTTTGGTAAAACTTGTATTTTTACCACCTGCAAACTGCTATTTTCACAAATTATTTGTTCATTTAGGTTTCTAACTTAATTTTGTTCTTCCTGTTTTCGTTTTGCATCCATCAATTTCTTCAATTGTATTAGAGATTTATTTCATCTTTAAAAATGAACATATTTAGGGCCGGTGAGATGGCTCAGTGGCGTAAGCACCTTCCTGGCAAGCGCGAGGGCCCGAGTTCGACTCCCGGATCCCATATACGAAAAAGGGGCCGGTGATATCGCTCAGCGGCACGGGCGCCTGCTGGCGCGCGAGGTCCTGAGGTCGTCCCCCCGGTACCCACAAAAAAAAAAAAAAAAAAAAAAAATGAACATATTTAAAGGGTGTATTTTTCACAGAATTTAACATTGTATTCTAAAACTTCCATATGAATTCCAAAAATTTTATTTATAAATCTTAATTGTAGGGCCGGTGAGATGGCTCAGCGGCGTAAGCGCCTGCCTGGCAAGCGTGAGGGCCCGAGTTGGCTCCTGGAACCCACATACGAAAAAAGGGCCGGTGATATCGCTCAGCGGCACGGGCGCCTGCTGGTGTACGAGGTCCTGAGGTCGACCCCCGCTACCCACCAAAAAAAAAAAAAAATCTTAATTGTAATTTATATTTGCAACATTTTAAAAAATGAAATCATGAAATGTTTGTATTGTAAAGATTTGACACTCTTACTATGTAAGTTACTGTATGTATATTTTGCATTAGGGTAGTACTGCATTTTTTGTTTCATTGTAAAATATGTTATTTTCTGTTTTGTGGATAGTTTCAACTGTTCTTATTTGAAACATTTTTATTATAGAAGTGTCACATAATTTTTTGGTCTAGTGTGTCAAAAATTGATAGAAGTGTTAAAATCTCCCACTAAAATCTTGTTAGTTTTGGTAATTTCTTCTATTTGTAACAGTTGTTCCTTAATTGGCAAATAAAATGGTATCATAATATATGATGTATTAGTTTTGTTGCTATGCATACTTGACTGTTTTTGTAAAATTGTGTTGATAAATTTCTGCCTATCACTTTTGCTTAGTTCTTTTATTTTGTCCTTTGAGAACTGAATTTTATTTTCCACAGCTTTCTAGATGTGTAATTGACCTACAAGGACACATGTATTTAGAAAATAAGAGCTGATGTTTTAGCTTATGATTTCACACCTCCGGACCTTTCAAAGGCCCTGTAATGCCTTCCTGCAGCCTTTCCACCCCTCTTCAGACACCCACTGATCTGCTGTTGTTGTAAGTTTGCATTTTCTAGAATTCTGTACGAACGGAATGATACATTCTTTTTTATGAATCAGCATAATTATTTTGAGATTTATCCATGTTGTTGTGTGTAACAATAGTTCTTTCTTTATCTGCTTAACAGTATTCCAATGTTTATCCATTTCCTTGTTGATGGAGAAGTGAATTGTTTCCAGTTTCTGGCTGTTACAAAGCTGGTAGTAACTGGTGTGTTTATGTACACAAATGCTTTCCTTTCTCTTGGGTAAATATCTAGGAGTGGAATAGCTGCAGTGTGCAGTAGCTCTTCACTAACCTTCCTAAGTAACTGTCAAACTGTGTTCTGAAGTGGTTTTATCATTTTATATGCTCACCAGAAGTGAATGAGTACATGAATTCTTCCACATTTTCATCAATGGTTGGTACGATCAATATTACTAAATTTAGTCATTCTAATAGGAGTGCAGTCCTAAGTCACTGTGGTTTTAATTTGCATTTTCCCAGTGATTAAAAAAACTATCTTTTCATGTACTTGTCAGTACTATGTCTCCTTTGGAGAAGCATCTGTTCTAACCTTTTATAATTTTTAATTGAATGCTGTCTATTCAGTTTGGAGAGTTCTTTATGTATTCTGCCTAGTTTAGAAAAAGTTTTAATCTGAGGTTGACACTGCTTTTCATCCAGTGATTTGGAATTCACAGAATTATGCTGAAACATAAAATGATGAATTTATACTTTAAAAAAAAAGTTCAATTATCATTTTGAATTTGTTTTTGATATAATTTTATCTAGTGCAAGGTGTACTGCAAAATTTTATTCCTTGCCTAGTTTTTAGTATAAGTTATAGAGATATACAGTATTAAATTTTTGTTTACTGAAATTCTTAAAAGTTCTTACTGAAATTTTAAAATATATTGCTTTCATGGTTTTTTAAAATTAGTTACCTATTCAAAACAATGTTTAAACCTTTCATATTTCAGTGGTATCAATACTCACTGAAGTTTTTAAGTCCCTTTTGTTTTTTGATTCCTTAATCACACAGTTCGTTAAAGTATAGTTTTGAGTAACATTTTTGTGAAAAGTGCGTGGGCACTTTGAGGGCACAAGCAATGAAAGGTGCCACAGATTAAATACGTACAGAACATTAGGGTCATTACATTTACCTTAAAACTCTCAAGTGTCCCCATTTTAATGTCTTCAGTTACTTGAAGTTCAGCCACAGAGACTTAAGACAAACCTTCTCTCCATTTTTTACTAAATCAGTTTTTTCCCCTATAGGCTACACAATTTTTTAAAAAATATAGTTTTGAAATTTAATGATTTCATGAGGATATATCTTGGAACTAACTTTTTATACTTGTATAATCTATAATACTTTGAGCCATTTTATCCTACATACTTGATTGTTTTTAGTATAGAAAAGCTTTCTTTTATATTTCTATTACTGCTTTAATTTTACTTTTTGACTGTTTTCCTTAAGAATGTCAATTTTTTTTTGTGTGTGTGGGGGTACTGGGGGTCGACCTCAGGACCTTGCGCGCCAGCAGGCGTCCCTGCTGCTGAGCGATATCACCGGCCCTTTTCTCGTATGTGGGTTCCGGGAGTCAAACTCAGGACCTCGCGCTTGCCAGGCAGGCACTTATGCCGCTGAGCCATCTCACAGGCCCCTCAATTGGTTTTTGATTAAATATTTTTTCTTTTTATTGTTTTTCCTGTTTTTATGTCTTTATTTTCCCTTAGGAATTCCTGGACATTCTCAACTTTTCTCTACCAGTGATTTAATTTCCTATTCATTGATCTGCTTAATTCAATTTATAATTATTTTGTTTTGATTTTCTTTCTGCAATGCCTCACTTCTGCGATCTTCTGTTAGTCCTATCTCCTATCTTAATCATACCTCCTTTTATCCTATTTTTCTATGCTTCTTGTATGACTTTCTTGCCTACATTTTATTGAAAGCAAAAACACATTATATTTCCAAGTGTTATTCTTTACTATAGGACAGTAGAGCATCACAATTCAATTAATAAACTGATGAACAGCGAGTTGAAATTTAGGGCATTTGTGCAAATCTTTAGACAAATCTCTTCAGTATGTCAAGGGCCTCAATGAATAACTTCTGATGACATGGACTTTTATTACCAACTTTCAATTCTAGAAGATCCACTTATATATCAACAAAGAAATAGACCCCCTGTCCAAGAATCTGCACCACTACTTCCATTCTTTACACTCTTGTTTTCTCTGTCTCACAGTCCTTCTACGGGATGCTAGGATTCCAGGTTCGGAGTGGCTTACACTTACTGGTATAGGAAGAGAAGTGGGAAAAATCAAGACTGACAGAGACACTGGAACCTAAATGGACTTCCTCAGTCTCTTTAAACCCTTCCAGAAAGGCCCCACTCAACACCTAAGGTAACTTTTGGACCTACAGAGGTTATGAATTCCAAAGCACAGGAGGTGTTCACTAGAAACTTCAGTATGGATCAAGTATGAATAGGGCTAAAAGAACAAAGTAAAGCATTGTAACAAATAATTTTTAAAATGTGGAAAATAAAGTTCATTAAGGAACACAAAAATCATTTCACACGGATAAAAGGCTGGAAGGGAATTTAATAAAATGAGAAAGAAATTACATTATTTCTCCTTGAGAATAAAGGTGGAAGAGACTGGTTTAGGAAGAGACATTTTTTAAACATTACAGTGTACTTTCTGATGTTGGGGCTTTTGTTGCAACTTTTAAATATTCATACGTCTGTCCTAAATATCTTTAAAAATAGAGTGAGATCATTCATTTGTGTGACTGCCTGTCTGAGGGCTAACAGCACCTTAGGTAAACTGTGACTCCAGTGTTTCATCATTCGTTTTGGTGATCAGTACACCATGTTTCGTACTTCTTTGTAAACTTGGTGTAATGTCTTCTGTGCAACAGAAGCTATTCATAGGCTTTGTGATACTTTGCTTTTTCTTATAATAAAATAATATTAAATTACTAATTAAATATTAGAAATCAAGATTATTTACTGTCAGCATGCATTTTAAAAATCAGAGGTCTTTAGGACCAGTGCCCAATTCTACTCTGTCCTTTTCACACTCCAAATACATATCTGCTATCCAAGGTGCTGGTTTCCCTTGCTGGAAATGCAGTTTTCTACTGAGCATGATCAGAAAATTTATTTCCAGACAATCTAAAGTTCCATACAGTTACTCTTTCGCTAGAAGTTGCAGAAAAATATAATGATTAAGGGTAGAATGCTCCTAAATATTTCTCAGGATGTATGTGAATATAACTGAAACAGAATATTCCAACTCTAGTCTTGTTACTGAGATATTACTTGAGTTTATGTAGATACGATACAGTGACATAGTCTTTCAGATTCAATATTCCAACAGAATTAATATAAACTCAGAAGAATAGAAAACTTTTAAATGTCTCATTTGTTTCTCTATTTAGTATCTAACAATTCAAGGCAGAATGACTTGTAAATTTCATTGCCAGATAATTGTTAGTCCAAAAATGTTAATTTCTGGAGGCAATTCTTTTTGTAGCTAGTTATAGACTCCTTTCTATACAGAAAAATTACACTTGAAAAGATATACTTTCCAATTTGGTGCAAAATCTAGGCAAAAAAATTCTAAATGGTGGTATAAAATGTCCAGAATTATAGCCATGTGTATTTGGAACAAAAAGCAATGAGACAGTTACTGTATTAACATAATGTTACTTTTGACTCTTTTTATATTGTGTTCAGCATAATGATGATAATGTTGGAAGTGGGTTAACAGAGAAAAGATGCTTATATTTGTAAAATCACTGATAGTTTTCTTTCTTCAGTAAGGCTTGAATTTAGTCCCTTGCCATAGCAGATACTAATTAGTGAATACTTCTAATATTAGAGCCTGAAGATTTCTGCTGTGTGTCTGTTATTCTCAGGACCGTAAAAAGATATTATTATCTGGAAAATGTTCGCAGTATGGGTAGCATTTTCTCACCTTGGGTTAAGTTACCTAAATCTGAATTACAATTCTCAGAATCAATGAAGCAAAAATTTCAGAAAGTTTAGGTGCTATACAGAAAGCAAGTACTATTGTTTAATTCTTTATATCTGCTTGAAATCAGGGATTCTGTCTTTCCTCTTTGACGTACTAATGTATAGCACAGTGCAAACTGGAATTACATTCTTAAATTGCTATTAAAGCAGCATACCTAGAAATGTATATATTTTACCCAATAATTCTGTACCCTGGCACTAAGATATGATCAAATGAGATCTCCTACTATGATTAATACTGACTGAGATTAGTGAAACATGGAATAAAATCAAGTCATCAAGACAAATTATGCCTTTTTCCTTCATCTTTGGGAACAGTAACTCCTCCTCCCACCCCCAAGCAAAAGGGGTGAAAGTAATACAGATACCTTGGATTTTGAGGAGTGCTGGTACACTTTCTTTGAAGTATTAGTCTTGATATAACTCAGAGTTGGAGACTTTAAGCAACAGTTGATTTGTCCTCAAGTTAACCCTATTCCACATTCTAAATCAGGGCCAGAAAAAGTTTTCCCTCTTTGGGTCTTCTGTTCTTCAAAGAAAAACTAGCTGGAAAAGAACTTTGTGAGACTGAAATAAACATGTAAAATGTATTTTTTGGATTCCACAACTTGCTTACATTAGGTAGTGACACTATTTTAAAGGCAGAAACAGCAACAAACAAATTTAAATGATTTTTTTCAATAATATATGAATGTTAACATTTAACTAAAATTTGCATCTCAGTTTTCCTCATCTTTTTCATGTTATGTCATCTTTTTTTTTTTTTTTTTTTTTTTTTGTGGGTACCGGGGGGGATGACCTCAGGACCTCACGCGCCAACAGGCACCCGTGCCGCTGAGCGATATCACCGGCCCCTTTTTCGTATGTGGGATCCGGGAGTTGAACTCGGGCCCTCGCGCTTGCAAGGCAGGCGCTTAAGCCGCTGAGCCGTCTCACCGGCCCATGTTATGTCATCTTTTTCACAAAAGATTTATAGAAGCTTTTTGGAAGATACCATTTAAAATGATTATAATATATAGGGAAGGCTTTACACAATGCATTTTGCAAATAGAATGCAGGATAATTAATAAAAGTTCTGACTTTTAAGTGATAATATAGTTCATTGCCAATGACAGGCCATAGGAATGAAGCAAAATTTACTAAGTCTTTTGAAAAAGTAAAAATTGATGTAAACTTTTAGCATAGTGGTTAGATTTTAATATTTCTTATAAAAGTAAATATTGGTAATTGATGAAGATTTAAAAAGCTAGCTATTTTGAAATTTAAGATTATCTAGGCAAATAAAAAATTTAAATCATGCATTTGGAGATAACCTAGAACTGAAATTTGAACATGCCATATTGGATACAGCTAAGTACTGCAAATATGCTTCAAAAACAGTATTCCCAAAGTACTAAGCAACAGTTTCTTCTCCCAGGGGAGTGATAAGCCATGTGATCACCATGTTTTAGGATATTTTTCCCTTCATAAAAGAAACCAAAAAAATGTCAAAGATAGAAATATTTCTTCCCTGATAAGTCATAGAACAAAAATGTAGTTACATGATCATAGGTAAAACTGAAATACCAAGAATTTTTTTAAAAGCTCTAAAATAAGGCTGAATCTTACTCATAATCAGCTGAAAAGCTGCTGATACAAGAGCAATCACCAGTAAAAAGACATTTTTCACAGCTATTCTGCTTTTCCATAGCGACAAGCAAAATGTGTTTTATCATCTTGGAACTATTCTGCATTTGAAAAACAGTGAATTAACCAAACACAGTTTTGTATACCCAAAACCTATATGGAAAATGTCAGATTTAGAAATTAACTTCATCCTCTAATTTGATTTCCTTTTTCTACATTGGCTTATTTATCTTACTTTCTGCCCCTTTCCTCTTGCCAGCTATACCAATAAATCTATACAAAAGAATAATATGACAGGAAAAAAATACACATTTAGGAGCAATGCCTCGTTCCTTAAAAGAATTTTTTAACATTAAGAACATTACACCTGTAAATCTACAATTTCTGTCATGATGAACCTAATTTGGACTCTAAAATCCAGAGAAGAGGACTACTATATGTACAATTGTGGTAGTGGTAAAATATATCTAACGTAAAATTAACTTTTAGTGAATACAACAAAGTGGTATTAGTATATTCACATCATTGTGCAATAATCCCCACTACCCAGTTCCAGAATATTTTCATCACTCCAAAAGAAAACCTTCAAAGCAGTCACTTCCCATCCTCCCTGTTACAGTACCCCCAAAACTCATATGTTCAGTGGTCAGGCTTTGGGAAAGTGCAGACAGTGACCTCATCGATCCATTGATAAGCTCATTAGCTGAACTAAGACCTCATTGGATGAAGCAGGGCACTGGGAGGGGGTATCTTTGAAGGGTGTGTTTTCTCCCTAGCACCATTCTCTCACCCTGTTTGCAAGCTGCCACAAGGTGCACAGCTTTCCTCCACCACATCCTTATGGCATGTTCTGTCTTGCCTAGGACATAAAGCAACGGATGAAGCTCACTGGACTGAAACCTCTAACTAAAATCTTTTCATCTCTAAGTTAGTTTTCTGAGTTATTTTACCACAGTGATAGAAAACAAACTACCCCCCTCTAATCCCGTTATAAACTAATCAGGTTTTGGTCTATGGATTGTCCTACTCTGGGTATATAGAAAAAATGATATACCACGTGGCTTTTTGTGTCTGGCTTTTTTCACTTAGCATATTTTCACGTTCACTTCATTCCTTTTCATGGCTGAATAATCTACTGTATAGAGACACCCGTTTTGTTTATCCATTCATCAACTAAGGAGTATTTGAGTTGTATTTTCTGTAGGAAATGATAAATAGTCCCACTATTTGCACACAGGTTTTTTTTTTTTGTGGGTACCGGGGGGTCGACCTCAGGACCTCGCGCGCCAACAGGCACCCGTGCCGCTGAGTGATATCACCGGCCCCTTTTTTGTATGTGGGATCTGGGAGTTGAACTCGGGCCCTCGCGCTTGCAAGGCAGGCGCTTACGCCGCTGAGCCATCTCACCGCCCCCCTGCACACAGGTTTTTTAATTTAAATGCCTATTTTCGATTTTCCTGGATACACATGCAGGAGTAGAATTGCTGGCTTGTAGGGGAAGTCTACTTTTATTTCTTTGAAGAACCACTAAATTATTTCCAGAGTAGCACACTCACCACATTCCAACAGCCTATGTGTAAAGGCTCCAATTCTTCTATATCCTCTCGAATGTTATTTCACTTTTCCTTAAATTATGGATATTTTGAAACTTGTGAAGTGGTATCTTATTGTGATTTTGATATATTTCCCTAAGAACAGCATTGAACATCTTTTCATATGATTGTTACTATTTGTGTATTTTACATTAATTTTTACTCAAGTCCTTTGCCCATTGTATTAATTTGCTAAGGCTGCTGTATACTACAAACTGATGGTTTAAAGCAATAGAAATTTATAGTTTTAATGTTTTTTCAGGTTAGAAATAAAAAGTCAAGATACTGGCAAAGCCATGCTTTCTGAAGTCTTCATGAGAATCCCACCTTTCCTCTTCCTAGCATTTTTGGGTTTACTGCCAACCACCTTGGCATGTAGAGGCATCATGTTAACTATCTTCACATGGTGTCCTCGTGTCAGTCCTCTCATGGCTATATTCTTAGAAGTGTCTTTAGTTACCTTGATATCCTAAATCAAATCAAAATGTTTACCTTTTATGGTCATTTTGACTTTGGTAAAGAGCCAAAATTTGCATGGTGCCGTATTCTATGAATAATGTGGATGAAGACACACCATAATGTTTTTTACAAGCCTGCCTTTCTACTGGATGGCACTCCGCAGTGGCATTTCACCATTTTTGATCATACCTCATGAAAACAGAAAACAGGACTGCCTGAACTGCTTCAGAAAGCGGCAAGAATGATGGGATAAGTGTGTTTGAAGCTAGGGGGAAAGTTTAGGAACCCACCTTATTTCAGTATGATCTCATCTTAACTGATTACATATGCATCAACTCTTTTTTTCCAATTAGGGTCACATTTAGAAGTACTGTACTGGGGTTAGAGCTTCACCAAATGTTAGGAAGAGACACAACCTGAGTCATAACAAGAATTTTTTTGTGGACATTTTATCTTTGTGTTAGTTTGTAAGAGTTTTACATGTATTCCATACCCTTATAAGAGACTTTCAAATACTTTCTGTATTTCTGTGGGCTGTCTTTTCATACTCTCAATAGTTTGCATAAAAGTTTTTAATTTTGATGAAGTCCAATTTATCCATTTTTCTTTTGTGACTTTTGATTTTGGTGTCATATCTAAGAACCCACTGCCAAATCCAAGGTCATGAAGATTTAAAGCTATGTTTCTTGTGTTTTATATGTTTGTTATATTTAACCATTGAACTTGACCCATTTTAAGTTATTTTATCATATATGGCACAAGGTAAGGGTGCAATTTTATTTTCTTTTTCCATGTGAAAATTCAATCATCCAAGAATCATTTGTTGCAGAGGCTGCTTTTTTTTTTAAATCAGTAGATGAAAAATTATGGGTATTTTTTGGGATTCCAAGTTCTATTACTTTAATTTGTAAGTTTATCCTTTTGTTTGGTACCAAGTAGCTGTCAGTACAATGCTTCTATTAATGCAAGATTATAGCGAATTTCAAAGCCACAAATGTGAGTCTGTCTTACAAATGTGTTTCTTTTTTTCAATATTGCAGTGACTGTTCAGAGATCTGTGTGAGCTGCAGGACTACTCTCCCATTTTTATTTTTTTAAAAGGCCCATGGATTTTAATAGGCCACTGAATTTGTATTTCACTTTGGAGAGTATTGCCATTTCAATACTATCTTTCCATTTATATTTATTTACCGTTTTTTATTTTCAGTTTCTTGTTTACATTTACTCTATTTTATTCATTTTGAATATATAACTGGAATTATCTTACTTTTGCAGAATGCACATGATTAACATGCAAATACTGGTTGTATTTCTATACATTAGCAGTTATATAAATATATAATCATGTTCCCAAATTTAGGCGAAAAATTTTGCATCTTTCATCATTGAATATGTTAGCTGAAGGTTTTTTATAAATGCTTTTAATCAGGTTGAGAAAGTTCTCTAGTTTGTAGTTTATTGAGGTGATTTTTGTTTTAAAATCATGTATAGGTAATGAATTTGGTGAAATGCTTTTTCTCCAACAATTAATAGCATTATGTAGTTCTTTTTGTTTTCTTTTGTTCGCATTTCTTTCTACAATGTAGTGTGTTGTTATTTTTTCTCATATGTTGAACCACCTTTGTATTTTTGGGCTAAATCTCACTTGGTTATGCTGTACAAAACTTTTAAAATGCTGTTGGATTAGGTTTGCTGGTACTTTGTTTAGGAATTTTCCATGTATTATTATATTGGTCTATAATCTCTTTATGTGTCTTTTCTGGCTTTAGAATCAAGGTAATACTGGCTTCACAGAACTAATTAGGAAATGTTCTTTCCTCTTCCATTTTTTCAGTTTTAGGATTCTGTTCATTTTTTTAAAAATTGGTATAATTCATCAATATAGATATCCAGCCTTTGTTCTTTATTTTGGGGACTTTTTAAAAAATAACTGATTTTTAAAAAGTTGTTATATATCTATTCAGATTTTATTTCTTCTTGACTAAGTTTTGGTAGTTTGGGTGATTCTAGTAATTTGTCCATGTTATCTAGGTTATCTGATTTGTTGGTATCTTGTTATTCATAGTAGCCTCTTATAAACCTTTTTGTTAGGGGTTGTTTTCTCTTTCATTTTTATTTCAGTAGCATGTCTTTTTCTTAGTGATTCTACATAAAGGCTTGCCATTGATTTTTTTCAAAGAATAATTTTTGGTTTCACTATTTTTTTTCTACTCTCTATTTTGCCTCTGCTCTACTTTCTATTTCCATTCTCTTGCTAGCTTTGGGTATGGTTTACACTTTTTTTCTAATGCCTTAAGTATGAACTCAGGATGCTGAGATTTAAAAAAATAAAATAAAAACAGACACATGTCACTATAGATACCTCTCTAAGTATTGCTTTTGTTCCACCTCACAAATTTTAGTATGTAGTATTTTTGTTTTCATCCATCTCAATATATTTTCTAATTTCCCTTCTCTGAATCTTGGTTGTTTAGGTGTGTTAGTTTTATACATATGTTTTCCAGCTTTCTGTGTTACTGATTTTTAGATTAATCCTTCTTCCACTGGAAATGCTTTGGATGAGTTCAATTTTTGAAAATGTGAGATCTGTCTCAAATTTGACCTATACTGAATATTGCATGTGATTTTGGAAGAATGTGTACTGTGTTGACAGTGGAGTGTTACATATATGTTGTTAGTTCTTATCAGCCTGTACCTTTGTTTTGTCCTCGATTTGCTTATCTTCTTTTAGTTATCATTTGCATTGATTATCTCCTATTCATTCACTTTCATTCTGTCTTTGAATCGCCTGTCAGCATACAGGTGAGTCATACTGTTAAAATCTACTTTCCCCACCTCTGCTTCTCACTGGAGCCTTCGATGTATTTACAGCCAAAGTAATTAGTGACAGGAAAGAACTCATTTCTGTCATTCTGCAATCTGCATTCTGTATGTGGTATATCTTTTCTGTTGCTCAATTCTTCCATTACTGCTTTTAGTTTGTTTTTTTTTTTTTTTCTATGTACAATTTCTCATTTCCTTTTCTGCATACTTTAAGTTTTCTTCACAGTTACTCCAGGGATTACAATTCACAATAATCCACATATTAAATTTAAAATAATCTAGTTTGCATTAATATAAATTTCAATTTCTACAGCAGAGGAAATTTCTGCTCGTCTACCACATCTATTGCCATTATGTTATCACAAGTTACATTTATATATTGTGAACTTTTAAACATAGATTTTGATATTATGCATTTGTTTTAAAAATCATTTAGGAAACAAACATTATAAACAAAAATACAGTAATACTGTTATGTTCAATCTGATTTTTTACCAATTTTCTTCGTACATCTTTGAGTTACTGTCTAGTGTCTTTTCACTTCAGCTTAAAGTGCTCCTTTTAACATGTTCATATGGAAGCCTATGAAAAACATACTCCTTTAAATTTTTATGAGAAGGCATTCATCCTTTATACTTTGCTAGACACAGAATTCTGTCAACAGTTCATTTCTTTCAGCACTTTAAAATGTCTCTTGCTTCCGTCATCTCTAATAAGCAACTGGCTGTTAATCTTATTAAGGAACTGCTGTACATGTGGAATCACTTTAATCTTGCCACTTTAAAGATTTTTCCATCTTTCTACAGGTTTATTTAAATGTTGCTCGAAGTGAATTGAGTTCATACTGCTAAAAATTTGTTGAACTTATTAGATACTAACTAGATTTATGTCTTCCCTAAAATGTGGGAAGTTTTCAGATACTGTTTCTTTCAATATTCTTTCTGTTCTTCTTCCAGAACTCTTACTTTTGGTCGTGTCTAATGGGTCTTTCAGTCACTATTCTTTTTGCTTTTTTCCTTCTCAGACTTCATCATTTCAACCGACCTAGCTTCAAGTTCATTGATTGCTTTTTTATCCTTTCTGCAGTTGAACCTTATGGTACTGTCCTATTATTTATAATGCAATTTTATTATGATTTGCTATTAATATTAATAAAATATCTCATTTAAATCCCTTAGCACATGACTTAAAAACTGGGATTGGGCAAATGCTTTTTCATCAGAATTTCCACTTGAGTCTTAAGACTCTGTCAAGGAAGTTCAATGTTTGTAATTATTCATAGACAGGTTCTGTTGATTTCTTTTTTTTAAATGTGGGTACCGGGAGTCGAACTCAGTACCTCGTGCTTGCCAGGCAGGCGCTTATGCTGCTGAGCTATCTCACCGGCCCATGTTGATTCCTTCTTATGAATGAGTCATACTTTCTTAACTTGTTTTATGTGTCATACAACGTATTAAAAATTTTTATGAACTTGATTATTTTAAATAGTATAATGTGGCAACTCTGGAAATCTGCTCCCTCAACTTTTGTTGCCGGTTGTTTTGGATTGTAGTTATTTGCTTACTGACTTTTAAAAACTATTTTTGCAAAAACTGTATTATTTTTTATGTGGTTTGTGAAGTTTACACTTTATTAGCATAGTACTCAGCTAGTGGTTTGACAGCTTTTCTTAAAATTCCTGGAAACAATAATACTCAGCTAGTGGTTTGACAGCTTTTCTTAAAATTCCTGGAAACAAAAATAAGGACAAATATGAAATACCCTCTCCACCTTTCCAGACTGGGGAATTCCTTGAACAAGTATCCAGCTGTTCACAACAGTGATTCAGGCTTCACTTCCTGACCTGATTAGACGAGGTGTCCAGATCAGCTGGAGGTAAAAGTGTGGCATCTTCTCAGCACCTCTCTAAGCACACGTTCTGCTCTGGGTATGGACATGCCATTCCAAAGTCTACAGTGCAAAGGGGAACTTTTTAAAGCCCTTACTCTCCAAAGTATGTCACTCTTCCTAGCCTTCCTAGCTTTTCCTCCTAGCCTTTTAGCAGCTTGTGTGAGTTGTTTCCTCAAAGCCAATCTTTTACCCCAGGTAGCAGGGGCTTGTTCATTCACCTTCCAAGTCTTTCAACAACTCTTTTTATGCAGCCATGACTTTTTCAGGAATAAGAAACCCACACAGAAAATGTAGGCTGCCGTCCTCAAAAACCATTGCTCGTGGGGAGGAGACTGGAAAAAGGGTGAGATAAAATGCTATTAAGTTATCCTACTGGGTTTCGGGTGCCATTACCTTGATTTCAGCATTTGCTTGGCTGCTATAAACTTCTATTTTCCAGATTTCCAATAACATTGCTACTGACAGTTTTTTACCAGTTTTTTCTAGTGTTTCTATGGAGTAGTGTGTACCTGGAGTTTCTTCCTCTGTCATTTTTCCTGACATATGTACAAAAATTTTTTTTTTTTTTTTGTGGGTACCAGGGGGTCGACCTCAGGACCTCGCGCGCCAGCAGGCGCCCGTGCCGCTGAGCGATATCACCGGCCCCTTTTTCGTATGTGGGATCCGGGAGTCGAACTCGGGCCCTCGCGCTTGCCGGGCAGGCGCTTAAGCCGCTGAGCCATCTCACCGGCCCACAAAATTTTTAATGGAAATAAATATATCAACATTTGAGTGAACATGACATGATTTTCCTAGTCTGTGAGGCGCTTTGTTAAAGTATTGTATAAATATTTAGATTCTCTTGCTATATGATTTTATAAATAAAAGTATGTACTTGTAACATGTATGTACATGATCAAAAAGTTCATAAATAACAGAGCTCATAAATTAGATAATGGAATGCTGGGGTTAATGGATGCATATTATACCCTTTAAGAATGACTAGCTAAAATAAAGTTTTCCCACTATTGGAAAAATATTATTAGATATATTACTGGTCTGGCCCAGAACAGCTTCTTGTTGGAGTATGAAAAGTACTTTGTTTTAATGAACTTAATGAATTATGTGGGCTCTGAAGGGTTTGAAGTTTCTAAGTTTCCATTCACATCTTTTATCTCTAGATGCTCTAGCTAATGTGTTTGTCCCTACTACCATTCCTTCTTAAAACACAATGTTTATTATCACTGATCTTAAAATAATGATATGCCATGGTGTATTCAGAATAACCACTCCCTTCATGAACTCATAGGGACGTTCTCATAATAGCAAGAAAGGGAATACTTGTCAAGTGCTACGGTTTCAGCAAGATCCAATTTCCCCAAGTCACCATGCTTACTGAATTGTACATTAGCAGGAACATTACTTTATGTATAAAAGAAAATTACAATAAGCACACATCGCTGATGGGTTCACTCATGTAAATACCCAGTGCAAGACTGAGTATGCTGAAGAAAATGTGTAACAAGATATCTGTCAGATAGTCTTATAAAAAGAAATTACTTTAAATGTGATATCATATGAGTTTTTCAATCTAAGCAGAAAAGAAACATAAAATTCTAACTGGAGACTGTTAAACATACGATCAACTTTATCAATTTTCAATGCAGTGAATCTGGTTGAAAAGTGACATTGCAGAGTGTACCATAAGATACAAATCAATTCTAATTGTCTAGCAAAGAAAACATCATATATTATGTATGTGATTTTGTACATGCTTCGTCCTTGTAAGCATGTGGGAGACCAGATAGGAAGACTGAGGCCTAACTGGCCTCCTCTGCGAGTACCATGGGGAAAGGCAACACTCAGGGCGACGACACGTTGCAGGTTCTAGGGAAAAGTCAGTACAGCTGAGACTAAGTGGTTTACCTGAGCGTGTATTAATAGCTACTGGAAGACAGGTGAATCTTGTGTTACTTTAGTTGCTTGTAACCGTGTCTTGGTGAATAAAAGTAGGATGAGCCAGAGGCTTGGGGCTCCTCTGCCCACCAGACGTAAGAGCACCCTGGATGTCCTCATGTTAAACTAATTCCGTGTCTGTTTATCTTCCATCCTCGTTTGCCCCTGGGTCAGGGGAATAAAGTAGCAGGACTAGGTCCCTACAGGTGTTGCCTGGGTGGGGAAAGCTCGGAGGAGTGGGCTGGCTCCCCAAGGGAGGCACCTGGGGCAGGGACCTGAGACTGGTGGCAGCCACAGAGGCCAGTGGCCACTACAAAGCACAGTTTATCTGAACTACTCTTTGAGGCTTGCCTGTAGCACTTCCCAGTAATGATTTATGTTGAGAAGTTTACTTTCAACTAAAGTCATTTTTCTACTAGAATTGTTTGCAGAGAAGTTATAGTTTTATAAACTATGAAATTTAAAAATATATTGTTATCATTGGAATAACTTTTCATGTTCAGAGGAAATTATAAAATGCAGGCTGGGAAATTTTTACTAATACAGGATAAGGAAGTACTTATTACCCTCGTCATAAAATGTGAGAATGACCTGACTTTGATCATGATTAAATACTATTACTCTTTATAGACTGTTTTGTCAATGTGTCGATGTGTTTTGTCAATATCAGTCACTCAACTGCTTACTATACTGAGATATTTTTGAGATTTAAGGAAACAAAACATAATGTTTATTTCTTAATAAAATTTACTCTCAAACTCGATTTGTATTCCCTAGAGTTCTGAATAAACTTCAGGAACTATTAAAATATTAAATAGGGCCGGTGAGATGGCTCAGCGGCGTAGCGCCTGCCTTGCAAGCGCGAAGGCCCGAGTTCGACTCCCGGATCCACATACGAAAAAGGGGCCGGTGAATCGCTCAGTGGCACGGGCGCCTGTTGGCGCGCGAGGTCCTGAGTACCCACAAAAAAAAAAAAAAAAATAAATAAATAAATAAATAAAATATTAAATGGATTAAGAATTATTAATGGATTAAGAAGTACAAGTGAAGTGCTACCTAGGACTTCGCATCAAACAATTTTGCATGCCTATTTCTTTTTCATAAATCCCATTTCAATCTGAATTTATTAATCTGTGAACAAGAACTAGGGAAATTAGTGTTTTTAAAAATTACTTTGGGAATATATGTTAAGGTTAATAAAGTTCTGAATTATTAGGTAATTTTCACTGCATATTATTATGTTTTAAAAAGATAGCTTTCATCCTGCGAGCACACACAGAGCCTTCAGACACAGCTTTATAAACATGCCCCAGTAGGCTTTTATATTTTCCATTCTTCATTGAAATTCATAGGTACAAACTAAGTAAATTCAGTGACTATACACCTGGTTCCTATTTGAGACTATACAGCTGGAACATCCAATGTACAAAATGTTCAGTGATCTTTTATTCAGATCATAATGAAAATTAGATAATAAGTCTTAAAGAAAAAAAAATTAAACTGAAGGAAGAATTATTTTTCCTAAATCCATCTTTGGGTTGTACTCAGCATATAAAAACATATGTTTCAGAGTTTGAAAGCCTGATTTCCACTTTTATTTTTGGCTTTCAGCTTCCACTACCAGGAAAAAATTTATATTTCTTTTTTATTTACAAAGTTGTTCTGAGGAACAAATACCATAATGTATGTGAGTGTGCTTTGTAAACCAGATTATAAACATAATAATTGTAACATTCCTATAGTTGATTTCAAGAAAGCTTTACTGAGTCATTCACTCATTTCATAAAACTAACCTTTTATATGGATTCAGAGAATGAGGCTTTAATGGCAAGCTGCTTCCATGAAACAAAAGGAATATGGCCATAGTGTGTTAGGTTTGCTGTTATGAATCTAGATTTCAGGATGACACTTCTAATAATGGAGAACACTAATTCACAGCTGTAGTGTGTTGTTTCCATTGTCTAACGCCTTTAAGGCATGTTGATTAAGGGCACATTTGCTTTAATTTGGACCCCAGGAAGATTTTCCTTTTTCTAGGTTAGGCACCCACATCACAGGCATTATTCATCCAGCAATGTGTCCTACACACCTTGATCTAGTTAGGATTAATAAGAACAAAACACTATTTGTAACAGTGCACGTCCTTTATAACTGAAACTGCAATAAGTATAATTTCCCATACATGACATATTTTCATGCATATGCCTTATCCCTGTACAATACTAATTATTCTTTAACATACATTCCGCAGGTTACCTTTACTAACATTGTGGTCTCCTTTACTAATGAGTGAACAGTTCTAAAACATGAATTCATAGTTACATTGTCATTTATTCCAATCCTATGGCATACACTGAATATGTTTGAAAAAACATTTTGATGTTTCCTTTGCAGATTACTGAATGTTACTATCCATTTCTATAAATCAAATTGACTAGGAAAACCCACAGTTTAAAAAATGTATACAAGAATAAGCTAGCTTATCACAAGGAACAAAAAAAAGAACCCAAGAATTCAAAATGGTCAGGAACAGTATCTTCATGGTAAACA
The DNA here is from genome assembly GCA_028451465.1 of Erethizon dorsatum. Lineage (NCBI taxonomy): Eukaryota > Metazoa > Chordata > Mammalia > Rodentia > Erethizontidae > Erethizon > Erethizon dorsatum. The sequence continues at coordinate 47,586,864 of CM051837.1, read as the reverse complement.
TTCACTTTATGCAAATCCCACTTGGCTTCATTTAATTAAAAAGCTGAAAAAGAAAGAAAATTATTATGTACTGAACATAAGGAAAACACAACATGCAAGTACATGTAAATGTAACAAAAATGTTATTATATTAATTCACCTAAGTGTTACTTTTCTATTAGGGCAAATATTGTGAAACTTGTCCCTATAATGGGGTCAAGTTTTATGGTGAGAAAAGGGTCGGAGGTGAAGATGTGATAACTTGAATTGCAGTGTTGCTATACACACCTTTAGCATTGTTGATTAGAGTCATAGTTAAACCAGCATTTAAAATAGTAATGTAGGAAAAATAAAGGGAATGAACTGAAACATATTTGAATTTGAATATCATAAAGAAAACAGTTTTTCTTACTGAATTTATAAACCATAAAACTGCTTACATAAAACAGTTATTTAATCATTTGGTCTTCTGTTACTGTAGTTTACCATTTCCCTATACTGAACAGCCAAAACGCATCTATATGCATACATTAAATTGCTAATAGATTCTGATGAGACATTAATATACAAACAGATGCTTTACATATAGAACTAAAAGAAAAAGGTACCTATTTTATTATTTTTAAACTTCCCTACGCAAAGATTTAACTTATGAATAGGAATCTATTTAACTTTGTAACATAAAAGTCAACTTACATAACACTGATTAAGCCTTTGTTTGATATTTGTATCTTCCTGCCAACATGTGACATGTTCTTTCTGGGTCTTGATAATATAAGATAACTTTGCAAGGCAAAGACACCAATTTTTAACATTAAAGGAAAACTGAAATTAATGGTTACTCAGCTGAAAAACCATATTGTTGGAAAAGTGTTCAAACTAGTCAGTTTAATATTTGGATGTTTAAATTATAATATTCTAGGCAAATATTGTTTTGTCTTTCTGAACCTCGGTTTCCTCATTACTGAAAAGAACATCTGTTTTGGATAGTTTCCAAAGTTCCTTCCAGTGCTGCCACTTTATGAATGTAATGATACTATATTCTAAATGTAAATATATAATATATTTTATATAAAACCATAATAAAAATACATATACATTAGAAATATATGAAATAAAATACAGTAAACATTAATATATAATTACGGTATATTAGTTATAAACTAAAAGTTAGGTAATACAGAATAATTCCTCTTTATACCTATTTTTATGGAATTGTTAAAAGACAGCAGTTATATGCTGCTATCAGGATGCAGTCAGATATTGCTTCAGCTTTTCCAGATAAGTATGACTGAAGCACTGAAAGGTGATCACCTCCACGAGGCAGCGTGTCAGCAGGAACCCTGGTCAGAGCAGTACACTGCCCCTGCTGCCCCATCCTCACAAACCTCAGCAACACTGAGGGCCAGAGATGTTCACTTGCAAGGGAACTTGTCAGTATTTTCTGTCCTCAATTATAAGCTTGCCCTGAAGTTAAAGCTAACTAAAGAATGAGGGTTAATAAAAAAAGAAACCTCTATCATAAAATATTTTGAGCTGTAATTAGAGTTGGAAAAATAAGAACCTGAAACTGAGAACCTGTGAGCTTTTGTTTTCAAAGGACTGATCTGCAAATTTCAAGATATAGAGCAGTAGACTTTTTAATTATTGCTTAAAATACAGCTCTATAAAAGTGATACTTATGATAATTTTATGAGTTCCTAACACTTTAGAGCTAGAGAAGTTTAAAAAAAGTTCTACAATATTTAGGTGTTGCTATTTTTACAGAGTAAAAGGATCTTTGTGACTACATTCCTAATATAAAAATAGATTAAGAATTCTTAGTATGTTATCTCATCACTCTAGGGGTTTTTCTAAACTGAATGTTCAGAACTTGTTATAACAATCATTTGTTTGTATCTCATTATGAAATGACAAATATTTTCAATATTGAACTGAACACATTCTATTAATTGTTCTGCAATAAAGGATAAAACTAATTGAGCACTTACTATTCTTTCATACTTAGGCTCCTTTTCATAAAAATAAGTTATAAAACTTGTTTACAATTATACATTCAAGATACTGGAAAGACTTGGAGTATAAAAATGTCAAAAATGTTTTGTTAAAATGTTTCTTAGAAAAATATGAACTGTTATTCTCTAGGCAATCATTCAGGTTTCATGTTTTATTTTTATTTTCATTATGTAAGTATTAAACATCGAATATATGTTTCAATATGAATGTTTTATATTGATATCCTCACTCACAGGATTAGTTGCTCATTTCCATCCACCTGGGTCTAACATATCTTTTTCTCCTTTTCACATTTGCCTGTCTAATAATTTTGCTGTAACAGTTCTTATAGATTTATGCCTCCTGCCACGCTTGATGTTTTTCCTAATAATGTTTCTCACAGTAATGAATGTTATTGTATTGTCAAGACTGTCAAGAATACTAAAAACTGAGAAGATTCCTCTTATTTGTGTTCAGTGTTGTAGTTTGTTCCTGATGGAGCAAGAGGTGTCTTGGGTACTACTATCACCTTCCGTCTGGACTCAACCCTACCTCTTCCGTGACGTAATCTATTGCAGCTAATAGCAGTCTGCATATGAACAACACTGACTACTGTGGCCAGCTCATTCTGGAGTGAATCTACGCATGCTCAGCTTTACCCAAGGCAGCGACGTAAGACAGAAGCTCACTGGCACAGGCAATGCGCTGTGTGCATGGAGATTTGAAGCAGGGCAAAACTAGCACAGATATCCTCGGCCATTGCTCTACGTCCCCCTAACCCAAAGGTACACTCTTGTATACAAAGAGGAATGACAAGACTTTCTCATAACATTTTTCTCTTTAAAGCTAACTCTCTAACTCTCTCATATCCATAATTTAGATAAAAATGTTAGCTTTGTCTTACTGAGCAGTGATGCTCTGAAAGTTCATTAGCAAGTTTATTTAAAGTTCAAAGCAAGTTTTTCTAGAAAAATTTCTCAAATTCAGCCCCCCCCAAAAGTTAGTTTCAATCAGCATTCAACAAAGAATTTCCTTAAAAAAAAAAAAAAGAAACAACAAAGAACTATTGAATACTGATTGTGTTCAAGAGTATTGTGCAGGGAAGGTTGCTGCAGGAAATGGAATGATTCAAAGTCATGGTCTTTTTGTTTCTTTTATCTGAAGGACAGAGAGATCTGGGAAAGTTAAGTATAACATAGTGATGTGATGTTATAGGATGGTGAGTTAAAATATCACGAGCATTCAAAACCAACCAACCAAAGCAAAACTCCAACTCTGAGAACAAGTGAAACGAATGGGTAGCAGCCTACACTAAGATGCTAAATGCAGAAAGGCACCAAGGCATGAGAATTCATGAAGTCCGGCTAAACCAGGGGTCAGCACCTCTGCAAAGAGCCAGAAAGAAGGTGAATATTTTAAGCTTTTTCGGCCACAGGTTTTTGTTAAAAGTACTCAGATAAAACTGTTTTAGTGCAAAAGCAGTCATGTACAATATATGAAGACGGATCTGTTTCAGTAGAAGTTTATTCATAGATAATACAATTTAAATTTCATACAATTCTCATGTCAGAAAATATTTTTTAAATGATTCATAACTAGAAAATCCATTTTTTTGCGCATGGCACAGCAAAACACGTAGCAATTTCTGATTTCTGCACTAAGCCAGATGGTACACCAAAGGCTGTGCCATCATACATGGGACCAAATTTTAAAATTTTTACAGCGATTCATACAATGATATTACTGTATACCTAGTAAAATCATATGTATTCTGGAAGAATAGTTAATGGTGTAAAAATATGTTCATGATGTATGAAAAAATCCATTTATGAAGTATGAATCCTATAATCCTTCCCTAAGTTCACAATATATACTGTACAAGTTAAACTCCTAATCTTTGATAATCTGGGTGTTGGGATCATGAATGCATCTTATTTTGCTTATCTGTATCTTCTAGAAGGAATGTATTTTAACTTTACCTTCTTTCCCATTAGCTCTTAATGGATTTTGATGAAGCAGCACTGTAGAAGATACATGTCTTACAATGATAATTCAGGCATCATGCTAAAATAAGTGACGGGTTATGAAGAATAATGACTTGGTATTGAGAGACACATTAGGAGGCTAGCTGACAGTCTGAAAAGATGCAATGTATATAAATTATGATGGCAGCAGTAGAAATAGAAAAGTAACGGAGACCAAATTAAATAACATAATCAGGACCAAGATATGAAGAGAAGATGTGGGATGAGTGCAAAATGATTCTAAGGTTTCTGTTGATCATGACTGTGAAGATGACATTGTCTTTGGGAAAATGGAAGGAAGAGGAAGAGAAACAGTTTTGGAGGCAGAGATGATGTTTGGACATAGTGAGGTTAGGTTGTTAATGTAATATGCATGTCTGGTTCTGGATCTCAAGAGAAAGATCAGGATTTGTTAAGTGTACTTGAGTCAGAAATAATGTAAAAGAAAAAAGATAAGTATTATGTTATAAAATTCAGGATATAAAGGCTCATCTAAAATGCTAGAAGGGTCAGGTTAAGTGAACTCTGGATTTGGTCACTGGGTGACTACTAGAGAATGTATCAAAGCATGTTTATTCTTTTAGATGTATGAACTGGTAAAACATAGTTGTGTGCTATTTGTTTTGGCATTACTTAATCTGAATTAATTATTTTATCTGTTCCTGATGTTCTAGAAAACAGAATATACACAGTGCTCTCGAAGGAATGCATTTTTTCCAACTGTGAGTTTGTTAAATACTCCACTGAGATCTTCAGATGGACAGAACTTTCTTGTGCACTATTCTTACTTCACCCTCTCAAAATGGGGAAGAAATCGGGGCAATCTCATGGTTAAATCATGTCACTCTGTCTCACAGAAATCACATATGTGGCTAATGGGCAGCTGGTCAGATTTTATTTTGGTATCCAAAAAAAAAAAAAAAAAAAAAAAAAAAAAAAAAAAAGAGAAAGAGAGAGAGAGAGATGGGAAGAAAGGCCTTGTTTCACTGTGCACAGCAAGGGTGTTGGTTGAATTTTCACTCCTGTTTCATTGCTCTTGTGGTTAGTAGGAGTCCCTGATTCACTCTTCAGATATTTTTTTTTTAGCCTTTATATTCATAAGTGTTAAGTGGGAATACTAGGACAAGTACATTATGGTTGCTAGCCATATATCTTTAGCCAGAAGTCCTGGGGCTATTCTTCATGAAAGAAGACTACTGAACCAGGAAAAGTCTTCAAGTCTGAAACAAATGGTCATTTTTAAAGGCCTAAAGAAATTCCAGCCCTTATTATGAATGAGAAAAAAGATCTTTGAGAACAGAAACCTCTCTGTATCTGTAGTTGCCCAGGTAATAGCTGTCAAGCCCTACTACTGCTAAGGCGAGTTCTCTCCACAGCCAGCACAGACAGATGCACAGAGTTAAGGGTTTTGATGGCATGACTAGTAATAGTTAGAAATGGTCAGAAACACAGATAGGAGGTCTGGGGAAAAGAACAAAAATGCTGGTATGTGAGGTTATGAAGAACAAAGAACACATTTGGACCACAGGAGCTGCCCACGCCTTCAGCTTCAGGTGAATGCTGTGGGGTTCCCGACAGAGTCCGAAAGCTCTACTGCCACACAGAAGGGACCCTCAAGAGACCTCTGAAGCATATGCTGGCTCAGACCCAGCAGGGGTGTTCCTGGGCTGGAGGGTTAGGGCATGCAGAACAAAGCCACGAGTTTAGGTTCTGAGTTTTCTATATTACTGTAGATTTAAAGTCCCTATAATTTATTTCTGAAATTATTAACTGTTGATTTAAAAAGAAGTTCTCAATAAATTAACTTCTTGGAAGACTTGTGTTTTATTAATATTAGATAGTTATATTGTTAGTAGGAAACGGGATTACACTATATTTTTCCTAGGCAGAAGTAAGTATATTCCCATCGATTGTTTTAGCTTTGCACTTCCTCTCTAAAGTGGAAGAGAGAAGTTAAAAAAAAAGAATTGTATTTGTTTGAGCTGGTAGGCGTATGTTTGGATATGAGTATTATTATATAAAAATATATTGTTTGCCAAATGGTTTATTCCAGGGGTCAAAGGTTATTTGTTGGTGGAGATCTATGTTGAGGACTTGTCCTGGATAACAGCTTAAGACTGCAATGGGATTTCACAATTATCTTACATTTCTAGAACAGTAGTTTACCATAACTTTTCTTACTTGTGATAAATATTATGGTCTTTATTTGAAAGATGAGGAAAACTGAGGCTCAGAGAAGATTAAAAGACTTGCCTGAAGTTATAGAGTTTTTAAGTGCCATGGTCCAAATCACATCTTCTCACTCAAAGTCCAGATCACTTTCCAATACACCACAATGAAATACAACAATATGGAAAAAATAATCCTTAAGATTCAATTTCCATTTGTACAATATTATTACAAGATTTAGCACTGTATTCTCTATCAGATAAGGGGATATACAATGTTGACTTTCCTCTGAATCATCTCAAATCTTTAGACGTTTATGCCATTTCCAAAGCTGGGACTCAGCATGAGAAAGGAAATACCAAGTTCTTGTCAATGACATGTATTGAGAGCTACCACCAGAACATTTATATATTATTTTTCTATTTTTACAGCTCAAGATTGTGTTGTTTTCCCTGAAAGCTGTATATCAAAGATGTACAAGTGAATATGGTATTACCATACACTGTACATCCTAGAATTTTCTATTTTATGTGCTTGTTCACCATCACACTTTTTAAAGTACACTTTTCATTCGTAGCTGTTCTTCTTTACTTATCTTTATTGAATGTCAATCCATTTTTTATTAATCATTTCTTAAAATAACCAAACATATCATGAACTACAAGTATAAGATAATGGAAAACATTTTATGTATCCATTTCTATGCTCACCTAATATATGTATCTATTTTTTATTTGATGGCAGCCACCTCAGAATCAGGTTTCTGGAATAACTGTCTCTCTATACATGCCTTTAGCTGTGCAGAACAACCTGACAACTGCAGGGGTTGGCAGTGGACATGGATTATATCTTTCAGACTTGTGTAATGTGACAAACTAGTACTGTTCATTTTATTTCAACAGTTCCCCTGCATTTACTGATAAGAAATGTTTCTGAGTATACAGAGTCAATTAATAAGTATATGATGAGCACCTACTATGTGCATTGTACTTTGTAGATATAAAAGAGATATTTGTTAAGGACCTTTACCCAAGTACATTACAGTCTTCTACAAGGAAAACAAACATATGAAACAGTTGCATATGAAGACTTAATGAAAAATAAAATGCACTAAGTTGCTACTGAATAATTAAGTGCTAACATGGCTGGGACAGATGAAATTAGGTGAAGTCATTCGTTTGTGTTGAGAACCCATTGTATTTCAATTCTGAAGTTTATGGAGGAAGAAACAGGCTTAATAAAGTTAAATATGTTGGTAAAAGATATAGAAGTAACAGACGACTCTTAACTGAGCCTGTCTCCACTCTCATAAAAATACTACTGTAGAGCTGATGAAAAAACTAACTCTAAGTCACATAGTGAGGACAAGATCGAAGAGTTAAAACCAGATTTATCTAACTGTAGAGTCAGAGCTCTCAGCAATTTAGTATAAAAAAAATTAAACCCCAAACTGGAACTCAAGACTTATGCTTTAAATTACTCTTATTTTCCCATCACAGTATACCACACTATCTCTATAAGACAGTTAAAGAAATCTTAGAGACAGTTGGGAATCAAAGTGATAGAATTAATACAGTGTTTCATGTTATTCTCTAGTAAAACAGACTTGATTGACACAGTTTTCATAAAAGTCTTCTGAAGCAATTTTTGAGTCACAGAGTACCTGTGGAAAATTACCCGTACGTGAAGACTATTGTGTCCCTACTAGCATTCTGTTCTTCCTAGAAATTAGGGAAGAACTAAAGTTAATTTTTACTCAATATATAAAGTGAATTCAATATTATGACTGGAATAAAATTTCTTCTGAACTATGGCTCAAAGGGTAATTAAATCAAATTCAAAAGAATCCTCTTATTTTCACTGGTAGTTTCAAGGGACTCTGGAGCCCAATTAACTTCATCAAAGAGTTCAGGGAAAATCTGTTCTTTACTCAACAGAATTATGCAAATATAAAACAAAGCTATTTAATGATGTTCAGTGTAAAGGAAAAAAAAACTGTTTAGAGAAAAGTAGATTCAGTATACATGAATTTAAAATATTCATGTTAGACTTAATGATAATCAGCATCAAACATTTATTGAGTAATGAGAACTAGGTAGCAGACAATGTGCTATGTGACTTACATGCATTCTCTCATGTTAATGGAATGAAGCACATAAAATCATCTCTACTTACAAATGAGAAAACCTAGAGTTAGAAAAGTTAAGTAATTTGCATAAGATCATATAATAAGCTTATTGAAACTTAGAAGGCAATCTTGGAGAATTTAGTAATGGTATGAAACAGACTGATATTGTAGAAGACACCATTAATACACTTGGGAAAGATTTAAGGAAATATGATAAATATTTAAAGATTTTTAAAGATTTTTATGCTTTTAGCATTAAATATATCAAGACAATGAAAACAATAATTTTGAAGGTAGTATGAAATAGAACATATCATGGGCATATAAATATTGAGGGTTTTACAAGGCTAAAGATTAAAGCTGAAATAAAAATAGATGACCAGGAAGGATCATTCCATATGGAAGAAATTAATGGTTGCAGATTATGCAGAATTCAAAATTGTGAAGAAAGAATGAAAAAAATCAGTTTGAAGATGATTATGGACATGTACTATGTATAAAGATAATTATGGATACAGTTGTGTTTCAGATTTGCAAAAAGGCTATAATTCACAAATCATCAAAAAGAAGATATTGAAGGCTATAAATGGCAGAGTACAATGACATAATACCAAGGAAAGTAATCTGACATTGAACTCTCAAGCCCATGGCTACAGGTGATTTTTTAAAAGCAGTAGATAATGTTAGGTTCAAATGTGCGTTTTCACTGAGGGATATCTTGAGTTGTATCCCAAACACAGAATTATCTAAAGTATGCAGAGGTGAAAAGTTTTCCCTTGTAGTTCACCTGTTATTTAGTAATATTTAATATGTATAGTTGGTAAGGTCATGAACATAACAGAAGTTCAATGTACTCCTGTTATAAGTAGTTGGATTGGTTTAGCTCTTGGCCCCTAGGGGTTATGATTCAATATTTCAGGGCCCATACTCTTTGAAAATGGACATCTACTAATGTTCTTTCACATGTACTTAACAGATGAATGGACAAAGGAGATGCAATATTTATACACAACCCAGTATTACTCTATTATAAAGAAAGATATACTTGAGTCATTTGTAGGAAAACAGAGGCACCTTGAGACTAGGTTAAGTAAAATAAATGAGACCTATCAGTTTAGTATTGCATGGTTTCTATTATACAAGAAATTCAAAGTATAAACAAAGAGCAAAATACAAGACATACAATAAGAACTAGGGAGACAGATTTTCTCCAAAGGAAAGGAGGTCAAGAAATGGAGGGAAACGGAGAGGAGGAGGGAGGGAAAGCGGATGAACAAAGGAATTAAGATGTGTTACATACATACACCAACTCCACACAAGGAATGTAAACATTATGTACTACAAACATGTACTAAAAAGAAAATGAAATGAAAACAAAACAAAACAAAAAAACCCCAAAAAACAAACAAGTACTCAGCACCAGGACATGCCTTCTAGAATGTATTGTGGAGTTTCCTCTTCCTAGAATGATGGTTTCTTATAATTTCATTCACTTATTTCACACAAATTGCCTTCATCTAATATGTGGGTTTTGTTTTTATTTTTAAATAAAGTAATGTAATGCTGGTTTCACAAATAAAGCTTCTGGGAATACAAGTGTTCCTTAACTATGTGGTGCTATATTTACGGTTAACTAATCTCTCACAGAATAATTAAATGAAAAAGGATCTTTCTTTTCTTTATCAACATCTCACCTTTCAGCTAGTCCCAGAATTATTTCTCTTTTTGCCTTTTCTGCTGTTGCTTTTGCCACCACCTTTGCTCTTTCTCCAGTTAACCCACTGTTCTGATACATGTATTTTCACCTATACTGTCAGGTTTTAGAATTTAGTTCAGATTTTGTCCAAATCTCTGGTATGTACCCCCTGTAGTCCTTCTAGTAACAATTACTTTTGATGTTTATTATCTATTTATTACCATAATCATTTAGAGAAGAATTGATAAAATTTCTGAGGGAAGAAAGAAAAATGAAAGCTTATTTAAAAGAAAAACAAAGCAATGGAATAAAAATAAAACCCAAAGCACTGTATTTAGGCAATATTAGCATATATATGCATGCTAGACAATAAAAAGAAGCAAGTTTTTAGGTGCAATACTGGTGGTTTTCTTTGTTCACAATGCTCCCCTACACTGCAATGAAGGCAATATGTATCTTATGTAAACTTGAACAAATAAAAGAATTTGAATCTCAATAAACACAAGAGGGATATCTTTGCATGCTATAAGGATTTATGGAAGCCTAAGGAACAATTTCCTGGTATGTCCATAAAAAAGACAGAATGCAGAGAAATACATACATATATAAATTCTCAACACAGCTGAAGAGAAATACTAAAAGATTATATGGGAAGTGATAATTAAGTTAGAGGAATTATTTAAATTTGATAGAGGAATAGTTGGACAATTGAGTCATGCAATTCAAATAAGAGAAATAATAGAAATCATGGTAAAAATTTGAAGATATAGAATAGTATAAAGAAATAGAAGGAAAATTTAAAAAGGAACCCACATAACCCACCATGCAAACTGTAGTAGCTTTCATTCAGTAAATAACTTATTTTTATTTTATTTAACAAACTAATTTGTCAGAGATCTTAGTTCTTCTCTCCCTCTCTGTTTCATTTCATGTTGTAAAATTTGTTTTAATGTTTAAGGAAAAAAATAAAACAAGTTTTTATAACTTCCTTGAGGAAAGACTCTTCTTCCGTCTTACTCCTGAACTATTCAGGCTTACAAAGGAGCTGGAGAGAACAGATAGCACGTTATTACTTTGTTGTTAAGCATTTAAATGCTAATATTTTTCTTAGATGCTTTAACTATTATATTATTGAGGTCATTGTACATTTGACTTTGTATGTCATTTTTGACTCCTGATTCTGGGACAAACTTTTACTTTAGGGAATATAAGAATTAGATGATACACACAAAATATGGCATAGGAGACAACAAACAGCTGCTCATCTGAAGTTCTGCTTCTACCTCGAACTAGAGATATACTAAATTTTGAATTCGATGATTATCTTAAAAGTCATCCAAAGTGGTACGAAAAATATTTCCTTGTGTGTATATTCCTTTTTATATATTTTTTATCTAAATAGTACTTTTTCAGCTAGAAATATATTCATTATTGAGCAATACATAGTAAGTTTATCAAGCCAGTGCAATAAACTCATAATCTCCCAGATACTATACACATATTTCTCTTTCCATTTGTCTGTAGACATCTTAGGATTCTCTGCTCATGAAATATCCTTAGTGCCTCTTCTCTACTCTGAAGGCTGTCTTTCATACAGAGTAGTCTAGTTCAAGGATTTTTCTAGAGTACTCCTTTCTTATTCAAACCCATAGAGATCCTTCTCACCTAGAAATTATTTCCATACAGCAGATTGCCATTAGCTTTTGATACTTTGTATAATTATTCCCTGCTTCATAGGCATATTGCTTCATGGGCATATTTTCTTTCTCCAAAAAACTTAAAAGTACTTCATAGAAAATATCATGATGTCTATAAAGCATTTTTTAGCAACTCAAAAAAAAATGAAATTGAAAGGCAATTATGAAATCATTTAGCACATAGTTCTTTAAAACTGGTTCATCAGAATTATCTGGGAAATCCTGATCTAATTTGATTCCTAAGACCCACACTTGAATCTTATTCAATAGGATGTGACATTATACTTTTATGTTTTAAAAGTTCCTTTCAAGAATTAGATGGGCAACCAAGGAAGAAATCTGATTTATTCCACCTTATTACATTTTTATAGGTGAAAAAATGAAACCTCAGAGAAGTGACTTGCCAAAGTATGAAGCTAATTAAGTCAGAGAGCACAAGATGAGATCCCAGATGTCTGAAACTTTATCCCTATGATTACTAAAGCAACTCAGAAATCTCTTGCTCCATTTAACTGCAGAGGCTGTTGGTATATCATTTTGAGAACAGCTAAGTCCAAAGTACTGATAAGGCAAGGACCTCCACATTTTGGATACATATATCTTCTTCCTAATTATATGGATTTTTCTACAATTGTTCTAAAATAATTTTCAGTGAACTATTTCAGGATCAGGAAATGTTAAAAAACTCTCTGGATTTTTCTTAAATTTATTGCAGAATTTGAGTTATCTGGTTTCCAATTTTAAGACTGCTATCTTTTTTTTTTTTTTTTTTGTGGGTACCGGGGGGTCGACCTCAGGACCTCACGCGCCAACAGGCACCCGTGCTGCTGAGCGATATCACTGGCCCCTTTTTTGTATGTGGGATCCGGGAGTCGAACTTGGGCCCTCGCGCTTGCAAGGCAGGCGCTTATGCCACTGAGCCATCTCACCGGCCCAAGACTGCTATCTTTTAATTCACAGTAGAAAACTGATTTGGCCAGTGTATGTTCTTCCTATTTGTTAAAGATAGAACTGAGGCAACTCCCCTTTTATCCCTCACTCTACTTAATCTTTTACCAAACTTTTATTATAATTTTTCTGTGCAAGGCAAATTGCTGTATTCCTAAACCCAAAGGACTCAATATAGGTTAGGCAGTACAGAAAACTGATAAGATACTAAGTAGCACATATGATAGGATATATAGCAACAAACTGCAGTCAGTGTCTTGACATGCAGTGTGGGAGAGACTAACTCCTTTGTGGAGTTGGGCAAGGTCTGCCAGAAGGGCAACTAGAGTTGATTTTGAGAAGATACTTGCTTTCAGGGAAAGAGCATTCCAGAGAGGACATCATGTGCAAAGAAAAGAGTTGCAAATGTCTGGATTATTCAAGTAATGTGCAGTTTAGAGAACAGAGAGCAAAGGCAGTACAGGTAAACTTTCATTTGCCCAATTTCAATTGCTCAATTATATATTAATGGATTAAAATAAGAGCAACAAAGGATGGAATCTGGCTATTTTTAAACTTTACTAAATTCCAAGTCCTTGCTAATTAACCTTAGTTATAGAAGATATTTTAAGTTTTCTTTAATATGGCTTCCATTGGTAAGAGTTTTGACAAGCACAACTGATTCCAGATTATTTGGTGAAATCATCCTAGTTGGAAATAACTCATGATTGTTTTAGAGAGAAATGAGTTCTGTATTCTATGCCAGTATGATTAACAGCCATCTACATACAATGAAAGGAATATCAAGGATTCCTATAACCAGACTGCACGGTCTAGAAAATTCCCACTAAAAGATGCTGTTACAGAAAGCTAGGATCACCAATCAGTAAACAGAACCCCCACAGCGTGTAGGTAACAGATGATCAGCTATCATATATTAAAACTGAAACTTAAAAACTATATATACTAATAAGAATTATAAGTAAAATTTTTTGACAACCCAGAGTGTATCTATATTTATATCCAGCACTGTGTTTAATACTGTAAGAATACTAAGCAACGTTACAGCTTTTACACTAAGCATAGCTAATTTTCTTTTTCATAGCACTGAAGACAACATGCCAGGTCTGCATCATCATTTTTAAACAACCATTACATCAAGTTTTAAATTTTCTTCTCTTCCCTTCTATTAAATTTTGGTTATATCAGTTTTGTTGCTTTCTGCCTCAATACAGTAACACTTTACCCATAACTTTAAGAAAACATACGGCAAGAACAAGTATGTGCACATAATTCTCACCTGCATGCAAATCTGAGGAAATTAAAGATGATAATTTTAATTAGATGCTAGGTCATGTTTTGATACCCTATTTTGAACTTTCAAATGCTATCATTTTCCTATTGCACAATATCTTTATATGCATTTTTTCATTTATGAAGATTATTTTGTAAACCAAAATACTTTTTCTTGTTCTAATTTGTTCAACACATATGCACTGCTTAATATGTGATATTTTATCCCAGAATCTAGTGAAAAAGTAGTGAATGAGAAATATGATCTCTGCTCAGAGTTTATATTTAGTAGAGGATACAAACCTAAAAAAAACCATACAGTTATTTAATTACAAGTATATGCGCTGTCAAAAATTCATATTTGCTATTTAAATTTTCCTTTCCTTCAAAATTTTTCTTCAAAGAAAGAAGTTAAACACAGTTTATTTTTAAAGTGGTATCAAATGAGTTCAATGCCTAGCAAAACAGTTTCTCTTTCACAGAGAAACCATAATGCAAGTGGAAAAAAATTCTAAGGAAAATAACATTGTTTTCAGAGATTCTTTTTAAAATCCAGAAAGGAAGTGGAAGAAAAATGTCTTTTCCACCATAATCATTCAGGATCCTTAAAGATATAAAGCACTTTTTCTGTCCTACCAGTAAAAGTTGACTAGGACCAGGGCAGATGTGGTAGACTGGCGTGAAAGTTCTCCTTCTGGCTGTTCCATATTGGACAGTCACAAATATAACCAATCAGGCCCTTTTTCTTAGAAAAGAAAGTTCATAAATTATAAGAAATGAGTGAAACTGATAGCAGGATGGGCACCTAAGGCAGAGAGAAGACTCCAATTAGCTGAAAAGGAGGAGAGAGGAGTATAAAAAAATTAGTCAGTAGTAACAGTGGTAGAATTAAGAGGTAAGAGGTAAGTAACTGATCTACCTCTGGGACATGGGGTACCAGCAATGAATTTATGCTGTTAAGTGACCTGTTTATTGAACCTCTGCAAAATCTGTTGAGATTTAGTTGTATGGCAACTAGCTCTTTAGCTGTCCCTGTGTTGCAACCTATCTTTATAATACATCTTCCATTATTTAACATGCTTAATCGGCTCTTGGCTACCTGAATCTAAAATTGCTTAACAGAGCAGTCAAACTATACCCAGGCTATTGAATCTGGTAAACACACCCAGCAGCACAACAAATGTCTGGCCAGGGCCAGCCTTTCACTCACTTCCACATTGCACTACATGCTGTTTAGCTCACCAGGTTTCCTAAGCTTCTTTGCTAGGCTCTCTTCTGACTCTGTTGCTTGGCAGCTTTTTACTGGTTTTCAACTGAACAATGTCAAGTTTCATATTCACAAGCTACGCTTGCAAAGGCATGTCTTCCAGCTCTGTGTTTTTTGAGGAGATTGTACCTGCATTTCCAGCCTTATGAGGCAAGCTGAAGGTAAGCTCATCTCTCGACAAGGGAGTGTGACTGGTTGCACAATAAGAAAGTTGAAATGGGCCAGGCGTGGTGGTGCACTCTCATAATCCCAGCACTTAGGAGGCTGAGGCAGGAGTATTGCCTTGAGTTGGAGGCCACCTTGAATTACATAGTGAGTTCAAGGCTTGCCTGGACTACATGGTGAGACCCTATCTCAAAAAAAATAAAAAAACAGGGCCAGGGATGTAGCTCAGTAGCACAGCGCCTGCCTGGCAAGCACGAGGCCCTGAGTTCGATTCCTGGTACCAAAAACAAAAAAAACCAAAAACTAAAAACCAAACCAAAACAAAACAACCCAAAAAACAAACCTCCAAAAAGGAGACTGAAATTAAATAAGTAGGCATGACCTTTGTTTCAGATATGCTTACTATGTATATCTAGCATAAAGCCTACAATACGAACTTTGTAAAGCTCTGCAGGTTCTTTATATGTTTAACCTGGTTTTTAAAAATGCCCAGAGCATTGGAAGGCTATTGCTAAATGACAACTACTTCTTGGAAAAAAGGACCAACTTGAAAACATCATTTCGTAACAAAAATAGTGCTGTCAAATACAACATTATCATAAAGAACTAATAAAACCTGACTTTTTTCTCTTTTCCTGGTCATTATATTGCTATGTCAGAGAAAAATCCACATAGAAAATGCTGTTTAGGTTTGATTCTGTGCTCTGAAATGCCAGGAACACTGGTTTGCTTTTCCTCACCTCCTGACCATCAATTATAGAGGACTTGAGAATCTACTGACAGTTCCTAGTATAGTTTATCTTTTTTACAAAAACACAACTTCTCCTTTGACATATTTTGAATGCTACAGACTGAAATGAATTAATGTTAAGTGTTTTTTGGAATCCTAGATAAAAGGCTTAGAAATATAAAATATTTGCATTTTGCTTCACTTACAGATTTCATTATAGAACACAGGTATATCAAACTAAGATAAATCATACAGAATCAGGATTCTCAATCCCAGGGTAGGAAAAAGGGGAAAAAAGAAAAAAAAAAAAAAAAAAAAAAAAAAAAAAAACAGCTTCATCTCTTCTTGGGTATTAATTAATCTTGTATCAGATTAATTTGCTCATTTTACAATTTCAGAACCAAAATTCACTGGCTAACATCAAGAATAAAATGAAAACACTGAAGACATCCCTTGCCTTCCTTATTAGTCTTGTTGTCCCTACAACTGATGTTTTTAAAAATTCATTTGTGCTCTAGGCTAGGTTTAAGCAGATGACCCCACACCTCAGATTTGATACCCACACTCCTTCCACTCCCTTGGCATATTTATTTTTAATGAGTGTGGGAAGGAAATAATTCATGTATCTACAGCCATGTGAGAAAACAATGAGATGAGGCTGAAAAGTTTTACTCTTCAACTGTAATTCCATAGTCAGATCTCCTCTCCATGTGATTTTTTTTCTGTCCCTTCAGGTAAAGCTAATGCTGTATTGTTTCCATGGTCTACAGGTCTAATATTCTCTTAAAATGTCCACTGTTCACATGAGGAAGGTAAGGTATGATGAAATTTTATTTTCTACCAGTACATCATTGCTTCTACTACCTCAGCAGGAAAGCTCTTTATTTTTTTATTTTTTTTGGTACCGGGAATCGAACTCAGAACCTTCCACTTGCCAGGCAGGCGCTTGTGCCACTGAGCTATATCCCTGGCCCAGGAAAGCTCTTTAAAAAATTACAAGTTCGCAGAATTCAAAAGATGACACTGAGAGTAGATTTACATGAAAAAACAATCTTGCACATGAAGTGAAAATTATGACAGATAAGAAGAAAGTAGATGAAGTACATAAAGCTTAAAACTTGTTTTGTTATGTCTATAAAATGAAAATGATATTCCACTTTGGAGCACAATGTGCCTTATATCTCCTTTGTAGAGCCTTTTATACCTAACACATGGTAGGTGCTCAAATAATTGCTTAACAGAATTTACAATCACATGGCAAATTAGCTACTTTATATTAATCTTTAATTATATGTTAACCACTGCAATTCTGTTTGTTAGGTAAAAAAGAAAGCATTCACATTAGTATAAAGATATTACCTATAAGGATAGCCATGGTACTTGGAACGAAATATTGAAAGTAGAAAACTGAAGAAGAAGACCACCAGGCCTAATCCCACTAGGCAAATTACTAGAAAGAGAAAGAAAATACCATTAGTTTCTAATAACATGCAAATGGTAACTCAAATGTTTATTTTTAAAAAATGCATTCAATTACCGAATACTTACATTTAATAGTTCATGGCACATACAGGTACAACAAACCAGATTATCCACAATACAATTCATTACTTTCCACATTCTTCTCAATGAATATGTACTATTTGGGGTATGAAAACAACATAGTGACTGTTCTAAGTCTTCTAATGGTTTTCTTCTCTTACATAGTTCCTACAAGTACTAAAATGCTCCAGATGGATCAAAGCAAAACAAAATAGTAATAAACCACAAACAAGATTATCAGCCCCTGCATTATGAAGCACTGGCTATAACAGCAGGAACATTTGCATATTAGAATGCTAAATATATTATTATTCTTTTCCAAATTCCATGCAATATTCCGAAAGAAATATAATTTTAAGTATTAGTTAAGATTATTGCCTCAGTAAAAGCATGTTACCTAGAAGGAGCTCATCCTTGTGTATAGAAGGCTAGGGATAAAAGCTTAGACAGTAAGAAAAGATGGTCTCAGTGAGAGCCGAAGGTGGGAAAACCCACTCTGCAGTAGGTTAAGATTGGTAGCACTGCAGCTGTTTTACAAGGGAACACAGGGCATAGGCTACAGTAGTATCTGCTGTGGTCCAGGTTTTCAATATTACTCTGTCTCAAGAAAGATAACAACAGGGAAAATATTTTTTTAAATTTGCTGTTTATTATGGGTGAGAAGATATCACTCCAGAGTAGATGAGAAATAAACTAATAGATTGCTTTTGTATATGTATTCTAGATATTTAATTATGTAACAAGATTCATTGTTAGTAAAATGAACATGCTAATAAAATTTAAATGTTTAAGAATCCGAGCCAATTAAATGTAGCTGTTTGGAATGAAAAAAAAAATAAATAAAATAAATAAATATATTGAATATATTTTATTGAAATCTGTTTTACAAAGTTAGATGTTAACATTATTGGTCAATAGGCAATACCTAAACATCATTTAAAAATAAAACATTTCGGTAAAATTATATCCTTTAATTTCAGGTAATTCTAAAAAACTTTAAAAAATCTGAAATTTTTATTTAAAAAGGACAAAAAAGATTAAGGCAGAAGAAGATAAGTAAAATCAAACAGATCTAGACACTTCACTAACAAAATATGATTTAAAATTTTTTTTCTAGTATAGAAATGAAATTGGGTTTAATTAGAATCCTGAAAGTAAGGAGGTAATAAGGTGTAGCACTGTCAAAACAGAGTCTACTAATTTACCAGTCAATTTTCATTCCACCCTTGGGGAGAGGCATTCTCTAACTTTTGAGCACAAATTATGAAACTTCATAAGCATTTAAAAATAGTATCTAAATGCAGCTTTTGTGATATTCCATTCAACACTCACACAGTTGAACTTCATATGAATATTAGCAGAAAAGGTAAAAACAGTTGTTGAATATCACAAAATTAAAAAAAAAATCTTTAAAAACTCATACAACATCCAAGCATGACAAAAAGCAGGCCCTAGATATAGCATATTAACAAACTACTTGCAACAATCTCACAAAACCTAGAATTAATTATACAATGCTTTACTTTTTAACTCCTTGGCTGGTGTTTTAGCAAATCTTTCTTCTTTTCCTTTATGTCACTTTTCTTTATTTTTCAGAAGAGGCATAAAACATTCTTCACTCCCTTGCTACTGTCAATACCCTCAATGGATTGCACTCAATAGGAAATTAAGCTCAAAATGTGTGTTCAAGGAAAACAATTTATTTACTTGATTTTATGCAGTGAACAAAAACTTCTACTAAGTACTTGTATATGGGAAATAGAAAGGGACTAAATACGGTGCGGAGCAGTGATTACAAATGACCCGCAGCAGCCTATCAACCCATGGGAGATAACAATCTGTAGGGAGAAAATGCCAGGGTGAGGGGGAAGCACTCTGACCCAGACAATATTAAAATTCATAGCAGCTTACTATGTCAAAACCAGAAATCATATCGAAATCAAAAAGTAATAATTTAAGAAAATGTTTCTCTGCTCACTTATGTGCATATGCGTATGCTCTTTCCCCTTACCCTCCCCAAGCGCACACACGCACACTTTGGAGGTGAGTGGGGGTAGGAGTTACGATAGAAACATCTCTCAAGTCAGAAGCAGTGATTTTATAAACTCAGTATTGCAGATGTTATGAGATTAAAAAAGTCACTACTAAATATTTCCTACTATTACTTAACTTAATATGACAGGATCTAAGATAAATATGAGCACATTAAGAGTACGTCCTCATATGCATGATTTATCAATCCCAAGAAAATCACATTGTTTATTCCAAAAAATACATCACGCAATGATGTTCAACAATGCTTAACAAACAAGGTAATGCACTCATTTCTTCCAGTTCCTTTACAGTGTGCAGATGGCACCATGGAAAAAGAGGGCACTCTCAACTGCACAGTACTTCCAAACATTTCAACACACAACAGTTTTAAGAACTCAAAAATTACGATGATTCATTTACCTACACATCACACTAGGTAAAAAATCTCATAACGAGAGCTGCATGTGGTAACACATGCCTATAATCCCAGCACTCAAGAGGCCGATGCAGGAGGATGGCAGCAAATTCTAGGCCAGCTTGTGCTACATAGTGAGTTCAAGGCCAGCCTGAACTACATAACTAGACCTTGTCTCAAAAAACAAACAATAAAAAACAACAACAACAACAACAAAACAAAACCAAAATATCCCAAAAAGAAAATGTCTGGCTTTTTATTTTAAACACCTTAAATTATTAGTGTTTTTATACATAAATTTTGGGTTTTAAAAAAGAGTTCAGAAATGTGAAGTGTATTGAGAAAAATTTTAATGAGACGTTTTTAGAAGTATAATCATAAAATCATATAGGGACTTGATATTAATTATATAAGTCTGTAGTAGAAAACGTTGATTCCAAGGCCCTCTGTCCTTTCCAAACCTATATTATTTGAGGTAGAAGATATTTTCCATGTATTCTCTTCTTGCTGCTCTAAGTTATTATTTTAGGAAACTAAATTTTGTCCATCAAACCTGAGAAGGATAGTCCTGTCAAAGGACAGCGTAAACTTGCTTAAAAACATAAAGCTGGAACTTAATGAAATTGTAAATCTTCGTGTGTCAGTGGAAAAAGCAAAGCCCTTAGAAAAGATAGTATTGGGAAATGCTTAAAAATGTGGCTAAAAAGACAGTCTGGAGGGATTTGGAAGACAATGTAATATTTGAGTACACAGAAGATCCAACTGGGTCAGACTTCTAGCTCATACCTGATTCTCAAGGCGTAAGGGACATATATGTGCCAGAAAATCCTTGGAAGATTCTGTCTACTAGATTCTCTTTCTCTGCAGAGTGGATACACAACAAAGACCATGCCTTCAGCAGAAGGATCACAGCATCCCTCACAAGGTAGTGACTCCTCTCTCCTTTTACGTAATTACACAGAAAATCACCCACATCCATGTTTGGAAGAAAAACCCACATTTGGAAGAAGTGCATTCTTAAGTACATTCACACATACATCGAAGGAGACAAAAGTAAAAACAAATGAACAGAAACACCTTGACCTTCTTAAACCAGAAAACTTCAGATGTTTATGTTTACAAATGGTTTTTCTATATTTCCCATTTGACTTAAATGAATCATAAGACTAAAACAAAATGAAATACCAACACAGAGACTTACTCCGTCTTTTTCCAACATCTCCTTTGGAAGTTGCGGCCTCATTTAGAAGAACCATCCCCATGGTGATAGCAGCATCTACAGTAGTTGTCAAGGAAACAGTAGAAATAGATGCAAATAAAATCTGTAATTCTCTGGATCTGAATACAATGTTCCAGAATGGTTAAAATAGAAAGGCAAGCAGAGGTAAATGCAATTGATTCTCTTTAAATGACATAAAATTACCATTTTTTGTGTGGCAGCATTTCACATTACACATAGAAATAGGTATTACTTATTGGCATAGTGACATTTCATTGGCAATCCTAGAAAGTTAGAATGTATTCAATGTTTTTTTTTTTTTTTCATTTTCACAGGGTATTTCTATGTGGATACATGCATGTATACATACTTTTCCTTGAAATTTAAATGTGTTATTTCATAGATTATTTTATTTAGTTAAATTTTTACTAAGGTTAGGTGTCATCTCACTTAGAAAATTTGGGTATTCATTTATAACCCTTACACAATTAAAGAAGTACAGTATAATAAATCAACAATTAAATTTAATATGATCTCTAGGTAGTCATCTGTTTGATAATGTAAAAATGAGAACACAAAAGTAATCATTATATACTGCAAACATGTATTAATCAAAACAATAAAAATGGAAAAAATCCCTTCTGTACTTAATGTCTCCTTGCAGAATTATGGGTGGATTTATTCAAGCCATGCTAAAAGATGGTAGAGATTAAAAAAATGATGAGAACTGTTCAACTTATAAGATCATTCTTTGCCATTTAAAAAAAAATTTTTTTTTCACTTTGTTACTGTGAAGATTTCAGAATCCACCAAGTCTGGAAATATTTATTATGTATTCTACCCAAATGGCTAATGGATTTAAAAAATGAAGAGAAAGAATGAAATAATTCTAGCCCAGAAATTCCTCACTTAGCTTAGTTAATTTTATTGTGATTTTCTCATCTACATTTCTACTGCTACATGTGTGTCAATGGCATCAATGTCTGTGCAGGAAGTCTCCTCTACCCTTAATAGCAAAAGCCCAAAAGATACTGGCAGCTATGTGCACATAATTAAATGGAAGTGGTCAACGTTTTACAGAGTAAATACTTCTTCAGTGACAACTTTCGTAACCATATTATGGAACTTCTAATTTTTATTTAAATAGTAATTATAAAACTTAAATTTGAGTTTCTGCAAGACATATTTTCAACTTCTGGATAATAATAAACACATATATAATAATAACTAACTAGACCCCTCTAGTTAGGAATTCATGCTTACACCAACCTCTTTGGAAATAATTTCCCTGCTACAGGATTTATAGTATTGAAACCTTTTCTAGCAAACAACAAACAAGAAAACCTTTTGTTGAAGCCTAATATATATGAGACAAAAAGCCACAGGTAAAACTGCCCTTCCCCACCACAAGCTCACGTATACTGAGTGGTGCCTCAGTTCATGAACACTTTTGTTTGTGAACAATTTGGTTCACAATAAGAAGCGTCTGCAAAGAGTTTGTTGTTATTTGTAAACTCTGCATCGGGTGAGGAACACGACCAGTGCCACCTTTTCCAGAGTTACGGAACGGATTAAGTTCGTGAACCTAGGTATCACTTACTGACACTAAATGTTTAGAGATCCATAACGCACAATTAGAAAACCACTAAAATTTGGATAATTACTGACTTTTTGAGTTTCAATCATGTAGCAATGGATATTATAAAAGAACACTGCCCCCCAACCATCCACCCAGGATGTTGGGGATTAAACCCAGGGACTTTGTACTAGGTACATCTCCAGCCCTTTGTATTATTAATTTTGAGACAGGGTTTCCCTAGGTTGCCAAGTTGTCAAGGTTGGACTCAAACTTGCAACTGATTTTTGAATCAGTACGAGAATATTCTAAGTCTATAGACTTTAAGGATTTAATACTCAAGTGTTTTGGACAATCTACTCATACAGAGTTTCCTGAATCCAAAACCATTGGGAACTTTTAATAGAAAAATGACAGAAAAAGTTTAAAATTTGTACACTAAAAATCGTCATATGTCACGGATTCAAATAACATTTTTTGGAGCAGAGAGATGGGACTAATGTTGATTCCTCACAAGGAGATATTGTGTTTTCTTTTTAATCTTTTTATTTTGCAACACTATTTTTCATATATACTTTAAACTTTTCACTTTTAAACTTTAAACTTTTCATATACACTTTAAACTATACATTATATATTTAATTTGATAATTTATGCAGAATTCTAGAGTATTTAACTATAAAAGATATCTATATAATTTTAAAAGGCATTTATAATTCATATATATATAGATATTAAAGAAACATTCACTTAATGATTCTATCTGCTAAGTAGCTTCCTTAACTCCATTAATAAAATGATGGGGAAAAATGAGACTATTTCTATTTCTGAAGAAAATAAAGTTTACAAAATTAAATGTTTGCCGATTTTAATGAGCATAAAGCTACAGAAGTATTTTCAGTGTCACATTTTTTACACAAATATGTGTGTACACAAAATATGTATATGTTTATAAACATATACATATGTAGACATGATCTCGGTGAAAAGTACATTAGCTAAAATACATTTTATTGGATATTACTTGCATGTATCTTCATTCTGTTTTTACTACTATCCCTCTGAATTGTTACATTACAATGCTGAAAACTGAGTAATGTGCTTCTCATCTGAATTGCTTTTGGATTTCACACAACATCACAAAAGAAAATTATGCTTAAGATTTTCCTAGGTATATAACACATCTTATTGCATTGTCTTACTGATGACATTTAAGTGGTTCCCACATTTTTCCTATTACAAATAGCTATTTCCCTTCTAGGTATCTTCCCAAAAGAGTAAAAGATATCATATTACAGTTACACGTGAATACCTATGTTTATAGCAGCACAATTCATCTTGCAAGTGGCTTGTACGTTTAACAGATGAATGGATAAAGAAAATATATTTATATACACAATGAAGTACTACTCTGCTATAAAGAAAGATAAACTAGTTATTTGTAGGAAAATAGATGCACCTTGAAGACCATAATGTTAAGTGAAATAAATCAGACATATAAGCTTAAATATTCCATGATTCCTTATATGAGAAATCCAAAATAATAAATAAAGAGCAAAATAAAATACAGGTAATACAAAATAGGGAGACAGATCTTTTGTAAATAGTAGGGGACCAAGAAAGAGAGAGGGAAGGGGTAAGGAAGGGAGGAGAGAGAGATCAAAAAAGATGCGCTATGTACCTGCACCTACTCCCCACGATGAATGTAGTCATTATGTACTGTAAACGTGTACTAATAACAAATAAACTGAAAAAAACCAAATAAATATTCTTGCAGAGAGTATCTCTTTCAAGGTCTCCTAGTGTACACATATGATATTTTGCTTGAGGTCTACATCTAGAGATAGAATTCTGGAGGGACTGAGTATAGATATATATTTTCAAATTTAGGAGGTATAATCATATTATCTAAAATGAGCAATGTAAGGTTCCATTTTCCTTATATTTCCCTAACAGTATTACAGTTAGACTACTAATTTTATCTAACTGGTAAATGGGGAGTGATATTAATAGCTCCTTCTTGAGTCTGAACTTCTTTTGATGTCTTCTTCATTTTTGGTTTAATTTTTCATACTGCTTGTTTTCTTTTGCCCATTTAAGCACATCTTCATTTTCTCATTATTTATATGACATCTTCATTGTTATTCTCAATAAAAATTGAATGTAGTGTTACATACAGGTTTTCCTACTTTGTCTTTTAAATTGTTTTGTCATACAAAAGGCTTTATTTTAATGTGGCCAGATTCATTAATCTTTTGTTATATGAGTTGTTTCTTGTTCCTTGCTTATGAAATTAATTCATACCCCTATGAATTAAGAACCGTTTCTTAATTAAGAACCGTTTCTTAATTAACTGTTTCTTCTTCTAACGGTGTGAAAGTAAGTCGGTAATGCTCTAACAGCTTTCCATTTCACTCCGAGTAATGCACAGGGACCTCGAATAACTTCACAGCGGTTCATGACTTGTACCTCAACCTACTGCTGACACCTGCCTGTCCTTACTTGCTCTTACTCCTGCCCTTGCTATTTGTCCAACAAGCCAGGCCCTCCTGTGCCCCAGGACCTTTCAACTTATTATTTCCACTGCCTGAAATGCTCTTCCCTGCATGTTCTTGCAGCCCACTCTCTACACTTCTACCAGGTCTCCATTCAAATGATCTTACTCAGAAAAGCCTTTTTTCACCTGTCTTAGTCACTTTGTTCATAGCTGAGGCACAAAACTTGACACCCATCACTTAAGGGAGGAGAAGTGTCTTTTGGCTTCTGTTTTCAGTCCATAGTCAGCAGCATTCCAAGGCCAAAGGGCACAGCAGAAGGGCACAGCGGAGGAAAAGCTGCTTAAATCACGGTGGCAGGAAGGGAGGAGCCAGGAAAGGAGATGCACCCTTTCAGGTCAAGCCCACAGTGACCAGGTCCTACCTCCTAAAGGCAAACCACCTATATTGTCGCCCCAAAGCCCTGCCTATGAGCACGGGGCGACTTTGTGGGACACTGTTGATGTAAACCATAATACCATCCTATTTTCTTTCTTATTTTTATCTATAACACTGTTGAAAGAACTTTCAGCCTGTATATCTTTTAAAAAAAAAAAACTCTCCTACTACTATAAAGTTAGCCCCCAAATCGTAGAAATTTTATTTACTATTGTTAGTTTACAAATAAGGAAGCTGAAGCTTACAGAGTTCTAAATAATTTGCTCAAAGTTACAAAGCTAGTGAGAGAAAGGGACAAAAAAACAAAAACCAGAAAAAATGACAGAAGGATACTGTTAGATGAAAATGAAAATGAAAGTGGCCTAAAGGAACAGAATAGCTTGATTTTAACATAAAATGCTTTTAATGATAAAATTTTTCATAAGGCATTAAAATATCCTTTACATGATCACATTATAAATCTTATGAATTACTCAAAAATTGCTGTTTCAGTACAGACTGAGACATGACCATCTAGATTACGATTTTACCTTTATATCATTTCTTTCTATGTTATGTTCCTTTTAAATCAAATTTTTGATAATATACTATTTTAGTTGGGAACAAATGCAATAATGATGCAGCATTCATAAAATTATGTAAGAGTTCACATAATATGCAAAATCCCCAGTACATTAAATTAATAAGGCAGACCGGGAACAGAGACCTCAAATGTAAGTTGGCCGATTTTGAGGATTCAGCATGTTAGAAAGCTCAGCTCCATGATCACTGACTATAATGTGCCCGTGATCAATGCATATTCCAGGAAAATGCCCAGGAATTCCATCCCATAAAGCTATCCCTGAAAAAAAAATGCAAAATATAAAATACCAAGAAAATCTTAATATACAAATTGAGAAAGGATTTAAAATGCCACAAGAATGAAATGCAAGGCATGAGACTGCCGTCACCCGGTCATTGTGACCTAGCGCAGCACGTCTGCTGACTCCCTGGTGCTGCAAAGACAGTAAATAATCCAGCACAAGCAGGCCCCACTCAGGCAGTTCTTCCTCAGAATGTTCAACGTAGGTGAGCCGTGACCTGTCAACAACCTGTCCTGTTCTTGTCATCCAATGTAATGTTGTCAACCTGCTTGTTCTCGTTTTATCTATAAAATCAGACCCTGGACTCCATTTTGCAGCGCTCACTCTGGGCGTCAGAATGCACATTTCCCGAGTGGCCGTCCTTGCTTTGGCTCCAGGGACGCCTCTGTTCTCACATCCAGTGTGCCCTGTCGACTTGTGCTTTAGGTTTATAAATAAGGATATTTACGTAAGGACAATTTATAATAGTGAAATACTGTAAGCATGAATGTCAACTATAATGTATGGTGCCTACATGGGTGGTAGACTAATCATACGAAATGAAGTTGACAAAAAGTTCTTTATTAATAACAAAGCAAGGTATTTTTGTCATGACAAATAGAAATAAAATGTATGTAAAATATAACCTCATCTCTTTTAAACCAAATGCAGAGAAATGAGCATGAGGAAAGAAAAATAATACAAAGCTACTAGCAACTATTATGGGGCTAATGAAGTTTAGGATTTTTGTTTTCTTTAGTGGTCACATCCTACAGAGCAGGAATTGGCAACTTCCTATCAGGGGTTAGAAAGTATTTTCAGCTATGCAAGCCATACAGTATCTATTGCTACTACTCAACTCTGCTATTTTAGTGCAAAAGTAGTCATAGCCAATGCACAAAAAAATAAAAATTTATTTCTGAGAATAGTAGTCAGGCTGGATTTGGCCTGTGCTAGTCCTAGGGTGCCAATCTCTGCTATAGAGCTAGAAAGCTGCTAGCAAAAAAACAAACAAATAATAAAAACACAAAGAACTGCATTATAGTTGATAGGAATTTAGTGCTAGTCTCACTTGAAAATAAAGAAATGCAAGAATTTAGCAAACTCTTGTGAATACCAGCACGAAATAGGAATTTTAAGCTGCAGGGATTTACTGGATAAATACAAATACTCATATATTTTCAACAGCTGATGTAAATATGAATAAGGTGTTTAGGGTTTACAAGATGTAAGATATATATGGATATATAAACACACTTGTATGTGTATGTACTATGTAATATATCGAGGTGTGAAAGTTGCCAAACCTGGCAGGATCCCTGATATTTATCTAAATGAAGAGACAGGCTGATGATAGCTGTTTATAATTATTTAAAAATCTTGTTATAGATTATAGGCTGTAAACAATTCTGCAAATAATTATTTAGCACCAATGTTCTTACAAAGGCTTACGACTGTCCAAAATGTAATAATACTCAGGTGTAAGGCATACAGATCTTAACTGGAATATTATGAAACCATAATTTGTTGAATAAGCATGCAAATGAAATCTTTTATGATGTATAAAACAATTTCTCAAAAAATTTGTAGTGATGATATAATAAGATTAAGGTAGGATATGCAGTAGGCTTTCGAACCATCTTAAAATTCAAAACTTTACGTATGTTTTGATGAACTAGCTTGAAATCTGCTTTTCTTACTAAACACACCTACAAACATGGCAAATAAAGCACATGTAACTTCAAGTAATGGTTCATTTTCATTAAAAAAGCATAGTAATTTCACACTTCAAGGAACATTTGTAAAAAGTATTACCTTACTATCTTAACTAATCTGTAATTGTTTCTGCCAATAAGCAATCAGGGTGGCGGGGTCGGAGTGGTTAATGTCATTTAAAATTCAAACCAGGCCAAATTACGATGAACATCCTCTTGTGGGGGACAGGAATGCTCCCGCTGAATTTACCAAGAGGAGGTCTGTGTGTGCCAGTGGATACAGCACACAGGAACTCTAGGATCAGCTTTCCTGTCAAATGTATCCGCTGTCACTTGCCATTGTCCCTTAATTCTCCACATCCCTTAAATTCTGGGATCAGAAGAAGATGGTATCAAAAAATATCAGTGGGAAGTAAAAGTGTTCATATAGAAGCAAAGGATATAACTAGCAACAAGTTTAAGATATTTTAAAATATGAATTCTTGCAAATATTGCATTGCTTTTCCCATGTTTTCCATTTACTAGGAAAGGATAGTACTCTTTGTTTCTGATCTGTAATAGAGGACAAATGTTTCTTTTATTTTAATATTTATATATAAGGAAAAACATGCTACAAAGAAAATTAACGGTGGATGCAAGTTAAGGAAAACTTGGTTTTACATCCATTTCTTCTATAATGTGCTAATAATTTTTTTTAACATATGTACTCATTTATCTTGGATAAAATCTTGATTCCCTTCTGAGAAGCAACAGTAAATTCATCATCATGTACAATTGAGAATGAATTAATATAAATGTACTTGTTACTATTCTATAGGATGTTCAGGGCCTACAGGTATTGCATATATACACAAACGGCAGCTTATTTTATGTGGGATCATGTCACTATTTTGCCTTTTTAAGCAGTAAGAAAACTGATCAACAAGATTAGCAAAGAAACTAGAGTGTGCATAGTGGCTGAAGTCTGCGTTATGATATTGATAAGCATGTGCAAACTAGTTCATAAAACTGGACTAGAAGTGTGTATGTAGGGCCGGAGGTTGGAGGCCCATCTCTTATTCTCGTTCAACATCAGGACGTTTCAATAAGGCACAGCTAGATAGTTACACCCATCAGTCTAATGGCAGAAGAGAACCTGTTATTCCACAGTTAGATGTAGAATCTTCAGATTTCTAGGGGCTTATATTAGGCAATTAGCGATCCATCAATGAAAAGAATACTAAGTAGCTATTAACCTTAAATGCAAACACACCTTTTACCCACTGTATCTTTATTGAACATGACTTTTCAGAAACACTAACAAGTTTACTTACTATATAATTTTGAGAGACTCCTACCGGCCTAGCACAGAGGTTTTGACTTACTGGGAAAATATTACTGAGTAGAATATAAATAGGTTGAAAATTTTAAGTTCTTGACTCTTCAATTGATTGGCTTTACGATCTTAAGTACATACCTTAAACGAACTGAACTCTTTTTATCAAGTATGCATAAAGCATATCAATGTTAGAAATTTTGTTAGGCTAAATATTTTTTCTCCAAACCTTCTTTTCCTCTGGTACTTCTTGATTTTGTTAATATTAAGCTATCTACCAATGCATTACACGAACTCTGAAGTTATATGACTCTGATCCTTCAACCTCACTTGCGACAGCTGTCAAGTTTTGGTAATTCTTCCTCAACAGCAACTGAGCCTCTCATCCACTACCTTTGTTTAAGTTTCTCCTCTATAGCCACAAAATTGTCAGTGCCTCCCACTTTGTCTGTTCTCCCCTCTCCACTTTAACCTCAACACTGCTACTTCAGCAAATCTCAACTAACTCTCATTGCTTAAATAACAATGAGGTACATATGCTACTATTTTCCTTTGCACAGCCAAATTTATTAAGACATCCAGCGCTCAACCTTAGAATACTTCATAAAGAATAAAGTAGCTAGTTTCTAACATACACTCTTTTTTTTTTTTTTTTTTTTTTTTTGTGGGTACCGGGTGGACGACCTCAGGACCTCACGCGCCAACAGGCACCCGCGCCGCTGAGCGATATCACCGGCCCCTTTTTCGTATGTGGGTTCCGGGAGTCGAACTCGGGCCTTCGTGCTTGCAAGGCAGGCGCTTAAGCCGCTGAGCCGTCTCACCGGCCCTAACATACACTCTTGAGCTCATTGCACATCCTACTAGATTACTCCCTCTCCCTTATCCTCTCTGTGAATCTCCTTTTTCACATTTCAAATCCCAGCTGAAAAGTCGGTTCAACTTCCTTAGGTACCAATTTGCTCACCTCTTGCTGCTTCCTTTGCATGCAGCACTTACAACATTTGTCACATTGGATTATAAATATTTTTCTACCAACCTTACCTCTTACAAACACCAAATTCTTATTCATATTTATATCAGATATTCAAATCATATACATATTTGAATGAAAAACAGATGAAATAAAAATGAATTTGTACTAGGAAGAAGAATTGTATAAGTTACAGATGGTTCAAGTATATTCCATATTTAAATGCTATGTTTCTTTATTCCTTTTTCATACTGTTTTTTCCTCATAGACTAGGCTGTTTCTCTTTTTTCTTGAATAAAACATTTCTGAAATGGAGAAAACCCTACTCATCATAAACATGAATCTATAACCTAGGATACTAAACAATTCCATCTGTTTTCTCTTAGGTTTTTTTTCAAAAAAGTTTGTATAGAGCAACTGCACCTAATGATTTGATTTACTAAATTAGAAGGAGCAAAAGAAAGGCAGAAATATTCTCTACATATAAGACAAAAAAGTAACCATCCACTATTTACCCCTTTTTTTAGAATAAAGGGAAAATACATGCAAATTTTAAAAGTCTGTAAGTTCAAAAAATATTAGTGAAGTTTGCCAAGTGAAAATAAAGTATTGTAAAATGGTTTTTTAAAAAATTTTACTAATAAGTACATGATTTTAAAATAATTTTTACTTTGTAACAAACATCTCTTAAATAAAAATACACAGGATATGTGAAGCAACAAATAATTACTGTTAGCATATAAATAATTTCAAATATTTTACATATTACTGCTAAAATCTATATCGACAATTTCATACTGCTTATGAAATGTCTTTTATATCAATGCTCCACTCATTGGAGCGCATCTGCCATACAGTGGAATGACGGTCACACAGCTTCTCTTTGCTCATCTTCCTGATATGCTACAGACTTGCTACTCTGAGTATATTGTAAAAATCCTACACCATGACTGAAACGAATTAGGAAATTAAAAAAACTACCATGTATAAATAAGATGCTGAGTGTGTTGGCACATGCCTGTAATCCCAGCACTCGGGAGGCTGAGGCAGGAGGATCACTGTGAGTTCAAGGACAGTTTGGGCTACATAAGTTAGTTAAAGGCCAGCCTGCACTACATACTGAGACCCTGCCTAAAAATAAATAAATAAATAAATAAATAAATAAATAAATAGCTAAAAACTTACAACTTACGTGTAACAAATACTTGGTGTTTTTATCATTTGCTTCATAGACACAGTTAAATAAAATTTTTTTTTTACAGGAGTGGAAGGGTTCAACTAATCTTACTCTGGAAAAAGTAAGTAATTTGAACGTATCCTGTTTTATAATTCAGATAAATAACATGGAGATGTGATTTTTTTGTTATCTATACCTTTGTTAAATACTGAAGAATATTACATAAATACGTACTATGGCTCAGCAGCAAAGCGCTGAGTGAGAAATTGGAGAATAAAGGGAGGATAAACCAACTAACCTTTTGTGAGTACTACATGTTTCCTGTGTGCTATTTCTGTGACTCCACACAGAAGATAGAAGATAATTCCCTTTTTATGCCGCTATTTATATCACAGGTACTTTTCCCCTCCCTATTTGATCCTGTAGAAGAAATCATCTTAAATACACACAAAAAATCTAGCAGAGATAATCAGCAAACAGTAAAAACAATAGTTCTAAATTCAACAGTCAGAATGAAACAGAAAATCAGTGCCTCAAAGATTCAGCATAACAATGTAATTATACTGTAACAGGAAATAATTAGCATGAGAATTAGGAAATCAGCAACAAAGTTTAAAATTTAATCTCTTTTAAACATTTTGATATTTATCACTAAGAAAGAAGATCAATTTGATAGCATGTAGTTTGGTTTCTCCTTTTTGATTTATCAGTTATTTTAAAGGATACTCAGTACCAGAATAATGTGTGATTCTGCCACGAACTGAGCCTGGCTGCTCCCATGAATGTAGCTCTAGAAAACAAGACAAACAAACAAAATTAGTATCTGGGAAAAGGATGTAATTATTTTGTACCTTTATGTCATGAAGATAAGCAATGGAAACATCTTTACAGTACTTAAAATTCCCATTTAGAATTCTTCTACATAAAATAATTATTAGTTAACTAGAAAGAGATTGAACTATTGACTGATGATATGACTGTAAAAGGTAGAGAGCAACTTAGTATCAAAAGTAAACTTAGACCTGTAAAGGTAACTTATTTAAAAAAACACAAACAGAGGCACACAATGTAATGATCTTTCCAGATTACTTCAAAAATGTACTTGATGGTACAAAATACAAATCAGGCCAAATAAATCTTTCTTGTTTTTTTTTTTTTGTTGTTGTTGTTTTTTGTTTTTGTGGGTACCGGGGGTCGACCTCAGGACCTCGCGCGCCAGCAGGCGCCCGTGCCGCTGAGCGATATCACCGGCCCCTTTTTCGTATGTGGGATCCCGGGAGTCAAACTTGGGCTCTTGCGCTTGCTGGGCAGGCGCTTAAGCCGCTGAGCCATCTCACCGGCCCCAAATAATCTTTCTGATTTTTCATTTTTTAAAATAAGTAAAAATTGGTCACATGTCAAAGTACCTAAGTTTTTTAAATACAGAATTACCTTTATAAATACATAATTTTACTAGAAAATCTTATTTTTCAAAATTAAATTAATTAAAACTATTTTTACTCTACTTAGAAATATATAATTTAGTTCAACATCCAGGAAGAAAACCAACTGACTATATTTGATACTAATTTTCTATAGAAAACCTGACATAAATATTTTGCTTCTAAACTGATTCCAACAGTATTTCTGCCATTAATTTCCATGTGAAAATTAGTTGCTATGCAGTTGTTTTAAATACAAGTTCTTGCTTAGGTTTTTCATTTACAAACCATACTGGAGAAAAAAATGTAACATCTTATAAGCCAAAGTCCTCAATTTTTACATCATTTAGAATGCATAACTATATCATTGAGAGGACCCCGTGAACCTCTCAATATTTTCCTTCATTCAATATTTTTGTTTTTATTTCTGACAATAACTAGTTACAGTTATTCAAAAAATAAAGACTTTGTCCCAGTTTTTTAGCTCTTGAGTCATAATCATACTTCATGACAAATATAATTTATAGTGTTTGTATTTGTTTGCTGCATATTTAGCTTTTAAAATTATTATTTCACTATTCTCATCCATTACTAATGTTAAGTCATGTATGGTTAACTACCAGCTTGATTATCATTTTTGAAATTATCCTGGATCCCTGTGACAGGTTCCTAACCTATTCTCCTCATCCCTGGGCAACGGAGCCGAGAGAGTGAGGTATCAACAACTAGGGCACCAGAGAGAGTGAAGCCAGAAAATCACCGGGATGAGAGAGACTAAGCTAGCACCAGCAGGCCCTGAGATAAGGAAAGCATGGGGAGGCACTGACCAGGGAACAGACTGCTAGCAGAGCTGGCCTCAGGGAACTCCAGGCTGCAACCAGGGCGACCCAGACAGGAAAAGTTTATGTGCCAGCACAGGTGCTCCCGCATTTCTCTCCCGGAGGGAAGTTCTCTGTCCGTGAGGTAACCCGCCCATTGTCCAACACTCAGTGCCAGCAAGGGGACCAGCTGATACCAGCCAAAGGCTGCTAAGCCCCAAGAGCCCTACACACAACAGAGTTCATGGGTGGGAAAAGGACATTGTGTGGAGTGCAGACAGGGAGACACGGGTGAAGAGCCAGAGAGACAGGCTCAGCCAGACCTAGCGTGCTGGGCTGGAGTGGGTGTTTTGGGCAACTGTTTGTCTTCTTTATTTTTCTCTTCATTTATTACTTTCTCTTTTTTCCTTTTCTCTTTCCTTACAGTATGTATAGGGAAGGTGGTATCTGTATGTGAAAAGGAGAATAAGAATTAACCAGTGCTTTAATATAAATAGTACTTTTATGGGCCAGGAGGGTAACCCTCAGCAAAGCTGTGTCTAGAGGATTCAAACACAGGTTTACTATCAGCATACTAGCAGGTTCTGAACTTCTCGCAGCTTCCCTCAATTTCCAACTATACTTCCCTCTCTGTGTCGCTCCACACATATTCTCTCAAGCCTCTTCTCCACCAGTCCTCCACTCCAGCTATAAATATAATATCAACAAGGTTTAATCTCTTTTCTTTCTTTCATTTGCTATATTTTCTTTCTCCTTGTCTTCTTTCTCATCCACTCTGTTCATTTTTCCTTCCCTCATTCTCTGCATCCCAGCCTACCTGTCAGTAGTAATATTTCAGTCTTTATGGGTCATGAAAAAGGATGAAATGGTTAAAACAAGACAGCGTATATAATTGATATGTGGCTCACTCTGTGGATGCTGATATAATCAGCAGTGGTTTTCTCCTTGCAACACAGAAACTGACCCTATTACACTGAGCAGGCTGAAGAGGCACATAAATAACAAAATACAATCAAAGCCAAGATCACAGCATTGGGAAGCATACGCTAAGTACAAAGATACCCATACTAGCCACAGACGTTTTTCATTCAAATTGATACTCAACCCTCAACACAAAAAGCAAAAACAAAACTCAAAATAATAGAAACATGAGAAAACAAGGCAGCAAGATGCCTTCAAAAATTCTTAACTCCCCAAAAGCTGATCCCATCATGGGCAATGATGAGGAGAAAGTAAAATCCCAAATGGTAGAAATGTATGAAGAGATAAAAGAAATAAAAAATGCAGATCAATAAAAAGTTCAGTAAGCTCAAAAATGTAACTAAACAGATGAGAGGTTTAATAAATAATATGATCAGTGAGCTTACAGAAGATCCAAAAACAAAACTGTGTGAACTAACCAAGATGATACAAAACATGAATGACCACTTTACTAAAGACTTATAGACCATGCAAAGATATCAAACAGAAATCTAAGGTATTTGAAATTCTATTATAAGTATGGGCAGCAAAAATGATCAAGGCAAGGAGACAGTGGTCAGAACTAGAAGGTAAGGTTAATGCAGACCATACTCTCAGATACCTTAAAAACAATGAAAGACCATGGAAACTGGATCCAATAGCTGCTAGATGACTGAAAAGAAACTAAGAATTACGTGAGTTAAAGACAGATCAAAAGACAGTACAAAAAATTTTACCAAAATCATAGTAGTTAATTTTCCAAGTTTAGGGAAAGAATTCAACTTTCAGATAAACAAGACATATAAACTCCAAACAGCCATGATAAGAAAAGAACTTCTCCACAATACATCATAGTTAAAATCCCATAAGTCCAACATAAGGTTAAATTTTTAAAAGCTTCTAGAGAAAAGCAACAAATAATTTATAAAGGCAAACCTATTAGAATTACAGAAGATGTCTCAAAACAAACCCTAAAGGCCAGGAGAGCTTGGAATGAAGTTTTGCAAGCCCTAAAAGAAAACAACTTTCAACCCAGATTAATATATCCTACAAAACTATCTTTCAAAATTGATGGAAAAATAAGTACTTTCCATGAAAAAGAGCATCATAAATTCATGACCAAAATATAAGCACTACAAAAAGTACTCAAAGAAATACTAGACTGGGACAACACCACCAAGAGCCTAAAGGAATGAATACATCAAACAGGATGAAGAGTCAAGCAAAAGGGAAAAATAAAGATATCAGCAACAGAAAGATAATGCAGTAACATCAGTCAATAACCTTCATTAATAGCTCTCAATGTAAATGGTCTTAAATCCTCAATTAAAAGGCAGATTGGCAATTGGATCAGAAAACAAAACCCCATTGTATGCTGCATAGAAGAGTCACACACCATCCATAAATACACAGGCTGAGAGTCAAAAAACATAAAATGTTACTTCCTGCAACAGGAGCCCAAAAGCAAGAAGAATAGCAATCCTATTTTCAGACAAAAGTGAACTTCAAGCGAAAAATGATCAGAAGAGATAAAGAAAGTCACTACGTGCTGGTAAAGGAAAAAGAGATGATAACTGTAAATACACAGACACCAAATACCAGTGCACCCAACGCATAAAACAAATACCACTGGACATGAAGATCAGATAAACATCAACACAATCACAGTAGGAGACCTCACCCCCCCATAACAAATAGGTCAACTGCAGAAACAAATCAACAAAGAAATAGCAGAGTTGAACCATAACTTTGAACTACACTTAACAGATATCTTCAGTGTCATCTTAAACAACAACAGACCACGTGTTTTTCTTAGCAGCACGGGGAACTAATTCCAGAACAGCCCACATATTATGTTTAAGTAAATGCAAAAGAAGTGAAATTATACCATGTATATTATCAGATCATAGTGTAACAGAACTGGAAGTTGACACCAAAAGAAATCATAAAAATTATGCAAACATGGAGGTTAATATACTCTTGAATAATCAATGAGTTAGAGAAGAAATCAAGGAAGAAATTTAAAAGTTCCTAGAATCAAATGACAATGGCAGTGCAAGATACCAGAACCTATGAGACACAATGAAAGAAGTCCTAAGAAGTAAGTTTGTAACAGTGGATGTGCACATAGAAAAAAGAGTGATTTCAAATAAATAACACAATGACACACCTTAGGGTCTTAGAAAAACAAGAGCAATACAAATTTAAAACTGAACAAGGATGGAAACGATGAAGATCAGAGCTGTCAAAAAAAAAAAATAGAGAATTAATGGAATTGAGACTAAAAAAATTACAAAGAATGAATTCTAGAGTTTGTTCTTTGAAAGAATAAACAAAATAGACAAATCCTTAACCAGTTACCAAAGGAAAGAAAAGACCCAAATAAATGCTGTCAGAAATGAAAAAGGTAAAAATCACAATGGACACTGATGAAATCCAGAGGATTATAAGTAACTACTTCAAAAATCTATATTACAATAAATTAGAGAATCTAGAAGAAGTGGACAGACACCTAGACACATATGAGTTACTTTAAACTGAGAAGATATAAAAACCCTGAACAATCTAATAACAGATGATGAAATTGAAGCAGTAATAAAAACCCTGCCAACTAAGAAAAGCCTAGGACCTAATGGATACACCACTGTGAATTTCAGTGAAAAATGAATGTCTATACTTTTCAAAGTCTTTTATGAAATTAAAAGGGAAGAAACACTGCCAAACTCATTCCTTTTTTTTTTAAAAGAGAAAAAAGATAAACATAACAATGAAACCAAGTTTCAAAACAGGTTAGAACAATTAACAATAGTTGATACACTGCATATTGTTGTCTTCTAAGTAGTTATTCAGAGTACAAGATGTAGGCATGATATCTAGTCCAAACAATATTAACACAAAATATTCTTTTCAAGGAACTAAGAGAAGCTAGCTGTATAACTATCTTAACTATCTCATGTATACCTATATTTTTTTCTTTTTCCCTTTCTTCCTTTCCTTTGTCTCCCATCACAGTTCATCTTTTCTTTTGAAAAATTTCTTCCCAATTCACAATATCTATTGTACATTTCGGATACCATTTACTTGTTCAGTTTCTCACACTAGTGAGCAATACAATGTTTACACATACGGGTCTGATTTATTTCACTTATGAGTATGGTCTCAAGTTGCATCCATTTACCTATAAAAGTCTCTAGTTTATTCTTCTTTATGGCTGAATAGTACTCCATTATGTTTAAAAAAAAAACATATTTTTATGCATTCCTTGGTTAATGGGCATCTGGGTTGTTTCCAAGATTCTGCTATTACAAATTGTGCTGCTATAAATATGGGTGCACATATATCACTGTGGTATGATGTTTTTAATTATTATGAGACGATGACCCAGAAGGGGAATAGCTGGTTTGAATGGGACCTCTAATCCTAGTTTTTTAAGGAATCTCCACACTGATTTCCACAGTGGTTGCACCAGTCTACATTCCCACCAACAGTGAAGAAGGGCTATTTTTTCCCCACAGCCCTGCCAGCATTTGTTATCGGTTGATTTTTAGATGATAGCCATTCTTTCTGGGGTGACAGGGAATCTCAGTGTTGTTTTAATTTGCATCTCTCCAGTGGCTAATGATGTTGAACATTTTTTCATGTATTTATTTGCCATTTGTATTTCTTCATCTGAGAAGTGCATATTCATCTCAGATGCCCATTTTTGGATTGGGTCTTTGAATTTGGGGGGGTCTGATTTTTTTCAATTCTTTATATGTTCCAGATATAAGTACTTTGTCTGTGGGACAACTGGCTACAATTTTTTCCCACTCTGTGGGTTGTCTTTTCACTCTTGGTGATTTCTTTTGTTGTGCAAAAGCTTTTTAATAAGGTGAGATACCATTTATTGATTTTTTCTACTATTTCCTTTGCAGTCTGGGTTTTGTTCATGAAGCCTCTGCCTACACCTATGTCTTCCAGATTTCTGCCTATTTTCTGTTCCAGTAAATTTAGTGTTTCTATTTCAATACTTAGATCTTTGATCCATTTTGACTAGTGCATGGTGATAGACATGGGTCTAGTTCAGCATGTGGAGAGCCAGTTTTTCCAGCACTATTTATTAAAGAGGCTATCATTCTTCCAGTAAACATGTTTGGCTCATTTGTCAAAGATAAGTTGGCTGAGTGTGTCTGGGGATGCATATGCATCTTCTATTCTGTTCCACTGATCCTCAGGACTGTTTTTTTTTTGCCAATACCATACTGATTTTATCAGAGAAGCTTTGTAGTATAATTTCAGGTCTGGGATTGTGATGCCCCCTGACTCACCTTTGTTGCCCAGAATTGCTTTTGCTATTCTAGATCTCTTCTGGTTCCAAATGAATTTTAGGCATGTTTTCTCTAGATCTCTGAGGTATGTTAGTGGTATTTTGATTGGGAATACATTAAATCTGTATAGAAGTTTTGGGAGTAGGGCCATTTTCACTATATTGGTTCTTCCTATCCATGAATAAGGGTTATCTTTCCATTTTCTGATATCCTCTTCAACCTCCTTTTTATGGGTACAGATCTTCACTGTACAGATCTTTTACACCCTTTGTTAGATTTATTCCTAAGTATTTCATTTTTTTGGATGTTATCATCAAGGGTGTGCTTTCCCTAATTTCTGAGTTTGTTGCTTGTGTACAGGAATGCTAGTGAGTTTTGAGTGCTGACTTTGTATCCCGCTACACTACTGAATTTGGATATTAAATCTACAAGTTTTTTGGTTGAGTTTTTCGGGTCTTCTACTAGAGTATCATGTCGTCTGCGAACAATGATAATTTAACTTCTTCCTTTCCTATCTTTATATTCTTTTATTTTTTTTCTCTTGTCTAATTGCTCTGGCTAATGTTTCCAGAACTATATTGAATAGGAGAGGTGATAATGGATATCCTTGCCTTGTTCCTGATTTTAGAATGAAAGCTTTGAGTTTTTGACCATCTAATATGATGTTGGCTGTTTTTTTTTTTTTTTTAATATGCAGGTACTGGGAGTTGAACTCAGGACCTCGCGCTTGACAGGCAGGCACTTATGCCGCTGACCTATAACACTGGCCCTTCCATTTGTTTTTAAACTTCTGCTGCTATCATTTCAGAGAGTTCCATTTGTTGGCTTCTGCTTTCCTCTATCTCTTTGTGTTCTGGACTTGCCCTGGGTGGGCTGGGCATTTGGGATTGCATTTTGATTTTTCGTCTTGTCATTTTCTATTTAATTTTGTTTTCTGTGTTGATGTTTTTAGATTTCTAACATTAGATAGCCTTATCACTGATGTCGAGGCTTTCCTAGGAGGTATCTGCTCCTCAGGATGTCTCCTCTAGCTGGCACCGCCATCCCAGGCCGGCACTACCGTACTCTGCTGGCTGGCAAGCTGTCCTGGGACAAAGGAGGAGGCACAGAGCGTGGATTTTATGCCTCTCCCAGCACAGCTGTCCTGGGGACGATGGAGGAAGGACGGAGTCTCATTCCTTTATCTTAATACGAAAATTGGGTAAGAACTCAACAAAAAAAGAAAACTACAGACCAATTTCCTTAATGAACATAGATGCAAAAGTCTTCAACAAGATAAATTCAAACAGAATACAGCAAATCATTATAAAGTTCATACATCACGACCAACCTGGTTTCATCACCAATGGGTGGGGGACGGTTCAAAATATTTAAATCAATAAATCCAATGCATCACATAAACAGAAGTAAAGATAAAAATCACGAGTATCCCGACAGATGCAGAAAAAGCCTTTGACAAAATCAACATTCATTCATGATAAAAACCTGATATTAACATTATCATCCTTAAGAGTAATGGGTTAAACAACCAGGCTGTTTGGTGAATCCCAACAAATTCTGCTTCACATAAATGGACTTGGATCAAATATTAATATTTGTAGAAGTTTATAGTAATGTATATCAGCCAGAAAACAGCTCCTGTGAAGACAATAATACGTAAAGCTCAACTTAATTGTTATTTCTCCCTTATTAGTTAACAAAATACATGCTAGCATCTATTTACTTTGGAATACTGTAACTTCATTAATACACCAAAAACAAAAAAAAATGTGCTCTAACCAATCCTAAGAGATGTGATTTTGGATTTCCATCATTAAAAATGTATTTTATTTAAAAAGACCCATTTATAACATCAAGCAAATGACAAATAAAATAAACTAATATTTAATAGTCAGGTGTTACTCAAATGACAGTTTATCTTGACTCAATATAGAATTCATTCTCTTTTTCTCCCTCTCTCTTTCTCTCTCTCCCCATGACCACAAAATGAACCAAGAGCTTGTCAACATATAGAGGAAACATTTCTGTCATTAGGCTTCACTATTTACATTAATTCTTTCTGTAAACTGTTTTATGTAGTATTATGCAATAAGTATAAAATGATATGTGAATACTTTGTCA
Organism: Erethizon dorsatum; assembly: GCA_028451465.1. Classification (NCBI taxonomy): domain Eukaryota; kingdom Metazoa; phylum Chordata; class Mammalia; order Rodentia; family Erethizontidae; genus Erethizon; species Erethizon dorsatum. The sequence continues at coordinate 47,545,429 of CM051837.1, read as the reverse complement.
TTTTCTTTCCCTCTCCTGAATACATCAGGAAAAGTACTTGTATTAATCCTTTTAACTTGTTTTAGTTTCTTATTCACTACCTCCCAGTACAAAGAAAATGGACTCTTGAAATCTAAGAAAATATTTCAACATATGATTGAAACAATGCTTGTATGCTTTGCAAATACAGAAAATAGTGAAAAAGATAATTTACAAAAAGAGAACACAGGATAAAAATCTTGTGTTTTTTCTAACAACAGTTCTAGGAGTCAAAAGTGTCACCTTATTACTTTCAGATAAATGTTCATTTATCTGAAATTCATTTTAGCTATTTAAAATTTTCCAGAAGTGCCATAACTTCCCTGATCAAAGTCTGTATAAAATGAAAGAGCAGTTTCTCTGTGTAGGACAGAATCATGGGATTCTGCTTATCATGTATTTTAGTCTGCTCCATCCAGGGATTGAAAAGTTCAAGGTCACAGTGTCAGTAGCATCTATGTCTGGTGAGGGCTCTCCAGTTGGGCTGAAGACAGCTTTTACTGTGTGCTCACATGACCTTCCCTTTGTGAACATGACGAGAATGGGGAGCCTCTGCTTAAAGGCCACCAATCCTGTCAGGTAAAATCCCTTTCCTTGTGAACTTATTTAACTCTACTTCTTAAAGACTCTCTCTCCAAACACAGCCATACGGAGGGTTTAAGGTTCAACATATGAATTTGGGGAAGAGCACATTTCAGTCCACATCGCCCTGTAATTCTAAGTAAATAAAATAGCATTTCCAGATATCTCTGTGTATGTGTGTGTGTGTGTGTGTGTGTGTGTGTGTGTAGATGACAGATAGATAGACAGACAGACAGACAGACAGACAGAGGTTGAAATCTGTATTTCTTTTGTGTGGCAAGACATGATACACAGAATACTAAAATAAAATTATCTTCATTATTCCCTTGTCAGTTTCTTTTTTGGAATACTAATATTCAGAAAGGATACTTTTCATCTGTCAAAACAGGGAAGACTAATCTATTTAATGTTACCATTAATAGAAATATTTAAAGATATCCTAAGAACTTCCCACTGTATCATACTATAATTCTGCCTATGGTTGAACCAGTTAATTAAATGTCTAGTAAAAAAAAAAAACATATAAATAAGCAACAACCAATATGGAGGGAGGAAAGGAGGAATGGAAGCAAATGCGGGGGGCTTCTGTTGAAATAGTGGCAAAGGAAGTCTTGGATCACCATCATCACTGCACAAAGTAAGTTGAAATTCCTCTCTGGTTTTCTAATAAAAGATTCCTCTATTTCTTAAGACTTACATGTTTCTAGTGCTAACCTTGGGGTCTCCTTTGGATTCATCAAGTTACATGAACTTCTCTGAGGCAGGATTAAGTCTTACAAGGCTGCTACACCAAAGGGTGATGAGATACAGATAATAAAATAGCAAGGTCAAGTCCTTCCGGATTTACTTGACAGAGCAGATATAAATAAGTATTATCTATGCCCAGGTGACAAAGAACCCTGCTTTTGATTTCCCCAGAGCCTGTACATATCTTGTGTTTGAAATTTCTAAGCAGTTCATTAAGTCATTGCCTTAAACCAAAAAATGATAACAGAGAAATGAAATATAACCTTTCTTGATGAAAACAGTAATAGACCTTAATTATTTGCCACTCAAAGCATTTTGTTTCTGTCAACTGTGAGCAGTAAGTCACTGCTCTCTTTGTCTTGAAATTTTAGAGACTTCTTTTAGCCCTGTTTCTTCCAGCTGAATGTACTGTGTGGCCTGTTGTGCAGTGTTAAACCCTTACCTGACACAGCCGTACACCAAGAGGTTCCTTCATGATCCTATTCAAGGATTAAAAAGGTTTATGACTACACCTAAGTGAGTAGTTCTTACAAGAATTCTCAACATTATGTATACATGAAATAGACCTGAGATACTTGTCTAGAAAACATATTCTCAGGTTCTATATGTTAAGAGTCTATAGCAGGACTAGAAATCTGCACTGTTGAGCTGCAGGACATAGCTACATAACTATGTTTTACAGGAGGCAATATGGGAAAGGGCAATGTTGTAATGTTGAAAATCTTCTACAAAGGCTATATATTCAGAGAGAACATTTTATTATTTTTTATTTGCTTTTATAAACAATAAAGGAATGCATCTGTAGTAATTTAGAGCTAAAATAGTGCTAGCCACAAACTGAGTCCAAGAAACAGAAGAAATTACATAACATTAATCAGGCAGGCAATCTACAGACAAATCCCATCAAATTTCTAAATACTCAGATTTCAGTCATCCCGTCTAGTATTCTGAGAGATTCTCTCAGATAACCGAAGAGACATAGTAAAAACTACAAAGAGGCAGAAACCTAAAGAACCAAATGGTTTGCTGGAAGTTCCTAACTAGGAGCTTGGAGATACTCAGTTTTTGCCCAGGCTGGGAAGGAAATGCTTAACCTTTCTCCATAAACCTGCTGGTCCAGGCAGTAAGGAGAAGAAACACCTCTCTTTATGAGTTTTACCTGAATTGCTGAGTCAATAAGACTGGAAGCCCATATATTCCAAGTAAAAGAAAAAAAGCAATCATTACTAAGATGATCTGAAGCAGAATATGTTGAAATAGTTAATGATAACTGCTCCTCCCTTGCAAGTCTGCTCCCTCATAAAAAAGTGTTAAGGCTAGAAAACTGCTAGGATAACATAAAATAGCCTCAGATATTAGGTGAGTCGGGTATTAGGAATAAACCACGTTTGGGGAAGCACTTTTTAGTTTTTGAACAAGACTGATAATACAACCAACTAGAAAGCTTCTTACTCTATTGTGCTTTCAAAATAAATTCTGGGAGAAGAAAAATATAACAAAATAATAAGAAACTTTGAAAGTTTCAAATGTGATGCAAAATTTAAAAGGCTGTCTTATAACACACCTTCTAAGTCATTTTAGTAATTAGTATTTTGTTGATAACACACTTCTTGACCTACAGATTTCATTTTTTTTTTTTTTTTTTTGTGGGTACTGGGGGTCGACCTCAGGACCTCACACGCCAGCAGGCGCCCGTGGCTCTGAGGGATATCACCGGCCTGTTTTTCGTATGTGGGTTCCGGGAGTCGAACTCGGGCCCTTGCGCTTGCCAGGCAGGTGCTTACACCGCTGAGTCATCTCACCAGCCCCCAGATTTCATTTTGTTCAGTAACAAAAGATAATATAAATGCATAGTATGATTCCTTTTATACAATTTTATTTTGTAACTAATATAAGTCTAAAATTAAAATTACTTGTCACACTCTTCAGCACTTTAAAATTCAACTGAATAACTTTTAGTGTGACATACAGTGAATATGTAAATCTAGTGGATATGGTTTTTGTAGCTCTGCCACATCAGGTAATATGAAAAGTATAATATAATCAAACGTGTGTTGAACTTTTTAACCTAGGAACAAAGCAGCTATCAAGGAGGACTAATATGTTCATTTTATTTTTATAACTCTAAATGCAAGAATAAAAAAACAACTAATGTAGCTTAAAATTTGCATCACTCTATGTTTATAATAAAGTTATTCATTTCATATCACCAAATAACTCATACTTGTGAGTAGTTTAAGAAATGTACTTGGGATACTTTGTCTGTGCCTCAATCTAGATTTATCAATAAACTGAATGATCTCCCTCCACTTCCAAAAGCTATTTAACCTCTCTATAATTCGTATTTTCTGGTATTTGTGGGACAATTACAGATAAAAATGATGTCATTATCAAATGGTTAAAGTAAGAATCATTGTCTTCTTTGAAGTACAGTGCCTCTTATACTCTTTTTTTGATGCATCTCTGAATATGGATGTCCACAATACTCCTCTCAGTACTCACCGGATAGTATTTTGACAATCATCTTTCTCTGCACCCCAATACACACACACACACACACACACACACACACATCCCATATAAAAGCATGTTCATGTGGATAATGAGTACCTTGGGTGCCAGCAAAGTATAATAGTGAACCATTTACAGTATCTGTTAGATGGCTCTTCAGTCTTTGTTTGGACTTGAATTAATTCATGGTCACTGCATCACTGGTTATTAATATGAGCAAAGTATTGTGCAGTCTCAGACTCATTATGTATATCATTCTGGACTATCTGCTATCATCATCCTTCTACTCTAGCACCTCAGACTACTTTAGTTTACAATCCTGCAACTTGTCTTCTATGGTCTTGATAACTGCACTTCCCCTAAAGTTCACCTAATGCCAAGTGCTTTAGAAGTCCAGAGTCATCCATTTTCTCTCTATGCCCTGTAAATTTTCCACATCACAGACTTTATCCTGACATTTCATGAGAAATATCATAATGACAGTATGATAAATGAGGCCTGGCTATGAAATGAAAATGGCACTGATAAGGATTCAGATTTTAGACACCTATAACATGGTTGACAGTATGTACCATGGATCTGTAGGCCTCCAGACCGGGTTGTACTAGTAAGGAATGTTAGTGATTGAGCCTCTTCTGACAAATGAAACCCTAAATTTTTTATGTAATTTTCTATTTTTTAATCTTACTATTTGAAGGTCACAAATTAACATTCATCTTTATATTTAATCAGTATACTATCAATGTGAATCCAGGTATAGAGAAGTATAATACATAACATATATATATGTCTATAATGCACCTGTATAATATGCAACATCTGCTTCTATCAAAAGTTTATAGCACTGAACACAATCATCTTCAATAGAAGTACCACACACTAATAGTAAAGAACTGTGATTCTCAACCTGGCTACTGGGTTTGCTTTTAGCTATGTGAAATCAGAGGTGTTACTTAACCAACCTATGGTTCAGTTTCCTCACATATGAAATATGACTAAAAGAGTATCTACACTTCATAAGGTTGTTATCATAGCAATTTAAAAGTTTTAGAAAGTATGAGATAAACCCTTTAGTAAATGTTAGCTATTATTGTTATTACATTTATTTAATCTACACAAATATTTACTGATTGCCTAACATGTGACATTCCCAGGCACAAGAGATGAAACAGTGAACAGAACAAAAACATCCCTAGCCTCATGGTGTAAGAATTTGTGTGAATGCAAGCATGTGTGTATGTGTGTTGAGCTGAAAAACAATGAACATGTAAATGTGTATGAATATAATGAAAAATGCACTGTATACTGTATTAGTGAAAAGTACCATATGAAAAGCAAAACCAAACCAAAGTAGGGGAATCAGAAATGTTGAGAAGCATGTGACTTACATGAAGGGAGTGTCAGGATGAACATCGCAGAGAATATGCTTGGCATTTGAGGAAAGACTTCTAATTTTGGAGAAAGTACTAACAAAGCAGACAGAATAATGGTCCAGTGCAAAGGCGTCAGGGAGAAACATCCAAGTTACACTACGGGTCATTGTGTTTGCTCAGCAGTTAGGTTTTACCCTGAGTCACATAGGGAGCTATAATAGAGCATGCTGAGTAGAAGAGTAACATAGTCTACTTTGAGAATGGCTTCTAGCAGAGCAAGGACAGAAGACAAGAAGAAAGGTTTCTGCAGTAATCCAGACAAAAGATGTTACAGCAGTTTGATGACAGGTCGTAAGAAGTGATCTGACCATACACATATTCTGAAGGAAGACATATATTTCAAACAGAATAGGATTTATTATTTGGTGTGTGTTTTTATGTAAACAGAGATAACTAACTTTATAACTGATAAAACAGCAATACAAATTTAGTTATTTTAAAGTCCAAATTCATAGAAAATATATATTGTAATATTTAAGGTAACGGAAATACAGGATTTTTAAATTTAACTGGGGATATATTAGGAGAAAATCTACATATTCAGTTATACATGTAGGTTGATTGAAAAAGAGACCTAAAATGGCTAATTATACTGTAATTATAAAAGATGTATTACATTATTTGTTCATGAAGTTTTGTCTCTGACAGCTTTTCTACATGAAATATACCTTCCCAGTCAGTTCTACTTTCACATCTTATATATACCGCAACTGTGGATTAAATATATCTACTTGAATATTCCACTATAATGTCCTATTACTCTAAAATCAAAACTTGACAAATAAACATTAATGTTCTCCACAGAAAGTACTTCATCTGTCCCAGACTTCTATGCTCCTGTTAATAACACAGCCATTCTTCTGATGACTGAAGCTTCAACTTTGACATCTCTGCCCACAATCAAAAGTGAAGCCACTGAGCACTTCTGGCTCTATATCTGCCACTTTTCTATTAATCAAATGCTGATATCATATCATATCCTATCATATCAAATCACATCATATCACATCACATCACATCATGCTTGCATTACAAGCTCTCTAATCTTTACTCTCCAACCTCTCCGTTCCAGTTAAGTATTCCAAAATTATACTTTCACCAGCCTACTGCTCACAAGCCTTTGAAAACTTAAAATTGCTTAGAGGCCATTCAAAGCCCTTGGCAATCTAAGTCCAGCACTTTTGAATCTATTCATCAGTCAACAAACATGTTTTCAGTATTTAAGAGACAGAGACTGCATCATAAAATAAGAAAAACAAACACAAAACATGGCATCTTTGTGGAAAAGGAAACAGTATATATGCATAAAAAATACATAATCATGCAAGGCAAACTGAACCCTCATTCTATTTAAAAAGTACTTAATGCTTTAAAATTTAGAAAACTCAAATCTGAATCTGTACTTGAGCTGCTTTCTTTATAAATGGAGATAACAATAGTATCTTTCCTATTGCAAGTTGGTATAGGATTAAGTAGACGATAAATAAAAGTAGCTACTAAGTTGCATAATCTTTTGTAAAGGCTATAATTTTGGCCATCAACTTAGCTGTGTGTTCAGATCACTGTAGACTGAAAGGGAAGGAAACAGCTATTATTTACTATAAACAAGGTATTTCAATGTAGATTATACTGACACAAGTAAGGGATATTAGAACTGGATTTCAAACAGGCAGAATGTGACAAGGAGATAGAGGATGGAAAGCAACGTTGTTTATTTAAATAGCAAGGGGTTTGGAGACACATATGACTGGCATACTCAAATAAGCATACTTTTCCTCACTATTTCTATCAACAGAATTACATGTCTCAGGAAAACATATACCCCAAACATCCTATCCCTATTTTGATATCTAAATAACAAGTTGTTAAACCTGTTTCATTTTTTTCTTTTCATGACCCAAATTAAGGAATGATCTTTTTTTACTAATTAACAAAAATTCATCTTAATTTTAAGGCCAACTCAAATTTCTTTTCCTTTAATGTCTTTCCTGACAATTTTGCTCTTAAATTTTTATACCTATAGGTTGTAGCATTTTTAATATATATTTTAATCATATATGGGTTTAAAATGTTATAGTGTTATTTACATGAATCTGACATCCAGAACCTTGTCTGCTTCAGAAAAAAGGATATATTATTTACATAATATAAGCAGATAATATTTCTGTTACTTTAAATAGAACAGGTTTCAAATATTCATTTCAATGTATTTTAAGACTTCAATATTATATTTAAACCTAAGGTAAAATAAAAATTCATTGTAAAGATCATAAAACATAAAATCATAAAATTCAAGGACTTTTAATTCAGAGCAGCTATTTACAATTTGATATTTGTATTTTAACTTCTAAAATGAAGCTACTATTGAAGCAATTTCCCCACAATGATACGAAAAACTAAACTCTGGAGATTACATAAATCTTACAAAAAAAGTGATGATTTAAGAAAAAATACTGTATAGCGAATATTACTTAAAATAAAATTAGTCTATTCTTTTCTGATTTATGCTAAGCACATTAAATGATGACTTTCTTTCCAGGAGGCAGTTTTATCAGAAAGATTTCTTAATATAAATACTGTTATTTGGTGGCCACTATGGACTATTAGCATACAATTAAAAATTACAGCTCTTCAGAGATTTCAAAAGTATATTCTATCATTAGTAATTAGTATATTAGACATATATTCAAGTATCAATATATAAGGAGGACATACATGCCCTTAACTTTTTAACCCAAGATTTGCTTTTATTGAATATACTTCCATTTTTAAACATTCCCTTTTAAATCTTGTATTAAGCTTGCAAAAATAAAATCACACATCTTCACATTTATAAACCGTATGTGACACTGTAAATAAAACCTCTGTAAAGACTAAGCATAAACTCTCTTTAAACTCTGTTTTTTAAAAAAACTACCTAATCCATTTGGAATCCATCAAATTTTTCAGAAATATTATCAGGGGCCATTTATATAGCTCAGCGGCACAGGGCCTACCTGGCAAGCAAGAGGTTGAGTTCGATTCCAGGAACCAAAAAAAAAAAAAAAAAGGTATCAGAAGAAAAAAGAGATATTCACATAATTTACATTGGAATATTTAAGCACAGTCAAAACTAAATAGTGAATTTAAGATCTTTGCATTTATGTCTGTATATAAATTACACTGCAATATAAAAGAGAGGTATATTTTCAAAGAAATACTTGGAAAAAATAAGAAGAAATAAGTGAGAATCATTCTACCATAGGCATGAAAAAACATTTCTGTGCATTTTTCATTTATAGTCAGGAAGCATGTTTTTCATAAAAGAAAGAATGTTGCTAGAAAAATCTGAAATGACTTTTTGATCTTTTTTTCTGTTTTACTTCTGGCACTGTATATACATTATTTTCTTTTTTTTTTTTTTTCTTCATTTCTTCTTTATTTTTTTTCTTATTTCAAAGAAAAGAAAAAACAAATCAAATCAAAAAAAGAACAATTTTTCAAAACAACATAATATGAGGGTAACAATGGTCAATGCATTACGTATTATTATCTTTAAGTTAGTTATTCAGGATACCAGACATTAGCATTCAATTGTCCAAACGTTATTGGCTCAAACCTTACTCTTCAATGAACTAAGTAAAACTGGTAGTGTATCTATCTTAACCATCTTATATACATATACAATTTTTTTTCCCTTTCCCGTCTTTCTTTTCCCCATTCCAGTCTCTCTTTCTTATTGACCAGTTTCTTTTTGATTCACCGTGTCTATTGTACATTTTGGATCTTATTTACTCTTTCAGTTTCTCATACTAGAGAGACAATACGATGCTTACACATGTGCGTCTGGTTTCACTTATGAGTATTTTCTCGAGTTGCATCCATTTACCTATAAAAGTTTCCAGTTTATCCTTCTTTATGGCTGAATAGTACTCCATTGTATAAAAATACCACATCTTTCTTATCCATTCCTCAGTTGATGGGCATTTGGGTTGTTTCCAAGATCTGGCTATTACAAATTGTGCTGCTATAAACATGGGTGCACATATATCACTGTGGTACGATGTTTTTAATTCTTCTGGGAAGATGCCCAGAAGGGGAATAGCTGGGTCAAATGGGACCTCCAACCCTAGTTTTTTGAGGAATCTCCACACTGACTTCCACAGTGGCTGTACCAGTCGACACTCCCACCAACAGTGAAGGAGGGTTCTTTTTTCCCCACAGCCCCGCCAGCATTTGTTATTAGTTGATTTCTTTATAAGAGCCATTCTTTCTGGAGTGAGATGGTATCTCAGTGTTGTTTTAATTTGTATCTCTCGAATGACTAGTGATGTTGCACATTTTTTTGTATATTTATTTGCCATTAGTATTTCTTCATCTGAGAGATGTGTAATCATCTCAGATGCCCATTTTTGGAGTGGGTCTTTAAACTTGGGAGGTCTGATTTTTTTGAGTTCTTTATATGTTCTCGATAGTAATCCTTTGTCTGAGGAACAGCTGGCAAACATTTTTTCCCACGTTGTGGGTTGTCTTTTCACTCTGTTGGTGGTTTCTCTTGCTGTGCAAAAGCTTTTTAATAAGATGAGATCCCAGTTATTGATTCTTTGGGATAGTTCCCGTGTGGTTGAGTTTTTATTCATAAAGTCTTTGCCTACACCAATGTCTTCAACGGATTTACCTATCGTACCTTCTAGCAGATTTAATGTTTCTGTTTTAATATTTAGATCTCTGATCCATTTTGAATTTAGTTTAGTGCATGGTGAAACATATGGGTCTAGTTTTAATCTTCGGCATGTGTGGAGCCAGTTTTTCCAGCACCATTTATTAAAGAGGCTATCTTTCTTCCACTGAAAGTATTTGGCACCTTTGTCAAAGATAAGGTGGCTTAGTATGTCTGGGGTTGTTTCAGCATCTTCTAATCTGTTCCATTGATCTTCAGGTCTGTTTTTTCGCCAGTACCACACTGTTTTTATCACAGTAGCTTTATAGTATAATTTCAAGTAGGGGATTGTGATGGCCCCTGCCTTGCCTTTGTTGCCCAGAATTGCCTTTGCTATTCTAGGTCTCTTCTGATTCCAAATGAATTTTAGGATTGTTTTCTCTAATTCTGTGAGATATGCTGTTGGAATTTTGATTGGAATTGCATTAAATCTGTATAACAATTTTGGAAGTATGGCCATTTTCACTATATTGGTTCTTCCTATCCAGGAGCAAGGGATATCTTTCCATTTTCTGATATCCTTCTTCAATCTCCTTTTTCAGAGTACTGTAGTTTTCAGTGTATAGGTCTTTTACATCCTTTGTGAGGTTGATTCCTAGGTATTTCATTTTTTTGGATGTTATTGTGAAAGGTATTGTTTCCCTAATTTCTCTTTCAGTAAGTTTGTTATTTGTGTACAGGAAGGCTATTGACTTTTGAGTATTGACTTTGTATCCAGCTACACTACTGAATTTGCTTATTAAATCTAGCAGTTTTTTAGTGGAGTTTTTGGGGTCTTCTGTGTAGAGTATCATGTCATCTGCAAATAGTGATAATTTAACTTCTTCCTTTCCAATCATTATTCCCTTTATTTCTTTCTCTTGTCTAATTGCTCTGGCTAAAGTTTCTAGAACTATGTTGAATAAGAGTGGGGACAGTGGACATCCTTGTCTTGTTCCTGATTTTAGAAGGAAGGCTTTCAGTTTTTGGCCATTTAGTATAATATTGGCTGTTGGTTTGTCATAGATAGCTTTTACCAGGTTGAGATAAAGACCCTCTATTCCAATTTTCTGTAGGGTTTTTATCATGAAAAGGTGCTGGACTTTGTCAAAAGCTTTTTCTGCATCTATTGAGATGATCATGTGATTTTTGTCTTCGGTTCTGTTAATATGGTGTATTACATTTATTGATTTACGTATGTTGAACCATCCCTGCATCCCTGGGATGAATCCAACTTGGTCATGGTGTATAATCTTCTTGATGATTTGTAGGATTCTGTTTGCCAGTATCTTATTAAGGATTTTTGCATCTGTGTTCATTAGAGAGATTGGCCTGTAGTTCTCTCTCTTAGTTGGGTCCTTCTCTGGTTTTGGTATCAGGGTAATGCTTGCTTCCAGGAATGAATTTGGGAGTATTGCTTTCCTTTCAATTTCATTAAAAAGTTTGAGAAGTAGTGGCGTTAGGTCCTCTCTAAATTTCTTGTAGAATTCGGCAGTGAATCCATCAGAGCCTGGGCTTTTCTTTGTTGGGAGGTTTTTAATTACATCTTCAATTCCATTGGTTTATATTGGTTTATTTAGGATTTTTAAATCTTCTTGATTCAGCTTTGGTAATTCATACGAATCTAGGAATCTGTCCATTTCTTCTGCATTTCCCATCTTAGTAGAATATAGATTTTTAAAATAGGTATAGATGATCTTCTGGATTTTTGCAGGGTCCGTCGTGATATCACCCTTTTCATTTTCAATTGCATGGATTTGAGTTTTTTCTTTTTTTAATAAGGTTGGATAAGGGTTTGTCAATCTTATTTATTCTTTCAAAGAACCAACTTTTTGCTTCATTGATTCTTTGTATTGTGTTTTTAGTCTCCAATACATTAATTTCTGCTCTGATCTTTGTAATTTCCTCCCTTGTACGGGCTTTTGGCTTAACCTGCTCTTCTTTTTCTAGAAGTTCGAGGTTTGCCATTAAGTTGTTTATTTGCGCATGCTCTATTTTCCTAATATAAGTATTTAATGCTATAAATTTCCCTCTTAGGACTGCTTTCATTGTATCCCATAAGTTCCGGTATGTTGTACTGTCATTATCATGCAGTTTTAGAAAGTGTCTAATTTCTTCTTTAATTTCATCTGTGACCCATTGGTTGTTCAGGAGGGTGCTGTTTAATTTCCATGTGTTTAGGGAGTTTTTGTGATTTCTTTTGCCATTGATTTCCAATTTCATTGCACTATGGTCTGATAATATGCATGGGATAATTTCAATTCCTTTGCATTTACTTAAGCAGGTTTTATGTGGTCTATTTTGGAGAATGTCCCATGTGCAGCTGAGAAGAATGTGTATTCTGATGTTGTGGGGTGGAACACTCTGTAGACATCTACTAAGTCCATTTGTTCCAAAGTTTGGTTCAGTTCTATTATTTCATTATTGACTTTCTGTCTAGTTGATCTGTCTTTTTGTGACAGTGGAGTATTGAGATCTCCCAATATAATTGTATTAGTGCTTATTTGATTTTTCATGTCCTTTAGTACTTGTTTTATATAGTTGGGTGCATTGGTATTTGACGCATATATATTTATGATCGTTATCTCTTCCTCTTGGATTGTCCCCTTTACAAGGATGTAATGACCGTCTTTATCCCTCTGAATCATTCTTGGCTTGAAATTCACTTTGTCTGCAAAAAGAATAGCTACCCCTCCTTTTTTCTGGGTTCCTGTGGCATGGAGTATTGTTTTCCATCCTTTGACTTTCAGTCTATGAATTTCTTTCTGAATTAAATGTGTTTCTTGTATACAGCATATTGTTGGATCTTGCTTCTTCATCCATTTTGCCAGTCTGTGCCTTTTGATTGGTGAATTGAGACCATTAACATTGATGGTTAAAACTGATATGTATTGACTTACACTTGTCATGATATTTTCCTGTTGTTGGTTCCCACTCTTTGTTTTTCCCCTTTCCTGCTATTTAATTATCTGCCCTGCCTGGTGGATTCCTTCTGTTGGGGTTCCTATCTCTTTCTAGAATGTCTTTCAGAACATTTTGGAGTGCTGGTTTGGTGGTCATAAATTTTCTTAGATGTTCTTTGTCATGAAAGTATTTTATTTCTCCATCAATTTTGAAAGATAGTTTTGCGGGGTACATCAATCTGGGTTGAAAATTATTTTCCTTTAGAGCTTGAAATACATCATTCCAAGCTCTTCTTGAATTGAGGGTTTGTGCTGAAAAGTCACCTGTGATTCTGATGGGTTTTGCTTCATAGGTGATTTGTCTCTTCTCCCTAACAGCTTTTAAGATTCTGCCCTTCTGTTGAATTTCTGGGATCTTGACTATGATACGTCTGGCTGAAGTTTTTTTTTGATCATGTCTAGTTGGTGTTCTAAAAGCTTCACTTATTGGGGGGTCAAATTCTTTTTCTCTTCCAGGAAAGTTCTCCCTGATAATGTCTTTGAACAAGGTTTTAATGTCATTGATGCTATCTCCTGCTTTTTCATTTATTCCAATTATTCTTAAGTTGTTTATCTTTGAGTCATCTAGCAGCTGCTGAATTGATTTTTCATGGTCCCTTGCTGTTTTTAAGAATTCTTTCTTTTCATGATTACTAATTGCAAGCCTGTCTTCTATATATGAGATCCTGTCCTCACTTTGGCTTAATCTGCTACTAATACTTTCAATAGAATTTTGTTCTCTTGGATATCTGCTTGAATCTGCCTTATGGATTCCATTTCTTTCCTATGCTGTGCATTCATGGTTTCTATAGTTTCCTTAAGCTCATCTATTTTTTTTGTCTGTATCAGATATAATGTCCTTAAGCATGGTCTTCATTGTGGACATTATCTCTGCAGTTATCTGTGAAATTATTTCTGTTTTAATTTTTTCCAGAGCGTCATTCAATTGTTTTTTTGTTACCCCTTCAGATATGCCAGGTGGGTGGCTTTCGGATTGTCCCACTTCGTTGCCCCCTAGGTTTGCCTTTGGTGAATTGGATGTGTGGGGTTGCATCTTGTTTAAGTGTCGTCTCATTTTTTCTTTCTTTAATTCCTGGGGTGATGTTTGTAAATTACCTATGATAGGTTACTTTATTGCTAGTGTTCAAGATCCTTAGAAGATGACTACTTCTCTGCAGTATCTTCCAAGTGGAGCTTGCTTTTGGGTTTTGAGCTTTCTGCCAGATCCTACCTCTTCAATTCGTTGGATGTGAGAAGTTGCTACCTGTTTGGCCCAGTCCTTGATTCTTTGGTACTGTGCCACTGTATTTTCTGTGTCCCTTAGTCAATATCAATCATGAAATATCAGGAAGGAAAGCTGTTTAGAACAATTATTTTACATTTGGCTATAATGGTAACTGAAGCATCAAACACAGCCTAGAAAATGACAGACTGAGCTAACCAGTTATTTACCACTTTTAGCTGTATAAAGTAGAGTTGCGGTTATATAACAAAATCTAAAACACACTAGAAAAATTATATGCAGTATACAAGTCCTTAGTATGTCAATTTTTCCCCTCAGGAGTTTAAATTTAAAATGAGTTAAGGAGGAAATAGAGTATTGTGAGATGAGGAAGGAATTAGATGTAAGGTTAGAGGACCAAGAGGCATCCCACTAACATTGGGACACTGGTGCAGAGGACTGGTGGGAAAAAGAGAAGGAAAGGATAAAAGGAAGAACAGATCACAACCACAATCACAAAGAGGTTAGAGGCACTGTTTACACTCATATAAAAGCCAGAGAGAATAATGAAGGAAAGAGCAAATAGACAAACAGAAACAAAAATGAAGACAAAAACAACAACGCAAACAGATAAAACAGAAATAAAACCCCAAAAAAGTAAAAAATAAAAAAATATTAAAAACAAAATAAAAATAAAAAATAAAAATAAAAACAAAAATAAAAACCCCTTCACCAGAACAAAAAACTAATGAGAGAGAAAAACAAAACAAAACAAAACAAAACAAAAAAAAACATAAAAAACAACATAAAAAAATAAAGAGAATCAGTTCCAGGTGTTGACTCTGCTGTAGGTAGGCACCCTGTGATGACCTTCTTGTTCCGTGCAGGTCCGTCCCAGCGAGCCAAGAGCGGCCCTCTGGCGGAGCGGTGAGCAGAAGCGTGGACTTTCAGGCGGAGACCGGTCTCCTGCGCCCGCCGCTGTCAGCGCACTGCTTTCGCGCTGCTCTGACTTTTTCACCACGCCCCCCACAATGGCGCCGGGCCAGTCACTCTCTGGTGTGGGACAGGTGTGGCTGAGAGACCAGTCTGGTTCACCTGCCGCCCTCAGCACACTGTTGTGGGGCTGAGAGGCACCTCGCCTGTCTGGAGCACGATTTCCCAGAGCTGTTTTCGAGCCGCTCTGATTTTCGCCGCACCCCCCACAATGGCGCCCAGCCAGTCGCTCTCTGGCGCGGGACAGTTGTGGCTGAGAGACACTCACTCACCGCTGGCCAGTGCAGTTCTCCGCCGCTCCCCTGCCCCGCCGCTGTCTCGCGATCCTCTGTGGGGGCTCCCTGGGCACCAGCTGTCACCATGTGTCCGCAGCTTTGAGCCTCTGTCGCACCGTGATTCCTGGGATGGTAGAAGGTGCGCGCGCGGGGTCTGCTCCTTCTTTGTTGAAAAGTACCCTTCACTGGTGCCGGGGGTCCCAAGCTGCGCTTCAGAACTTTTCTGGGTCCCGGGGGGGCATCTGCCCCCTCCTGTGCTCTCCCGGTCACTATATTCTCGTAGTCCAATGGCAACTTGTAGAGAGTTTCTCTGTGTGC
This sequence comes from Erethizon dorsatum, assembly GCA_028451465.1. Lineage (NCBI taxonomy): Eukaryota > Metazoa > Chordata > Mammalia > Rodentia > Erethizontidae > Erethizon > Erethizon dorsatum. The sequence goes on along the minus strand of CM051837.1, from coordinate 47,529,710 downwards.
TTCTTACTCATCCGCCATCTTTTTTCCTCCCCCTATACATTATTTTCTTTATCAAAAATCTTGTGATGCACATATTCTTTCATTTTACTGAAAAGGAAATGAGTCTTACTTGATTAAGCCAGTTGCTGAACACTAAAAATGTCAAAGTCCATCTGTGCTCACATGCACATGTGTAACGCATGTACCATGTGGAACTCCATGTTTACCACTGAACCACTAAAAGTAGTAAAGAGCAAGGAGTGTGTGTGTGAAATATGTTTCACTTGAATATTAGTGCTCTGCTGTGAACTGAATTGTGCCCCCCACAACTTTGTATGAAGTCCTAACCCCTAGTGCCCTCAGAATATGCCTGTATTTGGAGACAGAAGAAGTAATTAAATGAGAATGAAGTCAAAGGAGGGGTGCTAATACAGTATGACTAGTGTCCATCCCAGAAGAGACAACGTAGGCATACAAAGAGGAAGGACCATGGGAAAACCCAGGAGGACAAGGTAAACATCTGCAATATCCAAGGAAAAAAGGCTGGAGAAGAAAGCCTTGTGACACCTTGATCTTGGGCTGCTAGAATATAGCATTCTAAGAAAATAAAGTTCTGTTGTTGATACTACCCAATGAGTAGTAGTACTTTGTTATGGTAACCCAAGCAAACCAGTACCTGTTCCAACTGACAGAAATTATTCTTAGTTTTCCAAAAATCTATTGTATACTGAGGTTAATGTTGATCTTGTTAGCTTCTTTTTGAGCAACAGTAGCAACGTTATGTTGGGGTTTTACTTTTAAAAACATATTAATTTTAAATGCTTAAATATGCAAACCATATAATATACACATATACACGTGGATATATGTATAGAGAAGCATAGAAACATAATTGAATGGATCCACATAAAACTGTTAGCTGTAGTTCTCATTTATTCATGAATTTATTTATTTTTGTCTTATTGGGGATTGTACATCACCTTGTACATGCTAGACAAACACTGGATATATCCCCAGCCCAACATGTTCTTTTAAAGAAATGCAAAAATATTTATTGTTGCCATGAAGGAATTTATAATATCCTAACAAAATAAGATTTGCTCGTAAATGCAGGGATTTTTTAAATTACTGAAAAATGTCCATCTAATTTAACAATATAAAGTAGCTCGTGACCACATTGATGGGCACGGACAATTTTTAGTAGCTCACATTGGAAATAAGGTCACCTAAACTGATCTTTATTGCTATCTGTGAAGATTAAGCTAAGGTGCACTACTGAGAAACTTTAATCACTGTGGAATATATTAAAATGTTGTTTCTGGCTCTACAATATTTTACAAGAGGCAACAAAGCAGACACCAGAGCTTAACAGGATTTAAAATGAGCAAGGAAGATAGGTTTGTATAGAAAGGCAATCAATATTCTGGACAAAGAAATCTCAGTATCCTTTAGAGACAATATCCCTTAAAAGAGATAAAACAGGAAAATAAGAAAGAACTAAACAAACAAATAAAAAACAAAGATCAGATTAAGGAGATAACAGATAACAACAACAAAGTCCCAAATTATGTTTGACAGAAAAGCAGAATCTCATACGTCTAATGGAATAATTTTGAGAATCCTACCAAAGAGGAGAGAGGGCCCCTAAAGTATAACCTTAGGCTGAGGAGTTTAATGCTGGGGAAAAAATTATGGGAATTCTTCAAAAGAATTTTTTCATAACAATTTATTGCCAAAAAGAATGCTGGGGAATGATTAAAAAAAGGAGAGAGAACAAACAGGAAGTAATAGTTGAGAGTAATGTTTATTATTTTTCATTACCAGGAAGACAGCTGATTTGGAGTAGAAGGTCTTAGCATTAGCATGCAGAAGCCTCAGCACCCTTGTGCAATAGCTTGGGTGGTGGGTTAGTTACTGACTACAGGCGAGCATGACATGGCTTTCAGAAAGCAGGTAACTTTCTATTTCTTAATCTGGTGCTCCTTATACAAGTGTGCTCCATTCAAGAATTAAGTAAGCTATGTATTGTTTCTGTAGAAATATCACTCAGGTAATTGAACAAATATGCAAAACAGCTTGGGATCTTGTTTCAAAGAAATTTTCTGTATCTCATTTTCTGGAATCTTCATTTTATCAAATACCTTGAGGATCTATGCATTTAATCTCATTTTTACAACTAGAAAAATGACAATTGAGAGGTTCAAAAGTAACATCTTCATCATTTCAGCAATTTTTTTTTTGCTGCAGGCATTTCAAAGCCACTAAATGAATCTACTTATTTACTTCAATGCTTCTACTCCATTTTTCTAACAGATTGATTATTCATTACAGAATAAGAGGTCTTTTTAAGTCAGAACTAATTTCTACTGTTACTTTTTATGTTACCCAGGTTTAGTAGAGTATCAGGTCCTATATTAGATAACATGAAGAAAGCCATCATTTTTGCTTTCACACTGCTCATAATCCATTTTAAATAAATATATATTATATAAAATAAAAATAATTGAATGGCATAAGTTGTAGCAAACCAAGCAGTATAAAATTAAGTGGGAAAGTGGAGAAACTGACAAGCCTTCTTGGAAAATGCCACCATCGCAGCTTCCAGATGAAACCTGAAGCAAGATTCTCACAGAAGGAAAAGGAGGCAGCACTCCAGGATATATATATACGTGTGTGTGTGTGTGTGTGTGTGTGTGTGTAGTGATGGCGAACCTTTTAGAGCTTTCACTGATACAAACAGCCCACTGTGGCACACATGCCATAGGTTCAACATCACTGATACATGGCTACCAGGTGGAAAGTAGAGGTGAGGCTAGATATTTAGGCTGTAACTAAATTTGCAAAGGCCTTAGAAAGAGGCAGAAATAACTATATCTAATTTTGTAAGCATCAGTAAGCCACAGAAACTTCTGAACAAAAAGAAAATGTGATTTCAGGTCACATTAGAAGCTGAATCTGAAAGCCAGAATGTAATGAATTATAACAGCGTTGTAACAGAATGTAATGAATTATAACAGTGATGAATGTGTCCCGTCATGCCATATTATACAGTGACTGTGAATCTGAGCTCTGCAGTTAGACCCAGGTTCCACTGCCTTTCTGCTTTAAACTACTTAATTTCTCTGAGCAACAGTTTCCTCACCTGGAATTGGGGATGACAGTAACTATGGTATTTCATGTAAGGTTACTATAAAGACTGAAAGAAATAACTTGTCAATTCATAATATATTAAAGACAGTTTGCTGTCACCATCATCATCATCATTACATCCTCACACAGCTTATATTTTCCTCATGTTCTTATATGTATATTTAAATAATTCACACGAGAGTTACGTCTGGAGCTAAATTCTGATGGGAAAAGTAAGGGGCTAGGAAGGAAAAAAAAAAAAAGAGCACATAAAATACCTGCAAGAAGACAGATTAGGTCCAGTTCAATAAACCAAAAGAGAGCTAGGAACTATATGAAACCACAGAAATAAACAAAATCCAATTCTCCAGTAGTATTTGCTCTCATCACCCCTCAAATGTACTGGGATAAGTTTCCAGACTGGCTTTCTTCCAAATGCTTTGTTTTCTACAGTTATAGAACCTTATACTTTTGTTAAGCCAGTATTACTAAAAGAATCCCCCACCATGATAACTAATTAGCTATGCAGTGGATATAAATTTGCCTAACTTTCCAAGACAGATTATGTTGACTGCAATACACCTTCTCAAACTTAATGCAACCTCACATTTGGCTGCAGTCTCTTTTGCTAGTTACACTATCTTTCCTGCATAACATACATCATTTCTATTCGTGTCTTCCAGTGTTAATTATGATCACCTATCAGTTGGTGTTCTAGCCCCTTCTGAACCAATTCAAATGACTTAAATCTAAATTAAGTACCCCTTTCTCAAGCTTTTTATAGCAATTTACTACATATAGATCTTTTCCTAATCTAAAGCTCTGATGTATTAATAAATCAGAATCTCTAGGTTTAGTGTTATGACTCCAAATATCTCATAAAGTTCTTGAAGCAGGAGCAATGATTATAATCTCTAATGTGTCTAGGATAATGCTAGAAAGAAAACATTACTAAGCATTGACTGACTATTCAACCAATTACTCTAAAAAAAATTAATACCTTTCTAAAAATTCAAGTTCTAGTTTTCGTTCCCACTAAAATTCTTAATTATGACATACATTATCAATTTGCTTCCTCAAATCACTTGAAACCTTTTTTTTTTTTTTTTTTTTTTTGTGGGTACCGGGGGGTCGACCTCAGGACCTCGCGCGCCAACAGGCACCCGTGCCACTGAGCGATATCACCGGCCCCTTTTTCGTATGTGGGATCCAGGAGTCGAACTCGGGCCCTCGCGCTTGCAAGGCAGGCGCTTACGCCGCTGAGCCATCTCACCGGCCCGAAACCTTTTTTCTTAGCCCTGCTCATTTCACTAGTTATGAAGTCATCACTCTAGGAACACTATCACATTTTTTGTTAAGGCACACATCATCTCTTCCCTCAGTTTCCGAATTAATCTTTCAACCATCAGTCGTGTGTGTGTGTGTGTGTGTGTGTGTGTGTGTGTGTGACTTTCCCAAAATACAAATCTGCTCAAGCAACACAAAAGTTTAAAGGCTTTTGGCAACTGAATGCCTGAGGGAGATAATCTAAATATCTTAGTGCAGTACATGAGGATTTGCAAACCTCTATTCAAACTACTTTATCAGTATTATCCCAGCAGTAGTGAATTTAACCTACATCTGTTTCCCTACCCTCCCAGTAACTTCTCATGCTTCTATGCCTTCATGTATTGCTTTCTCTTTACTACGTTACGAATAATGCCCCCCACCATCATATCTACTCAGAAACTCAGAATGTGGCTCTACTTGGAAATAGATGTCATATGTTAAGAATTAAGTATCCTTTAAGAAACAGAAAGAGATAGAGAAACACAGAAATGGTCATTTCAAGGTGGAGGGAGAGATTGAGTGGTACATAAACAAGCCAAGGAATGCCAAGAACTGTGAGCAACTTTCAGGAACTAGGAGAAGGCATGGGTGGTTCCTCCCTCAAAATCCCAGAAAGAATTAACCTTGGCAAGATCTTGAATTTAGACATCTAGCCTCCTGAACTATTAGAGAATACAGATTTGTTTTTTAAAGCTACCCAGTTCATGGTCCTTTGTTATGACACTTATAAGACACTTAAAAATCTGTGTTTTTCCACTTCTCTTTCTCATTTCCTGTAGGCAGATCCATGCAATAAGCTGCTGCTCTGTCCTTATTCCCACAGAAATATATTCAGCTTTATATTCAATTGTTACTGAGTTGTCTGTGCTTATCCATTTACAGGTCATTTCCCCTAGAGTTCTGGGAGCACAGAAAGACAGAATGACCCATTGTTCTTTGAGTTAAAGTATGTAGCAATGCTTGATATATTATCAAGAATTACTTACTGAAATATAAAAAGCATAGGTATTTTAAAAAAACGTGAGCCATAAAACTTACAAAATCTCATGTTGTATTCAATCACTGAAAAGAAAGACTACGTAACAGGATTATCTTCATAATGCTCATCACAGAAGTTCAAGATACAAAACAAAAACCCACCAATTTTAACTTAATATCAGATTTTTAAAATGTAAGTTTAATAGCTCATTGAGCACAGCTTGGCATAAGCATTTTTCAGCTGCAGATGCATTTACATTAACCTATTATCTAGTTCAATTACTTTATGCAATCATTGTAAGAGTGGCTGAATCTCAAAGAAAATAATACCATCTGATATAAAATTAGGTTAGTCTGACAGACTTTTAATATACTACCAAACAATGGCACTAAAGCTTTGAGAACCATAATTACCCAAAAAGACAACAAAGTCAGTATCAGATTTCTTTAGAAGTATGTTAGTTTCTTAAGACATTTAAATTATTGTACCATTTCTCTGGTGTTCAGAGAATGCCCATGATCACATTTTTACACACGCAAGAGTTCAATGTAATTCATGTTTCATCTGTAAAGAGGGCATATGCACAACTTTATTCTCGAGTTATAGAATACTTGTCATTGTACTCATATTTTACATTACAATACACCTTTCAGTATAAGCAACATGAAACGGGGTACCTTCTAAAAATGTTGATAATGTTACTATCTTTCCTTTACTCTTGCAAATATAATTTCAGAGTGAAAGCTTCTTCTATTAACATTTCCAATGCTTTTAAAGTATTCACACTATGACACAGACATCTGTTTGAATGGTAGGAGCACAGCCATGAAGAAAGTTTGAAGGATACTTTCTTAATTAGCTTATGTAGAACCAACATTTCACTACCTAATTGGATTTTTTTTAGATTATATATTACAAGAAACCTGTTTCATTTCCTGGAGAAAGCATCTCAAAATAGAATGCTTTTCATGTGAAATGACGTATTCTTTTTTTGTTTCCTTAACTTATTGATGAAATAAATATAAAGAATAACACCAGCCTATGAAATAAAAAAAGCAGCAGATATACAAATATACATCAAAAATATATGGTACGTACCTTAATAGTAATTTATTATTTACTGAAAATTCAGGAGAGCATTATACAGTACTCTACTGTATCAGGCCTACTGAAACAACAGGACGTCGTGTCTCCAGATTACTATTTAGTTCAACTAGGTACAAGAGAACAGTATTTCTGTAGACTTACTACTAAAATTTAAAAGAATCAGCTATCTACAATATGAGTATCTTTAAAAAGTATATTTAACTGGAAACCCAAATCCAAAATCATTACATATATCAAGTAGTATAAGGTGGATACCTTGAATATGATCTCTCTTACGTCACAGTACAGGGACTCAAGGTTTACAAGCAGGAAGGGAAACACAGTTTTACCTGATTAGGAATAAGACCTGCAGCATGAAGGAAGAGATGACAGCAAAGAAGCTATTTCTGCAATATCTAAAAAGTAAAACTGACTGAATGTGACCCACTTGCCATCACCAGTGAAATAACCAGTACCATATAAGTGACACAGAAAGACGATTTTTTCTAATCTATCACGTACAGTGAAGAGATGGTTAAGGATATTAATACTGACTCATCCAAGAAACATGTTATCAGAACAAGTTATCAATAGGTTAGTAAGAATCACTTAAAAAGTAGTTTGTTTTTTTTTTTTTTTTGTGGGTACCGGGGGGACGACCTCAGGACCTCGCGCGCCAACAGGCACCCGTGCCGCTGAGCGATATCACCGGCCCCTTTTTCGTATGTGGGATCCGGGAGTCGAACTCGGGCCTTCGCGCTTGCAAGGCAGGCGCTTAAGCCGCTGAGCCGTCTCACCGGCCCACTTAAAAAGTAGTTTGGGGGCTGGGGATGTAGCTCAGCGGCACAGTGCCTGCCTGGCAAGCGTGAGGTCGTGAGTTCAATTCCCAGTACCAATAAATAAACAAACAAACAAATGTAGTTTGGTAGCTCTAACATAATACAAAAACTGATTACATAACAGAAAAGATTTTACTCAGAGTATATGTAAATTTATGCATAGTTTAATAATATATGTTAACATATATGTAATAGCACATACATATATAATGGGATATATAGATATACATATATATACACACATACTTAAGTGATCAATTAATTCAATGGAATATTATATTCATCCTGACTTCCAGAAATGGTTTCACAAAAATGAAGAGATGTTGGATTAGTTTTCTTTAACAATAATTTAAGCAGTCTTAAGGATTTATAATATTTGAAAATGTAAGTTTTTTTCCATAATAAATCTTTAAAATGAACAAGCACCAAGAACTTCTGTCTTTAAATTACCTCTTAAGAGATGGTTATGAAAACCCATGTGGATGTAAATCATAATGTCCTAATGAAATAAAGCCTTAAAATATGAGATGCCACACAGAAAAACCTACAAAATTAGAAAGTAAATGATCTACACCATAAGGACTATTTTTTCTTCTAAGAAAAGAGGAAGCTAGAGGGAGTTGAAAGAATATAAGACTGACAAATAAGCTGACCTGGATTCTAATTGCTTTGTAACAAGTTGCTGTGTGGTTCTAGGCAAATCACTAAAACCCACTGGTCCCTATTTGATATAAACATTCAAATGATTAGCAAAAAGATCCTCTGATTCCAAAATTGTATGGTAAAGTTCAGTCCACTTCCCGTTTAGGGAAAAAAACGTTCAGCTTACTGCCAGTGTTCATTCAATTTTACATAAACACACTTCTTGGTTTTCAGTGTGAAAATAAAATATAAAAACTGTTCTTAGAGTTATTTCTAAATAGAATTTGTCTCTAATCCTAAAGTAACAGAAATGTATATGATAATCAGTAAGGGATAAAATGTTAGGGCTGTAATCCACGTTACCTTGGGGTACACTCTACACCCAAAAGTGTTGCGGGCAGGTAATCTCATGGAAAATGGGAATTAATGATGTAGGAACAGAGTGTTTATTCTATGTTTCAAGCATCATAAATCAAAAAAAGAATTATGCTTCAAAAAAAGAATTATGATGTAGAGACAGACACAGTGTGAGTAGGGAAATGGAGACGGAAAAGTGAGGGAAAGAAAGCAAAGTTATTTTTAACTGGCAGTTATGTGCCTTGTGGAGAACAGCTACTAGAGTGCAGTTCATTAGTTGCCATAAACTCAATGAGATCTAAGAACCAGTACAGCTATGTGTCTGTGTTTTAAAAATTCTTTTAAAAATATCTTCTCATTCCTTTGCTTAATATCCTCCAACTAGCTTCCATTTCATTCAGACAGAACTCAAAGTCACTGTCAACGTTTACAAGGCCTTATGTAGTATATGCATGCCATGCAACACCCCACCCCTGACCCACACCCACGGCACCTTGCTATTACCCTAACCTCATCCATTGATCTTTCCTTCATTTTCATCACTACAACAACAACTTCAGTGTTATTCCAACAAAGTGTTAAAACTATTTACACTTTATGAATTTTGTGCATAGTGTTTCTTCTACTTCCAGATGTTAGTACGAGTCATTCTCATTTCCTTCAAGTCTCTGCTAAAATTACTCCTTTTCTGACAGGCATTCTCAGAACACTGTGTAAAAGAGCACTCTCTCCAACCTTCCATTCCTCTGTTTTATTTTTCTCAACATAGAAACACCTGCCATACTTCTTTTTCATTGTGTCTCCTGGCTAAAATGAAAGTTTTTAGAGGGTAGGAGCTTTATCTATTCGTTCATCGCCTAACTTGCAGTGCCCAGCTAAGACTGCTTAACGACGCAACTAGAAAGATGTGTGACACAGCAGGTACTCTTTGAACTTCTGGCAAAGGGATAAATAAATGAGCAAATGAATGCAAGTGCTTTTCAGCATCACAAAATAAAGCATATATATATGTACATATATACATACACACACATACACACACATATATACACACATATATATGTATGTTAACCACAAGACTGAAACTTCATCATCTACAACCCAATGGCAACCCAAAGTATACTAAATTTGAAGAAATTCCTACTTACAATGATTCAAAAAAAGAAAAATATAGGGTAGTTGGAATATATAATTTGTCTTAATTTTTTTCCTAAAATGTATTTTATAATTAATCTGGCTCAAATCACACATCTTTTTAAAGTTTATATCTACAACAACTCTGAATTCATAAAAAGAAATGAAGGCACTTCTTTTTCTCATGATAGCAAGCCATGCAACTAAAATGAGGTTTTGCCATCATTTGGGGAATCCACACGTATGATTCATTCTGTACTAGTGTACTAGTGTCTAAATTAAATAAATAATAATATGGCCTCAATGTTGTTTCCTTTGCATAGCTGTCTTCAGTTTCAAGGAAAGGACTACTGGAGTTAAAAAGATGTGTTTCTCTCCTAATAGTTAATTACTAAAGGACAAAGGATTCCTCAAGTAAATAAGATATCAAAAACCATCTACGCATTTGGGCATCTGCTGATAGTATTTTCTATTATCTTATTTGAAACCACTAACTCTTCGATGGAAGATTACTTCAGGAGTACAAACTCATTTTTCTCTTTTAACTTGCAAAAAGTAACTGTTGTATTCTAAATTAGTGAACAAAGACAATATTCTCAGCATCACCCACATAAACAGTTTCAACTCATCTCTCTAGAACTCCATTACGATCATCTTCAGCTGCTTAGTAATGCTGAAACCAAATGAGCCAGGAGAGTTTACAGTCTGATGTAGCTATTAGAAAAGTTAAAGAAAGTTAGCTTTCTTTCTGTTTTTGTTTCAGTTTGTGATTTTAAGTAATACAAATTTGGTACTCAAAAAGAAAGCTGATACCTCTACTCCTCCTCGTTAAGAATACACCTGCAGAATAGTATTCAACTTGAATACTGCAGTTATTAAGAGTAACACTGAAAAACTATAGAGCAAAACAGAGAATAGTAACCAGTATAATGAAGCATTAGAAATTTGTGATACAACAAGTGAAGAAAGTGGAAATGGGTTACCTAGAAAGAGTACAGTAAAATAACTTACCTCAAGTATTTGTCCAACTGACATGAAGAACTTAAAAGGCATTTATTCCATGAGGTCCCAGAGAGAGGAGAGAAAGTACTAAAAGCATTTCAAAGGAACATTTTTCGGCTTAACGCAAGACACAACTTTGCAACAAATAAAGCTTTCTGAAGACAAACTTGGCTGTCTCATGAGAAACCAAATTTCCTATCATCTAAAACTAAATTGTTTGAGAAGAGGCTCGACAACTATTTTTTAACATGGATACTGTAAAAGAGTTTCTCACTCAAATTGAGGAGTCTGGTTTCATAACTGCTACAGTCCCTTCCATCTATAAGATCTATGGAAAGCCTTTGAAGAATAAATACCAAAGTTAAAAAGAAAGTCTATAAAAATAAGCCCTATTTGTCCTTGAAAACAGAATCTCTTTACTTTTCCTTCATAAACACTCTGTTGATTACTTATGTAATGGTTCTCCTATTCTCATCACAATGCTATTATCTTGGTAGCAGCCTTAATAACTTGAAATTCATCAACAACCTCTTAACTTATCTCAGAGAACTGAGAATATCTGTGTCAACATGACTTAGCAGTTTGTTCAAGGAAATCTTTGCCTGGCAAAGATAAGACTATAAACCAAAGAAATAACCTCACTGTTTCCTTCAGGAAATTTGTACAGATCAATTTATCATAGACAACAGTCCATACACCTGGATAAACAGCTTACTTTAAGATGCTCACCTCAGTGTCCAGCAAACCTAAACTATTTCCATCATAAAATTTGCTAATCCACATTAATTGCCCACATTTAAAAGCCCACTGTAAACCATTTAAGCCAAGATTCCCTAGTTGCATCATCCCTGGAGGAGCACAGACAAAACAGAACAGCAAAAGAGAGCAAGAGAAAGCCAAATTCACTCTTACAACAAACCCACTCTCACAATAATGAGCCCGCATCTATCCATTCAGGCCATGCCTCTCAACACTGTTGCATGGTGGATTAAGATTGCAATAGATTTACTGTGAGGGATACCTTCAAATCATGGCACAAGGCATTCAAAAAAATCATCTTCAATCCCCAAAACATCCTGTTAATAAAAATTGCCTAGAAATGTGCTTTGTGACTCTTTTTACATGAAGCACAGGTACAGGCAGAAGAGGACTGTGGAATCTATCAGAGGGGGAAGTGGACAGGGTACCAGACAGCTGTGGGGAAACGAGTGGTCTATATCTTGATATTACACAGATATACAAATAGATCAAAATGTACATTTAAGATCTGTACATAACACTGTTTCTGTATTTTCCTTCCACATCAATGGAAACTTTTTGATTGCAGAGAAGATGCATGCACTTTCCTTCTCTCGTTGAATGCTGCCTAAACCCCTGGAAACCATATATACAACAAATCTAAGATTCTGAAAGGCAGACAGAAGAAAGCATCCAGGTAGCAACCTCAAAACCCAGGAACAATACAATGAGTTCCTTAGATCTTCATTTCAAATATTTTAGGCTTGAGGATGCTATGCCTAAGACCAGAGGACCCAGGAAGCACCTGCTCTGCTCCCAGCCAACACCACTGGGGACTTGCACCTGAGCCCAGACAACCTAGAAAGAGCCCGCCCCATCCCCCAGCCAACACCACAGCCCTCCAGGCCCCCACCAGAACCTGGAAGACCCTGGAACTCAGCGCTCTGTCTCCAGTCCCCCACAAGGCAACAGAGCTGCCAACCAACTGACCTGACTGAGGAAGAGACCAACAACCAGGAGGAGAGTCCCGCTTCAAGACTGAAGTAACACTCTTCCACAGAGACTGAATGAGAGGCAGCCTTGGGAAATAGGCTTGGAGATGGTAAGAGAAATAGGGATCTCCAGCGATCCTCTGGGAGCCCAGGCTCAGACCAAGATCTCTTGTGGGAGGGCAGGATTGGTGGGAATAATCATCAGAGGGGTCCTCAAGAAAAAGCCATTTAACCTACTGTATCTTTGAGCTCTGGCTCTGCTGCCAACATCCAGCAGAAATCAGTACTCTGAATTATCATCGGTAAATATAAGTGGGGCCTAATTGGCCTCAATAAAATCAGAATCCTCTTTGTTTTGGTGACTGCCTGTTCAGGAGTGGTTCCTAAGATTTGTTAATATCCAGTTGACATCTGGTGCCATTGTTGTCATTGAACTTACTACCATAGACAAGGTAACACAGTAGTGGCCTGAAACTGTCTCTCTATGCCAATACATGGATCGCCTGGGAGATCATAAGCAGTACTGTGGCTTACTTGCGAAGAACACGGCACTGGCCCAAAGAAACTACAAACCCCAGCACAAAAGACAAACAGAAACATGAAACAGCAAGCCAACAAAATGCCTCCTAAAACTCTCAAATCTCCCGTAATTGGTACAGAGGGCAAAGAGGTGGAGGAATTCATAAGCTACACAGCAGTTTTGAAATGGTCCTGATGGAAGTAAAACAGTTTTATAAGGTGCTTGGTGAATTCAAAGAAGATATAACTAATCATATAATGACAATAATGAAACAAATGATCAAGGAGTCTAGGGAATACACTAATAAACAGGTAGTGGAGCTAAAGAAAAAGATGCAAAACATGAATGTCCAGCAAAGAAAAGAATGGGAGTTGCAAACACAAATCTAAGAAATTAAAAACATTACTGAAAGTATGGGTAGCAGAAACGACCAATGTGAAGACCTAGAGGAGAGGGCTGTGGTCAATGATCAATTAATGAGAGATACGTTAACAAGGGAACATGAAAAATGGATCCAACAGCTCCTAGATGACTCAAATAGGTCTAATGTAAGACTAACTGGAATTAGCAAAAAATGAGAAGACACCACAAAGGACACAAAGGATATAAACCCTGTTATACAAGAAATAGCAGGAAACTTTCCAGACATGGAAGAAGAATTTAACACACAGAGAAGTGAAGCATATAGAACCCCAAATACCCATGATTAGGAAAAAAACAAATTCACAGCCACATAATAATGATAATACCATTTTGTGTTGTGCACAAAAATACGAAACAGCTTTTCTTTAGCAATGAATCACCTATAAATGAAAACCTATCAGAATTACAACAGATTTCTCAACACAAACCTTAAAGGCAAGGATAGTATGAAATGAAGTATACCAAGGTCTTAAAGAAAACAACTTCCAACCCAGACTATTATATCTTGCAAACTTATCTTTCCAAATTAATGGAGAAATAAGATACTTCCAAGAATTAGGAAACCTAAAGAATTTCATGACCACCACAGAAACACTCTTAAAAACTTTCAAGGATATCCTCAAAAGAGACAATGAAGCTAACAATACCAAAAGATCCAATAAAAATGAATATATCAGATATAGTAATTAGGTAGAAGAAAACAAAACAGCAACAGAAAATTAATACAATGCGAGGTACAAGCCAACACCTATCAATTATAACTATCAATGTAAACGGACAACTCGACAATCAAAAGACACAATAGCAGAATGGATCAAGAAACAAAATCCAATGGTATGCTATATACAAGAAGCACATTAAACACAAAAAGAAATCCACAGACTACAAATCAACTGATGGAAAACAATATTCCACACAACAAGAACATGAAAACAAGCAGGAGCAGCTATCCTATTTTTAGACAAAGTAGATTTCAAATAAAAGCTGATCAAAAGAAGCAAAGAAAGACATTACATATTAGTTAATGGAACTATTCAACAGGAAGAGATAACAATTACAAACATATACACCAAACCACAGTGCAATCAACTTTGTAAAACAAACTAATGGACATAAAAAATCAGATAAACATCAATACAATTATACTGGGAGATCTCTATACTCTACTATTACGAATACATCAACCAAATAAAAAATCAACAAAGAAGTATCAAAACTGAACCAAACTTTTGAACAAAAGAACTCTAATCAACAACAACAAAATGCACATTCTTTTTGGCTGAACATGGTACTTTCTCCTAAACAAACCATATACTAGATAATATAGCCATGCCTAAGTAAATGCAAAAGAATTGAAATTTTACCATGTATATTATTAGATCACAATGCAATGAGAGTAGAACTCAGTAGCAAAAGAACCTACAGAAACTACGCAGACATATGGAAATTAAACAACACAATCTTGAATAATCAATGGGTCACAGAAGAAAATTAAGGAAGAAATAAAACAGCTCCTGGAATTAAATGATAACATCAGCACAACATACCAGAACTTATGGGGCACAACAAAAGCAGTTGTACAAGGGCCATTTATAATGGTGAATCCCCACCAGAAAAACTGAATGAGCCTAATTCCAAGGTCTTAGAAAAACAAGAAAAATTCAAACCCAGAGCTTGTACAAGGAAGGACATTACAAAGATCAAAGCAGAAATAAAAGAGATGGAGATTAAAAAAGTACAAAGAATCAATGAATCCAAGATCTGGTTCTTTGAAAGAAAAAATAGACAAACCTTTTGCAAAACTTACCAAAATAAATAAATAAATAAATAAATAAATAAATAAATAAATATAAAAAAGAAAAGACAAATTAATGCAATTAGAAGTGAAATACAATGAATACTGCTGAAATTCAGAAAATTATTAGTGATTACTTCACAAACATATATGCCAAATGACTGGAGAACTCAGAAGAAACGGAGAGATGACTAGATAAATATAAACTGCCAAAACTGAATCAAGAAGACTTAAAAATCTTGAACAATCCAGTAACAGGCAATGACTGAAGTAGTAATAAGAAAAACTACCAACTAAGAAAAGCCCAGAACTGATAGATTCATAGCCAACTTTTACAAGAACTTCATGGGAGATCCAATACCAACACTCCTCAAGCTTCTTGATGAAATTGAGAGGGAAGGAGGACTTCCAAAGGCATAGTTCGAGCTAACATTATCCTCACCCCCAAACGAGACAAAAATCCAACCAAAAGAGAACTATAGGACAGTTTCTCTAATGAATGTAGATCCAAAAAATCCTTAACAAGATACTGGCAAGGAGAATACCAGCAAATCATCAAAAAGATCATACACCAAACCATGACCAAGCCAGCTTCATTCCAGGGATGAAAAGATGATTCAAAATTCACAAGTCAATAAGTAATCAATCACAGAAACAGAAGCAAGGACAAAAATCACATGATCATCTTCATAGATTCAGAAATAGCCTTTGACAAAATCCGACAATAGCCTTTGACAAAATCCAACAGACATTCATGATTAAAAGTCTGATGAAAATATGTACAGAAGAAATAAGTATAGAAAATAGGTATAGAAGGCCTTCCCTCTAAAATTAGGAACAAGGCAAAGATGTCCACCATCACCAGTCCTGTTCAACATAGTCCTCAAAACATTAGACACAGCAATCAGGCAAGGAAAAATATAAAAAGGATATGTATGTGAAGGGACAAAGTCACAATATGATTACTTGCAGATAACAAGATCCTTTGCTTACAAGACCCAAAAATACTCTACCAAAATACTCCTAGATTTGATAGCCAAATTCAGCAGTGTAGTAGGATACCAAATAAACACACAAAATCAACAGTATTTCTATATAGTAAAAATGAACTCACTGAAAAAGAAGGAAAATGATATCATTAAGAATACCATGGGGCCGGTGAGATGGCTCAGCGGCGTAAGCGCTTGACTTGCAAGCGCGAGGGCCCGAGTTCGGCTCCCGGATCCCACATACGAAAAAGGGGCCGGTGATATCGCTCAGTGGCACGGGTGCCTGTTGGCGCGTGAGGTCCTGAGGTCGACCCCCCGGTACCCACAAAAAAAATAGAAAAAAGAATACCATCAAAAAAATTAAATACTTAGATATTAACCTAACAAGGAAGTGAAAGACCTTTACAACGAAAATTACATCAGACTGAAAAAGGAAGCAGAGCACTTCAGAAAATGGAAAAATATACTCTATTCCTGGTTAGGCAGAACCAAGATCATCAAAATGGCTATAGTACTTTCAATACTTACATATAGATTTAATGCAATCCCAATCAAAATACCAACATCATTTCTCATAAAGCTAAAGAAAACAATCCTAAAATTTAAATGGAATCAGAAGAGACCCAGAATAGTAAAAGCAGTCCTGGGCAACAAAAGCAAAGCAGGTGGCATCAAAATCCCAAACTTGAATTTAAATTATAAAGCTACAGTGATTAAAACAGCATGGTACTGGCACAAAAAACAGGCATGTGGAACAATGGAATAGAACAGAAGAAGCAGAAACAACCTCAGGCAATACAGCTATTTGATCTTAGAAAAAGGAGCCAAAAACACACTGGAGGAAAGATAACCTCTTTAATAAATGGTGCTGAGAAAACTGGACATCCACATGCAGAAGATTGAGTTCTAGACCATATACTGTATCTTACCATGTACAAAACTAAAATCAAAATGAAGCAAAGATCTAAATGTTAAAAGAACACCTAATCTATTGGAAGATAAAATAGGTACAACTCTTGAAGACACAGGCACAGTAAGGACTTTCTGAACAGAACTTCAAGTGGCACAAGAAATAATACTGAGAATCAACAAATGGGATCATATCAAATGAAAAAGCTTCTGCACAGCAAAGGAAACAAACGAAGAGTGAAGAAACAATCTACAGAATGGGAAAAAAAAATTGCCAGGTATTCCACAGACAGAGGACTAATATCAAGAATATATAAAGAACTCAAAAAATCAGACCCTCCAAAATAAAAGACTCAATCAAATACTGGACAACTGAGAATATTCTGAGAATAGATACTTCTCAGAAGAAGAAATACAAATGGCCAATAAATCAGGAAAAAATGCTCATCATCACTGACCATCAAAGAAATCCATATTAAAACTACATTGAGATACCACCTTACCCCAGAAAAAATAGCCATCATCAAAAATCTAATAAATGCTAGAGAGGATGTGGGGAAAAGGGAACTCTACAACATTGTTGGTGGGAATGTAAATTAGTACAACTATATGGAAATCAGTATAGAGATTCCTCAAAACATTAAAAACAGAAATTCCATTTGACTCAGCTATCCCCCTTCTAGGATCTTCCCAAAAGAGTTAAAATCATCATATTACAGGTATATACACATACCAATGTTTATAGCAGCATAATTTACAATAGCTAGGTCTTGGAAACAGTTTATATATATCCAGCAACAGATGAATGGATAAGGAAAATGTGGTATTTATATCTTATGCAGTACTACATTGCCATAAGGAAAGATAAATTTGAGACATTCATAGGTAAATGGACGCAAGTTGAGAACATAACGTTAAGTGAAACAAGCTCAAATATTGCATGGTTTTTCTGATATGAATAAATATAGATATACAGATAGCTATATCTCAAATTGGAAGAGAGAAATAAGAAGTAGGGAGAAGTACAAATACTTCCCTAAATTACAAATTCTGTTGTTTTAAAAACATTTCAATATATATGCTAATTGGTTTTATTTATACTACTAATTTACATTAGCTTGTTGAAAAAGAAAGATTTGTGTTATTATCTATTTTTTCTTTTTTGAAAGAATCTTTTTGGTTTATGTATTGTACTCTGAGTAACTACTTAGAAGTTAACATTACACAATGTAATAACATTGTTATTCCCTTACTACTTGATCATAAAATTTTGCTTCATTTTTTCACAAAATAAAAAAAAATCAAATATCTTAGACTGGATAGTTTTGGAGAAATCAGAAACCCAACAAACACCAACAGACACAGGTCGGGTGGGGGGAACTGACTAAAGCCTGATCTCTGGAGATAAAGGACCAGGAAAGGGGTATATTGTTGCAAAACAACTCACAACTACTCTTTGAGACAAATATTCTCTTAAATAATCCTAACCCACCCCATCATTACATCAAGTAATTTCAGGGTTTTTTAAACCTCATATGATTAAGAGAAAATTACCACAAAATTTTCAAGTCATACATAATCAAACACCACATTATCCTTCTAGCCTATTTTCAACAGTTACAGGCACTAGTAACATCCAGTAACTCTCTGTGGCCTTGGTTCATTTTGTCCTGTCTTGCATATATCTTCCACTTGTCCATTAACTGAGGGAAATTTTATTTTTCCTAAAATAACCAGTTGAAGGAATAAAGAATCTTTTCTATTTCTTCTATGCTCAGACAGCACTTTGCTTCTATGTAACATGACTATACCTCTTATCACTTTCTATCAGAAATTAGGTGTATTCTATCAGAAATTACCTGTGTGCAACTCTGACTAAATGATGAACTTCTTAAATCCAGGAACTGAGCCAAGAAGAATACTGTTACACTCCCAGAAAAACACAATGTGAAAGACTCATAGTAGATATTAAATTGAACTCCAATTAAATTGAAGTATGAATATTTTCAGTGGAAAAGATAAACTTCACATTTTCTGCATTATTGCCATTGGTTTCCAAAACTCAGAGGCCATGTTGATTTGAGGGGGTATTTGGACTCATATTTTTACGCACAAAACTTCTGCTGTCACTGTAATCTTTGTTTCTTTTTTTTTTTTTAATTTAAAATCTATAGAACATGCAAAGGACAAGGTACATATGCAATACCTACAACTAACAGTAAATTATATTCAAGTGTATACTATAAGCAGATTATCACATTAGATTACCCCTTTTCCTGACACAAATCTTGCTTATAAAAAAAAGTTAGCAAGATGCTACATATAGATTTTGGTTACTGATTATAATTATTTCTTCTGTTATACTTGTTGAGAGGACAACCACTTACAGTTAAAAACCTACTTTAAAAGTTCTATTTTATCTCTAACTGCTTTCTAAAATATTGTATTGGATTTCCCCGGTGCTTTAGTTATTGCCTAATAGAAGGCTATACTCTATGAACTGACTAAGCCTAAAAGGCCACAAAGCATTGCAATGGTCTTTTTCACTCTTCCTATACAATTTTCCTACCTTCTAAAGTCTTATGTAGAGGGAAAATGTCATGCACTATCACAATCTAAAGTTGATTAGAAAATCATTCCATTAATTAATAAGTAAGCTTCATTCTGCATTTAAACATCTTCCTGAAGTAAAGTAGCACTTTACATATTTACTGCAATTATCTCTGACCATATTAATATTGCTAATGCTGGGTTTTATGACAGGTCTTTGATTACTGACAGATGGACACTTAAATCCAGATAGTCTGGAGTTTTAGTATCATGAATGAAATATTATATAGGGGAGGGAGAGAGGATGGAGGAAGGAGGAAGGGAAGGAAGGGGGAGAGGAGGAGAGATGGAGGGTGCTTGAAAATTTCTACAACTGTGGTAGATGGAAGTGCTAGGAGAAAAATGAATGAAAAATACTTTCTCTGAAATGAGAATGCTTTTAGTAATGACATCATAAATAGTAATGAAGTATTGATTACAACTAAGTGAAGAGTTGTTACAGTTAAGTCATTGCTAGTTATATTTACAGGGTATTTTAATAAACTTGTTAGTTGTTTAAAATATGCTGAATGTGAGTCATGCTTTAGAAATTTATTAAGCAAGAAACTGGAGAATAATGGTTTCTGATTACTAAAACAATGTAATCAATATAAGATCAGAGCAAAGACATATCACAGTCAAAGGAATAAAGACATTTTCACATAATAATGAGGGGTGGTATAGTGTCAGGTACTGAAATTACCTAATGGCACAAATTATTGAGATGTAATAGTTTCACATAACTTAGGTACCATAGGTACATTTTGATGATAAGGCAGACATTTTATCTTAATAGGTAAGGTTTCATATAGTTTGTAAGAATTGAATAGTTACAGGATTCTTAAAGATGAGGAAGTAGCATTGCACTAAATGCAGTCTTACATATTTTTAAATATTATTACCTTTTTTAAAAGCGTGGACCAGGGCCGGTGAGATGGCTCAGCGGCGTAAACGCCTGCCTTGCAAGCGCAAGGGCCCGAGTTCGACTCCCGGATCCCACATACGAAAAAGGGGCCGGTGATATCGCTCAGTGGCATGGGTGCCTGTTGGCGTACGAGGTCCTGAGGTCGACCCCCCCGGTACCCACAAAAAAAAAAAAAAAAAAAAAAAGCGTGGACCATTTTCAGGCCAGATATGGAAAGAAACTGTAGGAATTAAACTACATACACAACTAAATTGAACCTGTCAGATGTGTATTCCAGAGACAGAGAGCACAATCTCCTATAATGAAATGCATTTCTAAAGATACATAGTTTACATTTTGAACTTGAAAACATAACTTAAAGATTTGATAAGTATATAAAGTGCGTATCTAACCTCAGACACAATATACAGTTACTATTTATTTCATAATGTTCCCTTTACTGTGAAATGATTGTTTTCATTCTTTCAGTGAGAGAAGACTGTAAAGTTACCTAACTTTCAGAGCTTTTGACAGATTCTTCCAAGATTTGATGTAGGACACAATAATTTTATTTTGTGGCAGAAATAAAATATTTATTTTCACAGTAATTGCTACTTTGGGAGACAAAGCATTTTTGCATTATTAACACAGTAGCTTTGCTAGTACATCAATTTTAAATTCATTATGGGAACAAAGTTTACCTTGAATATTATAAATTCCACCAGTTTTTTCCACTTTCACAGACTAAATATTGTAAGTTATAGGAAAAGCAAGTAATATCCTAAAATGTTTTTAAACACTTCATCTATATAATAAAATAATTCTATATCTTAATGCATAGTTTCTGCAAGTCTAAATCAAAGGTCTTCTGGATAAATCCCAAGTTTTTCAAAGAGATTAAACTTTAGCATATATAAATCACAATTAAACAATCACAACCATATTACATAAATTACACTAAATATAGATGTTATTATAGCTAGAAATAATTTCATAATAACCTTTATATTCTAAGTAGTCAATGGTCTCCTAGAGTTAGTAAAACAAAATAAATATAATTCACTTTCTCAGATTACTCCAAAACCAAGCAAACATATATAAGACCAAATAAAACATTTGATGTTTTATAAATATATAGAGAGAAACAGGCAGTGTTATTAACCTAAAGACTAAAATATACATAACCCATTAGGTATAGTTTGAGTGTACTTGATTCAACAAGTATGTTTTGTCTTATAAAGATTATAAAGACAAGTAATATTCTGACTTTGGGAATCAATATATTTTCATTTATAGTAGATATAATTATACAAAAAAGGTAGGATTAGATGAAACAATACCACAACAATTCAGAATAGAACTTTATACTCACCCAAGAAAATTAAGAAATGAGCTCATCAAAAAAGGGATACTTGGAATTGATCCAAATCAACAGGTATGTGGTGGCATGATAAAGTGGAAGGGTTACAGGAAAGTGATAGAGTGCAACTCAAGAGAATCAGTGACCATGTAAAATCCAGAAATACTGGAACTTAGAATAGTAAGTAATGAAAACAGAGCATAACAACACCTAATGCAGGGTGGCTTGGTGGGAAGGGAATCTCCCTTTCTGCAGACTGTAAGAATGCAGACTGTACTACTGGACACATCTGCAGTCTGAAGGAAGGGCGACCTGAGCTCTGTGTAGTGAGCTGGTAAGGGAGAAGGTCTCAATATAACAAAGAAGATAGAATATAGATAGAAGATGGAAGAACATCCAAAGTCAACATCATACAAATTGGAGAAAAATCGAAAGCCCACCTGCTGGGCATGATGGCATAATGCTGTAATCCCAACACTTGGACGGCTGAGGCAGGAGGAGTGCTGAGAGTTTAAGACCAGCCTAAAGGACATAGTGAGTTTAAGACCAGCCTGAACTACATAGCAAAACCTATCTTAAGGAATTGAAAAAAAAAAAAAAAGCCTTTCCTCTAAAATCAGGAATACGACAAGAGTATCTACTATCTCCACTTGTTCAATATGCTACTTGATAATTAGAGCAATTAGGCAAGAGAAAGAAATAAAAGGGATACAAATAGGAAAGTAAGAGGTCAAAATATCTCTATTTGCAGACAAGGTGACCCTGCTATCAATGACCCTAAAAGTTCCACCGGAAGACTTTTAGATTTGAGAAATAAATGCAGCAAAGTGGCAGAATAAAAAATCAACATAGGGCCGGTGAGATGGCTCAGCGGCATAAGCGCCTGCCTGGAAAGCGCGAGGGCCTGAGTTCGACTCCCGGAACCCACATACGAAAAAAGGGCCGGTGATATCACTCAGCAGCACGGGCGCCTGCTGGCGTGCGAGGTCCTGAGGTCGACCCCTGGTACCCACCCAAAAAAAAAAAAACAAAAAACAACATAAATTCAATAGCTTCTCAACACACCAATAATGAATCCACTGAATAAGAAATCATGCAAACAGATCCATTCACAGTAGCTTTAAAAATAATACATCTAATCCAAGAGGAAGAAGGCTTCTACAATGAAAATTTTTGAACGCTAAAGAAAGAAATTGAAGAAAAGACTAGAAGATAGAAACACCTCCCATGTTCAGGATCAACAGAATTAATACCATTAAAATGGTTATATTACCAAAAATGACCTGGAGATTTGACATAATACACATCAAAATCCCAAGGACACTGTTCAAGGAAATAGAAAAAAAACATAAAATTAAAAAAAAAAAGACCCAGAATATCCAAAGTGACTCTCAGCAAAGACAGCAATGCTGAAATTATCATAATATCTGATTTAAAAATATACTACCGATCTATAGTAACAAAAATAACACGGTACTGGGATAAAACACACATAAAGCAGTGAAATAGAATAAAGTACCCAGAAGCAAACCCACACAGTTACGACCATCTTCTTAACAAAGGGCCCAAATACACACATCAAAGAAAAGAATGGTTTTTCAATAAGTGGTACTAGGGAAACTGAATGTCCATATGTAGAAGATTGAAAGTAGATTCCTATCTCTCAGCTGTACAAAAATCAATTCAAGATGGATCAAAGAACTAAATATAACACCTGAAACTTTGAAACTGCTAGAAGAAAACAGGTGACACACTTCAAGACATAGGCACAGGCAACAATTTTCAGAATAGGACTCCAAAAACATAAAAAAATAATGCAACAACTGACAAATGGGATTGCATCAAATTAATGCATCAAATTAAGCTTTTTCACAGCAAATGAAACAATCATTAAAGAGACAGGCTACGGAGTGGGAGAAAATTTTTGACAGTTATTCTTCCAACAGAGGATTAATAACCAGACTCTATAAAGAACTCAAAAACACACAGACAAAAAAAGACAAACCAATAAATAAGTGAGCAAATGAAAGGAACAGACACTTCTCAAAAGAAAAGGTACCTCAAAAAACCCAAAAATAGAGCTACCACTTGATCCAACTTTACTACTCCTTGGTAATACCTGAAACTTGAAAGTCAGCATACTGTGGAGACACAAGCGCGCTCATGTTAACTGTGACACAGTTCACAGTACCTAGGTACGTAAACACCATACGTGCTCTTTAACAAACGAATTGATAAAGAAAATGTTAACACAGACACATAATGGAGTATCATTCGGCCATAAAGAAGGAAATCATCTCATCTGCAGAGAAAAAAATCAAACAGGAGATCATCATTCTAAGCAAAATAAGCCCGATCCAGAAAGGCAAACATTGCATATTTTTTCTCATATGTCTAATTTAGAAAGGGAGGGGGCACCACATGAAAGTTAACCAAAAGCTGACAGAGAAGAAGGGAATCAGAGAGGCAAGAGCGGAGCACAGAAGGAGGCTAATGGAAATTCGCAAAGTACGTTTATGCACATATGAATATTCACATCGAAACCTACTACATAGTCTATAAAACTAATAAGAGTAAGAATCACACACAAAAATTACACTTGAACTAAGACAGAAGAGGAACAATTATAATAAAAGAAAATGTGTTATTTGTTCATTGTAAGCCAAAACTAAAACAAAATATACTTGACTCAATCTTTTATTTACATCCTATTCTGATATATGCTCTAGTCTATTATTGAACTAAAAATGACGCAGTTTAATACTACTTCAGGGGAGAGAAGGAGTGAGAAAGAAACAGAAATAGGGAGAGAGGAAGGGAGAGAGGAAGAGAGGGAGGGAGAAGGGGAGAGAGAGAGAGAGAGAGAGAGAAGGAAAGAGGGAGAGACCAATGTTTTATAGTATTTAGCAGGATTTATGCAAAAGAATTGGAAATTTTCCCAATATAGGCATGTTTTCATCCCTTTAGTATTACTAATTATTCTAAAACTTCAGGACTCATAAACTAAAGTATAATATCACCTACAACAATCAAATCATACTTTTAATGGCTTATTTACAGAAGGATATTGTATATTTGTTCTTGGTTTTTCTTTTGTGGGTACCGGGGGTCGACCTCAGGACCTCGTGCGCCAGCAGGCGCCTGTGCCACTGAGCAATATCACTGGCCCCTTTTTCGTATGTGGGTTCCGGGAGTCGAACTCGGGCCCTCGCGCTTGCTGGGCAGGCGCTTAAGCCGCTGGGCCATCTCACCGGCCCCATATTTGTTCTTTGTATTGGTAATATATATGATATGTAGTGTGAAGACCTTATGGAAAAATAAAAAGTCTACTTTGACATATAAAAACACTAAAGAAATTTTAATGTAACTGAAGAATTAACTTTAAATAAAATCTTCTTTTTACCTATACAGCAGAGATGTAGAAAACATTGATATGATAGTTTTTGAATATTTATTTCATCTAAGTTTATACAAAATTCATTGTGTTAAAATAACTGATCAGCATTATATAGAAGCAAAATATAATACTTTTAAATATGCAAAGAATAAGAAACAGTCTGAATTACTGAGATTTTGATGGTCTTATTTTGAAGTTTAAAGATACAACTTAAAAATGCTTTTTTCAAACTTAAATACATACACTTAGGAATTATCTTTTATTCAATTTTCTGGTTAGGTTGAGAACAATTTCCTTGGTTTTTAAAGACCACGGGAATCTATTTAGCACACTAGTCTTTCTAATATACTTAAAAATTTTCCATAATTAAAAAATTAAACAACATGAACAAGCTAATGAGTAATCCATCCTTGTTTCTGAGAGGGTTGATTCTTTCTGTTCTTAGTACTTTCTCTTTCTCCTCTGAAATCATATTCATTCTGGATATCAGAGAATATTACATGAAGTCTGACATATTAAAACACATTCTCATCTTATAGTTCTATAATCCTTATTTATACATAACATGAGGATTTACCTACAAAATATAAATAAATGTTAAAAGGGAAAGCCTGGTTTTCAGATACACTTAAAAGTTCTGAAAGCGTGATAATATAACTTGAGTTCCTTTTTTTTGCAAGGAAAGACTTATTCACCTATTCAGCTATCATATATTTAATATCTATCACAAAAATGCATTGTTAGGAAGTAAGGATACCAGTCACATTTAGTACTTTTTAATCGATTGACAGAGTCACAGGTAGCCACAATTGTAAGGAAGCAATTTGGGTTAGCTCCAGAAGTCAGTAATCAAGATAGAACCAGAGTTTAGGTTCAACAGTTCATAAAGTTAATGTAAACAATGAAAGTCACAGCCAAGTACACAGAAGGCATAGAGCACAGTTAATAAATGCTAGAAACAAAGGCAAAGTGTTTGACCAAAGTCAACTAGGTAGATGAAATACAAAAAGTAAAAAAGGAATCCAGGGCAAAGTTTGGAAAAGATACAGGGTTGTAGCAATAAAATAACCATGATACTGAGCAGGAAAAATTCTAAAAAAACAATTTAGTTTCCACTGACATGCAGTGCAGTAAGAACTGGGGTTCTTACTGGGTCAACACATATAATACTACATTTCCCCATTAGTCTATGAGATGCATGATAGACTTGCACTTAGGCAAATACCTTACAGTACCTCACAATTAATGGGCCCTCCACAGTGTTTATGGGATAGAAAAACAAAGAAATGAATGAGAGGACAGAATCCCAGTTCCAAACTATATTACAACTCTTCTGCATATATTTAGTGTGTCGATTACTCCAATCTTCTTGGGTTTTTATGTTTTTTTGTTTGTTTATACAATGTCAGGATAATGTTAATATTCTTTTTGTAGATGGTATAAAGATTACAATAAAACTACTGAACAGTCTTTTTTTGTATTCAAATATAATAATGGTACTTAGTTTTGATGTATGTAATTTTCAATTTATTAAATTATTATAATACCTTTCATATGTCCCTCAAAGATCTAGCACGTGAAAAATCCCTGAGGCATGAAAATGTAGCCTCAGAAAAGGAGAAGTAAGAGACCCTGGTGCTTCAACAAGGATGAATTCCAGATAAAATCAGCAACGTATTATTTCATAATAAATGCTTTCGCATGTGCATGTAGAATATAACTTAGCCCTATTCATAACTGAGCCACAATGAAGTGAAATTTTTTGAATTATATATGGCAAACATACAGCAAACATTCAGGCAGCAACTAAAATCCAAATCTAGGAAAAGTAATTTGTTTACAGTGGAGGTTATAACCTAAGTATAAGTTTTACTGTATTTGATTCATTTTTCTTTAAGATGGTATTTTTAACAATAGAAAATGTTTTTATGTTCCATGTAACCACACAGTTGTATAGCTCCCCTTTAGCTACACAGTAATGACTGTTTCTCTGATGACTTTCACGCTGTTAAGTGGACCATTAGTACTTGACTTGTGCCATTACATAACATCTTAATAGTGACAAACAAATAAACTTGCAAATCAGCACAGCATCATACTGTCTGCACTATTAATTTTCTTTACATTCTCTATATTCATTTACATTTAAGTTCAATGAAGTGAAACTGTTAATATTGTTGGGTTTTCCTAGGCATATTTTATTTCACAATTAATATGTGATAATGTGAACAAAGTCACCAAACTTACCTTTAATTTTTACAAAAATGAAGAACTAAATGAAGACCCAAACATATACTCCATAGCTTTGTATTAAGATTGTCTGGTCCAGTAAGCTAAGTCTAGTTAGCAAATTAAACTTTTAAAGATAGAATAAGAAGTTCAGATCTAATGCAGGCCTATTATCTATCATTTATATATAACATATTCTCTTGATAGCCACAGATTATGTGCCGTCCAAATCAGTGTTTCCTCAAGTGTGTACTGTTCATTAAAAGGGGACAGGAAGTAGGGATGAATGGCTCATTGGACAGCAACAGATAACACTTGGGAAAAACACAATTTAAAGCACAGGCCCTTTTTACAAAGCATGGATAACAAACTTTCCATGAGAGAATAAATGATCTATCCATCTATTGAATAGTTAAAATTTATAATAAGGATAAAATGATTTCTTATAGAGACAGATATTCTTAAAACTGTATGCTTTTCTATACTTTGCCGATTTGTAAGACATATTTCTTAGATATGGAACTCTACAAAACATACATGATAACGAGGAAACTATTCACAACTGTTGAAACATTTAAAGTATGATTTGTTGCATTTTTTTCCAGAGCATGGTATCTTAAAAATACCAGTAGGAAAGGTAGGGTTTTTATTTCGTGTATTTTTTCTGCTGCTTTATAATCTACTGGAAAAGAAAAAAAAAAAAGGCATATTATTAGAAATTGTAGTAAACACTATCTATGGATGTACCACTTGTATATCCTCACTCTTAGCACCTCAGCTTCCTCCAGCCTGGCTTTTGCCTTCAGTGGTACTTTGACAATTCAAGGCCACCAGTGCCAGGAAAGTAGTGCCTGTGCCAGGGACTAGCAGTACGCAACACATAACTGACTGGAGCTGCTGTACCAATACCTTGACTCCCTCACCGCTGACTGGGAAAACTGAGTACATGTTCTCCACCTCTCTCACCGCCTGGCAGAATCCAGCTTTGATCGCTCACCACACTGACCAAATAATGCAAGCTGTCCTCACCTCCTCGACTACTCTTTTCACTCTTTGCCCATGTTTCCTTCACTTCCAGTATAAGCTACTTTCAACTGAATCAATGTTTGGCTCTCTTTTGGAAGGAACTGAAACAGAGACAGGAATACATTCAACTGTTGTAAGTACTCGTACAGGCCAGCCCTCTCCAGCTGACTACTCTTTCTGCCTCTCCCACCCAGGCTACTCATGCCTGACATCTCCAGCTTCTGCCTACTTCACCCACTCCCTCACTTTCCAGGGCTGAAACTCTTGCCAGCCTGACGCCGGCAGCCAGCATGGCACAAGGCCTAGCTTTAGCTGATACAGCCTCCCCTCCTTATTCTATGATACTACTGTCTGCCAGGTGAGGTGCTAGCATGGACATAGAAATAAACATTCTCAGCCTTGGAAAAGAAAAAAAAAGTAAAAAAAAAAAAAAAAAAAAGACATCAACAACTATTATCAGATTTTGTGTCATAAAAACAGCCAGGTCAGAAAATAAGTGTTAGATTCATTTCACAGAAGACTAAGTAACTCCTCAAAAATGACACATTTGGTAAGAGGCAGACATTGGATAAGAGTTCAGCCCTGTTTTCCTCCTGTTTCTCTTTGCCCGTAGATTTCAGGGACAAAGGCATTAAAATGTCTCTGTGAGTCTGAGTTGTCTTCGCCTTCTCTTATTAACATCTCTTTTCAACCATATTAAATGTCACAGATCAGCTCGTTTATTAAGATATAGTCACGAACCCATTTTAAAACAATCATACTTACAGATAACATTCAATACAGACAGTCTAAACTATAAATTAAATTATAAGTCAGCATGGTTCTAAACATTGGTTATTTCACTTAAATTCTTTTACTTTTGGAAAAACAAAATTATCCTTTGGATATATATTCTAGACAAGATATTTTCTTGGATGCAAAATATCTAAGACGACAAATTTGTATCTAAGGTTCTCTGAAGATCTAAATGGAACTTCGCATTTTCAACAATCTGACATTTTGGATTAGATTTATTTTTCTGTTGTGTCTGTGCACTTGTTGTTTCTGGGATGTTCAGCAGAATCCTGGGCTCTATTACTAAACACCAGTAGTGGAAAACTGCCCTACACTTACAACAACCCAAAATGCATTCAGCCACTACTCACTGTTCCTTGGAGAGGGGGAATCATGCAGGGATATGAATTTTATAGGCCAAACATCATTTTCACTACATTTTATAAAATATATCCAATCCATAAGGGCAGTGAAATTTAACGTAGCATTAGAACACAAATTATATCTATGTTGTAATTTTTACTAATGAGGAAATATTAAGTCCCGATAACATTGATCTAATACCAGTATTTCAGAATTCCAAAGTTAACAAGTATGGAAAAATAAAAATGACTATGAAGCTTATAGTTCTGAAACCTAACTTAATGATATTACATGGAAAGAATCATGCTTTTTATATTTGGGCTCAAAAGTGGAATCTAATATTAATCAGTTTACATTTCACAGAGCAGGTTTATTCTCCTGTCACTGATACAATAGCCTATGACACCACAAGCAAGAATACAAAAGCACTCTGGTAAGATAAAAAGATATGACATGTGAAGTGCAGAAATACTTCTGGAGAATAAGTAAAAGAAATGAAAGTATACTGTTGAAAAGTTTTGAGTGAATGTCAAAGAATATAAGACAAAGAATCTATGCATGTATGGCCATTTCAGATGATTTGGATGTTAATGGAAATTTTCCTGCATTTTGGCATTTGAGCTTAGCTTTAGCTCTAACTCTGTTGTTAGTTTTGCATTCTTATGAATCCCTAAAGACAAAGGTCTGTTACCATCTTTAGTCTAAAAAACCTCTCTTCACTTGTTTGGCTTCTATTTTTTTATAGCATCATTTTGGAAATTTATTTAAACCCATTTCCTTTGTTAAACTGTAGCTACTTAGAAGGTTTAAACATGTGGTATTTGCTTGATATAAGAAAGGCCATTCAACCCTCAATGGCCTGTTAAATACTGTCTGTATTTTGAACAACTAGCTTGGCCTTTAATGCTGTGCATTTCATGTTTCTCAATGTTTTATAGCTCAATACAACACAGTAACATCCCCTTTAACCTATTATCTGTCAACTGGCAGTTCACGTAACTGCATAATATATTTTCTCCTGGACTAAAAAAAAAAAAAAAAATGCAGGACTTTATTTTCTCTTAGAATTCTCTAAATTTCTATAGTAAACATTTATTTTATGAAATAAAAGTTTCAGAGGTCCTTTCACCCGTATTTGTGTGTGTGTGTGTGTGTGTGTGTGTGTGTGTGCGTGCGTGTGTGTGCGTCTATGTGTTTAAAATTATTTTTTTAGCTGGGCTGGGTGAACTTAGGGCCTCACAGATGCGAGGCTACCACTAAGCTATTCCACCACTCTCTTTTGCCCATATTTAATTAGTTGGTCTCTATACAGAAAACAGTAGGTATCACCTCCAGTTCATATTGTTCAGAATTCTTAGATTTCTCAGAATTTGTGTCAAAAATCTAAAGTGGATTTTAGCATTAAGATTGAAACATTAAGTACTCTTCCTAACAATATATATTTCTAAACTCTGTATTTTAAAATAATTTAACCTAATTGTCAACAATTTAGTCTTTCAATAACTCTTAATCATGTTACAATTTCCACCATTCCACATCTGTGTTTTCCACATTTTCTTGGAATACTGTATTTCCTCATTTATAAAATACCCAATTCTCCAACCCCCCCAGTAATGGAGTTGGTGATAATGTATGGCAAAGCACATTATATATTAGATATCAGGATTGCCCAAAGTGTGTCCAGTGCCAGAGGATCAGAGGTTATAAATAAGTTTGAGGGGAACCAACTTAGGTTCCTTTCTCTATGCATGTATACCATAAATTTCCAAATGAATACTATTAAATGCAGTGTTTATCAAACATCTGACAAAGAAAAAAAATTCAGGGTATAATAATGATAACAATGATCTTACTTAATCCTTACAACCAGCCTATTAGGTTTACTATTAGATAAATTCATCTATTAAAAAAATATGGAAAATCTGAACCAGACTTATCAATATCAAAATCATATGTTTAGCATGTATTTGAAGTTTTATGTTCTGGAAAAGAATTCATAGAACTATGGCATGCACTACTAAAGTTCATATTTTGTAAGTTTAGAATTAGATGAATTTTCACTAACATT
Organism: Erethizon dorsatum; assembly: GCA_028451465.1. Lineage (NCBI taxonomy): Eukaryota > Metazoa > Chordata > Mammalia > Rodentia > Erethizontidae > Erethizon > Erethizon dorsatum. The sequence goes on along the minus strand of CM051837.1, from coordinate 47,498,158 downwards.
GCACCTATATAACTATCACCTTAGATTAAAAACAAAAAAGATACTTATAAGCCCCTACTGTCCCATTCTATTTGCTACCCACCCAACTGAAAAGGGACCATTTTTCTGACATCTAACACAGATTAGATTTGACAATGATTTTTTTGTATATGACGACAAAAGCAAAAATAGGTAAGTAGGACTACATCAAATTTAAAAATTCTGCACAGAAAAGAAAATACTCAACAGGGAGAAAGGGTGACCTACAGAATGGGAGAAAATATTTGCAAACAATATATCTGATAATGACATATAATCCAAAATACATACAAATGCAACTTCATTTTTTAAATGAACAAGAGACTTGGATAAACACTTTCCAAAGAAGGCAGGCAATGGTCAAAGGATATATACAAAGATTTTCAACATCATGAATCACCAGGTGAATGAGTCACCTTTCTGCTGATGTCAAAAAAAAAATCCTGACATAGCCAACTTCAAGGTGAAAAGGGTTATCTTGGCTCACAGTTTGAGAGGTGTCATTCTACAGTAAGCCTTGTCCAAGGCAGAAAAGAGATGGCAGGGGAAAGCTCCGAACCTCGTGACAGCCAGGAAGCAGACAGAGAAGGGACAGTCAAAGAAGAGGTCAGGGCTGGGGACAGGTTCTCCAAGGGCACACTCCCAGGGGCTGACTTCCTCCAGCTGGGCCCCGTCTCCTAACACTACAGCGAGCTACAAACTCATCAACAGACTCATCAGTTGATAAAAAGTTTTTACCCCTGTGATCTAATCACCTTCCAAAAGCTCCAACTGAATACATGGACCTTTTGAGGTACATTCGTGATCCAAAGTATAACAGCAAGGAAATATAAATCAAAATTACAATGAGATATCACCTCCTACCTGTTAGGATGATCATTATTATTAAAAAAAAAAAAAAAAAAAAAGTAAGGATTGACACGGATGTAAAGAAAAGGGAACCCCTGTCCACTGTTGGTGGGAATATAAAATGGTGCAAGTACTACGATAAACACTATGGAAGTTAACAAAAAAATTAAAAATAGAAGTACAATATGATGCACAATTTCACTTCCAGGTATGCATCCAAGTATACATATCACAATTTCAAAAGACATTTGCACTCCCATGTTCACTGAAGCAATGTGCACAATAGCCAAGAAGTAGGAAACACCAAAATATCCACTGACGGGTAAAGGGAAAAAGACAATGCGGTAAATATGTCTCATGCAATACTACTGAGCTACTGCAAAAAAAAAAAAAAAAAGTTATCATATGCATTGACACAGCTGAACCTTGAAGGCATTATGCTAAGCAGAATAAACTATTTAGAAGAACAAATCCTTCATAATTTCACTTACAGGAGTTACCAAACATTGTCAAGCTCAGAAGCAGAGAATACAGTGGTGGTGGCTAAGGGATGAGTGGAGGGTAACTGAAGGGACTGCTAGTCAATGAGGAAAAAATTTCAACTACACAAGATGAGTTAAGTCTTGAAAGTATGCTGCAAAACACTTTGTCTATTGTTAACAATACTGCATTGTATAAAAATTTGTTAAGCAGATAAATCTCATGTTACATGTTCTTACTACAAATGGAAAAAAAATATTCCTACAACATAGAAAACATAGCAGTCAAATTGCATCTACAAAAATTATGACTCTAAATAACATCACTAACTTGGGATTTAATTTAGAAACTATGACCACAGAAAAGGGGAAAAAACATTTTATGACATCATAGAGAACATGACAGTGAAAACCTAAAACATTTACAAAGTTAGTTCCCTTTCATATAACATTAAAATAAATAATTCACTCATAATTTTAGCATAAATTTCTCAACTCATCCAGCATAAATCAAAATAAAGTTGACATAAAACACATTCACACAAGTCATTGAGCAAAACTGAACAAAATTAGAATCTATTTAATTGGTATTTATATGCAATAGTTTCTTATAAATAAGTTTGAGAAATTTAAATATAATAGTACTAGGATGGAATATCCATTCTCTGACTCATGTTAAAATTTAATTGCAATTAAAACAGTATTAAAAGCTGAGACCTTTAAAAGGTGTTTAGTCTGAGAGAAATCTGTCCTCATTAATGGTCTATATAAAAGTACAATTTCAGCCCTCTTTGTCTTAGTATCTTGCTTTCTACCATGGGATGATTCAGCAAAAACGCTAGCACCTTGATATTAGAGTTCCTACTCTCCAAAGCTGTGAGAAAATAAAGTTATTTTCTTTATAAATTATCCTCTCTCTGGTACTCTGTTATAGCAGCACAAAACAGAATTAATACAAATTGTTATTCAATTACATTATAAATATGAAAAACATAATAAAAACTGCTGTCTCATATACCTGTTTAAATTATACTTTGAAATTTAAATACATCTATCATAAAGAAAACACATTTACTCTCATTCTAATGCACAACTGTTTTAAGTAAAAATTCTTTAGCAGTATTCATTTAATTTTACAAAGCAAAGTTAATCTTCTGTTTTGTTCTAACCGTAAGAAAACACATTACTATGCAAATTAATTCATTAAAACAAAACTTTAAGCACAATTTTCTTTTTCACTGTATGCTGACTTTATGCATATAAAAAAGTGGAACATTTTCCTGAAATATACCAAAGTACAAAACAAGACAAGAGCTATACAGTGTCACCTCGGTTCACAATTAATTTATGCTAAGAGTTTAGAAAAGATGGCTACATTTGTGTTTGTGTGGGAAAGATGGTCACAGTTGTGTCTGTCACCCAATGCAGAGTTTGCAAAGAAAAACGAAATTTTGCCAAATGCTTGTTTGCGATCCAAATTGTTTGCAAACAAAAGTATTTGTGAACTGAGGTACCACTGTATACTAATAGGCAGTGTTCTGTCACCACTTTCCATGGTGCTATAGACAGGTAAAAGGCCTAGTCTATTCTCCTTAATAGTTAGTAGCACGAGTAAATCTAGTAATTTACTTAAATATAAAAAATTATATTGTTATAAAATATGAGTTTGGAAAGAAATTAAACTTTTAAAATATTTTGGCTATAGGCTTAAATGTCATCATTTCTACAACTCTTTAAAGTTTTGTTATTTTTGACACATAATAACTGCATTCATAAGGTAATGATATAGTGATAAATTATATAATGATCAAATTAGTGTATTTAGCATATATATCATCTTAAACATTTTTCACTTCTTTGTGGTGAGAACATTCAAAATCTACTCTTTTTGATTATTTTGGAGTGTACAATACAGTATTGTTACCTATCGTCTCCCAGTAGGTGCAATACAATACGAAGAACTCAGTCCTGCTATCTAACTGTGATCTTCCACCCACTGACAAATCTCTCCCCAGTCCCTCCCTCTCCCTTTCTTCCCTCCCCAGCCACTGGTAACCACTGTTCTACTCTATTCTGCTAGGAATTCAACTTCTAAAACTTTTTGATTAAGGTGTTGATAAGATAAATAAATTTGAGGATTAGATATATGTATAATTTTTTTCTTTTAAATGTACAGAATATGTATCTTCACAGTACCTTTTCCCAAGAACTGTACCAATATCTTCCGGAAAAATGTAAATATGAAGATGTGGAGAGGATCAAACATGTTCTAAATCAGTAAAAACAAAAACAAAACAAAAACTTCCCTCTAACCTAATTTTAAACCATAAAAATAAATGTTCTTTTACTGAAAACATGTACTAACAAAAATAAAAATTAAAAAGGAAAAGTCCCTGTCACATTAAGGTTACTAACAAATTCATGTTGAATTAACAGTGACATGTTGATCCTATTGCTCTTGTGACAAGTAAGAAAAAAAAACTTTGATGGAGAGCTAAGATAACCCAACTTAAGAAACAAAAACCTCTTTATATGAATCCATTATAATTATTTAATAAAATTATTATTGAGGACCAGTTGCATGCAAGTTGTACAGATTAACACACTCATGACAGGGCCATAATTCGTATGTCTCACTGCCAGGTGGCTTGAAACACCAGTGGTACATGCATGACTGTCCCATCAAGTGAGTTTTTATTTATTTTATCAGTAAAATGACTGATAAAGGTGATTAGATCCATTCACACCACCAGTGGTACAAGCCACCTGACAGGATACTCATGTGTACCACCAGTGGTTCAAGCCAGCAGGAACATGTTAAAACAGCTTATGATAAACTGGGTATTTAAGGATTTAACTAAAGAGTTATACAATGGAGATTAAAAGCATTATACTAAAAAAGCTTATGATATCTAAATCGATTAACAATATGTTCATAAATATTTAAAGGAAAGGACAGAGAATATAAGAAGGAATGTATCTCAGAGGAATGGTAGATTAGATGAGATTTAAAAGATGGCTATAAGTTGATAAAGGTAGAGAATATCCCAGAAATGGAAACAGAAAAATAAAGCATACTTAGGAACAATAAACAGTGCAGAAAAGGTAGTAACACTGAGTTTCTCTGCAAAGTAGCAGAGATATTAGGTTGAAAAGGAAAATTACAATGGGCAAGAAATGAGGACCATTTAGAATTTCCAACTTAAACTGGACTTCACACATATCAGTATTAAAACTATAACCAAAGTATGCTTTAGAAATATTATCTAGTGGCCTATAAATACTGTATACATCTAGTGCCTGTCAGTAATCAACAGATGGCACATACTGTTACTGTTATCAGTACAAATTTCACTGACGCATACTGCAGTTAGGGCTTCAGGAGCAAAGTGGTAAGAAGTGGTAAGATCACGGTGACATGTTAAAGCATTTTTTTTTTTTTTTTTTTTTTTTTTTTTGGTGGGTACCGGGGGGTCGACCTCAGGACCTCGCGTGCCAACAGGCACCCGTGCCGCTGAGCGATATCACCGGCCCCTTTTTCGTATGTGGGATCCGGGAGTCGAACTCGGGCCCTCGCACTTGCAAGGCAGGCGCTTATGCCGCTGAGCCATCTCACCGGCCCCGTTAAAGCATTTTTTAAGAATGTTGATCAGTCCATAAGAGTGTATCATTGTATTACTCTCTCAAAATCTGTATTCTCTCCAAAAGAAATAAGTAGAGAAAAATAGGGAGAAAAAAAAGCACACTATCAAACTGTTTTTAATTTTCACCAGCCTAATAGTAAGTCTTAAACTGCACACTAGGGTATACTGATCTATCACAGTATTTCCCACCCACCAAAAAGAATGGGCAGCGAACTAAGTTACATGAATTCAGGAGCAATCACTACTGTGAACTCTGCTACTAAGATAATAACACATTAGTTCCACTTTTAATTTTGTGGTAAAGGATTCCTAACATTCTACTGCAATGACTGCGAGGGTTCTTAATGATATTTTAATTAACCTCTTTGAAGTAAGTTAAATTTACCACTGATGGGTTACTGCCTACAAGCTGTTCCTGTTTTCTCTTGTGCCATTAAATATTGTTGCCATAGCAGTTCATAAAGTTGGAAACAGTTATGCGGCAATGTATTTGGTGTGGTAGGCATACTGAAGGATTTTTTAAAAGCTTAACACTAAAGCAATTCTTACGCTGTGTGCATGTACAGGAAGGGGTAGCAAAGGAGAAGATAGAGAATATATATATATATATATATTTTTTTTTTTTTTTTTTTTTTTTTTTTTTTGTGGGTACCGGGGGGTCGACCTCAGGACCTCGCGCGCCAGCAGGCGCCCGTGCCGCTGAGCGATATCACCGGCCCCTTTTTCGTATGTGGGTTCTGGGAGTCGAACTCGGGCCCTCGCACTTGCCGGGCAGGCGCTTAAGCCACTGAGCCATCTCACCGGCCCCCGAGAATATATATTTTGATCTATGAATAGGATCCTTTTGTACTAAATGCTAAACGTCATTAAGAAGGATTAAAGCTCAGAACATTGATAAGAAAAGACACTTACCACTTGTCCATTGTGTGGGTTCTTATGAGCATATGGAGGACCACGGATATGATTCCACATCTGGCCAGATGTCATAGCAAAGACAATACACTGAGAAACAGAATACAATGTTTCAATATATAAGCCAGAGAATAAAAAAAAAAAAAAAAAAAAAAAAAGGTATACTCAGAAAACAGTTCTGAAAATATAAGGCATTACCAGGCAGGGTGGAAGAAAGTGTAGGAACCAGAACACACAGATCACTAGCACTCATAGGTATGTTTTGTTTAAACCATATACTTTAAAATTCATGAACTTGAATACCTTTAGACTTAAATTTGTTCTTTTGATTAAAAAACATGCAGCACTATCTATGGTTCTGTAACTTCCTCAATCCTTTATATTTATTGATTTTTAAATGATTAATGAGGATACAAAAAAGGGAAAAGTAGAGTAGGGCAAATTATGGAGGATATTTAAACCAAGAATAAATTTGGATTCTGTTGTACAACTGCTCTGAAGTCAAAGTGTTTCAACAGTAGGGGATATTGCTCAGTGGCACAGTGCCTGCCTGGCAAGTGCAAGGTCCTGAGTTTGATTCCTGGTACCAAAAAAAAAAAGCAAACAAACAAAGTGTTTCAACAGAAAATGGTAATGACATAACAGGTTAGAGATGTTATCTGGAAACAGGATCCACAATCTTCTCAGTCTGGGCCCACACCTCCCGGGGAGCCCAGGAGACTCCTATTTATTTCCACCCTCTCAGAGCCTATCTCCTAAGGCTGTCTCACCCAGCCTCTCGGAAGGGTACCACTGCAGTCCTAGAGTAAGACTACGAATCTTTTTGGTTTATGTCTTGTACTCTGAGTAACTGCTTTGAAGATAACAATACACAGTGTAATAACTATTGTTATTCTCTTATTACCTGATTATAAAATTTTGTTTTTACATAAAAAAAGATGTTATCTGAATCCTTTCCCCACTTTCTTAAGAATAACATCTTAGAAACCAAATTTGACTCATACAGATTTAGCCTAGGTTGAGATACTTACTTAAAGTCAGGACTGTATATTTAAAAGATATACTAGAATATTAAGATGAGTATAGAGAATGATTTCTCATATTAAAAATCATGTAAATTTTTAAACTTACATGAGAAAAATTAATTCTATACGTAATTCATACTACCATTTCAGTGAAATTAGAAAGTACAATAAGTCGATTATGCTATAATTATGATATAGTATTCAAGCAGAGTATTTTTGAAGATTCTAGGAAAAGACATATCTAGTGAACAAACACATCTATAGTACAAAGAAGGACCTTTTTATTTTTAATAGATACCCAATAATACTAGGGCAGTTAGCCCCAAGCCACTGACCTGCCCAGGAAGCCCATGGCACAGCAGGAGGTGAGCTGCTGGCAAGCTAGCAGACATTCTTCTGTATTTACAGGCCCTCCCAATGGCTCACATTACTGCCTAAACTCTGCCTCCTGTCAGATAACTTCCAACATTGGAGTCTCACAGGAGCACAAACCCTACTGGGAATGGCACGTAGAAGGTACTATATTTTTTCAGGAGGATATGGACAAGGATAAATTGCATGAGCTTTCGTTGCCAACCAACAACACAGGTGCAAAACTATTCAAGTCTTTGAATGATTATATATCAGGAAAACTGAACTGGTCATTTCGTGTCAGTATATACATGAATAGAACGGCTCCCAAGAGTGGATGATTTCTGGTTTCATTACTTGAGGTTGCTTCTAAATGTGAGTCTATGCACTATGCCATCCAGAGAAAAGCTGGTTAGTGGAGAAATGCTACCTGAATTTCATGAGTTTTTCAGGATATAATTAAAATTATCAACTATATTAAAGTATATGTCTTTAACTCATGTCTGTTCATGAGGAGACAGCAGAACATACATGTATTCTCTTACACACAGAAGTGAGATGAGTTCTAGCCAGAGTTTTTGAGTTACTAGAGCCACTCCTCAGATTTCTTTAAGAAAAACAGTCACCACTGGCAAGACACTTCAGTGATACACAATGAGTCTCAAAACTTGCTTACTCATATGACATATTCAACTTGCTCAACAAACTCAGTTATGTCAGGGCAGAATGACAGCTGTGTTCAAGTTGGCAAATAAAATGGCTGCATTCAAAAATAAACTGGAATTATGGGGAATTGCGATTTTTGGCATGTTTCAAACATTAGCAGAGATTCTGAAAGAGACTAAACCAGGGCCTTCTTTCTCCCAATTGGTGCATTATCACCTTTCTCAGCTGTGGTGGTTTGAGCTTTCCTTCCCAACCACAAAAGACCCCCATACTGGGAAGGAATATATCTGCAACCCACTTGTGAATAAGCCAGGTAAATCACCTTTCCATGCTAAAAGAGGATCAACTGCTTGAGATCCCATTTGAAGGTGGCCTTAAAAGTATGTCTGCAACTTCAAATCTCCATACATTCTGTATTAAGTCAAGGCAGAATATCCTGAGATGGTCTTGAAAGCACTAAAAAGCCTGCTTTCCTTACCAACATTTTATCTTTGTGAAGCAGGATTTTCTGCAGTGACAGCAATCAAAACAAGATTACGAACTAGATTGGACCTGCAACAGACTTGGGTTTCACTGTCTCACATCATTCCCCAGATGAGACCCGTCTAGCTGCAGGGAAATAAGCTCAGGCCCTCACTGCTTCTGCATTATGGTGAATGTATAATTATGTCTTTATATATTATAACGTAACAATAGAAATAAAGTGCAAAACAAATTAAATGCTGGAATCATACCCAAACCATCCTGCTATCTTGGCCTAGGGAAAAACTGTCTTCCACAAAACCGGACCCAGGTGCCAAAAAGGTCGTGGACTGCTGTTCTAAAGTTTTATCTGTTTGGAGATAACCACTGTAGTCACTACACTAACAAATCAAACTACTGCAATTTATTACAAGTTTACTTTTACCAATCTGCTTATTCCTTGTCTGTGTCTTTTGTACTGATTCCAGTGATAATCCTACTTTCAATTACAGTCAACAAAAATACAAAGTCAAGTTTGTATTTTAGTGTATGTGCTGTTGAAGTGAGCACACAAGATTTATTTTAGAAAGACGGTACTATTCACACTATGACAATCAGGCCAGGGAAATAAATTTAGAAATTCATGCATAAATACATATGAGTGATTACAATGGCCTATTTCATGCTACTGTTAAGAATTGAGAGAAGAAAACGGAGAAGAAACATTTAAGATGTAAAATCAATAGGCCTGGGCCAGTGAGATAGCTCAGCGGCATAAGTACCTGCCTGTCTGGCAAGCGTGAGGTCCTGAGTTCAACTCCCAGTACCCACATAAAGGAAAGAAAAAGGGCTGGTGATATTGCTCAGCGGCACAAGCGCCTGCTGGCAAGTGCAAGGTCCTGAGTTCAACTTCCGGTACCCACATTAAAAAAAAAAAAAAAAAAAAAAAAAAAAAACCAATAGGCCTGTATGACCAATATAACAGAAAATAAAAGTTATAACCTTTAAAATTCCTGAAAAGTCTCAGCTGGGGGTGTATTCACTTGGATTACTAAAATACTTAGTAGACAAAAATATTTCCAAAACAGTCTTACCATAAAATCTTCATCAATATTAGAAACTTCACTTGGCATGTTGAAAGTAATTTGCAGAGTGGGGTATATTAGTTTATAATAGGGACTCTTAAATTATAATTCTGAGATTCAGACTCATTTTCAGGATTTTGCAGTTTTAGGCAAGTTTATTAATCTAGGACTCAGTTTTCTTTCTAAAACATTAGAATACTATTGGACTCAATCCTTTTCAATTATGCAGCTTTTAAGCAAGTTAGTCTGTGTTGTGCAATTGAAACTGTACATCATACCCCATGTAAGCTCAATAAATATTACTCATTTTTATCCACAGTCCTCCACAACCTGCTCTGACACTCCTAAACAGAACCATGCTCCTTCAGTCCTCAAATGGCACTGAACTGCCTACTGAGGCCACTCTCCTTGCTTTCCCTTTGTCTTACTTACTTACACAATACCCAATACCTGAATGGTTGATTTTGGCTCACAATTTGTAGAGGTTTCAGTCCACAGTTGGCTGATTCCAAGTAAGGGTGGTAGGGGAGAAATGCATAAGGCATGGCAGCACAAAGCAGAGAGCAGAAATCAAGAAAGGCAGGAAGGAAATATACATCATTCCAGGCCACGCCCCCAGCAACCCACCTCCTCTCACCAGGCTTCACCTCCCCGCCTCATGTTTAGCTACAATCCACTGATGAGTATCACAACCCCATGATCCAATCCCCTCCCAGAAGCCCCACCTATGAGTGCTTGGGGCTCTGAGGAGGATCTAGTATAAACCACAGCACCCCTACACCCATCGTACTAATGCCTATACTGTCATCTTAATACTGTCTCAACCCAGTAAATCTCCCTACACGGTCCAGGGGTAAACTCTAGTCTAGGCACGGTTCTCTATGATACTGTTCATATTTATTCATTTGACAATTATTTACTGAGCATCCAGGTCTTTTACTGGTTACTGGGGATGTAATAACAAGTAAGATAAAGATGGTCCCATCTTCAGCAATCCTGAATAAGTGATACAAGCCCCAATCCTCAAATTATTTTTTATTTATTCATTCAACATTTATTTACTGAGAAAGCCTATTATATTCTCCAGAACTGTGTTAGAAGCTGACAATAAAGTAATGATCAAAAACATGAGGGAAAAACTGTCCTTATGGATTTTCAATCTACAGTGTCAGGGGAGCCAACAGAAACTTTAAATTACAGTAAAACCCTGGCTTACAAGCATAATTTGTTCCGGAAACATGCTTGTAACCCAAAGTACTTGTGTATCAAAGTGAATTTCCCCCTGAGAAATAATGGAAACTCAGATGATTCATTCCACAACCCCGAAATATTCATGTAAAAATGATTACAATAATGTAATATAATACAAAATAATAAAGAAAATACAAAATACAAAGAAAAACAAATTAACCTACACTTACCTTTGAAAATCTTTGTGGCTGGTGTGAGGACGACAAGACAGAGGAGTCTTATTGTACGGTTTGACTTTCACTATCACTAACTGAATCACTGCTATCTATTGGCTCAATAGAATCTTTTTCTTTTCATGCAACTTTAACAAGGAACCTATCCAATGACACTTTCTTTTGCCTCCTATTGAGGATTTTGCAGAAATGTGACACTACATTGTCATTAAACAGATTCATTGCTCGCAATGCTACAGGCTTATTTGATACAAGATTGAAAATTAAAAGTTTTGTTTTCTTCTGCAAAGCATAAAATTTAAATAAGACAATAAGTTAATTTTAAGGTTTCCTAATTAAACAACTTAATATTATAGGAGCTGTTAGTAAACATGAAAAATTAAAACAGTTGGTCCTCTGTATTTGTGGGTATTAGATCTGACCATTCGGCCAACTACAGATCAAAAATATTTGAAAATAAAGAAATTTTGACTGTACTAAACGTGTACAGACTTATTTCCCTGTCATTATTTTCTAAAGTGCAGAATGACAGTGATTTACATAGTATTTATACTGTAGATTTTGATATATACAAGGGGACAGTTGTATATTATATGCAAAATTTTCCTCATTTTATATACTTGAGCATGTACAGATTTTGATGTCCATGGGGGGTCCTAGAACCAATCCCACACAGATACTGAGGGCCATAACTATCCAGCAAAAGATTTACAGTGTAAGAATATATTATCTATACTTTCACAATTTTTATGACTACATTAACGACATTACATAATAAATAGGAGCTGCAAATGACAAGAATACAGTAGACAAGCATGTCAGAGTATTTGTATACTATCCATTTCTACTATTCACTAGTGAGTTACCTCTAGAAAAATTTAAAACGTCAATTAAATGTTACATTATATGAACACAATATCATTATTTCATTTATACTCAATCTACATGCTACATTTATAAGAAAAAAAAATGCCAAGTATTTTGTGCTCCTTTCAGCTATTAAGACAAGCACCTTCAGACTAAATATCTAATCTCATGGGAAGGAACTATACAGTGAAGGCAACTGTTTCAAATAAATAGTATTTATAATCAACACTGAATTAGGTTAAGATCAGCAGTAGCATGGAATATCATGGATCCATGCATGGAAATCTTCAGGATAATGCTATGCAATTGTGACACAAGATGCAAAAGATTCAGGAAACCAAATTCAAATGATAAACAAATTCTTTAAAGATGACTATCATTTGAGTAGTATTAAAATGTTCTTTGAGTTATGGAGGCCATCTCTTCCCGTCACTATAGAAAATCCTAACCCCGAAAGTATACCCTAAAAATATAAAGTTACTTCACTCTATTATATTGCTGTTATACCTCTACACAAATATTTTACCTATTTCCAAGTTGACATACCAATCTGCAAATGGTCAAACAGCTGTTGCCTGATGGACAAAATTGTTGAGTCATTCACAAAAAGCAGTTACTTCATTAGAAAAAAATACTATCAGCAATTATTTGCTTCTAACTTTTAAAGTGAACAAAACAATAAATCACAAAGATAGTATCTAGGTACTTTAAAAGCTGTATAATTTTATTCAAAGAGTTTAGAAGAATAAAAGACCTTTCACCACTCTAACTGAAATCACAGCTATCCTGTAGCTTTGAATGGTACCAAGAAATCCAACTGTTTTGAAAAATCACAATGGGTATATGCAGAACCTTTAATGAATGTGAAAATAGTATAATAATATATATTAATCTTCAGCTTTTGAGCTTTTCATAAAACTAAGTAATTAAACTGATATAATTTCTTTGAGGCAGAAGAAACATTAGGATATGTGAATCATCCTACAATACAAATCATCGGCATTAAAAGGCAGAAAACAGCTTATACCCCACTGTGATTTACTGTGATAATAAGGTTGGGTTATTAGATTTTTTCTGGAGGATATTTTATCTTCCATGTTTGTAACTGCAGATCCTTAGAATATTTTCCTTTGTGTTTGAAATGATTACCACTCACCACACTAATATTTAATGGTTCGAAATGATAGTTATCTACAAAAAGCCTTACAATGAAGACTGCTCTACTAGTAAAATGAAGAACAAGAGGAAACTGTAGGCATAATTCTAAATTTGCACTAAGATATTTGCCAGAGATTTTTAATAAAAATACTTTATCTAATTGAGAATGTTCCCTTGAATTTACAGTTGCTCAAACTTAACTAGTGAGTTGTAACTAATTTCTATAACATCTACTCTTATCTATTATTCTAATTAAATTTCTTTTTTTTTTTTAATGTGGGCACCGGGAGTCAAACTCAGGACCTCGTGCTTGCCAGTAGGCGCTTATGTCACTGAGGGATATCACCAGCCCTTTTTTTTTCCCTTTATGTGGGTACCAGGAGTCGAACTCAGGACCTCGTGCTTGCCAGGCAAGCACTTATGCCACTGACCTATGTCACCGGCCCACATTTCTTCTTTAAACAACTAATGTGATGCCTTACAATTAACTTATACTTTCCCTAATATTGAGCCATTCCTCTAACCTGACTTTTGCTACTTTACACACTGCTCAATTTGACTGGTAGTAATTTTTTTTTTTAGAATTTTTGCTTCTATATAAGCAAGATTTACCATGTAGCACACAGCTCTGCTTTGATCATCCCTTCTCTAAATTTTCCTGTTTGGCCTTATGTTCCTTCTCTTTTTTTTTTTTTTCTTTTTTTTTTTTTTTTTTTTGTGGGTACCGGGAGTTGACCTCAGGATCTCATGCACCAGCAGGCATCTGTGCCGCTGAGCAATATCACTGGCCCTTTTTTCATATGTGGGTACCAGGAGTCGAACTCAGGACCTCGCGCTTGCCAGGCAGGTGGCTTATGCCGCTGTGCTATCTCACCAGCCCTTATGTTCCTTCTTGATAGCTGTTAACTATTCTGTTATCAATAGTAGAATGACCTTTATAATTTCTATAAACTCTTTAATAACAATTTTTCTGTTACATAATTATCTGTAGAAAAATGCTGTTCTCTTTCACAAGTAGTTCTTATAGTATAAATGTGTAGGTGCCACTAAATCCTCTGTTCATACTCTTTCTATTGCTTTTATTTGAATAAGGCCCAATTTCCTGAACTAGCTATTAGTAACAGCTACTCCAGATGGGAAATACACTTCATAGCTCAGCGGCTCAAGTTTTGTTGTCAAGGAGACTGGCTATTTCCTTAAAATACAACACCAGAGTGTATCCATACCTTTGTCTCTCAAAACCTGAGTTCACAGGGATTCTACCACTAAATCTTTGCTGCTTGATTTCTTTAAGAGCCACTACCACCAAAACTCAATCACCACCCTCCCAAGCAGTTTTATTTGGACACGCCTACCTTGTATTTTCTGAAGTCCTCTACCTTTGGGATCCTCAACATTATCTGACCTATCATTGTCACCTCCCTAAATAACCTTCCATTGCAAAGGCCAGATGGCAGCTTTCCTTCTCTGAAAAGCAACCTCCATTTTCTTTGAACATGTATTTCCTGCCGAATTTCAAGGTCTCCCACTAACACTAGGGTCTTTAGCACTCACTCTGTGCTCCTCTCATGACAAAGGACCATTACAAAGGGGACCATCTTAAATTAGCTCTGCTGGTTTCCTTTCCTGCTGGCAAAATTTATATAGAGTATGTCAAATTTTCTGTCTTCCAGGCATTTGGATGTTAACTTTTAGAGATTAATTTTTGTTTGTTATGATGTGTTTAATTTCCAAGAGGAAAATAGGTAATGTTCAGAAATAAAGGGCCAGTGAGATGGCTCAGCGGCGTAAGTGCCTGCCTGGCAAGCGCGACAGCCCGAGTTCGACTCCCGGAACCCACATACGAAAAAAGGGGCCGGTGATATCGCTCAGCGGCACGGGCGCCTGCTGGTGCGTGAGGTCCTGAGGTTGACCCCAGTACCCACCAAAAAAAAAAAAAAAAAAAAGGAAATAAACTAGATCCATGTTCCAAAGAAAACTCTTTTTTTGAGATGGGGTTTCACTAAGTTGTTCAGGCTGGCCTCCTGCCTTGCTCTCCTGAGTAGCTTGGATTATAGGTGTCTGTCACTGCACCTGGCTCAAAGAAAATGTTTAGTATGAAGGATATAAAAGCCTCCTAAGTGCTGATCACATTTATTTGATGGTTAGTTTTATTATGATTTATATTTCTTATTAAAATAATTTTAGTTATGTATATTTTCCTAAATACCTGCCCTTTTGCTGTATATAATTGACATTTATTATTCTTTGATTCTGAAAGAACTGTATCTAGGGTTACATGTTGTTTTATTTTAACCTTATTTCTGTGACTTCTATCATTTTACCTTGTGTGTCTGGTTCATTAATGATTTCACAGAGCCAGCTTTGTAAAACACCTTTAATTATTCTAACTGCACTAGTTGCTTAATTAGTATCACTTTGTAGTTTATTCTTATTTCACAGCTTCTTGCTGAAATAACATTAAAACATTCTTGTGTTCCTAACAAATGCATATAGGATTCTAAAACTTCCTAAAAGACTAGCAGAGGTACACACTTCTGTTTCATCCCAGTTTTGGTATGTTATAACTTCCATTCTTATTTAGTTCTGTTAAGTTTTCCACTGTTTACATTTTATTATACTTTTAAATTCCTAATTATTTAGAAGTTGTTAATTTCCAAACATGTCTTTGTTTTTAAATATTATTTTTAAATTAACTACATTAGTGACAGAAAATAAAATACAGAATGCATATTATATTGGTTTTTGAAATTTGTGGACCTTTTTCATGATGAGTTTCACGATCATAATCTATACAGGTCCCTTGTGTGCTTGAAAGAATGCAGCATTTTTATTTGTTGGGTGTATGGTATAAATCATAGGCTTATTTGTATTTACACATGCACACCTATAACACACAGTATGTTGATGATTACCTCCTTAGCTTTTGTTTTGTCTTGTCAGCTATCATTTGTTAATGGAGGTGATTAAAACATTTCACGGTGGTTACTGTTTCTTTTATTTCTTACATGCAATGCTTTCTATCTTCACTTAATATCTTATAAGCATTTTTCTTAGATGCATCATTTTAAATTAACCATAGTAATAACTCTGCTGTACTATTTTGCTGTTGCATTTTTTTCTTCCAGCTTTACTGCGGTATAGTTGACAAATAAAAATGTAGATATTGAAGTTATACAATATATTTTGACATGTTTATATTGTGAAATGATCAACATGATCAAGATAATAAGTCAATCATCTAATACAGTTGCCTTATTATATACATATAAAAGATCATTTAAGATCTACTTCTAGGGCCGGTGAGACGGCTCAGCAGCTTAAGCGCCTGCCTTGCAAGCGCGAAGGCCCGAGTTTGACTCCCGGAACCCACATACGAAAAAGGGGCCGGTGATATCGCTCAGCGGCACAGGTGCCTGTTGGCGCGTGAGGTCCTGAGGTCGTCCCCCCGGTACCCACAAAAAAAAAAAAAAAAAAGATCTACTTCTATAGCATATTTCAAGTATACAGTATATAAATTCATAGACCACACTATGCATTAAATTAAATCTCAATAAGTTATTCATCTTGCATTATTGGCACTTTGACTAACATCTCATTTCCATCACCCTTTAGACCCTATTACCATTCTATTCTTTCTTCTATGAGGTCCATTTTTTTATGCTTTACATATAAGTGATATCATGCACTACTGTCTTTCTGTGCCTGGCTTATACCATGAAGCACAATGTCCTCCAGGTTTGTCCATGATTTTGCAAATGGCAGGAATCCTTTCTCCTATAAGGACAGATATTCCAATGTGTGTGTGCATGTGTGTTTATACTCCACAATCTCTTTATCCATTTGTCCATTAGCAGACACTTGATTCCACTGTTGGCTACTGTGAATAACACTGCAATGAATATGGGACTGCAAGTGTCTCTGACATGTGAATTTCATTTCCACTGGTTATTTACCCAGTTGTGGGACTGCCTGATCAGATGGTGGTGCTTCTATTTTTTTAATTTTGGGAGAAAGACGACTTCCAGAATTACTTCAAAAAGTGGCAAGCAGGATGGGATGTACGAGGGGGAGTATTTTGAGGAGGATTAATAGCAATACGTATTTCACTGAATCAATTTTAAATTAAACATTCACTATATTTTCCAATCACACCATGTACATTTAGGTGCTCCAATGTTGGGTGTACATACAAGTGCACATGCGTTATACGCTCTAGATAAATGACCCTTTTGTAATTATAGAATGACCTTCTTTGTCTGATTTGGACTTGAAATCTATTTTGTCTGATGTAAATATAGCAATTCCTGTGCTCTTGGTTATCATCGACCTGCAATATCTTTTCTATCCCTGCACTTTCAGCCTGTGTATCCTTAAAGTCAAAGCAGTGGATTCTCCTTTTAATCTTTACATTGTAACTATTTACATCTCTGTTAACTTCATTTTGTCTTAAATTTTGATCTCTTGCTCACACTGACTCCTTAAGTGAATAAACATCATTAGCTTCAACTCTGCTAGTTGTCTTCATTGATCACCTTGACTCCTGGAAGCTCAGCAAACTGGCACAGGAAGGGGTTAAGCAATTGGACAGAACGTGTTCCAGAACAGTAAATATTCTGAAGATCTCTCGAACATTCTCAGGAGTGTTTCTGGATTTTCCAAGAGCCCGAGGGTCTCAAAGGCATTTGGTGAACTGGTCATGGGAAGTGGATGCATAGAGGACTCCACCAGCAATGTCAATGGGTCTCAGGGACTATTTGTAGATTTTTTACAGTAACTTTTAGGTTATGAGAAGAACCACTGGTCCATTTTTCTTTTTAGCCCAGTTAAGCCTGCCTGATAGAAGAAAAAAGCATCCAGGAAAGAAACTCTAAAACTGCCAGAGGGCTGGTGAGATGGCTCAACGGTGTAAGCGCCTGCCTGGCAAGCGCGAGGGCCCGAGTTTGACTCCCGTGAACCCACATACAAAAAAAGGGCCAGTGATATCGCTCAGCGGCACGGGCGCCTGCTGGTCTGCGAGGTCCTGAGGTCGACCCCTGGTACCCCCAAAAAAATTTTAAAAAAAATTAAAAAAAAAAAAAACTGCCAGAAAGCAATTTCCTAGCCACTACTTACAGCCCTCTGACAAAGAAACCAAAAACAGGTGAAGTGCTTGGGAACAGAGGTGCATCCAGTAACAATTTAACTCTAACCCAAAGAAAAATCGGGCAATTGAAATGAATAGACACTCAAAATATAAGTAATTTAAAGAGCAAAATAAAAGAGAGATGGTAGAAAACAGGTAGGTAGTCTGTGGAGATGAAAGGGATCTTAAGATGTGATATGTATATATACCAATTCCTCAAGATAAATGTAAAATTATGTAATGCAAATATATACCAATAAAAAAGTAGTAACTCTGAGTAGGTCCCTGATTCTAATAAATGCCTATAATTTTAATGGTGGGAAAACAGTGCCCTTCAAGGATGCTTCTCTTCAAAGGCCTCAGGAGATCTTAGAATCTGATTAGTTTCTTTGAAGATAAAGAAGGTAATCTTGTCAAACTCTGGGTGATGCCATGTAGGATGAGTTACTACAGACTTCTCAGAGTGTCCTGAGAGCAGCCACCACCAAGATCGCATAGCACAAGCAGCAGTGGCCGCAGCAGTGACAGCCACCTCCATGTTACCTGGAGGCTAGATAGGCCCACTGTCCTCTCAGGCTTTAAGAGCTCATGGTGGCGACTCCTTGAATAAATCTCAGCACTGCCTGTCTCAACCAACCAGGAGAAAAGCTGGTATAGGAGTGGCAACCAGACCCATCTACAAACTCTGCTATGGTGCCTAACAGCACTGGGCAGGAGGAAGGCATCTCAGCTGCTTGGCTTTAGTACCTCGTGTGGTACATACATTGCTGCTCCTACAAAAGTCAGAAAGCGGACCCTGCTGTGTCTCCTCCCCAACTCCTACTCCAGAATTCTGGCCAGAAAACAACTGCCAGTTGCTTCTCCTGGCCCGCATCCTTGAAAATCCATGGCCAGATACCAGGCGAGCTACTTTCACTGCCTCCACTGCACTATCACTTTCAGGATTTCCTGGGGGTTTTGTTGAAAAGGGAACAGAGATAGAGGAGAAACTTCTAAACAAAACAAACACCTGAAGACTCATCTGGCTATACTCTCTTCAAGCTTTTCAAATATCCCTTCCCTGCTTCTTGGGTCAGAACTAGAGCATCTCCTAGACACTTTTGTCTCTGCATGGCTGTTCACGTCCAAGTTTCATCTTGCACTGAATTCAAGCCAAAAAACCAAAATAGTAAAAAAATTCCTGATTGTCTGCTAATTACATCCATTCCGAACGCTGGCATTCTTACCTAGTCTGACTGGTGACATTTGCTTTTTAGATGCATCAAATACCCCAGTCTCACATTCTCTCTGGTTTTTTCACTTGTACATACTAGGAAGCTGGCACGTCTTTACTCCATCTTAATCTATAAACAGGCAGTCCATTTTTAAAAACAAGTTTTTGGGTTTCTTATTACTGAACATTATTTAAGCCTTTACATGCTGTAAATATGTGTCCCTTATCACATGGTTTCTAAGTATTTTCTCTTGGTCTATGGATTATAGATGGTCTTTTCATTATCTAAATGGTATCTTTTGAAGAGCAGAAATTTTGAACCTTAATGAAGTCCAATTTATCTTTTGTTTTCTTTTATGTTCCTTCTTTTGGTCACAAAGCTTTTCTGTGCTCTTCCTGAAGAACCTCCTAGGTACTATATCCTTCTCCCTACAGAAGATATATGGAACTATAATCCATTTTGAGTATTTTTTCATATGCCATGTGAGATAAGTGACTTATTATTTGCATATGGGTATTTTTCTGCATCATTTTTTGAAGACTATACTTTACTCATAGGATTACTTGCCACCTTTGTTAAAAACTGAGTTGATCACATATGTATACATGTTATTTCTGGGCCCTATATTCTATTTCAATGATCTAGGTGTCTATCTTTAGCTCAGTTCTACACTATTTCAATTATTATAACTTCACAGTAAGTCTTTTAATCAGATAATGTAAGTCCTCCAATTTTGTTCTTTTACTTTCAAAAGTTATTTGGCTATTCCAGGTCGTATATGACTTTCTACATTAACTTCAAAAATGGCTTGTTGTTTTATTCTAAAAGACCTGTCAGGATTTTAATTGCTGCATCTTTAAATCTATAGGTAATCTGAAGGAAATGTGACATACCAGATTAAGTCTTGCGATACTGAATATAGCGTATCTCTCCATTTACTTAGGTCTTTCGAGTATGTAATTCTCTACTAGTTTGTTTTCAGTATCTTTGCCTTTACAGTGTTCGTCCTGTGACAGCACCCAGTATGCTACTGCATTTTATCCAGCCCGATAAGCTCTGCCTTTTGATTAGAGGATTAAGTCTATCTTTAATTCACATAAATATATGGAAATGACTTATTTATGTCTGCCGCTTTTTAAAATTTGTACTCCTTTTTTCATTTGTTGTTATTCCTCTGTTCTCCCTTTCATATTTTTGTATTGATTAGTATTCCATTTTAATCTTTCTATAGATTGTCTAGGTTTATCTCTGCTTATTTTCAGCTATACTCTGGAGATTACAATATCAATCTTAAACTCAACATGGTGAAGTTAATTTTGATACTGAATGACTTAAAGAAAAACACAGGAACGCTGACACAGCACAGATCAACTTATCCTTTTATATGTTACAGCTGTCATACACAAAAACACACGCATGTAAATCTATCAGGTTATTAATGCAATGTTACAATTTTCTGCTTTACGGTCTTACAAAATAAGTTAAAATAAAATTAATATACAATATATCAGGAAAACTATCTTCTAGTAATATTTTAAGCCTATTTGCATAAAGTAAATTTTGCACCACTGCTTATAACATCTACTCTTCACCAATGTTTTAATTAATAGCGCTATTAAAAAGCAGAAATATCATGCTTGAATATGTTTTAGTCACAGAATGTTTATATTTCATTTTTACTAGCTAATTAACGAAATGTAGCATGATCATAATCAAATGAAGAAGGTTACTTCTGTTGAAACTGAAATAGGATTATGTTCAGCTGGATTCTTCTGACATCATCTGAACCAGTCTCTTCAGCCAAACTCACCTCTTTCAATCAACTGCCCCCTGCTAGCAATGACCACTGATCACATACACTTAGTCATGTCGTTCGTCATGGAATATTTTAGTGGCTTCCCACTGGCTGGAGGATTAAAACTCCACAATCCAGCACTGAGAGGTGCCTTGTGTCCTCTCTAGGGTCATCTCTTATACCTCCTTGCTTCACTACCAATGCTGTAACACACCAAAGTGTAATTCTCTGAATATCCAAGCCTTCACATATGTGGCCTATTTGGCCTTAACAACTTCAGAATTTCATTTACTCTTCAAAATCCAGCTCCTGTCACACTCAGGCGTCTTTACTTTGTTCCCATATCTCTCTCAGTTTTGCTTACCTCCCTCACAGGATATACACCATACAGTTTGTATTCCCACAATGAATTCATTATAGACAGGGTCTATGTCTTATCTTTATATCCCCAGTACCCAACAGATATCAGGCACATAGAACAGGCAAAAGGAATAGCTGTTGAAAAACAAATAAGTAAGTACATTTACAAATCGCTTCTGTTTGCAAATTACTCCAAGCTACTAATTCTTATTAATTCCAACCATCTTTCTAAATATATTCAACCATGTATTCAGTTAACATTTGTAATGAGCCAAGTGCTAAGGGACACTAGACTTTAACAGTGAAAAGTAATAGGAAGATAGCATAAATGTACAGTAAATTTATACAGTCATAAAAAGTCAAGTCTTTTCACTAAGACTGGAATGTCATTACAGTAAAAATCCAATTTTTTTAATATTCAAATCTCATACTACTACGCAACAAAATAGAGAAAAAAGGTAATGTTACAACATACCAGAGATACCATGGCCCAACCAGTCTTGTTGTAGATGAACTCTAAGTTGTTCCTTCTTAAGTAGAGCAAACCACCAACAAGTGACACTAACAAGGCCAAAGCAATGGTGCCAGAGTAGTTGGGTGGTCTGAAAACCCGAATCTGCAAAAATGCAATGAAAATTTTTAAAAGGGAAGGAGAAATGCTAAATTTTTCTCTTGACCATATTCTACTCCTTCCAATCTTCAACACAAAGAATTCAGAAACACGTCACCCTACATTTACATCTGGCATTAACACTCTTTTTATGAAGTAAAAATATGTGATTTAAAAATATAACAGGTGTGTAAAAGGACTTTCACTGCATTTTGGATGAGTACACTCAACTATATGCAAACCGTACACATGTAACTCAACCCAGAGAAGCTATGCTTCACCCCTGGATCATCTAGCAAATGGTAGCAATGAGATGGAGGTGGATTTGTATAATTTCGACTTGGAAAAACAGTTTTACTAAAATATAACCCACATGCCATACAAATCACCCAAAGTGTACATAATTTAATGGTTTTAGTACGCTCACAAATATTATAGGCATCACCAGAATTTTCATCACTTCTAGTCATCCACCTATTCCCCGCAACCTGTAGCCTTAGGTAAGAACTAATTTACTCTTTGTCTCTATAGATGGCTGTAATTCTAGGATTCCATATAATGTATGGTTAGTTGTAACCGGCTTCCTTCACTTAGTATAATGTTTTCAAGGTTTATCCATGTAGGAGCATACATCAGTATTGTACTTCATTTTTATGACTGGATAACATTCCCCAGTACGGCTATACCACATTTTGTTTCTCCATTCATTATTTGATAGACATTTAAGTTGTTTCCACATTATAATGCCACTATAAACATTCTTATGCAAGTTTTTGTTGCAGACATGTTTTCATTTTTCTTCCAAGGAAACCAAGGAGTGGAATGATGATGGGTCATATGGAAACCTCCATCTTTAACAGTCTGAGGAAGTGCCAGGCTGTTACCACAATGGCTGTACCATTTGACATCTCCTCAGCTGTATATGAGGCTTCCAACTTCTCCATTTCCTCATCAATGCTTATTACCTGACATTGTCCGTGGCTATCTCACTGGGTGTGCAGTGGTATCTTCTTGTGGTTCAACTTGTTTTTCCCTAGTGACTGATGATGTTAAGCAGATGTTTAGTGGCTCTTTCTTTATTTTCCTCACAGAAATGTTTATTCTGATCCTTTGCCCATTTTAAATTGGGTTTTGTCTTTTTACTATTAAATTTAAAAAAAATTATATATAACTGGGAATAAATCTTATCAAAAAAATGACCGGCTAATACTTTCCCCATGTGTGGGCTATCTATTCACTTTCTTGATGTTCTCCTTTAAGCCACAAAGCCTCTTCTTTGGAAATAAACACAACTGGTGTGCATTTTTAACTTCAATAGTACATATAGCTCTAGGTTCTAATAACATTTCCTACTTAAATGAACCAGGGTCCTAGAAAGAGATGACTGAGCGCTGGGCAGAACAGCTGTACAGGCAGATGCAGTAAGAGCCTGGAACAAATTTTTATGTCAGAAAATTGGACAGCATTTAAAAAATAAAGATAGATGCATGTCACAAGAACACAGATACCAGCATGAAGAGGCTTCCATTAATCAAACCTAGAATAATTTTAGTACCAAATTAAGAACAGCAATAGATTACAAACCACAAGGGTATGAATAATGCATTATGTATTGTTCTGTGACATGATCATTCAGGAATAACAGAAATTCAGGAAAAAACAAAGTGATTACAGTCACAGGTCCTAGAGACAAATGACACTATACAGCATGCAGAGCCACCTAAGAAAGATAGCAGAGCAGTCAAGTGGCAGAAGACAGGAGCCAGAGGAAGGTTAGGCCACTGCCTCTGTTGGAATTTCTTTGGGAAAGACAGGGTGGGTGAGTGAACAGTTTAAGATTAGTCTGGATAATTTTGGTGGAATTTGGCCTGTAGAAGTGTTCTCTGATTGTCTGGTCCTGGCCCTGAGATGATTAAAGCAGAAGGGCACTGTCCCCTAGAATGGACAGGCCAGAGAAGGGAGGTATGCCTCTGGACTGATTCGTTTGCTTATCAAAGATAGACTCCTGCCTGGGCTCTCTGTTACCGGTAAAAACTGGCTGCAATCTCTTCCTCACCAGAAAGTTGTTTTTAAATATCAAAACATCATTAATATGTGAACATTTAAAAAATCCTTATAATCCAAAATGCAATTCATAACCCTATACCAATGATAAATAGGTGACTGAAGACAGAAACAAACAGATAAAAGGAGTAGAACTCTCAATTACAGTAGAAGACTGAAGGCCAACAAGAAATATGGAGAGCCAGCTAGAATTGGATTCATCACTTTGCAACCACCATAGAGCAAAGTAAATCAGGCAAAAATCATTACTGGTTGATATATCCAAGAGTAAATGTTGGGTGAGGAACAATGTTTGAAAGAGCTAAAGGTATCTTTACAGACAATTAATTAATTTAAAGTAGGTAAAAAGAAAGATAAGTAATTACATATAAATGAAGAAAATACTTTGATCCCACATTCAAAATTATTTTTACCAAGGAAGGACAAATAAATATGTTGTGCTTATACATGTGATTAAAGTAAATATGACCTATTTAGTATTATAGTTGAGAACAAATAAGCAGAATCCAATCATAAGTAAACATCAGGCAAATCAAATAAAAATCATTTTATTTAAAAAGTAGGATAGGGCTATGTCCTTCCAAGTGTCAACATCTATAAAGGACATAGGCTATAGAAGTATCCCAGGTTAAAGGAGATTTAAACGACCTGACATTTAGATGAAATAACTGCCTCTAGACTTCATCTTGAAAGACAGGAAAATGTTATAAAGGGATGTTAGCTCAGCTGACAAAACTCTAGTATGGATAATAACAACTCATATAAAAATATTATACAAGTATAAACATATGAGATTCATATATATTTCTGTGAATTACCATTCACAGAAATTATTTTTTCAGAAAAAAAAAAAAAAAAACCCTGTATATAGACCGAGAAAGACACAGGAATGGAACAGAGACTAAGAATCACAAAGCTTGTGCAGTAAAATAGTAACCATAAGTAAACTTGAGTAAGGATATATGTTGGTGCTATTTGTACTATTTTCATTTTTTAATTTTTTAAAAGTTGAAATTATTTCCAAATAACTAGTTTGTAAATTCATCAGCAAGAAACATAAATGTGATAGGTAGACAGGTTAAAATCATTTCTATTTAAAATTTAGTATTTCTTATAAAGAATTACTAGTACTCTCAATACTACCCGTAACGCACCAACTAATGACACATTGTATAATAAATGATTTGCTGAAATATTAAAAAAATGACAAGAATTATGAAATAAGTTTAGTCACCAAAATGTCACTAAAATCTATGACACAGGTGATGACATCATATAGATGAATGGTGACACAACCACCCTAAGAATAAATGCGTTTGCCCTTCTGGTAAAAATGAATGTTTCTGTATTACCTCTAGCATAAGTGGACTTTTAAATAACTGGCTGTTTACTTTAGAAAATATTGAAGATAGTAGGAGGAAAAATTGCCATAAGCCTTTCATGTGGATTTTTACCATTAACATTTTGGTTCATTTCCTTTCATAATAAATGGTTTATTTCAATCTATACTCATAGTCATACTTTAAAGCAAATTTTTAGATACTATAGTATAATAATAACATACAGTATGGTATATACTATAATAATAATGCTACGCTATATTATTATAAGTGTTCTTTTTTTTTTTTTTTTTGTGGGTACCGGGGGGTCGACCTCAGGACCTCGAGCGCCAACAGGCACCCGTGCCGCTGAGCGATATCACCGGCCCCTTTTTCGTATGTGGGTTCTGGGAGTCGAACTCGGGCCCTCGCGCTTGCCGGGCAGGCGCTTATGCCGCTGAGCCATCTCACCGGCCCTATTATAAGTGTTCTAATACTAATTTTCCAAAAATCTTTCTCACTTTGAACATCATTCTATGTGAAATATTCCTGTAAATCATTTTTCAGTTATGCCATAATAGTTATTAAGTCTACTTTAGACATTCAATTTTTTTCCATTAAAACGAATGCTGTTTAAAAAATATCTATAGCTAAGAATTTTAATCATCCTTGATTATACTCTTTAGTTCTACTCCACACAGAATTTGGTACCAGAGAAGTGGGGTCATTGCTGTGACTATACCTGACCATGTGGGTTCAGGAGCCTTTGGGAATGGTGTATGGAAAGAGTTTGGAAAGGTTTGGAGATGCCGGCTGAAAAGCTAGCACTGGAATGCCTTAGGCTGTTCTTTATGGGAGATTCTGGTCAGAGCTCAGAAGATCAGAAACCTGGTAAAAACCAGGCTCAGGAGGTTTCTGCTGGGAAGAAGGACTGCACTGGCTGCTGGACTCCAGATGATGTGTGCTATGCATTAGCAGAAAGTTGTCTGCATTTTGCTCAGGTCCAGAGACTTTGCCTGAGACAGATTAAGGGCAACAGACTATTTAACTTGTCATAAGAAATTTAAAGGCAGTGGCTTGAAACTTTGATTCATACTGCAGTACCTTTGCCTCAGCTGAGGTGGTGGCATGACTACTATTGGGGGCTTTTAGCCAGATTTATGTTGAGAATCAAGAGCAAAGAGCCCAGCAGAATGATTTAGAACATTTTGAGTTTGGCCAGAAAGGAAGCTCCAGTACAGCTGTGGATGCAAAGACAGAGCAGAGGAGATCCTGATTGCTGAGACGGAACAGGAGAATATAAAAGATGGCCTGAGGGCATCACAAGAACCAGTAGGACTCTACTCACTGCAACCTCAAAATTGCAAAAGTGAAAGACTCTGTTTTGAGAAGAAATCCCCAGAGCACCATGTTCCAAAATGGCAGCAGCCTGGACAATATGTTCCTTGGAATTGGACAGAGTGCTCAGCGATGCAGGCAATCCACCCCTACAGCCAAGAGGAAGGGAAGCCTGGGTACAGCTGCACCTGGTGGCAGACCCTGGCATCATCCACATGGTGCTGGTTTTAGGTGCATGCAGAATGGAAGATTTGTGGGGTCAGGATGCTTCCACCTCAATTTCAGAAGGCCTAGGAGGCCAGGCAGTGTGCCCCTGAGAGGTCAGTGTGTGAAGCTGTGAGTGTGAAGCCAAAGGTGCAGTGGAGACCCCAGAAGTTTGAAGGAGCCAAGAACTTGGATCATCTGAGGAAAACTACAAGGAGGGAACAGAGCTGGCCCAAGGGAGAATGCATGGGACCTATAACCACCAAAAGTACTGTAGGTGGGAGGCCACCCAAACCCTTTGGAGTTGACATCTTGCCACAGACTGCCTCGGATGCTGCACATGGAACTATAAGACTTAATGTTTCCCTGCTGGATTTTGGACTTGCTTTGGTCCCATTCCTTTGTATCCATCCCCCTGTTCGTAAATTTTGGAATAGAAATGTCTATCTTGTGCCACTGAACATTGGAAGTATCTAACTATCTTTTCATTTGTACAGGGGCTCACAGCTAAGAGTTTGCCTTACATCTCAGAGGAGACTTGGGACTTGGTCTTTTCAGCAATGCTGAAACTGTTAGAACTTCGGCAACTCTTAGAGATGGACTAAATGCCTTTTGAATGAAGGGATGTGCGTAAGTCTTGGGGGGGGGCACAATGTCTTGGTTTGTGTCTAGATATCCCCCAAAAGCCTCATGCAGTCATAGGACTTTGTCAGAGGTAGATGAATCTAGACTGTGTGATGCTGGGATTAAGGGTGTGTGATTACTAATCAGTCCACTGATTGGTTTGGCAATGCCCTACTTCCAGCAGACTAGATACAAAATAAGGGACAAAAAGAGGCTTGTCTCTGCCTTTCTTGTTGCTTTTGCTGTCTTCCACCACCATGAACAGATGACCCTCTGCCAAGCCACCCTGCCTTGGAGCCAGCTGATTACAGACTGAAACCTCTAAAAATTGTGAGCTAAATAAACCTTGCTTTTCCTTTAACTTTGAGTAGTGAGTATTTTGTCTCAGCAACGAGAAAAGTAACTAAGACAATTACACTACTAAATTCTATTCCTAGAAGTGGAATTGTTAGATCACATAAAATAGAGACATGTCATGAGTATTTTTCCATATGGCTCTACATCCTTTCTTTTTTGTTTTGTTTTTGTTTTTTTGTTTTGTGGTACTGCAATGTGAATCGAAGGGCTTGAATATGCCAGGCAATCCTGCCTCAGCATCCCAAATAGATGAGACTGCAGACATGCACTGCCACACCTGGCCTCTAAATCCTTTTTCTATATAAAACACAAAATAGGTAAAAATTTTACATCTTGTTTTTTAATTAGAATTTCTGATTATTAATATCAGTGAACCATTTTTAATGTAATTCTCATGCAGTGAAATTACTTTGTGCCTAACTCACGTTCTTTTAATGGTTTTTAAAATATCAACAAACCATTATTCTAAAAACCATTTGAATTCACCTGATCCATCAATATTCCACTTATCAATTATAGCTATCAAACAGTTTTCTCTATTCAAGGAAAATAGCCACAGGGAATTTTTTTAAATACTGTAGCCTTATTACAATGCTGTAACAAATCAAGCCAATCAGCCTAGTATGAAAACTATGGGGAAGAAAAACATACATGAACATCCGTTCTGTCAGCAATCCATTTGGCTAGCTGTTCAGCTGCAAATCCAATTCTTTGAAGGTCAAAAGTGTCAGCTCTCTTGGGCCGGCCTTTCGGAGGAAAATGCATGAACGTAGGAGCAGAGTTCATGTTGAGCTGTAAAACATGAGATAAAGAAATACTAAATATAATATCATTCCAGTATTCTTTATATATCACTGATCTAAAACATTACTCTTTTTTGCATGAATTTTGGAGATAGCATTACAAATATTCAAATGACTTTCCACTTAATTTCTGTTTTACTCATATTAATGAACCAATGAATGAAAGTGAACTAGTGAATTTGACTAAATTGTCTGAATTTTCCCATTTAACATACATTATTCATAGTCTTAATTGTGTCTTCTGTATTTTAGCAGCTATTGCACTCTTTTCTAGAATTTTGCAATTAAAGAAAGAAATGACTCAAAGTATAAAATAGAAATATTATGACTTGATCGTACATGGATTATTTCATTTCTTAAACAGTTATAATTTTGCAATGAAATAAGCATATTATAGGATCAATTTCAGGCACATTAAAAGTAGATTGAATTTGCTATTGCAAATGTAAAGACTTTTCTTCTTTGTAATGATGATAATTAAGCAATGGAAACAAATATTTTCGCTCTATACAACTTGAAATTACCAGACTACAAGGAAATCCCCAATACAGTTTCTTTTAATTTACTTCTCCTGTTTTCTCTTAACTTCTCTATTAAATCAACTATTAAAATGGATATATCATGGAAATATTTTCTACAGGTAATCTGCATTTGAAAAGTATAGTAAATAGAATACTACCACAGTATAAATGATCCTTATCATCTCTAAAAAATAGATTAATTTGCATTGAGGTACAACTGCAAATATATATAAAAATTTCTACTACCCAGAATTATTTTTAAAATCTTAAAATGTAAGGCTAAGACATTTTTGACCCTTCACTTACAATGCAGTTCGGTTTTTCCTAATAATGAGAATGAAATTGAACTCATATAACATATATAAGAGTTGACATCAAGGTAAGGATATAGCAGTAAAAGCTTAGCTATCCATAACAACAAAGTTTAGTCAAGACCAAAACAGCTTCTGCTCTATAAATGAACTTGACTATAGCTGTCATATTTACAAGACAGCTTCATATCACTTTATAGACTTTCATACAGCTTAAGCACACATGAGCTGAATATTCAAAAGAAATCTATGTATATCACATATTTCTCATATTTTATGCTGCAAATGTAACCAATGTTTCATTACTTACTTCCATGTTATCTATGTTAGTATTTTTCAGTAAAGACTGATAACTGGCCCATTTTAGCCATGGTTTGCATGTCTGTCCCCTCCAAAACTCACACTGAAATTAATTTCCATTGTAATTATATAAAGATGTGGGACCTTTACAAAAGTGACCAGGCCAGAAGGGCTCCAACCTCATAGCTAGAAATCCATACCTTCATAGGTAGAAATCAAACCATTATTGCATTTCTCTTGCTCTCTGTTTTTCACAATGTGATGACAAGGCCCTTGCCAAATGCTGCCAGTTTGATACTACACTTCTGTCTTCCAAAACTGTGAGCCAACATATTTCTGTTCATTATAAACTACGCCATTGCATGTATTCTGTTACAGTAGCACAGACTAAGACCTTACTTAAGCAGTGCTTTTTCCAAATAGACACTAGGATTACTTTTTTGTCCTGTTTTTTTTCTGGCTCTTTATTTCTTTACCCTAACTTCTCATTCTTCCTACAGATTGAGATTTAGCAAACCTGTACAAAAATAAGGTTTCTTATGAAGGGGAACTGCACGCCAGTATTACTGCTAGAATTCTACTATAATAACTACTTAATAAAGAATGATACATCAGGCATAAAGTTAAATATTTACACATATTAGGATCTCATTTTAATCTTCCTAACAATCTTATGAAAAAGACACTATATTATTTTCCCTGTCTTACAGAAGAGGAGATAAAGACTTAAAACAATCAGTAATTTATGAAGGACACACAGCTATTAAGAGGTAAAGCTGGAATATGACCTCAGGTCTTCTGAATTCTATATAGTTCATTACCACTATATATGATACTTTCAGAACTCTCCAGGTATAAAAATTACACATTTTTTATAAGCTTTTATAAAAACTTTGAACAAGTACATTATAACATTAAATTATAAAAACATGCTCCTACAATGTGGTACATGACATAGATTATGACATATAACATTATATAACATACATATGTTACATGCATAACATATATATGATATGCATATATATGGTATGTATATGATATGCATATGTAATATATGTATTTGTAAATCAGGAGTCTATCTTGTTCCATTTTGCAGTAGTGGGTTTGCGCATAATGGACACTTAGTAATGTTGGTTAAACTTAACAAAGCCCCCAGTTACCAATTCCTTTCTCCTTTGTGCTTCTATTCCAGATTTTGTTCATTTGTGTTTCTCCCACAGATGCACAAGAGAGCTATATGCAGAATGTAAATATAAGATTATAAGGGAGGAAGTCTCCCCCATCTGGCAATCAGGAAATTCTACTAAAGCTTAACATTCTACAATTGTAGAGTTTTTTTTAAAGTTATATAATCCAATGCCTTCCTCTTAACTAAAAAGTGCATATTCCCCATGGCTACACAAAGCAGAAGTCCAGAGCTCCTTTCAGCACAGTATATTCATTAACCAATTGGCCCATCACCAGACACTTGGCCTCACCATTTCTGTGAGAATCACATATATATAATTGAATTTACTTTCCCCAAACTCACCCAACAAGCTAAAAATTGTAAGCTTCTACCCTTTTTATTAATATTGTCTTCAGAAACCATGCTATTGCTGACAGTGCTTTAGAACATCAATTTAGGGCCGGTGAGATGGCTCAGCGGCGTAAGCGCCTGCCTTGCAAGCACGAGGGCCCGAGTTCGACTCCCGGATCCCACATACGAAAAAGGGGCCGGTGATATCGCTCAGCGGCACGGGTGCCTGTTGGCGCATGAGGTCCTGAGGTCGACCCCCCGGTACCCACAAAAAAAAAAAAAAAAAAAAAAAAAAAAGAACATCAATTTAGAGAGAATATTCCAACAAAATATGATTCATTGGGAAGGAAAATATAAGCACTAAAAATCTTTCAGTGGTTCTCAAGTGGAACAAAATACATACTTCTCCCATTTTTGCAGATTATAATTTCTCATAAAAATCATTAACTCCTATAACTTGTATGCATTTTTGCACCTTAAAATGAAAACTCTTATTGCTAAGCCAGGGGCTAGGATTTAGAAAAGACAAAGCAGATCTATATTAGGAATTCTGCTGAATCAAAATTAACCTGAGGATACTTTTCAATTAAAAACTATCTTGACTTCAACTCTCATAACTATGAGGAATTTTTTATAAAGTTAATATATATAAAAGAATTCAACCATTAAATCTTATAAATATATATATATCTTATATATATCTTATAAATTGGCAGCCTACAGTCAGAACAGCATAAACCCAGGATTAGTTTTTCCCCACAAAATTGTTCTTGTTTGAAAATTGAATTAGCTGTCAACATTTTAAAGACTGAGTAATTTCATATAAAAATTCATATCTGGGTCTACTGAGAAACTGATCTAGCTACATGTGGCCCATATTTTTTAACTAGAGCTGGAGCTGATCTCCCACTGCAATCAAGCATGTCCTCTCCAATTTGCTACAGACCCCATCCAAAACAAACTGTTTCTCAACGAGACCAAGGGTCAGATACACACTGTTCTACCTATTTTATTCTTATAGCAGTGAGAAGAGAAAGGAAATATGAGTGTTTTTATCAAACATGATTTATTATTTTAAAAAAAAGACCAAGAGAGACTTTAATAAAAATAGGAGAAAGTATATTTGTGTAAATGAAGTCTTAATATACCTAGTATACCAAATATGTAAATAAACAAAAATTACAATGAAACTAAACTAACACAATACATTTTCTTCATTCACTTCAGAGGCCTGCACAGGGCAGACATCTGAGGTTAAAGCTCTGCTCTAGCATCAGGTTGGATGTGTATGGCTATTTCCCAACATGGAAGGAAGGATTCAAGTATATAAGGAGTAAATTTTCCATCTGATAATCTCTAAGACCAATTCTTCTGAGAGTCTACAGAAACCAAAATTACATGAGATTGGGCTGGTGAGATTGCTCAGCGGCTTGAGCGTCTGCCCGGCAAGCGCGAGGGCCCGAGTTCGACTCCCGGAACCCACATACGAAAAGGGGCCAGTGATATCGCTCAGCGGCACGGGCGCCTGCTGGCGCACGAGGTCCTGAGGTCGACCCCCTGGTACCCACAAAAAAAAAAAAAAAAAATTACATGAGATATTTGGTTCTTATAGTACTATAATTTTCCTTTATCAGTTTATTTGAAATTATATTATTTATGCTTTTCTTTAATAGTATATTATTATTGTCTCCCTATTCTGTAAGCTGCTTATAAGGAAGAACTATGTATGTTCTTCCTGCCAATTTATTTCTCCTACAGGGTAATACTAAATGACATTTGCTGAATGAATGAATACAAAGAAACATTATAAATACAAATAGACATCCCATTTGTTTTATTCAAAAGGAATTTATTAGGTTCAAAAAAAGTTAGAACTACTAATAGGAAAAGTTTACTAAAGGTTAAAAAAAAGAAAATTAGTTTTATTCAACTAGAAATCAGCAAAGATGACTAATCTGGAATTAAATTAGTAAAAATATTCACTGATGGCCCATTTACTATCAGTAGTAAAAAATAAATGTTTTTCCATGATCTCATACAGCATTATGTCAGAGAATGTCAGATGTGTGAAAAATGAAATGGGTCATTATAGTCAAATCAATGAATGTTAGGTATTGTAATAAGTTTTGCATTTGAAAGAGACTGACAAGATGCAAAAATATTAATAAATTATCAACTCTAGGATAACAGCATGATTAAGAGCTAGAGACTGGAGACTGAAACAGCTGAGTTAAAATTTTAGCTACACATTGCACTTAATGTTATAACTTTGGATAAGTGACAATCTCTCCACACATTCATTTCTTCATCTGTGAAACAGTGGCAATAACAATCTCTCTTTGATTATTGTGAAGCTGAATGAAAAAATACATCTGAAACACTCAGTACAGCATCATGATCACAAGCACTCAATTTTAGTTAGGATGATGACACAACCATGACAACAGCATCAGTGCCAACTAGCACCCTTATGCCAAAACCCTCTACTTTGCCTATAGAGAACACTGTAAATGAGAGTGTACCAGCCTGCTCAGAAAAACTCAGTTGCTTACACAACAATTTATTTTCTAGCACTTCCAGAGATTGGAAGTCCAAGATCAAGGTGCTGGCAGGCTTGTTTCTGGTGAAGCTTCCCTTCCTAGCTTGCAAATGTCATTTTATTATTGTGTCTCACATGGCGTTTTTCTCCATGCACATGCACTCCTGGTGTTTCTTCCTCTTCTTATGAGGACATCAGCACTTTGATATTGGGTATGTAACGTTTATGACCACATTTGACCTTAACTACCTCCTAAAAGGTCCTATCTCCAAGTACAGTCACATTATGTTTTCTGACTTTATCATATGAATTTAGTGGTGGTACAATTCAGGCCATAACACACAAAAGCATTTTTAAATAAATATTTGGTATTTTATATATAAAACTGTCTATATCTGCCACATTGGAAAAATAAAGGTTAAGCAAAACTTTGAATGAAATGCATATAAAATATCATAAATGTGTACCAAATACTTCCTAAACCATATATAATTAAATAACAAAATAAGAGTAATGCATGTAAATTGCCCCTGCATGCTGAAAAAACATTTCCCCTACAATACAGAATCGCAATGTGTTTACTGAATTCACTAATGGTAAAAATTGTACAGCACTAGAGATAACATGAATTGAAATTATTGTACATTACAGAATGTATTAACTATTGTATTTATGAATTTATTCAGTATTATATTCTTATCTGACAAAAATGCATCGATTATAATAACCAACTCCATTATGTACTACCAAAATAAAATAAACTTTTTTACCTGCTGAAAAACATCTGTTCCCTCATCATAGTCCACCATACTGAAAAACAGTTTGTTACAAAAAGCAGACGAATAGCGCCAGGAGTTAGCCAGTATTTGATATTCTTCATTAGCTTGCCTGAAAAGGATAATAGGGCAAAACATAAAAAAATCAGTATTCAATTATCAAATCCATTAATAAAACAAGTAATTCTAGGGCAAGAATTTTGTATTGAACTAATAATACTTGTACAGACTGCAAGCTAAATAGTTATAAAAACATTTAAAAAGGAAGAAATATTATAATGACAAAATGATATAAAACTCAAATTTTGCTATTCATAAATAGTTTTATTGTAATATAGACACAATAACTCATTTACATAACTTATAGCTGTGCTAGAACAGCAAAGTTGAGTCATTCCAGTAATAACAGCATGGAGCACAAGGGCCTGGCCTGGCCCTTTAAATAAAAAGTTTGCTAATTTTTGTTCTGGGGGATAAAAACATTTTGTGGCATTTTCTATGCATGTAAGTTAAATATTCCAATAATTCTTGGTAGAAGACACAGATAAATTTTTAAGCAATTTTAAAGAATAACTGCAATTCAGTTTTATAGAACAGCAAAAATGTAAGGTTTAAACTTGTGAATACAGTTATACTGCAAATTTATGTACTCCATTTACCTAAAAATGCCTGTATATTCAAACCTAAAAGTAAGCAAAAATTTCTGAGTTGATAAACCACCTGCCACACACTTTCCCCTGTTAATATTTATTTCTATACTGAATCCATTTTTATTGGATATTTTGCTGATTTTCCAGAGGATAATGCTTTATATTTAGATGTAAGGAGTCAGTAAAAGTAGAAAATTGGCATTACTAGGAGTATATAAACACAGTAATAAAAACGTGAAGTAACAAGTTATTGCTCAAACATTAAAAAATAAGAACACTAAGACTGTTTCTTCTTTATACTGGATCATTCTCAGGGATTTATTTCTTCCTTTACCCAAAAATGTAACTAAAAAAATAAATAGGTACAATACCACAATAACAAAAAGACTTAGTAGCATCAGCAGTAGACAAAAAATTGCAAGAAATATTTGGAAAATAGCTGGTAAAATAGTTTTGATAAAGAAAGCTACAATCTCAAGCAAATGCAGCACAGTAAGAAGCTAAGAAAAACACTAGATTCTTAAGCAGCAGACACTGGAGATAAGAAATGCAGCTAAACATAAGGGTCATAAGTAAACTTCTTTATACCAATAATAGACCCAACTTTTATACCACCCCAACTAACCCCAATGTTTAGCCTTTCTATTCTTTAATGATTAGACTATCAAAGAAATCACCATATACACAAGGAAAACCTGAGTTTTTAAAAGTGTAATTATTTTTAATTTAAAAATTAACTACAAAATATGAATTCCCAAACAAAAGCTGACTCCAGAAGAGTCAAAACATTAAAAAAAATATATGCTTAGAAAAACTAAGTGTATTTGTCAAAAACTACATAGGGTCTAAGATTTTATCATACAGCCTAAAAGCTGATCTGCTAAAATTACATGAATTCTGGTGAAAGACACAACATTGTTGGGTCAGAGACAAAGGACTTTATTACTTCCTTTTTCTTTGCATTAGCTCCCTTTGCCCCAAGTGTCAAAAGGTGCCACAAAGGACTCTTCATGGATGCCCACACACAACTGACTGCGTTACAGGAGTGGAACACTGACTTCAGAGGACTTCCTATTTTTATATTAAGTGATGAAAAGCCTATACTGTGTGTGCTGAGAGACTTCTAACTCTTTCAGGCTTTTCATGGCACACACAGCTCTGAAAAACTGCCTGGTAAAGATCAGTGAGGCCTTTGTGTGCTTGCCACACCCAGGGGGAAGATGGAGGATGCTCAGGGCCCATGACGATGGCTTCATCCAACAGCATTCCCAAATAATTAATAGTAAAGAAATAATTAAAAACCAAAAACTAATCTAGAGATATAATCCCATAAACACACTTTCAAACAGTCTAAATGCATAGGC
The DNA here is from genome assembly GCA_028451465.1 of Erethizon dorsatum. Taxonomy (NCBI): domain Eukaryota; kingdom Metazoa; phylum Chordata; class Mammalia; order Rodentia; family Erethizontidae; genus Erethizon; species Erethizon dorsatum. The sequence continues at coordinate 47,461,422 of CM051837.1, read as the reverse complement.
AACAAAAAAAGAAACAGAAGAGATTATATCAAAGTAAAAAGCTGCTACTATTCAGCAATGAAAATAAGACAGCGAAGAGACAATGTAAAGAATGTGGAAACAGTATGGAGATTCCTTAAAAACTAGAAATAAAACTAGCATATGATCCAGCTACCCACTACTGGGTTATTTGTCCAAATGAAGTGAAATCAGTATATCAAAAAGATACCTGTACTTCCATATTTATTATACCACTGTATATAACAGCCCTTATATTGTATACATTGATGGATATTATAAAAAATTGTAGTAAATAATACACAGTACAGTACTAACAGTCTTTTTTATAAAAAGGACAAAATCCTGTCATTTACAGCAATATGGATGAACTTGAGATCATAATATTGAGCAAAATAAGGCAATCACAGAAAGACAAATACCACATGGTTTCACTCATATGTAAAATATATTTTTAAAAAACCTAAACTCTTGATTCCCGGTACCAAAAAAAAAAAAAAAAAAAAGCTGAAATCAAAGAAATAGGAAGCAAAATCATAGTTACCAGATATTGGGGAGAGGAGAGTGAAGGGATGGAGAGCCACTGCTTAATGGGGACAGAGTCACAGCAAGACAGGTGGAACAAGTAGTGCTGTTCTAGTGCACAGAAAGTGATTATAATGAACAGTATTTTATCATATAGTACAAAACAGCTAGAAGAAAGGATTTTCAATGTTCTCATCACAAATACATGATAAATGTTTGAGATGATGGGCCATCTAAGTATCCTGAGTTGGATACACAACATATACATGTACCAAAACATCGCACTGTACTCTGTAAAGATGTATATGTATTATTATTTATCTAAAAAGATTTTTAAATAGCTATTCTTTTGGAGAGCAAATAGAAAACCCAACATAAAACACAAAGAAGAGGAAACATTTCTCGAGATAATACAATTAAAGGAAACCACTCAGTTTCTGAGTAAGAGGAATGAGAAAAGACCAACACCGAGAAACACTGTGGCATTTCAGAACACTATAGATAAAAGGAAGATTCGAAAGATTTTCACAGAAAGAAAATTTTTCTGATGAGGACACACAAGATCAGATTGGGCTGGTCATCAGCAACACCAGACACTGGCAGACAGAACAACACCTAGAGAGTTTTGAGGAGATATTTTTAGAATTCTATGTTGAGCCAAATAACCCAGTTTGAAAAGGAACAAGGAACAATAGCCATCACTTCCTGGTTTCCTATGGGTGCCATCTACGTGGAAATAATAATGTAGACACTGTTCATTCCTCTCAACTTACTAAATCAACCTTAGGGCACAGATACATTGTGGTTACAGTACAGAATGCAAATGCTACCAACAATGACAATATACAAGTAAAGTGAATGTGATTTGGTAGGTAAAGAAAAGGAGAGGATGTGATGGGAAGGTAGTGCTTGCTCATCCTTATGTCACAAATTCAGGAATCTAGAAACATCATCTACAGTTAATGAGCAAGAAATACAAGGATACTGTTTTCTGTTATAATACAATGAAAAGAAGAAATAAAGTCATAAAAATTACAAGGGATAAATTAAATCTTTACCTATCCTATCAAGAAAGATAAAGATCAAGCTTACTATATGAAATACTGTTGTCACATTTGGAGACACGGGGAAGAAAAGATTGAGAAAACACAAGGGAAGAATCACAGTTATCTCCGGCCCACACATCTGTAACAGGTGAGTGCACGGGCCACAGACTACAGTTCTGCTTTTTGTGCTGTTATTCTGTTTTTAAATTTCAAACAGAATATACATTTTAGATGTGATTAAAATATATATTTTAAGAAGGCTAAATATGAATGTGCTATAATCTGAGGTTATATAGCATAATTATCTTAAAGACATCATTTTACCAGAGCTTAGTACAGAAATGGATCACAGTACCCATTAGTCTAAGGCTGCAATGTGCTTAGTAGAAAACCACGCAGGATTCTTTTTAGAATATTTTAAATGGAAATGCTTACAAACACTAAGTTTTCCTGGTTAAGTAAGATTTAGTTAATTCTTAATTGTAAGTTCACTCAAATATCAAGAAGTTAAGTTAATGTTCAAGTTCTCTGCTCTTACAGAGATGATGTTTTGGTGGAGAAAAATATAATCGATAAATGAATAAAAATAATTAAACACTGATAGATACTGAGAAAAATGCACAGGATGGATGGATGACATTAAAAAATAATTGAGGATCTACTTAGATGGTGTCATCACAAGAGGCTTCTCAGATGAAGTGATGCTAATGTTCAAATCCCAAGAACCAGCAAGAGCTATCCCTGAAAAGCGCTACAATGCTGAACACTTCAGGCAGCAGGAACAGCAAGAACAAAGTCTAAAGAGGGAGGGAACTTAAGATATTGGTAAAATTGTAGCTTACATACAAAAGAGAACATGCTGTCTCCTAGAGGAATACATGCAGAACGCACAGCTTAAGCCTTTCCTCAGTGCTGTACTCCAAATTCTAAAATAGAAACAGTTAAAACCAACAGGAGGCCTAAGATCTGCTTTTATTTTTGTCAACAGAATAAAATATTAGTGGTAAATATTCATCACTGATTTTCAAAGATAATATGTATAATAACTTCACACAGTAAATTGGTATTGACACCACCTTCACATATTAAAGGCTGAAGAGAACAACACTGCTTTTAAAAAAGTATTAAAAATAGTGTTATAATTAAGAGAATATATAAGCAAAATTGCTTATATTCTAGAATATTCTAGAATATTTCCTTTAAAAAACAAATCAGTAAAAGAAAACTGGTATTTTATGAAATGAAAGTGATCCATATTAGGAAAAAGAAAATAAGCATTTTTAGATTTTTCAACATCAATCTACAATCCTTTAATGGAATGACTTCAGATGGCAACAATGTTGAATTTCTTTTCCACATACTGTTATAACCTAGCTCAGACTTACTAGAGCATATTTAGTACACATTGATCCAGTCACTAATTCAATCCACCAATCAATATTTGTATAAATAATGTGCCTGATGACGCTGGGGTAAATAATAAATGCAAAGTCCCTTATCTCAAAGAGCTGACATTGTACTGAGAGTTGAGACAGTCCTCGTACAAAGAAACATGAACTACTAGGTACTCATAAATACTCAAAGTTTAAAAAGTAAAAGCAAATGTGATAAAGACTGATGAACAGTCAAAAAGAAGAAATTCATTTTGCCTGCAAACATTCCACTTTTTCAGATTAAATTCCCCAATAACCAATTTGGAGATACTATTCGAAATCCTAAAAATGTTTCCCACCGAACAGATAATTAAGGTAACGAAGACACTCCCTGGCCACAACTTGTGTCATCCGTCTCTGCCAACATAGCAGACTCAAAGAATCTCTGCTTTATGAACCGACTACGTCTAGTCTTATGACATGTATTAAACATTTTGCTTAGAATAACTTTCCTTTCTTTCAAAGTTCACTTGAAACCATCACTTCTTTGAGTCATTTCAAATATCTATACCTACACTACTTGCTGATGCGACTGCCTAAAACAGAAATTCTCAGCTACTGTGTAGCGCTATTCACTTTATGCATGTACCTGTTCTCTTTGTTCTTACTGATTGTCCAATGGCTAAGATATGGTATAAAATAAGCACTTTAATAAAGTTTTGCTGATAGTGGTGATAAATAATACACTTTCCTTACCAATCAATATATCATAAATACCTTAAAAAATTATCACATTAGATATTCTGAATTCTGGAATCAAACTAAAAGCTCATTTACATTATGTCACTCTATTTAGGTTCTTGGGGGAAATAAACATTTTAAACCTATATCCCATGACAAATATATGCTATTTGGCAAAGGTATAGTGTTCATGACTCCAAAGGTTATAGTGACTGATCCTGTTATATCATGTTAGTAATATGCTAATTCCATATGCAAATATGGAATTCAAATCTTAATCATCAATTGTAGTCAGGGTTTGCAAGGGAAACAATACAATACAGGACACATAATTTATAGAGTTATTTTGTGATAGTCACCCAAAGAGTCATATACAAAAAGTGCAGGAAATCTGTCCACACACTAAAGACCCAAAGAATCCAGCTGAGGGCCTGGATCCTACAGCAGTGTCCTGCATGAGTCCAGCTGAAGACCTAGAGCCCACAACGTCTCATGCAAGTATATTTCACGGATCTGCGCTGGGAAGGCCCAAAGGTCAGCAGTGGAAGCTAGAAAGTCTGCATCAGCAGGATGAAGGATCTGTGCCAGCAGGCTGAGGGATCTACTCCGGAGCCAGGAAGTGACGCTCAGAGTAAGGACCAGAGCTCCCCCGAAAGTCACCACAGCCATCCTCAGCGACAACGAGGTCCCGAGCTCCTCCGACGATGAGAACAGCTAAGTTCCTATCAGGAAAGCCAGCGTGACAAGCTCCTCAAGGAGAACCGACAGCAGCAACTCTTCCTCTCCAGTTCTCCTTTTTATGCTGTTGGCAACAATCCTCAGGTGGGCCCTCCACACCCAGCAGCACGCTGATTCAGTTCAGCTGGGTGTTACAAGTTGACCACCAGTTGTCAACCCACCACATCAATGATATTTATATTCAGCATTTTATATGCTGCAATAACAAAGAAGTACACTTTAAAGTCTCAACCTTTAAGAGTCTAGTGAGAAGGAATAGAAATGTACTCTATTACATAAAACAAAATACATATATTTTTAAAAAGAACAGAATGTAGGTGCTCTGTAGAATACAGAGAGGATGAGATTATAGTAGCCTGAGGCTAAGGCTGAATGTGAAAAAATTTGCAAAATAACTGAGATTAGTCTGGAAGGACTAAAAATATAATAAGCAAGAAAGAGCAGGTAAAACACTAAGTAACAAACAGTTTTAATAGAGACTACTCAGTCTTAAATGTGTCTCACATGTTTAAGTGATAGAATATAAGCTGCATATTAGAAAACATGACTGGGATAGAAAAATAAATAGGATCCTGCCTTTATTCTGTAAACACGGAACAACTTCAAGTGTTTTTATTTAAAGAAGTGATTATGAAAAATGCTATGTAGAAACACTGTATCTACACTGAATCTAATAACCTTGTGTACAACAGATTGGAGAAACAGGAAACACATGTTTGGAATCCAGTTAATATTAAAAATAAATGTTACCATAATGGTCTAGTATGGAAAACACTGAAGATTATTAAAATATAAAGATATGCCAGGGATATACCTCAGCAGCACAGTGCCTGCCTGGCAAGCACAAGGTCATGAGTTTGATTCCCGGTTCCAAAAAATAAAAAAATAAAGTTATGACCTATTTTGTGCATATTCTCCCTTTGGAACCCAGAGGGGCAAAGCATCCAGAAAAATTCTCTAAACCATCTACTTAGGACTATCTCTAGCTTCAATAAGGAATTCTTCAGGAGCCAAAGCAAATGATATTTTCTCAACTCAGAACATTCAGAGAAAATTTAACACTGACAAAAAATCGCTTTCTTCTGTTGTATGTAATTCAGTAGCAGAACAATGAGTGAACAAATCTTTATCATTAAAAATAATTCAACGAGCTCAAGAAATATGTAATTTAATAATAAAGATGTCTACATTTGGATATCATAGTGATAAAATTCATTAGAAAAAAATGTTCCCCAATAATAAAGACCCTCTACCCCACCCTTACCCCATTATCCCTTAGGATCTCCCCATATTCCAAACTTCTTAATGCTTAATAGGGGAAAGAGGAAATTTAACAAAGTACAGACGCATGTTTCTGTCAGCTTGGACTAAGGAGCAAAGTCAGACCTTACTAGTGCTTCTCAGTATACTTCAGACCTCACCACCATTTGAAATTGGAAACTGAAAAACCACAAAGGCTCCAAATACTTAAATCAAATAATGACATTTCCAACATTATTAACCAAAAGATATTTTGTTTTGGTGGTTCATAGTAGTAGTAATGGCCTACTCTTAAGAATTTAGAGAACTCTGTAAGTTGCTCTAATACATTCACATGCAGCCTGAAGAGGGCAGTCAAGCTGCATCACAATGATCCAGGAATGCTTAAGCAATAACTGCAGGGCACTGTTCTGTTAAATCGGTTACATTAAATCTTCTCTATTTTTCATCATGGGAACAAGAAAAACACATCATAATTCAAAATCTATAATATTTATATTATAATCTTTTTAAAATTTATGTAAAACTAAAAGGGATTAACTCATTTAGAGTTGTACATATTTAATGTATTTTCCATGATGAATGTAAGTTTTATCTTTAATGCTCTTAAAGAAATGTTTTTTTAAAGTGTGATTTTTCTTTTTAATATTAATTAAACTTCATATCAGGTAACAGATTAATAGAAAACTCCCCGCATATAACTTTTTAATAATATATTTATGATGAATTACATATTCAAAAGTATGTCTTCATAAAACCACAAATGAAAGAAATTTTATATATAGTGATATACACAGATCTGAAGTGAGCAGAAGACTGGCTGATTAAGGTTCCAATGCCTTGTGGGTGCTGGTAAATAGTAGTCTGCATAAAGATTTTAACAAGGTTGTTTCTCTGGTTGTGTTATATACGCCCATAACCAACCTGAATGTAGTGAAATACATTAAATAGCTCCAATGCCACTGAAAACTGAGGAATCGACAGCCCACTGCCATACTGTAACTGACTACCTAATTCACTACTGACTGGTAAATAAAGAGATAATGTCTATTAGAAGACTATGTTGCTGATGTACCCATTTTTTTCCTTACCAGACATCAGTACATAATTTTTCTTGAAAACAAGCCTAACACAGATTTGTGATTCAAATACATACACTGAAGCAAGATGTATATGAACATAAAATATATTGAACTATACATAGCATATGCACAGTTGAGTAAAAAAACAGGGAAATGCTTAAATATGGAAGTTCAAGATAAGTGGCATACAAAGTAATAAAGAAACAATTTATCCATTGTTCACTTAAGTTTTTTTTAATCTACTCTATATGCATACTATAGTATATAGTATGTATTGGATAAATATTTGTGGAACTACTGATAAAGATTAATAGATGACTGAATCAACAGATGAGTTAATTCAATGTTGTGAAGGAGTCAGACATAGGCACTTGCCTCAAGACACTTCAGTCCATTACAGATACACTTAATATATTAAATAACACAAAACAGATGAACAAATGCAAAACAATTTAAATATTTTTAGAGTAACTATAATATTTAAAACATTTATTGAATATATAAATTAATTAGAAAATCTGATAAATGAAAATTAGAAAAACAATTAATTCACACTTCAAATTCTGCACAGTTCCCCCAAGAAGTCTATGATTTAGCTTCAAGCTCAAGAAGAGAGTATATCTAGACTTTAAGGAACTTTGCTATAATAAATCAAGAAGGCAAACAGAAAGTTAAAGAAACTGTGTCCCAAGATATGGAGACTATTTGTTTCCTATTCAGTGAGAATATCACCATCATCAATAACATGTATTGAAGTTTAGGGTATTCGGGGATCCTTTTATGTACGATGTCTAAAGTTCATTTTTAAAACATTTTTCATCAAACATTTTTTGGATAAGACTTTTTCTTACATATTGATAAATTACAAATTACAGTTTATATATACATATGGGGTACAAAAAATACAAATGGAATGATTAACATATCCATCAACTCAAATTAGACTAGTTTTTGAAGCAGTTTTAGGTTCATAGCAAAACTGAGAGGACAGTATAGAAATTCATATCATCTTTTTTTTTTTTTTGATGGGTACCAAGAGTCGACCTCAAGACCTCGTGCTTGCCAGCAAGTGCTTGTGCCACTGAGTGATATCACTGGCCATTTTTTTCCTTTATGTGGGTTCCGGGAGTTGAACTCAGGACCTCGTGCTTGCCAGGCAGGCGCTTATGCCACTGAGCTATCTCAAAATAGCGGTTAAACAGGTAGACATTTGATTATATGCATTACATATGTGCTATATTAAGCTGATCTATCTTGTGATATTATAAAATCCCATTTCATGCAACTTTCTTATGCAATAATATTGTTCCAGACAGCTCTAATTTTTTTACTGGATTGCTAGATCACCATAGTAATGTCTTACGCTAAACAATCCAGGAATATTCTTGGAGTTTTCTTTTCCTCCAGTTTTACTAAGGTATAACTGACTACAAAAAGTGGATTTAAGTAACATATATAATCTGTACAATTTGGCGAGTTTAGATGCATGTATATACTCCTGTTACCATCACCATAATTAAGAAAATAAATATTTCCATCACTTTGAAAAGTTCCCTTGTGTCCCTTTGTTATTTTCTGTTTCTGTTTGGCATAGCTTTTAGTTATGGCTTTATGATAAAGGCACTAGTTTTATTCCCATTTCAGATGAGCAATATGAAAGCAATGAAGTTCAGCAACTTGTCCATGTCCCATGGCCAGGCATTAGTGGGCCAAGAGGGATTCAATCTCAGTAAGAGAGGTGATGACCTCACTTGTGGCTATAAAGATACAGCTATATGCCTGCCTGGCAAGCGCGAGGGCCCGAGTTCGACTCCCGGAATCCATGTACGAAAAAAGGGCCACTGATATCGCTCAGAGGAACAGGCGTCTGCTGGCGCGCGAGGTCCTGAGGTTGACCCCCAGTACCCACAAAAAAAAAATAAATAAATAAATAAATAAAGATACAGCTATAAACTCCATTCTCAATTCTCAATTTTAAACCCAATCTACCAACTTCAAAAATCAATCTGAGATTTTTTTATAATTACAAATTCCTTGCAGAAATATCATGGTAAATTAGAGTTTTCTAAGAATGAGTTTCAGGAATATGTGTTTTACCCAGCTTTCCAAGTACCATTTATACACATAGAAGTAAAGAATGCTAGGGGAATTAAAATAAAATGAATATTTTTCAGGAACTAATTCATTTGATACAGTAGTAGATTTTATTCACCAATGTCAAAGGCATTCATTTATATTTAAAAGAAAAATAATGTATGAAATATTTATAAAACTAATAACACTTCCAAATAATGTAATACTGCTCTTATTACCATATAGCCAAATACAAAGGACACCGTCAGCATTTGAATTCTGAAAAATCTGGACTTGAATATTAGCTTTGTACTTCATAATATATAAACTTGGCAATGTTATACATTTTATCTTCCCCTTTTTAGCATGACAACATTCTTCCTCTTGAGGCTTGTCTTGAGGTTAAAAACATGAAGCATGTCAAATTTATAGTAAATGACAAAGAGTTACACAAGTCTTAGTATGCCCAGAAACTAGCTTAAAATGTACAAATTATGTGCATTTTCAAATCTCATCATCCCCTCTAACTCTCTGCACCAGGCCCCAAAGTTTTCTTTAATTACCCTCAATACACTAGACTTAGCCTTTTTTTTTTTTTTTTAAATGTGGGTACCAGGAGTCAACTCAGGACCTTGCGCTTGCCAGGCAGGCGCTTGTGCCGCTGAGCTATCTCACCGGCCCGCTAGACTCAGTCTTGATATTGAATTTTTGATATGCTCTTTTTTCCTTCTCCTAAACTAACTCTCAATAGCTAGAGCACACACTATACACAACACATATAATACACTGGAAACAATATCACACAGCCAAGTGCATTCCGTGCATGGGAGCGGATAAACATGCCTCATGAATTTCTTGTCATACGGTAGATCTTAATACCTCAATTATCACTTTCCAAAATAAGCTTTCTTTGAACATCCAAATTAGCAGATAATACAAAGGTTTTCTCATAAATCTGTATGCTTTTCCTTCATGGCATTTATAAGTTTGGTAACTGTAAGCTTAAAAACTATGTAATGAGAATTATGCCCAAAACTTTAATTCCATTCTGATATCAGTGATAACTGCAGTCAAATCACTTTGTTAACCATTACCTTCCTAGTTTCCACCACAATACCTATACATAGCGACTGTTCCATAAATATTAGTTCAAAAAATAAATTAGATGTCAACAATATAATATTATATAATCATGGTAGTATTCAATTCTATGGTAAAAACCCATAAGTTCATAGAATTAAGTTTCTTTTTGTCCCCAATTCTATTTAAGGGTCTGGGGAAGGAACCCTTATTTTATAGACTTTATAAATTAGAATTTAAAAACTATAATGAATATTAAATATGTAACTTCTTGCCAAGAGCATTGAGAAACAGTTTAAAAACATTAGAAGTTTCTGTTCTGGGGGTCTTCAATATGATCCACAGGTTTGGTGATTCCTTACAAGGGCTCACAGAATCAGCAAATAGTCACATTCATGGTTAAGATTTATTCCAGAGAAAGGATACAAAGCAAAATCAGCAAAGAAAAAAGGTGCTCATAGCAAAGTCCAAAAGAAACTAGATGCAAGCTCCCCAGAGTGATTTCCTGTCAAGTCACAAAGGACTTACTTGATTCTCTTAGGAAAGAATTGTAAAAACACGTGGGAAGTGTTGTCTACCAAGGAGGTTCATTAAAGATTCAGTGCTCCACGAGGGCAGGTCATGTAGTCATCCCCTGTCTGCTACATAACGAAGTTCCAGACTCCCAGGAGGAAAGCACACACAGTATTCAACATCAGCCACAACGCTGCACAGCAGTTTAGGAAGAGTGAGCCACCAGTTAGGATGACTAGTGGGACTAGCTCCAAAGTCCTCACTCCCATACACGGACCAACTTCGAGAGCTGGCCTTTGTAAGGATAGCAATTTTGGGCCTGCTGTGTTAAGTCTTTCTGCACGAGTTCATTAAAATCGCTATCTTCTGATAAATAAATGGTGTAAGTCAACTTTGTCAATGTATTTTGCTGACAAGGTATCAATCTACCACAGTCAAGGAACATATCTGAGGCAGTTTACTTAAAAATGTATTGGATTATATCAAATCATACTCATGAGACCAAGATTACTATGCATTTAAGAGAAACTATCTAGGAACTCAGGTCACAACTATGGAAAATAATAAATCTCATTTAATATCTAAAATGACTTTCATACACTAAAATTATAAAAACTAAGAGTAAATGCTTAACAATAACATGAATATTAAGTTTAACTTATTAACATGAATTCATATAAATATTTCTAGCTTTAGAGATAAAAATGTTGAAATTTTGATCTTTACTTTGAATGCTTGAGAGTAGCTATGAAGACTAATAAATCTGTATCATTTCAGTTATAATCTTCACTAATAGAGTACAGCATTTTTTAATTTATTGGTCCATTTTAGGTATACATAATGATCACATTCATCATAGAGAATTTGTAAATTTGTACCTGTACATGATATATCTTGATTCTTTTTTTTCCCATTCCCCTACCCTCTCTTCAACCCCTCTTCCTGTCCTTATATACAAAAGCTTTGTTTCCATTTTTTCCTTTTCTCGTTTTTTTTTCTTTTCCCTTCCTTCCTTCCCCCCTCCCTAGTTCCCCTTCCCATTTGAACATTTTTTTTCCTATAGTGGCACAGTTGATAATAGCTAAATCTTAGAAACAGCCCAAATGTTCATCAACCAATGAATGGATAAAGATGTTGTTTTTGTTTTTATACAATGGAGAGCTACTCAGCCATAAAGAAGGATAAACTGGAGACATTTCTAGGTAAATGAATGGACCTTGAGACCACTCTTAAATAAATCAGAGAAACCGACAGTGTAAATAAGGACCAAAATGTATAATAGATATTGTGAAATAGCAAGTACAGCATTTTTAGATTAAAAAAACATTATTTTTTACCCTATTTATTTTATAATTATGTAACAAAAAGCTTTTTAATAAGTTTTTTTACCAATATAAAAACATTCCCATTCACTTCCTTCAATAAAATGTAGTAAGCACACAGAGAGTAAAAGCCCTGAACTTTTTGTGATCTAACAACAATGCATCATTCATTATCAATGCCGCAATAATATTTGATTATACCCCAGGAACTAATTTACTTATGGTCAGATTACAAATTTACCAACTAAAAATATGATACCTAGAAAATGACTGATTTCCTATAAAATAATTACAACCAACAATTTAAAAGCCACTTAGTTCTACAAGAAAACAAGCGAATCTTTCCTTGCCAACATAATGAGGAACAAAGAGACTCTTGCAAAATGTAAACATGCCCAAAAGTGAGGAAATAAACACCTGCCACCTTAGAAACAAACCCCAGACAGCTAGTAAGGTGGAAATGGTAGGAAAAAAGATTCCTAACAAGGTGAAAAAACAGGGAAAAATCACCTCAAGAAAAAGAGGATTTCACCAAATATTGCAACATACTGAGAAAAAGTAAAAGATTTAGTAGATAAGTAACAGTGGCCATTGGACAATGTAAAGTAAGAAACTTGTAAGTATACATACACACTCATAAAATACAATACAATACAATACAGTACCTGGGAATAATTTAACCAAGGAAATGATTAAATGATATCTACAGGGCCGGTGAGATGGCTCAGCGGCTTAAGCGCCTGCCCGGCAAGCGCAAGGGCCCGAGTTCGACTCCCGGATCCCACATACGAAAAAAGGGGCCGGTGATATCGCTCAGAGGCACGGGCGCCTGCTGGTGCGCGAGGTCCTGAGGTCGACCCCCCGGTACCCACAAAAAAAAAAAAAAAAAAAAAAAAAAAAAATGATATCTACAATGAAAATTACACTGATGAAAAAAACTGAAAAGAAAACAAAAACACAGAATGGCATTCCAAGGGCATGGGTTGGAAGAATTAATACAGTTAAATGTCCAAACTATCCAAAGCTATTTAGATTCAGTGGAATCCCCCATCAAAATACTACTGGCATTTTTCACAGAAATAGAAAAAGTAATCCTAAAATTCATATGGAATCATAAAAGACCCCCAAATAGCCAAAGCAATCTTAACCAAAAGGAACAAAGATAGAGATATCACACTTCCTGACTCTAAAATACACTACAAATCTCACCGTGGCAGGCTAGGGGCAGCAGCACTCATGAGAAGCTCAGATGTTCACAAACGCCTGTGGGTATGTGGATTGGGGGTGGGGGGGCAGACAAAAAAAGGAAACCACGGGAAGACAACCTGCAGGAGAAGCCCATCTGATGAGATCCAGCAAAAGAGATGTTTAGAATTAGAAAGGCTACTTCTGAATCCAGGCACTACCGTAAATACAGCCCTGGTCAGGCGAACATACCATCTTAGGAAAAGTTCAAATGCCCCTAAGGGAAAAAGCCAGTGCAGCAGCTCTGCCTACTGACAACAGATTCCCAGCCTAGCAGCCACCACTCAGGGCTCATGTGTCCTCTCCTCCCACGGAAGATGGAGCCCAGAGATTGAGCTGTTTGAGCTATTTGAGCTCTGTGCCCATGTAAGCTGCCTCCTGAAACCCCCAAATGCTACTGAATTCCACACAGAAGGACTCTTCCTCTGAGCCCTAGAGGCCACTGAATTGGCACCTGCAAAACCCACTGTGAAGCTGAACAGTAGGGATGCACAATCACTGAGGATGGAGAAACAACAAATCAAGCCTGTGGAGATTATTTCCTGCCCCGTCCCCTGAAACCAAGGTCAGACATAAACAGGCAAGAAGGAGTATTGCTTTAACCCTGGAGGAGAGGCCGGGGATACAGCTCAGCGGCACAGTGCCTGCCAGGCAAAAGCGAGGTCCTGAGTTCGATTCCTGGTACAAAAAAAAAAAAAACCCTGGAGGAAAATGGGCAGAGAAGAGCCAACAGAGAACAGTGTACCAGGGCAGGGCGACTGCTGCTGACCTGACCACAAGACGACTGAAGCTGCCAGCCTGATAAATGCAAGCAGAGAGAGGTGAACCAGGTGGAACGAACAGCAGAGCTGTGGCAGAAACTCGGGGGAACCTGAAGTTGGTACCTGTCAGTGCCATGAGCGCTAGTAACCCATGCCCAAGCTCTGCATCTTTTGTGTGATTTTTGTCACTGTATGTGTGTCTGTGTGTGTGTGTGTGATTATAGCTATGTGTATAAGTTTTCTAGTGATCCTGGTAAATTATCCCATGTAGTTAAGTCACATATGTACTCACTTCAAAGGTTATTTCTGGGCATTATCTAACCTTGCTCAACTGTGAGCTCAATAGTGGCACACAATCTCCCTATTTCTCCGGTCATCGACAACCTCATCCTTTTTTTAACCTTCCTTATTTTCTTCCACATCTCTTCTCTCAGTTCCTCCCCCTTAGACTGTTTTCTCTTTCCTGGTTCTCTTTTTCTTTTCTTCCCTCTCCCTTTCCATCTGTTCCTCTCTTATATATACAAACTATTAAGATTAGTCTACTATAATATCTTAACATCTCCAATTAGGTTCTCTTCATCAAGGGCTGTTTCATAGCATTTCTAAAATTAGTAAATCTGTTAGGTTATAAATTGGACGCAATCTCCCTGTATCCTCTTTCACTATCCACTTAGAAGTCCTTCCCCCCATTTTCTTCCCTCACTTCCCCTCTCACATAGACAAGTGTTCCCACGCTCCTCCTTTTTTTACATATATAAAAACTTAACTTCTCCGTTTTTTAGAAAGTATGTGAGGTACATATATTCATGAAAACTGTATGAGCATTACTTACTGTTTTTGTTTCCACTGACCTGACAGGGTCTCCTTCACCAAAGGTCACTGAATAAGTTTTCTAACAGGATTTCTGCTAATTTACATATTGTATACAATTGCCATAAAACTGTCCTTTTTACTTAATCCCTCTCTTTACTCCTTTTCCTCCAGTCCACATAGATCCTCTCAAAACTCCTCCACTTTCCCCCTCCATTGTAGGTATAAAAATATCAAAATAATGTTTCCTTGTCTGTTTTTATTTTCCTATTTTTCTCTATCTTTTCAATCCTTTTTTCTTTTATCATTTGTTACCTCCAAGACCCTTCTCTACTATTACTATTCCTTTGTATTTCCAGATAACTAAAAGAGTAGAAAACTTGTTAAACAAGATTTAAACTATATATTGGTTCTTTGGGTGTTGATATTACCACTAGTTGTTCTCCCCTTTCAAAGCACTGTTAGGGATCTCTTCTATAGTCACAGAGCTTTCGGGCCCAACTGATGTACAACATTCAATAACACAACAACAAAATCACAAAAATCATGAAAAAACAGGCAATAAAATGCTTCAAAAATTGCATAACTTCCCAAAAACTGATCTCACGGGCAATGAAGTGGAGAAGTGTCAAGCAAAGAACTCAAAAACTAAATGGTTAAAATGTTTGAAGAGGTCAAAGGAGAAAATAACTAAGCAAATGTATTCAATAAGTTCAAAGAATATGTAAATAAACATATAAAGGATTTAATTAATAAGATGTTCAATGAGTTTAAAGAAGAACAGGTGACTGAATTAAAGAAAATGCAGGATATGAAAGCCCACCTTAGTAAAGAATTAGAAGTTATGAAAAAGAATCAAGTAGAAATCCTCAGAATGAGAAACAAGTGAAAGCCATGCCAGTAGACACAACCAATCGGAAGACAGAGAATCAGAACAAGAGGATAAGAATGATATGGCAGATCATTTACTCAGTGTTGCAGTCACGGTTTGCAAGGGAAACAACACAGGTCACATAATTTATACGATTATTTTATAATATTCACCCAAAGAGTCAAATGCAAAACAGTGTGGGAGATCAGTCCACACACTAAAGACCCAAAGAATCCAACTGAAGGCCTGGATCCCACAGCAATGTCCTGCACGGGTCCAGCTGAAGACCTAGCACCAATGGCAATGCCCTCCATGAGTCCAGCTGGAGGCCTAGAGCCCACGACAATGTCTCATGCAAGTCTGTATCAATGATCTGCACTGAGAAGGCCCAAAGGTCAGTGGTGAAACTAGAAAGTCTGCGCCAACGGGGTGAAAAATCTGTGCCAGCAGCTGAGGGAGCTGCACTGGAGCCAGGAAGTGATGCTGGAGGTAAGGACCAGAGCTCCCCTGAAAAGAACCACAGCCATCCTCAGCAACAGTGAGGACCCAAGCGCCTCCAACAATGAGAACAGCCAAGTTCATACCAGGAAAGCCAGCGCAACAAGCTTCTCCAAGAGAATCAACAGCACACCCTCTTCCCCTCTAGTGCTCTTTTTATGCTATTGGCAACTATTCTCAGCTGGGCCTCCCACAGCCAGCACCAGGCTGATTCAGTTCAGCTGGGTGTTACAAGCTGACCATTAGTTAATCCACCACACTCAGAGACACTCTGAACAACACATGAAAAGATTGATTCAAGAGCTCCCAGATGACTACAAAAGAACAAACCTAAGAAGTATACAACTCAAGGAAGGGCTGGAGAAGGAAACTAAAGGTATAAAAAATATTACTGAAACCACCACAGAAAACTTTCCAAATCTATACACTGAAATGCGTATCGGGCAAAGGCGGCATATGGAACCCCAAACAGAAGACCAGAAAAGAACTTCTCCATGACACATTATAGTCAAAATCCCAGAAATCCAGAGCAAAGCAAGAATACTAAAAGCCATTAGAGAAAAATGTCAAGTAACTTATAAAAGCAAGCATATTAGAATGATAACAGATTCCTTGAAGCAAACGTCAAAGGTCACAAGAGCTTGAAGTTTCTCACACCCCCTTCCCCCAAAAATCTGCCAATTCAAAACATTATATTCTGCAAAATTATCTTTCAAAATTTTACAGAAATAAAAGCTTTAAACAACAAAGAGACTCTAAAGAAATTCATGACTACCAAACCAACACTGCAGAAAATACTCAAGGAATATTTAATCAGAGACAGTAAGAACATATCACCAAAGAGCCCAAAGGAAAAAAATCCATATAACTAGGAGAGTTGTTAAAAGCAAAGTAGAAAAAAAAATCAGCAATGAAAATATAGGGCCGGTGAGATGGCTCAGCGGCGTAAGCGCCTGCCTTGCAAGCGCGAGGGCCCGAGTTCGACTCCCGGATCCCACATACGAAAAAGGGGCCGGTGATATCGCTCAGCGGCACGGGTGCCTGTTGGCGTGCGAGGTCTTGAGGTCGACCCCCCGGTACCCACAAAAAAAAAAAAAAAGAAAAGAAAAGAAAATATAATAGTGACAGGAATCAGTAAATACCAGTCAATGGTAATGCTTGATGTAAATGTCTTAACTCCTAAATCAAAAAACACACTAGCAAAAGGGATCAAAAAACAAAACCCATTTGTATGTTGCCAGCAAGAGATACTCCTCATCCACTGAGAAACACACAAGATGAAAGTTAAAGAATGGAAAATAATACTCCACACAACCCAAGCCCAAAAGCAATCAGGACTGGCTATTCTAAATTATGACAAAGTGGACTTTAAAGTAAACTGATCAGAAAAAATAAAGTCACTAAACTTCAATAGGAAAAGATAACCATTATAAATATGTACGCACCAATGTCAGCACTCCCAATTTCATAAAATAAAGTCTTCTTGACATAAAAGGACAAATAGAAACAAAAACAATCATACTAGACGACTTCAATATCCCACTCTCACAAATAGGTCAATCAAGCAAAAACTCAACCAAAAAATATTAGAAGTAAACATGTCATTGAACAAATACAACAGATATATAGAAAGTATTTCATTCAATACCAGCAGAATACATATTCTTCTCCAATGCCCACAGAACATTTCTTCAAAATAGATCATATCTTAGGCTATAAAGAATGCTTAAATAAATACAAAATAGTTGGAATAAACTCCTGTGTACTCTCAGATCATCACAATGAAATGAAAATTGAAGTCAACAGCAAAAGTAACTACATGAACACATGGAAATTAAATAATACATTCCCTAAAAATCAACAGGTCACAGCAGAAATCAGAGAAGAAATTAAAAATTTCCTAGAATCAAATGACAGTGGCAGTACAGTACACCAAACCTGGAGGACACAATGAAAGCAGCTCTAACAGTAAAGTTTATAGCTGTAGCTGCCCACACTAGGAAAAAGAGAGCATTACCAACAGATAACTGAAAGATACATGTCCTGGTCCATGAAGAAAGAGCATAACCCAAACGCAAAACTTCTAGAGTAAAATAAAATACACAGATTAGAGTGGAAATCAATAAAACTGAAAGTTAAAAAATACAAAGATTCAATGAATCTTTGAAAAGATAAAGAGCAATTAAAAAAATGAAAGAACAGACCTATATCAATGCAATTAAAAGTGAAGATGATGTCAGACAAAAATATTAAATGCTGAAGAGGATATCGAGAAGGGTAATTTTTATACGCTGTTGATGAAACTGTTGATAAATTATTACAGCAATTATGGTAAACAGCATGGAGTTTCCTCAAAAAGACAAAAAAAAAAAAAGACAAAAAAAAAAAGTAAAGACAGAACAACTGTATGATACAGCTGTCCCACACCTGGATATATACCCAAAGGAAATAAAGCCTGTATACCAGAGAGATTATCTCCACTGCCATGTATATTACATCACTGTTCACAATAGCCAACAAACAGAATCATCTGAGGTATCCACAGATGAATGAATGCATAAAAATATATTTATACACAGAGACTACCAAAAAATGTATACACGCTTCAGGAAAAGAAATATAGTATGCTGTTTTATTCAACAGATGGTGTTACCTCGTATGTTTTTTTCAACAGATGCGGCCAAGGGGATGTCATATAGCACAGAAAACCCACTACACTGCTGGTCTCTTTCCCTACAGAGTAAACAGGGCTGGGGGATGATGTGTGAATGGCATGAGAGTTTTCCAGTCTTTGACCAAGTGAAATATCTTATTCAGGTAGATAAGCAAATTAGAGACTCTTAAAAGTAAAAGTCACAGAGAAATTTTACCTAAACAATGAAGTAAGGAAAATGGGTTTTAGACCCCAAACCACTTATTAAGTGACGTACAGGATAATTTTATCTATACATGGTTTTGTGGTTTGTGTCTAGATGTCCCCCCAAAGCCTCATGCAGTCATGGGGATGGGTTTCTAGAGTTTGTGATTCAATGCGGAAATTATGGGTGTGAGTGCTACACCAGCCCTGGGGTGGGTAGCCTGCATTCAATATAAGGGAGGGAAAGAGGCTTGCTCTCTCTCTCCTCCCCTTTTTGCTCTTGTTGCTTTTGCTGTCTTCTACAACCATGAACAGTTACCCCTCTGCCATGAGCCACCCTGCCTTGGACCCAGCAGATTATGGACTGAAACCTCCACAAACTGAGCTAAATAAACCTTTCCTTCCTTAATTTTGGGCGTCAAGTATTTTGTCTCAGCAAGGAGCGAAAAGTAACTAACACACATGGTTTTCACCTTTTCTGATAATTTCGAATCTAATCTTGTGAGAGATGTGACTTCACTGTAATGAAACAAAGGGCTGATGAGCATTTTTCCAGATCGTTTTGGCTGCAATGTTCAACACTTCACTCCCTGTTATGCGACGCTGCCCTGAATAAAAGTGTTCATGACCTTATGAATTAAGGAAATGCTGGCTGATGGATCCTTATTCTACAAAACTAATAATCATGGTTGAGAACACAAAGCAAGATACAAATTACAGTTCACAGGGCAAGGAAAATGATTAATACAGGCACTTAAGTGAAGTATTAAACTCTAGTAGCTCTAATGCCAACCGTGACAGGCATTAGCTTTGTGACCTCATAAATTACATAACCTCTCAGCTTCAAGTTTCTCATCTATAAAATCTATTTTTTCAGATCTCTCTTTCAGAGTAATGATAATTACATGAATGTATGTGTATACACGTATGTATATACAGTATATGAATTAACTATGGGCTACCAATGGTTTACAAATAGCAAATGATTTTATTCAGTTCAGGGAAGAATGATATTAGCAGTTAACATCTAGTATATAAATGCAATACATTATTCGCTATCTTTTTTGAAAAATCTTTGTCATTTACTATTTTTTTCATTTATTGGGAGTCCAATAACATATTAATCACTAACATATCACTAAATTTTTGTTATACATGCAATTGCCTCATTCTAGCTTTTTATTTTCTTTCGACTTGATTTCTTCCTTAAATGTATACCCATAGTAATACCCTTAAAAGAGGATACTTGTTCATAGAATTTGTAGTAAATTCTGGGTAAGTAACATTCTAGAGAATACATCTAAAAGATTTTTCAATTGTGAGGAATATTTTGTACAGTATAATCTGATAAAGGAAGTTTGGAGTTAAAAAAGAGAGGTGGGAGTTATACTGAGTAGTCGTAATTAACATTACTTGGCCAAGGATTTTCATGTTAGCACTGATGGAGGTGAGAACTGAATTCTGAAAGCGGCAAATAAACTGACTGTGTGAAGGAAGAGCAGAATGATTTGCTAAAAGGACTTACAAGAAGGCCAGAGGCTCATTCACCAGGCTTTCAGAAAAGAAATGCAACTGGGGAATCTAAGTATGAATTAACTGTAGAAGGAAATTTCAATTTTTCTTAAAGAAAAGGCAGAAAAGTCTCACAAAGGGAGGCACAAGATTTTTTCAAAGATTCTAAAGATTATACAAGATTATGGTAATGGTACACTAATGATTAAAAAATCACTGACACAGAAAGATCCAGGAAAACTAAGTCATGTGGGGAAAAATAAAAAAAGATGGCTGCTAATGACATGTTTTCCTCAATGTATCTACAACTCCCTTTGAGGCTTAATTTAAAATACAGGTATATAATGAGAAGATTTTTTCTTGAAACTCTTTACTTTTTTATCTTGACAACTTGAGATCTCTTTGATCTACTCTGCCTACTATCATATGGGTCCCACTCAATACTTTCTTGGCCCAGTGACAACAGATCTCAAGACCATTACTCAATCACAACTATTTAATGGATCTTCCTTTAAAATTTATAAAATGCTATAACATAAATTCATCATTTCATCTAATGAATTCCAAGGCATCCTTTTATCAGCTAGATTATTCCTCTCCAGTGCCAATATCATCTGAGTAATTTATTTATTTATTTTTTTTTTCGTGGGTACCGGGGGTCGACCTCAGGACCTCGCGCGCCAGCAGGCGCCCATGCCGCTGAGCGATATCACCGGCCCTTTTTCGTATGTGGGTTCCGGGAGTCGAACTCGGGCCCTTGCGCTTGCCAGGCAGGCGCTTACGTCGCTGAGCCATCTCACCGGCCCCTCATCTGAGTAATTTAAACATACAAATTTATAATCTAGCCATTACCAATCTCATAATTCCCCAAATTTCTTTATGCCATCAAAAGGCATCCTCATGCTTAAACAATGTACTCATTTAACAAATAACCCCTTATAACAGCTTACTAACTTTAAACCCCACCCTAATTCTACACAAAACCTGTTCCTTAACCTTGTGAATATCTAGCTTACTGTATCATACGTAATTTGTCAACTTTCTCCAGCTTCAAAAGGATCCTCAATGTTACTTGGCATCCCATTAGAAAAGCCTTACATTCCCTTGGCTCCTCGATTTCTTCTAAAATGTAAGTTTCAATAAATAAAAAATAAATAAATAAATAAAGGTTCTTATGAGCCAGGTAAAATTTAAAAATTAAGAGTCTATATTTAATGATTCATTTAACAAAATAAGAAACCAAGTAAAATACTACCCAAAGGTTATGATTGATTTCCTAAAATATGTATGGTATTATAAAATTTCAGAAGATAGTTAGGAAGTACATTTTTTTTTTCATTGGTGGAAACTATACTGCTATATCAAAATGTCTTTTAAGCTGGTAATTTTATCTCAGCATAACACTACAGCATGTGTAAGGTATATATACTCTATATGTGTGGTAGCCCAATGCTTACAACAGTGTTCAAAGCCTACTTGGAACTGGTCCTCAAATATGATAGGAGAATTCAGAATTATCTAAAGTACTGTTTATTTCAAGTATTTTTATCTCTATCTTCTCACCAATGTCTAGTCATACCCCATCTTATTATAATAAGATCCTTCTTGAAAAAATTTAGAACACTGCAAGTTAGTGTAAAATTGATTTTTCATTAATCTGAGTTCCAAATAACCTTAGTTTCCACAAAAGCTCAAAATTATTTAAAGGCCTAAATTGACTCTACAATGCATATACAATATGTGAAGTCCAGTCATAACATAAATGTATTCCTCAAAAGAAAGTGTTCAGTAAAGAAGAAACAGACAATCTACACTGTCCTTAAACATGGAGAAAAAGAAATATATAACTTTAAAACTCCTGAGGAAGAAATGTCCAGGCATGGATGATTTCACTGGAGAATTCTACCGAGCAATCAAAGAAGAATTAACATTAATTTCACACAATCTCTTTAAAGTGTAAAAACAGGAAAATATTCCCTAGTTCATTTTATCAATATTATCCTGATACCAAAACTAGAACACAAAAATAAAAACTGAAAACTACAGATCTGTATTTATTGTGAACTTAGATACAAAATTCTTCAAACAAACACTAGCAAGTAAACTCAGGAAAACAAATATCCAATTAGAAATGGGCAAAAGACAAAAACAAATATTTCATAAAGGGGTGATAAATAAGCACATGAAAAGTTGTTTAACAAAATTAATAAGCATATGAAAAGAGCTTCAACACCACTAGCCATTCAGAGAATGTTCTTAGTTTTATTTGTACAAGGTTGGGTATCGTTTTTCTGAAATGCTTTGGAGTTAGAAGTGTTTTGGGCCAGGTGTCTTGGTGCACACCTGTAATCCCAGCACTCAGGAGGCTGAGACAGGAGGACTGCCACAAATTCCAGGCCAGTGTGGGCTACATAGTGAGTTCAAGGCCAGCATGAACTGCATAGTGAGACCCTGACTCAAAAAAAAGAAAAAAAAAGAAAAAAAAAAAAAGAAGTGTTTTGGATTTCAAACTTTTTCCAGATTTTGGAATATTTGGAATATATATATATATATATATATATATATATAGAGAGAGAGAGAGAGAGAGAGAGAGAGATGGCTTGGAGATAAGAATCAAATCTAAATATGAAATTCATTTATGTTCCATACATATCTTATACACACACCCTGACAGTAATTGGAAATGATATTTTTGGTGTGCCTGCATTTTGACTATGACCTGGCACATGATGCCAATGTGGAACTTTCTACTGTAGCATCACATCAGTGCTCAGAGTTTAAAATTTGAGAACATTTTGGATTTCAGATTTCAGATTAGAGATGCTCAACCTATAATAGAAATAACACAAATATTCTTTAACAGATGAATGCTTAAATAAACTACAGAACATCCATGCCACAGAATACTAGTCATAAAAAGAATGAACTGCTGATAAATACAACCACTTACATAGATTTCAAGAGAACAGGGTAAGTAATAAAAAACCAAACCCAAAAGGTCATATATTGTATGATTCCATTTTCATAACATCTTGAAAAAATAGAATTATAGAAATGGAAAACAGATTAGTGATGGAAGAGGGGGTATGCACACCACCATCCCAGTGATGCGAGTGTCCTGTATCTTTACTTAGCAATGTCGATGCCTGCTCCTGCTATTGTATCATAGAAACTAGGGAAAAGATACACAGGATTTCTCTGTATTTTTTCTCACAATTATCTCAAACCAAAAAGTTTAATTGAAAAGTATTTGTTACATGTATATTTCCACTTGACCAAAATTTTCATTAGTTTCTTCATCCTGAAAAATGTTTTTCATTCATTTCAGATTGTTCACTCCTATAGCCTCAGAAGAAGTTTCTAATCATCGAGGCTATCAAAAAGTAAATAGGAAAAGCAAGTCTTCTCTATTAGAAAGTTAAAACAAAGTATACTTAAGGTAGCCACTTCACTGACCATAGACCGGTGACCTACAAGGCTACACACAGGACACAAAGATGATGATTTTAAAGAGTGTGTATGGAACAGGTCAATATTTTACATGTCCAGATAAAAGATTACCTACTATTTTCTAGAACATACTGACTTGAACCTACTTTTAAATACACATAGTAACATTTTACAACACTAAAGAACTGTTTAATTCTTATATTTATCTTAAGATATATATAAAATAAACATACAAACCTAGGATAGTACTTTTTTCTAAAAAATTTTAAAGACATAAATTACCTGCAAACGGAACACTGCCGCTGAGGCTGAAGAGCAGTGAACATAACAATCATGGAATAGTTTCGAGGTGGTGCCTTTATAAATTTTCGGAATTTATCACCATTCATTCGGAAGATTGAGCGCCTGGAACTCCACTCCATTAGTTGTTCTACTTTTTCAGCCAAAAGATTCTGCAATTAAAAACAAGAATTTACAACTTACACAGAGTTAAAGTTCTTATTTTGGATTTCATGAAGCAGAATTGTATTGAGGATGTATTTTACCCCAAAATACTTTCTATTAAAAGTACTTATTTTGGTGAACATATTCATTATTGGCCAACCAGAAGTGCATGAAATATTTCATTTTATTTTTCCTAATAATTTGAAAGTCTATTCAAGAGGAAAGTCCTTTCCCCCTTGAATCACTTAGAAATTGTCGTGTATACAAGAAGAAGAGAGAATGAAGACAAACATCTTACCCTGCTTTAAGGGAAAAAGACATGGTGAAATGTTGTACACCCACGTAAGCAGGAAGAAAGACAAATCAAAAATAATAGAAGGAAGGAAAGGAAGGATAGTAACCTGACCAAAGAGCAGAATATTTGAATTAATAATCTGAAGAGAGGGAACATTAGATAAGTATACAATGCCATGCTAAGTATGGCTAATAACTGGAATAATTGTTAGTTTATTAATAATTGTTAGTTTAAAATTAATTGTTAGTTTAAAATAATTGTTAGTTTAAAAAAAATATTCGCTGTAACAAAAATCTGAGAAAAATTAATCCTAATTACAAAACAATTACTTACATTTAGTTATATTTAGCTGTTACTACTTTGATTCTGCCTGCAATTATACTATGAATGTATTTACATACATGAAATAATAATTTAATTAAACTAAAAGTAAAATAAAATGTATCATGGAAGACATTAGTTTACATCATCAATATACACCAAACAATTGACAACTAAATAGAAGGCCTTGTACTATTTGTTCTTAGTTTTAATTCTGAGAAGCAAAATGAAGGGATTTCCTATGTTAACCATAATTTACTAGTGTTTGCCTTATAGAAAACTGTTTTACATTTAATAGGATTTATGTGGAGGTTTTCAATTATTCTTTACATAAAACTCAGCAGGCCAATATATCTAGAAATTATTTTGAGTCTTGAAAAAACTTAAAATATATACCATGTCTAAATAAAACATTTCTGTTTTAAATAGGAAATATGACACACTCTGCAAACCCAGAATCTCCAGGTAAGAAAATCAAGCAGGTAACCAACTAATGAGGGCAAAAGGGTATTAGCGTTAGAAACAGTTACTTATGTATGAGGTTCCTAACATTATTTTAGTATAATTTTCTTATTAAACACACACATATACACTTTGAATTTTTATAATATTACTCTTTTTATTTTTGGCAAATCATATGATTACACCAATATGAATCTAACAAAACATAAAATAACTATACAGGGCTGAAGATTCTACTCACAATCTATCAAAGAAGCCAAGCATAATTCCATGGAGGCCAGAAGAATAAAAATCCTGAATCTCTGAGAGAGATTTCTTACAACAGTCAGCCTGAGCTGCACATTGTCACTCACATCCCAAGGTGTGGTGTGGAATAGCAGTGAGGTTTTGTCACAACGGAGGAATCCGATGACCTCAAGAAACTCCAATCTTTCAAAGGGGCAACTAGCAAACATATCTGAGCTCTGTCCTGGAGGTAAAAAAAATTATCTTTTGTTTTCCCAGACAGAAAACAAATCTGCCCTCTGATGAGAAAGGGGACATTATCCTTTGTGGTTTTATTTTTTTCTTTTTTTTTGTTTTGTTTTGTTTTGTTTTTAATGAGACAAAGTCTCTCTATGTAGTCCAGGCTGGCCTTGACCTCACAGCAATCCTCCTTCCTCAGCCTCCCAAGTGCTGGGATCACGGGTATGCGCCACCACGCCTGGCTCTCTCTATCTTGTAAGGCTTCTGTATGACAATATCCATGAAAAACTACGACATAAGAGAGAACCATGGAGCACTGTCTCCCAACAGTATCAATCAGAACATACTTTAACACACATAATTTGAAGAGCTATTTCTTTTAAATCAAACACTAAGCACAGATTGCTTGTTAATTATTTTTAGATTTGGTTTTAAGGCCTTAAGAATTCAAAGGCAAGATTCAACAACTTCCTACAAAAAAATTTCACCTAGTTTAACAGACACACCCTGTGTTAAATTAAAGAAGGTAAAGAAGAATGGCACTGATATTTCCCAAGAGCTTTTAACCTTCAAAGTAACATTAAACTCTTTCACTGGCCTGATCACCAGTGAAAATTTCTCATTGAGGGGAGTGTTTCTTTAAAACTCAAACACAACAATGCAAAGTCATTAATTTTGGCTTACTGAATTACTTTTTATAGTACACTTTTAGTTACTATGCAAATACAATATTCCTTCAGAATACTGAAAAAGTACACCCCCTCTCCAATTATTGAGATGCTTGAAGTTCACAAGCACTGTGTTACAAAGTTTGTGGTACACAGGTTTAATATCAAAAATCCATGTAAAAATGTCACTTTTACATAAGTATGCCTTGAAAAAATAATTTCCATTACAGATAATCTAGAAAATATTTTTTTAAAGAAAATACCCCATCAGTCTATATCATATGACAGACTCACTACTGGTATTTTTGATTACTGTGACAATGCTACCTAAATACACAGGATCGCTGTAAAATTCTAATGCTATCCACAATCTATTAATGGATTATAATGTGTAATTCATTATCTTCTTATCACATTTGGGTGTTCATTTGCACCCCTATGCATAAATTTCTCTAACATCTGAAAATGATATCTCATTTAATGTGTACAGTTATTTTCTGACAAAATTAAACATTTTCTACAGTTTTGCATGCAACATTTCTCCCCCCAATGATCTCATGTCCTTTATCTTGATCTACTCACAAATAAAATTAAAATTTGTCCCATACATGAGATAAAAATGTATGCTATCAAACTTTTTCCAAATTACTCAATACAAAATCAATATCAGGATAAGATTTTATCACTTCTAAATTATCTTCATTTTGCTTATAGGAGGAGCAGAGGATAATAACAAGTGAGAAAAATTATGTTTCAAAGTATCTACTGAATTATATTTTACAGATTTTTGGTTTAAAAAGTCTCAACTTACTATTTTAAAAAAATCTGTTTTAAAGCCTAAAAAATAAAACTATGTTCTGACACCACAATGAATATAAAATAATGCTAGCATTAAGAAGTGAAATATCCTTCATAGTCTCTCTTAATATCCTAATTTGATTATTCAAATAAGTTTATCTCTTACTTTGATTATTCAAACCAGACTAGACCATCAGAAAAATTTACACAAAAATTCCCCTATAAATTTTAAGTATCAAACAGCTTTTAGTATTTTGTTCTAAAACACAGCATCTACAGTGATGGAAACTGTACTGTCTCAAGACTAGTAATGAAGCCATAAATATGCACTTGTTCAAAACCACAGAAATATATGAAACAAAAATATATGTTACAGCACACGATTTTTAAAAAGATGAACCAGGATTGGGCTGGGTGTTCCCCAAGTACATACATAATTCAACAAGTGAATCTGACTGTATTATAAGTCAATACCATAAGCATTATTTTGGAAAATAATACTTGACCTGATATTCTTTAAGAAAAGGGGGAAAAAAAAAAACAACACATTATCATACTCAAGTTACTTGGTTTCTTATAAGGTATGGGTTTGTACATCTGTTATTTTAATAGTATATTACAGTTAAACAAATTAGTAAACATATTATAAGGAGTACCAGATTTATCACCTGTAGTAAAGAACTTATAAGAACAGAAAAGGGGATGGTTAGGATAAAGCCTTTGGTTTCGAGTAAGTGTTGAAGACAAATATATCAATTTGTGGCTTTTAAAAAATATAGTTTACAGACAGACACAGAAATAAATATGGACCTGCATGAATGAATGAACCAGTATACTGAGAAGGCTGAGGAACGAACAATGGCACACCAATAACAATACACACACCTAACACTTAAGATTTTGGTTTCTGAATACCATTTTCTATTAGAACAAACCAGGCTCTCTGGAGAAGTAGTTGATTGAAAGGCTAAAGCAGAGAAAAATAACATAAGACTAAAACTTATGGTAGGTTTTTACAATACTAGAAAGTAAATGCATGCTTAAAAAAGGCAAGTCAGGCCAGGGAGATAGCTCAGCGTCACAATGCCTGCCTGGCAGTCGTGAGCTCATGAGTTCGATTTCCGGTACCAAAAAAAAAAAAGCAAGTCAAAGAGCACAAGAATGAGTGTGAAAAAACTATCAATGACCAAAGCTAGAAAAATTTGAACCCCAAAAGAAATGACAATAATACTGAATTCTACATCACAAAATATCTATAATCCAAACACATTAATAAATAATTATATGAATAAACAAATTGGAGAAAAAGGTTAATTGACCCTTGCATAAGTCCAAATATAGAAGCAACAAGAAACACCAGAAATCACCATTAGAATACCATGGCAAAACCCAACAAAGAGTTCCAAACTTACATGAAATGTTAAGGGAAATATAATATTTGTATACTCTCACAGAGTCTTCCTAAAGATATTTAATCATTATCAAGACAAAACTATACTGTGACAGTGGAGAAACACAGTAAATACTACCTTTACCAATCAATGTTAACAATATCACTAATAAGATCTATGGACATCATGTACTCCCTGACATGACCCACTGAGGAAGGCAGATCACTTTTGTGGCATTCTTCCTCAAAATTCATAATTTCGATGTAATCACAAGAAAACATTAGCAAAACCCAAATGCAGTAACATTCCACAGAATAAATTAAAGTAATCTACAAAAGTATCAAATTCAGGAAAGAGTGAGAAGCTATCAGATTGAAGAAGACAAAAGAAACATAATACAATACAATGTAAAACTGTGGATGAGATTCTGGAACATGAAAATGGTATTAGGCGAAAACTAACAAAGGCAGGAGGATCACCATGAGTTCCAGGCCAGCCTGAACTGTGTAGTGCAACCCTGCCTCAAAAAGAGAAAAAAAAAAAAAAAAAGAAAGAAAAGAAACAAAATTGGAATATTGTCTATAGGTTAGTTAATAATGTTAACTGAAGTATATTTCTTACATTTAATAATTATACATACAGTATTGCTAACCTTGAGAGAAGCAGGGTAAAAGGCAAATTAGAACTCTATAATTTTTGTAACTTCTCTGTAGTCTGAAAATATTTCAAAATGAAAAACAAAAGAACAGCATGTAATATAAAAACATTATTTCCTGAAATGTTTTAAAATGCAAACATTTAACCACTGATCAATCTACGTTGGGATGAAAATCACCGTGTTACAAATTCAGATAGCAGATTGGGGTTTAGTGTTGCTTTATACTGGCATATTTTTAAAATATAAAATTATTTTTAATTTTCCCAAAGTATTATGACAATGATTATAAAAATGAGGAAAATAAGCAATCAGCCAAAACTTCTACATCAACAGATTTTAATAGACTTATTGGGAAATCCTTTGGATAATATTTAAAGTATGCGCTGAAGAAACTGAAGCTCAGATCCAAAAGCACATGTATTTATACATGAGAAGTAATAAGAATTTCCTCACTGAAAAACTATAGTACTGGGCCGGTGAGATAGCTCAGCGGCATAAGCGCCTGCTGGCACGCGAGGTCCTGAGTTCAACTCCCAGTACCCACATACAATAAAGGGCCAGTGATATCGCTCAGCGGCACAGGCGCCTGCTGGTACGCGAGGTCCTGAGGTCAACCCCCGGCACTCACAAAAAAAAAACAAAAAAAAACTGTAGTACTTACTGTGGGCAAAGCACAGAATTAGCATCAGAGACTACAAGTATAAGTATGATAACAGCCCCTGCCTTCACTGATTTTGTTTCTCAAATTTTAATAATGATTACATTCTAGAATTTCAAAAGATATACCTCTTAAAAGCATCTTGATTTTGAAGCTCCAACTTTCCCCAAAGTTGGAGGAACATAAACATTAAAAGGAAAGAAGATAGAGACACCACAAAGCATGAGTAAGACCAAGAAAACAAAATCCTGCCTTGTTTAAAACCCAATTGACAGAATAAAAGCTGGACCAGCGCACCCGACTAAGATCAGCACTTGGCCTTCATCTCTTACCAGTAATGTCCCTCCCATTCCAGCAGCCGCCACCTATACCACCTTAGGTATCTTATAATGCACTGGGAGTAGTGGAAACCATGATTTTTTCTTAATCCCTTGGATGATAATGTCAGCATTGAGAAGTTACTGCTTTAATCAACCTCAAAAGCTCTGCACTTATTTACACGACCATACCTAGCACAAGCTAGTCAGAGAAAATGCTTACCTCACTTCTCCCCACTGCCATTCCCTGTGTGAATCTGTCTTTGGCCTAAAGGACTGGACTCAGATATCCCACATCCAGGGCTCTTCTATGAGGTCCCTACAGACCGTCAGCCCCTGTTCTACAGAAACATCTATTAGATCACCTATCTGATAGATGTGGCTGAAAGAGCAAGAATCACCCTTTATCACCTTTGTAGCACTAAATTTTTAAAAGTCCATAGATATATTAGATCCTGAAGCTGTAGGAGTTCTACTCTCAAATTAAAATTTAAGAACTAGGGCCTAGGGATGGAGCTCAGTGGTAGAGCACATGCTTACCAGGAAGCAAGGACTTGTCTTTTCCCCAGCACCACTGAAAAAGAGAAAAAAATAAAAATAAAAAACAGAAAAACTCTTAGAACTAGGTAAGAATCTAGGAGACTCTTTATAAATCCTACCTATAACAGCAATATAAACACAGAGAAACAAACATGTCTCCATTTGAGGTTGGTAATGGTAATACAGTTGAACTCATTTTAAAATCAGTAAAATGCATTGATATACTAAAAACATGCAATATGCAAATTTGTAAAGGTGTTATCTAAAAATGTATCACTATAAGGTGTATAGTAGAAATTAGTCTACTGAAAAGGTAAAGAAGAATGAGACTTCTCCTTTTTCTTTTGGAGAATGCATTTCTTCACCTAGTTCTATACTATAGTACATTATCTATCTTTATTCTACTTTCCACCCGTAAGGAGCAGAGTAATCAGTTTCTATGGCTCTTGCCTCAAGCACTTTTTCCTTGGGTTAGAGGCAGCAGTCCATTAGGTGTACAGTATCTCTGACTTGCAATTTCTGATTTATCTCAGTGGTACAGGCAGAAACACACACACACACAGAAACACTAGAAACTGTACAAGTAACCATGTTAATGATATAAATGATATAAACAAAGGACAAATAAAACCTAAACAAAATTAAAATCTTTGCCTTGCCATCTTATTAAGGACAAATAAAACCTAAACAAAATTAAAATCTTTGCCTTGCCATCTTATTAATGTCAATATAAACTGATGATGAACAGACAATGATAATCATATTTATAACAAAAATTGTAATAATTACCTTTTATTTTTTAAATGTAGCATCATCATCTGTACCATAATATAAAGCTCAAAATCAACAGAAAGGAAAAATATTTACTGAGTACTTCCAACAAGACAGGTACCATACTAGGCATACCTAGTTTTACAATAAAACACTATTCTACAGAGGAAGAAAATTCAAGCTCAGGAAACCCACATTACTTATGCTCAAGGTCAAATAAAAGCAGGCTCAAAGTCAGCTTTTCTAGTGTTAATTCCTATGGTATTTTTTCCATGTAATAGAAGTGTGTGTTCTCTATTATATACGTCAGATGAAATTTTTAAAAGCTTGGGAATATTTAAACAAACAAAATAGACTTCTCTATACAGTGAGACAGCTTATTATAGAAGTTCTAATTATTTATCTAACTTGGCCTAGAAAGTAATAATTTGTCAACATACATCATGTATGGAAAAAACCACACCAGATAAAAAAGCTTATATGTAACTTCTAGTTACTACAAGTTATAAAGTTAATATTAAAGAAGGAATTTTAAAAGTGACAAAATAGGAACAACACGATTGAAGCTATAATAGCAAAAATATTAACTATTAGTAAAAATGAATTTAGAGCACAAGATTAAGGAGCATCAAGAATTTGAGTATATACAAGACAATTTCAGAAAATATCAAATTAACTAGCTGTGCTTTTATATTTTCAATACACATGAAGACTAAACTGAAAATCTAAACTCAAGGATTATGTTTCATGTGTAAGCTGTTATATACCACATATCCATAGCGAAAGAGAATCTGGCAATTCATAAATTACTATTTCATGTCCAAAGTAATATACAAATTTGCAGAAGCATGGTTATAAATTTAAAAGTCATGAAAATCTAAACATCTACCAACTGTTGAATGTGTAGATAAAATGTGGCATATCGACACAATGGAATACTGTTGGAAAATAACAAGAAACAAAATTCTGGTAGGTGCTGCAACATGAATAAACCTCAAAACTATGCTCACTAAAAGAAGCCAGACAAAAGAGACCACACATTGTATCATTTCATTCATAGTAAATGTCTAACAGGGTAAATTTATAGAAATAAAAAGTTTGCTGTTGACTACGCCTGGGGTTGAGAATAGGGATTAACTATAAATGGGCATGAGTCTCTTACTGGAACTAAATTCTAAAACTGATTTCTGGTAACGACTGTACAACTCATTAAAGTTACTAAAAAATTACTGAATTGTACACTTGAATAGGTAAATTTTATCATATGCAAATAAAGTTGTTTTTTAAAAGTTTAAATATTATGGAGCAGGGAGGCTACTGGGCATAAGTACGCCTGGTCCAACACTAAACATCTACATCTGTTATAGTTTAAGCCCTAAACTATGCCCCAAAAATATCACATTCAAAGGTGGAGCCTGAGGCCTGGGGATATGGCTCAGCGGCACAGCGCCTGCCTGGCAAGCACAAGGTCCCAAGTTCAATTCCTGGTACCAAAGGTGGGGCCTGGTTAGAAGGGCCAGGTCACTGGGGGTATACTTGGAGGAATGTGTTCTCATCACAGCTCCTCCCTTGCCTCTCTGCTTCCTGACATGAGCAGCTTTCCTCCACCAGACTCTTCCACCCAGTACTCGGGAGGCTGTGGCAGGAGGACCACTGTGAGTTTGAGGTCGGCCTAGGCTACACAGTGAGCAGCCTGAAATATATTACAGCAAGACCCTGTCTCAAAACAAAACGTAACTTCTGCCAGAGAGATAACAATTTACATGTCTGTTTACCAGCCACGTACATATACCTATTTAGTACCTATCATTAAAATAACCATTACAACACTTGCTTACAATAATGCACAAAATGTAGATCTGGAATAAAAGATAAATACCAAAAGTATCTATTGAGGACATACAAAAATAATTTCATCACTCTTTTGCTTCTTTCCTGTGTTTTACTGGAACCTCAAAGATAAAACAAGCATTTACTTTCCATGACTTTAATACTTAAGAGGTTCTATCAAAGCCCAATGCTAAGTAAAATAGAAGTAGAGCAGCACTGTAATTTTTCATTTTGAAGAGAAGTTATCTTTAAATTCTGAGATTATTTGATCTTAAAATTCTGTACTCATATTTCTTGGTATTAAATCATTCTCAGAGTAAATATGAAAGGCAATTAATGCTTCTAGAAACCAAAATACTGCACTAACCACACCTTGCCTATGTTACAAAAAATGATTGTTACTAAAAATCACCAATAACCTCAAAAATAATCAGAAGATCACAAGGACCTAAGAGGACAAATAGGTGAGTTTATCAAAAATATAAAATGCATAGAGCAAAGTTAATAGAACAAATCACAGTATCCCTACAGAAAATGTATTCTATACTCTTTCAGAAAACTTTATCATTACATTCAAAGACGAAAATAGAGTCAAAAAAAATAAATAAATTATACTAAGAATTTTTTTAGTACATTTAATATCTAAATTCTACGAAGAAATGTAAAAAAGAGCCAGGTACTGACTCTACTTACTGCATGTTTCTGCTGCTCCTACTCTCACTTCCCATCCACTGATCGAGTCCCCTCTCAGAAACTATGCACCTCTACCTAACCCTTACTTTGGTTCAGCTTGTCACTGGAGGACTAAGACATTTCAGTAGAGTCTGACTTGCACAGTTACTATTACATTCATCTTCATCTTAGCCCATTTCAGTGAAAATAACCTGTAGCATGTATCAGAAGGTCTTCCATAACAACAGTTTTATGTATCTCTTTACTGAGAAAATGAAGAAAGCAACCCCAGATATTTCAAATCTAATTTACTGAGCCACAGAGAGAAAAGTTAGCAAAAAAAATAATAATAATAATAATACTATATAAGCCCAAAAAATATAACCATTTACCCACGGGTAGTAAGATGAAATTTTGACATTTTTTGGTGATAAAGAGGCCAGAAATGAACAAATTTGGGTTACTAAGTTACTGCAGAGTACCTAATTTTGTGCTTAGAATTTGCATTCTGCTAACATAAATATCAACCACTGGTTCAAAGGCTGAATTTTACATTCCAAATAGAAAGACAAAAAGCATATAAAAGATTGTATTAAGTACAAAATATCAATTCTACAATTTTGTATTTCAGTAACCCATACCTACTAGGAGCAAATGCAGAAGTTCATCTTTTCAATTGCTAACCTGTCTTGGTGCCACTTCTCTTTTATTACAATGTTTATATATAATAACTATAAAAAAATCATTATTTTTAAAATGTTAAGAACTGTTTTACCAGAAAAGTACAAAGAATAACAAAACAAACACCCACACATCCACTACCCATAAATGACAATTATCGTTGAATAAGATCTCTTTGAGATCTCCTTGGTTTTTTTAACATAAAGAATTAAAATATTACAGGCAAATCTGAACTATTTTATCCCATCTTATTCACCTCTCTCCAACTTAGATAAAAATAGTGTTGTATTTAAATATATCTTTATATATTAAGATACACAAACAAGTACATGAAATCACAAAGAATCCAAAATATAATTGTGCATGTGTCTTTACTTTGCATAATGTGTTCTTACAATATCAAACTAAAACTTTTAATTCTAAATTTTCTTTCAGAAACCTATGCATGTTGATACATATAGGTATAATTCAATTATTTCCACTGCTGTAAAGCATGTGATCATATTAATATATCAAATCTTTCCATTCCTCTTAAAATTATCACGTAAGTTTTTCCCTGTTATTTTTCTAATTCTTACACAGTATGCTGCCACCATTAGCATGACTCATGATTGAGAGAGCCTACAATGGTTCTTAATCTAGAGCTCTACAGGTTCTTAATCTAGATCTCTATAATTAAGGAGTCTATGAATTTAGGGGAAAAAAGTCTTCATTTTCACAAATATCTAACTAAAAGTTAGCATTTCAATTATAAATAGAGGCACAAAAACATACAATTACCTGTACCTGTGGCTTCACATGCAGTAGAATTCACAAGCGCTTTCCTATTTCTATTTCATATCCTATTTCAGGATATGGTTTGTACTAATCACATTTTTGAAATCACAACGTTTATCATACCTGCTGTAAGATTCACGTTATAAAATGACCTGATATTTCTTTGGTTTTTTTTTTTGTTTGTTTTTTTGGGTTTTTTTTTGTTTACTTGATCTATTTGTGATAGAGGGGTATTGTAAGAATCTTTTTGGTTTATGTCTTGTACTCTGAGTAACTACTCTGAATATAATATGCAGTATAATAACTACTGTTATTCTCTTATTATCTGATTATGACATTTCATTTTTTCATAAATTAAAAAAACCTTATAAAAACTACTAGAAACCTTTTTTTAGATTTTGGTAATGATATTTCAATATTATCTTTTGCAATCCTTTATTTTTTACTATGTGCATTTAAAAAGTATTTTGCAAAAAAGCACATAGAGGGGCCGGTGAGATGGCTCAGCGGCGTAAGCGCCTGCCTGGCAAGTGCAAGAGCCCAAGTTCGACTCCCGGAACCCACATACGAAAAAAGGGGCCAGTAATACCGCTCAGCGGCACGGGCGCCTGCTGGCGCGCAAGGTCCTGAGGTCGACCCCCGGTACCCACAAAAAAAAAAAAAAAAAAAAAAAGCACATAGATTACATTCACCAGACTGTCAAACAGGCCCATGACATACAAAAACTGAATAAACAGTAAGATCTTGCCAACTGCTTTTTCCAACTTCATTACAGTGGTCTCTCACTATTTCTAAGGGATTGGTTCTAGGAACATCTAAACACACCAAAACTCATGCATGCTCAAGACCCTTACAGAAAATAAGTGTAGTATTCCCATGAAACTTACACCCATTTTCCCATAATACAGTACTTTAAATCATCTTCCAATTACATGTAACACCTAATACAATGTAAATGCTACATATAAAAACAGTTGTTGTACGGCAATGTTTACGGAATAATGACAAGAAAAAAAGTGTCTGCATTTCCGTAAAGACGGAATTTTTTGCATATTTCCACATGCAGCTGATTAAATCTGCAGATGGGGAACCTACAGATACAGAGGGCTCCGTGTGATACTCACACTCCCAGTAACAGTGCAGAAGCTCCCCTTCCTCATCTACATCTCGAATCTAGCAACGGTAGACTTGGCAATTTTTGCAGTACTAGAAGTAAACAAATGGCTTCTCAGTCTTGTAATTTTCGTATCAATTATGATCAGTGATATTATGCACGTATTAATGTTTATTAATAACTCAGGCTTCCACTGTGCCCTACATGTTCAAATCATTCATCTATTTTTCAGTTAGATTGCTTTACCTTATTAATTTGTAGTTGTTTTTATTGGTAATGAATTCAAAATATATTAGTAATTAATATTAAATTATTTACATCTTCCATTATTAGCAACCATCTTCCATCACGACTTCACATATAGTAAGCTTACAATGATCTCCTTTGCCACAGACTTTTTGTTTAATGTAGCCAAATGAAATCTGTTCCTGTACAATCTATACTTCTCTGAATCTCATTTAAAATGACCTTCTCTACCATGACATCACAACATATTCTCCCATCAAATATTAAAGTGAAACATTAAAGTTTTACATATTTTTAGATTTTTATTTTTGGCTTCTTTATTTAGGTTGGGGAGTAAATAATCCAATTTTACTTACCATGGATAACCTTGAGTGCATTTTTTTCTTTATAAAACAGACACAGTAACACACAATATTAATAGGTGTTGCAGACCATATACAGTACTAGGCACTACACTAATATGTACACGTATATATAATACATATATCCATACAAACATGTATATATATTCCCAGAGTTTATCTTCATAATAACCTGCAGAGAAACTACTGTATCCCTGTTTAGAAATATTAAGATATTTGCATAAAGTCTCAAAGATAGCTACTTGTGCCAGTCTGACTACAAACCCTATACAATACTAGTTAGACCACTCACACCACTTCTAAATAAGCTTAAAAATACTTTTTCCAAGTAGTTGTAAAATATAAGAAGTAAAAGATGCAAACCACTTGATGAAATGTGTAGAGATAAAACCAAGTATTTTTCATCATGCATTAACACTCATTTGATTCCACAAAATAGTTCAAAATGAATAGCAGGGAATAAAACAATAAATTTGCTAGTAAGTAAAGTCTCATAGAATACAAATAGTAATGTAAAAGTAAATGCTGGGTTTGTACTTGTTAATTCTGAAAATTGAAAAAAATTACAATACAAACAATCACAAAATGTCATATGAATAAATTCTTATACAATATATATGGAGAAAGCAAATATATCACTAAAAACTGGCACAAAAATAAGCCTCAAAATGCAGTGTGTATCAATTCCTAAACAGGTTCTATGTAAACCTCACTCCTATGTTAAAGCAAACATTTCAGAGGAAAGAAAAGGGCTCACTGCATACAACAGTGTAATAAACTGAAGAATTTCAGCAATATGTTCATACATAAAGTAAAAGCAAATATCTCACTTGTTATACATTATAATTAGGAAAGGTAAAGTAATTCTAACAGAAATTCATATTAATGACTAGTACCTAGAAAATAGCAAAAATATAAAATATTTCACATACTTTGCTCAAATATAGAAAAATCATTATTCTCAAGATTTGAAAGCCCACCTTTCACTCAGAAATTCAATCTTGGGCCGGTGAGATAGCTCAGTGGCATAAGCACCTGCCTGGCAAGTGCGAGGTCCTGAGTTCAACTCCCGGTACCCACATACGAAAAAAGGGCCGGTGATATCACTCAGCGGCACGGGCACCTCCTGGCACGCTAGGTCCTGAGGTCGACCCCCGGTAACCACAAAAAAAAAAAAAAAAAAGAAAAAAAAAAAAGAAATTCAATCTTCTTACTAATAGTACTCATTACATTAGAAGTTTCACTATCTTCAAAATATCACTCTACATATTTCTCATTCCTCTGTAAGCCTCCTAAGATTCAGCTTAAATCTAATATTAAAGCAATGCCACAAATGCTACAGAACCATAGGTTTTTGTAAATGAACAATAAACTTAAATAGAGTACAGTATCTGATTTAAATCTAAAGCACTATGGAATTAATCCAGTTTCTTCCCCTGACCAACTGTGTGGCCTGTGACTTAATATTTTTTGAAACAATAAACAAACCAAAAAAAAGAAAAAAAAAAAAATCTCCACAGAATAAGTCCTCAGTTTTGCTGTAATGTTTTGGGCAACCAGACTCTGTCCCTAGGTGGAAGTATCCCCTCTATGTTCTTCTTCAGTGGACGAGGACCTCTCCACAGACCATTCAACCACCAGCTTCTCCTCATGCACTTAGACCTTGGATCCCCACTACAGAACACACTGGTCATAGGGTAGTTTGGGGTAATGTCTGTGTGGAGGGTGAAGGGAGGGCAAGGGCTTAACTGTATACACAGTCAAATACAAATATGGAGAGCCACAGCAACAAGTAAGTGAATGAAAATAGTGCTTATAGAAATAATTGTCCTCTGAGATGAGTTAAAACCTCATCTTCTTATGAATCTTTTGGGTTAACAGACCTACTCGTGAATACTGAGAACAAATCAACCAACTCTCTACAATGAACTCATATGTGAAAGTTCTGTAGTGTCATAAATTGGCACTTTGAAATACTTTTCTTCCTTTCAATGAACTTATGTATTTTTTACAGAAATAGAAAAAAATATTGTTTTCACTAGCATAATACCTGCATGTTATCTCTAAACACATATATAATATCACTATTACTATGTAATTCAGATTAGTCATTTCTACTATTAAGCAATTTTACAATGATATTTCATTTAATCTACCATGAACAAAATTATTTATGAGCACAATCAATAATATCAATAAAATAAACACAAAAAAGCCCAGAATGCATAGCAGGTAACTAAACTATTCGTTAAGAGGATTCAGGAAAAGAGTGACTTCTGTTCTGAACTTAACTACTGCAGAACCACTACTGAGTCACCTCGTCAAATGTTCAGTATGTTTACCTCTCTTCCCTTTCTCCTACCCAATTCATTTTAACAAGTAATCTATTAAGTACTTGCCAGTCCAATTATTTAAATACAGGATGACCAAAAATTGCATATTTTTTCATCAATTTTTATAAGATAACAGGAAATATAAAAACAACAATTTTATCAAATTTATTCAATACCAGAATTGAATGGATGAAAGACACCCGTCCAAGCGATGCTCGTGATAGTCAGAATGTAAACCAGAGTGCTGCCCAAGTGATGACTGAGGTAAACTGGTAAGTGGTTAAGAAAAATCAAACAGACACAAACCAGCAAGACCAGGCCAGGTGGGCCCCAGGCACAAAGCGAACACACACCTGTGGTGGGCAGAGCAATCAGCAAGACCAGCAGCATGGAAAAGTCTAAAGCAGCAGTGAGGCGCCAGCAGTTGGTAAGTTAGGTGAACCAGTGTTGAGCTTTGGCACACAGACACACAGAAGAGAAGCAGGTGGCTCCAACATTCTATATCAAATGGCTCTGGAGAACTCCACCAACAGAAGACCAGACCTAGCCCCCACATCCAGAGGCCAAGATCAGCTCCATGCTCCGCACAAATCCCATGGCAAACTTGGCTGGAGTACACAGCACACTTTCAAGATCTCTCTTGGACACTACCCAGAACTGTTAACACCAGAGGAATTTTACTACTTTTAGTCTCCCTTGTTTGTCTGATTTGCTATCCTTTTCCTGTCTGGTTGGGTTTTGTCTTGTTTTGTTTTGTATTTTGTGGTTATTTTTGTTTTGTTTTGTTTTGTTTTTTCCTGGTCTCTTGTTTTTTTTTTTTCCTTCTCGTTCTTCTCTTTTTCACTGTTTAGGTTTCTAACCTTTCTTTGTTTTCTTCGACTGATTCTCTCTCTCTTTCCTCAACTACCTTTTGAATTTGTGATATTTTCAATTGAGAAAACACTCTTCCCTTTCTAACCCACTTCAGTACTCCTTCGCTTTCTCTTTCTTTCTTTCCCTCCTATGTCCTCCAGTTTCCCAAAACTCGGGTGATCATCCTTGGACCCCCCGCCTTGATTCTACTATATTTGACCTCATTCATCACTTTATCTTGTCCCCTACTGGTCTTAACCCCACCACCACCACAACAGGGTAAAATCACCCCATAAAGGGGAAAATTACTGCAGACAAGTACATGGTATATGTTTGATTTTGTTATATAACTTTAGAATTTTCTCCTGTGGTTAAAGGTATCAGGTTAATAGTTAACACAGTTTGTCAGTAGCTAAGCTGTACTTGAAACAATTGTTACTGCTAACTGTACAACTTCAGCCAGGATGTCACACATGTTATAATCAGTTTTTCTCCCTTGTATGATAACACTGTGATTGTATGGGGTCACAATCATCACCATAGTCCAGTATCAAAGGACTGGGTGCTGAGCCAAACAGTAACTTTTCATCCTTAAATTGAGAAAGTAGATTCTTAGGAAAGACATAAAGAACTACCTACATCTAGAAGACATCCCTGAAGAACAGACATCTTCTAGGGCAGCCTTGATATTAGTGATAAAGCTATCTACCATAAGAGATCAGCAAGCATCGACACAGGAAACAAACTAAAATAAAAAACGAAAAATCACAATATGCACAAGCAAAATGCAACTCCAGACACCCAGCCCACCCAGGACAAGCCCAGAGCACAATGAGACTGAGGAAATTGGAAGTCAAACACTGGAACTTTGTGTAATGACAGCAACAGAAGTGAAAAAACAAGTGGAACAGCTGTAGAAAAAATAATCTCTCAGGTACAAAAGGAATGATACTCAAAATGAAAGACATTAGAGTAGACACAGATAAAAGAATATAAGAGCTTAGAAAAATGAAGGAAACAAGAAATGCCCAACATAGGAAAGAAATGGAATTCATGAAACAGATCCAAACAGAAATCCAATAGATTAAAACCTCCACTGAAAGTATACACAACAGATTGAACGAAGATGAGGATAGAATATCAGATCTTGAACACAGAATTGTAGCTAGTGATTATAAAAAGAAAGATACCTTTTTTTTTTTTTTCTGTGGGTACTGGGGGTTGACCTCAGGACCTCGCGCACCAGTAGGCGCCCGTGCCGCTGAGCAATACCACCGGCCCTTTTTTCGTACGTGGGTCCCGGGAGTCGAACTCGGGCCCTCACTCTTGCCAGGCAGGCGCTTACGCCACTGAGCCATCTCACCGGCCCAGAAAGATATCTTAAAAATAGTAAGAGACCATGCAAAAGCAATCCAACAGCTACAAGATAAAGTAAAGAATAATAACATAAGATTGACTGGAGTCAATGAGAAAGCTGGAGATAGAGGAGATGCCATAAAAAAAAAACTTTTCACAGAAATAATAGCAGAAAACTTCCCAAGCATAGAAGAATTTGACATACAAATAAATGAATCATATAGAACTCCAAACAGCCATGACCAAAATAAATCTACACCAAGGCATATAATAATTAAGATTCCAGAAATTCAGCACAAGAACAAAATATTAAAAGCAGTTAGAGAAAAACAAATCACCTATAAAGGAAAGCCCATCAGAATCACAGCAAAATTCTCAACACAAACCCTCAAATCAAGGAGAGCTCAGAGTGAAGTATTTCAAGTCCTAAAAGAAAACAAACTCCAACCCAGATTGATGTACCCTGCAAAACTATCTTTCAAAACTGATGAAGAAATAAGATACTTCCATGACAAAGAACACCTGAGGAAATTCAGGACCACCAAACAGCTCTTCAGAATGCTCTGAAGAATATATTAGAAAAAGGAAACGGAGATCACAACCACAAAAACACCAACAGAAAGAAGCTACCAAGCAGGGCAAGCAATCAAACAGAGGGGAAAGACAGGGAACCAACAACAGTAAAATAACATGAAAAAAATATGCCAACATATATCAGTTGTAACCATCAAAATAAACAGACTCAACTCATCAATCAAAAGAAAAAGACTGGCAGAATGGATTAAGAAGCAAGATCCAACAATATGCTGCATTCAAGAAACACATTTAACTCAAAAAGAAATTCACAGACTGAAAGCCAAAGGATAGAAAACAATACTCCATGTGACAGGATCCCTGAAAAAAGCAGGGATAGCTAATCCATTTGCAGACAATGTGAACTTCAAACCAAGACTGATCAAAAGAGACAAAGAGGGACACTACATACTTGTTAAGGGAAAACTCAAAGAAGATATAACAGTCAAATATATATGCATCAAACATTGATGCACCCAAAAAGCAAGTATTAATTGGACATGAAAAATCTAATAAGCAGTAACACGATTGTAATGGGGCACCTTAATACCCCACTCTCACAATTAGATAGATCAA
This sequence comes from Erethizon dorsatum, assembly GCA_028451465.1. Lineage (NCBI taxonomy): Eukaryota > Metazoa > Chordata > Mammalia > Rodentia > Erethizontidae > Erethizon > Erethizon dorsatum. The sequence goes on along the minus strand of CM051837.1, from coordinate 47,418,508 downwards.
CCAGACAAAAAAAAAAAAAAAAATATATATATATATATATATATATATCAGAATTAAAAGAAACCTGTCAACAAATGGACGTAAATGTCTACAGGGTGTTCCACCCAACATCACCAGAATACACATTCTTCTCAGCTGCACATGGGACGTTCCCCAAAATACACCACATATTAGCCCATAAAATATGCTTAAGTAAAGGCAAAGGAATTGACATTATCCCATTATTAATTATTAATTATCCCATATTATCTGACGGTGCAATGAAATCACAAAAACTACATGAACACATGGAAATTACACAACACCCTCCCGAACAACCAATGGGTCACAGAGGAATTAAAGAAGAAATTAAACAGTATCTACAATTCAATGAAAATGCTGATACAACATACCAGAACTTATAGGACACAATGAAAGCAGTCATGTGAGGGAAATTTATAGCAGTAAACTCGCACATCAGGAAAACAGAACGAGCTCAAACTTCTAGAAAAGGAAGAACAAATCAAACCCAAAGCTCGTACAAAAGAGGAAATTATAAAGATCAGAACAAAAATTAATGCAACTGAGACTAACAAAATACAAAGAATCAGTGAATCAGAGTTGGGTCTTTGAAAGAGTAAATAAAACTGATAAACCTCTAGCCAACCTTATCAAAAAGTGGAAAGAAGACTCAAATTCAATCAATTAGGAATGAAAAGAGTGAAATCACAGCAGATCCTGTTGAAATCCAGAAGATCATCAATACCTACTTCAAGAACATGTACTCTAATAAGATGGAAAACAGAGAAGAATGGACAGATTCCTGGACACATACGAATTAACAAAACTGAATCGAGAAGATGTAAATATTCTAAATAACCTGATATCAGTCAATGACATTGAAAATGCAATTAAAAACCTACCAACAAAGAAAAGCCCAGGCCCAGATGGATTCACTGGTGAATTCTACAAGAAATTTAGAGAAGACCTAATGCCACTAATGCTGAAACTCTTTAATGAAATTGAAGGAGAAGAAATACTTACAAAATCATTCCTGGAAGCAAGCATTATTCTGAAACCTAAACCAGAGAAGGACCCAATCAGAAAAGAAAACTACAGACCAATCTCCCTAATGATCAAAGATGCAAAAATCCTTAATAAAATACTGGCAAACAGAATGCAGCAAATAATCAGGAAGATTATACACCATGACCCAGTGGGATTCATCCTAGGCATACAGGGATGGTTCAACATACACAAATCAATAAATGTAATACACCATATTAACAGAGCCAAAGACAGAAATCACATGATCATCTCAATAGATGCAGAAAAAGCATTTGACAAAGCCCAACAACCATATATGATAAAAACCCTACAGAAAATTGGAATAGATAAAAGTCTAATAAAAGCCATCTATGACAAACCAACAGCAAACATCATAATAAATGGTCAAAAACTAAATGCTTTCACTCTAAAATCAAGAACAAGATAAGGATGTCCACTACTGTAGAAAACTACTGCGTTGAAGACCCCTGACTGCAGCCCCCTGCTACAGCCTTTTTCCTTTTCCTTATTAAACCCTGGCATAATAATTTAGAAGTACAGGCAGTGCTAGCTACAGAGATGAATTGACCTAAAGAATGAAACTGGAGTTCAGCTAAGGTACTGATGTGTACCATGGAGGCAAAGCAGTAATGCGCGAGCCAGCATTGCCCCCTCATTAACGGACGCCCCTAAGGCCAGATAAGCAGCTGATGAGGGGACAGGGCTAAGACATGGGATCACGTCAGCACTGAAGCAATAAGACTCAGAACAAAATCTTCTTCTAAGAACTAAAAAGTTGCTTATAGCAACATACTAAGTTACCTATTAGGCTGATATGCAAGTTTGATAGTTTTGTGCTTGACATATGAATGTCTTGTTCCTTTCATGCTAGCTAGCCTGCAGAACTGATTGTTCCTGTGCATCCAGCCATGACCCTATGCCCATAATCTCCTCATGCCTCTGTTCCTTGTTCACTCGAAAAGCTGGAAGCTGCTGTCGATGATTGCCTTTTGTTCTTCGGAGCAATTGGTCATCCCAGAGCCCTTTACAACTGCGGTTTTCTCTTGGTTTCATTTTCAGCTGCGCGCTACATCTCTGAGTAGGAGACTCAACCTTTTGCAAGGATCCTCAGTAACTGGAGGCCCCCATAACCCTATCACTACTCCTCTTCAATACAGTTCTGGAAACATTAGCCAGAGCAATTAGACAAGAAAAAGAAATAAAGGAAATGAGGATAGGAAAGGAAGTTACATTATCATTATTTGCAGATAACATGCTACTCTACCATAGAAGACCCCAAAACTCCACCAAAAGACTTCTAGATTTAATAACCTAATTCAGTAGTGTACCGGGATACAAAGTCAACACTCAAAAATCAATAGCATTCCTGTACACAAGCAACAAACTCACTGAGGGAGAAATAGGGAAACCACATCTTTCACAACAGCATCCAAAAAATGAAATACTTAGGAAGTAAGATCTACACATTGAATATTACAGTAACCTGAAAAAGGAGATCAAAGAGGATATCAGAAAATGGAAAGATATCCCTTGCTCATGAATAGGAAGAAACAACATAGTGAAAATGGTCATACTCCCAAAATTATCATAGAGATTTAACACAATACCAATCAAAATACACTTAGCATCCCTCACAGAACTAGAGAAAACATTTCTAAAATTCATTTGAAAACAGAAGAGACCTAGAATAGCAAAGGCAATTCTGGGCAACGAGGCAAGGCAGGGAGAATCACAATCCCTAACTTAAAATTATACTACAAAGCTACCGTCATAAAATCAACATGGTATCAGCAAAAAAACAGACCTGATGATCAGTGGAACAGAATAGAAGATGCAGACACAACTATAAACACACTCAGCCACCTCATCTTTGACAAAGGGGCCAAACATGTTCACTGGAAGAAAGATAGCTTCTTCAATAAATGGTGCTGGAAAAACTGGCTTTCCACATGCTGAAGACTAAAACTAGACCTACAGCTATCACTATGCACACTAAACTAAAGTCAAAATGGATCAAAGATCTAAATATTAAAAGAGTAACACTAAATCTACTAGAAGAAAACATAGGTAGAACTCTTGAAGACATAGGTGTAGGCAGAGACTTCATGAACAAAACATAGACCACATGGGAACTACTACAAAGAATAAACAAATGAGATCTCACCTTATTAAAAAGCTTTTGCGCAACAAAAGAAATAACCAACAGAATGAAAAGACAACCTACAGAGTGGGGAAAAAATTATAGCCAGCTGTCCCTCATACAAAGAACTTATACCTGAAACGTACAAAGAATTGAAAAAATCAGGCTCCCCAAATTCAAAGACCCAATCCAAAAACAGGCATCTGAGATGAATACACACGTCTCAGATGAAGAAATATAAATAGCAAATTAACACATGAAAAAATGTTCAACATCATTGGTCATTCGAGAGATGCAAATTAAAACAACACTGAGATTCCATCTCACCCCAGGAAGAATGGCTATTATCAAGAAATCAACCAATAACAAATGCTGGAGGGGCTGTGGAGGAAAAGGAATCCTTCTCCACTGCTGGTGGGAGTGTAGACTGGTGCACCACTGTGGAAGATTCCTCAAAACCTAGGACTAGAGGCTCCATTTGACCCAGCTATTCCCCTTCTTGGTATCTTCCCAAAAGAGTTAAAAGCATCATACCACAGCAATATAGGTGCACCAATGTTTATAGCAGCACAGTTTATAATAGCTATATCTTGCAAACAACCCAAATGCCCATGAAACAATGAATGGGTAAAAAAGATGTGGTCTTTTTATACAATGGAGTACTACTCAGCCATAGAGAAGGATAAACTGGAAACTTTTATAGGTAAATGGATGCAACTTGAGACAATACTCATAAGTGAAATAAATCAGACTCATGTGTAAACATCATATTCCCTCCCTACTGTGAGAAGCTGAAAGAGTAAATAAGATCCAAAATGTACAATAGATATTGTCAAATGGTAAGAGACTGTTCAAAAGGAAAGAGAAACTGGGATGGGGGAAAGAAAAAAGGAAGGAAGGGAAAAGGAAAAAAATATATACATATATACAAGATAGTTAAGATAATTATACTACTAATTTCCTCTTAGTTCATTGAAAGGAAAGGTTTGTGCTAATATTGCTTGGTCAATTTTTCATGCCTATATCCTGTACTCTGAATAACAAATTTGAAGATAACAATACAGAATGTATTAACCATTGTTACTTGCCTATTATCTTGTTTCGAAATTTTGGGGTGTTTTTCTCTTTAAAATAAAAAAAATTTTTAAAACCCTGTTATCCTATAACTGATGAGAGCATTTTAAAATATAATGTGCACTTCACTGGTAATATTGCTAAAAGAAAGCATACAATATTTATAATAGAAATGTTATTAAAATTAGTTTCCAGGTCAGGGATATAGCTCAGCAGCACAGCGCCTGCCTGGCAAGTGCAAGGTCCTGAGTTCAATTCCCAGTACCGAAACAAAAATAAAATTAAATTAAATTAATAAAATTAAATTAGTTTCCAGAAATTGCTCTATGAATTAAAGGTATTTAAACACATGTGTACACATGTGTTACGCTGTATGTTATATTTTTGTTGCCCAAAAATGAAGAACTCCATTCTTGTAATTGTTAAATTCTACTTTGGGAGGCTAAAGGTTTTAGTGAAGTTTCTGCCATATCAAAGAATAACATTATAAGGAAATAATTGAATTATATAATAAAAAATTTCTTTGACATACAGAAAAAAAGAAAAAGCAAAGAGGTGGGATGTACTTCAGGGGCAGCATGTGCCTTGTCATAGTAAGGCCCTAGGTCTGAGACTCAGCACCACAAAACAAAAACAAAAACAAAAAATTGCTGAGATCACTCTACCTATACAGCCACATGTCATCCGTTAAAACAAAAAAGGAAAAGAGCAAACAACAAAACAACACCTCCCATATGCCTAACAAACTTAATAGTGATACACATCACAATGCTGATGAAACTTTATCAAAGAAAAAAGTTTATATACTACACTCTAAAAATTAGTAACTGTGATACACATAACAATGCTGATGAAACTTTATCAAAGAAAAAATTCATATGCTAAACTGTAAAAATTACTAACCATCTCTAATTTTCCTTGTAGTGAATTCTTTCCATATTTTCCTTTTTCTTTTTTTTTTTTAATGTGGGTACTGGGAGTCAAACTCAGAACCCCACACTTGCCAGCAGGTGCTTGTGTCTCTGAGTGATATCACCAGCCCTTTTTTTTCTTTATGTGGGTACTGGGAGTCAAACTCAGGACCTCGCGCTTGCCAGGTAGGCACTTGTGCCGCTGAGCTATCTCACCGGCCCTCTTTCCATATTTTCTAAGACTACCAACATCCTAATCAAACCTGTCTGTCCTTAAACGAAAGCATTTCTGAGACATATTTTTTTTGCTTTGATTACAAAGGTCATTTTTCTCTCTACTGTCAATCAAATGGTCATTCATGGACTATAAAAATACATTCAGAAGATTAAGAATATATAATAGAAAATATATTCAGAAAATGAATCATGTCAAACAAATACTTAATAATTTTTAAAAAGCATTGTATCAAGTACATACGAAATTTTATCCTACCTTAAAAGAAAGCTCACTTTAAAAATGGAAAATACTACCCCATAAATATGAAAAGATATCCTAAATCATATAGGATAGAAAGAAAATCAATAGTAAAATTTTGAATTATATTTACTTATTGTTTAAAAAGAAAGATATTTTATTTTACATTTATTATCTTGAGCAACTTGCTGCAAACTTATTCTGAAGTACAGGAATAAAACAGGAGTCTACTTCAGTGTTTCTACTTATTTTCCCAGGTACAATGGAACAAAACATAGCATATAAGTTTCAGTTAATTCTAAATAGGACATAACTTGAAATAAAACATTAAATTTCTAGGTTGGAATAAACTTAATTTAACCAAATCAAACTGTGAGTAAAAAGGGTTAGTATACTTCTAGTTTCCAATTCCACACATAAGGAAATTTTAAGTAGACACTCCATCCTAGTGGTAAGTAAACAGACTGAAAATCAGTAACTCTTCCTGGACCCAGTAAGAGAAAGAGGCCACACTCAGCCTGGAGAGAGCGGTGAGCACAGGGACTCAGGGCTCCTGAGCGCAGTCTGAGCAGTGAAATTTGCTATGGGAAGATGTGCTCCGGCGGGAAAACATGAATGGGACCTGACAGAGCCACAGGTTCAGAGTGGACAGATCCGAGAGTGATGACCTCCAGCAGGACCCAGCACAGCCCGCCCCTGCCCCAAAATCTTTCTGAGTTTTTGCTCTAGGAACTTAACCAGTTTCTCACAGTACACAGCAGGGCAAAACCAATGTTTTCACTAGAAGGAGGGTGAAAAGAACCATTTTAAAATATGGCAGAGCACTCTTCTACGTAAGGCCTTCCCTAAGGAGAAACTACTTAACCACAGCCTGCTCTGTATGGGTTTTATAAGAGGTTAACTGACCTGGGAGAAGGAAATACCCAAGTGCATCCCACTCTACCCATCTTGTCCTATCGTAAGAGGGAAGTAACTGAGAAACAAGTCCACGGACCAGGGGCGCTAGCTCACTGAAAGACTAGTGAAACCTGATCAGAGGACTAGAGAATACATTCCCTCCTCCATCTTACTACCACAGTACTAAAAGCCTATTTACAGCAGTCCCCTTATTTAATCTGGTGTATCATTTCTGGCTAACAAAAAACAAAAAACAAAAACAAAAAGAAAGAAATCTTATAGAACTTGATGAAAAGTAAAAAACACAATCTAAAGAGAACAGGCATAAGCACAAAACATGGCAGGGATGTTGGAATTATCAGACTAGGAATTTACAACAACTAGGATTGATACGATAAACAGCTCCAGTGAATAAATCAGACAGCAAAACAGATAATCGATGGAAACTGTAAGAAAGAACTACAACCAAATGGTAGATATGAGAGCCACTGTAAATAACAATGAAGACTGAACTGATTCTTTTGTGGACACTGCACAGCCGAGCAATGTCACTGAACTGGAAATTGAATCAACAGAAACCTCTAAAATAAAACTGCAGAGAGTATAAATGTAAGAAAGAAAAAGCAAACACAGGACAGACTATGCAAGTACTGCAGACAACTATAAAAAGCATAATATGTGCATAATAAGAACAGTGAAAGAAGGGGGAATACAACGAAAAGGAAATAAATGAAACGAAGAGAATTTCTCCCCAAATAATGTCAGACACCAAACCACAAATCCAAAAATTTCAGGAAACACCAAGCAGGCTGTCTCTTCACACTACTGACTGCTTCTTTCGCTGCATAGCGCTTTTTCGTCTGATAATCCCACTTGTTGACTCTTGCTGCTTCCTGTGTGGCTGAGGTTCTACTTAGAAAACCCTTTCCTACACCTATGTCTTCAAGTGTTTCACCTGTTTTATCTTCCAGAAGGTTTAATGTTTCTGTTTTAATGTTTAGATCTTTGATCCATTTTGATTTTAATTTAGTGTACTGTGAGAGGTAAGGATCCAGTTTCATTCTTCTACAAACAGATAATCGGTTTTCTCAACACCACTTGTTAAATAGGCTATCTTTCCTCCAACATGTACTCTTAGCCTGTTGTCAACAATCAACTAGATGAGTACGTCTGCCGAGATATCTGCATCCTCAGTTCGGTTCCAGTGACCCACATGTCTGTTTTTGTTCCAGTACCATGCCGTTTTCTTTTCTTTTTTTTTTTTTTTTTAATGTGGGTACCAGGAGTCAAACTCAGGACCTCGCGTGCCAGCAGACACTTGCGCTGCTGAGCAATATCACCAGCCCTTTTTTTCCTATATGTGGGTACCAGGAGTCGAACTCAGGACCTCGCGCTTGCCAGGCAGGCGCTTATGCTGCTGAGCCATATCACTGGCCCTACCATGCCATTTTCATCATTATTGCTTTGTAGTTTAGCTTGAAGTCTGCTATTGCTATGCCACCTGCTTTGCTCTTATTGCCCAAAATTATTCTTGCTATTCCAGATCTCTTATGGTTCCACATGAATTTTAGGATTTTTTCCTCTAGATCTGTAAAGTATGCTGTTGGTATTTTGATAGGGACTGCATAGAATCTGTATAAATGTATTGGATATATGGCCATTTTGACAATATTGGTTCTCCCTATCCAGGAACAAGGGACATCTTTCCATTTTCTGATGTGTTCTTCAATCTCTTTCTTTTAGAGTACTGCAGTTTTCTTTGTGCAGGTCTTTTGACTTCCTTGGTTAAGTTAATTCTTAAATATTTCACTTTTCTAGAAGCAACTGTGAATGGTATTGTTTTCATAAATTCCTTCTCATCCCATTCATTGTTCGTATACACAAATGCTAATGATTTTTGTGTACTGATCTTGTATCCTGCTACTTTGCTGAAACTGGTTATTAATTCTAAGAGTTTTTTGCTGGCATTCTTTGGGTCTTCTATGTAGAGTATCAAATCATCTGCAAATAATGATACCTTTCCTATGTGTACCCCTTTTATTTCTTTCTCTTGCCTAATTGTTCTGGGTAATGTTTCGAGTACTATGTTAAATAGCAGAGGTGATAGTAGACATCCTTGCCTTGCTCCTGATCTTAGGGAGAATGCTTTTAATTTTTCCCCATTTAGCATGATGCTGGTTATTGGTCTGTCATAAACAGCCTTTATTCAACTCAGATATGGTCCTTCTAAACTGGTTTTCTTCAGGGTTTTTATCATGAAGCAGTGCTGGATTTTATTGAAAGCCTTTTCTGTGTCTATTGATATGATCCATTGTTTTTTGACCTTGCTTCTGTTTATGTGATGTACTACATTTAAGGACTTACGTACGTTGACCCATTCTTGCATCTCTGGGATGAAATCTACTTGATCATGGTGTATGATCTTTTTGATAATAAACTACATTCTATTTGCTAATATTTTGTTAAGATTTTTGCACCTGTGTTCATTAAAGAGATTGGCCTATAGTTCTCCTTTTCACTTGGGTCTTTATCTGGTTTGGGGATCAGGGTGGTACTGGCTTCCATAAATAAATTTGGTGGCACTCCATCCCTTTCAATTTCTTCGAACAGCTTGAGGAGTATTGGTGATATAATATCCTTGAAGATTTTGTAGAATTCAGCCATGCATCCATCTGGTCCTGGGCTTTTTTTAGTTGATAGATGAACAGACACTTCTCAGATGAAGACATAGAAACAGCAAATAAATACACGAAAAAATCTTCAGCATCACTGGCCATTCAAAAGATGCAAATTAAAAGAATGCTGAAATTCCATATCGCTCCAGAAAGAATGGTTGTTCTCAAGAAATCAACCAATAACAAATGCTGGTGAGGCTGTAGGTGGGAGTGTAGACTGGTGCAACCTCTACAGAAATCAGTGTGGAGATTCCTCACAAAACTAAAACTAGAGGTTCCATTCAACCCAGCTATTTCCCTTCTTGTTATCTTCCCAAAAGAATTAAAAGCATCATACCACGTCGATATATGCACACCCATGTTTATAGAAGCACATTTTGTAATAGCTAAATCTTGGAAATGGCACAAACGTTCATCAACCAATGAATGGATAAAGTAGATTTTTTTTATACAATGGAGTACTACTCAGCCATAAAGAAAGATAAACATGAGACATTTCTAGGTAAACGGATACAACTTGAGACCATACTCTTAAGTGAAATAAATCAGACGTGCATGTTTAAAATCCACATTGTTTTTCTGGTGTGAGAAACCTAAAGTGTAAATAAGGACCACGATGTATAACAGATATTGGGAAATGGGAACAAAATGTTCAAATGAGAAGGGGAACAAGGGTGGGGGGAGAGGGAAAGGAAAGGGACAAGGAAAAAAAAGAATAGAAGGAAACAATGATATTTATTACAGCATTACTTGTAAGACTAAGACAATAGAAATTATATAATTGTTCATCGATAAATAAAAGGCTAACTCATTTATAATAAAAAATTTTAAAAATTTAAAAAACAAGCTGTAATATGTATATGTAGCCACTCCACAAAATGTTTGTAAACTACATGTATTGCAAACACATGTTAATAAAATAAAATAAAATAAAAACAACAAGCAGGATAAGTACAAAAAGAACAGCTAGGAGAGGCAAGGAGACACATTACCTATAAAGCAACAACATTAAGAATTTTATCTGACTCGTCAGAAACCATGCAAGAAAGAAGACAGTAAAATAAAATATTTAAAGTGTTAAAAGGAAAAAATCGAATTACTACCATCACCTGGAATTCTGTACTTTGAGAATATACACTTAAACATAAAGGAGAATAAAGACTTTCACTGCTAAATAACAATTGAGGAAATTTGTTTCTAGTAGACCTGCCTTGCAAGAAATGCTTAAGGGAAGTTCTTTAGAGAGAAGGAAAGTAAAATAGGCTCTAAACTCAATCTATGCAAAGAAAGGAAGATTGTCAAAGAAGGAATAAGAGATGCTAATATTAAAACAAAGAAAACATGAAAAGAGGGGACATCACTAAAACTTCTGTGGACATTACAAGGATAAAAAGGGAATATATAGATAACTTTATGGTCACAAATTTGGTAACCTAGATGAAATGAAACAATTCCTTGAAAAATACAGTCTTCAAGAACTCATCCAAGAATATGCCATCTAAGTAGGCCTCTGTCTATGATGGAAATTAAATCCTTCCAAACAGAAAGTGCCAGGCCCTGATGGGTTTGGTGGTAAATTCTACCAAAATTTATGGATAAAATTACACCAATATTGTACAATTTCGAGGACAAAAGGAAAAGGAAAGCTTCCTAAATCATTTGATGAGGGCTATATTAGCCTAAAATCAAAATCAGATGAAGATACTACAAGAAAACTACTTAAAACTTCTTGTGATGCAAATATCCTCAACAGAACAATAACAAGCCCAATTCAATATATATAAAGAATTACCTACCAAAACCAAATGGGAATTTTTTCCAAGTACGCAAAGCTGATCCAAATTTAAAAATCAATTAATACAATCCATCATAACAAGCTAAAGAAGAAAAGGCACATAATCTTATGAGTAGATGCAGAAAAAGTACTTGACAAAATTAAAAACCCACTCATGTTTAAAAAAAAAAAATCAACAAACTAGGAATAGAGGATAATTTCCATGATGTAAGAATATTAACAAACAAAAACAAAAAAAAAACTATGGCTAAAATCACATTTACTGGTGAGGAACTAAAAGGTCTCCAACTAAAATCAGGAGCAAGGCAAGGATGTCTTCTCTTACCAATCATTTTCAACGTTGTACTTCAAGTCCTAGCAAATGATATAAAACAAGAAAGGAAATAAGTCTTACAAATTGCAAAAGAATAAACAAAATTATCCTTGATCATAGGTTAACAAGATTATGTATGTAGAAAATCCAAAGAATTAAAAAAACAAAAACAAAAACCTCTGGGAACTAGTAAGTGATAATAGTAAACTTGAAGGACACACACTTAATGCACAAATTTCAACTACTTTCCTAAATACCAGAAATGAAAGTGGAATCGGAACTTAACAATACTATGTAAAACAATGTTATGGTTTGTGTCTAGATGTCCCCTCAAAGTCTCATGCAGTCTCAGATGGGGCTTTTTCAGAGGTGACTGAATCTAGAGTGTGTGATGCTGGGATTAAGGGTACGTGATTACTAAATCAATCCACTGATTGGTTTGGCAGCGCCCTAATCCCCAGTAGCCTAGATAAAGTATAAAAGGGACAGAAAGACGCTGTTAAGGTCTCTTGTTGATTTGTTACTTTCTGGCCATGAACTGTTTCCCCCTTGTTGCTTTTGCTATCTTCTGCCACCATGAACTGTTCTCCTCTGTGAAGCCACCCTGCCTTGGAGCCAGGTGATTATGGACTGAAACCTCTACAATCTGTGAGCCAACTAAACCTTCTCCTATGTAACTTTTGGTGTCAGGTATTTTGTCTCAACAACGAGAAAAGTAACTAAGACCAACAGCAACATCAAAAACGTAAATATTTAAGAAAACATCTAACAAAATATGCATATGATTTATATGAAGCTTATTATTTTAAAAATTCTGATAAAATATGAAAAAACTAAGGAAATGTAGAGAAATCACATATGTGTGAGGAGTAAGATGTAAACTTGTCAAGATGGTAGTTCTCAATTTGATCTACGGATACGATGGAATCCCAACATAAATCCCAGCAAATTATTTTGAGGATATGGACAAACTTATTCTGAAGTTTATCTGGAAAGGTAAAAAACCCAGAACAACCAACTTAATTTTTAAGGACTAAGAACAGAATTGGAGAACTGACACTACCCAACCTACAATCTCAAGGTTTACTATAAAGTTGCAAGACAGTGAGATACTAAAAAAAAGTAGAGACCAAGTAGATTAATGGACAAAAAAGGGGCAAGAAACAGTAAATAAAGCCAAATGATCCATCATAGTGGAGCAAAGGGAAAAGAATGGAGCAAAAATAGTCTTTTTAACAGATGCATCTGGAACAAGTGGACAGCTACATGCCAAAAAAAAAAAAAAAAAAGAATCTAGACATATATTTTATATCCTTCACAAAAAATTTACTCAAAATATGTTACAGTTCTAAACGTGTAAACATATAAAATTCCTAGAATATGACATAACACAAAATCTACATGACCTTGAACATGGTGATGACTTTTTAAATAGGCAATGGCAGGATCCATGAAAGAAATAATTGATAAGTTGGAACTCACTAAAATTTTACATTTTTGCTCTGGAAAGAGAGTGCCACAAGAAGGAGAAGAAAAGACACAAACTAGGAGAAAACATTTGTAAAAGATGTATCTGATAAAGGATTATTGTCAAAAGTACACAAAGAACCCATAAAAATCATCAGTGAGAACACACCTTGATCCAAAAAAAAGGCCAAACATCTTAAGAGACACCTTAAGAGAAGATAAATAAATGGCAGATAAGTATATGAAAAGATGATCCATATCATATGTCATCAGGGAAATGCAATGCAAAACAACAATGAAACACCTATTAGAATGGCCAAAATCCAGAACACTCTCAATATCAATTACTGACAGAGATGTAAAGTAATATGAACTCTTGTTCTCTAGTGGTAGGAATATGATATGTTACAGCCACTTGTAAGACAATCAGACAATTTCCTATAAAATTAATATTCTCTTAGAACATGAGCCAGAAATCGCATTCATTGGTTGCTATCCAGAAAAGGTCAAAGCCTATGTCTACACGAAAACCTATGTGCTCTATTTATAACTGTCAAAACGCAGAAGCACCCAAATGCCCTTCAGGTGAATGAATAAACTATGCTACATTAAGACAATGGAATATTTTTCAATGCTAAGAAGAGATGAGCTATTAAAGAAAAGACATGGATGAAACTTGAGTGCATATTATGAAGTGAAGGAAGCCAATCCACAAAGGCTTACACTGTATGAATCCAATTATATGACATTCTGAAAAAGGCAAAACTATCGGTTAATAAAAAGATGAATGGTTACCAGGCATGGGTGTAGGGGCAAATGGGCCAAATACAGAGTTTTAAGGGCAGTGAAACTATTCTGTATGATACTATTCTGACAGACAATGTGTTGCTATACATTTGTCCAAACCCACAGAATATACAACACCAAGATTGAATCCTAATGCAAACTATGGACTTTCTGTGATGGTGATGTATCAGTGTAGGTTCAAAATTTGCAACAAATGTACCACTGTGTAAGGATTTGAGAATGGAGGCACTTGCATGTGTGGAGACATGAAATATATGGGAAATCTCTGTACCTTCCTCTTGACTTTGCAGGAATCTAAATTTGCTTCTGTAGTTTTAAAAAAAAACAGTATAATAAAAATAAAATATGTATAGAACAACAAAATCCTGAAGAAAAAATTGTAATATATTAATTAATAAATATTTGACTGGAGTAAAGAGAAATAAGATTCTATATAACAAGAATTACATAAAATACCAATTTACATTATGATTCCCAAATCCCACTTTCAATTAGATTTATTTACCCAGAAAGTCTTTAAGTTTAGAAATAACTTCATGTTCACAGTGATTATTTACACAGAACCTAGAAAGAACCAACTTACGTGAAATTCACTTTGAAAATATCAATACTAGGCCACACAATAAGTGTGTGTGTGTGTGTGTGTGTGTGTGAGAGAGAGAGAGAGAGAGACAGAGATGGAGAGAATGTCTGTGTGTAAATATATGAATATATAAATCTGAGAAATAAATATTTACTATACACTATGACCTAAAAATGATCCACAGTTTTTTCCCCCCGTAACCAATTTAGAATTCCAATTGTTTTAAAAATATAGGCCATATTTATTTCTGACAAATGATAAAGTATGGAATAGTTAGAGGTTAAGAAGACTCAGTCATATGATTACAGTACACGTCCTTAGTTTCAATGTCACATATCTGACATTTTCCAAGAACAAGTTCATGAAGGTTTTTCTAACTAGTGTCAATCTAATTTCCATGTAGACTTAGCTTATTACACATATTCAATGTTCTGGGTTTATATAATTAATATTTAGATGTAAAGTTATTTAGATATAAGTATTTTATACACTTGAACATTTAAAAATGATTTGTAAAAAAAATTACTTAACACAAAGTTTACCGTGCCAGAAAATGGGAAAAAAAGGAGAAACATGAGTTTACTAAATAAGTTACATAAGCATAACTGAAATATTAAAACTAGCAACTAATACTTGAGGAACCAGCACCCAGTTGGCCCAAGAAGAATACAGTGATTTCCAGATTATAGTCCCATAAGCCAAATGCTACTGGTTCGAGCTCACTGGCTCACAGGGTGAGGGGCCTTCAGAATCCCAGTGAACAGTTACTGAGTTGGATTGTAAAAGAGTTAAATTATTTCCACCAAAATCTGCAGCAAGTCTTCAAAATGGCATAACCCTGATCTTGGCCAACATGCTCTTTTATCTTCACACTCCAACTACATTATTATCTTTGACTTCTCACTGTGCTAGCCCTGCTGATAACTATAAACAAAACGTCTTCCTTCTGAACTTGCCCAATCCCTCCTAGCCTTCCACAGCTAAGTATTTTCTTGGAAGTGCTACTACCTGACTAAGCTTTAAATTAAACTATCAATCCTATTACTTACTACATAGCCTCTATCACAACCTATATTTAATTAAGAAAGATCTTCTCTTGCTTAAAATGATACTTGAGTATAGTTAGCAGATTTTAATTTCCTGAATCAGGAAAATGAGAAAAAGTTATAAATAAAACACTACTCAATCCCAACCAAAAAACCATATCCACTTACTTAAGCAATGTAGATTCTCCTAATATCTAAATCACATACTCCATTTACAATACCACTTAATAAGACAATAAAATTTGATATTTTACAAAGGAAAAATAACTATAATTGATGTGAGGACATTAGTATGATAACGGCATGAAAAATTAAAGTTACAAGTTACAGTGTAGCCAATAATTACCTTACAATTTCTATTATAAAGGCATGTTAAAGTTCCAAATAAATTTTTAGCAAAACACTCCTAAAAACATGGTATATTACTCTTTCTGTGAGCAATTACACAAAATCAACTTTCAAAAAAGACACCCATTTTAGGCATTACAGACATATATGTACATTGAATTGGAATATATGGATAAAAATGAGAAAGAAGAGTTTTCATGTTTAATATTATTTTATTTCTGACAACTGAGTAAAACAATTACATCTAATTACAACAGTCTAATATGTTTAACTAATTGGAAAGTATTCTACTGAAATTTTTTGAGACTGTAATTCTATCACAAATAGATACATGAGACTAAAGTAGTACAAGACAATTATTTTCATTGAGAAATTATTTTCTCATTAATCTGTATAGATGAAAGAGTAATATGCTTTCACAGCATGAGATCATACAGTGGTGTGGTAAGACTTGAGAACATATTATAGTGCATATGAAAGACGTATTATGTTGTATATATAATACATATAATACTTGAGAATATATGTTCTATATATTTACTTCTTATAAATATAGTACTAGAATATAGACTAGAGCTTGCATACAGGCATGTTAACTATATATCTACCTTACGCCTCTTATAAGCCCATATAAAACAGGTTGGGTTAGACCAAAAGAACAATGAACTAACAGTTGGCTGGAGGTTTCTTATATTCCAAAGATCAGTGGAGCTGAGTAACGCTAAGCATACAGCTGAGGAGTTGAAATCTACACCAGAACATAAAATAACAGATAGTACTGAATCAAATAGACTCAATGCAATTTATTCATCTTTTTATGTGAAGAGCTCATGAAAAATGACTTAAATTTGTCTACTACTCTTAGTAAATGCTAACCCCCTGTTGTTTAGGAAAATGATACTCAATTTCACTTTCTCTGAGATATTTTGGGAGACAATTATATCCTCCCTTTGCTGTAAATAGTTTTTGAAAAGCCATTAATACAGTAACAGAATAGACACAATTTTAGACTTTTGGGGATTTAGTTTTAGAAGAGCACAAAAAGAATAGACATAGAAGAGAATAATAATGTGTTAGATTTTAGGGGAAAATTAAACAAGGTAAAGAGTACACATGAAGTAAGATTAAAGAAGAAAAAATGCACATTATTCTTTTGCACTTTGTGTCTATAATACAATAAAATATAATTAACAGTTCCAAAATTGTATTTGCCTCTCCAAATAGTCAATATTCTGAAATCTGATTTTAAAATTGCTCTTTTAAACTAATTCTAAAAAATTAATGTATTACTTTAGATGAAAGACTAGAAAACTTTCAAACTGCACCTAGGGAATACTGCATAATATCTTGGAGCTATTTCACATATAACCTTAATTCTAAAGACCTGGTAAATTATATTAAAGATGTATCCTTCAGGCCTTTGTTATTCAACTGATCAAAATACTTTGACCAGTTATTGACCAACCATTAACACTCTATAGGATACATAGAATGTATTAAGACTTACTTTAATTCCTACACTGCTCAGATCTTACACCCTTCAATGATACATGACTGTATGTCAAAGACATAGAAAAATTACCCATTCAAACTGAACTACTGGTCTTTTCAAAACCTATTCCTCCTTCACTCTTCCCTATTTTAGTAAATGAAATGAAGCAGAAATCTAAAACACATTTATCATGACCTTTCTTCCTTGATTCCCATATTATCAAGTCCAATGTATTCTATCTTTCCTCCTCTTTCCTTCTCCGCTATTAATTGACTGGGCAAGCCACCAAGTTCTCTACATAAGCTAATGCAACTGTAGCCTAGAAGTTTTTCCCATTTACATTCTTGTTTTCTCCCAACTATTTTTTTTTTTTTTGTTACTCTAAGAGTCATCATTCTAAAACAGATTTATGTCATCTCCTTGCTTTAAAATTCCTTCACACCTTGGCACCTGTGATGAAAAGTAAACCTCTTAACATGACCAAAGAAGTGCTTTCATTGTTCTGGCCGTTGCCTTCCACTCCAATATCAAAACTACTCTTCCCTTTGCTCACTAGGCACTGTAACTAGAATGTTCCTCCTTTTGTATCTGGAAGATGCTTAATTTACCTTGAGGTAAATTTACCGTGAAATGCAGACTCCTAGTCAAAAGTAAAACTTTTCCAAATCAATAACTTATTCTTCTCCTTCAGTGTACTTAGGACACAGAGTAAGATCCATACATTTTTTATGTTTATTTGCCTGAAATTTCTCTCTCCCACTTATGTTGGTAAGGACTATTTACAACTTGCCCATATTGTTTCTCCAGAGCATAGTATATTGCCTGATGAATAGGAACTACCCAATACATATTTGGGGAAAGAAAATAATATAAATAAGTGAGTTTAACTTTACCCAAAAACCTTATTCCATATGACATGTTTTACAAAAGACTTCTAATTTAGTACAACTTTTTAAATATATAAATGCATAAGAAATTCTCAATTTATCTAAAATGGTTTTAAGTTTTAAAGTATTTTCAATGAAAAGTTACTGCTTTGAAAAACTAATTTACTTAAAACTTCAAAAGATTAAATTACAAAACTCTCAGCAATTACCTAATAATTTTTAGGCAACTTTTAAATTTTTAAATAATCTTTCTAAAATAACCAAAACAAGCATCTAATGACACCAAAAGTTAAAACAAGTATCATTTATTACCACCTTCTATGTTCAAGCACCATATTTTCTTGGTGTAAGAAAGTTCGTAAAGTTCTTAAAGTTAAAAGCCAAGCATGGGAAAGATTGCTTTCACTTGTCGATATTATCTCTTCCAAAACAATCACAAATATTTTACAAGATCCTGAAAAGTATGTGTATGTGGATCTAGTTACAAAGCTTTCACAATTGCAAGATAAAAAAATTAGAAAATCCATTCTTGTGCAGTTACAAAAAATAACTTCCAATAAAACTGAACTCTAATTTTATAGCTGTAGAATACCTGTGGTTGACAAAAGTAATTGCATACTGTATTTCAAAATACCAAGTAGAGAGGACTCCGAATGCTCTCAACACAAAGACATGATAAATATTTAAGGTGATGGATATACCATTATGTTGTATCACATGTTACTGTACTTTATCAATATGTACAGTTATGTGTCAATTAAAAACAAATTTTAAAAGAAACGTTTTGTCATGAGCTTATCCTAAATATCCCAATGAAACAAACAACTTCAATAAAAATCTTTTTTATGCTTTGTGGTTGAAATGACTGAAAAAGACATAGTAAGAAAGCTTGAGGAATATATAAATAATAATTTTCTAAGAAAGAATATAAGAAATAGTTTTATCTAAAATTTATTTCTGGGCTGGAGATATAGCTCAGCTGCAGAGCAACTGCCTGGCAAGCACAAGGTCCTGAGTTCAATTTCCAGTACCAAAAAAATAAAATAAAATAAAATTTATTTCAAATATTTTAACAATTATACCAATTAACTAAGAAGACACAATAATAAAAATAGTGAAGGATATTTAAGTATTAAAAATAAGGCAAAGGGGCTCGAAAAAAAGATGGCGGATGAGTAAGAAACACGCAGAGAAACTCTCTAAAAGCTGCCATTGGACTAGGGGAATACAGTGACTGGGAGAGCGCAGGAGGGGGGAAGATGCCTCCCCGGGACCCAGAAAAGTTCTGAAGCCCCGGCACCAGTGAAGGGTGATTTCCAACAAAGAAGGAGCAGACCCCGCGCGCGAACCTTCTACCATCCCAGGAATCACAGCGCGACAGAAGCTCAAAGCTGCGGATACACAGTGACAGCTGGCGCCCAGGGAGCCCCCACGGAGGATTGCGAGACAGCGGCGGGGCAGGGGAGCGGCGGAGAACTGCGCTGGCCTGCGGTGAGTGAGTGTCTCTCAACCACAGCTGTCCCGCGCCAGAGAGCGACTGGCCGGGCGCCATTGTGGGAGGTGCGGCGAAAATCAGAGCGGCTCGAAAACAGCTCTGGGAACTCGTGCTCCGGACAGGGCAGCGCGGCGCCTCTCAGCCCCACGAAAGTGCGCTGAGGAGGGCAGGTGAACGAGACTGGTCTCTCAGCCACACCTGTCCCGCGCCAGAGAGCGACTGGCCCGGCGCCATTGTGGGGGGCGTGGCAAAAATCAGAAGGGCACGAAAGCAGTGCGCTGACAGCGGTGGGCGAAGGAGACCGGTCTCCGCCTGAAAGTGCACGCTCTGCTCACCGCCCCGCCAGAGGGCGCTCCTGGCTCGCTGGGACGGACCTGCACGGAACAGGACTCTGTCATCACACGGTGCCTGCCTACAGCAGAGTCAACACCTGGAACTGATTCTCTTTTTTTTTTTTTTTTTTCCCCTCTCTCATTAGTTTTTTGTTCTGGTGAAGGGTTTTTATTTTTTTTTTTCTTTTGTGGGGTTTTATTTCTGTTTTGTTTGTTTCCTTTGTTGTTTTTGTCTTCATGTTTGTTTCTGTTTGTCTATTTGCTCTTTCCTTCATTATTCTCTCTGGTTTTTATATGAGTGTAAACAGCGCCTCTAACCTCTTTGTGATTGTGGTTGTGATCTGTTCTTCCTTTTATCCCTTCCTTCTCTTCTTCCCACCAGTCCTCTGCACCAGTGTCCCAATGTTAGTGGGATCCCTCTTGGTCCTCTAACCTTACATCTAATTCCTTCCTCTTCTCACAATACTCTATTTCCTCCTTAACTCATTTTAAATTTAAACTCCTGAGGGGAAAAATTGACATACTAAGGAACTGTATACTGCATATAATTTTTCTGGTGTGTTTTAGATTTTGTTATATAACCGCAACTCTACTTTATACAGCTAAAAGTGATAAATAACTGGTTAGCTCAGTCTGTCATTTTCTAGGCTGTGTTTGATGCTTCAGTTACCATTATAGCCAAATGTAAAATAATTGTTCTAAACAGCTTTCCTTCCTGATATTTCATGATTGATATTGACTAAGGGACACAGAAAATACAGTGGCACAGTACCAAAGAATCAAGGACTGGGCCAAACAGGTAGCAACTTCTCACATCCAACGGAATGAAGAGGTAGGATCTGGCAGAAAGCTCAAAACCCAAAAGCAAGCTCCACTTGGAAGATACTGCAGAGAAGTAGTCATCTTCTAAGGATCTTGAACACTAGCAATGAAGTAACCTATCATAGGTAATTTACAAACATCACCCCAGGAATTAAAGAAAGAAAAAATGAGACGACACTTAAACAAGATGCAACCCCACACATCCAATTCACCAAAGGCAAACCTAGGGGGCAACAAGGTGGGACAATCCGAAAGCCACCCACCTGGCCTATCTAAGGGGTAACAACAAAACAACTGAATGAGGCTCTGGAAAAAATTAAAACAAATAATCTCACAGATAACTGCAGAGATAATGTCCACAATGAAGACCATGCTTAAGGACACTATAGCTGATACGACAAAAAAATAGATGAGCTTAAGAAAACTATAGAAACCATGAATGCTCAGCATAGGAAAGAAATGGAATCCATAAGGCAGATTCAAGCAGATATCCAAGAGAACAAAAATTCCATTGAAAGTATTTGTAGAAGATTAAGCCAATGGACAGGATCTCAGATATAGAAGACAGGCTTGCAATTAGTGAACATGAAAAGGAAGAATTCTTAAAAACAGCAAGGGACCATGAAAAATCAATTCAGCAGCTGCTAGATGACTCAAAGATAAACAACTTAAGAATAATTGGAATAAATGAAAAAGCAGGAGATAGCATCAATGACATTAAAACCTTGTTCAAAGACATAATCAGGGAGAACTTTCCTGGAAGAGAAAAGGAATTTGACGCCCCTATAAGTAAAGCTTTTAGAACACCAACTAGACATGATCAAAAAAAAAACTTCAGCCAGACATATTATAGTCAAGATCCCAGAAATTCAACAGAAGGGCAGAATCTTAAAAGCTGTTAGGGAGAAGACACAAATCACCTATAAAGGAAAACCCATCAGAATCACAGCTGACTTTTCAGCACAAACCCTCAATTCAAGAAGAGCTTGGAATGACGTATTTCAAGCTCTAAAGGAAAATAATTTTCAACCAAGATTGATGTACCCTGCAAAACTATCTTTCAAAATTGATAGAGAAATAAAATACTTTCATGACAAAGAACATCTGAGAAAATTTATGACCACCAAACCAGCACTCCAAAATGTTCTGAAGGACATTCTAGAAAGAGATAGGAACCCCAACAGAAGGAATCCACCAGGCAGGGCAGATAATTAAATAGCAGGAAAGGGGAAAAACAAAGAGAGGGAACCAACAACAGGAAAATATCATGACAAGTATAAGTCAATACATATCAGTTTTAACCATCAATGTTAATGGTCTCAATTCACCAATCAAAAGGCACAGACTGGTGAAATGGATCAAGAAGCAAGATCCAACAATATGCTGTATACAAGAAACACATTTAATTCAGAAAGAAATTCATAGACTGAAAGTCAAAGGATAGAAAACAATACTCCATGCAACAGGAACCCAGAAAAAAGCAGGGGTAGCTATTATTTTTGCAGACAAAGTGAATTTCAAGCCAAGAATGACTCAGAGAGATAAAGACGGTCATTACATCCTTGTAAAGGGAACAATCCAAGAGGAAGAGATAACGATCATAAATATATATGCATCAAATACCAGTGCACCCAGCTATATAAAACAAGTACTAAAGGACATGAAAAATCAAATATGCACTAATACAATTATATTGGGAGATCTCAATACTCCACTGTCACAAAAAGACAGATCAACTGGACAGAAAATCAATAATGAAATAGTAGAACTGAACCAAACTTTGGAACAAATGGACTTAGTAGATGTCTACAGAGTGTTCCATCCCACAACATCAGAATACACATTTTTCTCAGCTGCACATGGGACGTTCTCCAAAATAGACCACATACTAGCTCATAAAACCTGCTTAAGTAAATGCAAAGGAACTGAAATTATCCCATGCATATTATCAGACCATAGTGCAATGAAATTGGAAATCAATGGCAAAAGATCTCACAAAAACTCCCTAAACACATGGAAATTAAACAGCACCCTCCTGAACAACCAATGGGTCACAGATGAAATTAAAGAAGAAATTAGACACTTTCTACAACTGAATAATAATAACAGTACAACATACCGGAACTTATGGGATACAATGAAAGCAGTCCTAAGAGGGAAATTTATAGCATTAAATACTTATATCAAGAAAATAGAGCAAGCGCAAATAAACAACTTAAGGGTGAACCTCGAGTATCTAGAAAAAGAAGAGCAGGTTAAGCCAAAAGCCCGTACAAGGGAGGAAATTATAAAGATCAGAGCAGAAATTAACGTATTGGAGACTAAAAAAACAATACAAAGAATCAATGAAGCAAAAAGTTGGTTCTTTGAAAGAATAAATAAGATTGACAAACCCTTATCCAACTTTATTAAAAAAAGAAAAGAAAAGACTCAAATCCATGCAATTGAAAATGAAAAGGGTGATATCACGACGGACCCTGCAGAAATCCAGAAGATCATCTATACCTATTTTGAAAATTTATATTCTACTAAGATGGAAAATGCAGAAGAAATGGACAGATTCCTAGATTCATATGAATTACCAAAGCTGAATCAAGAAGATTTAAAAATCCTAAATAAACCAATATCAACCAATGAAATTGAAGATGTAATTAAAAACCTCCCAACAAAGAAAAGCCCAGGCCCTGATCGATTCACTGCCGAATTCTACAAGAAATTTAGAGAAGACCTAATGCCACTACTTCTCAAACTTTTCAATGAAATTGAAAGGGAAGCAATACTCCCAAATTCATTCCTGGAAGCAAGCATTACCCTGATACCAAAACCAGAGAAGGACCCAACTAAGAAAGAGAACTACAGGCCAATCTCCCTAATGAACACAGATGCAAAAATCCTTAATAAGATACTGGCAAACAGAATCCAACAAATCATCAAGAAGATTATACACCATGACCAAGTTGGATTCATCCCAGGTATGCAGGGATGGTTCAACATACGTAAATCAATAAATGTAATACACCATATTAACAGAACCAAAGACAAAAATCACATGATCATCTCAATAGATGCAGAGAAAGCTTTTGACAAAGTCCAGCACCTTTTCATGATAAAAACCCTACAGAAAATTGCAATAGAGGGTCTTTATCTCAATCTGGTAAAAGCTATCTATGACAAACCAACAGCCAATATTATACTAAATGGCCAAAAACTGAAAGCCTTTCCTCTAAAATCAGGAACAAGACAAGGATGTCCACTGTCCCCACTCTTATTCAACATAGTTCTGGAAACTTTAGCCAGAGCAATTAGACAAGAGAAAGAAGTAAAAGGAATAATGATTGGAAAGGAAGAAGTTAAATTATCATTATTTGCAGATGACATGATACTCTACACAGGAGACCCCAAAAACTGCTAGATTTAATAAGCAAATTCAGTAGTGTAGCTGGATACAAAGTCAATACTCAAAAGTCAATAGCCTTCCTGTACACAAATAACAAACTTACTGAAAGAGAAATTAGGGAAACAATACCTTTCACAATAACATCCAAAAAAATGAAATACCTAGGAATCAGCCTCACAAAGGATGTAAAAGACCTCTATACTGAAAACTACAGTACTCTGAAAAAGGAGATTGAAGAGGATATCAGAAAATGGAAAGATATCCCTTGCTCCTGGATAGGAAGAACCAATATAGTGAAAATGGCCATACTTCCAAAATTGTTATACAGATTTAATGCAATTCCAATCAAAATTCCAACAGCATATCTCACAGAATTAGAGAAAACAATCCTAAAATTCATTTGGAATCAGAAGAGACCTAGAATAGAAAAGGCAATTCTGGGCAACAAACGCAAGGCAGGGGGCATCACAATCCCTGATTTGAAATTATACTATAAAGCTACTGTGATAAAAACAGTGTGGTACTGGCAAAAAAAACAGACCTGAAGATCAATGGAACAGATTAGAAGATGCTGAAACAACCCCAGACATACTAAGCCACCTTATCTTTGACAAAGGTGCCAAACACATTCGCTGGAAGAAAGATAGCCTCTTTAATAAATGGTGCTGGAAAAACTGGCTCTACACATGCCGAAGATTAAAACTAGACCCATATCTTTCACCATGCACTAAACTAAATTCAAAATGGATCAGAGATCTAAATATTAAAACAGAAACATTAAATCTGCTGGAAGGTAGGATAGGTAAAACCCTTGGAGACATTGGTGTAGCCAAAGACTTTATGAATAAAAACTCAACCGCACGGGAACTATCCCAAAGAATCAATAACTGGGATCTCATCTTATTAAAAAGCTTTTGCACAGCAAGAGAAACCACCAACAGAGTGAAGAGACAACCCACAATGTGGGAAAAAATGTTTGCCAGCTGTTCCTCAAAGGATTACTATCGAGAACATATAAAGAACTCAAAAAAATCAGACCTCCCAAATTTAAAGACCCACTCCAAAAATGGGCATCTGAGATGAATACACATTTCTCAGATGAAGAAATACTAATGGCAAATAAATATACAAAAAAATGTGCAACATCACTAGTCATTCGAGAGATGCAAATTAAAACAACACTGAGATACCATCTCACCCCAGAAAGAATGGCTACTATAAAGAAATCAACTAATAACAAATGCTGGAGGGGCTGTGGGGAAAAAGGAAACCTTCTTCACTGTTGGTGGGAGTGTCGACTGGTACAGCCACTGTGGAAGTCAGTGTGGAGATTCCTCAAAAAACTAGGGTTAGAGGTGCCATTTGACCCAGCTATTCCCCTTCTGGGCATCTTCCCAGAAGAATTAAAAACATCGTACCACAGCGATATATGTGCACCCATGTTTATAGCAGCACAATTTGTAATAGCCAGATCTTGGAAACAACCCAAATGCCCATCAACTGAGGAATGGATAAGAAAGATGTGGTATTTTTATACAATGGAGTACTATTCAGCCATAAGGAAGGATAAACTGGAGACTTTTATAGGTAAATGGATGCAACTCGAGAAAATACTCATAAGTGAAATAAACCAGACGCACATGTGTAAGCATCGTATTGTCTCTCTAGTATGAGAAACTGAAAGAGTAAATAAGATCCAAAATGTACAATAGACACGGTGAATCAAAAAGAAATTGGTCAATAGGAAAGAGAGACTGGAATAGGGAAAAGAAAGAACAGAAAGGGAAAAAAATTGTATATATATATAAGATGGTTAAGATAGATACACTACCAATTTTACTTAGTTCATTGAAGAGTAAGGTTTGTGCCAATAATGTTTGGACAATTGAATGCTAATGTCTGGTATCCTGAATAACTAACTTAAAGATAGTAATACGTAATGTATTAACCATTGTTACCCTCCTATTATGTTGTTTTGAAAATTTGTTCTTCTTTTGATTTGTTTTGTTTTTTCTTCTCTTTAAAATAAAAAAAAAATAATAATGTGGGGGATCTTAACCCTCATTTGAGAGATCAATAATTTACAAAGGAAAAAATTCAACAGAATAAAATACAATTATTTTGGAGATGCTGAGGGTAAATTAGGGTTAACTTTTCATATCTTCAATGTATTGCTATAAGACAATGAAATCAACCACATGTAATATGAAGAAGAGCTCAACAGAAAAGTGAGTGTGGGAATTTCGCATTTCAACATCACCATAAACATAATAAAAAAAAAAACGTTATAATATAAAAAAAGAAAGAAAAAGAAAAAGAAGCTTGCAAAATTATATATTAGTGTAGAGAAAAACAAAAATAAAGAAGAACTACAAACCAGGAAGGTGGCTTTCTTTTTGTTCCCCAACTAGAGCACATAAATATACATATACTAAGGCCCAGCAAGGTTCTCCAGACATAGAAAAACATTCACAATTAGAAGAGTAAGAACCTAACTATATGTAATAAAACATCTTTGGGAAAATTGAAAAGTAAATTCAGGATGACTAATTTTAAAATCCAAATAACCATAAATGTCATCTATCTGATAGTACAATTTATAGTCTCTTAAATATTAAGTCAGAGGTTTTTAGCAGAACATCAATAGAATTGGATCTATTCTAAATGTAAATGGTAATCAGAAATTACAGGGCCAGGGATATAGCTCAGTGGCGTAGCACCTGCCTGGCAAGCACAAAGTCTTGAGTTCAATTCCCAGTTCCAAAAAAAAAAAAAAAAAAAAAAAAAAGAAAAGAAATTGCAAAGAAGCATTATGAAGTGAAATTTACTCCACCAATAAAAGACAGTCTACCTTACACTCAGCCAAAATTTATTAGTTCTTTCCTATTCTGTTTTCACTTCGAGACAATAAAATTTTATATTTGCTCTAAAACAGAATTTACTTTTTCTTCCAGTTTTTCCACAAAGACATTCTAGGATCAGAATTTGGATCACCTCTTGGCTCCACAATTAATTCATTTTCAGTGGAACACTGAATATATTATCTCAGTTCTCCAAGGATTTTTGCCATTTGTAAAATAACAATGACCTAGGCATGATAATGAAAGCCCGTAATCCCTGCACTTTGGGAGGCTGAGGAAAGAGGATAGAGGACTGTCAAATTTAAGCCCAACCTGGGCAATTTTACAAAACCTGTCTCCAAATAAAAAAATAAAAAAGAGCTGAAGAAATATGTCAGTGCAAAGGCTCTGGGTTCAATGAATCTCCAAGACCAAAAAAAAAAAAAAAAAAAAAAGGGACAATCATGAGGATGATAAGTTGCCTACCAAGAAGTAAATAAAACTCAAATATAAGTAAGTGGGTGTGGTACCTCAAAATTGAGAGAAAATATTTAGGAAGGAAATGATTGGCAGTGTCATGTATTATTTCCAGATAAGGTAAAGTTATAAAAGTATCCATCATATTTGCTAGTGAAGAGGCTATTTTTAATTTGTCAGGAACAATTTGGTAAATATGGAAGACCTAATATGTAGGTTAAGGAGTAATTTCAGGGTAAAAACAAAGGGACAGATTATCCCTCGAAGACACTCATACAAGCTGTGGGATAGAGGACAGCACTGTTAGCTAGAAATAAATGCTGGTTCTAATGAGGAGTTGTTTTAGAGGGTTGGGGTAAAGAGACTAGAACTTATTTCTAGGAAAATATCAGAAGAAGCCAGTAAAATAAGGTGAAGTTGTGAACAGGGAGAAGTAGAAAGCTAAATAGTTCATCGAGATCTTAGAATGGCTGGATTCCTGAAACGTGACTATAAATGTTGTTACCTCAAACCCATGCAGACTTCTAGATCAGGAGGTACCTTTGGAGCCAGGGCTGACAACGACCGACCGTCAGCTGGGCAGTAGGGTTAATAGGTATTTAACTGACACCAGTATTAGTCAAATGTGATAGTAGTTTTAGATTCTCTTTTTCTCACACCTTTAAGAAGAAATTGATACTTAAATGATTTAGTTGCCAATTTGAACTGTATTATTAAAGATGGCCCAAGTTAATGATGTTTGTGGCATTATTACAGGAAAATGTTATCTGTACATAATTATTTTAAAATGTTCTAGATTCTATATTTATTAAATGTTTTGAAGTATTTTTCTTTCATTATAAACAGTTGACTCCATCAGTTTCAAATTAATGCACCTTCTAATTTTTTATCTTATAAACTGTACTTTCTTTCACAGGTTATTTGTTCCAAGCTTGTTAGTAATTAGACCCTTGCTATTCAAAGTGTGATTTATACGTTAGTATCATTAACCTCACCTGGGAGCTTAGAGCTACAGTATTAGACTGCCTACCAGGCATTTAATCACAATCTGCATATTAACTAGATTATGAGGTTCTACATACACACATTAAACTTTCAGAAGCACTGCTTTACAGGGGATAGGATAAGATTAGAATCTGCATTGACTTTGGTAAAATGATCAATTTCAAAACTAACAATGGAGTTTATGAAAGACATATATGGTAAGAAGAAAGCCTGAATATTAGGTTAATAGTATGTAAACAAAAATTAAACTTTGTATGAATATTTACCTTGAGAAAGAAAATTAGAAGGCTACTACAATAGCATTCATAAAAATCATGCTTGATGTGTAAGTTAATGTTATTATAACTTATACTAATTAGGTCCTTATTAAAATTCTATGTATAATTCCAAGCTCAAAGGATTTAAGATTACTTGGACATTATGTACGAGACTGAATTTGTGAATTTCAAAATTAAGGATGAAATTCAAAACAAATAACAGTAAAGTTTAAAAAACATTTACAGCTTGCAAATAGAAGCAACATATGTACAAGGGGTGATCAAAAACTATGGTGTTCGAATTTTAAACATTTTATTATAGTAAAAGACACATTGCCATTAACCACCTTCAAAATATTCCCCTTTACTTCAAGCAAACTTCTCCTATTCTTACCACTTTCTGAAGCAGTTCTGGATGTCCCCTTTTGTGAGTGTCTTTAGAAGGTATGTTCAAAAATAAAGTGACTGTGGCAGCCAAGACTCATCCAATGGAAAAGCAAGCTTCTAAAAACATTACAATGTATCCTCATCACCTTATTCATCTGATCTTCCCCAAAGTCAAATGACCATGAAAAGCAAACATTTTAAACTGATTAGGGAAATCAAGGCAGCCACAGTAGCAGAACTAAAGACATGCTAGAAAGATACAAGTCCAGAGTCTCCTCTGAGACTCAAAGCAAACTATTAGCTGTGAGTCCCTGTAAAAATCAAAAAGAAAGTTAATTACTACTCACATACAATGCCACAGTGTAGCCTTCCCATTCCAAAATGGAGAAATAGGAAGTACAAAGGAATCAGGAAAAAGCAAGATGGAAACCAAGTAGGGAAACATTATATCCTATAGCTCTATGTCCACCACTTGGGTTAAGATATGGTGAGAAAGTAAATTCCAATGTATTTGAGCAACACTGCCCCTATAGCCTTGCTGATGGCGACTCTCATGATTTCTCGTTTTGGATGGCTCCACTCACCACCTGCAGCTTTCAGCAGCAGATGTTCCAACTTCCTGAGGGCTCCACTACACTTTCAGCTTTACTCTCACAGCTCCATGCACTACCCTCTCAGAGCACCGCCTAGCCTCCCAAGCCTTCCTCTGAACTTTGAGTAGAAGCCTCCCTGACCCCACAACACACATTCTGCATGCCTGCAAAACCAATACCAAGTGGAAGACACCACTACAGGCTTGAGCAGCAGTCAGGCCCCCTTAGGCTACAACTGCAGAGGCCTCTGAGTACCTGGATGGCTGAGCACTATGAAACAAATTCCAGAAAACTACCTAGGAGTCCTTTTTTGAGCAGGGAGTGTCCCCGGCAATGTTTCTTCAAACGAAAATTTTATGCCCTTAAGCCTGTGAAGGGTGGAATCTTGCTGATTCTTGAGATGCCTTCAAGCCATCTTTACTAGTATCCTGATGCAAAGTACTAGGCTTCTTTGTAATGCCAAGCTAGAACTCCTTGAACTCTGAAAACATTCTTCAAACTAAAAATAGATAAACTGGCAAAAGGTGGAAAACTTACTGCCCCTAACTTCCACAACCTCTGAGAACTGGCAACTATACTGGTAACTACAAGGCAATCAGGCTGAAAAATAAAAACATACAGGGAAATACTAAACATTATAATGAGAAGCTAAACACTGCAGCAAACTTCACAGAATTATACAGATTCCAAAAAAATAAATAAATAAATAAAAATAAAACAACAGTAAGCCAGAGAGAATAGAAAGTTAATCAAAGTCCACGATTGCTAATATTTGTCTAAAATGTCCAACAAAACCAACCATGCAGAAAAACAACAGAAAGACACGGGAATAAAAAAATGTTACCCATGCATCATAATATGTGTATATATACATGGAGAGAGAGAGAGAGAGAGAAGATAGGGAGAGGAAGAAAACAGAAAGAAGGAAGATGGAAGAGAAGTAGAAGAAAAGAAAGGAGGAGAGATGAGAAAAGACGAGAGAAGAGAAAGAAATTGCCTTTGAGTATGCTCAGAAGTTGGACTCAACAGACTAAAACTTTAAATTAGCTATTGTAAATATATTCAAAGGGATGAAAGAAACCATATTTGCAGAATTAAAATAGGATGACAATGACTCATAAGTTAAAGAATACAGATAAAATATTATAAAACATATCTACAAGACAGGATGAAATTCAATTGCCACAATGAAAGTATTATGAGATGAGAACTTTAAGAGATCATTAGATCAAGAAGTCTCTGCCCCCATAAACAGATTATTGCCCTTATTGTGGAAGGCAATCACAAGAGTAGGTGCCTTAATTTCCTCTCACTTTTCCCATTTCCCACATGCCTGCTTGCCTGTCTGTAATGCAATAACACAACATGGAGGCCCTTGGCCAGATGCTAGTGTCATGCTCTTGGACTATCCATTCTCCAGAACTGTATTCTAAACATATTTTATTGATTATAAATTACTCAGCCTAAAGTATTCTGCATAGCAGGAGAATACAGACTAAGACAGTATCCAAATGAAAAGTATAGGCTTTAAAATAAAATACGCTTTCCAACACAAAAATTTTGAGAGGTAGACTGTCCTGATATGATTAATACAAAAATGACTTAGATTATTAATGGTAGGACACACTGTGTAAGACATAAAATTTGCCTTTAAAATTTATCTAAATGAAAATATACTACAGTATTTATTTTTGTCTTTACAATATCTCAGCCTCTTTGCATTAGATTTACTTGGAATAGTTCTAGTTTATTCCTATTGCTATAGGGTAATTATCACTAGCATATCATTTCCAAATGTGTTTCAGTTTTACTGATCAACTGTGTGGTCACCAGGCACATTATTTACATCATTTTAAATTTTTTCTGTGTAATCTTTAATTTCTTAAATGCCATCTAAAATATTAATATGAATTTTTTTGAAATTTAAGATAGAGTTGTTCATGTTCAAAGTGGTCAAAATGTTGTTCGTTATAGCAAGAAAATATCCTCAATGCATTTCAAATAATATGAAAGAAGGTATTAACTGGATACAGTGTGGCACCTATATAGCTCCTGCTACTCATGAGACTGAGGCAAGAGAATCACTTGAGCCCAAGAATTCCTGGCCAGCAACACAGCAAGAACTGTCTCAAAAAAATAAATTAATTGGGCCGGTGAGATGGCTCAGTGGCATAAGCACCTGCCTGGCAAGCGCGAGGTCCTGAGTTCAACTTCCAGTACTCACATACAAAAAAAGGGCCAGTGATATCGCTCAGCAGCACGGGTGCCTGCTGGCGCGCAAGGTCCTGAGGTCGACCCCCAGTACCCACAAGAAAATAAAAAAATAAAAAAATAAAAAAATAAAATTAATTAATTAAAATTAAAATTAAAAATTAAAACAAAAAGTGAATTTGTAAAAACTGGTTTAAATCTCAGTCTTCAAGAAATAATAGATTTAACTTAGCTCAATTTCACATCCTGATTAAAAAATATAATAATAAGCAGTTGATTTCTAAATAGCTATCCAAAGCAAGATGGTCCATCAACTAATGAACTTTTTAGTCGCTCACAGCTAAGTGAGCAAGACTTGTGCACGTATCATTCAAGAACTCTGATTTGTTGGTTTAATAGAAAACCTTAATTTAGAAAAACTTAAATGGAATTTTAGTCATAAGGAGGTTCACATAGAGTTTAGCCATAACTTTTAAATTAAAAAATCAAGATCAATCTCAAGGTCTGAAATGAGTCATCTTATTCAATTTCTATATCAATTTGCAATAACACATATTTTAATCTATAAATCATAAATTTCTGAATCACTGTAACAACTTTAAAATTTATTTCAATTTTGGACATAAATGCATCTTTTAAAAACCTAAACATGTATAATTTCCACAAAAAAGTGCTATGAATTATACATTTACAGAAGTTCATAGTCCCTCCCACCTTATGCATGAGGGACAAGTCTTTAAGACCCACCCAGGAGATGCCTGAAACACTGAACTGTAAAGAACTTTATCTGTACTATCTTTTTTCCTGTATATATTTACACCTACAGTTTAATTTATAAATTAAGTGCAATAAATCCTAAAAGTAAGCTTTGTGAGACACTATTACCAGAAGAATTACCACCCTAGGATTACTCTCATGGAATTAAGAGGCAGCTGAATGCTTTACCAAATCATATGTATTATCCAGACCCACCCTAATCTAGCAGCTAAAAGTATAAGATAAACTTCTAATTATAGAAAGTGGCTTTAGCAAGAGACACATTCCCCTCCCCACCCCAACAGAGACGGTCCGATGAACTTAGGAAATAACTGATAGCTGGATGACTATAAAACCTAACAGTTTAATACTAAAGAAAAATACCTCTAAACGCCTCTTGACAATTCTATTACTTATATTTATACTTATAATTGTGCACTTTTGGTAGCAGCAATGAAGAACAGAACAGTTGAATTTCAAAGGAGGGGAGGAGAGGCAGAGAGAGAGAGACAAGAAATACAGGATGAGGGAGGGAGGGAGCTATTGTACATTAGTAAAGATACTGTGGACAAAAAACTAAATTAACATTCTGCTCTCAAGTATTCCCTAAAATAGAGCTCTTCAGACTATCTTACCTGCTGAACTAGTGCGGGCACGGGGGAGGGAAATGTCTCTCTTGCTAAGGCCCCTTTCTATAACTGGAACATCATTTTACACTTTTAGCTCTTAGGTTAGGGTAGATCTGGATAGTAGATGTAATTTAGTAAAGCACTCACCTGTCTCTTAACCCATAACAATAATTTACAGCAACACTAACAAGATAATGTAAGTACATTAAAAATCGAATATTAGTGAGGTTCCCATAAATTTTCCTAGGTCCACCTAAGACAGATATATGATTCCAACAAAAAATCTGGAATACTTTCATGAACAAATTATCACCCAAAAACAGCACAGATGTACATAAAATCACCTAATGACTGGCTTAACCAGCTTCTCAGTCATTACCTTCTATGAAGATGAGTTCTGTTTTTCCCCCTCATTTTTGGGGAAAGTGAAAAGAAGGCATCTACTTAGGAAATAATTCCCCATGTCATTTCTGCATGCCTTATGACAATTTTCTTACAAAATATCTTTCAATAACATTTACATAATAGCCTCCGAAGCAGAGCTTCCCTCTGAGACAAAGGGCAGATTTGTTTCCTCACCATTATTAAAAAGCTCTATCTCCTGCAGGGCAAGGTTGGAGAGTTTCAAAACAGCCCTTTTAAAACATCTGAGGGTTCCTAAACTCAAGAGTTTCTCAGCTGTGACAGAGACCCACTAAGTAGGTGGCAAGTTCAGGATCAGCTGCCTTCTGTGCCCTGAGGAATACCCTACCTAAATCTTTGCCAGCTCCTTGGTGCCACGGCAACAATTACCTGTGAAAGTGCAGTAAGCCAAACTAGCAGCTCCCACCACACTTTATGAGCTGTTTAATGCTGAATAAAAGGTCCTGCATGCTTGAAGTTGGTTAATTCCAACCTAGATGTAGATCTTATTACAAAGCACCAAATAATCCCAGGTCCCCCTGAACATGTAGTACACCATCTTAAAGTGATAGTTATACACAACTGAGAATACAAAAATAAATTAATACATTTTAAAAATAAGTGGTAATGGAATAGAGAGCAAAAGTTTGCAAAATGTTCAATGTAAAATATAAGATCACAAAGTATTTTTGGTCCAGTGGCTTCATGCTGCACTTCTAGATCCCCAAAAGTAAAAATTCACTCTCTTATCCCTTCAGCAGAGAAGCACAGAGAGGAGTTAATTCTGAAGAACAGCTTTAAAATCAATTCAGCACTGGAATACTGGCACAGTTGCTAGCTGCGTGTTATGGCTTATATCTAGATGTCCACCCAAAGCTCATAGCTCATAGGTGGAGCTTTTGGGAGGTGAGTGGCTCATGAGTGTGTGATAATGCCTTAGTCCACTGATGGGCTTATAGCTGGCTGTGATGTTGGGAGGTGAAGCCTGGTGGAAAGAGGTAGGTCACTGTCATATGGCCTGGAAGGATACAGAGATAGATAGATAGATAGATAGATAGATAGATAGATAGATAGATAGATAGATAGATAGATAGATAGATAGATAGATAGATAGACAGACAGACAGATAGACAGATAGACAGACAGACAGACAGACAGACAGACAGACAGACAGAATGAATGGATTGGATGGAATGGATGGATATCCTTCCTCCTCTCTTGAAGGCTAGCCGCTTCCTACTGCCATGCCATGAGTAAAACTCTTCTGCCATGTCCCTCTGCCATGCTGCCCTCTTGGAGTCAGCCAATTACAGACTGAAATTTCTACAAATTGTGAACTAAAATAAACCTTTCCTCTTTTAACTTGTGGATGCTGGGTATTTTGTCCCAGCAGTGACTAAAACACTACATGACTGGGAGTAAATTATCCTAATGAAACACTTTCATCTATTAGTCTCATATATAAAACAAAATATTAAAGTTATGGTAGTTAACTAAGATAATGCACATACCAAACATTTAGAACATGGCATATTGCAGGCTTTTAACAAGTTTATCACAATCATGCTGGAATATAGCAACAATATGTAAATATCAGAGCCTGCTTTAAATAAATCTAAATAAATACATATTTTTTAAATCATTTCCAAAATTTCTTCTTCTGAGCTCTTTAGATAAGCACAGAAGAGAAAAAATTACAAACACTTAGATCTTTGTTTTAATTTACATATTTTCATATGCTACAAATACAGTTGCAGCATATTCAAACCAAAGAATACAATCTTTCAACCAATTTCCATCAAGCATCACTGGGAAAATCAGCCAACATTCAATTAGATGTGTTTCTTCACAAATGTGCATATAAAACAATATTGTTTTAACACAAGAAAAAGGCTGAAATATGTGCTAAGGTATTCGGTGAAATAAAATATCACACAGAGTATATAAACATGTGAAATAAAGAGTTTCACTACATCGAAAAAGTAACCAAGAATTTACAATGTTATGGACCAACTATGAATAATACATGGGTAGCAGTAATGTGTGTACTTTTCTTAAACCTGTAGGCTCTTTTTAAGCAAATTTTTCTACCACTGTCTCTACATACAATCCAAAATTCATAAATATGTAAATATTTATTCATAAATATGTAAATACAGGAAAACCTCTTGATTTGTCATGAAAATGGACTGCTCTTTAATGAAAGGTAGAACAGCATGATAAATTTTTTTTTTTTTTTTTTTTTTTAATGTGGGTACCGGGAGTCAACCTCAGGACCTCGCGCTTGCCAGCAAGCGCTTGTGCTGCTAAGCAATATCACCGGCCCCCTTTTTTCCTTTATGTGGGTTTCAGGAGTCGAACTCAGGACCTCGCGCTAGCGGGGCAGGCGCTTATGCTGCTGATCTATCTCACCAGGCTGATAAAATTTTTAAAAACTGCAGAAATAAGCAGCACTAAGGCGACATACTAAACCGCTGGTCAGTGTCAAATGAATATCAAACCATGCACAAGTGTAACACAATATCTGAATACAGAGCAATTTACAATTGAGATTCCCATAAAATTATTCTCATTAATTAACAAAAAATGTATTATTAGATACTGTGTATCCATTGTTAAGCCCTCTATTTACCTCTAACTATGGTGAGCAGATGTCCCAATTAGCCCAGGAACAGCCCCAGTTCACTCCTGTTATCTCACCAAAATTACTAATTTCATCTCCTTTCACTCCTAAGTGTCTTTGTTTGGATGATAAATTATACAGCCTTTCTCCTTCTAATACTTGACTCCTTCTGGCTATAAGCTATTATCCATCCCTTGGTCCAGATGTCAGGATAATTACATAGATATTCTGAAATAAGTTAAATAAACCATGTGTATATATAACACAGTTTCATTATCA
This sequence comes from Erethizon dorsatum, assembly GCA_028451465.1. Lineage (NCBI taxonomy): Eukaryota > Metazoa > Chordata > Mammalia > Rodentia > Erethizontidae > Erethizon > Erethizon dorsatum. The sequence continues at coordinate 47,382,046 of CM051837.1, read as the reverse complement.
TTATGTTATAATCTGTTATCTCGAATTATAGGGAAATTTCCTCTGGTTCTCATTTCAATCATCCTAAGTTTAAGGGACATATATTTTCTATGATAATAAATTACCCATATATATACCAGCAGGTACCAAGAAAACTATATAAATGGAGGTAGAACACTGCAACAGATGAGTAACTAAAAGAATTAAATCACTCATCTATCTTACAATACTTGCTGCACCAAACATATAAGCATTACAAAGAAATGTCAACAATATAATGTAAAAACACAAACTTGTTTCACATATTCTTAATCATATATAATAATTAAACTAATCATTAAATTTTTATAATTTCTTAAAATGTTCTCATTCAATACATAATCAATCACACAATAATGATCTCCAAAACTATCCAGTCTAAATCAGGTCTACTTGGCAACAATTACTAAATACATAGTTACATCTTCCTGAAAGACTAAGAAAGTAGTCAGTACCTTAGCAGAAAACCATGAAGTTAAAGCCTGAAATGGAATATGAGGGTGTGCTGGTTAGCTTTCCCATCACTGAAACAATATACCTGACATATGAAATTTAAGGAGAATAACTTTATTTTGGCTCATGGATTCAGAGGGTTAATTCCATGGTCATCCCGCTCCAAAACAGGTATAAGAGCACTGTGGAGGGCAGCCACTAGGTACATGGCTACCCTCCAAACACATGCCCTCAATGACGAACCTCCTCCACCCCCCGCAACACCACATTCAGCTGTGAGCATCAATGGACTGATCCACTGGTGAGCAGAGCAGCCCCATGATCCAATCACTGCTCCAGGGCTCTCTTAATTTAGTCAAGTTGAAAAAAATAAAGGATAAAGTAATCCAAACACTGAAAAAAGTATGAAAATATAAGAAGATATTACTCAAAATCACCAATCAAAATTCATATACTTAAATTCTAGATTATATTCTTAATGAAAGTGCAAAGAATATAAATATATATTCTTGCATGTATATAAAAGGCCTGGAATTACAAATGACACAAACCTAGTTCAATCTAGTTTGGGAAAAAGGACCTTACAAGTTTATATAAGAAGGAAGGATAAAGATAAACACAATTTCTGGGATGATGAGATCCAAGAACTTGACTGGTGGTGTCAGTGCCCCCTCTAGCTAGAGAAGCTCCACGACGACAAGCATTTTTGTATGCTTCATTTTCATATTGGGGAAACCCAGAAGAAAGACTGGGACAGAGTTAGTACTTCGATATTTATTGAATAAATGAATACATCCTTTTGTTGTTGTTTCTGCTTAGCTTCTATATACCATAGTTAACTGTACCAAAAGTGATAAACCTAAAAACACATCCTTCTAATGTCATAAACCAATTAGCACGGCAATTTTTGCACTAGTTCCATTTAGAAAAATCCCAGGAAATGGCTCTAGTTGCTACCAATCTTTTGCAAATTATTATGACAAGAGACAAGGGAGATGACAAATATTTCTACCATAGCCTAGTAATCGCTTTATCTGTGTGATCATAAAGGAGAGGGTTATTAAGATGAAGAAAAACTGAAGGAAAGAGAAGGAAGCCTACAGAGGTAAAAAATAATAGAAATTACACCACAGTTAATATGTTCTTCATTACCAGCAAGCTAACACAAACAAGACATTCAGCAATGTCTTAGTGGTTTTTGGTCTTGAATACATCACAGAAAATTTTTCATCAAAGTATCCAATATGTCACACACATGCAAAAACATGGAGTTGCACAGAGACCCATAAGCTATTTAAGTTATATTCACTAATGGACCAACCACTTACAAATGTGCTGTAGTACCTCTGCGGACACTGATTCTCATCTCCCTCTAGACTCTACCCCGACCCATCATCATGTCACAATACTTTTTAGTCATTGTCATACTTGACTGCAATCTTATAAATGGCAGAGGGTTTCAAAAAGCTGATTTTCTAAAAAGCTTTACAAGAGAACTGCTCAAATCATATGCAAAGCTATTGATAAATGAGGATCTGCCAGAATTAAAATTAGCATATGAAAAGAGAAAATCAACAAATACGATGATGAAATGAACTACTTCAAAAAGAATATCAAAGAATTGAAAGAAGTCTCTGAGAAAACTGATAAAATCAAAATATTTCTGCTGAAATGACCTCTAGAATCATGCTCCAAAAGTCAAACATAACTGAAATTGTCCTGTAATACCATCACATAATTTTGAGAAAAATTGCATCAAAAACTATCAGCACTTAATTTCATTCTTTGTTCATTCCAACAAATCATGACTACTTGTAATTAAGCACTAAATTTTAAGACTATGAGCAATTAAATAAATTTTCATAATTTTGACTTAATTTTGTAAAGAAAACCCCAAAGCCTTTTAATTACTATGAAATACTGTTTATCATTTAAGCTAGATTCAGAACCTGCCCTATTTCCAAGTACTGTTTGAGGGAGACCTTGTAAATTGGAGAAATACTTGCTAGAACTTTAAATATTAAATAATTACTTAAATACCTAACATTGGGCATGGTAATGGGCTAGTCTATATGGAATATATGAAGACAAATAATACAAGGGACCTTACACTCATATTTGACATAATAATTTAAAAATTGCTATGATTAAACCAAAAGCATGATTAATGCTTGGTGGCTAAGCAAAGAAACAGTAAGTTAGGGGTAATTTTTTTAATTAAAAAAAAAACTTTTCAGTGTTGTCTTGAAAGTAAAACAAAATTTAAAATAAAGTATCTCTACTGTCCTGAAGTACTTTTCAGTTCTTTCATTAAAAACAATGATAAGATATGCAGGATTAGAGCCATCTTTAATCTTTCATATCTATCAATAGTTATTAAGTGACAAAAATATAGAGACCCAAAAAAATATGGTGGCTTAAACAAGATCACAGAACCAAGAATTTAAAGAGACATATGACTAGAACTTTTGCTACCAATTCTGTTTGCCATACTATTATCTTAGCCCAGAGCACATTTAATAAAAGCCCCTGCAGGTAATCATTACAGTACTAAGGGAAGGCCAACAGAATACAACCCAAAAGAAAAGGACAAAATATGACTGATGTTACAGCTTTCAAGAGTGTGTGTCTGTTGTAAAGCAAGGTATACAGAATAGGTTACATATACCTATACTGGTATAGATGATGAGAAAAGTAATGAACTTAGAGCCAGATGATACGTGTTTGAGACCTAGCTCTTTACCTTATCAGCAATGTTACCCTGGTACATAAATCTTTGGGCAATACCACTTGTTCAAAAGAATCCTATGACGAATAAATGAGATGATGCTAGAAGCTGTACTCTTTTAACTCTGAGCCCCAGGAACATTATTTTAAAACTGATGATAAAAATATACAGAAAAGGGGCCGGTGAGATAGCTCAGCAGCATAAGCGCCTGCCTGGCAAGCGCGAGGTCCTAAGTTCAACTCCCGGAACCCACATATGAAAAAAGGGCTGGTGATATTGCTCAGCGGCACGGGCACCTGCTGGCGCATGAGGTCCTGAGGTCGACCCCAAGTATCCACAAAAAAAAAATTTTTTTAAATAAATAAATAAAATATAAAATAAAAGGGCCGGTGATATCGCTCAGCGGCCTGGGTGCCTGCTGGTGCGCGAGGTCCTGAGTTCAACCCCCGGTACCCACAAAAAAAAAAAAAAAAAAATGACAGAAAATAAGTTGCTGGATCCCACATGAGACAAGGGCATACTATCAAAGGATACTGAATTCCATGCTTTAATCTAGACATTGCAAGAAAATATATGAGCATACAGCTCTAAACATGTAAACAATGCCAAATTTTGACAATGTAGTAAAGGACAGACACTGAAAATGCATACATTAAATTCGATTAGAAGTTGGGGGAATGCTGTTTTTAATAAATGGATGTGAATGTTGTAGGAGTCTGTTTTCCCCATAAACCATAGCCGTAGATGTAAACACAAGAAAAATACTATTCTACGGTCAAGCATGTTTAAATACACAGAAAGAGATAATATTTTAGCATTTAGTTTTCAACAAACCATCTCTCTTAGTAAGAAAATAGATTCACCCTTCAGAGGTGCCAGAGGCAACCAGCCCTACAGACACCTCAATTTCAGCACAGTGAGACTGATTTTGGACATCTCACCTTATGAACTCCATACAATTATTTTTTGTAAGTCACAAGATTTATGATAATTTGTTACACTAACAATAGAAAATTAATACAGTTGTCATCCTGAACATTTTTAAATAATGCTGGGGGGAGGGGGACCTTGTATCTGGCCATAAATCTACCTTAAGTACTTGCGAAGAACAGTGGCTTTGGCCCTTCCCTTCTACCTAGCAAGTTTCAGCTGCACATTATTACAGAACTTAACAGGGACAGTTGTGCTACCACACAAGTGAGCCCTTACAGCAGGTGGTGGGGTCAGTCCAGCACACGCACAATAGGAACTTCCATGGGCCACAGTGGAGATGACACAGATCACATCTGGTCTCACATCCCTGCCTAGAGCTCTGTCACATGGCCCTAACTAAACACAGGAAGGTCTAGGAAATGTCAGCTAGCTTGTGCCTATGAAGAAGAAAAAAAAAAAAAAAAGATCACGGTAAATACCTCTGACACATCATCAAAAGAATTTAGGGGAAAAAAAATAAAATCAAGTTAAAGATGAAAGCCACAGCAGGAAAACTACTTGAGAAGTAGCTCTCTGAAAGCTGATGACAAGTATGTGAACGTAATCACTCTCTGTGCACAAACAGAAGTGGACACTAAGGAGATGTACATATTTCATGAAACAGTAGAAAACCATATTGTCAGCTTCAGTAAAAGGCATTATCTGTAAACTTCACACTATTCAAACTTAGTAATGAGAATGTACAAAGCAGATGCTGTACTTCAGATGTTTTAAAATACCAGTCTGTTGGCAGTTGAATAATAAGAAACCACTTACTTCTTTTTTGTTTTAGCTGATACAGAACTGTTAAAACATTTTAAGAACTGTTAAAAACAATATGCCTACCCCAACTTAGGAATCATTCTAATATTCTCCACTATATTAATAAGCTTGATTTAGAAATGCAGCATTCATAATATCCATTTGTTATGAAGCTTCCATAAAGTGTCAGTCATAAAAATGAAAAAACACTTGAACCTGATAGTCAAAGTACTTTTATACTGTGAATTTTTTCAAACTGCAAGTAAATCTGACAGAAGAATAATAGCTTCCCCATAAAGGAGAAAGGAAGGATACAGAAACATTTCTATAAAGTTCCTAACATGTAAGTGTTTTGTTGCTGTTGTTTGTTTTGCAGTACTGGGGATTGAACCCAGGCCTTCCCACTGAGTGACATTCCCAACACTTTTTAATTATTTTTTTAAATGTTGACACAGGGTCTTGCTAAACTGCTACATTGTCCACAGTGGACTCAAACTTGCTATCCTCCTGCCTCAGCCTCCCAAATTGCTGAGATTACAATTGTGCACCACCTCACCCTGTTTAGAAAAGTATGTCCCACCAAACAATAGTTTCAGACACAATGAAAACTCTTAATTTTAATTTGGAATTTTAATTGTTTATGTCCCCTGAGAAAAAGAAAATGTCTATTATTCTTCTAAACTTCTGGATTAGTTTAATGGGTATCCTCATACTAACAATAAGTTGTGTAAAATCTTATCATTTGCAACTCCTTAGTTTTGTGAATAGCTATTTTCTCAGTAATAAGTACTTTAAGAACTGCAAGCTTAAAATCACTGAGGATGTATTAGTCAATGCTTACTAGAGTCAGATGTAGAAGAATGCAAGACGTGTGTGCCCACTGGAGACCCGAAGGATCCAGTGGAGGGCTTGCAGCCCACAGCAATGTCCCATGGAAGTCCTTATCAGGAGACAAAGGATCCCACCAGAAAGGCCCAAGGGCCAGTGCTGGAAGCTGAAGTGTCTGTGCCAAATGCCTGGAGACAATGCTCAAGGCGAAGGCAAAGACCAGAGCTCTTCTCAAGAGAACAGCCAAGAGAACAGCCAAGGCTTCTCCTAGGGAAATAAGCATAAAATCCTCCCCTCCTGTTCTCCTTTTATATCACTCAGCAGCCATGCTGACTCAAATCAGCTGGGCGTTCCCACTCAAGTTGACAATTAGTCAATTAACCACCACAGAAGGGTAGTTTTGGTCCATCCTCATTTGTTCCAGTTTATTTTTATTCTTGCCCACTTTCGAGGTGTCTTTTCTTCCCAGTTGCCTAGAAAAGGCCATGGCACAGAAAAATGTTACCTGAACTTAACGAGGTTTTGCAGGATGTGATTAAAATTATCAGCCATATTAAAGTGCATGTCCATAACTCACATCTGTTCACGTAGCTCCGTGATGAGATGGGGTCAGAACACACACATCTTCTCCTATACACAGAAGTGAGATGGGTTTCTATGTAAATTTCTCAACAGAGTTTTTGAGTTACAAGAGCAACTCCTGAGATTTCTTTTAGAAAAGTAGTCACCACTGGCACACGCTTAAATGACACAGAATGGGTTGCAAAACTTGCTTACTTGTGTGACATTCAACCTGTTCGACAAACTCCTATCAGGGGAGAATGACAACTGTGTTCACATGGGCAGATTAGGTAGCTGCATTCCAAAACAAACTGGAATTATGAGGGTGACAAGTGAACGTTGGGATTTTTGACATGTTTCAAACTGCAGCAGAGATTCTGAAGGAGACTAAGCCAGAGCCCTCTTTCTCTCAGTTGGTCCATGATTACCTATCTCAGTTTTTCACACTGTTTCAGCATTACTGTACTTTCCAACCATAAAAGACCCCCAAACTAGGAAGTAATGGCAACCCACTTGTGAATAAGCCAGCTGAATCAATTTTGTCCATGCTAGAAAAGTAACAACTGCTTGAGATCACAAATAAAGGTGGCCTAGACCACATGTTAAATCACTAACAACATGCAAAAGCGTTTACAACTCCCCAACCAGTTTCAACGACTGTATAAGGTCCAAATCCAGATACAGATAGACAGACAGACAGACAGACAGACAGACAGACATTGATCTTCTTGTGGTCTTGCTTTTCTGACTGAAACTTGACTGATACACAGATTCTTATAAAATAATCCTTAGTGACCCACACTCTTATACAATTCCCTCTCCTAAAGTACAGAGAAGACCGGTGATGTAACAGAATAGAACTCCCATAATTATGTTAACATATGTGGTTAATATTTGCAAACATAATGTCCCTAATCAGTTAACTCTGAGTTATTTAACACATTCCCACCGACTTGAATCGCCGGTGGTACATGCACGACTGTACCAGTGGGCAGCATGATATAGTCCAATAGGGTGATACAATCCACCCGACGGGGCAGTCACGCATATACGGCCTCATCATGAATGCGTCAGAAAGGAGAGAGAATCCTGTGTGGCCTAACCTAATCATGTGAACATTTTAAAAGAAAATGAAGTGCGGGAAAGGCCATCCTTCTAGCCTAAAAGAAAGCAAACACCCATACTGTGAACTGTATATAGAGGAGACTTGAATCTGAGGCTGGCTGCAAAGAACCAAGGGCAACACAACCAACAAAAAACATAGAACTCAGTCCTACAACTACAGCAAGTTCCTGATTAAGGAATGAGTTCTAAGAGAACGTTCATAAGTAAGATTCATTCTTAATCTGACAAAGTGAGTCTTTTATACAGTACACCTGTGAAAGTTCACAGCTGGAATGTTCCTAAGTTGGGGACTTACTGTATAGGGAACTGAATGCTGCCAACAACCTGAATGAGCTAGGAAAAGGACCCAGAGATCCAGAGTACAGAAGAGCCTAACTACATCTTCACTGCAGCATCCAAAGATCTTGAACAGAGAGTCTAGCTATGCCAGACCTATACTTCTGATATAAAGAAACTATGACATAAGAAATGGGTGTTATTTTAAGCCACTAAATATGTGGCAACTTTATATGTATCAATTTTAAACTAATATACCCACAAACCACCCTTGTATTTATATTCTATTTCTTAATGCTCAGAGTAGATTATTCATCTTAAAAGAAGAGTCGTGGAAAGATAAATTGTAAAGCAGTTTTATTAGCTACACTACATTTTCTAAGAGATAAGATTATCTTACAACAGAGCATCTTATATACAATCCACAAATGATCATATCTCGAAGAAATTGAGACAATAGTAATGTGGTACTTAACCTCATGCAGTATTTTTATACTCATATCTTGTTGTAGAAATTGTTGGGAAGAGTTTTTAATCTCAAGATCTCTGAAGCCTGGGCCGGTGAGATAGCTCAGTGGCATAAGCGCCTGCCTGGCAAGCGCGAGGGCCCGAATTTGACTCCCAGAATCCACATACAAAAAAAGGGCCGGTGATATTGCTCAGCGGCACAGGCGCCTGCTGGCGCGCGAGGTCCTGAGGTCGACCCCCCGGTACCCACAAAAAAAAAAAAAAAAAGATCTCTGAAGCCAAGGATTCTGGTGAAGTTGGTGTTAATGCTGTTTTTCCATTTCTGTCTTAGGTATGAGGGCATACTTAAAAATGGATTATCTCTATTTGTCAATGATTTTAATAACATATCCAGAAAACACACATTACTGGTGTGTTTTTTAAAGACAGGTGTAAGTTATTCATATTTGTTACATCTCATAAAATGGCCAATATCTGAAAGGGTCCATAAGAAATTTAGCTGAAGTTAATACTTCTAAACAAAAGATTGCTTAGAATAAATAATCGAGTGCTGCCAAATTTCTGTAAGATCATATAAACAGAAGCAATATTCCATAAGCCACGAAATATTCCAAACACCAAAAGGTTGACTTGATTCATAAAAATGTACTAACATCAAGAAATTGTTCTGAGACCTTGGAAGAAAGATATGAGAGAAATGAAGGTTACTATTAACTGCCTAACAGTTTCTCATTTTAAAACTGCAATACTATTACCTAATCAAGGAAAAATAATACATAAATTTTTCAAAATCACAACTAATTATTTAGACCTTCTATATTAGTACTATTTCCTTAATCTCTTTGCTAGAACCCCAAATTAAAGCGGTCCTGCAGAGATTTTAGCAGTGCTTCACTGTTTTCTGAATCAAATAATAATGCACTGGCAGCTCCAAACTCCACGGGAAGGGGGAGAGGACAGAGGGGATGAAAAGTGGAAGGAGGAAGAGGGAAAAAAAAGAGAAAGGGAAGGAGAGAAGAAGGACGGACAGACAGACTTTTATCATGGGTTGGCAGGGAGACTGTTCATCCTAGTCACTCAGGAAACCAGGCTAAAACCATCCACGGTCTCAAATATTCCCAATCACTGTGAGAGAGAAGAATATGGTGAGGCAGTCAAGGAAACCTCAAGCTTCTGCCTGGAACTGAGATATATCTGCTTATGTTTCACAGAACAAAAGGAGGTGTCTATACCAGGTTCAAAAGAATAGGAAAATATGACCCTATCTGCTATGACCTATGTATTTGTGCCCCCTCAAAATATGTATGTTAAAACCTAGCCACCAATGTGATGACATTAAGAAGTCAGGACTCTGGGGGGAATGACTAAATCAGGAGTGTAACTGGCACAGCAAAATGGAACTTACAAGTTAGAATTGTTTCATTTAGGGACAAGTGACTTTTCCAAACTTCCTCAGGCCCACAGCGTAAACGCCACTCCTCCCCCCCCCCCATCAGCAAAAATGAATGGACAGAAGATGCAGATGCTGACGCCAGGAAGTCAGCTTCCCCAAAATTCCTCATGCAGAGAGCCACCACCTCTCCTCTTAGCCTGGATAAATAAAATATGTAGATGCTGGCTCCAGGAGGTTGGAGAGGTTACTCTGCTCTCTGCTCCTTAACAGAAAAGACCCTTGCACACCTTGGACAAAGTGTGATGGTGATCTGAGACAAATGAGGCTCCTCCCTCTCCTCGGAACTAGCTTTGAATAAAGCCTTTTTTCCTTTTCACCAAAATAAATGGCCTCCTTTGGTTTAGTCAGCAGCAAGAAAACAGACATAAGTATATGGAGCTGAGTGCCTGGTAACAAGGGCAGAGCCTTCATGAATGGGATTTGTGTATCCCTACTTTCATTTATTTATTTATTTATTTATTTATTTTTGTATTTTTGTCTTTTGGAGACAGGGTTTCGCTATGCAGTTCAGGCTGGACTTGAACTCACTTTGTAGCCCAGGCTGGCCTCAAACTTGCAGAGATCCTCCTGCCTCAGCCTCCCAAGTGCTGGGATTACAGGATGTGCCACCATGCCCGGCAATGTTTACCCCTATTTTTAAAACAGGTTCAAAAGAGCTTGTTCATCCCTTCCACCACATGAAGACAGTGAAGGTCTCATTTATGAGAAAGTGTCAGATCTGAGGGCACCTTGACCTTAGACTGCTCAGGCCCCAGGGTTGTGAGAAATAAAATTTTTGTTGTTTATGTAAAGAACAGTGTGAGGCAGAGACCACCAGGCTTGTGTCAAGGCAACATGGTGTGGAATTTACTGTGCCTGCGTGCAAGCAGACAGAGGGCGAAAAGGCCGTCTGTAGGGAAGCAAAGAAAAGTGGGTTTTTTTTTTTTTTTTTTTGTAGGGCTTGAAAGAAGGCAAGGGACATTAGATGGGAAGATCTTTGTAGACCTCGGTGGTCAAAGTTCTCTGGATGTTTCATGCCTCAGTGGGAAAAGTCCTGAAGCGTCCACTGTAAATGTTTGGGTGTCTTCAAATGTCTGGGTATTTTGGAAGATTCCATGTCCCATCTTATCTCTTTTAAGACACCCTGTGTTTGCCAAGGGCGGCCCCCTGGTGCTGATCTGAGAACAATGCCTCTGCTGGCAGTCCGGTTGGGTAATGGGAGAGTCATGTCCGAATCGAGCCTTACAGTTTAGAATCTGCACAGTTTATGATATTTTGTCCTAGCAGCCCTTATAAACTAGGCCACTTCATACTCATGAAAGAAAGGTTTATATCTCTGAACTACCACATTCCTACATAAGGCTCAGGTGATATCTTTGGCTAGAGTAAGGACAGGAGTGATTTTTTTTAAAAAGTCACAAGTGAGTAAAACTTAGAATTTGAGTGAAATGTGCCCAGATTTCTGACTTTGGCTCATAGATGTATGACAGTACAACCCATTCTCATACACATATCCAGAGACATGAAGAGGTAACTCCCCTTCCCTGTGTCCTTTCTCAAGAAATAAGTGCACATGCGGAATACTCAGACACAGAAATCCCACGTCTTGCACCACCATCCATGAAACTGGGGCATGCTGGGCAGCTCTGGCTATTCTAGGTAAGGCCCGTCATTTTAATTCCTCTTCAGGGAGTTATACACATAATCTCACCAAAGTAAAGTAACTGCCTGACATCAGCATCACCTGCGTGTATGTGCAGACACAGCAATGTTTAATCAGCAGGTAAGTCTGAAAGCTGTACTGTGTTTGCAAACTTTTTCTTCCAATTAAACTCTGCTTAAATGCAGGATCCACTCCTTACCTCCATCTGCTTCCTTTTTCTCATTTACGAAGATATAAGATAGTAAGGCCATTTTTGCCACTAAGAAAAACTGGGTATTATACATCGCAGTGTGAAATGTGCTTAAACATATTAATGGCATACAAAAGTATGTCAAAGAAAATTAAAATGCTTCATTTTGGCAAGCGTTTTATTCTTCTCTTAGAAAATATTCACAAGCTGCTCAATTTTTCAAATTAGATAGTCATTATTACCTATATATCGTAACCTGTTAACTAATCACGTTCTTTGTAGACAGGATAAATTATTTTAACAGCTTCTTTTGATGACTGACAAAGCCAATAAGTCTATTGGAAATCATTAGAATTTGAACTCATTTTACATAAGCAAAAGATGTCATTAAAAATTGAAACAGGGCCGGTGAGATAGCTCAGCGGCATAAGCCCCTGCCTGGCAAGCGAGAGGCCCTGAGGTCGACTCCTGGCACCCACATAAAAAAAAAAAAATTAAAACAATCCTAAATCCAAATGTCAAGAGAAAAGCAAAATGTACCTAATAGGCAAATTAATACCACTAGGAAGCAAGAGTCTCCCACAGTCTCGCATTATTTAACATGAAAGAGGATTCAAAACTAGTTTGTGTGTGTGTGGGTACCAGGGGCCGACCTCAGGACCTCGCGTGCCAGCAGGCGCCCGTGCTGCTGGATATCACCGGCCCTTTTTTCGTATGTGGGTTCCGGGAGTCGAACTCGGGCCCTCGTGCTTGCCAGGCAGGTGCTTGTGCCGCTGAGCTATCTCACCGGCCCCTCAAAATTAGGTTTTAACGATTGTATTCAAATCAATTAAGGGAAGTGACTATAAAAATATACAGTACATTTCCTCTGTGCCTGTTCATTTAACTATTTCTCTTGAATATATTCTTAAAAGAAAATACAACAAAACTTTTAAGGAATAAAAATGTCTTCATGAAGAAACATGTATAGATAACACACACATATACAAATATACACACAAATCCAAGGAACATAACCAATTCTTCTATGATGCAAAATCCCTTTCTGGGAAATTATCAAACAACTTAAAGAGTTTGGAATTCTCAGTGTTTCATAATAAGTAACAGATAAATTATTCCAGAGGCCATTATTATAAAGCACATCTAACAAAAAAATCAATTTTTAAAAAATCTTGCCACATTTCAGAATCTCATCAAAATGTCTAATACTGAGAGTAATTAATAGTTATTGCTTATTGGTCATTTGAGTTCTAGGCATTGCACTAGACAATTTAAACACATAGTTTTACTTAATCCCAACAACAACCCTGAAATGAAGTATTATGTCTGCAGTTTAAAACAAGGAAATTTAAAATTCAAGAGGGTTAAGGGGTTTGCCGAGTGTCATACCAGCAGGTAAGGGCTGAGTTGTAACTGGACCAACTCAAAAAATCCACGGTGGCAATTATTACTGCTATAATTATTACTTCCGTAAAAGTTCTCAGTTCCAGGCTCTACAATATGGCTTTCCCAGGATAAAGGACAACTGCTCATGCCAATTTACGTATTCTGATACATATGTGAGTAATGAAATTCCAATTACTACACTTACTACAATTCCAATTACTACACTTCAATGATGTCAAATCAGGTCCTAGAGTCAGAACAACCCCAGAAAAGTACCATGTTGGTGACCAAGCATTTCTCATGTTCAGTATGTTTTTCTTCCAGTATTGGAAGCGATCAGTTAGTGAAATGAGTACCAGATGTGAACAAGGGCTGTATTTCAGGGACACACGCACTTATTTAGAAAACTCAAAACTTCAACTGTTTAAATTGTTAATCTGCTTGTCTTTTCCTTAAGTAAAATATGTGTATTCTGTACCACCACCATCTATCTGTAGTAACAGGGTCTCCAGTTTATGAGAAAAAAGGTAATTTTGGAAGACGCCCTTCTTTAATATTTAACACTGTGCTACCTAATCCCTTTATTCTTAAAATATCCTTTACTCTGGGCAGACGGCATACACTATTGCCAGCTGCTTGAGAGGCTGAGAGAAAAGGATCGCAAGTTTCCGGGCTGCCACACAATTTTGCAGGCCTGTGACTCAAAATTCTGAAAAAGGGCTGGCGCTGGGTGTGGTGGTTCACACCTGTAATCCCAGCACTCAGGAGGCTGAGGCAGGAGGATCACTTCGAGTTCGAGGACAGCCTGGGCTACAAAACGACTTCTAAGCCAGCCTGAACTGCATAGTGAAACCCTGTCTCAAAAGACAAAAAAAAAAGTTTTTTAATTAAAAAAAAAGGGACTGGAAATGTAGCTCAATGGTAAACTAATTATTTAGCATGCACGAGGGCCCTAGGTTTAACCCCAGTACAAAAAAAATTAAAATTTTAATGGAAGATACTACTCTCATTTAGATTTAATTATACCACGTTATGCTCAGTTATCAAATGTTTTCACATATTAATGTTGTCTTACAATTGGAGATGCTAAGATGCTATGAACCTGTATACTTTTTTATACGTTTTTACTTCAACTGAAAGAATAGCCACAGTGATCTTCCCAGGAGATTTAAAAAAAAAAAAAAATTAGAATTTTCGTGGAGTTCCTAGTCATTTTTATCACCTTCTGCTCTAGTAACAAAAAAAAAATCTGTTTACTCAATTTCTTTTCTCAAGAACAACTACAAAATCTAATTCTACATAAATACGAAGTGTTTACAGAAAATATATCTTTATACAGTGTTTGCAAACACAATTTTAATACTAGTGCTTCTTCTAAGTCTTTTATCACAACTACAAGAATTTTGCATGGCCTACCTAAAGGCTAAAAAAAAAAAAGTAAGTAATGAACACTGAATAAAGAGTAAACAGAAAAAAGAATCAGAATTACTCTGCATGTGAGATTACTTATCCACTATCTGACGCCTAACAATTAGGAAAATTCTGGTAATGACTTGAATCTGACTCAGATTATGAGCTGCAGGTACTTGTATTTCACCAGGAAAGTCCATTTTTAATCATAAAACAGAGTACTCTTATTAAAATTGTCCACAATTTGAAAACTTAGTCATAAGTCTAAAAATAATTTTCTGAAGCTGCTGGATCAACTCTCCAGGGGAATAATGTATGAATTCACAAGTAATCGTTCCACTACAGCACTTTAAGTACAATCACTTCGGGTTTCACCGTCCCTAATATTAATGGTGGACTAAGACTGAAATCAGGTGATCTGAACCTCACAAACGAATTTGCCTAAGATAACGTGAGGTTATTCTCAGAAGTACACGTTCAGTTTCACCGAAAAATAAGCATATGGTCTTAAAAGACGTAATTAGGAAACAGAAATAAAGCACTCGCAATGCGCTGCACAGCCTCCTGCAATGGGTAAGGAAGAGAGCCGAGTCAGCACACGGGCGCACGGTTCCCGCGGGCTTGCGAGCCGGTCTAAAGGTATTTTCACACCCCCACAGCCCTTGAGAGACGCCGCGCCGCGAGCTCCGCCCACAGCCGAGATTCGAGGCGCCCGGGGGCTGAAAAGCGAGGGCGCCAGGCGCGGCGTGAAGGGGGCGCCCGCGTTTGTCTGGACCACGCTGACCCTGGGCGGCTGCGGGCCCGCGCCCGCGCCCACGCGCGCCGTCCTCGCCCTCGCCCTCGCCTAGCAACGCGGCCTGGCTGCCTAGCAACGCGGCCCGCCCCGGCCTCCCAGGGCCACCCCGAGAAGCCAACCGCATCCATTCTACCTCTTTTTTCTTCTGTCCTCCCCCGAGCTGGATGCAGAGCAGCAGCAGCAGCAGAAGAAAGGGGAAGCTCCCGGCAGGCAGGTACCGCAGGCGCCGGCCCGCGGGTCTCCGGCGTGAAGGAGCCCTGGCCCCCATCGCCGCAGGGCCGTGCCTCCTCCACGCGCGGTAGCCGTGCGCGCCCAGCTCCCACGCGTCCCACACCTGCGGAGCCACCCGCGGGAGCGCCCTGGCCGGGGCCTAGGGTCGGCAGCGGCGTCGCGAGGGAGGCGGCGGACGCGGAGAAGGCGACTGACAGCGCATCCGGTTCGCCCGGCGCGGACCCGCAGCGGCGCGGACGGGCAGGAAGTGGGCGTGGCCAGGGCGCGCGGGCGCGCGGGGCGCCCGAGCCGAGGAGACCGGCCGCCCGGGGTGGCTGGCCTTGCCCCAGGCCTGAAGCTGCTCCGCTCGGGAACCGGTCCCTGTGTCGGGAGTCTGTGGGCTACCCTTAGGCCACCACATTCACTGAGCCTTAGACCTGATTGCTTGGGATGGCGAGGGAGAGCAGAAGAGTAAGAACCCGGCCCCTCTGGCCACCTTCAGGCTGCACGCTTCGAGATTTGTTTAGGAACACAGCCGTGGCTCCCCGGAGCTCGCTGAAGCGCTCTGACGTACTCTCGAGCCCCTGGGATGGAGGAAGCCGCCCCCCAACTGAGCAGCTGTCTCTTCCGCCTCCAGCTGAAGCGCCCTAAGGCGACCGTTCACTCCCTATTCAAGGAGGTCCGATGTACAGAGCACTGTTCTAGCTGCTTTGAATGCAAGAATGAACAGAACTCAGTTCAACCCCTACTCTCTTCTAAGTGCTTTAAGAATCGTGGCAGATTGCTTATTGAACATTTTACATAAGCCAGGTGCTGTATTATCATAGACAGCTAAGTTAGAATTTAATATGCAGTCGGAGAGGGATTGGGCCCAGGAGGAAGTCAATACAAAAAAAATAGAGACATCATTATGGCTGGAGGCAAATCTAAAGAAAGCCAGGCCTGCAAGCCTCCCTAGAGATAAACAGCAGTTTAAGATTATACCATGGTCAGCACCACCTGGTCCAGTGGGCCCAGACAGGCATCAGACCCATACTCCTCTCCGTTTCCAATAATTTCTTTGATCTTTCCATGTATTCTTCCTATGTAGCTAAGCATCTACACTTATAATCCTATAGGTTGATTGTATTTTGACCCATGTTTTACCCACATTGTAATTTTACTCTGTAAATTACCTTTGACAAAGGACCTCAGTGGCCACCCAGTAGGGACCCCTCCTGGAAATCCAGGAGCTACACTTCTCCTTATTCCCAGTAAAATTCTCCTTTCTCCTTTGATTCATAACTTCATTTCTTTTTTTCTTTTTTTTTTTTTTTTTTGTGGGTACTGGGGGTCGACCTCAGGACCTCGCGCTCCAGTAGGCGCCTGTGAGGCTGAGCGATATCACCAGCCCTTTTTTCGTATGTGGGTTCCAGGAGTTGAATTCGGGCCCTGGCGCTTGCCAGGCAGGCACTTATGCTGCTGAGCCATCTCACTGGCCCCCATAACTTCATTTCTTGATGTTGCAAGACCACAAACTCAGCACAGCTGACATCTAACAGGTTGGGAGTTGTATTTTTCCTATATTATGTCATGGATGCTCACTGTATTTCTTTCCTCTAGATTTTTTACTTGTGCTATGAACATCTTTGATAATCTGATGAAAACTACAGACCTGGTCTTCAAATAGTATTTTAAATGCATGAAATTATAGGGTTAGGTGGATAGACATTAGTAGGTCTAGAGGACAAAGTAGGTCCAAAATATCATGCTTTGCCCATTATACTGTAGTTAAATGGAGAAACAAAGACTTAAACGTACATTGCATTTATAAACATTTATTTATTAGATTTCAGACCTAAAACATAGGGCCTCTAGTTCTAGAAAAATGTATACAGCAATCCTGGTTGCCATGACCTTCAACCCAATGACATCAAAAATGGGAGCATGCTTTACACACCCACCACCTTAGGCTAAGACCTGATTTGAAACTTTTCTTTCTTAAATTTCTTTAATGTCCCTGAGGGAACACTGACCAACCAAAAAGAATAAGGAAAATGCTTTGCAATTCCAAAGTAACCTCTAAGAAAAATGTGGTAAGCATCATAATCATCATAGCTCCTGAACCCCTGAGTAATCTTGTGTGCATCCAGATATCCAAAGTTGCACTGGATACAGACGACTGCAGCGCACTGCACACCTTCTCGATTGGAGCCACAACACTATATCTGCTTTACAATAAACTCTACCTGTGCTTCAAGATGGCCGCCTATGTATTTCCACTGACTTTTTTCATCAAAGGCACAAAGAACCAGGGTGCAAGAACTGGTTCCTTTTGGTGTCAGGACCCAGCTTCTCAACAGCAGTAGGATTACCAAAGAATTGACTGTAATGATATATCATTATCAAAATTAAAACAATTTGTTTCTCATGCTGTTGAACCAACATTTTTATTTGGGGGATACTGAACAACAACTTAGGAGAATCAATGTATAAACATTCAGACTTCACAGTATGATTATGATTAACCAAGAGGCTCAGAATTAGATGACCCTTGGGCAACTAACTGGCATGAGGAATATAGATAAATTCTTCAATCATACCCAAGCTAACAGCAGTTCTAATACATTTGGTAATTTAGAAGTAGTGGTGATCACAGTATTTTATGGTATCAGCAACTGCTGTTCTGTCATACAAAAATACCTAATTGTTTTAGCAAACAAAGCTGTAGATGTTGCTAATCTTACAGTATACTACAGTTTGTTGTCTCCCTTCATAAAGGAAAGAAACTAAGTTTTTGTAAGATATAAATTGAAATAGGGGTATATTTTTTCAGAACAAAGTTATAAGCTGCTCCTAAATTTTGTGAACTCCAGGTTAAGAATACTTTCTCCAGGGCTGGTGAGATAGCTCAGTGGCATAAGCGCCTGCCTGGCAAGCGCGAGGTCCTGAGTTTGACTCCCGGTACCCACATAAGAAAAAAAAAAAAGGGCCGGTGATATCACTCAGCGGCACAGGCACCTGCTGGCACATGAGGTCCTGAGTTCAACCCCCGGTACCCACAAAAAAAAAAAAAAGAATGCTTGCTCCACAATAACCTTATCAAGGAAATTCTAGAATAACAAATTTCAGGTAAAGAAACTAGGGCCCCAGCTAGGCATGGTGGCACATGCCTGTAATCCCAGCACTCCGGAGGCTGAGGCATGAAGATGCTGCAAATTCAAGGCCAGACTGGGCTACAAAGTGAGTTCAAGACCAGCCTGAACTTCATAGTGAAACCCTGTCTCATAAAGACAGAAAAAGAAAAGGAAATTAGGGCCCAGGTCTCACTGAAGGTTATACAATGCAGCTAGAGAAAGGTGGAGCAGAAATTTGAACTTTGGCTGTCTAGGTCTATAGCCATGTTTGTCCTACACCACTTGTATATAAAAGAAGTTTATAGATAAATCTCATTTCTGTCTCCCAGGCTTTTGATTTACAGTTATTATATGGACACTTTGATCATATTAGTTATCACTCCTATTAAGAAATCTTTAGACTACTTAAATTTAACAGATTTTAGTTGAGCAGAGAACAATTCATAATTCTGGCAATGCTCAGAACCAGAAGAGTTTCAGAGAGCTGAGCTCCTGTGGTGTGAGCAGCAAGCTCCTATAGGCTTAGCATAAACACAAAGTAAGAAGATCACTGACTGCTACAGCTAGCGTGTTGCCTTTCATGTTGTGATGAGGTTGGATGTTTGTGATTGGCTGAGGCCTGGTTGTTGTTTCTCCTCATTCATCAATGACAAGAAATGTTTCAAAGTTAGGTTTTAGTGTGCATACGTTAGAGTCAGTGATGTAGAAACAACTCTAGCTTAATGATCTCCTTATTTTACTTTAACACTCCCCAAAGAAAAGCCCCTTGTTTTTTCCTTGACCCTTGTAAAAAGCCTTCGCTTTTGTCTATTTGGAGACAAGAATATCAACCCAACATTCGTATCTAGTTATATTCAGAATAATTAAAAATCCATTATCTTTTTTCTCTCCCAAACTAGTCTTAATTTCCCTATTGTAAATTATATGGGTGCTCCCACCCCAAATACCAATATTCAGAGCCACAAAGCTGCTTCCCATTTTCCTCATGCTCTCCTAGCATACTGCCATTCCCATGCAACTTCCGACTTACCCAGCCTCTAGAGTGTCTTAGGAAGTTGTCTTCCCTTTTACATCTTGTAACTCTAGCATTCATCAGAAAGACATTATACATCACTATTAGTCGATCCTCCTTCTCTTACTTATAATCTGACCATCCTCTTCCAGCATATCCAAGATTCCTTAATCCTGCCTTCCTGCATTCTATTCTTGTTTAAGCAGCCAGAGTAATCCTTTTAATTACATAAATCAGTGCAAAATGTTTTCTCAGTCCTCAGTAGCAAAAGCAAAGTCTTACACGCCATTGGGACCTTACATTACATGGCTCCTGGCTAACTTTCCAACTTCATTTCCTATTTTTTCCTGCTTTCTCGCTGTGCTCCAGCCAGGCTAGCAAAATTGTTTACCCTGAATATGTCCTGTACATGCTGTCTCTAGTCTTTGCACCCTTTGTTATAACCCTTTTCACCTAGATAGATGTTCACATGGTGTACTTCATCCCTTTATTCAGGGCAACAAAAAGTTCTCCTAATATGCCATGTCCTAATCTCTCAGACATCCTAGTCTGAATTAAAAACTCCTTACCCTTTATAAACACTTTAACTTTTCATAGTATTGGGACTACCACTGCTTGACATTGTGCTATTTGTTTTAATTTGTCCCTAGTATACTATTAGTATATAACTACGATGGGACAGGGGCTTGTAGTCACATTATCTAAAATAGTGCCTGCTTTATATTTTTGCCAATGTCAAATTCCCCCTAGTAGTCACTAGAATTCCAAATCATTTCTGGGAAATTTCATTCATCAGAGAGTAAGTACCTTATATTCAGAAAACAGAGGAAACAAGTGTTTGGCCTGAAAGAGTTGAAGTTTTAGATTGAGGAGACCTCGTGAAAGCACTTGGTGTATTTAAGGTCGGTTGATATCTGTCACAAACCAGACAAAACCCTCTGACTCTGGGCAGATGAAACTTAAAAAAATCATGTTTTGTAAGACAATGGGATAAGTCCTTCTCAGGTTTTGAAATGTCATCTAATAATAAGTCTAATGATATTTTCTGAACTCTTCTAGGCAGTGGCTTAAAGGTGGACTTTTCAGGTCTATGTCCATTCTTTCCTTTTATAGGCTTCCTCATATAGACAGGACACTGACCATGTAGAGCATAGAAATGAGTACTTGAGAGCAATTTCACCAAGAAACAATATAAATCTGACAGATGATCAAAAAGTCCCAAGAGATCTAAGTAAATAAAATAAACCAATACTGAAGACTCACTATCTTTATTTTTAAAAAATGAAACAAAGTCTCAGAGATATGACATAATCTGCCTAAGGTGACACAGTTAGTAAGAAACAGATCAAGGAGTCCAGTTCCAAAGTGACTGGTTCAGGGAGTACAAAGATAAGTTAAACACAGTCTCTGTCTTCAAGGTGTTTACTGTTCAGCAAGAGAGAAACTAACTCACTTTAAATGTAATGCTAAATTCTAGTACTGATGACACTAGCAAATATTATAAAGCGTATATCTATTCTGATTGAAAATATCTATTTGCAATCATCCCTTTATGTGTACTGTTTAATTTAACTCTCATATAAATCCTTTTTTGTTAGGAAATAAAATAATTTTGCCCAGTGTGAAAGAGAATCAAATAGTCTTTGTTACCTTGAACCTGGTCTGGCTCTATTAACCAGAACTATTAACCTGAACTCTCTTCAGAGTGGAATTTATATCCTATCAATGATCTGTTTGAGCACTTGAACTACAGAGAGTCCCAGGGGCCTCTGATGTGCACATTATTACTAAGTCTCCCGTCTTGCACCAACAACAAGGTTCTCAGGTGATGCTTGGTGGAATTTCCATTAACATCCAACATCTAAAGACCACCAGGAACACAGCTGAAATCAAACCAAGCTGGGTTTATTGGTCCATTGCAGCGAGGAAGGTA
Organism: Erethizon dorsatum; assembly: GCA_028451465.1. Lineage (NCBI taxonomy): Eukaryota > Metazoa > Chordata > Mammalia > Rodentia > Erethizontidae > Erethizon > Erethizon dorsatum. The sequence goes on along the minus strand of CM051837.1, from coordinate 47,360,707 downwards.
GCACATCATTAGGAACCGTGGGAAGTCTCAGAAAGAGGTTGTTAGAAGGGGCTTGCTATGAGATTTTGGCTTCCTTTAGATGTTTTCACAGGGAGTCAGGGAAGTGTGTCAGAAACAGGAGATTCTCTGCCATGGTGCCTTGAGGATTTTTGTCTAGAAGGTGAGAAAAGCAAAGTGGAGCTAAAAGTAAAACTGATCAAAATGGAGCTATCATATATATTAGCTAAGGGAGCAGGAGGGCGGGTCATCTTTCTTTGGACGGTGTTTTTGTTTGGTCTAATGCTCTGACACAATCATAGAGGGTTTTTTGTTTGTTTGTTTGTTTGTTTGTTTGTTTTGTCCTCCTCTGTCATGGTCATAGAGTGACTTTGTCTAATGTGGGCATTCTGTGGGGTTGTTAAATTTTCTGCAGGGTACTGTTATGCACTGTTTTTTTAGTGACTTGTTTTCAGAGCCAGACCCTAGGTTAAACACAGTAGAAGGGACAAGAAAGAAAGGTCCTTGTCTGAAAAACATGCATCAAAATTCAGCACATTTGTGTTAGAAGAATGGACATAAAAATAATGTGGCAGAATGTCCTGTGAGCTGATGTGTGGACGGAGGACCACCAGGGAGCAAGAGTGAGAAGAAAGACCAGTTCCCACAGTCCTGGTGTGACCGATGGTGGGGTGCCCAGTGGTCCTTTCCAGGCTCTTGTTGTCCTGTTCAAAGAATTGCATGGGACAATTGATGAACATAAAATTTTAACATTTATTTAAACATAAAGGAAGAAAGATAAAAGAAAATGAAGAAAGAAACATGCAAAAAACGTGCTCAAGAAGAGGAAGTGCTCTGATGTGAAAATATGCCCTGCAGGCTGAGTGGGCTATTACAAGGGCAAAAGGACAATGGCCAGGCCATTGGCTGCCATCTTTCATATCGTCTTTCTGACATTAAATCTGGGCTGGCCCATGCAAAGCTCTGAAGCTGCTCTGCACTTGTATCCCGGAGGTGAACTGAGAGGTCTCTATAAATGACAGGTCACACCTGATTGTCCAGCTGGCTTGGCATATCCTAATTTCCTGCCTCACTGGTACTATATGTGATATCGCGTGGTAGTGTAAAAACTTTTTACCCCAAGAACTATCATGCAAATGCCAACATGTATTATGCAGAAGATATGATAAGGGGAAAAAACCTAAACTCTGAAAAACAGTTTGAAAACCAAAGGTTGGAAGAATTAGGCATAAAAATATAATCCTACCAGCCTTTCTCATTTTCCTTAATGTAATAATATGTTAGATAGTATATCTGAGTAATGTTAGTATTTTTTAAACATTTGACTATTTAAAACAAGTTTTTTTTGGTACTGGGAATCAAATTCACGACGTCGTGCTTGTCCGGCAGGCGCTGTGCCACTGAGCTATATCCCCAGCCCTAAAACAAGTTTTCTAATGAGTGTTTTCTAAAAATATTCTAAAGTAAAAATGATTTTAAATTGTATGATAAGTTTTATTCAGTTATTTTTAAACTGTATCAATAAATAATTAAAATCTCAAAGTGCTATGTCCATGTAATGAGTGGTAATTAAATTATTATCAACATCACTAAACCACAATCTAATGCCACATTTTCTTTTCTCATATAATTTATTATCATTTACAGAGAGCCTTTACATATCATTTTTTTATTATTGTTTGATTTCTGCCCTAGAATTTCTATCAAGGCCAATATAGATTCATATTTAAAACACATTATACAATAGTCTTGTAAAAGATTTACTAAATTGAATTATAATACTGCAGAGCATGCACCTGTGCAATTGGATTTTAAATTGTGTTTGTGTTTGGGATGCTCTCAGAAACAACCCCCAACATGTAATTTGGTCATATTGAACATTTGGCTATCTCAAACAGTATTTCACTTATTTGTTTAGTATATTCCATATATCTGGAGAGGCCATATATATTAGGGCTAAGAAACATAATTTCAAAGAATGATACCTTGGTTAGTAAATGGGAGAAAGGAAGAGTACTAAGAGGAGAAATAGTGAAAGAATTACTTCCTTAAATTCTACTGTTTCAGACTCTCTGAAGTCAAAGTCCAAAGTCTGGCTACTTTTTTGTAGAAAACATCCAGAGTTTTCCTAGACTAAGAAAATTCACTTTGTCTTAATGAAATTATATGGAAGGAAGGTAAGGATATGGACAAATGATTGAAAGTATTTACTTCAAGCACTCTGCAGCAATTTTTTAAAAAGAGAAAGGAATCCAAAAGGGTCATAGGAATGTATAGAGAGTATCTCTGAGGTTGTGGAAATAATTGAAGAAGGGTTCTACAGAGCCAGGAAAACACTGGAAAGGAAACTATAAAGCCAGGTGGGCAGAAGAGATAATTTTCCTGTGCTTGTTATGCCAAACAAATTGTCCGGGCTTGGAGAGATGTGAGTTTCCTGCAGAATACTTAATAGTGTATTCTGACTTGTGGATCTCGTGGTTGAAAAATGCTGCAATGTGTTTGTGTACAAATGACCAATTTCACTTATTTTGACTTCCTTTCAATTATCTTTTCTTCTGAAGTATGCATAAAAGTTTAAATCAAACTTCTAAGATTAATGAGTAAACTATGTATGAATCTCTAAGAACACGGCTTTCTTCTCAGTTTATTTCCTATACTCATCAAATGAGGTAATGACTTTCATGCCAGTCATTTTATTTCACTGAATAAATGTTCACTTTTACTCTTATAATTTTCAGGGGAAGAAAGAGTTTTTTTTAACATCACAAATGCTGAACTTAATATGAGGGTATTTTAAAATTTATTAACAAAATTAAGTATTTAATTGCAATCATAATGAGCCATTAAGTTTTATTGGTAGGATATTATGACAAATCCATCTGGTTTCCCGAAAGAGTTCATCATCTGTTTCAGGGACTAAATTCACTGTTAAGAAATATGTCAAAGGATATTTCTCTATGTTAAAACCAGGACCTAACAGGAAGCTATAATTTTAAGTGTACCAATTTATTAGGTAATGTGATTTAATGTACATTGATTTTATTCCAAAATTTCACTTCATTAATTTTTAATAAGTATATATAAGTCAATATACTGGTTGGAAAAGGAGAATGTATAGGGAATGTTTGAAGAATGGTAGAAGAAATCATTTTAAGTGAGGAATTTATTTTGTCCAGTGATTTGGAAACTGTTTCTCGGTACTGGTGATTTATTACTACATATAGTGCCTTTCCAGCTGAGAATAAAGTGAGCTTTAGAAACATTCAGGTTCTACATAGAAAGGGATCAATAATGTATGAGATAACAATTTTAAGTCAGCAAGAACTATGTTTTCTTCATAATTAGTGAGAAAACACAATAGTGTATGTCAATGTGCAAATTAAAATTTCAGTTACCTGGCCTGGTTAAAAATAGATGATTCTGATTAATCAATTATTCAAATAAAAACTTAAAATTTTCATATATTTCATTTATAAATTCATATAATTTAAAATTCTAATATGATAATATATACTTAATACTCAAATCATGTCAAATGCCATTTAGTATTTATGATCCAGAAGTTTCTTCAATGACAAATACTGATTTACTGTCATTGTATTCTAACCTTTCTTCAAATCCCTACCGAGTGCTCTGTTTCCCTTAATGCTACCTCCAAAATCCCCCATCATTCAGGCTTCAAACCTGAAACTTCACTACTAGTCTATATCATTTTAATATGTAGATTCCTACGATGGAGTTTCTGATAGTTTCCCTCTACAAAATCAAATCCACCACCATGACAAATTTCCCCAAAGCAGAATTACATTTATATCACCTCCTTACACCTGCTTAAAAACTTCCATTGACTCCTAAAAGCCATTATAATTACATTTAAACCCCCTAATCCTGTGATCCAGTCTTATCTTTCCAACCTCTTTCCAGTTACTTGTCTATGTCCTTTGCTACTACTTTCTTTCCTGTTGGAGCCAACTGATCCAATCTCTCTACTCCTAGTTTGTGTTTTGCAGCTGTGTCTTTGCTTTTGCTAGCTTCCTGGCTTAAAGGTCCTTTCCATTCTACGATGACTACATCACCCTTATTATTTATGACTCAGTGCAAGAGTTCGACACAGTGATGCACAACTGTGATCCCAGCTACTTGGGCGGCTAAGGCAAAAGTATCAGAAATGTGCACCCAACTTTGGCGAAGTATTGAACTAGAGAGATTCTGCTGAGAGAGAGAGAGAGAAAGAAGGGAGGGAGGAAAGGAGGAAAGGAGAGTAGGAAAGGAGGAAAGAAAGAGAAAGAAAGAAAGAAAGAAAGAAAGAGAGAGAGAGAGAGAGAGAGAGAAAGAAAGAAAGAAAGAAAGAAAGAAAGAAAGAAAGAAAGAAAGAAAGAAAGAAAGAAAGAAAGAAAAAGAAGATTAAAAAGAAGGAAACAAGACTAGGGACATAGCTTAGTGCAGGGGCTCTGGGTTTAGTCCACACACACCCCCATACACACATATATAAGTGCGAGTTGCTGTTTCTCCAAGAAGTTCTCACAGAATCTTACAATTACCATAAGCTCTCTGTCACATCTCTTTGTCACAATTCTTTGCTAGTCCTATCATTGGACAATTAGTGATACATGGCAGCAATTCTCAAATGTTTTGTTCTCAAGACCTCTTTACACTTTTGGAAAACATGAGGATCCATTTTTAGTTTATGTGGACTACATCCATCAATATTTGCCATTTTATGACATAAAACATAGTACTTAAACAATTTATTTAAAGATAATAGTAAGTCTATGGTTTGGCCTGTTCACATAAATAGCATGTTTTTATAAAATATAGAATGCTGGTATTGTTTTAGAATTTTACCAATCTTCTTAATGTCTAACTTAATAAAAGACATTACATTTTCATATCTATTTTTACATTTAATCATACATCATAGAAATTCCACTATGTGCACTTGTGAGAGAATGACAGGTTTGGGTCTCTAAAAATCAGTTCTTCAGTGGGTCTATTTCTCTTTCTAACTAAAAAATATAAAGGAGCAAGGAAGGCCAATTGATCACAATTATTCAAGCAGAGATGACTCTTTTTAATCTTCAATAACTTCCTTTCAATACTAGTATCATGTGTCACTTACACATCATCTAACTATAGTTTAAGAGAAAATGTGATACACACACACACACACACAATAGGGTATTTTCAGCTGTAAAGAAGAACATAATCTTGTCATCTGCAGGAAAATGGATGGATTTGAGATCACCATGTTGAGCAAAATAGGCTAGACTCAGAAAAACAAATATATGTTCTCCTAATATTTGGAATCTGAAAGAGATGACATAAAGATGAAGAGAGACTATTATTAGACAAAAGAAAGAGAATAAAGAAGAGGGGAAAGAATATAAGGGAAGGTTATGATCAAATTATATTATACTCATCGAAACCCAATGTTTTGTAAAATTACTAGACATCAATAATAAAAGAAAAATTAGGTTTTAATGTCACCTAAAGCAAGTCCCTGAGTTTACATGAATGTAAGACATGACTATTGTTTTATGTCCACACTGTTCTAGACTCAAAGGTAAATGATCTTAGGAATTATTTGGGTCACAGCTTCTTTTCATTAGTTGTGATTAACTGAGAATTAAGTCTATTATTTCTCCCAAACTGCTCACTATTATTATGATTGAATATTGGTAGGTTTATTGAAGGGTATTTTTTAGAGTAAATGTGCTTACTATTTTTTTAAAAGTTCTAATTAACTCCTATTTAATATTTCTTTCACGAATACAAAATTAAGTGTGTAGTATAATCAAAGCAGTTAATATAAGCCTAGAAAAAAATGATTCTATGAAATTGTTAAGACTATAAATTAGTTTAAAATTAAAAATTAGTCATGTGTGGTGGTGCATGGCTATAATCCCAGTACTGAGGGAGACCAAAGAAGGAGGATCACAAGTTCAAGTCCTGCCTTGGTGACTTAGTAAGGCCCTTGTTTCAAAATAAAAAATAAAAAGGCATGGGAATATAGCTCAGTGGTTAGTGCCCTGGGTTCAATCCCCAGTATTGCAATCAACCAATCCATCAACAAACAACAACAAAAAATGCATCAAAAATAAAGTATAAAACAACCTTTGACCTTATTATTACTTTTCAGTTTTCCTCATCTTTCTTAAAAAATATAGTTTTAAACATTTCTTTAAACCAATTATTTGACAAGTGAAATATTTGGAAAGTAGGCAATACATTTATTATTTAATTAATAATCATTTAACATGCTACTATTATGGAACATAGCACATTGATTGGTCAACTTAGAATTTAAAATAAGTAAAATTAATAGACTTGATCCTCAAATTGTTTGTGGAATTTTGCAAGACAAAACAAACCCTTGCCAAAAGTATATAAGGAATAAGTAACAATGCAATAATACAATGATATGGCAAAATGTATCATATAGTGGGAAAAGATAATAAAGTATTTCTATTGTAACACTCAGACATTTCCATGTAGCACTCCAAACCTTTTTTATTCACCCTCCCATCCCTTTTTGTTTTAGCCACACTGACGTTCATCACTTTTTCCAGGCTTTACACAGGCGAATTGGTCAGTAATTCAACTCAGATGGTCTCCCATACTTTTCACCTCCTGTATCAGGGATGCCCAGCAGTGCAAGGGGGTTAGTGCTATGGAGCAACCATTGACCACAGGGAAGTAAAAGCCAATGGACCGATGCTTCACTGTGTCACCACACTGCAACAATTTCCACATCTTTCGTATCACATTTCATAAGGCCATACAGGACTGAGCAGCACTCTCTTTTGGCGGTAGCTTACTTGATGCACATGCGTATTGTTTTATTTTCCCTTCCCCTTTTCCACTCCCATTGCCCCTTTCCTTCTCAAGTAAATCACCCACCTGCAATTAATCCCTGAAGTAGGGCGTTTATGTGGACAAGCTTGAGAATTTTCAGTTATCATAATCCTTGAGTTTAGCAGAACTTCTTGCTATGGAAAGCTTCCCTTTGCAAACAAAAACAAAAACAAAAACAAAAAAACTTGAGTGAAGCCAGAGCCAAGATGATGTGTTTCTTCCTCACTGTTCTGCAATCCTATATCCTGAGTAAAAAATCTGTGTAACTGGAGTAGAAAAGATCCCTTCCTTTGGAAGGAAGTAGCTGCCACACCCAAAGTATTCACAGACTGGACAGTAGGTAGGCAGAAATCAGTGGACTATGTATACGTGTGTTGTGGACTACGCTGGCCCGAGGGAACTAAAGAAAGGCTGGATAATAGAGTGTTCATTAACTTGGGACCTCTTACCTCTGACTTGGGGTACGATGTCCTGTTAAAACTACATGGAGCTAGTACCATGGATAAAATAGTTCCTTGGAGCTTCACACCATTCATATAAAATGTGAATGACAAAGGAAATGTGACTACAGAAGAAATCCAGGTATATGGAGATTTATAATAGCCATGACCATATGTCACAATATTATTTGATATCAAATAGGCTATTCAAAAACTAGACAATATTAATGCATAAAAATATGCAAAAATAAAACAGGCAGCCAGATGTAGTGGCACATACCTGTAATCCCTGTACTCTGGAAGGCTGAGGCAAGAGGATCACAAGTTTGGACATGCCTGGGCAATTTACCAAAACTCTGTCTCAAAATAAAAAATGGGCTGGGGACCTAGCTCTGTGCAAAGGCCTTGTGTATAATCCCCAGTGCCACCAAAAAAAAAAAAAAAAAAAAAAATTTACCCAACTAAATTAATTACTTAAAATTAAAAAAATAAAACTGGCATCTGCTTGCCCTTGATGGTAGATATAGACCTTTCAATAACTAAGTGATCTCTTAGGCAATTATATCTTCAAGATTTTATAATTTTTTAATAAGAAGCTAGCTGAAAGCCTACATAGTTATAACAAAAAAAAAAAACTATCGAAAATGCTGATTACATAAAATATACTTCTGGGATTAATTTCAAAAGATATTAATGCCTTTAAAATCTTTCATAAGTTCCAATTAGTATTTTATCTCTAAAAAATTTAAAAGTGTCCTAAATTAGCCAAATAAGAGAATAAAATGTGATTATTATTCTAATGATCATGACTACTCCATCATGCTCCAACAATTTAATTAAGAGATGGGTGATAAATCTTATGTCAGCAGATGTGCATATGAAAGAGAGCAGGGAGCCAAATCAATGAGCCAAAATACAGGACCACACAACATTGTTGTAATGTTTTTGTTACATAAACAAATGTTATTTTGTGACTTATTTGCATACAGAGATTTCATTTATTGATTCAATTTTAGGTTAGACTTGTAGTGTCATGGGCATACTTCAATAAACATTTTCAAAGAGTGAAGAGAAAGCAGTATAATTTAGATTGATTCCATTTTAATAGAATTATATCTTCATATTTATATGCAAATTGAGCATAAAACTTAAATTTAATTTTATGAAAAACTGAGGGATTAACTAGTAATATACTTTTAGGTGTATACTAAAGTATCCTTGCATAAATTTTAGTCACATAAAGCTGCTTTAACCCTATATTTTTCTCTCAAAGTTCTAATTTGCTAAGAATGATGTTGTACTCAGGGTTTGCAAGGGAAACAATACAATACAGGACACATAATTTATAGAGTTATTTTGTAATAGTCACCCAAAGAGTCATATACAAAAAGTGCAGGAAATCTGTCCACACTAAAGACCCAAAGAATCCAGCTGAGGGCCTGGATCCTACAGCAGTGTCCTGCATGAGTCCAACTGAAGACCTAGAGCCCATGGCCATGCCCTCATGAGTCCAGCTGAAGGCCTAGGGCCCACAACAATGTCTCATGCAAGTATATTTTATGGATCTGCATCGGGAAGGCCCAAAGGTCAGCAGTGGAAGCTAGAAAGTCTGCACCAGCGGGATGAAGGCTCTGTGCCAGCGGGCTGAGGGATCTATCCTGGAGCCAGGAAGCGATGCTCAGAGTAAGGACCAGAGCTTCCCCGAAAGTCACCACAGCCATCCTCAGCGACAATGAGGTCCCGAGCTCCTCCGACAATGAGAACAGCCAAGTTCCTATCAGGAAAGCCAGCGTGACAAGCTCCTCAAGGAGAACCGACAGCACCTCTTCCTTTCCAGTTCTCCTTTTTATGTTGTTGGCAACAGTCCTCAGGTGAGCCCTTCACACCAGGCACCACGCTGATTCAGTTCAGCTGGGTGTTACAAGTCGACCACCAGTTGTCAATCCACCACAAATGATAATGCTAAAATTAAATGTAATTTATTTAATGTCTCTTTATCATTATATAAAAGAAAAGAAATGACATAAACATTTGCAGAAAGAGTATTAGTTTTTAAAGAGAAGTGTCTTAATGGCATACTTATCCAATCCAAGTATAAAAGTACAGTTTCTAAAGGTGGGCTCAGGGGCATCTCCTGTAGTCCCAGCTCCTTGGGACCCTATAGCAGGAAGGTTGCGTGAGCCCTGGAGTTCAAAGCTGGCCTGGGCAACAAAGTGAGACCTCATTTGAAAAAAAACAATTAAGATTTTCTACCTATATAATAGTTTCTATTTGGGTGTATATGTTAATTTTTTCATATCATTACAGACAAAAAATTCAGATTTCAGAAAAATATTTGTTTTTTTCTATTTTAAATTTCTACTTGATACTCTACTTTTTCTCAATATTGCTAAAGCTATAATGTGTAAAATTTGAGATCGTAGTAAAAGACTCAGCAAAATTAAACACATAATTCTGTTAAAATTTTTTTCTTTTAAGTGGTAAAAGATAATAATGACACAAATGATACAAATGCTAAAAAAATAAATAAATAGAAATAAAAATAAAGCTAGGGATTTTAAATCACAAGCACAATCTTCGTGCTTAGTCAAAGAAGCCATACAAAAGGTCACCTACTGGCTCAGTGGTAGAGCTCTTGCCTTGCATGCATAAGGTCCTGGGTTTGATCCCCAGCACTTAAAAAAAAAAAAAAGTCACCTATTACCGCTTATATGAAATCTCTAGACAATGTAAATATAGGGACAAAAAGTGGAATAGTGTTTACCAGAGCCTGAGGGTGGGAGAATGAGAAATAACTGCTAAGCAGTATGAGTTTTCTTTTTGGACTTGTGCAAATGTTTTAGAATTTATAAAGGTGATAGTAACAAAACTTTATGAACGTAGCACAAACTTAAAGAATTGTATACTTTAAAGTGTAAATTTTATGATATGTGAATTATATTTTAATGAGAATAAAACCTTAAAACTGTATTGTTTATTCATTTTCAGACAACTACGTATGGCCATATATGGCAGCATTGGTAGAAATCTGTCCATTTTTCAGGAAAAAAAATAAACAAGGATAAAATCTTGAAATATAATTGAAGCAGAAATGCTTGTTATATGGCTGATGATTAACAACTGTTTGCTGTGCAGTATAAATTTAAATACAAGAAAAAAATCTCATTTTGAGGTGTACATTATTGAATTTGGTCATTTTTCCAGGAAATTCAATAATCTAACAGCTGGACAAGCTTTAGTGTGTGGATTTTGTCTCATGATAAATATCAGCAAGCTCTAGTGATCACTTAGATTTTCACATGTTGTCCCCTTCTCTCTAATAGGTGTATATATAAATATCCATGTCTACATCTGACTTTGTGTGTGTGTGTGCTCATTTGCATGCATGAGATTGGCAATAGTATAGAGAAAATTGGTGTAGAAGTCAGCCTGACAAGGTACAAGGAACACAGTACTGCTAGTAGAAGACACAAATGCTCATTTTATTGTGGAAATAACTTTTTATGACATTATGCAAATCAATTTACTGCTTTGCTTGTCCGTTTCTCCAACTGTAAAAGAGATTGGATCGGGATAAATTGTGGCAAATGCATGTAATCTTCAATGACAACTCTGAGCTATTTATAGAGAGACCCTAGAGTCCTATATTCAGAAGAAGGTCCAGGTTCTCAATGAAAATGAAGGTATTGATTAGTAACAGTTGTCAGGGGAATAAGGGAAGAAGGGAATCTAAGCTCTGGAACCATGAAGTAGATGATCTTGAAATAATTTATAATATTTCTAAAATTTTATCACATTTCAGTAAAAATTTGGCCCAGTTGGCATTCAATTAAACTAGTTGTATTTTTTAAAAGTATAAGAATTGGAGGTCATTGTGTTAAGTGAAGTAAACAAGGCACAGAAATGTAAGTCCACTTGATCTCACTAATGTGGAACCAAAATAAACTGATTTCATTAGAAGCTGAGACCACAATGGTGGGGGTGCATGGTGGTGGTAGTGGTGGTGGTGGAAGTGGTGGTGGAGGTGGTGGGGGGGTGGGTGGAGGTAGTAGAGGTGGTGGTGGAGGTGGTGGTGGTGGTGGTGTAGGTGGGAGTGGAGGTGGTGGTGGTGGAGGTGGTGGAGATGGTGGTATAGATGGGAGTGGAGGTGGTGGAGGGGGTGGTGTTGGAGGTGGTGGGGGTTGGAAGTGGTGGTGGAGGTGGTGGAGGTGGTGGTGGTATGGTCAGATCATGGAGGTGGTGCTGGTGGTGGTTGTAGAAGTGGAGGTGGTGGAGGAAATGGTGGTGGTGGTGTTGGAGGTGGTGGTGTTGGTGGTTCTGGTGGAGGTGGTGGTGGTTGGTAGTGGTTGTTGGTGGTGGCGGAGGTGGTTGTCGTGGTGGTGGTGGTAGAGGTGGTGGAGGTAGTGGTGGTGGATGTGGTGGTGGAGGTAGTGGTAGTGGAGGTAGTGGAGGTAGTGGTGGTGGATGTGGTGGTGTAGGTAATGGTAGTGGATGTGGTGGTGGTGGTGATGGTGAGGTGATGGATGTGTTGCTGGTGGTGGTGGTAGAGGTGGTGATGATGGAGGTGGTGGAGGTGGTGCTTATGGAGGTGGTTGTGGTGGTGGAGGTGGTGGTGGAGTTGGTGGTGGAGGTGGTGGTGAAATACTGATTAACAGGCACTAAGTTATAGTTAAGAGAAAGAAGTTCTTTGGTTCTATTGTTCAGTATATATTATATTGAAGTAAACTATAGGTAAGGATAATTTGACTATAGGTAAGGATAATTTGTTGGATATTTTATAAAATCTGGAGAAAGGATTTTGAATGTTGTCATCATAAAGAAATAACAAATATTTAAGAAGATATACATTTATCCCGATTTGAACATTGTGTAATGTATAGCTATCTAAACATCACATGGTACTCCATAAATATGCACAATTTTATGCACTAATTAAAAAATGTTAAAAGAGCATAAAATTGATCCCTTTAAAATTAGATAGTATGAACATTACAAAATTTTGTAAAACCATACACTCATTTGGAAGTATAATGTTTATCATGGACAGCCTCCATTTTACACTTTGTCTGATGGTCTATTACTCAACATTTTCATTGTTCAGTAAATATTGGGGGAACAGTAAGTAACCTTTATTTCAAACGATTAATTTGTCTAAATATAACCTGTCTAAATCAGAAGCATTTTTGCCCTCTGGTTAATGTTAGTGTGGTTATGAGAAAGAACACTTCAAGTAATGAATGGCAATACAGAGTTTCAAGGAGGATCCAAATGTTTTCAGTTCCAATTTATAAACCTACCCACCTTAATTAAGAAAAGTAATCTGTATGGTAATAGAAATCCTAACCATTTTCAAGGGAAAAAAAATCACCTGCCATAGTATCAAGAAGCTATATCAGAGAAATACATAGAGCCCAAGTGTAATGTATTGTAAATGAGTAATGCCCTGAAGTAATCAAGTCAGAAACACTGTGGAACAAAGGAAGCTGGTAAACAAAATGAATTTGTCTGTAATTAAGTGCAGGTGAGAACATTAGAAACATTTTAATAACTTGATTTAAAAAGTTGAAATAGACCAGCAATTTGGTACACTGACTATAAATGCATTCCTCTGTAATTGTTTTAATACTATATATATGTATGTATATATATACATATATATATATATATCAAGGACAGAATACAGGAAATAGATGTCAATTCTAAGATCAGTAAAGTATCTCTGATACAATAGAGGAGGGTGAGTCAAATTCAGTTGAGTTGACCATGAAAGTTATTAACAACGAGTAATGATAAAAATCTATACTCATCTGACCACTTTACACAATGCTCCAAGGTTGCCCAAAACCTTTTCAGGATAATTTCACACAATAGGAAATTCTGGGAAAATACTTAAATACATTGTATCCCTAAGTACCTTGTAAAACTTTTTCAAAGGATAAAATTTCTTGTATCATATACTACATAAATCTTTCAACCCAAAAAACACTTGATTAATGACAATTTCATTTAAATTTTACCTTAGGCTATCATTAATATGAGAGCCTTCAATCTTGGTTTCAAATCTACACCCTATAATTAATCAAGGAAAATATCACTTTCAGTCCTTTACTAGAGTCAGGAAGATGCTGAATGACTCTTTATATTGTAAATGCAGAAAAATTTAAGCAAAATGCATAGCTAGATTATCAGACAATCTTCCTTACATCCATCATCCAAAAGTCTTATCTTCTTTCCTCAATGGAGAAAGTTAAGAAAAACATCTAAGTATATTTAACTTCAGTAGCATCTCTGGGGATTGGTTGCTGACAGAACTGGATGGATTTTTAAAAAGTTATTATTTAAAAAAAATTAAAGTAGGGCTGGTGAGATGGCTCAGCAGCATAAGCGCCTGCCTGGCAAGCGCAAGGGCCCGAGTTCGACTCCTGGAACCCACGTACAAAGAAAGGGCCGGTGATATCGCTCAGCGGCACGGGTGCCTGCTGGCGCGCGAGGTCCTGAGGTCGACCCCCGGTACCCACCAAAAAAAAAAAAAAATTAAAGTAGAAATTGACAAGCTCATCCTAAAATTCATCTGAAAATGAAAGGGCCCTCCCATTAGCCAAAATAATCTTGGAAAAATACAAAGTCGAAGAACAAACACTTTTTTTATTTCAAACCTTTCCAAAAAGCTATAGTAATTTAGAGCTAAAAACAGACAGATCAGTTGGAATAAACTGAGAGTCTGGAAATAAACCCATACAAATATAGTCTACTGATTATCAAACCAAAGTTAAATAACACTATCATTCATAGAATATCCATGATTCAACATATGCAAATTAATAAATATAATACACCACATAAACAGAAGCAAGAAAAAAGGTCCATGATCATATCAATAGATGCAGAAAAGGCTTTTGACAAAATCCAACAACATTTCATAAGAACCCTGAAGAAAATAGGTACAGGAGCACCATGCCTGACTTTGATGGAAGCTATGTATGACAAACCAATGACTAACATCATATTAAATGGGGAAGAACTGAAAGCATTCCCTCTAAAATCAGAAACAAGACAAGGATGCCCACTATCACCACTTCTGTTCAACATAGTACTTGAAACATTAGGCAGAGCAGTCAGATAAGAGAAAGAAATAAAAGGGATACACATATGGGAAAGGAAGAACTCAAATTATCATTATTTGTAGATGACATGATACTCTACATAGAAAAAGATCCCCACCAAAAATTCTTATAATTAATAACCAATAATTAGCTGGATAAAAAAATCAACACACAAATCAATAGCATTTGTGTACACCAATAATGAACTCAATGAAAAAGAAATTTTAAGAACAATACCATTTATGGTAACAACAAGAAAAATTAAATACCTAGGAATTAACCTAACCAAGGAAGTGAAAGACCTCTGCAAAGAAAACTGCAGTACTCTGAAAAAAGAGATTGAAGAGGACATCAAAAAATGGAAAGATGTCCCCTGCTCCTGGACAGGCAGAAATAATATAGTCAAAACGGCCATACTCCCCAAACTGTTGTACAGATTCAGTGCAGTTCCAATCAAAGCACCAACAGTGTACTTCACAGATCTATAGAAAACAATCCTAAAATTCACATGAAACCAGAAGAGACCCAGAAGAGCAAAAGCAATCTTGAGAAATAAGAATAAATAGGAGGCATCACAATACCAGACTTCAAGCTATACTATGAAGCAACAGTGATAAAAGTGGCTTGGTACTGGAACAAAAACAGATATGCAGATCAATGGCACAGAATAAAGGATACAGAAACATCCCCAAACACATACAGCTATTTGATCTTTGACAAAGGGGCCAAAAACACACAATAGAGGAAAGATAGTCTATTGAACAAATGGTGCTGGGAAAACTAGATATCTGTTTATAGAGACCCATATCTCTCACTGTGTATTAAACTAAAATAAAAATGGATCAAAGATATAAACATTAAGACAGAAACATTTAACCTACTAGAAGACAAAATAGATAAAACACTTGAAGTCATAGGCATGGGAAAAGATTTTTTAAATAGAATCCCAATTGCACAGGGATTAACAAAAATCATCAAAATGGGATTACATCAAATTAAAAGGCTTATGTATAGTAAAGAAATCATTTAATAGAGTGAAAAGGCAACCTGCAGAATGGGAAAAATCTTTGCCAGCTACTCCTCAGACAGAGAACTAATATCTAGAATATATAAAGAACTCAAAAAATTTAGACTATCTAAAAAAAAAGTCCCAGTCAAGAAATGGGCTAGTGAAATGAGCAGACACTTTTCAGAAGAAGTACAAATCATGAACAAATATATGAAAAAAAAAAAAAGATTCAGGGCCGGTGAGATAGCTCAGCAGCATAAGCACCTGCCTGGCAAGCATGAGGTCCTGAGTTCGACTCCCGGTACCCACAAACGAAAAAAGGGCCGGTGATATCGCTCAGGTGCACGGGCGCCTGCTGGCGCGCGAGGTCCGGAGTTCGACCCCCAGCACCCACCAAAAAAAAAAAAAGATTCAAAATCTCTGGCCATTAGAGAAATGCAAATTAAAACAACATTAAAATTCCATCTTACTGTTACATCCAGTGCAGCTCTTGAAACTCCAGAGGGAGGATGGTGGAGGAAGAGATGAAGACAAGAGTCGGAAAGCTGAGGTTGGGTGGAGCCCCTCTCCTGATGGGAGAAAGGACCGCCCAACAACTGCAGCGTGTTTATTTGTACAATCAACATGAGAGGTTGTTTACAGAGAATCCAAGGGGAGGGCAAGATCTGGAATAGTGAGAGCATCCAATCTTCAGAAAAACACCATGCCTTGGTGGTTACACGGGGAACAAGAGGAAAAGTGTCTACTATCTCGGGGAAGGCCAAGTCATTTTGTGTGTCAGCTCCCTGAGCTACGTACACTTCTTATGGGGCCCTGCCAAATGCATGAGAAGCAGTAACCTTGTCCTAGATACCTGAAGCACAGACAGCTTTGCTCCCAACATCTTACCCAGGAAGAATGGCAATTATTGAGATGTCAAAGAATAACAAATGGTGTCAAACTGGTACAACCAGTATGGAAATCAGTGTGGCGATTTCTCAAAGAAATGAATTTGGAAATTCCATATGACCCAGCTATTCACCTTCTAGGCATCTTCCCCAAAGAGCTAAAAACTTCATACTGCAGAGATACAAACATACTGATGTTTATGGCAGCACAATTCATAATAGCTAAATCCTAGAAACAGCCTGTATACCAATCAACAGGTGGCTGGATAAAGAAAATGTGGGATCTATACATAATGGATTACTACTTGGCTATAATGAAGAATAAATTCAAGACATTCATAGGAAAATGGAAGCACTTGGAAAATATAATGTTGAGTGAAATGAGCCACATAAGTTTAAACACTATATAATATCTCCCATTCGAGCAAGGCAAACTACAAACAAATAGAGTAATAAAACAAGGATAAAAGGAAATAAGGGGACAGACCTCATGCAATAGGGAAGGGGCCCAGGAGATGGAGGTTGAGGAGAGAAGGTGAAGGGGAGGAAGTAGAAGATGGTCCCTGGATGGGAGGCAAGGAATTCCAAGGATGGCCAGCTGTTATGGCTTGTGTCTAGATGTCTCCACAAAGCCTCATGTGCTCATTGGTGGGGCTTTTGGGAGCTGGCCAGATCATGATGCAGGATTAGGGTGTGTGATACTGGGATTAAGGGCTTTTGATAACTAAATTGGTTTAGCATAGATGTGAGTATGGATAATGGGAAGGCCCATTAAGGATATGGGTGGCACCTACCAATAGGCTTTTATTTTGGATGGGATAAAAGAAAGAGGGCAGCTTGATGATAGCTGCCTTGCTGCTTGCTGCCTTCTGCCTGCCATGCCATGAACTGTTTCTCTTCTGCCATGCTACCCTGTCTTGGAGCCAGCCAACTGCAGACTGAAACCTCTATAAGCCGTGTGCTAAAATAAACGTTTCCTCCTTTAACTTGTGGTGGTCAGGTATTTTATCCCAGCAATGGGAAATAACTAAGACACCTTTTCTAGAAAGAGGTTTTAACTTCTATTCCTTTCCATAAGGCCTTACTACTTGATTAGGCAATTCTTTTTTTTTTTTTTTTGTGGGTACCTGGGGGTCGACCTCAGGACCTCGCGCGCCAGGAGGCGCCCGTGCCGCTGAGCGATATCACCAGCCCCTTTTTCGTATGTGGGTTCCTGGAGTCAAACTCAGGCCCTCGCGCTTGCCGGGCAGGCGCTTAAGCCGCTGAGCCATCTCACCGGCCCCTAGGCAATTCTTCTTTTTCGTTCCTATTCCATATTTCTCACTTATCTATAATTTTCCCTGCTGCTCCTCTGCAAAAGAGTGTCAATTCAAAGAGCTTGAAAACTTGTATTAATTGACCTTCCAGTACCTATAATATTTTCAATGCTCAGAAAATATTAATTTAATTAACTATGAAAAGTTACAGAAATCATCTTGACTTAAATGTTTTTTTCTATGTCTTATATTTGTCTTTATTAATTCCTTTGACTTTATTTATTTATTTATTTATTTATTTATTTATTTATTTATTTATTTACTTATTGAGACAGGGTCTCGCTATGTAGTTCAGGCTGGCCTTGAGCTCACTATGTAGCCCAGGCTGGCCTTGAATTCGCAGCTATCCTCCTGCCTCAGCCTCCCTAGTGCTGGGATTACAGGTGTGCGCCACCATGCCCAACCTTCTTTGACTTTAAAACAACTTTATTTAACACTTTAAAAATTAATAAAACACTCTGAAGTGGCACAGATTTGTGATTTTCTTTAATTATAAAAAGTAGGTGGGATCTGAAAAATACATTGAAATATGTATGTTTTTACTCATATCACCATCTGCCTGATTTTCAGTAAATATTCAACTGTACAATTTTACATTAAGAAAATTTTGGTAAGGCATAAACTATAAAGGGGTCAAAGTTGTATATACAGAAGATATATAAAATTATAAAAACCAGGCAGCAGCTCCTCCTCCTAAATAAAAAGGACCCTGAGGCCAGGGAATTAAAGTATGCAGTAGGGGAATTCATGTTTTTAAGGGGTTAACTACTACAAAAATATCCTTTTTCCTGTTGGCTTTATCTTTTATGGCTTTATGAATATGCACCCCAAGTTTCTCAAGCTCCAGGGCCAGGTGGAAGATACTCTTAAGACAGTCTCTGCTCAAGGCAGTTTTACAATGGCTTATGCACAACCTCTCACATAGAAGCCGTGGCAAGTGCAAGCACATGGGGTTGCACAGGAATTAAGAGTTGGTAAAGAGATTTAAAAAACTCTTTTAGCCTCTCATTGTGTCTTATTACATGTTTATGTGACATTTATGTGACATTGGGCAAGAATGTGTTCCCCAGGATTTTACAGAGAGTCTGTACTCAAGTACAATAAAGGAATATTTATTCAACAATGGAAACCTATGGGCTATTTCCATATATCCTAAGGATCCTTCCTTACTGTTAGGAGTTTAAAGGAAAAACAGAGAGAGAGAGAGAGAGGGAGAGAGAGAGAGAGAGAGAGAGATTACAACCTCACAAATACAGTATTCTCAATTTGCCTGAGCAGAAGATTCATCAGGTAAAATTATATCTTCTCTGGCTGTACTTTGGACGCTTTGGACCTGATAAATCAGATTGTCCTTAGGAGAGGTCAGATACATGTGTTCTTAGGGTTAATTTTTAGAACATAGATTTGGTTCGTACTGTGGGAAAGGAAGCCGTGGAACTGGAAGATAGAACCACAGATGTTCCTCCATTTACAATGGTTCAACTTATGAATTTTTGACTTTGTAATGGTATGAAAGTGATAAGCATTCAATAGAAACCATATTTCAGATTTTGATTTGGATCTTTTCCTGGTGTATGGTACAATACTGTCTTGTGATGCTGAGCATGGGTAACAAACCACAGCTCCTATTCAGCCATGTGATCATGAAGGATTCATGCAGTACCTTACAGGGTACTGCATGGCTGAGCTTTGATATTCAAATGGTCAAGTCCATTAAATGCAGTTTTGATTTATGATATTTTCAATTCATGATAGTTTTAATCAAGATATAACCCAAGGGTCCTCTGTAGTGTAGCAAGACAACATGCAATCAGGAAATGTACCTATGATTGTTGATGGTGTTACCAAAAGGAATAATAACATTCTAAGATTATACAATAGCAACCAACATTCAAATTGACTGATGTAGGAATACACACAGTACATTAGATATGAACTTAAAAATAACTACACTTGACACAATGCCATAATAATAGATAAAAATCCTGGCCACTCATTTTAACTTACTGAGATAGACCCCTTACCTGGAAGGAGTACTTCTAAAATATTTTATCTCATTAAGAAGGTAACAGTGGTTAACCACCTGAATCATACCTAAAAGCAGTTATGAAGAAAGACCCTTCCTCACATGGAACAGAGGATTGAGCACATCCAATGGATACTTTGCAGACCTGGTGCACAGAGGGGAAATGTTATTTTTGGATAATGAGGGAAAAGAAATTTACAAACTCTTGCCATTTGGCATAGTGTTTCCATTATTTTATTTAACACTTAATGGATGTTTATATACTATTGTATGGGAAATCTCAAACCTTACTTCTTCTGAGATATAAAACACATGACTTATAAAGAGTCAGAAATAGTTTTTGAGAATATAAATTAACTCTTGGTTTTAATAGATGAATTCTGTTTGGCAACCTAAAAGAAGGGCAGTAATTAACATGACAGTAGTATGACTGTGGTTTCCCTTTGGATAATTTAATGAATTGTTGTTAATAATAGTAACTCATATTAATAATCACTTGCCCTGTCATTATCTTCCATGTTTGATTTGTTTAGGAATAAAATAAATTGTGATAGTCTATACTTTAGTGTACATAAGTCTTTAGAAATAATTGAGATTTATAGGGTAGGTCTCAAAGTTAACACACTTATTCATATTCCTAGTTGGGAGGCAAAGGCTACTCGTCTTAGTTATAACAAATGCCATGTACAACATTGCTGAAATAAAATACCATAATCTGCATACTTTAACTAACAGACACTTATTTCCCACAGCTTGGGCCGTCCAAGGACAAGGCACCAGAAGATTCAGGGTCTGGAGAAGGTCCATTTACTGGCTTGCAGGTAGCATCTTGGAGTAGGGCTGCATGGCGTGAGAAGGAAGGCCCTGATCTCTTATTCTAATAACGACATTATTGCCATCATGGCAGCTTTACCCTCATGACTCCATTTAGAACTAACCGCTTCCCAAAGCACCACCTCAAATACCATTGCCATATGAATTTTGGAGAAGCACAAATATTCAGCCATTGTCATGTGACTGAGATATTTTGGAGATAGAGGATAAAATTTCAGTGACTTGGGAAAAGGAAACTTCAATCAGGATAAGATACAGAGTCAAATCAATGTAGAAATTGTGTGCTTTAAATCTCATTTCAAATAGGCATGGTTGTGCATACCTATAATCCTAGAACTGTGGGAGGCTGAAGTAGGAGGATCACAAATTTAAGCCTAGCCAAAGTGATTTAGCAAGACCCTGTCTCACATAAAAGACAAGAAGGGCTGGGAGATGTAGCTCAGTGAGAAGGCTCTGAGTTTAGCTCCCAGTACCACACATGCACGCACACACACAGTTACTTGCTTGTACAAGGTGCTGCTGACACCTAGTTCATGCTAGGCATTTTGCTAAGTGGTTAACAGAGATTTCTTTACATAACTCACACACAATCTCTGTGAGGTAAGATCTCAACTGATTTTATTTTTCTATTGAAGAAAATGAGTCTCACCAAGTTACAAAACTGGCAAGTGATAGAACCAGCATTTGTATCCAGGCAGTCTGGCTCTGAGGCCTACAATTAAACATTACTCTGTAGAATTCAAGCTTCCTTTCACTGAAAGCATTGTGTGCCTCACTGGACTTTAGTTTGAACTGAGCTATGGATGGGACAAACAAACCATGTGTTCTTTCCTACAGAAATTCTGTTTATATCCATACCTCTTGGGTCTGGTAGCCCAGGAATGTAAAGATCATGGTTATATAAAATGAAAGTTCAGGTTATATTCTCAAACAAAGAGAGATAGAATTGGTCAGTAAGTACCACATGATAATTATATTTCAAATTACATATTACTTTTTTAAAAAATGAAAATTACATGATAAATATGAACTAAAAATGTTGTGCTAGTAAACTGGTTTTTTTGATTTCCTATAACTGTTGTAACAAATCACCACAATTTTAGTAGCTTAAGACAATATAAATGTATTATTTTTTAGTTCTGGAATTCAGAAATCTTATAGCATTAAAATCTAGTTATCATCAAGACTTGTTTCTTCTGGGGGATCAAAAGAAGATGCTGTTCCTAGTCTTTGGGTGTAGCATATACAGTCTGCCACAACTGGATAAATACATTCAAAGATAGTATATGTGGATTTTATTTATCCTACAGAATTTATTACAGAAAAAGACTCACTGACATTAGTGAAGAAACTGAAACCCAAAAAGAATGAGAAAGTTTTGAAGAGAAATAATTTGGACTTCTAAACTTTCTGTTGAAATCTGAAATTAGGAGAGAAAATGGAAACCAAGTGATGGAATAATAAAAAAAAAGGTCAGCCTGTGCCTGGGTATCTAGTTGTGCAAAAAGTATAATTTAGTTCATTTTTTATGGCCTAGATGTTTTACTTGAAGAAATTTTATAGTGATAATATCATGCACTTGACTATCATTCTCCTCTAATCTTTCACAGAATTAGCAAAATAATGGCAAATTTTATAGTTCCAGTCAAATTCCACAAAGTATATAAATATACAGATCAAAGATTCACACTGAGGACTTAGCACAGTAAATTTAAAGACTCGTATCAAGGTATATCATTGTGAAATTTCAGATAATAGGTCATAAAAAGGAAGATCCAAGAAGTATCCGGAAAGAAAAATGGGTCTTGTATTAGTTTGCTTGGGTGGCTATAATGGGTACTGTAGAGTGGATGGCTTAAGCAACAGAACTTAATTTTCTATCACTTCTGGAGCATAGAATTCTGAAATCATGGTGTTAGTGGGCTGGTTTCTTCTGAAGTCTCTCTCCTTAGCTCATTGATGGCTATCTTCTCTTTGTGTATTCAAATGGTGTTTTTTCTGTGTACACTTGTGTCCAAATTTTCCCTTATATGGATGCCAGTCGTATTGTATTGAGACCTATCTTAATGACCCTATTTTAACTTAACTAAAAGACATTATTTTCAAATACAATCATATTCTGAGGTACTGGGTGTTCAAGACTTCAACATATGAATTTTAGAGGAACAAAATTAAGTATGTAATAGGATTCCCACAAAGATCAGTCTCCTGATGGTGTCAGGTTACTCTGACACTAGACAATAATATAGAAATACCTTCTAAATTCTGAGGTTTCTAAACTTAGCCAAATTGTTGATCAAATGAAAAAAAATAGACATTCAAATGTACAAGGACTAAAATGAATATTGCACTTGTATCCTTGGGAGAATGTACTGAAAAATCTAAGAGAAAGAAAAGATAGATAAGAATATGGGATCCAGGAATGGTGATTCCATATAAGTGCTGCCTAGTAGTAGGATGGTAGAAGTAATAATAGATAATATAATTGGAGCTATGGGCTGCTCCCCTCCACTGGCTGTTGAACCACTCCCCTCCATTCTCCTGAACCTGAGCGACAATCCAGGGCCAATCCGGGACCCTTGTTCTAAGACTTACTACATGAAGGCAGAGATAAAAAAGCAAAGACCCTTCAGCATGTCCTAAAACATTTCCAAATTCCAAAGAGGAACACATGCCCACCAGATCTGCCCACATGAGCTGCAATAACCTTTCTTCATGTGGAACTTATTAAAGGTTCAGTCGTATGACCTTCATATGGCTTGTGTCTAGGTGTCCCCCAAAGCTTCATGCAGTCATAGGTGGGGCTTTTTCAGAGTTGGCTCAGTCTAGAGTGTGTGATTGATTCATGGTGCAATGCTAGGACTATGAGTGCTAGAATTAAGGGTGTGTGATTACTAAATCAGTCCACTGATTGTTTTGGCACCGCCCTAATCCCAGTAGCCTGGATACAATATAAGGGACAGAAAGAAGCTTGTCAAGTCTCTTGCTTGCTTTGCTACCTTCTGTCAACCATGAACTATTTCTCCTCTGCAATACCTGTCTGCCATCCCACCTTGTCTTGGAGCCAGCGGATTATGGACTGAAACTTCTACACAGTTCATGAGCTAAATAAATCTTTCCTCCTTTAACTTTGGGTGTCAGGTATTTTGTTCCGGCTATGAGAGAGAAGTAACTAAGACAGGACTGCATCTCATACATCCAATAATAACAGAGTGAATTATGGGGGAAAAAACTACACAACAGTCACAGCTGACATGACTCAGCACCCTGCCAATCATGATGTCAGTCATGGTCTGGAGACCCCAGTGGGGCATGCTCTAGAACCAGCACAACATTTTAAACCCCTGCACTTACCTCATGCCCACAGCTCTCATGCCATTTTCCTTTCCAGCCTGCTCTCTCTCAGCACACTGCTGCCTTAATAAACTTTGCTGCTTTTGCTTTACTGCTGCGTGGCACATCCAATTCTTTGTTCATTGCTCACAAAAACTTAGGAACCTACCCTAGACCCCATCAACCACAGTAGCAGAAGGAGGATGGAATTCTGTAAAATGATCTCTTGGCTGACAAATGTACGCAGAACTGATAGATTAAATTATGCTTTGAGTTTCACAAAACAAAATTTCTTAGGCATTTAACAAATTAGTTGAATGTTTTGGAAAATAGGAATGTACTTATAAAACTAAGTGACCAACACAAAGAATTATAAACTTCAGTAAAAAAATCGTACAAAGAAATATATAATCATATTTTACTATTTTATTTACATGTGTATACAGTCCATATCATCAAAATAAACTATACTGTCTTAACTAACCCTTAAGACATAGCTATTTTGAAATAAGAGATGGTGATAAAAATCTAAGGTGTGGTATTACAAAGAAACTAAATCCTCCTTATAATAACAAGAAATCAGTAGATGATGATTAAAAGTGAAAAATCAAGAAATAGCACTATGAATATAGTATTTGGAAATACATAGGTAAATGTACAAGTGGTTGCATCCAGGGATCAAAAGTGGAGGAAAGTAGAGACTGGTAAGATACAAGACTTTTGTTACTGAAATATGTTTTTAAATATAATTTGGAGACAGTGTGGTAGTGCATGCCCACAGGAGGCTGAGGCTGAATGATCACGAGAGACCCGGAGTTTGGGTCCAGCCTGTGCAAGACCACATCTCTTAAAAAACAAAAGCACAAACACAATTTGATTTTCATCTTTGTACCAATATAACCTTGGTAGAAACAACTTTTTAAAGAGCACTGAGAACAGATACATAAATCAATCAGCATCCTGTTGAGTACTCAATAAATGTTATCTATCATCCATCCTTGTTTTTGACAGTTCCTGGTGGGAAGGAGATAGAGGTACCTTTCAGAGTCTCATCAAAATCATTTTTCTAGGGCTGGTGAGACAGCTCAGCAGCATAAGCGCCTGCCTGGCAAGAGTGAGGTCCTGAGTTCGACCGCCGGTACCCACAAAAAAAAAAATAATTTTTCTATAAACAATTTTTATTACTTTTTGACTCAATTTTTCTGGTCTGGGTTGAGTGACTATTTACAAAGTATCTTTAGGAAGTTAAATGTTAAGCAGTTAAATGCTGCCATGTTGCAATTAACAAAAGAAATTTCATTGTTTTTATAATGTTTGAATTTACACCCTGTTCTTTACCTGAGTAGGCATAAGCTATTTTATTTTTGTCAGTTTTACTTTTTTTAATTTTTAAAATTTTTGTTCTTATTAGTACATGTTTGGAGGACATGATTGCATTCATTGTGGGGAATTGGTACTTGAACAAGACATATCTTAATTCTTTTTCCCCCTTTATTTATAAGTCCTTATAAAATAAATTATCATAATACAGATTAATAGCTAGACTAACAGCCCAAAACACATATAAAACACATAAGACAATTATACTAAATCAAGGTACACTTTTAGATACATTGTCCACACTGGCTTACAATTACTTTTCTTCTTTTTTCCTGTTGCCTGTCTTTTATTTTGCACTTTATTTATATATTGGCTTTCTCATATAAAAGAAACCATATGATATTTAAACCTGTGTGTCTGATTTACTTCACTTAACATTATGGTCTTAAGGTGCACCCATTTTCTTACAAATGACTCAAGTTTATCCTTCTTTATGGAGGAATAGTACTCCTTTTCATAAAAGCTTTTGAGTTCTTATGGAAGTCAGGTTGACACCATTACTATAAATTCACCTGGCTTCTTCCCCCTTGTTCCCAAAATGTACTGTGACCAACTTGAAAAGATGAAAAGAAAACCTACCACAATTCTAGATTTGATATTCATTAACTAGCTATTTAGTGATTTAAAGATGACTATAATCTTGTCTTTTTTTTTCGAGTGAGCTCTTGGATGTCACAAATATATGTCAAATTTTGCTTATTTCAAAGTGAAGTATCAACAAAGTGCCACGTGTGCCACAAAATGGGGACAACTGACCCAGATTTAGGATTAAAAGAACGAATTATGAAGGATGAGGAATGCATTTTATTCAAGACTTGAAAATGTGTTTTGGGATTTAATGAAGCTATGAAGAGAAAGTAAGTCCAGGAAGAAGAAAATATGGGTTAAGCAAAGCCTCAAACATGTGAGAGTAGCCTTATTTATTTTATTTTTTTGGCAGATAAATTTTGAGGTAAGGGTAAAGATGTTAATAGTATTGAAGGTAGATGAATGGAGGTAAATTTTAGGGTGTCCTAGGTTTTAATAAATTATTTCAGTCAAACTTGGGTGGTCAAGAAAGAACGAAAAACCAACAGGAAAACCATCATTTAGAAGTTTATCTATACTGAGATTCACATTTTGAATTTTTTGAAAGTTTAAAGTTATTTTTTACTCTGTTACTTTTTAAAAATGTGAACCACACCAATGTTAGAGTTAAAAGAAAGAGAATTGGGATTTTGGGAATGGCTGATGTGTTAGTATGCATAAACAGAGAACTTTTCGAGTTCCAAAACTTTGTTAAAATAACTTTTTGTACTGACATTTCATGTCCTATTTTCTTTGTCTTTGTAAATAATAACTTTAAAAAGTATTTAATATGTTTAGTGTTTTTGTTTTATTTTTAAAAAGGAATTTAAAAAAGCTTTGATCAATCTACCAGGGTTTGATTGAAGCCTACACTAAATTAAATATTTTTGAACATGAGGAAATAAAACATAATAGTTTATTTTCTTTATGAAAACTTTGAGACCCAACTAAAATTTGAGTTTATTTTCTTTATGATGTTGGCGAGTTCATAATGATCTCAAGTTTGACTGGCATTTAGAGCTTTACTTGACTAAAAATCTCAGTGTATGGGGCCAGTGAGATGGCTCAGCGGCTTAAGCGCCTGCCCGGCAAGTGCGAGGGCCCGAGTTCGACTCCCGGATCCCACATACGAAAAAGGGGCCGGTGATATCGCTCAGCAGCATGGGCGCCTGCTGGCGCGCGAGGTCCTGAGGTCGACCCCCGGTACCCAAAAAAAAAAAAAAATCTCAGTGTATCTGATCATAAAAACACTTTCAAAATGTAAATACCATAGGAGAAAAATAGTCTATGGGAATTTTGGTGATAAGTGAAGTTGAGAGCAGATAACATAAAATAATGACTTTTGAAAAAATTCTTATTAGGCACACAGTAAAATAAAAGCTGACTTCCCTTGATCTGGTCATTTTTGTCAAGACTACTAAAAATTCGAAGTAAAATCAGCTGCCCAGGCCCCTCTACACCTGAAAGATGACCTCTGGACATCCCACCTGCCCTCTCCTCAATTATCACAGCCTCAGACTGAAGGCGTAAAATTATATCCTGCATTTATTATTTTACCACTAAAATCTTGGCAAAAAAAAATTCTGAGTCTAAAACATGTGGGTGAAAACTATTAATCAAGTGCTTCTATGTCTTCCTGCCATATTGGACACCAACTCTATACCCTAGTTGTTAAAGGGATTTTATTATTATATAAAATCAATAAAATAAAAATGGGGAGTTTGTGTATATCCAACATTGTGTACAGAGGGATGCTCTTGAATAGTATTAATGTTCTCATCTTCCTTTACCATTCTTTGTCCCATAATATTTAGTCTACTATTTTAAATTTCAGACTTCACTGCTCTTTGAACTTATACTTCCAATATTCACATTATTGTTATTTAAAAGTTACGGTACATCTAATAAATATTTTAGTTATTCCCATTGCACAGAAAAAAAAAACATCAAAGCCTCCTCACCACGGTCTGACTAGAGTGCATCAGGTTGAATCCCATTACCCACCATTGTCCTCTGTGTGCCTCAGTAGTACCAATCTCCCATGTCACCTTCCCTCCTTCACTGTCAATTAACGGCTTGCATTCCCTATTTTGTCCTAACTCCACTGCATCTCCATCTACAGAAATGCTTCTGGCATTCCCATTGGAGCTCATGATTTGTCATAATTTCTCTGAAAGTTTCTTTCATTCTCTAGCTCTAAGGGAAGTTTGGTTTTCATTTTAAAAATCTTTGTCTTCCGCAGCTCTCTCAAGAGGCTGTGTTGTAGCTATCTACTGGATCAACTCAGCTAAGCTGATACTGTTTCTCAGGGTTCCCTGTATGGGTCATGGTTAAAGTTGGCTACGAAAAAGATTTGCAACAGATTGGAAGAGAAGATGGAAGATGGAAGAGAAGCAACTTCCACTATGTTTCAAAGCTCAGCGAAAAGAGCCAGTGAGTCAGACTGTTAACTGATCTGGGGCCCTGTTGACCTGGAGCCCTTAGTTCTTTGACCTCATTCATAATCATCTCCTTCAGATGCTCCAAGTTCGGTGCCAGATATATGTGTAGCTCCATAGGGAAAGGATCTAGCTTCTTCTACAGGTACTTGCTCAATTTTGGAAGCGGTAAGAGATGGTGATGGGAATAGAGGTTATGTGCAGAGGGATGATCATAAGGATAATGATAATTTAACCAAATGAATGAGTAGCTAACATAGGTTAGAAAACAAAATCACTGAAGGAAAGAAGTTCAAAGTAGAGTGCTGGATATCATCATACAGATATTAAAATTACCAAGTGTATTCATGTGTGTTTTCAGAGAAATGGAGCTACAAAAGCAATAAAGATTTACAAATATATGACATTGGCTCCTACAGTGATGGAGGCTGAGAAGTCCCAGAATGTGCAGTTCCTAAACTGGAGAGAGAAGAGGGGAAGTTGATGGTGTAAGTTTCAGCCTGAGTCAAAAGACAGAAAGAGACTGATGCCCTAGCTAGAAAGAATTCAGGGAGAGAACAAATTCGTTCTTATACCACTTTTTTTTGCTCTATTCAAGCTTTTCACAGAATGAATAAGGTCCACTCACATTGGGAAGTGAAGTATGCTTTATTGAGTTTACAAATTTTATGTCATCCAAGACACCTTCACAAACACATCCCAGTAATATTTAATTACATATCTATTTATCTATTCAATCTGCATTCTCATTATCTCTTCTGTTATAAACTGAAACCTTAAAGTTGAAACATTTTCAAGTGATTTCATCCCTTTATTCAAAAGCAGTGCCACACTAATTTTGCGTCCTGTCTACTAAATTTTCACCTTCTTTAAAAGATCAACATCAGCCAGCTGTGGTGGTGCATACCTGTAATCCCAGCACTCAGGAGGCTAAGGCAGGAGGATTACTGTGAGTTTGAGGCCAGCCTGGGCTCCATAGTAAGACTCTGTCTCAAAAAAATCGAAAGCCCAGCCATATCCCCGAAGCCCCAACATCAGCATACAAACATTCTTTTGTCTCTTCCATCTTTAAAAATGAGAACTTGTCTTGAATGCATTTCCTTTCCTACTATTATACTATCTCTCTGCCCCTCTTTACAGAAAAATTCCTCTAAACATTAAAATTATTGTTCTTTCTAAATCCTCTCCTCCCATTCTTTCCCAGAATGCACTCCAATTAGGTTTGATATCACATTACTCTAAAGACACAATTTCTCTTGCTGAGGTTCCAGTTTATTGGGAGGCAGTTTCTTAAGGATATATACTCTTTTTGTAAATTTTTTTTTTTTTATTTTAAAGAGAAGAAAAAAACAAAACAAATCAAAAGAAGAACAAATTTTCAAAACAACATAATAGGAGGGTAACAATGGTTAATACATTACGTATTACTATCTTTAAGTTAGTTATTCATGTAAATTTTTTAAGAAGGTACACTGATTCCCATTGTTCTGAAAGACTTTGTAAAGGGCTTTGTGCAGCAAATCACCATGGAGAGTGCCTCCCAGGGCAAGCATCACACATGCTTACTGCTCAATATAACAGACTGGGGATGCTAAGCTTGGAGTTTCTTTATTCTTGTCTTATGTGACCAACTGGGCTATACTCATCACCTAGTTCTCTTTAAGTTACCCATGGCAATTGGAGCTTGGAAGCAAATGCTAGTACTCTATATACCCATGGCTCATTTCTTTTATTCTTTTTTTTTTTTTTTTTGGTGGGTACGGGGGGTCGACCTCAGGACCTCAAGCGCCAGCAGGCGCCCGTGCTGCTGAGCGATATCACTGGCCCTTTTATCGTATGTGGGTTCCGGGAGTCGAATTCGGGCCCTCGTGCTTGCCAGGCAGGCGCCTACGCTGCTGAGCCATCTTACCGGCCCTCATTTCATAATTAAGTCTCTGTTCAAACCTAAAATTCTGAGATGCTTACTATAAGTACCCACTAATTTGAAGTTACTGCAGCCACACTGTTTTTCTTTCTTATCTTGCTTAATTTTTCCTCAAAGCACATTTTCTATATTATATTACTTACTTATTTCTTAGTTACTGTGTTTATTTAACACCATGTGTCTCTCCACATTCTTAGTGTTTTTCTGTTTTGTTCACTGATTATTGCTAGTATTTTAAACACTATCTGGCACATTAATTAGTGATCAATAAATCTTTGTTTAAAAATGAGTAAATTCTTCTTTTGTTCTTTTCCAATTTCTACTACCGGCTTCTTCTAATTCTGGTATAGTATTTCAATGGCAAAGTATGAAGTTACCTTTGTGATGTGACATGAGTTTGAAAAATATGGAGGTAATAATGAATACAGTCCTATCTTGATATTTGAATGTTTTGAAACTCATGGAATTTGCTACCCAACACATTCTGACATGAAAATTTTGTTCCAGTCCTAGTCATTTGATTGGTACTTAACATGCAAGCTAGAACTTGTGGGTGTCAACTGCCTTGTGACTCACTACCTGTCTTAGTTATTTTGTCATTGCTGAGATAAAATACATGACAGCCACAAGTAAAAGAAGGAAAGGCTTATTTTGGTTCACAGTGTGTAAAGGTTTCAGTCCATAATCAGCTGGTTCCAAGGCAGGACAGCACGTCACATGGCAGAGGAGAAACAGTCCATGGCAAGGTAGGCAGGAGGAAGGAAGCACCCAGTCTACCTTTCTTTTTTTCCCTTTATGTTCCATCCAACCTACAAGCCTAATGGTTGGTGCCACCCCCACCCAGGGTGGGGCTTCCTTCTTCAGTAATTCTATCACTCACGACTGTGCTAAACCAACCAGTAGACTAATCTAGTTATCACAGCCATAGTTCAGTATCACACACTCATGATCCAGCTACCTCCCAAAAGCCTCACCTATGAGTGCATGAGATTTTGCAGGGACATCTGGATATAAAGTCATAACACTACCCATTCTGGGAAAAACAATTTGCTTGGTACTTGTTGTTTTGCCTCCTGAACCAATTAACAAAACATACCAAGGGACCACTGTATGAGGTCATTGCTAAAATGGCCCAGATCTTCCTACTGAATTGATTTGCTCTCCTTTGCTTAGGGGTAATGAAGATGCTGCTTCCATGTAGCATGTGCCTTTCTCAGGGTCTTTTGCTATTCCTCACTTAATCATGGGGCCTGTGTCTGTAGTTAAGTCACAGAATAGTCCATCTAGAAAATGCACTGAGTCTAATAAAGAAGAAATGACTCTATCCCCAAAGAGTTGCAAGATCTTGCCAGCATGAAGCAGAATTCAAGAAAGTATACACGGGATTAAGATAGTGAACAAAAGTCTGGGGATATTTGTTTAAGAGGGCCAGGGTATAAGGTTGGATGAGGGAAGGTTTACTAACTTGAGAATACTCTCCCAAAATACTAGATTTAATACCCTGGAAAGGGCCCACGGAGATAGTGCAAATTCACTGTTAGGATGGCTCTTAGGAGCACAGACTAATCAATGACCCATACTAAGAGAAGCTGAATTTAGATATTTCTTCAACAGTGGTCACAACACGCACTTAAAGGACAGAAAAATGAGCAGTAGAGTATATGTGCTGTATAAGGCTAGAAAATGTACCAGATGAATATGTTCCATGGCAGGACCCACAGCATGCACCCTTCGTCAAGGCTCTCTATAAAATGTGCTGTTGAGAGGGGCACCCAAATCACTAATGGTAATGGTGGTGCTCCTCTCCTCAGTAGGACAGGACTGAAATGTTGGTTCCCTAGTAGAGATGGAGATGATAGAATTCTCAAATAATAGAAGCCACTTGGTAGATAAATTCAATTTTCACATTGAATGGCAAAGTTATTGCTCAATTTGCAATAGTAAATAAATTAGATGATTGTGAGTCTGAGGGTAATTTCTCCAGTTTCCATACCTAGTCCAGTTTTGAAGCTGCATCCCATTGTCTAATGTTTCACTTACCAGAAAGAACAACCCTGACAGATTATGGCAAGTAAACTTGGTAAAAAATCGCATCCTGCCCCAAAGGGACCTATGCACTTTCTTGGGTACAATTGTCCACTAGTGGAAGGGGAATGCACAAATATTTCCAGGGCTACTGGACAAAAAATCTTAATTGTCACCAATTCCTGGGGACCCAAAATATCATCAAAGGCCCTTGATCAAGTTGGGCTTATGTGGGACAGGTAATAAGTAAAGCCCTGGTCAAGGTCCAGGCACAGTGGAGAAACTAAACGTACACTCAGAAGAGAAGTAAGTGGTAGTTTCCAAGCACTAACATTTGATTTTTTTAATGTAAAATTGGTTATTTCAGAAAGGCCAACTAGGGTCTTAGAAAGTCTCTCTCCATTCCAGGCAAGCCAGAAATCAAAACAAAATTTTATTCTAGAGGCATGGAAATTGGTGCTAACCTAAAGAATACAGGGATGATAGTTTCTATCATTTAATAGGAGTAGTTTCTCCACTTATTTGACCACTTTGGTGCTCATGCAAAAACCAAAAGGATCCAAGAAAATGATTTCTGCAAACTCAATAAAATAACATAGGATCCCCAATTGCATCTGCTGTGCCATCTGTGCAGTGTCTTTGCTAGAAGAAGTTAGAATGGTCTCCAGTACATGGTATGCAGCTGTTGACTGGGTGAATGAGTACTTTTCCATTCCTATCAAAACAGAGGAACAGAAGCAGTTTGCAGTTATACAGAAAGGACTGTGGGCTTGGTTCACAACACAAGCTGTCTAACATCAAATGGCCAAACCTTTTTGTGAAGTTAATACATCTTCCCTGGTATAACTCTGAGGTGGCAATTAGCATGTGGTACAAGTATTTATATTTTGTGTGCATTCTCTTATATCTGACCATATGCCTTTCATCCAGACTTGTTGTTGCCCAGCATCAAAGCTCAACTTCTTTCCATGTTCACTTCTGCATCTTATTCCCTCTCTCACAGGCACCAATTAATAACCATCCTACACTCCATTTCCTGTCCTCTAGTAGCAGTGCTGCTTCTTTATTTCTCTCCTGCCTCGGGATTTGTTGGTTTCTTATTGTTCCTATGTAGAATTACTTGGCTTCCCAGGAATGCTAATCTATAATTGATATCTTTAAATATCCAGTGATTTTTAAAATGATAAAAGGCTGTATGTAAATTCAGCAATTTTTAGATAAACCCATGTTTTCTTACTACATGAATGAAAATAATAGTGCATATAACATTATGAGTGCACATGACATGTTACTTATTTTGCTTATGTCATGAATATGAATTTGAGAGCTACTTGAGTCAATTCTCTAGTCCAGGAGAGATATACTGCCTGAATTTTGGAAACCACTGGATTAGAGATGGCTCACTGTTACACAGATATCTTATAACTAAGGTACCTATTTTTATTACCTTTCATATAAAACATTACTTCATGTCACTTTCACAATTTAGATAGTAGACTCCATAGGCATCCACGTAGTATGAAGGAGTTCAGATTCAAATATCAAACAACCGCAACTTCCCTTGAGCCAACACAGCCTGGTAGGGATTGTGAAGACAGTGGAAGCAGCAGAGGGCAAGCAGCAGAGGGCGGACAGCAAGTCCGGATGGTGGGGTTATTCTTGAACAAGCATATTATGAGTCTAAGAGAAGACTGTGTGAATATTATCATTTTGTGCAAATAGTAGCTGGACTTGTAAATCAACAGGCAAATTTTATATGCACAAACCAGCAAGGTTAGAGCATTTTATTGACCTTTTCAGTTAAAACCACCAGCATAATCCTTCAACTATGAGGAAGGGCAATATTTAGATATTTTTACATCTTGATTTCCAAATTGAACTTAAAGTAGAAAATGTAATTTGCTAATTGATTAAGAAGTAAACATGTTTTATACCCTAGATGGACAACCACTGCAAGTTTTATTTGTTGTGCTCATTATTTGCACTCAGTTATGAAGTTAAACTTTTGATACATAATGTCTTTTTTTCTTTTTCAAACTGGATAGTTCAATCCCTGAAGGGAGGAACTACAGTTCATATTTATTTTAAGTTTTTATTGTACCTATGTAGTGTTATTCAAGTACCAAGCATTCATAAATATTTGAGCATTCATTTTTTTTTAAGTTGATGTCATGAAGTAGACTCATAAACAATGCAGTCAAATAATATAAAGTCAGACCAGGGTAGAAATTTTAGCCCTGTTATTCTCCGTGTGACTTGGGATGAGTTACTTAACTACATCTTGCAGGATTTTTTGGAGTCAAGATTAATGAGTAAATTTTCCAAGCAGTCAGCACTGTGTACAGAGCACAGTAGAGATTTAATGAATAGTAATCGCAATTATCAATTTCATCTTTTTACAATGTATGATAGGATTTGATGAAGAGAGCAAAGAATCATCATTAGATAATCAACTCCCCACATTCTGTATTTTTGCATATTTTGAACATGCAAGAATAAAGCCTCATATGGAAAATATTAGGTGGATACATTTTTAAAATTTCATAATTTGAGTCTGAAGTCATCTGAGAGGTCAAGTCATATCTCCCTGTCAGCGTGTTATTTGTAACATTCCTGATATATTTATGCAATTTCTCTTTGAAATATTCTGCTGAGAACAGGCCTTTACCACCTCAAGTCTTCAGGCAGTTCTTACTTACAGACTCTGCCAAGAAAATGTATAAACACTTCAGAAAAAGAAAAACTTGTACAAATATTTTAATACTAAATTTATTGAGAAGCTGAACAAGTAAATAGGACCCAAAATGTACAGTAGATATTGTGAATTGGGAAGAAACTGTTCAAAAGAAAAGAGAAACTGTGATGGGGGAAAGGAGAGAGGAAGGAAGGGAATGTGTGTGTGTGTGTGTGTGTATATATACACACACACACACACACACACACACATATAAACAAGATAGCTAAGATAGTTCCCTTAGTTCATTGAAAATAAAGGTTTGTGCTTATATTGTTTGGACAATATCTTATGCTTATATCTTATACCCTGAGTAACTGCTCTGAAGATAACAATATGCAATGTATTAATTATTGTTACTCTATTATCTTGTTTTGAAATTCTGTTTTATTTTTTCTTCTTTTTATAATAAAAAATATCAGATCACCCAGCAAAAAAGATAAATTTATTGAGCCATCATGAGATTAATACAAGATTCCTTTGGCCTGTACAGTTACAAGAGGTGCTCAGAGTGGTGGCCCTCAGCTTCCAGACATTTATTAGCACAGCAAACTGCTGCTTGGGTAACCTTGGTCATTGAGATTGCTGCGCATGCATTTTCAATTTCTTCTCTAAGGGCTGGCAGAGTAGTGGGTTTTCTGTGATATATGACATCCTTTAGGGTCCCCCATAGATAAAAGTATTAAAATATTTATACAAGTTTTCTTTTTCCTAAAGTGTGCATACTTTTTTTTTTTTTTTTTTGGCAGACTCTGTATTTAATCTTTAAGGTGAAAACAATTAGGATCTTTGTGACTTTGTCCTCTTTGACATAATCCTGCCTTCTGGAACTGTATAGACAAACTCCTCTGCATGCAAGCTCATTAAATAATAAAATAGAAATAATATGAATTTGAAGAGGCTACATACAAATACCATATTAACATTATGGATATGAAGGGTGGTCACTTAGGGAAGACTTTAAAAGGTGGGTACTTTTTGAGTTGGTGCTAACTCCTTTTGCCCTTCATATCTCCATTGTTGCAAAACAGGGTTGAGACCTCTCCTTTGTGCTCCCTGCCCCCTACACACGCCTACGGTCTGGTAAGATCCAAGATGATGGCCAAAGACTACCATGAGGCAAGTGGTCAGCAAATTTCATTTCTTTTCTTTTCTTTTTTTCTTTATTTCTTTTCTTTTTTTCTTTCTTTCTTTCTTCCTTTCCTTCCCAGAATTTTTACTAGTGTGTATTCATTGTACAGATTAAAAAGTTTCACTTTGGCAGATTTATACATGCGTGTAATATATTTTAATCATTTTCCCCCATCATTCCCCTTGCCTCACCCTCCTCTAACCCTAGTTCCACACTTTTTGGTAGTGGGGTTGATGCGTATAATGTATTTTGATTATATCCCTGTCTCCTGAAGAAACGTTTTACAATTAAATGAGTGAATAAGCTGGAGCCAGGTAGAGTAGGAGTAAAGGTATTTCAAGAAGCAGGTACCATATGAACAACAGGAAATTATGATATTTGAGGTAACTCTAGGTAGTTAGATAGAATTAGTTACCCTAAAGAAAATTAAAGAGACTGAGGTGGCAGACTTGACGCATCTAACAAGGGAGAGTGAATTTAGAAAAAAATAGAATAACTTGTACAAGTTTTGTAGTCAAATGCAAGGAGATATAATTTACCAAACCAGGTGGCTTAACATGTGAAGAAAGTTGTGCTGATCCTGGAAGATTAAGTGTCTTGACACACTTTAGATACTGAGCTAAAAGAATGATTGAGGAGCTAGAAAAACAACTAGTGTTTTCTTGTATATTAATTTTTTTAAAAAAGCTCATCTCAGTAAACAGACATTAAGCTTACCAGGAGAAAGTAGAACTTTAAATAACATAAT
The DNA here is from genome assembly GCA_028451465.1 of Erethizon dorsatum. Taxonomy (NCBI): domain Eukaryota; kingdom Metazoa; phylum Chordata; class Mammalia; order Rodentia; family Erethizontidae; genus Erethizon; species Erethizon dorsatum. Next base: position 47,323,959 of record CM051837.1, on the reverse strand, counting down.
GAGATGAATTAATTATTCCTTGGTCAACTCACCAAAGAACTGAGACAGACTCTGGCCAGTGTCAGTGACTGTAATTACCAAAACAGATGCTGTAGAAGACATTAATTAAAGCTAGAAATACTCTAATCAGGAGTTCAAACTTTCATATTCATATTCACATATTATAAAGAGGAAATAAATAGTAAGGCAAATCATTTGGTTCTATAGATACTCAGAAGTCACATATGATGTTTTTGGAAAAGAAAACAAAAACATGACACATTTAAAGTCATTATTTTCAGGTTTACAACTTTTGTCAAAATATTACAACTCTTATTATTTGCTATAAATATATAGGGAAATTTAAAAATCAAAGTAATAGAAATTAAGTCAGATTATTGAAGGAAAAATGATATAAATCAAATTAGGAGAATTAAAACACAAACAAAAATTAAGATAAACAGGGATGTGGTCCTTAAATAAAATAGGCAGTGAAGAAAAGAACATAGAGGACATTATTGTTCTGTCAGAGAGAAAGAGAAAACTAATAATATGTGGTATGTAAAGAATGAAGATTTTCAATATCTACATTTTTACCCCTTCAAATAAGATTACATGTTAGATGACTGAATCATGTTTCAAATATATTCAAAAGATTCAGTATTTGAGCTGGGTGTGGTGACACACACCTGTAATCCCAATACTCATGAAGATGAGGCAGGAAGATTGCTTTGAGTTGAAGGACAGCCTGAACACAGTGAGTTCAAATCTAGACTGAACTACAAAGAGAGACCCTGTCTGAACCAAACCCAACCCAACCCAACCCCAACACAAACAAACATAAAAACCCACCCAACCAACCAACCAGCCAGACGAACAAACAAACAAAAAAGATACAATTATTTGGAAAATACATAGTGTACTTGTAAATATTGCTCTTTTGAATAGCCAAGCATGCTTAAAATACCGAAGATACATTCACAGTGCTATTAGTTTCAATTTTTGAGAGAAGAAATATAGAATAAATTCCTGAGAATAGTTAAAAGGAAAACAATATGTTTATCTTTAAAAAGTGTAGAAAGAAGGGTAAGATTATTTTTTAGGAATTAGAATGATCAAATCTAAAGAAATGTTAAAACCAACTACAGCCGGTCCTTGGTTGCATAGTCCTGATGCCACATCGTAGGCAGAGGCAGTCTCTGTTCAAATTACTCTTGATAATTTATTTAAAGACATAAAACACTTTTAGTTTTGGTACATTTTCATTTCCTTACATCTTATAAATAATGGTAAGAGTTGTTAATATTTTGACCAAAAATGTGGTCATTGAACAATCACAGTTTTCCCCACTGATAATTAAGATTACATTGAACAGTTTCAGCTTAGAGTCAGATTTATGACTCTACACTGCTATGCAGAGCAAGAATTGCCTACACGAGGCAACCGGTTTTTATGTACCTCGAATAGGACAGTGTATTGCCGAACGCCCTTTGTTTTTTTGTTTTTTTTTTTTTTTTGTCAGGACAAGGTCTTGTTGTGTAGTATAGGCTAGCCTTGAACTGGCTTTGTTGCCTCCTAATCACAGTCCTCCTGTTTCAGCCTCCCAAGTGTCCCAGGATGACATGCATGCGCCATCATGCCTGGTTTCCAAATTACTTCTGTGAATGTCAAGCTGCTCAAGATTAGCTTTACTTTTCATCTGTGTCCTACACAGGAATGAGAAAGGGATAAATATTTTGTATCTCATTTTACTGGGCAATGACACGTATTTCCCAAAGTTACACATATGGGATTGCTGAGCACCTATGTCCTCTACTGTCTTAGAAAACATGGAGGAAACAAAAGTAATTGCTTCAGTAGCTTTATAAAATAATCATAAATCTAAATGAGCACAAATGAAGCAACTAGAGAACAATTAAGTACTAAATTATATCCATGTCTGATAAGGAGAGAGTAATACAATAATATGAGGCTTCCTGGGAAATTGGGTTTAAGGCAAAGGGGAAATTTGAATTAAGATGTGAATTATGAGAAGGATTTTAAAAACAATTCAAAAACTTTGGATTGTATAACTGCATGTAAATATTTAAAATTTCAGTAAAGTACATACAATCTAATTTACAGGAGAAAAGAAAGAGAACATTGAGCAATGCCAGTCACCTTAACATTTGCAGGGAAAGTCAATCAATATGTACTTAAAAATAGATTCATTAATCTCAGGGGTATTTTTAATGGAACTAGTAATTCATATTGTTTAAGATCATTTATCTGAACATGATGCATGTATGACTATTTACTCGAGTTTCTTTTTACTTGTGAAATATAATTAATAATAAAATTTAATCAGGTTTATCATAAAATAACACAAGTTCTTTTCACTTTCTTAAATCATTTTTACTTCTCCCTTTTATCTTGCTCAATATATGCAGAGGAATATTTTGTACAGTGTTCTGCAAATCTTAAAGGTTGGTCTTCAAATCTGTATTTGTGTCTTGAAATGATTTGTTATGATTTGCTATTCTTTTTTTTTTTTTTTTTTTTTGAGATAGGGTCTTGCTATGTAGTTTAGACTGGCCTTGAACTCACTGTGTAACCCAGGCTGGCCTCAAACTTATGGTGATCCTCCTGCCTTGGCCTCCCAAGTGCTGGGATTACAGTTGTGTGCCATCATATCTGGCTTAATTTGTTATTCTTTTACCTTGAAAATTTTTGATGGTTGAAGTTTCTGTGTTTTCTGCAGGAATTATTTAATTTATTGAACTCTTTATTTAAAGTAATATATACTAAATATATAAACTTTTGAACTCAAAAGAAAGTTGAAAAAAGTGCAAGAAGTCATTCATTCTATCATATGAAGATACTGCAAGTAATAATGGATGTTTCCCGTGGTTTCCTCAGTTTTCCCTATCATAAAAATATCTGTGCATATTGATTTGCTATTATTCCTTATATACATTTTATTATGCTTTTCTCTACATTAACTTTGTGTGTGTGTGTGTGTTGCTGGGTGAACCCAGTGCCTCAAGTATGCTGGCCAAGCCATTGCATTTATTATGTCATTATAAACTCTTTATAAACATTCTTTTAATGAATGAATAAAAATATTTCATTGAGAATATATACCATAATTTATATTAATTAAGTATACTTCATAGAGTTGAAAGGCCAATTATACAGATAGTTATGAATGTTCAGTAGTGGTTTAAATGTATGATTTTAAAAAATTTTTACTTTTAGTACGTGTTTATAGTACATAATGATTACATTCATCATGGTCAGACATTAATTAAAAGAACAATGATTGACATACTAATACTCAACTTTTTTTTCTATTTTTAACCTTGAAATTACCAGTAAAGACTATAATTTGTCTTTGCTATGTGTCTTGGAGAATGAGACTAGGTATGTAAGATTCTTGGATTTAAAATGAAACACATAGTTCATAACATTTAATAGCCCATTTAATTAATCAATAAAAGAATTTAATTTCCTTTTTTCAAGGTCAATGTAAACAAAATGAGGGACTATGTATTCAATTTTTATTCTTAGTATATAAAGAACCCTGAATAATTTAATAGCACGTCAGTGATTATATATACATCTGTGTTAATCAGAATAAGCTCTATGCAGCAAGAAAAAAATGATCCCCTAAATCTCAGTGGCTTACATCAACAAAGATAAATGTCTGATCACTATAAATGTCAAATGAAGGGAGGCTAGGAATCAACTGCTTGTTGTCTTTCTTCTAAAATGCAGACTAACAAATAAAGCTTCATCTATAATGTATTGCCCAAAAAAGAGAGATCATGTAAGCCACAGGGTAGGTTTGTTAGTTTTTTATGTACTGGAGATTGAACCCAGGACCTTCGCACTGACCTACATCTTGAGCCCCTTTTCTTTTTTCTTTTTTGCTTTTGAGACAGACTCTTGCTAAGTCATTAAATTGCCCAGGCTGTGATCCTCCTGCTAGTTTTTTTTTTTTTGTGTGTGTGTGTGTGGGTACCGGGGGTCGACCTCAGGACCTCGCAAGCCAGCAGGCGCCCGTGGCGCTGAGCAATATCACCAGTCCTTTTTTTGTATGTGGGTTCTGGGAGTCGAACTCCGGCCCTCGCGCGTGCCAGGCAGGCGCTTATGCCACTGAGCCATCTCACCGGCCCCCTCCTGCTAGTTTTTAAAAGGTCTGCTCAGAAGAACCTAATGTTCTTGGTACCTGGATCTTGAATCTCTGTCCTGTCCTCTGAGAAAGTAAGTTTCTGTCCTTTCAACCACCCAGATTTTGAAGGTATGTTATGGTAGTCCTAACAGACTAATAAAAATCAAGTATAGCATCTGTTCATGAAAGTTGCCATAAATAATTACTGATTTCTGTAGCATTGTGGAGCGTAACTGGAAAATAGGTAAGAAAGAGGACAATGAGGGGGGAGGCAAGCAGCAGGAAAGAATGGATATAATTTGGCTAATGTGATCTCATCTAGAATTCCTTGAAAAATTTACATGAAAACAGCATATGTGTGTACACAAATATATCATTCATTATATTTCTTGAAAGTGGTGTCAATTTCCCTACTTAATTGATTGTTTGTGCTCATTTGCAGAATTAGACTTTTTCTACGTTGAAATTTTGATGTTAAATTATAGGGAACACTTTTTGTTCCCATCCTAGAAAATTGTAAACAAAACAAAACAAACAAATCAAAAGGGAGGATATAACCCCATGTGTCAGTAGATAGAGGTACTTTTATACTTTGACAAATGGAATTGGAAAATTAAAATTTTTAGCACAGTATAGAAGACATCATCACGTGATGTCGATCCATACATTCACAAGAATTAAATTTCAGAAGAAAAGTACAAACAAAATTAAAGCCTTAAGCAACTTATTTTGGGGGAATCATCCTCAAAGGAAATACAGAGGCTGCTCACATAAGTGTTGTTTTAAAGGATGTACTAAAGAACTTGCCATTGCATGTTTTCCATATATTTATTTTTAAAACTTAATGATAAAAAGGGCTATCGCTTGTGACTGGGATATACTAATCATTCTAAGAACTATACAAACTTAGTAAAAGCTCACTATATCTACAAAAAGTGTTTTAAAAATATAAGTGAGGGTTGGTGAGATAGCTCAGCGGCGTAAGTGCCTGCCTGGCAAGCACAAGGGCCTGAGTTCGACTCCCGGAACCCACATAAGAGAAAAGGGCCGGTGATATCGCTCAGCGGCAAGGGTGCCTGCTGGCGCACGAGGTCCTGAGGTCGACCCCCAGTACCCACCAAAAAAAAAAAAAAGTGAGTGAACACTCTCTTCAACGTCTGAAGATTTACTAGCTTTCGTGATATGGATACTATTCCTTAGAAAAACATTAATAAAAATATTACGTGGAAAAGTGTGCACACTCTTAACCCCCAAACTATACAAAATGTTAAAGTATAATAAGCAAAGAAAGGAATACAATATATTAAGACCTGACACACATGTTGGTTGATTTATTTTATAGGAATTATTGTCAATTTAAAAATTCTATTTTTACACTGAATTAGATATTACTGTTTTTAAAAAATTCTTTCAATTATTTTCTTGCATAACAGTATAAAACCTATTTGAAAAATCACGCAATTACTTAGACATCCTTTCAGTACAGGCTGTATTTTGGTGTCTTAAAAACTTCACTTTACTAAGAATAAAATTTCTTAGTAGGAGCAAACAAGTATTGTAGCAATAATTTTAAACATATCTTTGAAAGCTTGATGTACAGGAAGCAAAAAAAAAAATCTCCTTTGTTGTTAAAGTTCCAGAAGTTCTATTCTACTGAGCTCTAAATGTACATCATAGTGAATTATTCCTTGTTAGAGCAGTCTAGTTTGAAAGGAATACATTTTGAATCACATAAATCTGTCCATGGAAGAGACTTAATGCAGCAATGTCATCTAGATTATTCTATTAATGCTAATTACATTTATAAAATGCAAATTAGTTGCTTCCCTTGACTCTGTAAATTTATGTTATGTTATATAATATATGCACAATTTAAACAAAAACAAAACACTTAAGCCAATAATCTTCATGTAGAATGCAAAGGGTTCATTTTTTAACTGTTATTGTAAATATATACATATATATGTATATAAATTTGTTAAAAGTCCAATTTTCCAGTTTATTTATTTATACTTTTTCCTAGTTCTATAAAAATGAAAGCATCTATACAGGTTTAAACAATTTCTAATCTCAAAGTTTATCGAGGGAAATTTAAAAATCTCTCTTGGAATTTGGCTCAGAGACTGAAAGATAAACTGACAGATGGGAAGAATAATATTAGTACTAATTAAGCAAAGCAAAAATGACACTACTTAAAAATTATCCCAAATGCTGTTTCACTGTGTAAGCACTATACAAAGGGCACAGGGAAACTACAGAACGATAGCTCTGTCCTGGAAGCAGAATGATTTGGATTCTGGTGTTAGCCCTTTTGCTACTTTGGTAACCATGGGCAAGTTTCTCAACATTTAGGCTCATCTATAGACTGCATTAATAGCATTAACATTAACATTCTATTAGTGCTAATTACACTTATAAAATGCAAATTAGTTGCTTCTCTTGACTCTGTATATTTATATTATGTTATGTTATATAATATATGCACAATAGTCCTAGGATAGTAATAGTCCTAGAATAATTCAAGCCTTCAGGTTTTGCACAGTGGTTGACGGCATAACAATTGCTCAAAAAAATTAACTGTTATTGTCTATTATGGTGTGAATATGTTTTGTTTCTTGGAGAAAACTCATATTGAGGCAGTATTAGGAGGTGGGGCCCAGTGGAAGTATTTAGATCATGGGGGTGGAGCCCTCCTGCATGGATTAACACTTTCTCATTTTAGTGGGTTCACAGTCCTGTGGGATTAGGTTAGGTATCAAGAGAGACTGTTGTCAGAAAGCAAAGCTGCTACTTGTGTTTTGTCTCTTTTGCACACCCTTATTTACTCTTCTGCTTTCCACAGTGAGTGGAAGAAGCACGAGACACTCACTAAAAGCTGAGCAGATGCCAGCCCCATGTTCTTGGACTTTCTAGCCTCTAGAAACATGAATCACAATAAACCTCTTATCTCTATAAGTTACACAGTCTCCATTACTCTGTAATAGCAACAGAAGACAGAACTTTGACAACGTAATCAAACTATGAATGTAGTAGTTGGCTAATAGCAGTTTATAATTATCAAAATATTTATTTGTGGGTTAAGTGGTGCTTAGGAAGGCACCTAACCTTACCAAAACTCTGTTTACTAATACATAAAATGACAATAAATGATCAACGTCCTTATGTAGAGCTCTTGATTTCATGAGAGGTCCCACGTGTGATGCCTTGTCCAGAACACTCAGTCATTTATCAGCATTGATTCCATTCCTCTTCCCTCAACAGGAGTTCTTTCATGACTTATTTTAAAATTATTATAAACATTTATCACTTTCAAGAACACTTTACTGCACAATTCAACTTATCTGCATAGCATCTCCCTTTTGAATTATTAGTCTGAATTTTTTATCTCCTTTTGAATCTCTAAAACAGATATTAAAACTTAGGGTAATGTTCACATTTTCCCCATAGAAAAAGAAATTCAAAAAAGAAAGAAAAAAACAAAGCAAAACAAAACAAAATAAAAAACAATTCCCAGTCTTATTCTTCTTCTCAAAGATTGTTAAAAATACATTTAAATGTTAAAAATGTTCAAAGATGAAAAAATATTTTTATTGTTACAAATGTTATTAGGTCATGTTAGGCTTTTGAAAAATATATATGTAATGTAAATATCTGAAATATGTGAAATTTAGAGTTCTTAAGGGAAATGTGGTATCAAGTCACTGCACTTAAATTCATTAAAACATTGACTATACCATGAGAACATCTGTCCTGTCTGGATTCCATTAGGCAGGTACGACACATTTTCTTTTAACTGATGTCTTGACACAATTTCTCCCTCTCTTCCTCTTTGTCTCTTTCTCTCTTCTCTTCAGAAAAATTAATAGAAAAGTAGAGAACTGACTAAAACCCTAGGCAACAATTTGGTATCCATAATTTAAGAATGACCTTCAGGTAACTAAATGAAAATTGTTCTAGAATAGGGCAAAGGAAAAGCTTTCTGTGCTGAACTTCAATTGAAGGGGAGTATTAACTTGGAAAGGTTTTTTCTTTTTTTAAAATATCTTTAATTTGTTTGGAAGGAAGAATTATTTGCTTTGTATATTGGTGAGTGTGTGTGTAGATATGTATATAAATGCATATTACATACTTATGTATTTTTTCTGGATAACTGATAATGTCTAAAATAAAGCAAAATCTCCAAAAGCATATTATATATTTTGTATTTTTATTTATTTTTAAATTGTGATCTAATACATCAAAAATGAGAAGTGTCCTTGAATTCCCTGATAATTCCTTGATGAATGATCAAACTTGTTGATAAAAAATAATTTGACTAATATTTCTTTTAGTCATTAGCAGTCAGTACATGAAACAAGAAGAAAAGTACATTTTAACTTTTAACTTACTTCTTAACTTCTTATGTGCTTTGGCTACGTCTGTAAATGTTTTATCTCTTTGTACTCAAGTCTGTCAAAACAAGTATTTTTAGGTTTAAACCTGGATATTGATGGTAATATTTTGGTTTTAACTCATGTTTAGACAAATTGAATAACTGAATGTACATTTGTGATGGATATTTTGCCTTTTGTAAATATGTTTCTTAATTTTGGGACATTTTCCAACTTGTCTTTTTTAATTAATTTTATTGGTACACTTTAGATATACGTAATGATCACATTCATCATATGGAACCTGTACATGATATACTTTGCTTCTTCTTTTTTTCCCAATCCCTTCCCCTCCTTTCAACCCCTCTTCCCCTCCTTATTAACAGAAGCTTTGTTTCCATTTTTTCCTCCTATTCTTTTTTTCTTTTCCCTTCCTTCCTCCTCCCCCCTTTACTAGTTCTCCATCCCATGTAAATATTTTCTTCCTATTTCCCAATATCTATTTTATATTTTGGTCTTTATTTACCCTTTTGGTTTCTCACACTAAAGAAGCAATGTGATATTTAAACATGTTGATGCAATTAATTTCACTTAATGGTGTATTATGGTCTCAAGGTGCATCTGTTTACCTAGAAATGTCTCAAGTTTATCCTTCTTTATTATGGAGTAGTATTCCATTGTATAAGAAAACCACATCTTCCTTTTCCCAACTTGTGAGCCTTGTTTCTTGGCAGTTGCTGAGCTCTCCTCTCTGTATGGAACCTAACAATGGTGGTTATTCACCTTCTCAGTCTCTTGATGCTGCAGATGTTACCTATGTTCCATCTTTCCCTGTGCATTCACCCCAGATTTTAATCTACACTTTCTGTACAGATATTTAGAGCTAATAGAAAATCCATTCAAGGGTAGATAGTGGCTGAGGTGGCAGCAGTATCAAATATTTAGGCACAGACATTACCAGTCTTCTAACAAGAGTCCCAGATGAATGGAAGAAATGATGTAAACTTAGGGCTTATTGGTAGTGTCTTCAGTGTCCTCATTGAAATCGTGACAGGATATTGGCTGTGGTTCTAGATGCCTAATTTATCCTGGCCTTGCTCATTTTCCAAGAAGTTTGTCCTCTCTCCCTCCTCCCCTCCCTTCTTCTTTCCTTGTATTAGGAGACAATTTTCCATAGATTTTTTCACATTTCCTCGTGGTCTGAAACTTCTAAACAAAGACAACCTTTGGCAAGCATGCATTGCCCTGATTACTAATAGAGCAACCAACAGAATGTAAGGAGGTTCACTGGTAGTTTTACATATCTTCCATTGTACACCAAAACATCCAATAAAGCCCTATATCCCTAGGATAAAATTGGACAAATTTTAAAGGTAGCATCAATGTTAAAACTATACCACACACTGAAAATACCTATTGTCTCTAGATAGACATAAGGGTGAATGCAATTCCTTCTAAATTCTATCAGAAATTTTCCAATTTAAAAACTGACTCTAAGGCTGGTATGGTGGAACATGTTTTTAATCCTAGCTAATTGGGAGGCTGAGGCAGGAGGACTGCAAGTTTGAAGGCAGCCTGTGCAACTTAGGGAGTCTCAAAATAAAAAGAAAATGAAAAATTAAAATGGGCTGCGGACTTATCTCATTGTGAGGACTTGGGCTCAATCTCCAGTATCACCAAACAAAAGCAAACAGAACCAAACAAACCAAACAACCCTCTCCCCTAAAAAAAATGATTATAAAGACTAACTGATAGAACAAAAATATAAGAATAAGCATAGCAGGAGAAGTTTTAGCTACTTTGGACATACTTTTGTCCCTAGTGGAAATGTATATATTTTCCTACAAATGACAAAATTTATCCTGTTTGTGTCAGAGTAGTACTCTATTATGTACAAACATGACATCTTCTTTATCCATTCATCTGTTGATAGACATACTATATAGGCTACCTCCAAGATTTTAGCTACTCTGAATTGTGCTGATATAAACATAGGTGTGCATGTATCACTGTAATGTTTTTAACTCTTATGGAAAGATACCTATTAGGGGAATAGCTGGGTCAAATGGAATTTCTAATTTTAGTTTTTTGAAGAATCTCCATACTCATTTCCACAGTAGTTGTACTAGTTTACATTTCCACCAACAATGTAGAAGTGTTGCTTTTTCCCTACAGCATTGCCAGCATTTGTTATTATTTGATTTCTTGATGATAGCCATTTTTTCTAGAGTGAGATGGAACTCAGTGTTGTTTTAATTGCTAGAGATGTTGAACTTTTTAATGTATTTATTAATAATTTGTACCACTTCTGAGAAGTTTCTATACATTTCACTTGCCCATTATTTGGTTGGGTCTTTTATTTGGGGGAGGTCTGATTTTTTTGAATTCTTTATATATTCTACGCATTAGTTGTCAGTCTGAGGTATAGCTGACAAAATTTTTTCCCATTCTGTTGGTTGTCTCTTCAACTTATTTGTTATTTTCTTTGCTGTGGTAAGGTTTTTAATTTGATATGATCCCATTTGTTGATTTTTAGTGTTATCTCTTGTACAGTTGGAGTCCTGTTCAGGAAGTCCTTACCTATGCCTATGTGACCAAGAGTTTTGCTTTTTTTTTTTTTTAATGTGGGTACTGGGAGTCGACCTCAGGACCTTGTGCTTGCCAGCAGGCACTTGTGCTGCTGAGCAATATCACTGGCCCTTTTTTTCCTTTATGTGGGTACCGGGAGTCAAACTAAGGATCTTGTGCTTGCTGGGCAGGCACTTATGCTGCTGAGCTATCTCACCGGCCCCAGAGTTTTGCTTATTTTAACTTCTAGCACATTGTGTTTTATCATTTAGATCTTTGACTCATTTTGATTTTAGTGGAGTACATGCTGAGAGATAAGGGCCTATATTCAATCTTTTGCATGTGGATTACCAGTTTTCCCAGCACCATTCGTTAAAGAGGCTATCTTTTCTCCAGTGAAAGGATTTGGGCCCTTTGTCAAAAATAAGATAGCTGAGTGTGCCTGGGATTGTTTCTGCATCCTGTATTCTATTCCAATGATACACAGTCTGTTTTTTGTTTTTGTTTTTGTTTTTGCCATTATGATGCTGTCTTTATCACTGTAGCTTTGTAGTACAACTTGAAATCCGGGATTGTGATGCCTCCTCCTTCACTCTTTTTGCCCAGGATACCTTTTGCTATTCTGAATCTGTTCTTGTTCCATATGAGTTTTTGGGTTGTTTTCTCTAGTTCTGTGAGGAATGATATTGGTATTTTGATTGAGAATGCTTTAAATCTGTATATCAGCATTGGAATTATGACTATTTGACATTATTGGTTTCTCCCTTTGTAGGAACAGAGGATATCTTTCTCTTTTTGAATGTCCACTTCAGGAGACTGTAGTTTTTGTTGTAGAGGTCATTCACTTTCTTGGTTAGGTCAATTTTTAAGTATTTACTTTTTCCTGGTGCTTTTATGAATACTGTTGTTTTCCTATCTTCTTGCCGAGTTCATTATTGGGTATGAGAATACTATAGATATTTGCGTGTTGATTTTGTATCCTGCTATGTTACTGAACTTGATTATTAATTCTAGGTATCTTCTGATAGAATTTTGGATTTTCTATATAGAGGATCATGTCATCTGCAAATGATAATCTGACCTCTTCCTCTCCTATACGTATCACTTTCATTTGCTCCTCTTGCCTGGTTGCTCTGGCTAATCTTTCAAGAACTATATTGAACAGGAGTGGTGATAGAGAACATTCTTATCTTGGTACTGATTTTAGAAGAAAGGCTTTTAGCTTTTCCCCATTTAATATAATGTTGGCCATTGACTTGTCATAAATTGCTTTTATCAGATTGTGATAAAGTCTTTCTATTCCTATTTTCCTCAGTTTTTTTTTTTTAAGTCAGGAATGGATGTTGGATTTTAAGATTTTTCATGCATTACTGAGATGATTATGTGATTTTTGTCCTTGCTTCTGTTTATGTGATATATTACATTTATTAGTTGGCATATGTTGAATGATCCCTGTTCCCCTGGTATGAATTCTATTTGGTCATGATGATTTACTGTGTTCTTTTTATGATTTAGTGCATTCTGTTGCCAGCATCTTGTTGAAGATTTTTGAGTCTATAGTTGTTAAAGGGATTGGCCTGTAGCTCTCTTTTGTGCTTTATTCTTGTCTGGTTTTGGAATCAGGGTAAAGCTAGCTTCTAAGAATGACATTTGAAGTACTTCTTCCCTTTCAATTTTATTAAGGAATTTGAGGAGTAATGGGATTAGTCTTCCTAAAGTTTATGCAGAATTTGGTGGAGAATCCACTGGGTCCTGGGCTTTTTTTAGTTGGTAGTTTTAAAAAAATTATTGCTCCAATTTCATTGCCTCTTATTGGATTATTAAAGGTTTTTATATCTTCTTGGTTTGGTTTTGGTATTCAAATGTATCTAGGAGTCTATCTATTTCTTCTGAATTCTCCAATTTATTTGCATACAGGTTCTCAAAGTAGTTACTGGTAATTTTCTGGTTTTCAGCAATATCCTTTGTTACTTTTGCATTTTTCATTTCTATTGCATTGATTTGGGTCTTTTTTCCCCTTTTTTGGTAAGATTGGCTGTTTGTCTATTTTGTCTGTTCTTTCAAAGAATTAAATCTTAGATTTATTAATTCTTTGTATGCTTTTTTATAAAAGTCTCCATTTCATTAGTTTCTTCTCTAATCTTTGTAATTTCCTTCCTTATGTTTTCATTGAATTTTAATTTTTCATTTTTTTCTAGGACCTTGAGGTGAATTGTTAGATTATTTATTTGGGCTTGCTCTGTTTTTCTGATGCAGGAATTCTCAGCTATAAACTTTCCTCTTAGGACTGCTTTCATTTCATCCCCTAAGTTCCTGTATGTTGTACTGATGTTATTGCTTGATTCTAGGAACTAATTTCTTCTTTGACCCATTGATTACTCAAGAGAGTATTGTTTAGCCAGGTATGGTGGTGTGTACCCATGATCTTAACACTTGGGAGGCTGAGGCAGAAGGACTGCTGCAAGTTCGAGGCCCATCTGGGCTACATAGTGAGTTCAAAGCCAGCCTGAACTACATAGCATGACCTTGTCTCAAACTAAACCAAACCAAAACAAAACAAAACAAAAAAGAGTATTGATTAATTTCCATGCATTTGCATAATTATTGAGGTTTCTTTTGCCATTGATTTCTAGTTTCATTGTGCTCTGATATAATAATATTTACTGGATAATTTAGATACTTTTGAATTTATTTAGGGATGCTTTATGCTTTATGGTTTAGCATGTGGTCTATTTTTAGAGGAAGTCCCATGTGCTCCTGGGAAGAATTAGTATTCTGTTGTTGTTGGTTGGAATACTTTACAGACATCTATTAAATTCACTTATTTGTAGATTTGGTCCAACTCTGTTATTTGTTGATTTTTTTGGTCTAGTTGATCTGTCTATTTGTGACAGTGGGATATTGGAGTCCCCCACTATTATTGTGTTGATATTATTTGATACTTTGTGTTTGTTTTATGAAGTGGTACACACTGGTTTTTGGTGCATATATGTTTATAATTGTTATCTCTGTAGAATTGTTCCCTTAACCAATGTGTAGTGCCCTTCTTTGCCTCTTCTAATCTGTTTTGGCTTACAGTTCAATTTACCTTTAAATAGCGTAGATATGCCTGGCTGTTTTCAGGTTCTTGTTGCATGGAACATTATTTCCAATCTTTTGTTTTTAGCCTGTGAATTTCTTTTGTGATATAGTGTGTTTTTTGTACACAGTATATCACTGGGTTTTGCTTCTTGATCTATTCTGCCAATGTGTTATTTGTTTGGGGATTTGAGGCCCATCACATTGAGAGTTATTACTAAAATGTATTGATTTATTCTGTTTATTGCTTTATTTTCTTTTTTGCTTATTTACTTTCTTTCCCCTCTTCTGATTAACCACTCACCTATCTAGCATATTCATTCTATTAGACTTTGTTGGCATTTGGGGCTTCATTTCCTCTTTCTAGAATATCCTTAAGAATTTTTTGAAGTGCTGGTTTAATGGCCATGTATTTCCTAAGGTATTCATTATGGGAGAAATACCTTCCTCATCAATTTGGAAAGATAGTTTTGCAAGCTATATCAGTCTGTGTTGGAAGTTGTTTTCTGTTGGGGCTTAAAACATGTCACTCCAAGCTGTCCTGACCTTTAAGTTTTGTTTTGAGAAGTCTGCTATAATTCTAATGGTTTTTCCTTTATAAATAATTTGTTGCTTTTCTCTAACAGCTTTTAAGATTTTGTCCTGTGCAGCCAGATGTGTGGTGCACACCTATAATCCTAGCACTCAGAAGGCTGAGGCAGGAAGATTGCCCTGAACTTGAGGCCAGCCTGAACTAACAGTGAGACCCTGTCTCAAAAAAAAAAAAAAAAAAAAGATTCTGTCCTGCATTGGACTTTGGGAATTTTGATGTAATATGTCGTGGAGAGGTTCTTTTGTCATCATGGCTTTTTGGGGTTCTTCATGTCTCAATTCATGTCTCAATTATCTGTATTTTAAATTCTCTCCCCATATTTGGAAGGTTTTCCCTATTATATAAATGAACAGTTTTTTTATGCCATTTGTGCTATCTTCTAATTTTTCACTAATCCCAATTAATCTCAGATTACTCTTTGTGTCATCTACCAGCTGTTGGATTCATTTTTCATGTTCTTTCATTGCATTTAAGGTATTTTTGAGTAATTGTTTACTGACATCAGCCCTTTCTTACAGTTCTGACACTCTGTCCTCACATTAGTTTCTTCTGCTGCCTATACGTTCAATGGAATTTTCAATCTCCTTGATTTTTTTTGGTACCTTTTGAGGATTCTAATTGTTTGCTAAACTTGTCATTCATGTTTTACATCATTTTGTTTAGCTCAGCTACTTTTTTGTTAGTGTCTTTTGTAAACTTGATGATTATTTTATTTATTAAGTCCATTATCTGTTTAGTCAAATCTTCACTGAATTCTCTGAACATCTTCTTGATCTTTTTTTTAATCTCCTCTTTCATCATTTGGAATAATTCAGCTTTGTGACTTTTGATTTCCTCCCCCTTGATTCCCCATAGATCATTTTTGGGTGATTTGGGTGTTTTTAGAAGCATTTTATGCCTTGTGTTCTATGTTTTATGTGTGTGTGTGTGTGTGTGTGTGTGCGTGTGTGTGTGTAGTGAGGCATGTGGGTTGATTATAGTGGAAGACTTTTTGGTAGTATAGAAACCTCTTTAGTTAGTGTCTTCTTTTCAGTGATGCATACTGGGTGCACTTAATTGTTACCTTTTGCCTATGTCCCAACATATAACCACCTCCATTACTTTCAGAGGGAAGAATACAGTGTCATTGGCCCAGCACACAGTTCTATATACCACTGTATTGTTAATAGCACAATGGCACCCCAGATATTGGTATACAGAGAAAGAAAACAATAGCAAAAACTATGCCACCCTGGCAATGACAACAAAATCAGCAGTAATAATAGCATCAAAGACAAACTGAATATTGATATACTATAACAACCAATAATGTACCCACCCATAACTTTGAAGAGATCTATAATTATAGTATAAACATTAAGACAGGCAATATATTGACATACAGTAAACAACAACTACACTAAGAGTAAAAAAGTATTAGAAAGTAATAGTATAGAATTAACCAACTAAAGATTAATAAAGCTCAATGGTTATACTAGTAAAGATAGAGGAAGGGAGTGAGGAATGGGAAATGAAATAAGTAAAATTGAGAAATTAAGTAACAAAAGAGGAGAAGGATGAGAGAAAAGTGAGACAAAAGATTGTATTTAGGAGTTAATTTAGGAGTTAAAGGGAGTTAACAGAATTAGATGAAACTAATGGAAAAGAATGAGAAAGAGAAGAAAAAAGAGGAAAAATAAGAAAAGAAAAAATTAAAAGAAAAAAAGATTTAAAAAGAAATAGGATAAATAACTCAAGCAATTATAAATGAGCTGAGCCAGTTATAAATAAATTTATAATTTTACAAAATCACATATGTGAACGTCCATTTCTTCCCTAAAAACTTACATAAATTTTAAATATTTATCTGCGAGTTGAGGTGAAGCAAAATTTTTATAGTTTGTTAATAATGAGATAGTTTAAAAATTTCTTTAAAAAAAGAGAAATTTCATTCCTTGAAGAACAATAACAAACTTTAATATAGATTTTAGTTTTTAGAGCAGTTTTTTTTTTTTTTTTTTTGTGGGTACCGGGGGGTCGACCTCAGGACCTCGCGCGCCAGCAGGCGCCCGTGCCGCTGAGCGATATCACTGGCCCCTTTTTCGTATGTGGGTTCCGGGAGTCGAACTCGGGCCCTCGCGCTTGCCAGGCAGGCGCTTAAGCCGCTGAGCCATCTCACCGGCCCTTTAGAGCAGTTTTAAGAAATGAAGGGAGAAAAAGAAATGCATCAAAAAATTCCTTTATATTTTTAAAATAATTTTTTCTTTACAGGATTTTCACTCCTGAATCCCAGAAAGTCATTTTTTTCTTGGCCTAACTCCTTTGCCATCTCCAGAGTCCCCTTGTTCATACACCTCAGGCTGGGGCAACTGTCAAAACTGAGGAATACCTTTGCTCACATTGATAGATGTGGAAAGCAATCAGGCCACTGATATCTGTGTTGGATTTCAGCAGCAGGGTGGTGGTTCAAGCAGATCACTGGACTTAATGCCAGCACTTTCAGTTGCTTCTGAAAGCCACACATAAGTTACTTGGCTTCTTGCTATGTAGGGTGGGGCCCTATGTTTTTCCCAGCCTGAGTTTAAACTTCTTAGAGGTCTAGCTTGCTTCCTGTCTGTGACTCTCTTGTGTCCATCTCTCACCCAGTCACTGTGGAAAGGTAGCATTGGAAACTCTGAAGTGAAGTTTTTCTGTAGTTCTGTGGTTCAGTCTCAAGTAATTAGCACCTTCCCAAAATGGCTCCCGATTAAACCCTCTCAAATACAGTGGTTGCTACACTGGATTTCTTTCTCAACTCTAGCCTGCCATGTGGAAAGAGTCACTTTCATCATAAAACTCAGGCTGATTTTTGCAGTTTACAATATCCTTGGGCTTTTCTTGGAGCTAGCACTGCTGGCTCAGTCTGTTGTTTCTCCCTGGCCTCGTCCATGATCTGTCAACACCTGAGATTTATGTAGGCAGCTATTCAGCATCCCTGGACAGACAGAAAATTTGTGCCATAGTTGCTGGGACACAGCCCACAAACTGCCACCTCCCCTGGGCACTATGAGCCAGTTTTAAATAAATTTATAATATTATGTGAAAGTCCACTTCCTCCCTAAACGCTTAAGTAAATTTAAGATATTTGATCTCTAAGTTGAGGTGAGGAAAAGTTTTAATAGTAATAAGATAGTTTAAAATTTCTAAAGAAAAAGAATGTCATTTTTCCAAGAATAGTAAGAGTCCTTAAAGTAGATTTTATTTTTTAGAGCAGTTTTAAGTTTACAGCAAAATGAAGTGAAAATTATGAGTTCCCATATGCCCCATGCCCCTCCATCCATGCACACTGTTCACATCTTGCACCACAGGAGTACGTTTGTTACACTGACCACTATTATCACCCAAGAGTCCACACTTCATACTTGGTGTTGTGTGCTCTGTGTTTTGATAAATATGTAATGACATATGGTATCATACAGAAGAGTGTTTCACTATATAAAAATATCCTGTGTTCTACCTATTCCTCCCTCCCCACATTCTTGCCAAATATTGATCTTTTTACTATCTCCATGGTTTTGTCTTTCATGTACTTACAGTAAGCACCATATAGTATATTTTTCAGAGTTTTTTAATCTTTTATTATTTTTTAATTTTTTAATTTTTTTTTTGGGTACCAGGGGTCAACATCAGGACCTCGCGTGCCAGCAGGCACCCATGCCACTGAGCAATATCACCGGCCCTCTTTTTCGTATGTGGGTTCCAGGAGTTGAACTCAAGCCCTTGCACTTACCAGGCAGGCGCATGAACCATTTCACCAGCCCTCTTATCTTTTAATATACATTTATTTTCCTCTATCTCTCCAAGTTTAATAGGGTTTTTTGTATCATAGTCCATTCAATTTTCTTAATGTACTGCATTTTATTTATCTGTGTACCTATACGAGGACATTTCAGATCTTTTAAGTTTTGGCACTTATATATAAAGCTCTTATAAAGAAGTACTTCCATGGACATAAATTTTCAATTCATTTAGGTAAATGTCAAGAAGTATGATTGTTAAATCATGTTGTAGGAGTATATATAGTCTTATAAGAAACCACTAAGCTGCTTTCTATACAATTTTACATTTTCAACAGGAAAGAAAGAGAATTCTTATTGTTCCACAACCTTACCAGCACTTGGTGCCTATTTTGGATTTTGGCCATTCTAATAGTTTTGTGATGGTTTTTAACTTGTTTTAACTTGCATTTCTCAGATGATATATGATATTTTGTGTATTTTCCTATGCTTATTTGCCATTTGAATATATTCAGTAATGTGTCTTGACATTTTTCCCATTTTTAAATCCAGGTATTGCATTACTTTTTACTGAACTTTAAGAGTTTTTTAATGTATATTTTGGTCCTTTATTGGATATCTCTTTTACAAATATTTTTTGCCTAATCTGTAGTTTGTCTTCTTATTTTCTTTACATGTTTTACACAGAGCAGAAGTTTTTAATTTTAATGGTCTTCAGCTTCTCAATTATTTCTTTCATGGATCATGCCTTGGTGATTCCAATTGCTTTAATGTCTCTTAAGAAGCTTATCTTCAGGGTGAGATGCCTATTTTATTATTACTTCCTATTTAACCCTCATTTTCTCCTCTGTGTTTGGGGAGAATTTGTGGCATGTATTTACTTTCATTAATTAATTCCCTTCATGGTCAGATCTTCTATTTATTTGCCCCCCTCATTATTTTTAAATTCAGCATCTGAGTTTTTATCTGCCTACATTCTCTACACAACTCAGATGTTTCCCTTTTCATACAGGAGTTTCATAGAAAAATCTTTACTTAAATGTTTTAAAAATAGAAGATACTTTGTAAATATTTTTAAAATTATATATTTTGAGTGGATAAATCCCCTGAATCTTCAGAAAGACCATATCTACTAACATGAAAAATATTTTTAAATATGCACTATAATTTTTTTCTTCTTCATTCTTTTCTAGCAGTGAATGTGCTGGAGTAGAGTTATCCTGTAGTCTGTCAAGAACTGAAGGAACTACCACTAAGATATATGGGTATTACTCAAAACCCAAATATTTACTAGAGGGTCGATTAGGTCTGATTTTCAGGAGGAAAAGGCTGTCAGAGCATAACTCTTAAGACTTTGAAAAAGGAGAGAAAAGGAGAGAAGATTATTGATCCTTGGCAGAACCATAATCATGGGTCACAAGTCTCCACAGGTTGAGATGGTAACATTAGGGTCATGGCTGTGCTGATTTGATTTTGAAGCAGTTCATTCTCAATGCATCTGCCCCAACTTTTTGACCACAGACATACAGTGTAATGTATTCTTTGACTAGCACTTTAAATCTCTGTGGGTGTCCATCTTTTAGGAATACATAATTTTTCCTTTTCACATAAAGAAGATCTCTTTCAGGTCATTTGTTTTCTTCTCTCTAGGGAAAAAGCAAAACAAACCAATAAATTCTGTTTTATCCAGTATGATAATTACACAGTAGTCTTCAGTTTTGCATTTCTACCTGGTCTCATTAAGAATTCATTTACCAGAAAAACTTCAGATTTTGATATGTAAATGACATTTATTGTCTTTTGAATTGCTAATATATATTTTACCTATTTATGAATTGTTTTTCCATTTTGTAGTACATTGCTTTGCTGATACCTCCATCTTTCTGCCAAACCTAGATTATAAGTATTTTTATTTGCTATAAAATAAAATTACAGGCTTACTGCATAGAAAATAGAGCATTTTATTTTGTTTGTTTCTAAATAAGAATATTGCAGAATGGTATTGTAAATAATAAGCCATAAGTTAGAAGCAGAATTGCCCAAAACATGATATAGTGTTCTGAAAAAAAATTTTTTTTCAGAAAAGCATTAGAGAGTAAGAGAAGAAACATAATTCATGATAAGTGAATAGACATTCATGAAACTTAGAAGGTCAAAGACTTCAATGATAGAATCAAAGCCATTGGGCCACTTGCTGGCTTTGTTGGAGGTTATTACCAGACTGGCAGCAGTTTCCACTAGAAACAAAAAGATGATGTGTTATTAAAGTCCAAGTGAGAAAAACTTCACTCCTTCATGTTAATGTTAGTATCTTCCATAGAAACTGAGAGTTGAAAGCAAGATAAATTAGTGCAAAAATTACTGTAATAATGCTTAGGAATTAGAAAAGTATCCTAGCCTTAACTAGAGTTATATTACATGGAGGCTATTTGTAATTTACTGCAATTGATTCTGATTAGAATCTGTTCACTCAAATTTCCTCATGTTGTGCTTTCAAATCTAGTTGTTGATTCAGTAAGTTCAATAAACAGAGTAGTTACTGTGAGAAAAGATGAATAGAGAAAAACACAGATCTAAGTTTTCTTCTAAAGAAAGAACTTTCCTATTTAATACCTTTGAATGACAGTAGATAAGAATGAATCCCAAATAGAATGCCACTAGAATGCAAATACTTTTGATGGTCCTTTAAAAAAGCCTACAAAAAAAAAAAGTCTACTGATGTTGCCTTTTCAACATCTCCCCCATGGACTTTATTGTGTTACTTTTTTAATCAAATGTATGCCTCCTTTGTGAATCCTTTCCAAATATGCCAAGCTCTTAATCTGTTTAGGCAGGTCTGTACACATATCCTGGTCTGTTCTCAACTGCATTTAATGGGAAGCTTACTTCTCAAGTGTCAATGAAACGACAATCAGCAGAAGGGTGAAACCATGAATTTAAATATTCAAAAACTAATTTCTGTATACAAAGGGAAAGATGCATTTTACATAAAGGACAAAAGACAAAAGTGTTCAATTACTAACTTCCCTCTCAATGACCAGTTAAGTATGGAACAATGGAGACTCACACAGTTACTGTCTATTGTGTTGTCAGGAAGTTCACTGTCATGGAGATAAATCAGGAAAGGAAAAAACTATGCAGTAAAAAGGTTGCTTTTTTTTTTTTAACAAACCAAAATAAAAAAGAGAAAAAATAATTTTTAAGAATCTCACATAATTTTTGTCTTCATCCTCTATTCAGGGAAATCCAAGATAATGATTCAGAAATACCCTGGCTAATTTGAATAGCTAGTATGGGAGTTAGGAGTAAATTGGAAGTCTCAACTCAAATGTTAGTGATGAAAAATGACTTCAAGATTTTTAGTGGCTTAATTATGAATACATTATTGAATATTATTTTAAATATAAACTGAGAGCCTTTTGTGATTTTGTATAAGCATTTTTTCATACACTGTGTATAACTCTTTGATTCTAAAATTAGGGTTTTGTTTTTTTTTTTACAATTTTAAGATACCAGGTTACTTTTTTTGTGATAGTGGGGATTAAATCCCGGTCCTTCCCACTCTGGTACTAAGTTTCCCAGCATTTTTCTAAAAATATTTTTAATTTGGAGATATGCTATCACTAAGTTTCTAAGTTGCTCAGGAAGGACTTGAATTTGTGATGCTTCTGCCTCAGCTTCCCAGAGTGCTAAGATTACAGGAGTGTGCTACCTTGGTTAGCTCAGATTAATTTACAAGAGGTTCTAAAGTACAAAGAGTCATAGAACTGTTTTGATTATTAATATTCTGTGTAGTCTAACAAAAATTGTTTCAACTCCAAATAAATTCTCCAGGGTAAGGTCATTTTTAAGTGATTATCTTTTGATGTTCAGTTTTTTGGACATATTAAAATTGTTCCAGAGAGAGGTATCTGCCAAGGTGAGGCCCTGGTAGAAAAGATACTATTATTAAAAAATAGTAATACCTCAATTTGCCAACACTTCTGTTTGAAAACAATTTGGTTTGCAAACAAAGGCATTCAGCAAAATTTTGCTTCTCTTCACAAACTCTGCATCAGGTAACAAACAAGACCAAGGCCATATCTTCCCCACACAAACACAAATGCAGCCATCTTCCCCAAAATCATAAAAAAATTAAGTTCATAAATGGAGGTACCACTGTACACCTTCCAAAATAGTAGTAATTTCATTAGAGTTTGTCTCAGTAAAAATATGACACTATTTGACTGCATACAATGTGAGGCATTGTTCCTAGGAAGAAAAAGAAGCATATACTAAATTTACAAACTCAAAATTTCCCTCAGGCAAAAATTTTGAATTTGAATTATATCATCACTTTAACAACACTTTTCTTTTGAGAGAGGCACTAAAATAAAGGCATCACAAAACACCTGGATTAAATTTAATTCAGTATTTTTTGAATGTTCTCTGAATATTCTGTGCTCAACTAGTGGCCATTGTGTAGATTGTGACAGAACATGAGGACTTGCTTGTTGATGTCGAAGTTCCCTAGAACTTAAAGTAAATCCACAAGAAAAGCGACCAAGTCAGCACGGAAGTTAAAGGAGAGATGGGCTGGGATCTGTTGCAGACAAGGAACTAATTCATAAAGTATTTTCATGTTTGATCTTTAATACCAAAGTGATATGGGTTATTCTAAGTGTGTCTTGATGAAAGATGTTTGGAGATGAAAGTTATACATGAACTTATTTTTCTTTTATAAAAATAGGTCTTTTACAATTCAATGTAAGGAATACTAAATGCAGTTTTATGTAACAAAACTTTGATCAAATTTTACTGAATGTAAAATTTTACAATCAATAATGGTTTTTAATTATTGTGGGGTAGACTGAGACCATTTTAAATTAAAATATCTTTATGACAATTTAAACCAAATTGTAGTGAAGTCAGAAAATAAATCAGCTTGTGGCTCAACATCTCCAAGTAAGCCAGGTATGATGGCTTCTGCTTGTAGTTCCAGATACTCTGGAGGCTGAATCAGTAAGACTGAGCACAGGAGTTTGGGGGCCAGCCTGGGCCACATAACAAGACCATATCTTAAATAAAACAAATCAAATCTACAACATCTCTGAGGAGATATAATAAAAATTTCCCCCTCTATCTAATGCCAAGACTGAGGCATGCAAATTTTCTTGCTGTTTCCTTCCACATGATAGCTTCATTTGTTTTCACGCTTACTGGAAAAATGGAGCCCTCTGGTGTCCTACCTTCAGCGTTTTTGCTTTTATTTTTTTATTTTTTATTTTTTATTTTTGTGGGTAGCGGGAGTCGACCTCAGGATCTCGCGCGCCAGGAGGCGCCTGTGCCTCTGAGCGATATCACTGGCCCCTTTTTCGTATGTGGGATCCGGGAGTTGAACTCGGGCCCTCGTGCTTGCCAGGCAGGCGCTTACGCCGCTGAGCCATCTCACGGGCCCTGATTTTGCTTTTATAATGCTACACAAAACAATGATACATTTGACAATAGAAGATTCCTTAGATTCAGTGTAAAGCAGAAGTTTGTTTAAGAAGTTTTCAAGGATTCCTAGAAGATATCAATAATGACTAAATTTTGGGCAGATGCAATATAGGGATTAGAAACTGGTTGCAAATAAAATGGATTGTAAACCTATTTGTTTTACGGATGATAAAAGTTTAGAACTGTATGATACATTTTGCTTAAAGGTTAAAGTCCCATATCTCAAATTGAAAAATTAAAGCTGACAAACAGAGGTATATTAAATTCTATTAGTTTAAAGTATATACTAACAACAACACAACAATATATTACATAGTGAATAAGTATTTTAATATGCCATTTGTTTTAAGCTTTAAGTAGGTCACTAGCTAGAAAGTATCCTGGAAACAAGGATTTTCTCTGTTTTGTTTCCTACTTCTGTGTCTAAATTCAGAACAGTACTTGGCCCAAACAAGCACTCAAGAATATTTGTTGAATTAATTAATGAATTAGTGGGTCAAACTACACAGATGTACAGCTATTTGTATATTATCCTCTGGTCCCTCCTGAATTATTAAGTGCATAAAGCTTAGATCCATGCTCATTTCATTCTGCAAGCAATGTAATGAAACTATGGCCCAGTTAGCAGAATCCGTCCACCCAGCAATCATTAGTCCCTCCATATTTGTCCTAATGAGATACACTTTAAATAGACTCTAGTTCTTAACTAAAAAAATTGGTAATCATGGTAACCAGTAAACCATTTTGACCAGTTCATCATGCTCCAGTTGGCTAGATACACTTATAGCTTGATTAAATATTGTGGTGGATTAACTAATGGTTCAACTTGTAACACCCAGCTGAACGGAGTCAGCACGGTTTTTGGTGAGGAAGGCCCACCTGAGGAGTGTCGTCAACAGCATAAAAGGAGAATCAGATGGGAAGATGCTATGTTGTTTATTCTCCTGGAGAAGTTTGTTATGCTGGTTTCCTGATATGAACTTGGCTGTTATCATTGGAGGAGCGCGAGTCCTCGCTGTTGCTGAGGCTGTTGTTCTTTTCACCAGAGCTCTGGTCCATACCTTGAGTGTCACCTCCTGGCTCCGGTGCAGATCCCTCAGCCTGCTGGCACAGACCCTTCATCCTGCTGGCACAGACTTTCTAGCTTCCACCACGGACCTTTGGGCCTTCCCAGTGCAGATCCTTGATACAGACTTGCATGAGACATTGTCATGGGCTCTAGGTCTTCATCTGGACTTGTGCAGGACGTTGCTGTGAGACCCATGCCCTTAGGAGGATTCTTTGGTTTGCTAGTGCAGGGACAGATCTCCTGCATTCTTCTGTATTTGACTCTCTGGGTGAATATTATAAAATAATCCTATAAATTATGTGTCCTATATTAAATGTATTCCCTCCCAAACCTTGACTACAACAACTATGAAGCTTTTAAAATACAGTTTGATAGATTCTTACAAAATAACATCTTGAAGTAGGGCTCTTTCACAAATTCAAAGTTTCTTTCACCTATAAAACTTTGGTGAAGAAATGGTACTAAAGACATATGCAAGTACACTAATGATTAGGGAGGCAAGTAGAGGTCGATGGGAAGGCAATGACCGAACTTTGTATGGTTTAGAAATATGGGATGTCAAAACAAGCTCTGAGTTACCCAGAAATGAGGGTAAATCACTGAACTGTAGTAGCATAACCATGGTGGTTTGGGGAAATTGTAAACTGATGACCATCTTTGATACCAGAAGGTAAGCAGAGTTAGATGAGTTTTCCTTTCATATTCTCTTTAATGCAGATGAATGGAAAAGATATCTTCACCTAATGATGCTTTCAGCACTAATTATTTGGTAATAATCAAAAGACTTCATGATCTGAAGAAGTTTCAATGCAGCCCATTAAATAATATGAGAAGCTGTTATTCCATCCTAGTAACTTTCTGCCACTCAGGTGTTCTTTTGCCAGATGCTTTCTAATTAAGAGCATATAAGCTGAGAATAACATGAATTGCACAATCAGGTGAGCTTATTAAGTCTAATTACTATGCCAGTAATAAATTATCTTTTTAAAATAATTTTACTAAGTGCATAGTTTTTCTTTCTTTGTTTATTTTGAAACAATTCTATGCCACTAGAGAGACTTCCACGGACCCTAGTCTATGATGTGAATGCTAGAGATGAATGACTGCTCTAATGTTACGCTACCTAAAATAACAGCATATATTTTTATTCTTACCAATATATATGAGTAATTTAAAATACGTGCTAAATAATTTGTAGTAAATCAGTCACCTGATGGAAAATTTTATTTCATAATTATTATGTCACAAACTTATCTTTTTTCTGAATCAAAACAAAAATCCTCTAAATGTCTGTAAAGTGGAAAATTTGAGGGGAAGAAGAAAAGGAAGGGGAATGGGAGGAGGAGGAGGAGAAAAAGAGAAAGAGAAAAGAAAGGAAATGTATAATTGAAATCATTGCCTAAAGATATTCTTTTTTTTTTTTTTTTTTTTTTTTTTGGTGGGTACCGGGGGGACGACCTCAGGACCTCACGCGCCAACAGGCACCCGTGCCGCTGAGCGATATCACCGGCCCCTTTTTCGTATGTGGGTTCCGGGAGTCGAACTCGGGCCTTTGCGCTTGCAAGGCAGGCGCTTAAGCCGCTGAGCCGTCTCACCGGCCCCAAGATATTCTTATTTTCTCCCTTTACTCTCCTTTTACAATTGAGAAATTGGTCTTGAACTTGTTCCACACTTGCTAAGGGAAAGTAAATTCTTTTTTACTTGGCTTCTGTGACCCAGAGGATTGGTGACTCAGAATTATTGCTGGCTGTATAGCATCCCTTCTGCTCATTGTTGGAATCAATTTCTGAAGGCAGAGCTTTAACAGCTTTGGACAGGTACAAAGGTAAATTGTCAGGCAGGGAAAAAGATATCCGTGCCACCACATGCCAACATAATACACTGAATTTTAAGAATCAAAAGCCCTGCAAACCAACTTTTTTGCCATGTCTGTATAAAAAGCTAACATTTCAGTTTAAATAGAGTTGCATATTATCTGAAATAATGGAACTTATTAATGTAGTGATACATAGATTCTCCTAGAAAATATCTTCCCGAATTCTGAAAATAGATTTACTGGCAGAAGAGAGACAAGCTCAAGAGATACTTAACATTTAGAGATCATGATAAGTCTACATAGGATCAAAACTGGAATGCCACTCTGGACAATCTCTTTAGCTCTAGGTGACTCAGTTTCTTCATCCAGAAGATGAGAATAGCAGTTGAGTATTGTATATATTTTTGGAGAAATGTCTATTAAAATCCCTTACACAATTTTCAGCATTATTTGTCTTTTTATTGCTGAGTTATAGTAGCTACTTTTGCATAATAGATACAAATCATGTATCAGATAACTTGTAAAATTTTTCTGCCTCCTAGATTGTTGTGAGGATTAAATGATTTATGTCATGCAAATTGCTCAGAATTGAGCCCAGGGCCGGCGAGATGGCTCAGCGGCATAAGCACCTGCCTGGCAAGTGCGAGGTCCTGAGTTCGACTCCCAGAACCTACATACGAAAAAAAGGGCCGGTGATATCGCTCAGCGGCACGGGTGCCTGCTGGCGCATGAGGTCCTGAGGTCGACCCCCGGTACCCACAAAAAAAAAAAAAAAAAAACAATTGAGCCCAGCTTATGGTGTGTGCGAAATAAGTTGTTATTATGAAGCTTAAATGGGGGTATCTTAGTAACCTGAGAGTCAATAAGTGCTTCAATTCTGACCATCACCACTTTTTACCTATTAAAAAGTAAGCAATATTTCAAAGAATCCAAGCATCTTATAATACAACTTGCTCAGAAGACATTAAAGAAAACAAAACATTGTAGCAGAAGATCCGATCCCCTGGAGCACTGCTAGCCACACCTCATTCACTCATTCACTTTTCTCTTTCATGACTTTCACCAAAAATCCATATTATATTTTCATAATATTTTATATTAAATAAATTTATTTTAAAATGAAGCCTATCATTTCAATGTTCTAATTTAAACATGTATTCAAATCTTGTTTTTGCCATCTTTTAATGTGACACACATACAATGTCTACACTACTTTATTATGAAAAGAGTTTGTTCAACTCCCAATTGAGCAAGAAGATAGTCACTAATAGTGATGACAAAATATCTGAAACAATTTCCATCATCACTTTATAACAGGAGAATGACTGGAATTAGAAATTCAACATCATTATGTAACAGATCTGACTTCTTTTTCAATGAAGCCTCCTCTCTTCCCAAAACTTCATTTCTCTTCCTGGTGTGCTAGCAAACCATACCTTTTTGTATTCTTTTTTTTTTTTTTTTTTTTTAATGTGGGTGCTGGGAGTCAACCTCAGGACCTTACACTTGCTTGCAAGTGCTTGTGCCGCTGAGCGATATCACCGGCCCTGTTTTCCCTTTATGTGGGTTCCGGGAGTTGAACTCAGGACCTAGCGCTTGCTGGGCAGGCGCTTATGCCACTGAGCTATCTCACCGGCCCAACTTTTTGTATTATTTTTTTTTTGTGGGTACTGGGGGTCGACCTCAGGACCTTGCGCACCAGCAGGTGCCCGTGCCGCTGAGCGATATCACCGGCCCCTTTTTTGTATGTGGGTTCCGGGAATCGAACTCGGGCCCTCGCGCTTGCCAGGCAGCGCTTATGCCGCTGAACCATCTCACTGGCCCAACATTTTGTATTCTTATTTCTAGAGAGAAGCCCCTGTAAACACAGCTCCACCTGCTGGCCCACCTCCTCAGCTTATACCGTGTGTATGTACTTGCTGAGAAGTAGCCTACCTCTCTGAAGAGTAGCTATTTGAAAAGACAGTGTAGGTGCTAACCCCAGGAGGTTGAAAAGTGGTTTCTTTTAGAGGAGGGAAGAGGAGGAGCCAAGAATGGCCCACACCTTCCTGAGAAGATTTCCCCTGCCCAGCACTGGACTCCTTTACCATTGTCTCATTGTATTTCCCCTCCTGACTCTTCCTTACTTTAGAAGTCCTTGCATACCTAAGCACAGGGAGATGGAGGTTTGAGGCAATAAGAGGATCTTCCACCTCTTTTGGAACTAGCTTTGAATAAAGTTCTTTCCACCCAAGGTTGACTCCTGTGTTTCTTGGGGACCAGTGAGTAGTACCTGAGTGCAATTAATGGTAATGATCAATGGGTACAAACTAATATTTATTCATCCAGGAGTTTGTTGAAAACTTCAACTAAACTCAGGAAATATTATAATGATGAAATTTTGTCATATCAGGGTATTTGCACGGCTTTTTTCTATAAATGGTTACTGTACATTTTATGTTTTTCTATCTAAAATTAGCTGATAAGGCTGAGTATAGATACTACAATTGCTAAAAACTTATCAAATCTAGACATTTGGAGAGATCAAAAAAGGAGATTTGCCACTTCAATGATTTTTTAATAAAAATGAGCCTGGTCTCCTTGGTGAAAAAATTCACAGTAGAATTTAAATGAGGAAAGACAAGAGTGGGCTCGGTCTTTACATTTTTTCCAAGACTCAGTCATAAGCTTAAACCCTTTTTAGTCTCTTTGGGCTCATAGATCCAGTGGATTTAGAATACATTTTCAAAAGTAGTGAAGCTTACATACTAATATTTTGTCACCCAAAAGGACAAAATCCAAGACAGTTTTTGTAATGTATTTTAGAAGGAAAGGGACTTTCATCTTTGGAGTGATAAACTGATGACTCTTTCCTATTGAAGATTAAGTTTTAGTTCCAAGTTACGTGTTATTCTGAGTTCTATAAAGAACTAGTTAATTTATATTTAAAAGTTGGGAGGAGGTCTGTGCATACTAACTTTTAAATTGGATCTAAGGAGCAAGAATTGGATGGTAGATTAATCTTGATTATTGTTATGTGATATACTCATCATGGGCCCATGCATGACCTGCTTTTATTTAACCAGGTTTTACAATAATGAAATAAACACCTGTGAGTCCATTATCCCAAACAAACATGACAGCCTTGACTTTTAGCCTACATTTTGCCATATGATTTCAATCCCATCTCCTTCCTCTAACCAGACATACCTATTGGTCTGAACCCATTTCCTCGTTTTATTGCTTTCCTTTTTATGTTGTGTTAATGCATTTAGATGTATTCCTTAAAATTACACTGTTAAATATTAGTGTTTTTTAATTTAGAAAGTATATCAGATTGTATGTTATCATCTTAGACTTTAAAGAAACTTAATATTAAATTGATAAGATTCTTCCAAAAATGCTGTAAAGTATTTTGTGAATGTAATGCCATTTGTTTATTTACTTTTCTGTGGATGGACTTAAAATTGTTTCCAGGTTTTCTCTTGTGAACAGCACCACTACGAAAATTTTTCATTTCTCCCAATCCCCCATACCATCTCCTGCCTTGCCTCTGTCTCTCTCCCACCTTTCCCTTCCCTCTTCCTTCCCTTTCCCTCCTGTATCCTTCCTTCACCTCTCCTCTCCTCTCCTCTCCTCTCCTCTCCTCTCCTCTCCTCTCCTCTCCTTTCCTTTCCATACTGGGATTGGAATCAAGGGCCTCATGCATGCTAGGTAAGCACTGTACCACAGAGTCCCTGCTATGAAGATTTCCGCAAATGCATATTGCAGTATATGTGCAAAAATTTTCTTAGCTGCATGAATTGCTGGGTGATAGAATAGAGAAATATGAATCCATATTCTCGCCAAAACTTGATATTGTAGGATTTAAAAATTTTTGACATTTTTGACAGTGAATAAATAGCATTACATTTCATCCCCCCACCCCCACATCTTCAGCAGCATATTTTTGCATTATTGATGACAACCATTCTCACTGAGATGAGATAGAATCTCAGTGTAGTTTTGATTTCTATTTCCTTAAAAGCTAAAAATGTTACACATTTTTTCATATACTTATTGTCCATTTGTGCTTTTTTTGAGAAGTGTCTGTTCAATTCATTTGCCAACTAATTAGGTTACTTGGGTGTGTGTGTGTGTGCGTATTTTTGTTATTATATATTCTAGGTAATAATCCTGTTTTGGAAGAGTAGCTGACAGAGATTTTCTCCATTCTGTAGACTATTTCTTCACTCTGCTGATTGCTGATTGCTTTTCTTGCTGTTCAGAAGATTTTTGATTTGATGTAGCGCCATTTGTTGATTCTTGCTAGTATTTCCTGTGCTAATGTCCTATTCAGGAAGTCTTTGCTTGTGCCTATAACTTCAAGAGTTTCACCTATGATTTCTTCTAGAAGTTTCAAAATTTCAAGTTATGTATAGGTCTTTGATCCATTTTGAGTTGATTTTTGTACAAGGGAGCTTGGAAGCCTCCCTTCCCTTCCAGTTTTATCAACTAGCATGATGAACACTGGTGTTAGTTCTTACTTAAAGGTTTGGTAAAATTCAGCAAACGGTCTAGTTTTGGGATTTTCTTTATTGGTAGACCTTTTATTACTGCTTTCATTTCACAGCTCATTATTGATTTCTATTTAAGCTTTTATATTCTACTGGTTTAATTTTGGTAGGCCAAATGTGTCTAGAAATTTATCCATGTCTTATAGATTGCCCAATTTATTATAATACAGCTTTTTAAAGTAGTTCTTAATAATCCTCTGGATTTTACTCTTGTCTGTTGTTACATCCCTTTTTCATCTCTAATTGTATTGTTTTGGGTCTTCTTTCTTTTGGTTATTTTGGCTAATTGTTTATCAAGCTCTTTACCTTTTCAAAAAGAAGGTAATCAATGAAAGAGCAACTCTTTCATTGATCTTCTGGATTGTTCTTTTAGCCTATATTTCACTAATTTTATCTCTGATTTTTGTTATTTCTTTCCTTTTTGGGTTGGTTTAGGTTTGTTCTTGTTTTTCTAAGTGGGTTTGTTTTTTAAGCAATGCATCATTAGTTTTTTTCATTGTGATCTTTCTGATTTTTTGATGTAGGCATTCATAGGTACAAAGTTCCTTCTTAGAACTGCCTTTCTCTATCCAGAGATTCTGGTAGGGTTTATTTACATTTTTTTTGGTTAGAGTTTAGGGATTTTTAAAATTTCCCCTTGATTTCTTCAATACCAACCGATCATTCAAAATTGAATTGTTCAATTTCCATGAGTCTGTTTCTGTAGTTTCTCTTGCTGCTAATTTCTGGTTTCATTTCACTATGATCTGATTAGATGCAGGAAATATTTTTTTTATTTGACAAAGCTTGCTTTATGGTCTAAAGTAAGATCTGTTTTGGAGAATGTTGCATCAGTTGCTGAAAAGACTGTGCATTCTGCTCTTGCTGAATGGAATATTCTGTAGATGTCTAAAAGTCCATTGGATTTATGGTATAATTTAACTCTAATTTTTTTTGTTGTTGTTTTTTCTTATCTGGATGACCGATCCGTTGGTGCGAGTGGAGTGCTAAAGTCACATACAACAACAACATTACTGTTGCGCTCTATGTGTCCCTTTTGGTCAAGTAGTGTTTGTTTTATTAAGTTGAGCACAGCAATGTTTGCAGAACATTTATTTATATTTCTTTTATCTTTTTGGTAGGCTGTTCACTTTACTGATATGTAATGACCTTATTTGTCTCTTTTGACTATTTTTGTCTTAAAGTCTACATTGTCAGATATGAGTATAGCTACTTCTGCTTTTTTTTTAAGATCCCATTTGCATGGATTATTGTTTTCTGTTCTTTCACATTTAGTCTGTATATATCTTGGCTGATGTGGTGTGTTTCTTGTAGGCAGGAAAGAATTAGGTTTTATTTTTAATCTAAATTGCCAGTCTGTGTCTTTTAATTAAAGAATTAAAACCATATACATTCAGAATTATAGTGAGATATGTACTAATTCATGTTGTTTTTCTGCTATTTGACTCTCTTAATAATCATTTGGTTATCTACTCTTATCCTCTGTATGTAGAATTTCTCAAAGCATCTTCTGCCATGCTGGCTTAGTGGTCAGACATTGCTTTATTTTATGCTTATCTTGAAAGTTCTTTATTTCTCTTTCATTGTGAAGGATAGCTTTGCTAGATATAGTAATCTAGATTGGCAGTTACATTCTGTTTTAGGATTTGAAATACATTATTCCATACCCTCTGGACCTTTAGTATTTCTGCAGGGAAATCTGCAGTTATTCTGATGGGTTTGCCTTTATAAATGATGTGTCATGTCTTTCTTTAAAGTTTCAATATTCTTTCCTTGGTCAGTACTCTTTGTATTTTAACTATAATATGGTGTAGGAGGTTCTTTTCTGGTCATACCTGTCTTGGGTTCTAAAGCTTCCTGTACTTAAATGTCCATATCTTTTCTAAGATTTGGAGAGTGTTCTGCTATTATTTCACTGAATAGATTTTCAGTGCTTTCAGTTTGTATCTCAGCACCCTCTTCTACACCAACATTTCATAAGTTTGGCCTTTTAACAAAGTCTCAGAATTTTTGGATGCTTTTTTGACAATTTCTCATTTTTTTATTTATTGCTCTCTGATGTGGTTATTCATCAACCTCATTTTTAGGCTCTGTCTTCTTCTTGATTTCATATATTGAAGAGGATTTCCACCAAGTTATTTATTTGACTTATTAAGAGTTTCATTTCCAAGGTTCCTGTTAGGTTCTTCTTCAGAAATCGCTATCTCTTTGTTGATTTGCTCCTTCATATCCCACTTTAGATTCCCTAATTCATTTAACTATTCATTTTTCTACTGCTGGATGTTATTGGTCATTTAAAAAAAATCAATCTTTGAATTATTTTTCTGGAATTTCATCCATTTGATATTTTTGCATTCAGTTACTGATAGGTTATGGACTTCTGGAAAAGTCATGCTTTCATAATTTTTCATAGATCTTGAGATTCTATGTGAGATTTATGCATTTATCAGGATAGATATATCTTCAAGATAAGAAATGAAAAATTTGAAGGAAGATAAAGAGGAAGATAAGATGAGAAAGAGGAGAATATAGATAAAATTTCATTTAAAGAGCAAAAAAGGCAGGAAAATAACAAATTATAAAAGAGAGAAAGAAAAAGTTTTAAAAGGAAAAAGAAAATAGTGGAAAAATTATTTAAAAAATCAAAGAAAAAAATGAGCCCACAATTTTTTTTCAGCTTTCCTATCACCTATTTCCTGATTCCTGGAGCTCTTCCTTTTTTTCTGTTTTTGGAATACAGTGTCTCCATCCTAACTCTAAACCCTTCTAACACACAGATTCATGTGAAAGATACTTCAATTCTATATTAGTTACGTTTCTCTCATTGCTGAGACAAAATACCCAACACTCAAAATTAAGGAAGGAAAGATTTATTTAGCCCACAGGTTTTAGAGGTTTCAGTCCATAATCAGCTGGCTCCAAAGCAGGGTGGCATGGCAGAGGGGCAATAGTTTATGTGGCAGAAGACAGCAAAAGCAACAACAGCAAAAAAAAAGGGGGGCAGCAAGCCACTTTTTCTCCCTTATATTGTAAGCAGGCTACCCACCCTAGGGTGGGCATAGCACTCACATCATCTCAGTGCCCTCCTCTTGCACAGGCGCAGGGTGTTTACAAAGTGAGGACCCTGGCCCCCTGCTGAGTCACTTAGTTAAACTTCTAAACTTCTCAAGTTGACACAATGTGTCTACCTGTACATATTCCACCTTCTTACAGAGGATTTGTCTTTTCAAATGTCTTTCATAAATGTATCCTTTAGTGAATGTTTCAATTTTAATGTCATCTTTTTTTTAGCGGAGCCAATTCCTTTTGTTATTTTTTTTTTTCTAGGCAGGGTTTCACTATGTAGTCCAAGCTGGACTTGAACACACTGTGTAGCCCAGGCTGGCCTTGAACTCATGGCAATTCTTCTGCTTCAGCCTCCTGAGTGCTGGAATTACAGGCATGTGCCACCACTTCCAGCCCGTCAATACTCAAGTCATTTTGAATTTTAGAAAATATTTCTGTACCAGATGATCTACTAGACATACAAATTTTCTTTTAAGAAAGTTGTTTACTTTTTCTATCCTTTTGACTTCCCTTCCTTCTTCATCTCCAGTATGTCTTTCCTAGTTCGCCTATGATTGATTTTTAAATGTCATGTGAGGCAGGAATACATTTTTAAAAAATTTATATGGATGATATTTTTTTCCATTTTTGATTACTGAAGACTTCCTCTTTTCCCAGCCTCTATGACAAAGTTCCATAGATGAATGATTCTCTTTGTAGGCTCTTTATTTTATTTTTTCTATTCAAATATCATTCTTTCTTAACAGTTTTCACTTTATTATATGTCCTAATAGGTGATCAGGCAAGTCCCCCTTTCTTCTTTGTTTCTTTTATAATATCCTAGTTATTCTCTTACATTTCCATGTATATTTTAGAATGATCTTCTATGTTCTCTTGTAATTTCTTTTTCTTCTTTCTTCTAATCAAAGGGGAAACACTTTAAGAGCCAATTTGGTCTTAATCCTGTTTTTATATGGCCAGAAGTTATGAATAGTTTTTACATTTTGGGTAGTTCTCTTAAAAATTATACATTTACATAAAAATTTTGACAGATACCATGGGTAGCCTGTAAAGTCTAAAGTCTATTATTTGCCCCTCGAAGAAAATGTTTGCCAAATATACATACATATCCATATAGGTATGTATACATATGTATTTACACAAATATATGTATTTGTTTTCAGATATTTACTCCATATTTTTTTCTTTCTTTCCAGAAAAGTATGTCTATATTTCTGCTTGGTCTTTTCTCATGTTTTCTTCTCCTCAGATCTATTGTTAAGCCCTCCCTAATAACTTTTAGAATATATTTTCAGGCTACTTTATATTCTTGGCCTATTTTTTCTAATATGTCTCTTCCATATGGAAGTCTGTAGTTCAGAATGTCTTATCCCCCACTTTAATGAATTATGCTTCTGAAACATGTCAGCATTTGGACTCTCGAATTCTGTGGTGAAGAATCCCGTGAGCCAGCCACTAGCTCCTCAAGCTATGAAACAGAACTTCAGATAGAGCCTTTACTCTTGTGGCTTCCAAAAAGGAAGTCACATCAGATATCCCTCAGAGTGCGATTGGCCAGAACTAGTGTTTTGGAGGAGGAATGGGAAGACAAATGCCAGAGATCAGTTGGTGTGAATTCCTTCTTCTGGAATCTTTGTCCATGGGTGTCTATTTCAAGGCAGTGATGGGAATAAATGCAAACTTTAACAAATAGTACTTTAACTATTACCTTGCCCTTTGAGGATGTACCTGTGCCAGGTAAAAGTCGCCCCAACCTCAATTACCTCAAAATGCCATATTCCTCCAATTCCCATTGTCCTTAAAGTTCCCCACCATTTAGAAATGTTTTTTCCTCTTTAATTCTTCCAGAATTCATCTTGGAAGAGGGAGTCAGTAATAGCTATTGGGAAAATTTTTTGAAATTTTAAACTTACATGCATACTTTTGATGAACTTGGAATTTTTGCATAACAAGTTTATAATTAGTATACAAATATATAAAAGGCAACTGACATGTTGACATAAATCATTGATTAAATTATATGCCAACAGGTTTAGGTTACATGCTTCTGAATTCTGCCTACTGAATTCTAAGAACTGGGCAGACAAGTCTTATATCTCCCTATTAAAATTACTTCAGTTGTATGATACATACATAATAATGACTCCATCTGACTTAATGTTTCATCAATTTTACAAAGAAGAAACCTAAGAAAAAGAAAATGAAAGCTGTGCATTGTGGTGCATGCCTGTAATCCCAGCACACAGGAGGCTGAGGCAGGAGGGTTGCCATGAGTTCAAGGCCAGCCTGGGCTACATAGTGAATTCAAGACCAGGCTGAAATGCATAGAGAGACCCTGTCCCCCTCCCCACAAAAAAATGTGAAAAAGAAAATGAATACCTAGCTAGAGAAAGTTCTGTTACTGATCAGGTGTACAAATCACTCTTTAGAAACTAGCTCAAGCATTGACATCTAACAGAAAATCTGGCAGGGCAAAGTAGATTCCTTTAGCTAAATATAATCTATATATAACCTATAGTCCTACCTTGGGAATAAATAGTCACTCTATTTCTGAGCACTAGTCCTCCCTAATTTTACAGAGTCTCAAGTGATTACTCTAAGTAGAATGTTCTATGAATATATTTCAGTCCTATTTATCTATTTCTTGACTACTCAAAAAATTCATGCATATATGTATGTGTTGAAAATGTGGCAGTCATAGCTAATGAAACTGCAACTGAATGGGAAAAGGAGGTGGTCTAGTAAATGCTTCATAGCAGTTACATCAAGTCAATTTGCACAAGATGACAGGAGTCAAAAGTCTGATGGAAAATTACCACTTTTTCTTGAAAGATGCTGAGCTACTTGAAAGGAGCCAGGAACTACTTGCTGTTTTAGTGGTGCTATAAAAGTAAGCATACAATGCCATTTAGATTAAATGAACATAGAGCAAATATACATAGTTAATCAACATTTGAAAAATGACTTATAATGAAGAGTGTATTGTTTTCATGGCTAGGAAAATAATGAAAACTTGAAATTATTATAAGTGATAATCATTATTAAGCTAATGTGAAGTCACATCGATAGACATTCTTCTAAAGTGTTTTCCCAATTAGAAGTTTCTGAACAATCACATGTATAAGCTGTGTGCTGTCCTTTACAAAAAGCTAAATGGAAGGACCTATTCATCCAGGCCCAGATACTAAAATCTCCAACCTATCTGTGTATTACATCCTATTCTAGACACTGGTTCTAATTATATAGTTCATCTATGTATTAGAGTAGTACAAATACAGTACTACTGTATTATAATAGCAGTCATACTGCTATAGTACTACTGCAATTTGGCTCCTCTCAGAATTTGAGAAAGGTGTAGAATTTGAGTAGACATTATATAAAACAGATATACTGTTACTATAAAGGAAAAATGGTAATTTTCCCACACAGCTGATTAATGGTAGTTGCAGTTGATTGCTCTTCTTTGACATTTGCTTTATAAGTTCATCCAAATTTTATTTTTGACTTTGAGAAATGCAGTATTTAAACCTATAACTCCAGACATTAAAAAGATTTCAAAAGAAGGGAGAGTGGGAAAAAGTCAGCAAAGGAAATATTCTCTTGTTGACAAAGTCTTCCTTTCAAAAAAAATAAAACTGACACTTGACGTGCATATTATTGTCTCGTGGTCAAGAAACAAATCCAAAATAAATCAAAGTAACCACAAACCTGTCTGGGTTCACCTCAAGTAAACAGTGGATACCGATGGGAAAATGATAGGCCCCCCTTTTTAAATTACTGGTGTGGGTTAAGACATATTAAAAGTGGAAGATACATCCCCTGAAGCAGTTAGTGCTTACCAGAGGCAAACCATTGGCCACAGTCCTTGAATCAGTACATATTCACACATCTGACCATTTTTTATTCCAGGCAAAATGTACTCCCAGGTGCACTGCCTGAAGTTCTGCCCACTTCATCACTGCCCTTCAGGGACGTCCTGGAAAGGGGCTTTCATGCTGCAGCTGTCCACTTACGGGTGGTGCCTGCATAAAAGCAGAACCATCTGTAAACCACTGACAGCTGATCATATGGTACATCCCACGAGGTCATAGGTGCATTCTGGGAGACAAAAGGCAATATAGCAGGAGTAGGAGCCATGGGCATCTGGGCAACTTCCTCACGTAACTTACTTGTACCTTCTGGACCTGCTCTGGGTTGACCACGTATGTACAATTTCCACTCAATGATAGAGTGTTGCTGTGCATGTCTAACCTTATGACTTGGTGGATCAGATAATACCCAGCTTATGATAGATAACTCAGGTTTCATGGTGACCTGATGTCTCATGGCCAAGCATTCAGTTTCTACCAAAGCCCAATAGCAGGCCAAGAGCTATCTTTAAAAGGGAGAGTGGTTATCTGCAGATGATGGCAGAGCCTTGCTCCAAAATCCTAAAGGCCTCTGCTGCAATTCACCTATGGGGACCTGCCAGAGACTCTAAACAGCATCTCTACCCACCACTGACACTTCGAGTACCGTTGGATCTGCTGGGTCACATGGCCCCACTGCAGAGCAGCCCACACTGTACCCTGGACCTGTTGCACAGCCTTTTCCTGCTCTGGGCTCCACTCAAAACTTGCAGCTTTCTGAACCACTTCGTAAATGGGCCGGGGTAAAACACCTAAGTGAGGAATGTGTTGCCTCCAATATCCAAATAGGCACTAAACTTTGAGCCTCATTTTTGGTTGTAGGGGGAGCCAGATGCAACAACTTATCTTTTACTTTAGACTAGATATCTCTACATGGCCCTCACCACTAAGGTGTGGAAGTTTCACCACTTCTGGAAGTTTCACTGAGGTAGAAGAACCTTGAATTTTAGTTGGATTTATTTCCCATTTTCTGGCTATCAAATACTTTACCAACAAATCCAGAGTGGTTGATACCTTGTACTAGCTTGGTCCAATAAGCACAACATCATCAGTGCAATGGACCAGTGTGATATCTTGTGGACAAGAAAGGTGACCAAGGTCCTTGGGAACTAAGTTATGACACAGGGATGGAGAGTTAATATAAGCTTGAGGTAGGATAGTAAAGGTGTATTGCTGGCTTTGATAGCTGAAAGCAAATTGTTTCTGATGGGCTTTATAGATAGGTTTGGAGAAGAAGGCATTTGCCAAATTAGTAGCTGCATACCCAGTACCAGGGGATGTGTTAGTCTGCTCAAGCAAGGACACAACATCTGGTACCTCAGCTGCAATTGGAGTCACCACTTGATTCAGCTTTCAGTGATCTACTGTCATTCCCCAAGACCCGTCCATCTTCTTCACAGGCCAAAGAGGAGAATTAAATGGAGGTATGTTGGGAGCATCCATTCCTGCATCCTTCAAATCCTTGATGGTTGCACTAATCTCTGCAATCCCTCCAGGGATGTGATATTGTTTTTGATTTACTATTTACCACGTAAAGGCAACCTTACCATTACCAGGCAAGGTAATGGATTCCATTTGGCCTTTCCAACCATACTAGCCCTCACACTACAGTTTAAGGAACCAATGTGAGGGTTCTGCAAAGTTCTAAGTATATCTATCCCAATTATGCATTCCAAAACAGGGGAAATGACTGCAAGATGGATTCGAGGATCTCCTGGACCCACCGAGTTGGACCTTGCTGAAATTCCATTGATCATCTGACCTCCACTAGCCCCTATTCTTCCTGGAGGGCCACAGTGATGTTCTGGATCCCCTGGAATCAGCATTAGTTCAGAACCAGTGTCCAGTAGTCCCCAAAATGTCTGATAATTTTCCTTCCCCCAGTGTACGGTTACTCTGATAAAAGACCTTAGGGCCTTTTGGGGAAGGGTGGGAAAAATTGCCCATATAAATTTTTGGTGGTGCACCAGGGTCCTTCCTTAAGGGAACCCACCCTTCATTCAGGGAGTTCTGGGTCTGTAAGTGGCTCAAATCTGGGAACTGGTTGAAGGGCTGTGATTGCTTGTTACTGCAATTTTAAGTAGGTTTTTGTTCATTTGCCCCTAAGTTTTTTTGATTATATAAATGTATTTTAAAAATGTAGGCTTCCCATTTATTACACTATTGGAACATTGTGGCTAATCAGCCAATGCCACAGGTCTACACATGTCAGACCATTCTGATCATTGTTCTGCTTCTGCTGTCCATTACAGTAAGTACATGCACCTTGCCTTTGGCAATTCTGTGCTGCCACTTGGCTGGTACCACTCCAGGACCCACTTAAACCCATTGCCCTTAAGTTTACCAATTGAGTAACTGTGGTCCCCACTGCAAGGTCTGTCATACAGAGAAGAGCAATGACAGGGCTCTTCAAAATGTTGGTGCTTTCCTCATGAATCTTCTTCTTCTTCTTTTTTTTTTTTTAATGTGGGTACTGGGAGTCGAACTCAGGACCTTGCACTTACCAGGCAGGTCTTATGCTGCTGAGCTATCGCACCGGCCCCATGAATATGCTTCTTAAGGTGTTAGTGAAGGGTACACTTTCTGGATCATCCCAGTGTGTCAGATTATGTTTGACATGACAAACCCATTCCAGCATTCCCATTTCCCTAAGCCTCTGAATCCCCTCATCAACAGTAAAGCATGGACTATCAGGTGTTTCTATCTCATTCACAATGGGCCCTCTTTCGATCTGTACTTCTGCCAACCAGCCTAATAAACCAGAAACACCTTTCTTTACTCCATGAGCTACAACATT
The DNA here is from genome assembly GCA_028451465.1 of Erethizon dorsatum. NCBI lineage: Eukaryota > Metazoa > Chordata > Mammalia > Rodentia > Erethizontidae > Erethizon > Erethizon dorsatum. Next base: position 47,282,795 of record CM051837.1, on the reverse strand, counting down.
AAATTCAGAATGTCTGCTTTGCAGGCCCTGTCAACAAACTCAGCCTGATCCAGGTGTATGTTTTTTCCACACCCATAAAATCCATTCCCACACTTGCTTATCAGGCTGTACTCATAAGACTTAGAAAACTCAAGAAGTTCTTTGGGAGAATAGTGGACCTACATGTGGGTCACATTGTCTACCTCACCCTTAGGAGCCTTCTGAGATTTCAGCTTGGTTATAGGCCTAGAGACAGAAGTGCATGGTGAGTGTGGTCCTGAAGGGTGTCAGCATTGTCATGCTTGGCCAACACAGGATTGGTTTCTTCAGGTATACTGGAGAGGCCAACACCACAGGGGGTGGGGGTGGGGATGCCTCTCCACCACTGTGTGTGGGAAAATGTCTTCCTCTGGCAAAATAATCTCATTAGCATCTAGGAACTTGGCATCCTCAGCCTTGTCAGGATCCTCTCCAACATATGCATCTCAGGTTATGGGATTCCATTCTTTTCTGATCAGTGTCCTCAGGTTTATTTAGATACCCTCCAAGGCTGAGCATTAAACTTATGCTGTATTTCAGCCAATTGAATTATGATAGCCTGCGTTTGGGTTTCAACAATCTCAGTCCTTCAGCTAAAGGAGAGGAGATTCTCTTTTAGGACACACTTACAGACTTAATGTTTGGTGATGGGAATTTGGATCTTTGAACTCCTTATTTTCCTTTATTAATTTTTCCTCATGGTTGGAAGACTTTAGATTTTGTACGGGTGTTTTGAGCTCATTGTTTTCCTTCACTAATTTGGCCAGAGATGCTAAGAGCAACCAGCCAGCATCATTATATTTCCCACTCTGCTGAAAATATTCAAAAGTTTCATACACGAAATTGCTAAATTCCTTACATCTCACAAGTGGTAAATTAGAATAAATGGATCTACATTGCATATTACTTTAAACAGTTTATGCCAAGGACTATCAGTATTCCTCACAGAATTAGAAAGTGAGACCATGGGGTCTTTAGGTCTCATCAAATTAGAGACCCAAGTCCAGGAATCCATAAAACCATTAAAGAATTTCATCTTTAAAATTGTTTCTCTAGACCCACCCCATTTTTGATACCAAAATCTGTGTCAGCCAGTGCTTATTAGAGGAACAGATGCAAGTTATACAAATATATATAAAAATTTATAAGACTGGCTTTCAATGGCTACCTACTGACTCAGGTGTGGAAGAGTGCAAAAGGTTTGCCCACATGCTGGAGATTCAAAGGATCCAGTTGAAGACATGGAGCTCATTATAATGTCCCGTGGAGTCCATATCAGGAAACCAAAGGGTCTGTGATGGAAGGCTGAAGAGTCCGCACTGGAAGCCAGGAGATGACATCCAAGGTGAAGGTGAAGACTAGGGTTCCTCTGAAGAAACAGAAGCAAGCTTTCCTTCTTTGTTTCCCCTTTATACCATTCTTGAGACAATCCTCCCTAGGGTGTGTTGTCCACACTCAGGACTATGCTGAGCCAATTTAGTTCCTTACTCAAGTTGACACAATCAGTTAATGATTGCATCCCCCTACCACTACCACAAAAAGTTATCTGAATATGGGGGCGGTAGCTGAATGTGAGAGTTCACAGGCATGATCTACAGAACCAGATTTCCTGATTAAAATCTCATCATACTACTTGTTCATAAATTTTGTGACCTTGATCAATTTTCATAACTTGTCTGTGGCTAAATTTATGAGAAAACTATTTGATAAAGTGGTTTATAGAAATGAGATGTAGATAATATAGTTAAAACACTTAAATAAACTTAAAAATAAGTTTATTTTTTGCACCTATATCAAACATAGATAATTTGATATATCAGTGAAAGGGAGACACAGCTACCATTAAATTCTTGTAGCAGGGGCTATAGGGGTGAGGGGAGATGCAAGGAGGTGGGCAGTGGTAATGGTTTGAGAGCTTTCATAGTCTGCCCTTATTATTACTATGTGACCTTGTTACTTCTTTGGTAGCCTATTATCTGGAAAGACATTGTGTTTGTCATTTATTCATTTTGTCATTTATTCATTTTGTCATTTATTCATAACGTATACAGGGGATGATTGAAAACTATGGTGCTCCCAAATTCATTCTATAATGTTGGCATTACCCAGACACCATATGCAGATGAGGAGTCAACATAAAAAGAAAACTACAACCAGTATCCTTGATTAACACTGATGGAAAACTCCTCAATAAGATTCTTGCAAAGAGAATTTAACAACACATTAGATCATACTCCATGACCAAATTGGTTTCAAGCCAGGGATGGAAAAATGGTTCAACATATGTAAATCAATAAAAGTAACACACCACATAAATAGAATCAAGGATAAAAATCACAGGATTATCTCAATAGATTCAGCAAAAGCCTTTGACAGAATCCAATATCCCTTCATGATAAAAACCCTGATGAAAATAGATATAGAGAAATCTTATCTTAAAAATAAAATCGTATATAACAAATTCACAACCAACATCATACTGATTAGGAGAAAAATGGAAGAATTTCCTTTAAAGTCAGGAATGTCACAAAGGCATTCATGCTCACCAATCGTTCTCACTGTAGTACTTGAACTTTAACCAGAGCAATCATGCAAGAGAAAGAAATTCAAGGGAAATGAATAAGAAAGGAAGAAATCAAATTATCTCTATTTACAGATAATGTGGCATAGAAAACTCCCCCCACCCCCCAAAAAAGTATTCCACCAGTACTTTTAGACATGATAAACAAATTCAGCGAAATGTCAGGACCCAAAGTTAACACACAAAAATCAATAACATTCCTGTACACTGATAATAAACCCACTGAGAAAAAAATCAATTTTATTCACAGTAACTTTAAAAAAAATACCTGAGAATCTACCTAATCAAGGAATTGGAAAATAGCTACAGTGAAAAGGAAAGAACACTTGTTATGGTTTGTGTCTGGATGTCCCCCCAAAGCCATATGTGGTCCTAAGGGGTGGGCTTTTCAGAGGCAGCTGAATCTAGAGTTTGTGATTAGTTCATCATCTAATGCTGGAATTGGGGGTGTGAGTGCTACACCCGCCTTAGGGCAGGTAGCCTGTATAAGGGATGGAAAGAGGCTTGCTCCTCCCCTTTCCTCTTGTTGCTTTTGCTGTCTTCCCCCTCCATGAACTGTTGCCCCTCTGTCAGGCCACCCTGCCTTGGAGCCAGCAGATTATGGATTGAAACCTCTACAAACCATGAGCTAAATAAACCTTTCCTCCTTTAATATTGGGTGTTGTGTATTTTGTCCCAGCAATGAGAGAAAGGTAAGTAACACAACACTGAAGAAAGAAACTGAAGAGGACATTAGAAAGTGGAAAGACCTCCACTGTTGTTGATATATTGAAAGAACTAATATCGTGAAAACAGACATATTACCAAAAGCTATCTATAGATTAATGCAATCCCTCTTAAAATACCAACATCATTTTTCACAGAACTAGAAAAAGAAATTCTTTTTTTTTTTTTTTTTGTGGGTACCGGGGGGTTGACCTCAGGACCTCGCGTGCCAGCAGGCGCCCGTGCTGCTGAGCGATATCACCTGCCCCTTTTTTGTATGTGGGTTCCGGGAGTCAAACTCGGGCTCTCGCGCTTGCCGGGCAGGCGCTTAAACCGCTGAGCCATCTCACCGGCCCTAGAAAAAGAAATTCTAACATTTGAACAGAAACACAAAAGTCTCAGAAAAGCCTAAAATTTCCTGAGCAAAAAGAGCATGTCAGAAGCAATATGTACTAGATTTTAAGTTATACAGTAAGACCTTGGTTCACGAATGTTTCTGTTTGCAAACAATTTGGTTTTCAAACAAAAGCATTTGGTAAAATTTTGCTTCCCTTCACAAACTCCTCATTGGATGATAAACAAGACCACAGCCATCTTCCCCACATAAACACAAACACAATCATCTTCCCCAAAATCATAAAACAAATTAAATTTGTAAATGAAGGTACCATACCAGCAAAAACAGACAGACAAAGGGAATAGAAGACACAGGAACAACTCCATGTTGTTTCTTCAGCCATCTGGTTTTTGACAAAGGGGAGAAAAGACAGCTTTTTAACAAATGGTGTTGATGAAACTGAATATTGGCATGCAGAAGATTGAAACTAGATCCCTATACCTCAGACTATCATAAAATCAAATTGAAATGGATCAAAGACCTAACTATAGAACCAGAAACTTTGAAACTGCTAGAAGGCAGTATAGGGGAAACATTTAAAGGCATAGACACAGGCAAAGACTTTCTGAACAGCATTCCAAAAGCACAGGAAATAATATCAAGTATTAACAAATGGGATTTCATCAAATTAAAAACCTTCACAGCTAAAGAAACAACAGAGTGAAGAGTTTGCCAATACATTGGGAGAAAATATTAGCTAGCTACTCTTCTGATAGAAGATTAGTATCTAGAATATACAAAGAACTCAAAAATCAACCTCCCCAAAATGAATAAGCCAATCCAAAAGTGGACAAATGAACTGAATAGACACTTCTAAAAAGAAGTACAAACATCTTTAGCCATTAGAGAAATGCCAATCATACCTACTTTGTTCTTCATCTCACCTGAGTCAGAATGCCTATCATCAAGAATACAAAAAACAGTAAATGTTGGTAAGGATGCGTGGCAAGAGGAACATGCCTACATTGTTGGTAGGAATGCAAAGTAGTATCACCTCTGTGGAGATCAATATGGAGATTTCTCAAGGAAAAAAAAAAAAACCTTAAACACAGAAATGTCATTTTATCCAATTATACCAGTCCTGGCTATATTCCTGAAGAGTTAAAAACAGGCTGCTATAATGACACACACATGATCATATTTATAGTAGTGTAATTCACCATAGCTAAGCTGTAGAAACAGCCTAGATACCTGTCAACAAATGAATGGATAAAGGACACACAATAAATATATATGCAGGGCCGGTGAGATAGCTCAGTGGTATAAGTGCCTGCCTGGCAAGCGCGAGGTCCTGAGTTCGACTCCCAGAACCCACATTAAAAAAAAAAGTAATATATATGCAGAATGGAATATGATTCAACTACAAAGAAGAGTGAAATCACATAATCTGTAGGAAAATGGATGGAACTGGGGATCATCATATTAAATGAAATAAGACTTAGTTAAATACCACTTTTTAAAATATGAGAAACCTAAAATAAACAAACAAAATAAAATAAAATAAAGGACAGTTGACAGGAAAGTAGAAAGACTTTTGGAGATGCGGAAGGAAACCGGGGTGGGGGGGAGTCAAAGGGAGCAATGGGATTGAAAATTAACAAGACATGTTAAATGGGTGTATCAGTTTCCTCAAATGAACCTCAATATTTTGTATTACTAACATGACATTTAAAAAGGAAAAGAGCTAGTGATATTCAGGAGTCTCGTCTCTGGCAGCAGCTCGGACAGGATCTGTGAGTCTCGGTGGTGCCTTCACCACCAGTGCCACCCAGGGAAGCTGCCAGTGGGGAACTCCGCAGCATGCTCTCGGTAGGATGTCAGGCATCGCTCTGGCCCAGGGAAGTTCTATGCCTGCTTCTCCAGCTCACTAGAAGTTCCACAAGTTCCTCGATATCTTTTAAGAAGTGCATTTTCTGCTAAAAACAGCCAGCTGGAGCCAGTTATTATTTATGTGCAATTAAGATCTCTGATTGATAGAATTTCTATGTTATTGAAAGTATTTCCATAAAAATATACTGTGTGCTTTAAAAAGATCATCCTAGGTGGGAAAACTATTCAGCTGTAAATAATTCACCAACAAACTCAGGTACCAAATATGTGCAAAGTGACAGATTTCTGAATCATTCTTTGTTAGTATTATGGTATTAAGCTTGTCACACAAGTGAAAGTCTTTCTGAAAGAAAATAATAGAGAACATGATAATCAAAACACACATACACAGACAGAAATTACATCATTCAGACACAAATAATGTTAAGAGTGAATACTGCCAAGCTTTTCTATATGTGCATATATAAAATTGTGTCACATTTTAGCACTCCATTTTTTCTTCATTTGTAATGGAGTGTACATATTATTCTATTTGAATTAAATGTCTAGATCAAAATATTAATGCTTGTCTAATGGTCTATATGATAGATTACTTATTCAACCAACCCTGAAATATTATTAGGAAAAACACTATTTCAACTATCTTAGTTGAAGTAATCTTAGTTATAAGTAATATTGCAATGATCATTTCTTTACATATACTTTTTCACCTCTGCCCAGGAATTTTCTTTTTTTTTTTTTTTTTTGTGGGTACCGGGATCGACCTCAGGACCTCGCATGCCAGCAGGCGCCCGTGCTGCTGAGCGATATCACCGGCCCTTTTTTCGTGTGTGGGTACCGGGAGTCGAACTCAGCACCTCGCGCTTGCCAGGCAGGTGCTTATGCCGCTGAGCCATCTCACCAGCCCAGATATTTTCTTAATAGTAGAACATTTGAAAGACTGGGGGTTCATCTGTGAAGAGAAAAAAGTTTCAAAGGGACTTTGATATGTGCATTTTGCCTTTTGTCACTATAAATTTACCTTTTAAAATAACACTGTGCAGTAGATTTTTCTGCCAAAACAGAATTATCTGATTCATTAGCCAGTCACCATTTGTGAGTACTGATCACTAGAAATGTTGCTAGTGTGTGAATACCTGAACTTTTAATTTTAATTACCTTTAATTAATTAATTTATTTTCTTTTTTGTTTATTTGAGACAGGGTCTCGCTATGTAGTCAAGGCTGGCCTTGAACTCACTATGTAGCCCAAGCTGGCCCAGAACTCATGGTGGTCCTCCTGCCTCAGCCTCCCAAGTGCTGGGATTACAGGCGTGTGCCACCATGCCTGGCATGATTACTTTTAATTTAAATGTCCATGTGAGCAATGCAGTGGTTCCTCCTTTATGAGTTTTTGGTTTATATACTGTCTTATGAGAGTATGATGGGGCAGCCTCTGTTTTTCCATGATATCTGATAGAAGAAAAATATGTAAGTAAATTTAAATTTTAAAGAGTTTATTTGTATATTGGGAAGTCATAAGTCAAGATATCACCAGACTGCTGTGAAGGGCAAGAGGAAAAATTTCATGCAGTATTTGTAGAAGCAAGACAAAGAAACATTTTTTTTTTCGCTAGATGTTTTTATTTATAGTTTATTAGAACATTTATTGCTAGGCTCCAAATTTCATATTAGAGCATTACAAAAACTGTAAATTTTTTGACAATATAATTATTAAATTTCATAGATGGAATAGAAAAGATCATTTGTATTTTTAAATGAAGGTAATGTAATAAGATGGGAAGATCAGGGCCAGTGAGATGGCTCAGCAGCGTAAGCGCCTGCCTGGCAAGCGCAAGGGCCCGAGTTCGACTCCCAGAACCCACATACAAGAAAAGGGCCAGTAATATCACTCAGTGGCACGGGCACCTGCTGGCACGCGAGGTCCTGAGGTCGACCCCCGGTACCCACAAAAAAAAAAAAAGATGGGAGGATCATAGCCATTGGAATTAGGTAGAAACCCTATTTTGCCCCATTCTAGTTAGACATGTACACTAGGACTTTTTTTGCATGTTTCCTGTCTTTTTTCTATGCATTTATATATTACTTATATTTTTCATTTTGTTTATAAATAGAATAATAGTGTATGTTGTAATTCAGTTTGCTTTTTAAACTTAACACTCACCTTGAAGATCTTTCTATATTAAGACCTTAAATTTTTATCTCCAACTTTCCAATGGACTTACAGTATAACATTGCACTGAAAATTATTTAGCTTTATCCATATTTAAATTTTCTTCCTTTTCTTTTCTTTACAACAAGTGCTATGCCTGTATACACATCTTCCAATGTGTGCAGATATTTCTGTATCAGCTCCTAGAAATGGGGTTGCTGGATCAGTGGTACATGTACTTTTGATTTTGTTAGATTGGCTGAAGTCCTTCCAAACTTATATCACCAATTTACAACCTATTTCCAGGTGATGGCAGATTTCATTTTGATCTATCAATAACTTTATATTAATAATGTTTTAGTTTTTTGATTTGTGTTGGGAAAAAATACTATACTGCTTAGTTACTTTTCTGACATGTATTTTGGCCACTTGCGCAAAGAAACAATTTTGATTGTAGTGTGGAAAGTTCCTAATTCGAGGTTAGTTGGTTGTTTCTGGTTTGTGCAGTTTTTAGATTCAACTTACTGTTTATTTTGGGCTTTGGTTTGTTCACATGGGAATTTAATGTACTAGAGTCTCCAAAATCCAATGGCCTCACAATGAGAATTAAACAATATTCCTTACAATTTCTTTTATTTTAACTGTTTTCTGACATTTTATGACAAGTATGTTTGATTCCCTAGAAGGAGGTAGGAATAACTTCCTCTAAAATAAAATAAAATAAACCCTTATAATCATTAAACTATATTTATGAAACATTTTAGTATTGTGTCAAAAGTGACAGAACCATTGTGTGAAATGTTGTGCGAAATCTACTTTAAATACAATATCTAGTTCATTTTATTGCTTCTTTTCATGGATCCTTAGCCACATATATTTTTAGTCTTTCAGTATTTTAATTTACAAGTGTTTTATTACCTTTAAAATTATTCCCAGAAAACTTTTTAATGTTCATTTTTAGGTTTATAATGATATATATCATGGAATTTAAACTTGTGTCATTAATCTCCATTAATGTCATATCTTCCTCGTTCATGTGCTTTCATTTATTTTTAATTTTTGTCTTTGTTTTTCTGACAGTTGAAGTACTTTCACACATAGAAATTTACTGTGTTATACATTTTCCCTTCAAAACTCCTTAGATCTTGCTCTGCTGTCTTCTGGATTTTAAGGTTATGTTCTTAAAATATGTACTTGGTTTGGGGTTTTTGAAATCTCTTTTTTCTTAAACAGATGTTTTTGAGAGTTTTCTTTATACTTTATCTTGAACTAGATTTAGAAACACCTACTAAGCCTATGACCACTATGTGTCTTCTGTCATCTTATTTCCTTTTAATTTCATTTTTCCCTCCACATTTCAGAAACAGTATTGAAGTTGGCCTCCACATGAATACTTGATTATTCTTCTGAAGTTTTTCATTCTTCAAAACCAGTGTGAATTTCCACTTTAACATTGTGTTTTTATTTATTTGAAATCATTTCTTCTTTTGCCTCCTATTTTGTCTTATTCTGTATCTACTCATCCTTCTTGTTCACTTTCATTTGTTTCTTCTCTTCATAAAAACTTTTGCTTTTCTTCCAAAGAGGCCACATCTTATTCTGCATTTACTCCAAACATTTACCTAGAATTTGTGGAGCAGATTTTGAAATAGATAAATTTTAGTTTTGCACACTACCAGAACCCAGAAGAGATTAACTTTTCTACTTCTTCTGAAATTATTTTAGTAACCTACATACTTGTCATCCTTGGTCAAAGAACACCTATCACACACAGGGCCATTTGATTGTCTTCCCTCCTTTTTCTTGCTTTTTACCAATGCATTTAGAGATGACCCTCAGATCTGCAGGGAGAAGGCTATTGATATGCATAGCTTCCTGTCAAATTCCTTTTTTCTAAGAAGTTTTATCTTTTTAATCTGCTTCTTTCTTCCATTACCCAATTCTCTGGTAGAGAAACTGACACAGTACAGGAGAAAAAATTTTCCATCTCATCAGTCTCCTGCATCTGAAGTTTCCAGAATAATGTACACTGTACCTGCTTTCCACTCCCACTTCCTTCCCAGTACTTCCCAGAATGCCCTGTACCATCAATTTGCTCCCTCTACCTTTCTTGTACTTTGCTGGAGTTTTACATTTTTCCCAAGAAAACTAGCAAGTTGAGAGATGAGGGAAAGGAGGTATAGTATGTACTTGCTTCACTGTATATCATTTTAAGAGGATAGGACAAAATTTATCTTCCTCTTTCTATATAATAAATGCTAAATTTCTGAGTCAGAGAACATATATTTGGAAAGTGATGTCAAAAATTCTCTCTTTGATCAATTCCAGTCAGGCTTTTCTGACATCTGTTCTCAACTAGGCCCTGACTTTGGTACTTTCATGTTCATCTCTACAATGTTCAATTTTAGCAAGAATCCTGCATAGTGAATTTAGCCAACATCCCAGTCCTCCAGATCTAATCTGGTTTTCATCCTCCATCACATGCCACATAATGTCAGATTATCCAGGCCTGCTTATTAAAAAAAATCCCATTAAGTCAACTTAGAGTCCCCCTCTTAGTAATTTCTCCATTGACCCTTTATGCTCCATTACTTGGCTATAAATTCCCACTTTTTCTTGTGTTCAGAGTTGAGCTTGAGCTCTTTATGTACTGTAAAATCCCACTATAGTAGGCCCCACAGCTATTGTGATAGCCTACCTGAATAAATCTGCCTTACTGTTCTTTAATATGTCATGAGCAATTTTGTCTTTAATAGTATGAAGCCTCTTCTTACTTTTAAGGTTGTCTATTTTATGCAGCAAAGGTTCAGTGTGTTATATACTACAACCTGAGTAGTGTGTGTGTGTGTGTGTATTTAATTGGCTCAATTCATTGCTTACTAATATAATAAAATTTTTGTACTTGACACCTGTTAAAGATGTTAAAACAGATTTTACACAACTAATTGCCACAAGGGAGAGAGACTTCAATATAAAAGTGAGTTTAACTGGAAATACAGCAAAAATAGCTGGAGCTTTCTAGCTGACTAGAAGAGTGAGGGGATAGTGAATAGAAACTTCCCAGAAAGAGACATCAAGTGTAGAAAGATTCTTACTAAACTGGCTTAAATTTCACGCTAAAGCCAGATTGAGTTTGATATCAAGGGTGGAAGATGAGGAACTTGATCAGACATCAAGGGCAGAGGATTCTTGCTAAATGTAGGCGCCATGGGCCATGGGTAGAGAAGGCTCAGATTAAGGCCCACTTGGGAAAAGGGCTCTGAGGAACTAAGGTTTGATCAGGAAGAAAGTCTATGTCATTAATGGCATCCATTCTGAATTTTGTCAAAATAGCTGTTTATCAGACTTTCTTATTAGTTTTGTGCATGTTTATACTGTACTCTGTTTTCACGGGTATATTAGTTTTTCATTACTGGGGCAAAATATTTAACATATATTGGAGAAAAGGGTTATTTGTCGTACAGGTTCAGAAGTTTCCATCTATGTTCGATGGGCTCCAAGGCAGAAATGGCACAGCAGAGGAAAGCTGCTAACCCCATGGCAGTCCAGAAGCAGAGGGGAAGGGAAAGAGCCACAGACACGGTGTAACCTTTAAAGGCTTGGTCCAGGTGACCTACTTCCTCCAAGGAAGCCCTTCAACTGTGTTGGTGCCCTGCGAGCCAATCATCTCCCTCAGCTCCTCCTTTAAACATCTACATTAGAGATGGAGCCCTCCATACACGAGTCTTTGTCTGTGGGACATGTCATATTCAAACCATGACGATGTGTACTTTAGTAAGGAAGTCAGCAATCCATTAAGAACTGATAGTGAGACACCTGTTTCCTACAGAACTTCACTACTTTTATTAGGAGCCAACCAGTTTGTTGTTAGTACCATATTTCTTTCATGGGAATTTAAAATAAAATCGAGGATGAATGGACACTCAGCTTGAGAATCCATTCCATATTTTAAATCAGTCATTCTGATAATTTTATCTTTTTTTAACTATTCACTCATTTCTACAATTTATCAAATAAATAAGTAAATCCTTTACCTTTTGAAATACTTCAAGTCACTTTTAGAGATTTTTATGGAAGTAATTACTGTAATTTAACAGTGTAAATAAAATATACCATGATAGTATGGGTAATGTAAGTGCAGTACTATAGATTTAGATAGGTAGATAACTTACAAAAGTCATATAAATAATGAATATTTGACAATAGAAGAACAATAAGAGAAGTTCAGAAAAAAACTAAATTCATGAAAGAATTAAACAACATTTATAATAATAGTTTGATGTCAGTTTTGGTGGTAAACGTTTTCTAAAAGCCATTTCAGTTCTATGATTCAGATGCCCAGAAGAGAAAACTAACTTCTCAGGGAAAGAAAAACTACAGGGTTTGATTAAAAAAAAATACAGGGTGTGTCTAAATAAGAGACACTGACACTAATCCCCCTGAAAACACTTCCCTTTACTTCAAACACACTTACCGCATTATTCCTGCCACTTTCTGAGGCAGTTCTAGAAGTCCCCTTCTGTGTCTTCCTGAGGTGTGGTGAATGCGGCTGCTGTGTGCCATCCAACGAACAGGTGGACTGAGGTGAGGCCCATTCACCTGATCCACTGCACCCGGCACTGTGTGACTTCTGGCTCTTCCCCAAAGTGAAAATGACCGTGAAACGTAAACATCCTCAATTCAGGACATTGAGGCAGCCACAATAGCACAACCAATGACCCCACCAAAAAGGACTCCAAAAACTGCTTCAGAAAATGTCAGGAATGACGGACTATGTGTGAGGGGGAGTATTTTGAGGGGGATTAATAGCAATGTGTCTTTTACTGCAATAATTTTTTATTTAAACATGCACCATTTTTTTAATCACATCTTGTATTTTGGGGAATAAAATTGGATAGGAATTTCTCCTGAGGGATTGCTTTCAGGTCATTAAAACAAATATAAGATACAACTGCATAGTTACTACCTGTTATGTTCACTTGTTTGGTTTATGCTTGGCCTGGAGAAGCACAATGAAGAATTTCTAATTATCCCACTGCCATATCACTCAGTGTGGACAACATGGCATGATTTCATTACCGCTTCAATGTAGCTGGTGTTCTCTGTAAAAATATTTAAGTACTTTAAACTTAGATAATAGTTACACTTATTCCCATCTGAATAATTACTGTTGGTAGACATGCTTAGTAAGGAACAAGACGGATTCCTATTATAGTATCATTTAAAAAACCCACCTCAGAGTTAGCCTTACTATGCATTATAATGATTCTCTGTCTCTAAGTATATTTTTTCTTCATTCGAATCCCTACACTCCAAGAATACAAGTAATATTTTTGCAGACTAAAAAATTCTTGGGAATTCAGTTAGTTTGTTTTATAAAAATTTACTAGCAGATCTCACTTACTTGGTTTTTAATTTATTATTTATTAGAACAATTTTATTGTAAATTTGAGAGAAAGCAAATTCAAATTGGTTGAAAGTAAAACAAGGATTTATTAGGCCTGAAATGTACATGTCCCATTCATTTCTAAGTCCATGAACTCAAACAAATTATGAGAAATTGTTCCATCACCATAACTTGGTATTGTCTTTCTATCAGAGCTATCCTTAAGCAAGCTCTGTATTTAGGATGGCAGTTGCTGGCATTTCCAACTTCAAGTTGGTATTTATTAACATCCCGTTCAAAGCTGTCTCTCTTTCCCCAGTAGGCCTTGGGAAAGGTCAAAGAATTGGAAAGCACTGCTCCCCTTAGTCAAGCCTAGGTCACATGTGCCCCCTGAGAGCTAAGGTGAATCCATTTCCACCCAAGCCACCTAGATTTAGAATGAGGAAGAAAAAGTTTTTAGAAGCAATAAGGGTGTTTCTTCTAGAGAAGTTCAAACTTAGATGCACAAAGTAGCAGACACAGGCAAATATGTTCTTTGTAGAATTGTTTAAAATAGGAAAAAATTGCAAGCAATCAAAAAATAAAGAATGGTTGAATGACTATTGTGTTCCATTGTGTAAGATACTATGCTTCGGTTTCTTCAATGGATCTCTAATTTATCTCTTTCTATCGCCTCTGACCTCTGTTAAGTCATTCTCCCACGTTAGTGACATTCATTGAGGTGAAAATCGAATAATGTCATTCTCTGCCGTCAAGTTTTCAAATGCTTCTCATTGTTTTTGGAAACAATATCAAAAATCCTATACAGATCCTCAGGGCACTGTCCAGTCTTCCTTCTGACCTTCTTGGGCCCACCTCTCTCCTTTTCCTCCTTTTTCTCTGCACACTTTCCACACTGGTTTTATTTTATTGGATATGTCTTGTTATGTAAAACCATAGAGACTGCACATGTTGTCCCACTGGCTCGAAAGCCCTCCATCCTGCACCCTCTCTTTCATTCACTCCTTTCCACCTTTCAGGTCTCAAGTGATGCATGCTTCCTCAGGGAAGGGGCACCTACAATCTCAGGTCAAAATCATGTACATCATCCTTTTATTCAGGACACTTGTCTCAGCTTGTAATTATATGTGCATTAATGTGATCATTTGATTAAAAAATCTCATTTCACACGAGATATGGGAACTACAGGATTGGGAACCATGGGTCCTCTTATCTCCATACTTGGTACAGAATAGGCTCTCATCATATGGTTACTTGTATGTAAATAAAAGTGAAAAAATAAATTAAGCTCATACCTATCACACTATATCTGACAAGCAAAATGATATAATGATTTAAGAGAAAGCTTCTTTCTACTAGTGAACTAACAAACTGGAAGTACTGAGAGGCAACAGATGAGCATAGTGAGAGGATCATGCCAGGCAGAAAAGAATAAAGATTATATACTTGTAAAAGGAGTAAACCTAGGAGGGAAATACTTATTAAAATAGAGATAGCATGGTGTGGTTAACAATGAAAAAGAACTAGTCCATAACTCACAGCTCCTTGGGTTAGTCCTTGCTCCAACTTGTACTGTCTTTGTCAAAAGCATCTGCGTTTGTTAAAAGACAGTATGGTGAATAATTTCCACTTGCCTTTTCAGATCCTTTCCCCTCTTCTTTTTTCTCCTTCATTCCATTCTGTAATGTAATTGACTGATTATTATGGATTGTATTATTGGGCTTCCTTGATCCCTGGCTATCAACTGAGTTTGGCTTATGAAAGCAGCAGCAATAGGTCAAAGTAAGAAAGAAAAGGGTCAGACATTTCCTTTCCTGGTCTCACCCCTGCAGGGGCTGTGTGGACTGGAGGAATTCTTGGGGTCACAGTTTGCTCAGGCAGCTCTCTCACTCTGGATTCAGGTAACCTCTCCAGAGAGGACCGCTTGTCTGCAGATACCTGAGGAAAGCAGAGGGGCACTGCAGCATTTTTTGTGATTTCCTGCCATAGTGACCACAAAATTGTAAATAGTGTCCTCATTAGACTCTCTTCATATTACCCAAATCAGATGTACCCTAAAGTTCTGCCAGGACCTCGACTGCCATACTCAATTTTATCATCTAGGAAATGGGGACAGTATCTGCTTTGTCTAACTCCTGGGATTGCTAAGAGACATTCACATCATTTTTAATGCATTTTGAAAACTGTAGTAAATGAATCCCTGTAAACGCTAAGCCAAGGGCCATTGTTAGGCAGAACATCTTGTCAGGCACTTTGGCAACATTCAAGATACTGAACTTGCTGAATGTATTAGTGTTGAAAAGTGGTTTGGGGTTAGCCGAGGTGGGCTCTAGAATAGCCTGAATAGACTGGCCTGCAAGTGCTTCTCAGGGTACCAAAAGTACCTCACTTACTGGCCTAGCACAGGTGCCTGAAGTTCTCATCAGAACTAATAACCTGCAATTATTAAGATCCTAGGACTCTGCCTTACGTGGTGCCCACAATTCATGTGCACGTTCTCCTCCACACTTAGCAATTCCATTTCACCACTGAGGAAACTGATTTCCAAACAGTTTAACACCTTGTTTGTAAGAGTTAGAAAGACTTTAAAACAAAGATGTATGCAGTTCTAAAGGCATTCTGTTTACTGCTTGTATCAGCATGTCGGCATAGCTTTTTCAAGAAATCTCATGTTAGCCAGGAGTGTGAATTCATTTTACGCATGAAGAGAGGTGAATTTAATAGATTAGTATTTCAGCACAGGTGTTCTCCCCTGAGTTCTTGAGGACAGGATGGCAGGAGAAAATATAAAGCTGAAGGTATGAACACTGGCTCCCGTGAGCAAAGAATGTGTCCGTCCTCTGGACTGTCCGAAGTGCATGGTTGGAAGGATGCAGAAACTAGTTTTCCCTCTTTTCGTTGTCTCAAAGATAGTATTGTTTTTAGCAGCACACAAACCTTTTAAAATCTAGGTAGATCTTGAGATCTTAGTATGAGATAATTGCCCTAATGTATGTCATCTGAACTCCATTTTCTTAATGCTTTTGGAATTCTAGAATAGTATAAGAGAAAGTGAAATACTTTATCATAGCTGCATTCCTAAAATGCAAATCAAATAGTAGAGCTCTAAGCAATTATAATAACCACCAAATAAAATTTAAAATCTCTTTCAGGATGACATTAATCACAAAAATTAGGAAACATATCAGATGCATTAGGAAAAATAAAAGCAGCTTGGAAATGCAGTAAATAGAAATAGGTACCAACTAGACTGAACAGCCTCAAGCTATCATACTCTTGAGGATGTTACGTCCTTCTGAGGAAATAAGTGATGTGTGCCAACTTCCAGAAAGTCTTGGTCTTTAAACTTTGTAATGATTTACTATTTTTTGTTCATGTAATATATAACTAGTACAATTACAATGGCATTAATGACTAGTGCAATGTTTTAAGGCAAACATAGGACTTTTCAGGAGTCTGCAATTTTAGATATATTTTAGTATTTTACCTCACAAGGCTAATTTAATTTTCTTTAAATCCCTAAGTAATGGAAAACAATTTTTAAAGTTTTCTTACTTCCTGTATTGTTCCATCAACTTTAAGTAGAAAACTGTTCAATATTATCAAAATTGGTATAACTTCAACTTTGCTTAGAAAGAAGTGTTGAACTCAGTGAGCAGCAAAATGCAAAATAACAATAAAATAATATATATCGTGTCACAAGTCAAAAGCTCTGGGTTATACTTTAAACCATATATTTCCCTAGATGAAGGGGTAGCCCTGAAATTCACCCTGTTTCCTTATCTGTAAGATAATTTTAGAGTTGTGAATGAGGTGTGTGACAATTGCAAACTGGGAAACACAATATAAAGTGAAACAAGTTTATTTATTACAAAACATGTATATTTTTCTAAAAGTTCTATTTTCTTTGCAGTGAATTCCTCGGCTTTCAATCACACAAAGAATATTGAAATTAGAACTGGAACCCACATTTAACCTAAAAAATCATACTCTGTCCTCCACACTGTTTATGTGAAGAGCTCAGAAAAATTAATTGCTTTCAACCTCAGTTTTTACTGAAAAGAGAAAAGAGAGAGAGAGAGAAAATATTATGTAGGTCACAAGATCAAGGCAGCCTAAGCAAAATAGCATAGCAGAGGTCTGGACCATGGTGGATGCCCACAGTTGGTGGAATCTAAAATTCAGAACCATGGCAGGTTGTATTTATTAAAGATAACTGAGTCAAGGTACATCCCATCCTGCATACTCTCATTGCAGTGCAACGCTGACAAAGCCTATCAGCAGCAATCTGTGTCCTTTTCCTTTTGTAACTTTCTTAGCCAACAGCAAAGAGCAATGACTACTGTTGTTTCTATAACTGGAGCATCAGTGGCAATGTGGCTCCAGCTGGGTTAACCCTCTCTCAGACCAGCGTCCATGCTGTGGAAACCCAACTGACCCTATGAGGAGAACTAAGGCCCTCAATTCATAACCATCTTCAAATATGAGTGAATATCTTGAAAGTCAAGATCGTCTAGTCTCAGTCAAGCCACGTATGTCTGTGCCTATTTAGGAGAATCTGCTTGAGAGAGAACTGTCCAGCTGAAGCTTCCCTACAATCCTAATTAACAACACATCTGAAAGAATAAATTACTTTAAGCCTGTAAGCATTGGAGTGATCTGTTACAACAGCTAGTGAATAGGCATGAAGTACAAAAGTCATTGTTGCAGTTGTTAATTAACGTCTATGTGTTCTTAGGTATATGAGTATAAGGTAAGATTTTTTTACCCTTCTAAGCTGATCCTTTAAAGAGTCAATAAAATCTTGTGAAGTCTTTCATATCTTTTAGGCATTAGATATCGCTAAAGAGTTTCGGTTAATTTTTTTCATGACGTTGAATAGCAGAAAAATTTCAGTACTTTTCTACTAGTGTCCTATTTTATATAGTAATCTATTTAAAATATGCATGCAATATCAATATTAATGAAATAGACATTTGGCTATTTCACCTATATTTCTTTAGTTCACATATCCAGCTTGTCAGAAAAGTTCAGCGGTGTTTGCATTAGGATGTAAAAAATGGGTTTAGCTGGGCATGGGGGCACACATTTGTATTCCCAGCTAGTCATGAGGCTGAGACAGGAGGATTACAAAATCAAGGCCAGTCTGGGGACCTTAGCACAACCCTGTTTTAGAGCAAACAATTTTAAAAAATACTAGTAGGGAGATAGATCTCTCTCAAATGGAAAGGGGATCAAGAAATGATTGGAAGGGGGTACAGAGAAGAAGGAGAGTAGATGAAAAAAGGAATTAAGATGTGTTATGTACATGTAACAACTCCACAAGAGGAATGTAAACATTATGTACTGCAAACATGTACTAATGAAAAAAAAAAAAAGCAAAAACAAACAAACAAAATAAATGAGCTACAGATTTTTAAAAAATGACCAGGATATATCTCAGTGCTCCTTGGGTTCAATCCTCAGTCCAAAAAAAGTGTGTGGGGGGGTACATAATGTATTGACATATGCAGTATTTCAGGTCAGTGAATAAATCAACTAGTCCAATTAATAAAGATTTAATTTTGGAAAGACATGGTAAAGGAAAAGAAGCACAAACTGTGATCTGGAAGATTTTGTGAACATATAATTTTAATTGGAAGAAAATATTGGTATATGTGCTGCCAAAGCGAGCACATGAAGAAAATATTGGAAGAAAACCCTGTCTAACAAAGTGTTTGTATTGAAAATATATAAACAACTTTTACAACTGATGTAGGGGAAAAAACAGCAGCCAATTAGTTAGTAATGGTCAAAAGTTTTAACAGACTCTTTACATAAAAATTATAAAAATGGCTAATACATCTAAGGAAAAATGCTTGTCATTATTAGTAATTAGGACAATGCAAGTTAAAACTACAATGATATACCACCACACACCCACTAGAATGGCTAATTAAAAAGTGTGACAATATCAACCGTTAGCAAAAATAAGCAACAACTGGAACTCTCACACACTGCTGTTGAGAATATGAAATGGAACAGTGACTTCAGAAAACTGGCAGCTTCTCATAAAGTTAAATATATACTCAGCATATGATATAGTAATTCCACTTCTAGTTGTTTGCTCAAGAGAAAAATTTATCAAAAAAGAGATTTATACAAAATAATCATAGTAGATTTTATGCTAATGGCCCCAACCTGGAAAAAAAAATCCAATAAAGTGTAGGTAATTAAATAGTGATGTATCCATATGAGGGATGTTGTAACTTGGCAATGAAAAGGAACAAATTACTAAAACACTCAAGGGGAATGACTATCAGAAACAGTTTTCTAAGCAAGCAAAGCTTATATGTATATAGTGTGTATATACATATGCCTCCATTTTATGAAATTCTAGAAGTGGCAAGATTAATCTACAGTGACAGTGCCGACCAGAAGACTGGTCAGCTAGGACATGTGGCAGTGTGTGTGTTGCGGGGGCTGAGTGAGGGGGTGTGTGAGGCTATTTTGACTGAGAAAAGGAATAAAGAGACATTTGTGGGATTATAGAAATATTTTATATTTTGATTGTTCTTATGGTTATCCATGGTATACATTTGTCAGAACTCAAATTATCTAACAAAAATGCCCATGCTCTGTTCTATATAAATTATACTTCACTCAAGTTGTTTAGAAAGAAAAAGAGAAAGATCCTTGTTAGTAGTCACTCATATCAAACTTGACTTCATTGATGTGACCTCAATTTAGCCATATTCCAATGTATATATTAAGTAGGTTTTTAAAAATATGTATGGGAAAAATTTCCAAAATAATATTAAAATTGCTCAAGAATGAAATAAATTACTTCAGTACCAAAGCATCATCATTTGTTAACATTTCTAATAAAAATCCGACACTACAAAAATGCAAAAAGGAGCAACAACATTCTCAGAAGTTGAGTAAAATTTCAAGGAGAGTGAAATTGGTTTAATTTGAAGAGTAAAACATGAGACTCAACCTCCTAGTCAACTCCCTCCAGCAGCTAATAAAATTGGAGAAAAATACCCTTTCATTTCTGGTAGGGAAGGGGGAAGTAAACCATTTGGAAATGGTTCAGAGCTCTCTGCTCTTCTTAGCAAGTTGTGCCCTGAGGAGAGCGAGTTCACCAGAGCCTAACCTGCTGGGGTTTTTTTCAGAGCCTCGCTGACCTGTGGAAAGACAATTCCCAGTGGCAGCCACCTTTAGCTAACTTCTACATGGAGGAAATGAAAACTGCAACTCCAGCACACTTCAGCAATCCCGTCTCACGTAAGTCTGCATGTGGAGTGTGAGCGTGGGACCAAGACCCACAGTGTAATTCACAATTCAGAGGCACATCCTCACAAACGCTTAAGATCTAATCCTATAACTACAGCACGCCTATCCCATACTTACAGACACCTTACCAACACAATACCAAAGGCTTACGGACAGCAGTCCCTTACATTCGGGAAGACAAAAAAGTTTGATGGTACTGAGTAAGAATCAGAACCAGACAGCAGAGATTCCCCATGTAGGGACAGTTGGGAACCTTAGGTAGGATTAGATTAGGGGAACTACGCCCCTCTAAGAGGAGGGAAGGAAGAGGCCTCTGTGTCTCAACAAGCAGCAGGCAGCAGAGCTGACAGCCTGTGATTTTTGACCTTTGCCTTTTGTAGCTACACTAGCAGCCTGCGATTTTGCACCCTCTTCTGTTAGCTACACTGTCCCACCTAAGACTGTCTTTAAGTGGGTTACTTCTCCCTAAAAAAGATTCCTCTCCAAATTCCCCAATTGGTCCACCTGCCCTGGCCCCTAGCAAGAAGTCCAATAACCAATCAAGTAGTGACGCTCTCAAGGGGAAGTGGGGATGGGACCGTAACTCTATAAAGCAGTGGTGTCTCAGCTCTGAGTGCCCCCATAGCTTCCCTGGAGTGGCTTTGTGTTGCTTCCTGCAATACCTGCAAGAAAGTGTTCGCTTTGACTGGTCTCCTTTGACTCCTGTTCCTCTTCCTACATTGGAGAGAGAAACAAGCCAGGTGGGGATGGGTCTGGGGAACCCTAGACCCCAGACCCATGGCATGTGACACCCAAATCACTGTGAAAACTAGTGAATGAATTCAGTAAAGTTACAAGATACAAACTCCACACACAATATTGTGTGCATTTCTATGCATTATAAGGAACCATTTGAAAAGGAAATTATAAAAATAATGTTGTTAACAATAACATAAAAAGAACCAAAGATATGGAATGAATTTAACCAAGGACATGAAACATTTGTGTACTGAAAACTAGAGAATATTGATGAAAGAAAATGAAGACATAATGTGCAGATTCACTGCTATCTCATGAAAAATTCCAATAGCATTTTATTTATTTATTTATTTTTGTGGGTACCGGGAGTCGAACTCAGGACCTCACGCTTGCCAGGCAGGTGCTTATGCCTCTGAGCTATCTCACCAGCCCATCCAATAGCATTTTAAAAACAGAAGTAGAAAAAAATCCTGCAATTCATATGGAAAAGCAGATCTAGAATAGCCCAAAGCAATCCTGGGAAAAAATTGGAAAACTCTCAAGCCATCACATTTTCTGATTTCAAAATATATCATGAAACTTCAGTAATTAAAATGGCATCTTGCTGACATAAAAACAGACACAGACAGAAGAGAGAGCACAGAGATGAACCTACACATTCACAGCTAACAGATCTTCGACAAAGGAACTGAGAGTATATAATAAGGTGTCTCTTCAACAATCGTTATCCAGGAAAATCGGATAACCACATGCACAAAATATGAAATTGGGTCGTTATCTTATACCATATGCAAAACTCAAAATGAACTCACAGTGGATTCGAGACATCAATGTAAGACTTGAAATTGTGAAACTCCTAGAGGAAAATGCAATAGAAAATCTTCTTGATAATGGCTTGATCAATAATTTCTTGGATATGACACACATGCACAGGTAACAAAAGAAAAAATAGACAAAGTGTGGCTATATCAAATTAAAAAGCCCCTGCACAGCACAGAAATATTTAACAGAGTAAGTAGGTAACCTATAAAATGTTCAAAGATACTTGCAAACTATATATTTAATAAAGGATTAATTTCCAAAATATGTTAAGAATCCATACAACTAAACAGCAAAAACCAAAAACAACAACAACAACAAACTAATTAAAAATAGGCAAAGGACTTGAACAATAATTTCTCCAAAGAAGACACACAAATATCAAACCGGTATCTAAAAAAATGTTCAGCATCATCTTATATCACCCAAAGAAAGTAATCTTTCCTTCTCTCAGGCTACCCTTAATTTTCATCATAAAACTATGGCACTTCTTTCAGGAGAAAATTTCACTTGCTATGTATCTGTCGGTCTAGGGAAAAAATAACCAAACAACTGCAAAGGTTGGTACCACAACACATTTAATGTTTCAAATCTCAACTGGACCATGAATATTGCTTAGTACTTTTTTTCCTGGTTTATTTCTAAGAAATATTTTATTTTTTCCTCACTGCAAATTAAAAACTTCACAACTCTATTTGCTCCCCATCCTCTTCCTAGCAGGCAGTGATATTTATTTTGATCATGCTTTCCTTTGCCTACCTATGCAAGGGTTATGTATTCCTAAAGAAATTTCAGTTTTTGCCTTTTCCTCTCAGAATTTTTTTGGACTCTACAAGTAAAGTTAAATAATTTTAACCCTACACAAATAGCAAGATTTTAATGCCTTTGTTATAACACCATCATTGATATGATTATTTTCCACACGTCTGCTCATTCCTGAAGCTAGCAATGAGGAGGGCACTAAGTACTTTTTATTTTGCATTGTATCCCTAAGGCTGGACATTGCAGTGCTGGGAATGTGGAAAGCTGCAGTGGCCAGATGCCACTTTTGTTGCCTAGAAATTTTCATTTGGGAAACCACATCTAATCAATTTTTATATTGGTGTGGTGCATTATTATTCAAAGTATTCTTCCCTATTTCTCTCACCCTTTAGGCATAGTTCAGTTTTGTTTAGTCATGTCCTATTTTGAGGTTGATAAACAAATACTTAGAAAGAGAAAATTCTCCAATTCTGCTAGTTGCCACGGTGGAATGAGGTAATCCTGGAGTTACCATTATCTTCTCTGATAACATAAGGCATGAATGAAATAGGAGAAAAACGAAGACATTCACAGAGACATCTGGGTCAGTTAGAAGGAAAGAGATCTCTGGAGGACAAGATGGGCCATGGAGCTCAGAAAATTACCTATGGCCTTGGACATGTTTCAGAAAAAAGAGGATAAAAGGGAACTTCTGAGCTCCTTTCCTCCCTCAGGAGGGTCAAGAATAGGCTCTTGGAGCAGCTTACACTTCTGGTAATGATGAGTACCTGCTTTGGACCTATCCTTCAGGTGATGATGATGATAGCAAGACTGGATAAAATTTAACATTCTTTGGGGACTAGCAAAGATTTGACACTTGCTCAGCCAAAAATCCAGAGGCTAGAGATTGGGAGAAGTAAATTTGGAATTTAAAAATACTATTCCCTAAGGTATATTTACTGATTCCCAAAGAGGTCGAACTAATGACAAACTTAGGACCAACAGGAAAAACCTAATAAGTAGCAACCTAGAAATAAGGATGACCTTGAAATAGAAAAAAATGCATATAATATGACTCTGTTTAAATTGAGCAAACCAAATTCTGCAAAGAGATTTCCAGAAAAGTAATCCCAGGACAATTTCAATCATGGTCACAGAAGCAGAAATATTAGAAACCAAATCCACACATGCACACATGTACATATACACACATGTATGTATGTCTGTGTACACATGCACGGATGCACACATGCATCTGTGTTTTCTATGTACAAACTGACAGGCAGATTCTAAAATGTAGCAGAAATCAAAAGCCCAACATTATAAAAGACACTTTAAAAAATTTTTTACATTTTCTCCCACTACTCTTTTGTGGTAGAAATTTTATTTATTGATTTAACAACTAAAAATTGTATATGTATCCTCTCTAAAATATTGCTTTGAGATATATATGCATTGCAGAATGGGGAAATCAAGTTAATTAACATATATATCATATTTTTTGTGATGATAACAGTTAACAGCTACATTTTTAGAATTATTCAAGTATACAACACATTATAACTGCAGTCATTATATCGTACAATAGATTTCTTGAACTTTTTCCTTCTATCTACTGAAATTTTGTATCCTTTGACTAACATCTCCACCTCTGCTTTTCCCCAGAAAGGACACTGTGGAAGAATAAGGGCTGTAGTGGTTAAGACCTGTTGTAAAGTAATAAAAATTGGGACAGTATGGAGTTGAGTGAAAGGAAAAAACATAGAACATTGTAATCAAACATAATAGAATAGCATAAAATAGAATAGACCAAAATAGCTGTTGAGGATATTGTTGATTTACTACTCAGAATCACAAACTCATACAACAATAATAATAATAGTAACACAAGAAAGACTAATGTAGTCAGTACATAAAATATTATGCTTGTAAATATTTCATTGATTATAATTTCAATTCATTTAGCAAAATTTAGAAAAGAGGTATTTTTTAGCAGAAGGAGAGTAAAGAAAAGATAGTATTAGAATGATAGTTAAAAATAGATTCCAGTAACAGTTAAAATGCCATGCACTTTGGAACAGAAGACAAGAAAACAGTAAGTATAATTAGATTAGTATGATCTTAGGGAAGAGAGAGAAATGATCTTTAAAAAAAGGAAAGAAAAATTTGAATTAAAGATGCATTAATAAGTAATCATTGCATGTTTCATTATAAGAAAAAATGAAATCATCCTAAATCTAATTTAAACTAATTGGATTTTTAATAATATAACTGTGCGTGTGTAATGCTATACTACATACGCCACATTATACACATACTCCAAAGTCTCAGATGATGAGCAGACCTTATTTTCTTTGCCTTTTAGCTCTACTGCACTCACACATGCATAGATTGATAAGTACCTATGTCAATGTCTTCTGTGTTCCTTTTTCACTATCCATTATTGCATAAAACTAATAAAAATCCCCTTTGGTGTGGGACTTCCATTCTATATTGCTGTTTTAAATAAGATGGTTGAGGATCCATTTTTGAGCGGGTGATATTTGAACAAAGACTTGAAGGAAGTGAAGGAGTTGACAAATGAAGATGTCTGTTGAAAGAGTGTTTTGGTTGGAGGGAGTAGCTAGATTAAGGGTCCAAAGGTACTTAGGGACTCATGTCTTCTTGTTAGAATAAAATGAGAGTAGCAGATATTCAATAAGAAAGGTACTGAAGAGACAGATATGGTAGGACCTTGCAGGTCATTGTGAGGACCTTGGCTTTTATTTTGAATGAGATGGAGGGAGACTGGAAGGAAACAGGAATAACAATGTGTAAATTTTATTTAAAAAGAAGGATGCTGGCTGCTGTTGAGAATAGGCTATCAGGGTATCAGGGAGTAAGTGTTGGAAGCAGGGAGACCACACTGAGAGTTATGGGGTAATCCAGCTAAATGATGATGGTGACTCCAACCAAATGCATAGTAACAGAAATGGTGCTATCTTACATATAGTTTGAAGGCCACTTAGATTTTACAACTTAAGAATTGAGGATGATGCCAAGAATGTTGACTTGAGTAACTGAAAAGATAGAATTGTCTTCCACTAAGATAAGAAAGGTTGTAAAAGAAACACATTGGGGGAAGAATTCTAGAAGAGTAGTTCAGCTTTTGTTATATTAAGTCGAACATGTCTGTGCTGTACAGTAACACACATGTTAAGTAGAAAATTGGATATACAAGTTTAGAATTCGAGGCACAAGTCTTAGTGGAGCTAAAAATCTGTGTCACTCTTTGGTTTAACAGAAAGGGTATTAAATCAAAGAGGCTAGACAAAGTCACTGTGTTAGTCAACTTTATGTTACTGTAACAAAATGTCTGACATCATCAACTAATTAAATTTATAAGGGAACAGATTTATTTGGGTTCACAATGGCAGAGTTTTCACTCCATGGTTGCTTAGCTCTGCTTTTTGGACCCGTGGTAGCACAGCACATCATGCTGAGAACATGTGGGGAGGAGGGGGACACCTATTCAGATCATAACATCTTCTCCCGACTCCCAGAGGCTCATGTATTAAAGTCTTAGTCACCAGCCTGCGGTGCTACTGGGAGGTGAGGGCCCTTTAAGAGGTGGGGCCTGCTCAGAGGACATTAGGTCACTGGGGTAGCCCTTGAGGGGTTATTGGGACCCTCGCTCCTTCTCCTCTCTTTGCTTTCTGGCCACCATGGGGTGAGCAGTTCCCCTCTACCATATACGATCATACAGATCTTTGTTTTAATATTCCTAATTAAATTGTAAGTGTAAGGGATGAATACCTTCAGCATAAATGTTTACATTATCCAATTGAATTCACTCTTTTGTACTTTTTCATGCATATATGTCAGCCAACTGGAAGATTTTTGAGAGAAGGAGTTGTATAGCTATGTATTTCTTACATATTCGCCACACAAAATTTGGTGCTGTATATGTTCAAAAATATTTCCTAAATGATGGATGAATATTCTAAAATATTATGATTGTTATCTCCTCAAAGAACCAAAGTCTAAAAATCAGAAGGTAACTTTAGTGATAAGATATACAGAACTCAAGCTTTCTAGGCATAAAATGTATCACAATTTAGGAAACTGCTAACATAGTACACTGTTCAATCTTCCCTATTGGTTATTTTTCTCCATATTATAATTAAAACACTGTTATGCTTGACAATGGCTGACTGTTTTCAAATCTCTTGTTATGCCAAGTCTTTTATCAAGGGTATGAAAACTGTTTCTCCTTTCTTATAGTTACCTTAACTCTCTCTACTCACTGGAATCAGACAAAATAGACTTCTTCACAGGCAGAAGTCAAAAGGGTTATTTACAGATAGGGAAATGTGTTGATATAATATTATGATGCCAAGATAAAATGTAGCTGCAAGATACTTTTGTCATTTAAGAATATATTGACAAAAACAGCATTAAGCACTTAGTCTTAGCCTTGTTGACTTTTCCGTCATCACGTCAATTCTTCCCTATTATTTCACATTCTTTCACATTTTTTTCTGCCAATTTTATTGTTTTTTTATTTTCTGACATAAAATCTTTTACTCTTAACTTTCTCCTTTCCTATCTATTTTTAGTGTTTCATGACAGCTCTGGGGGATTAATGACAGCTTTGTAAAATAAATGTTTCACATGCAGCAGTAGTTTGAGAAATACTGCTTGAAGTAAATACTTGTAAAGACTTAAAACTTTTAAGACTTCTGGCAGATGAAAATGATTTTTTTCAAAAAAACTATGCAATCTGTGTTGGCAAAAAAAAAAGCATTTTTTGTTTATGTAACTAGACCTGCACAGATATGACACCCCATCTCCACACTGGGAAAGGCAAGCTTCATACATGTGATTAACCAGTTACCATACCAGCTAACCAAATCACCAGAGCCCCAAAACCCATCCAATGAAGAGTTTCATAGTAGGTGCTCAATAGTTGCTGATTAACCAATTTATTGTGGTTATTTCTTGTTGATTCTCAGTTTCATATTTTTTTTTTTTTAGCAAAAAGTACTTCATTGCTTTTTCCTTTTTACTGAGCATGAAATCCTCATAACTGTCTACCTAATAAAACTGATATCGGAAAGCTATTGCTTTCAAGTACTATAAAATGTCACATTTTCCCAGGCATATAGAGTTTTAATAATTGTTCCTGTAATGTTGCTAAGAACTATCCCACAGCTCATTAATACCAGCAGGCTCCTACCACCTTCCTTTCCTTTCCTTGACTTAATTAAGATAGTTACATACTGAGAGTGGAGGAGAAAGGCCACAGTCTTATTTAACAGAGCAACAATTTAACCTAAGCCAACACTAATCAGGAACACTAACTGTAAAATATTACATCTGGCTGCCCCACAGAATATCTTACCAGCTGTGTAAACCATCTCTCTTGAGATCTACAGCGTGGCTCTCCTGTGATGTGGCTCAGCATTTTCACTTGTAACTCTGTAGCGATATTTTCTTTTTGGTGTCAATTTAATCTAACTCATTCTTTACAATGTTCCTTGGAGTAAGAATTTAAAGTCCAAATTAAATTAGAAGCATTTGGTGGCATGCCACCGCAGGACCTCCTCACTGGACACACATGAGTTTTCAAGTCAGGACCCGAGTCTATGGTCCAGCCTCATCTCCAGACACTTGACCTTATTTAGTCCATGTATCATCAAACAGAGCTTCTCACTGTGATTTTGTGTAGTTTGCAACCTCTGCCTATGCTATAGTTTGGATGTGTCCCGCAAGGTTCATGTGTTGGAAATGGAATCTCCAGTGCAAGTGTTGAGAATTGAGACTTTAAAAGATGATTAGGTTATGAAGATTCTGACTTCATAAATATGTTAATTCCACCATCATAGGTGTGGGTTAGTTATCACAGGGGTCTGTTGCTGATGAAGGGTGAATTTGACTGCCTTCCTTCCTTTATCTTCTCTGTCTTTCTGTCTCTCTGCTTCACTCTCTCTTTACCTCTGTGTCTCTCTCACTTGTACCATCTTGCCCTTCCATCTTCCATGATGGGATGATGCAGTATGAAGGCCCCCTCCTCTTTGGACTTTATAAATTGACTAAATTTAGGTATTATGGTACAGCATCACAAAATGAACTAAGACAGACAGTCTACATGTTCTTTCTCTTATTTCTACTTGGCTAGGTTTTACTTGTAGTTCAAATATTTATGCTCTATGAAGTTTTTCCTTTTTCTTCATGCAGAGTATATCCTTTTCCAGTCACTGTAATACCTGCTGCTTATGCGTGTTCATAATTAGTTCTTTGCCTGTTTTCCCCTCCTTGAGGGTGGAAATTAGAGTTTATATTCTGTCCATCCTCAAGGCTAGTGCCTGCAAATTGTGGGTTCTCCATCAGCATTTAATACAGGAATGAGTTTTACCACTATTCTTGTTTAGATATTATTTCATAAAGCACTACTCCTTTAGATCTGGAAAATTCTCTTTAAAAATAAGCGGTCATGGCCACTGTGTCTTGCTCTTGCATGGAAGCCTGCTTTCACGGTGTAGAACATATTTCTTTTCCTACTTTTACTTGTCCCTACTTTTACTTTCCTACTTTTACTTCTTTTCCTACTTTTACTTTCACTATGCAGAGTCAGTTTCTTTTCCTACCTTTAATAGAACTTTGCTACCATTAAAAAATAAAATAAAATTTAAAGCCAGGCATGGTGGAGCACACCTGTAATCCCAGTACTTGGGAGGCTGTGGCAGGAGGATCACTGTGAATTTGAGGCCAGCCTGGGCTACATAGTGAGTTCAAAGCCATCCTGAACAGGATGTACATAGCAAGACCCTGTCTCAAAAAAACCCCAAAACTAAAATAAATAAAAAATTTAAAAATAAGCTGTCACATAATTGGAGATGGCCTTCTTGTCTTACATAAGAATTTAAAGTGGACATGTGAGCATAGTGTTAAGAAAAGGAAAAGGATAATGAACAACAATTCATCTAGTACATGAATATGGTGATCTCATACCTCCCGTATAGAAGTGAAAACATAAACAAAAACATAAGAAACTTCTATTCTCTAGAGGAGCAATACAATATCCTTTTCTAGTAGTTAGGAACCTTGAAAGTCACAAAAGTGGTTAGGAGTCAAGTGAAATCTTTCCTAATGAAGTTTAATTCTGCTTCTTCATTCACTCCTCAGTAGTAATTAGTAGTGGCCAAGTCTCATCAATCAATTAACAAATCAGAAAGTACCAGTTATTGGGTTCTTACTTCACAGCACTGTGATTATAAAATGGGGAAACATGAGAAGTATAAGACATCATTATTATCCTTATGGAGTTTCTTATTCCTTATGAGATACTTCATGGGAAAACCATGCATTTATTGATTTAAAATTACTGAGAACCTTATTTGTTCTAGGCATTGAGCAATAGGTTTTATGTTACAGGAAGAAATCTTGAACTCTGTAAGAAATTCTGAAATACAAATACAATCTATTCCTTCACAAAATATACCCTTCCCATTATGAACACTTGTACAAAATTCTCGTGAGTTTGGTTTGAACATGGATGGTCATATTCTGTAGCTGCAATAGAAGTCATAGTTGTTAGAATGGCGTTGATTGTTGCATATGTTGGATATCTGTTGGTCACAATGGCATTACACAGAAAACATCCACAAAATTTAGATTAAAGGAACAACAATTATTTCTCTCCAATGTCCAGAAAATTGGTTCTGTAGAGCTGGGGTTGGTAAGGCTTACTTGTGTCTGTGGTTAGCTGTGAGTTGACTAAATGGCTTTGTTCGTAGTGGCTGGGCTTGCTTACTTGTTTAAGGTCTCATGTGGGAGAACTGACTAGAATTTGCTTAATGTGTCACATCCTTTAGTAATCTAGCCTGGGAATATGACAGAGAGGAAGAGACAGAGAGAAAGACAGAGACAGAGAGAGGGAGAGGGAAAGGGAGAGGGAGGGGAATATATATATATATATATATATATATATATATATATATATAGAGAGAGAGAGAGAGAGAGAGAGAGAGAGAGAGAGAGAGAGAGAGAGGGAGGGAGGGAGAACTATGCAAGGGCATTTATAAACTTTTGCTTGGATCAATTTTCTTATTCCTTTGGCTAAAATAAGTGACTTAGGCAAGCCTAGAGTCAGGATATACACTAATGGGTATAGGTAAAGAAAGACATGGAAATTCAGTCCAATAACCACAACCAATGTGTCACACTAGAGTAATAAACACTGTGAGGTAGGTTCCAACCTAAATTAATCAGGTCCTTTATGTTAGAGGTCCCTGCCACCTCAAACGCAGAAGGTAAGATAGTTGGACGGAGTCTGATTAAGCAGAGGATGATCTGATGACAAGACGACTAAACACATATGAACATCCCTGTAACAAAAGAGCCTTTTGGGAAAATATAGAGGCTACAAGAATGTGAAAGATCCCATCCCTCCATCTGATAAATATTTCCCTGAAGTTCATGTGTGAACTATAGCAATAAAGATATTTCTCTGCTTCAGCTGCTGTCTGTATGTGATTCGGTTTGGAAGGTAGATTTCCCATCATACTTATGAAGCCCTAGTTATTGACATTTTTAAAGCTGTGTATTGTTGTGAGTCAGAACCATAAAAATGTTGAAGTCTTAGCACTCAGGACTTCAGACTGTGACTTTATTTGAAAATACTTGGCAAATGCAGTTAGTTAAGATGAAGCAATACTAGAGTTGGATAGACCTTTAATAATAGAGTTGGGTGGCCCTTAGAAGAAGAGAGAGACACATAGAGAGGAGAAGGTCATGAAAAGGCACAGAGCGATGCCTTCTCTAACTCCTCCAGCATTTGTTGTATGTGCGCCCGAGGAAACCAGCTGTCCTAGCTTGTTCTCTAGTTATCATCAGGGATTAGGATTCTTGTCTTAACAACTGCTATAAACTTTCACTTCTTTTATATATCCCCAAGGTGCCTAGCACATTGTAGGGAGCATACTGGTGCTGTTAACTTGCTGATTAACTGATTCTTGACATTTTCATCAGAGAAGTGCTTGTTATAAATTTATACAGAAGATTCTCTGGAGGTTTATTGGTAGTGGAGCTGGGGTGGGAGGAAGTGCGTGAAAGGGAGAAAAAGCATTACCCTGGGCTCCACACAGCAGCTGTCTTCATGAGCCAAGTTCTGTTTGCCCTAGTGTCTGCTGAAGAGCCTGAGTGGTTACCATTAGAGGCACTTCTTAGTGATTTTTGAGAGATTCAAATTTCCATGTGGCAAATGGGAGCTCTAATACATTGGGAAACTAGCAGGGGAGAAATTTACTGCACAAGTATTAATGTATTGTTTCAGTTTTAAAGTACAAAGCACAGAGGGAATAGAAACTAAGGAAGTGAGGTTTCTCCACTGTGAAGTTATCTGGTGAAAAGCGTCTCCCTTTGCTCCAGTAGGGGGCCCTCGAATGACAGGATGTGTTGAAGGGTCTTCCAGGGACAACAGAAGTTAATCAGCAGGAAGAAAGCAAAAGCCAAAGGTAGAATGAGAAGATATGGGAGAATAAGTTTCGATCATTTCTTAAGGCTGACCCATTGGGAGAGTAATGAAGACCACAATAAGGACCACCCCCAGCCCCCGTGGTTCTCTGTAGTTCTGACAGGTGAGCACATCCATTTGGACTCCTGCTTCATTTGTGAAAGCTTCTACATTACAGAAAATAAACTATGAGTGCATATATATGTATTTTTATTTTTAAACAGAGCCCAGGGAGCTTTTCACAGAAGCAAATCTTCAGCTTTGATTCACTCCTTTGCAATATTTTAGTTTTAAATCAGACACTTGAGTCTTGTATAAAAATAGCAAGTAAATTTCACAACCAAAAATATAATTTAAAGTCTAAATATCTTCAAATTATATTTAGGATAATTCAGGATTGGTGTCATTTTGTAAATTAAAAAAAAACCTATAAATTATGAATGTACTTTGAGTTGGGATTATTGAATGATTTTTAAGCAAATCAAAGTATTTTTATACCAACATGAAACTTAACTATTAAGAAAAGTACTTTTTGGTGCCAATATTTTTCTTCATGTTTAAATATGAAGGAAAACTAGGTCTTTGAAGCAGCAGGTAACCTTTGAAATACTAACACCACTCCAAAGGAAAGTATCCAGTTATTTTGGATTTGGGTTGCCCAGACATGATCTCCTGAGGTTAAGGACTCCAGAACTGAAGGCTTCCGACCTAAAGGAACTTTAGGATTTTCCCAGATCTCTTGGATTTATGATACCATAGTCTGAAACAAAACTATGTTAAGCAAGACAGAATAATCAGCAATTTGCAAACCCCACATAGATAAGACTCCTCTAAATCCTTGGAGTGACAATGGTAACAGATCCTTTGACATAAATCATTTTACCTGAATGTTCTCTTCCTGGTAGCTATCTTAATTGCTTTCCAGACTCAACAAGAAACTGGAAATTAACTCTATACTTTCATCAGGCATATGATGAAAGAAATTTTATTTGAAGATCTACCCGTAACATCTCCTTCGTGGTGCAAATCTCAAAATATTGCACCAGAAATTACCAAGGAAATTAATGGCTTGCTTTAGAAATTATAGAATGTGGTGGAAGTGTTTGATAGTCAGAGAGCACGTGACTCAACTGTGGCCACTGGGTTTCTATTGCACTGCTCATGCTAAATCGGCATGCCAGTGTGCTTGTAAGGAAGGCAGGCAGCTGGCTAGGAGACTCCCTCCTGGCTATTTTGTAAGCCTAATATGATTCTCTCTGTTTTCTTGATATTTGCGTTGGATACTCCAACCAGTTTCTTGTCTTGTTTAGGATCCCTGCGGAGTCAATCTAAAGGCAGAATGAGGGGAGAAAGTAGTCCAGTTGTTAGGCAGCGGCCAATGAAAATGACCTACATTCCTGCTGCCAGTTGTTAGGCCCATACACCTGGAGTGGGTTTGTGTAAGTCCTTGCAACGAGTGAAAGACACAGAACTTGTCTACAAGGAAGGAATTTTCCAGAGGCTTTGAGAATAGTTTCTTTTACCGAAAGAAAGAAGTAATCTCTGGAGGAGAGAGAGAGAGAGGGAGAGAGAGAGCTTTAGAAATAAAGTATGAACTCCCTTCTGTGCATTTAGACTCTAAAGTCTGCAGGTAAACAAGGCAGCAGGGAGTATTTCCACACAGTGTGAAAGGAGAAGCAAGCAGGGGGAGATTACCACTTGTTACAGCACTTGACATTAATTAAACCTATTCTAAATAAAGAAGGTGTTAGAATATTTGTCTATTGCGTGCAATATTTACATTAATTATGCCAAATGCTAAAACTGTTTTGTATAACCAAGTCATCTGTACTCTTAATAAACTCATGTATTTTGGAGACCAACAGGGCATGTTAGCAGAGGATTGTAGCATGGCTTTACACTGTGCATGTGAAATTAAAATGCCCTGCTGGAGACAGCTAGTCCTTCTTTTCCACATCAGATACCGCTCCTGTTCCCTTTTCCCCCGTGGAATCATTAGTGAGCAGGACTCCTCTCCAGCACACTGGACTAGAGTCATCTTGTCTCTTCTCTCAGCTGGTGGCCAGGGATTTTTTCCTGGAACTGAAACCTGACCAAGGGCTACTTCCTGTTTTTATTGGTTCCCTGTATCTATGGGTTTATAAAGCCTGTCACTGAGAGCCTGGTAAAAAGACAAGGGAGATAAATCATTCTACAGAAACCATGCTTCCCTGATGCCCCCATCCACCCAGGTGCATGGACCCTCTTCCAGGCACTAGTACCTGCCTTATTCTTTTCCCTTAGGATTTCTGCACATGGGTCTGCACGACTGTTCTCTCACTCTTTGCTTACTTAGCTGCTATACCTTCTCATAGTACCATGGGCCCGTCTTTGTAGAAGCAAGCACAACAGCAAAGATACATGTTAATCATCCTTCTCTTACTAGAGTATGAGCCTCCTGACATTCTTGCCACTTTCTGAACCAGATCTGCAAGTCCTTTTTTGTGACTGTCCTTGTAAGGTGTGATAAAAATAAAACAAATGCTGCTGCTGAGTACATCCAACAGAAAGGCAGGTTTGTAAAACCATTATGGTGTGTCCTCCTCTATTACTGGATACGGCACCATGCAGATGTTGACTCCTCTCCAAAGTCAAAATGACAATGAAAAGAAAATGTTCAAGACATTGAGGCAGCCACAACAACACAACTACAGACTCTCATGAAGGAGAACTTACAGAACTGCTTCAGAAAGCAACAAGAATCATGGGATCAGTGTGTTTAGAACAAGGGGGAGTACTTTGAGGGGTGTTAATGACAATGTGTTTTTTATTGTAAATTTTTTTACAAAATGTAAACATTTCCCATATTTTTTCATTGTACTTCATATAAAGCAGTGCACTTATGGCTATAGAAATGACTGCTCCTTATTTAAAAATGGATTGGATTGGGTTAGGCAAGGGGATACAGGGATAACAGCACATTGAGGAGTATATGTATCTAGGTCCTGAGAAGGAAGCAGAAACCTCACCAGTGCTCCAATAGAGAATATTATGCAGGGAACTGATTAAACAGGTATGAGGGAGTAGAAAAAGAGCCTTAATAGCACAGAGATGGGAAACACAGGTGGCAACTACTGTCTCTAGATTAGAAACAAAGGGAACAGGCTGGGGTCATTGGAATCTAGAAGCCTGGAGTACATGCCCTTAATATCTAGGGTCCTGATCTTTAGGGGAGATTATGCTGATCAGCTGGAATAGGCAACTCCAAATAGGTCACAAAGGCCTAAGAGATCACTAAGAGGTGGTCTTGGAATAAATAAAAGTTGGAAACTGGAAACAACTGCTGCTGGATCATCTATCACCTCTGGGGTGATGCTAATGAACTGAATGCATTGATGGGTCCCTTTCCTTCTGTCCATCTTTCAGTGGCAGAACTTAACAGCTAGAAAGTAGAAATTGTAGTTTAAGGAATTCCCAGCATGAGTATTGCAAAGCAGAGCAGAACAGGGTAGATATGTAGCTGAGAGACAAGAGCTCTAATAACTGGTACCAGAGGTTAGAGAAAGAATGAAACTTCCTTTTATAACAAACTGCCAAGAATAACACAGATATATGGTAAAATATGTATAGCATAGTAACCCTTATTTAAATGATAATCCAATGTAATATGACCTTTTAGATTAGGTGGTTTTAAAATAGAAATATATGTGGACTGGTTTATTACTCTCCACAGAATCATAATTAGCAAATTATCCCAACTTGAAATACTGTAGGAAAGAGAAGTTTCTAGTATTTAAAATATTTTTTTCTTCTAATCAGAAAAAGATTATTAGCAGGAAATTTAAGAATTATGAAGAAATGTTAAAATTGTGAGAAGAAAAAATGTAAAATTAAGTGTTAAAGCTGTACAAGGCATACATGACTGAATTCTTTCCTATTAAGTATTTGTTATGTGCTAACACTCTACTCCTGGGGGAACAGGATGGAGAAGGGAGAAAACCAATTTTTATTGCTATATTGTTCAACCCTTCCATGTCCTCTTAAAAACTCACTGTCCTGATCTCAACCTTCCTTCTGCCACTCAACACACATAAAATGTTATCTCCACCTTTCTTTGCCCTGTTCTGTATCTCAGGAGGAAGACACCCAGGGGTTTCCTCATTGCTGTCACCTGAATGTTGTTGTCTCCCAAAATTCCTATGTTGAAACTTAATGCACAGTGCAACCGTACTAAAGAAGTGGGGCTTTAGGTGCAACGGAGATGACTTTTCCTGATGTCATGTGAGGAGAAGGCACTATCTGTAAAGAACAGGCCTTCACCAGACAACACACTTGCTAGCATCCTGATCTTGAACTTTCCTGTTTCCAGAACTGTAAGAAATAAATTTCTATTGTTTATAAATTAGTATATTGTATTTTGTTATAGAAGCCTAAACAGACTAAGACAATCACCTGTGCTCTCTTGTTACCTGGATTCCAGTTGGATTTGGCCAGTGGGATGTGCTAGCAGGAGACACAGAAGAATGGAGAGAGACAGGATACATCTTCCCAACTCCAGCCTTTGTTAGGCTTTGTTTCTTGCATTGTTTGCCATTTTTTCTTGATTATTACACTTGTTATGTTACCCCTTTTCATGGCTTCAATATTCACTGGATTCTAATGGTGGTACACCTTTCCCTTAGCGTTTTACCCTTAAGAGTATCAATGGCTTTCTTTTGTTGGTGGTTGTATTAGTCAGCTTAGTGTAACTATAACAAAATACCTGAGATAAAAATTTTAAAAGGGAAAGGTTTATTTTGGCTCACAGTCTTGGCAGTTTCAGACCATGGTAAGTTGACCTGTTGCTTCTAGGGCAACAGTAAGGTGGTACATCATGGTGGGAGCACATGGCAGAGGAAGATGTTTGATGCATGGTGGCAGTGAGGTAGAGAGAGAAAGGACTGAGCTGAGGTCCCAGTAGACCTTTCAAGGGAACACTGCCAATGACCTAACTTCCTCTCATTAGGCTCCTCCTCTTGAAGGTTTCATTACCTCCTAGCAGCACCATAGGCTGGTGTTGAGGACTTTAACACATGGGCCTTTATGCGACAATTATTGAAGCCATAGCAATTAGTCCTGGAACATCTCAAGTTGTTTGTTCTTTCCATCAGCACTCTCCACACTTCTGTAAGTATTCTTTTCTTGAAAGTCTCTGAAATCATTGATGTTGAATTCTGTTTACTATTAGAGACCTGAAGGGTTTTGCTGTGCATCATCTAGTCACCAGCTACATGTCAGAAATGAAATTTGGCTTTAGATATTTATTTATGTAAATTTGATTAATGTTTGTTTCAATAACTATGAACGCCATGGCTATGAACTCCATGAAAGTGACTTGAACTCCTCACTGTATACCCAGTAAATAACACTGTACCACACATGGTAGTTGATAAGTACCTGTTAATAATTTCACTCACTCCATAAATATTTGTTGTGCTTATTATATGCTATGTATATTTCCTAACATTAGAAATGCTGTAATAGAGAGGGGGGGGTATGAAGAAAAAGGTAACATCAGAAAGGAGTACAGATATTGTGGAATATCTGGGTGTGTTTTGAGTTAACTTTAATGCAGTGGTCAGTGAATGTCTCTTTATGAAAGGTGATATTTGAGCTAAAGTTTTTTTTTAAAAGTCAAGTCAGGTAAATAAAGTGAGAGATAAACAATTCTTACTAAAACTAGAAATAGGGAAGATACAGTGGTAAACATGGAGTATTAAGAAAATGTGTTAGCTCAGAAATAATACTAAGAATCACCAAACAGTATCACATCAAATTAAAAAGCTTCTGCACAACAAAGGAAACCACCAACAGAGAGAAGAGACAACCTACAGAGTGGGAAGAAGTTTTGGCAGTTAATCCTCAGATAAAGGACAAATATTGAAAATATATAAAGAACTTAAAAAAATTAGACCCCCCAAATTTAAAGACCCAGTGAAAAAATGGGCATCTGAAATGAATAGACACTTCTCTGATGAAGAGCTATAAATGGCCAATAAAGACATGAAAAATGTTCCACATTGCTGACCATTTGAGAAATGCAAATTAAAACAACACTGAGATTCCATCTCACTCCAGAAAAAATAGCTGTCATCAAGAAATCAAATAATAGGGCCGGTGAGATGGCTCAGTGGCGTAAGCACCTGCCTGGCAAGCGTGAGGGCCTGAGTTCAACTCCTGGAACCCACATACAGAAAAAGGGCTGGTGATATTGCTCAGCGGCACAGGCGCCTGCTGGCATGCAGGGTCCTGAGGTTGACCCCTGGTACCCACACACACACACAAAAGAAATCAAATAATAACAAATGATAGCCAGGCTGTGGGGAAAAAGCACCACTTCTACATTACTGGTGGTGGAAATGTAAACTAGTACAATCACTGTGGAAATCAGTATGTAGACTCCTCAAAAAACTAAAAATAGAAATCCCATTTGACCCTGCTATTCCCTATCTATGTATCATCCCAAAAGAGCTAAAGACATCAGATCACAGTGATGTGCATGCATACTCACGTTTATAGCAGCACAATTCATAATAGTTAAATAGTTGGAAACAGCATGCATATCAATCAACAGATGAATGGATAAAGAAAACATAGTATTTACACATAACATAGTACTACTCTGCCATAAAAAAGGATAAACTCAAGTCATTTGTAGGAAAATGGATGCACCTTGAGACCATATTGCTAAATTAAGTAAATCAGATACACAAGCTTAAATATCACATGGTTTCTCTTACATGAGATACCCAATATACAAATTATGTGCAAAATAAAAGACAAACAATAAGAGAAAAAGAGGAGAAAAGTTATTGTAATCCAGAATGGACAATATATCTAGAAGTGTACCTTGATGTAGTATAATTGTCTTATAGGTTTTATATATTTTTTGGCCTGTTATTTTGTTAACTGTATTTATAATAATTAATTTGGTAAGGACTTATAAGGTAAATAAATAAATCTGTTGTGGGCAAAAATTCTTTTTAAAAGGGGGGTGAAGTTTTCTTTTCTATAGGATGCTGCTGTAGTATGGTCACCTTTTTGCAGGGGTGTAGTCTCAGCCATTGACTTGAAGACCTGGCTCCTTCAACTTGATTCAAAATGACTTTGAAGATTCATTTTAATTCTAGAGATCTCTGCAGCATCTGCTGAGAATTCTATCACAACAACACTGTAGTTCTGTGTCTCCCTCTGCTTCTCATTCTCCTTTATGAGCATTGCTCCAAAAAATCTCCTGTTCTCAATCTATCTTCATGGAGATTTCAGTCTCAAACTCCTTATTTTGAGAAGCTCAGCCACAAAAGCAGGTTTGATTAAGGAATTGAGTAAGATTAAAGAACAGCAATGAAGTAAAAATGGAAAGACTGAGAAGGCTGGCTTACATACATGGAGTTATGATGAAAATGTTTAGTTTTAATGGCTACCAGCCAATATAAGGTGGGCTAAGATGGTTTGCATGCATAGGGTCAGCATGTGTAATATTCTTTCTGGGATCAGCTTGCCCTAAGAGACCACAAGGAACTGTTCCATATATCATAGTTTTTTTTTGTGTGTGGGTACCGGGGGGTCAACCTCAGGACCTCGCGCGCCAGCAGGCGCTTGTGCCGCTAAGCAATATCACCGGCCCCTTTTTCGTATGTGGGTTCCAGGAGTCGAACTCGGGCCCTCACGCTTTCCAGGCAGGCGCTTAAGCTGCTGAGCCGTCTCACTGGCCCTATATCATAGTTTTTGAGAAGAATGATAAAATTATGAGTTGGTTGAGTCAGCAAAACATTTAAACACCAATTCTTAATCTTCTTGGACTTCATATAGAAAGATTCTAGACATAGAATTATATAACTTATTCTATAACTTTGCATACATGGGACAATTGATCCTTCTAAAGTTTTTTAGTCTTTGAGAGAAAAAATCCCAATCTATTGGTAACTGATGTTTTTATATTATTATTTAGCATCTGTACTTGAAATTCGAATGTGGTAGTCCATTCATCCTTTTAATTCTTTGCACACTAACATTGCTCTGGTATCTGTTTTTCTCGACTTGATCTTAACTTAATGTGATTATTTTGTGTCTAAGATACTAATAATACAAAATATTATTGTAAACTAAGAATTCTGTACTATTAGAGCTGGAAGAAATCTTACAAGAAAAAACAGAATAGTTCTAGTTTAATACATTCGTGTTACAACTGTCACAATGTTTTCTTCTAGTTCAAACATCATTTAATGACAACATCCATCTCTAAAACATTCTTGGTAAATAATTTGGGGATTTCTCCAAGAATCACTGTGTGTCTTGTGCAAACATCTTCTTGGCTCTGTCATAGCATCAGACATTTCAGTTGTCTCCTGTTATCTCTTCTTAGAGCTCAAAGTGATGGCTGTGAAGCAAGGACTGTGTTGCTACCAATGGTCCCTTCCAAAGACAATATTGCAACTGTTGGTGCTCATTAAAGGTGGGACCATTATTGCCTCTGCTTGTAATAGCTGCATGGGGTCTTCCGGGGGACCTGAAGCCTACACATAAAATACCATCCTTGCTAGCTCTGAAAGCTGTACGACTAGACCTCTGCTGTAGAGTTCATGTTTTTGATCTCTATTATTGCAGATTATTTTAGAACCATAAAAGGAGTTTAAGAAAACCAAGGTAGGAACACTGAAGAGTTTTTGTAAGTTGTACTGAAGATTCCTGCTCTCTTCAATCTTGGCCTTTAATTATGCTTGGCCTGTTATTATTGTTTTATCATAAAGTACACCTAACATAGTTATGAGTAAGAATGCTTTTGTAAGCCACTGTGGTTTAAGACTCAGATCTGCTACTGATGAGCTGGCTATATTTAGCCATGAGTTTTTAATTTTTTTTAATCTTTCAAAGGTTCAGTTTTCTTATCTGAGAAATTGGTATAATAATAGTTGTGACTATTAAATGAAGCCTTATGTTGTTTCCTGTGCCTTTATTTAATTTTTTTTTTGAGATAGGGTCTTGCTATATGGCCCAGGCTGGCCCTGAACTCACTATGTAGCCCAGGCTGGTCTTGAACTTGCAGCAATCTTCCTGCCTCAGCCTGCCTCAGCCTCCCAAGTGCTGGTATTATAGGCATATACCACCATGCCCAGCTTTTATTTAGATTTTATGAACGACTAAACTACAAAAAAATGAGAGAAGGGAAAACAACAAAATTTTGCCAAGTGAGATAAATTACTGCTTCAATTTCATAAGAGAAATTATATTTTATCACCATACACACAGAATACAGAACTCTATTTACCAAGGACAAACTGACCCCTTTATACAGCTAATTCTCTCTCCTCCCTGTCTCTGTCCTATGTTTATATATTTTGTTTCATATTGTTATAAATCTCTTGGATGTTGTCTTAGTCACTTGCCTTAGTCATTTAGTCACTTAGTCACTTGACACACAATACTCAAACACCCACAATTTAAGGAAGAGAGATATATTTTGGCTCGAAGCTTCAGAAGTTTTAGTTTATGGTCAGCAGGCTCAAGTGCAAAAGGCCATGGTAGAAGGGGCTGATCTGGAGGAAAGCTATTCACATCATGGTGGCCAGGAAGCAGCGAGTGAAGGGAGGAGTCAGGAAGGAAGGTCCACCCCTTTAGGTCACGCCCCCAGTTACCTGTCTCTTCCCAGCAAGCCCCGCCTCCCAACAGCATTGAGTTCAGCTGCTGAACTCAATGGTTGAATCCATGAAAAGTAGGTTGCTCCCGTCATCCAATCACCCTCTAAAAGCCCCTTTTCTGAGAACATGAGCATTTTGTAGGAAATCCAGATCCAAAGCTCAATAGATAAGCCTTCTTTGAAACAAACTACCCATCCCCATCCAATAGGGATTATTTTATAAATCCTACATTTGCTTTTTGGCAGGATTTGGCTCTGCTAAGATGCTTGGGTTGGATATTTCCTGAGAGTCTGTGCTAGAGGTTAGATACTTTCTGAAATAGCCCCTGACAAACTCTACCTTAGCCTAGTTGTTTTAAGACCTTCTAAGACCAAGGGTGATATTTAAGCCAGACCATCAGGATGGGACCCCTGCCATGCTAGTTGTTTTAATTTTGAAAATCCACATCATCATTTTAGGCTCTGTATATGGTATGTAATTTCATCATCTGTTTTACCAGAGTGACAGTGATATAAGGCTGCCTGTACCAGAATGAAAGGTAGAATTGGGTTTTAAAACTAGATAGAGGGCCGGTGAGATGGCTCAGCGGCTTAAGCGCCTGCCCGGAAAGCGCAAGGGCCCGAGTTCGACTCCCGGATCCCACATACGAAAAAGGGGCCGGTGATATCGCTCAGCGGCACGGGTGCCTGCTGGCGCGCGAGGTCCTGAGGTCGACCCCCCAGTACCCACAAAAAAAAAAAAAAAAACTAGATAGAGAAATAGCCTAATTATATTTAAGACATCAATCACAGATGTGTTCTAGATATCAATAATGCATCAATTTATTTTCTAATCAATAAAAATGCTTAGAGGTGATGGAGTACTTTTCATTTTGAGAGGATTTTTATAAACATTGACTAATTTATCATTATTTACAAGCCAATTAACTTTCACTACCTTGATATAGGAATTGCAATTATGTCAGATGGGTAAAAGGAAACTAGAGAAAAAAATCAAAAAACAATTTTGTGTTTGACAGTCCTGCAGTGAAGTGGATATTTACTGTCCAATTTAAATACTGTAAAATCCAATCTGTGGGGGATATTTTTTGTAAGGCACTATTACAAAATAGTGTGCACTCTCATCTTTATTTCTTCTCTACCTTATTCATTTATTCAACTCAGCCCTTTAACAAATGCTTTATGAGCACTGTGATAATTTTTTTTTATTTATTTTTTTTTATTTTAAAGAGAAGAAAAAACAAAACAAATCAAAAAACAAATTTTCAAAACAACATAATAGGAGGGTAACAATGGTTAATGAATTACGTATTACTATCTTTAAGTTAGTTATTCAGGATACCAGACATTAGCATTCAATTGTCCAAACATTATTGGCACAAACCTTACTCTTCAATGAACTAAGTAAAATTGGTAGTGTATCTATCTTAATCATCTTATATATATATACAATTTTTTTCCCTTTCCCTTCTTTCTTTTCCCTATTCCAGTCTCTCTTTCCTTTTGACCAGTTTCTTTTTGATTCATCATGTCTATTGTACATTTTGGATCTTATTTACTCTTTCAGTTTCTCATACTAGAGAGACAATACGATGCTTACACATGTGCTTCTGGTTTATTTCACTTATGAGTATTTTCTCGAGTTGCATCCACTTACCTATAAAAGTCTCCAGTTTATCCTTCTTTATGGCTGAATAGTACTCCATTGTATAAAAATACCACATCTTTCTTATCCATTCCTCAGTTGATGGGCATTTGGGTTGTTTCCAAGATCTGGCTATTACAAATTGTGCTGCTATAAACATGGGTGCACATATATCGCTGTGGTACGATGTTTTTAATTCTTCTGGGAAGATGCCCAGAAGGGGAATAGCTGGGTCAAATGGGACCTCCAACCCTAGTTTTTTGAGGAATCTCCACACTGACTTCCACAGTGGCTGTACCAGTCGACACTCCCACCAACAGTGAAGAAGGGTTCCTTTTTCCCCACAGCCCCTCCAGCATTTGTTATTAGTTGATTTCTTGATAATAGCCATTCTTTCTGGAGTGAGATGGTATCTCAGTGTTGTTTTAATTTGCATCTCTCGAATGACTAGTGATGTTGTGCATTTTTTTGTATATTTATTTGCCATTAGTATTCCTTCATCTGAGAAATGTGTATTCATCTCAGATGCCCATTTTTGGAGTGGGTCTTTAAATTTGGGAGGTCTGATTTTTTTGAGTTCTTTATATGTTCTCGATAGTAATCCTTTATCTGAGGAACAGCTGGCATACATTTTTTCCCATGTTGTGGGTTATCTCTTCACTCTGTTGGTGGTTTCTCTTGCTGTGCAAAAGCTTTTTAATGAGATGAGATCCCAGGTGTTGATTCTTTGGGATAGTTCCCATGCGGTTGAGGTTTTATTCATAAAGTCTTTGCCTACACCAATGTCTTCAAGGGTTTTACCTATCCTACCTTCCAGCAGATTTAATGTTTCTGTTCTAATATTTAGATCTCTGATCCATTTTGAATTTAGTTTAGTGCATGGTGAAAGATATGGGTCTAGTTTTAATCTTTGGCATGTGTAGAGCCAGTTTTTCCAGCACCATTTATTAAAGAGGCTATCTTTCTTCCAGCAAATGTGTTTGGCACCTTTGTCAAAGATAAGGTGGCTTAGTATTTCTGG
This sequence comes from Erethizon dorsatum, assembly GCA_028451465.1. Taxonomy (NCBI): domain Eukaryota; kingdom Metazoa; phylum Chordata; class Mammalia; order Rodentia; family Erethizontidae; genus Erethizon; species Erethizon dorsatum. The sequence continues at coordinate 47,238,334 of CM051837.1, read as the reverse complement.
AGTTGTTTCTGCATCTTCTAATCTGTTCCATTGATCTTCAGGTCTGTTTTTTTGCCAGTACCACACTGTTTTTATCACAGTAGATTTATAGTATAATTTCAAGTCGGGGATTGTGATGCCCCCTGCCTTGCCTTTGTTGCCCAGAATTGCCTTTGCTATTCTAGGTCTATTCTGATTCCAAATGAACTTTAGGATTGTTTTCTCTAATTCTGTGAGATATGCTGTTGGAATTTTGATTGGAATTGCATTAAATCTGTATAACAATTTTGGAAGCATGGCCATTTTCACCATATTGGTTCTTCCTATCCAGGAGCAAGGGATATCTTTCCATTTTCTGATATCCTCTTCAATCTCCTTTTTCAGAGTACTGTAGTTTTCAGTGTAGAGGTCTTTTACATCCTTTGTGAGGTTGATTCCTAGGTATTTCATTTTTTTGGATGTTATTGTGAAAGGTATTGTTTCCCTAATTTCTCTTTCAGTAAGTTTGTTATTTGTGTACAGGAAGGCTATTGACTTTTGAGTATTGACTTTGTATCCAGCTACACTACTGAATTTGCTTATTAAATCTAGCAGTTTTTTAGTGGAGTTTTTGGGGTCTTCTGTGTAGAGTATCATGTCATCTGCAAATAATGATAATTTAACTTCTTCCTTTCCAATCATTATTCCTTTTATTTCTTTCTCTTGTCTAATTGCTCTGGCTAAAGTTTCCAGAACTATGTTGAATAATAGTGGGGACAGTGGACATCCTTGTCTTGTTCCTGATTTTAGAGGGAAGGCTTTCAGTTTTTGGCCATTTAGTATAATATTGGCTGTTGGTTTGTCATAGATAGCTTTTACCAGATTGAGATAAAGACCCTCTATTCCAATTTTCTGTAGGGTTTTTATCATGAAAAGGTGCTGGACTTTGTCAAAAGCTTTTTCTGCATCTATTGAGATGATCATGTGATTTTTGTCTTTGGTTCTGTTAATATGGTGTATTACATTTATTGATTTACATATGTTGAACCATCCCTGCATCCCTGGGATGAATCCAACTTGGTCATGGTGTATAATCTTCTTGATGATTTGTTGGATTCTGTTTGCCAGTATCTTATTAAGGATTTTTGCATCTATGTTTATTAGGGAGATTGGCCTGTAGTTCTCTTTCTTAGTTGTGTCCTTCTCTGGTTTTGGTATCAGGGTAATGCTTGCTTCCAGGAATGAATTTGGGAGTATTGCTTCCCTTTCAATTTCATTAAAAAGTTTGAGAAGTAGTGGCATTAGGTCTTCTCTAAATTTCTTGTAGAATTCGGCAGTGAATCCATCAGGGCCTGGGCTTTTCTTTGTTGGGAGGTTTTTAATTACATCTTCAATTTCATTGGTTGATATTGGTTTATTTAGGATTTTTAAATCTTCTTGATTTAGCTTTGGTAATTCATACGAATCTAGGAATCTGTCCATTTCTTCTGCATTTTCCATCTTAGTAGAATATAAATTTTCAAAATAGGTATAGATGATCTTCTGGATTTCTGCAGGGTCTGTCGTGATATCACCCTTTCCATTTTCAATTGCATGGATTTGAGTCTTTTCTTTTCTTTTTTTAATAAGGTTGGACAAGGGTTTGTCAATCTTATTTATTCTTTCAAAGAACCAACTTTTGTTTCATTGATTCTTTGTATTGTTTTTTTAGTCTCCAATGCATTAATTTCTGCTCTGATCTTTATAATTTCCTCCCTTGTACGGGCTTTTGGCTTAACCTGCTCTTCTTTTTCTAGGAGCTCAAGGTTCACCCTTAAGTTGTTTATTTGCACTTGCTCTATTTTCCTAATATAAGTATTTAATGCTATAAATTTCCCTCTTAGGACTGCTTTCATTGTATCCCATAAGTTCTGGTATGTTATACTGTCATTATCATTCAGTTGTAGAAACTGTCTAATTTCCTCTTTAATTTCATCTGTGACTCATTGGTTGTTCAGGAGGGTGCTGTTTAATTTCCATGTGTTTAGGGAGTTTTTGTGATTCCTTTTGCCATTGATTTCCAATTTCATTGCACTATGGTCTGATAATATGCATGGGATAATTTCAATTCCTTTGCATTTACTTAAGAGGGTTTTATGAGGTAGTATGTGGTCTATTTTGGAGAACGTCCCATGTGCAGCTGAGAAGAATGTGTATTCTGATGTTGTGGGGTGGAACACTCTGTAGACATCTACTAAGTCCATTTGTTCCAAAGTTTGGTTCAGTTCTACTATTTCATTATTGATTTTCTGTCCAGTTGATCTGTCTTTTTGTGACAGTGGAGTATTGAGATCTCCCAATATAATTGTATTAGCGCTTATTTGATTTTTCATGTCCTTTAGTACTTGTTTTATATAGCTGAGTGCACTGGTATTTGATGCATATATATTTATGATCGTTATCTCTTCCTCTTGGATTGTTCCCTTTACAAGGATGTAATGACCGTCTTTATCTCTCTGAATCATTCTTGGCTTGAAATTCACTTTTTCTGCAAAAAGAATAGCTACCCCTGCTTTTTTCTGGGTTCCTGTGGCATGGAGTATTGTTTTCCATCCTTTGACTTTCAGTGTATGAATTTCTTTCTGAATTAAATGTGTTTCTTGTATACAGCATATTGTTGGATCTTGCTTCTTGATCCATTTCGCCAGTCTGTGCCTTTTGATTGGTGAATTGAGACTGTTAACATTGATGGTTAAAACTGATAAGTATTGACTTATACTTGTCATGATATTTTCCTGTTGTTGGTTCCCACTCTTTGTTTTTCCCCTTTCCTGCTATTTAATTATCTGCCCTGCCTGGTGGATTCCTTCTGTTCGGGTTCCTATCTCTTTCTAGAATGTCCTTCAGAACATTTTGGAGTGCTGGTTTGGTGGTCATAAATTTTCTCAGATGTTCTTTGTCATGAAAGTATTTTATTTCTCCATCAATTTTGAAAGATAGTTTTGCGGAGTACATCAATCTGGGTTAAAAATTATTTTCCTTTAGAGCTTGAAATACATCATTCCATGCTCTTCTTGACTTGAGGGTTTGTGCTGAAAAGTCAGCTGTGATTCTGTTGGGTTTTCCTTTATAGGTGATTTGTCTCTTCTCCCTAACAGCTTTTAAGATTCTGCCCTTCTGTTGAATTTCTGGGATCTTGACTATGATATGTCTGGCTGAAGTTTTTTTTTTCATCATGTCTGGTTGGCGTTCTAAAAGCTTCACTTATCGGGGGGTCAAATTCTTTTTCTCTTCCATGAAAGTTCTCCCTGATAATGTCTTTGAACAAGGTTTTAATGTCATTGATGCTATCTCCTGCTTTTTCATTTATTCCAATTATTCTTAAGTTGTTTATCTTTGATTCATCTAGCAGCTGCTGAATTGATTTTTCATGGTCCCTTGCTGTTTTTAAGAATTCTTTCTTTTCATGATCACTAATTGTGAGCCTGTCTTCTATATCTGAGATCCTGTCCTCGCATTGGCTTAATCTGCTACAAATACTTTCTATGGAATTTTTGTTCTCTTGGATATCTGCTTGAATCTGCCTTATGGATTCCATTTCTTTCCTATGCTGAGCATTCATGGTTTCTATAGTTTTCTTAAGCTCATCTATTTTTTTGTCTGTATCAGCTATAGTGTCCTTAAGCATGGTCTTCATTGTGGACATTATCTCTGCAGTTATCTGTGAAATTATTTCTGTTTTAATTTTTTCCAGAGCCTCATTCAGTTGCTTTGTTGTTACCACTTGAGATAGGCCAGGTGGGTGGCTTTCAGATTGTCCCACCTCGTTGCCCCCTAGGTTTGCCTTTGGTGAATTGGATGTGTGGGTTTGCATCTTGTTTAAATGTCGTCTCGTTTTTTCTTTCTTTAATTTAATTCCTGGGGTGATGTTTGCAGATTACCTATGATAGGTTACTTTATTGCTAGTGTTCAAGATCTTTAGAAGATGACTACTTCTCTGCAGTATCTTCCAAGTGGAGCTTGCTTTTGGGTTTTGAGCTTTCTGCCAGATCCTACCTCTTCAATTCGTTGAATGTGAGAAGTTGCTACCTGTTTGGCCCAGTCCTTGATTCTTTGGTACTGTGCCACTGTATTTTCTGTGTCCCTTAGTCAATCTCAATCATGAAATATCAGGAAGGAAAGATGTTTAGAACAATTATTTCACATTTGGCTATAATGGTAACTAAAGCATCAAACATAGCCTAGAAAATGACAGACTGAGCTAACCAGTTATTTACCATTTTTAGCTGTATAGAGTAGAGTTGTGGTTATATAACAAAATCTAAAACACACCAGAAAAATTATATGCAGTATACAAGTCCTATGTATGTCAATTTTTCCCTCAGGAGTTTAAATTTAGAGGACCAAGAAGGATCCCACTAACACTGGGACACTGGTGCAGAGGACTGGTGGGAAAAAGAGAAGGAAGGGATGAAAGGAAGAACAGATCACAACCACAATCACAACGAGGTTAAAAGTGCTGTTTACACTCATAAAAACCAGAGAGAATAATGAAGGAAAGAGAAACAAAAATGGAGACAAAAATAACAAAGCAAACAGACAAAACAAAAATAAAACCCCACCAAAAAAAAAAAAAAGGAAAAAAAAACCCTTTGCAGAACAAAAAACAAATGAGAGAGAAAAAAATAAAAATAAAAACAAAAATAAAAATAAATAAAAAGAATCAGTTCCAGGTGTTGACTCTGCTGTAGGCAGGCACCGTGTGGTGACAGAATCCTGTTCCGTGCAGGGCGGTCCCAGTAAGCAAGGAGTGGCCCTCTGGCAGGGCAGTGAGCAGAAGCGTGTACTCTCAGGCGGAGACCAGTCTCATTTGCCTGCCACTCTTTCGCGCCGCTCTGATTTTCACCGCAACCCCCACAATGGCGCCTGGCCAGTCGCTCTCTGGTGCAGGACCGCTGTGGCTGAGAGACACTCACTGCCAGCCAGCGCATTTCTCCACCACTCCCCCGCCCCGCCACTGTCTCGCGATCCTCTGTGGGGGGCTCCCTGGGCACCAGCTCTCACCGTGTGTCCGCAGCTTTGAGCTTCTGTCGCGCTGCGATTCCTGGGATGGTAGAAGGTGCGCGCGCGTGGTCTGCTCCCTCTTCTTTGTTGGAAAGTACCCTTCACTGGTGCTGGGGGTCCCAGATTATGCTTCAGAACTTTTCTGGGTTCCGGGGAGGCATCTCCCCACCTCCTGCGCTTTCCCAGTCGCTATATTCCCGTTTTCCAACGGCAACTTTTAGAGAGAGTTTTGCTGCTTGCTTCTTACTCATCCGCCATCTTTTCCCTCCTGTTTCTGTGATAAATATTAAAAATGAAAAGTTGAGTGAAATGTATTAGCAATTCTTAAGAAAAAAATCATGTAAGCAAATAAGGGCAACATGACTTCCTAGCAACTACAGGAAAAAGAAGTAAGCCACCAAGTCTAACTGGTTATCTGAGAGCAGTAAAAGCTTCCTGGATTAGATGTTGCTTCCATTGAACCTTGAAGGATGACTGGCATTTATCATACAGATGTGGTGGCAAAAGGTGACACAGACAGAAGAAACATGATGCTGAAATTCCAAATGAATGAAATCACACAAATTCTTAAGGAGACACAGAAATTCTTCAGGGACATAATATAGGTATAGGTCAAAGATATAAAGTTAGTAGCATGTAATTGGACACTAAGCCTAAAGACGAGTGGGCTTCTTGTTGAAATTATTATTTTTGAATCCACTCAGAAGTTTGGGGAATCTATGCTGTAAACAAGCTTCTGCCCATGCAAGTGATCTTTGGTCATGCCTTGAGAAATTGATATAGGAGATGTTAAGGTATTAAAAGAAATTAGGTAGGGGAATGACACAACCAAATTTATATTTTCAAAAAATAGCTCTAATAGCAATGTGGAGGATGGGTTGGAAGAGACTAGAGGTGGGGCAAAAATTGGGAGGGAGGACTGAAGGCTATGCCAGCTATTCAGAGAAAAGAGGAAAGTTTGATCTAAAGTAGCTGAGTTAAAATAGATTAGGTTAACTTGAGAGACATTTATGGACAAATGATTGAAATGTAATGGAAGAGCAGGCTGAGGGAAGGATTTAAGATTACTCCTTAGTTTTTGACCTGAGTAATAAAGGAATCCAGAGAGGAGAAAACATCCCCACTTCTGCTTATTCCACTCATGCACTTGGAGAAAGCGAATCTGGTTTCTAAGACTCAGCTGCACTTATGGTTTGTATAAAGCAGAGTTACTGGCCACAGTGGGCTATAACTGCAGCATTTGAATAGGAAAGGTGGAAACGTTTTATTTGTCCAGTTTCAGAAGGGAGAAACCATAGTAGAGGAGATCATCAGTTGGTCGTTAGGCTTGCCAGTGGGGTAGTGACTGTAATATTATAATAAACAATGGAGAAAATGTGAAATATTAGAAATATTTCAAAAGAAGAATCAACAGGGTTTTGTGACTAGAGGTGGTTCATGAGGGATATGAAGGATAAAGCTAATGTGTCAAGACAAATATTGCAAAGTATGTTGAAGTTGGTTATGAACAAGAGTAATTGGTAAGGAGAATGGGTTGTGGGTAGGGGAATAGTTGGGTTTACTTTTTGAAGTAATGACATGGAGTTAATAGTGGCATATTCAAGGGAATGAAAACTCATCGGGCACTTAAAGTTACTGAACTGTAACTCACTTGGGAAATTTGTGTATGATGGTCTGAGCCCTGAATCCTGATACTGCTTTGGGATAGGAAACTGAAATCTATCATCAGTTACTGCCCAATGACCAGTAGGTTTGTGGGCTTATCAGTGGACACTGCTCTTTACTATACTGGAGAATTTGCTTTCTCTTCATCTTCATGCAATGTTAAAATAAAAATAGTATAGAATATTAACCAAGAATATGTCTATAATGATTTTGGAGGTGAACAATTTATTTTTATGAAGGAAGTCGGTAGCTCAAAGTTCCATTTCTTTTGTATTCCATCAGCAGCCATAACTGAATAACTGTTTTAAAAAAGATCTGGGAGTTTAGATGAGTTCTTCAAGGTAAAAGTCATCCTCAAACCTACAGGGATAAACCTCAAACGATTTTCTGTTTCAAATAAAAGAAAGGGTAGAGAGACTTATCTAGGCACAAGACTTTCAGAGTATACTTATATAAGAATACAAATACAGTTTTAACCACTTCTTACTTATTTTTAAAAAATCACATTCATCCTAATGCCAAGTTAAAACATCTATCCCATATAGATTGAAAATGATAAATGAATGCTACCAGGATTTCATTACTGATTAGGAGACTTAGGACAATATTATAGGAAAGGCTATTTCATTGTTACCTTGTGTTTTTATTTCAGAAGGAAACTTATCCCCTCTCAAGCCTGTGAAATATTTACAGTGCAAAGATACATTTGTACTTTGAATTTGCTGGTGATAAAATCTTCTCTACTGAATTCCAATTATTCTTTCCAGACTATTTTGAGAGAAACGTAAATCTGTTTCATGCTCTCCATGTTTCAAAAGTGGTTTCTACCAATTTATTTCGATACAAATTAGGGCTTTTGACCTGAATGTGCTGTGGTACTATAACTTTAGCTACTTCAGACAACCAGGGGACACAATTGTTAATGCTTCGATCAGTTGTTTAAATAAGTTACTGTAGATTTTTAAACTTAGTGCTGTCTCTCTGAAGAATTACTCTGTGTTAGTTATGAAAGGACTTTCTAAAAACACTTACCAGCTGAGCAAGTGTCTCCTGTTTATTTTCTGATGACATTTTGACCTGAATGGGAAGTCTGTCTACTGGCCGGGACTGTTATGGTTGGGATCCAGAATGTCCCCTAAAAGGCTTATTGTGTTGAAAGTTTGATTGCCAGCTGATGGGCCTGTAGGGAGGTGATTGTATCATGAGTGCTCAAACTTGCTCAAGTGGATTAATCCACTGATGAGTTCACTAGTTTAATGGATTTGTTAGGAACTAGGAACTAGGGCCTAACTTGATGAGGCAGGTCATGAGTGTGGTGTTAAGGGTGTATTTTGTTCTTGGCCCCTTCCTCTCTTGATCCTTTTGCAGCTTGGCTGCTATGAGGTGAGCAGCTTTCTTCTACCATGCCCTTCTGCCATGATATTTCTGTCCTGTGACAGGCCTGAAGTAGTGGACCCAACTGACCATGGACTGAAACCTCTAAAATCATAAACCAAAATAAACCTTTTCTCCTTTAAGCTGTTTATGTAGAGTATTTTGTCACAACACTGAAAGCTAATGGGGGACCTATGGTTTCCTGTCTTTAATCATGGGCTTTTATGCAGATCTTTTTTGTATATAAAGGAACATTCAGAACAAACTCCTAATTTGATGAAAGAGTAATGACAAGAATATCTTGTTTTACATTTCATATTGCAGCATATACCACTACAATGATATTTATATGTAATGGAGTACTACTGTAACAAATTTATATGCATGATCTCATTTTTACATTATCTTGGTGCCAGATACCTTTGATTGTGTCAGTGGTAGAGTAGATTTATGTTCCAGGTATTTTCTATATGCTTTGCTGCAGTCTTCTTCCCTGGCTGATTACAAATATATACTCTCACATTAATCACTAGGCCATTACTCTTAATAACTTTGATGTCTTGTCACTGCATGTCAAGTACATAAAACAATGGTGATAACTACTTAATCTATGGTAACATGCTGCTAATCATGTCTTATGGACTGTGTCTGACTTAATCTTATAGTCATGAATTCAGATTTGAGGTTCTCAGCATTTGAAAAAGAAATAATAGGTTACTTACTTGTAACCAGATGCAAAATGAGCAGACTTAATAGTATCATGTTTTAGATTCATATTTATGCATTCATTGAGAACAGGACAGAATAACTTCCTATATTTCATGGAAAATTATATATATATAATTATTCCAGAAAATTATTAATTATTAATTAATTATTAATATAAATAATTATATGTATAATTTTCCATGAAATATAGGAATTATTTCATCCTTTTCTCAATGGATGTATAAGTATGAATCTAATTAATTTACATAATACCAGAATTTTTTGTTGAGTTGTAGTCCATCAAAGTACGATATCTCATAGTTCTCATCTTTCTTTCAAGTTTTATCTGTTGTCTGTTGTGCAGTTATTGTTCTGGCTGGAGCATTCATAGTAATAGTTTCACAGATCTCTTGTTTTCAAAAACCCTGACTGCACAAGAAATATGAAGAATCAACAAATGGGATCACATCAAATTAAAATTTTGGCACAACAAAGGAACCCACCCACAGAATGAAAAGACAACCCATAGAATGGGAAAAACATTTTGCCAGCTACTCCTTAGACAGAGGACTAATATCTGGAACATATAAAGAACTCAAAATAATTAGACACCCCCCCCATTTAAAGACTCAATCCAAAAAGGGCATCTGAAATGAATAGACACTTCTCAGATGAAGAAATACAAACAGCAAATAAATGCATGAAAAAATGTTCAACATCACTGGTCTTTCTAGAAATGCAAATTAAAATAGCGCTGAGATTCGATCAAGTCAAGAAATCGATCATTAACAAATACTGGTGAGGCTGTGGAGAAAAAAGAACTCTTCTCCACTGTTGGCGGGAATGTAAATTGGTACAACCACTATGGAATTCAGCATGAAGATTCCTCAGAAAAATAAAACTAGAGGTTTCATTTTACCCAGGTATTCTCTGTCTAGGTATCTTTCCAAAAGAGTTAAGGTCATCATAGCACAGTGATACATGCATATCTATGTCTATAGCAGCACAATTTATAATAGCTAAATCTTGGAATCAGCCCATGTGCCCATCAACAGATGAATGGATAAAGAAAATATGGTATTTATATATAATGGAGTACAACTCTGCCATAAAGGATAAACGAGACATTTTTAGGTAAAGGGATGCATCTCAAGACCATAATGTTAAGTGAAAAAATCAGACAAATGAGTTTGAATATCACATTATTTCTCTTGTATGAGACACCCAAAGTGTAAATAAGGGCAAAGTAGAGGGTAGATATTGAGAAATAAGAAGAGCTTGTTCAAATGGGAAGGAGAAGAGGGTGAGGGAGAAGGGAAGGAAGGGAAAGGGGATTTAAGTCAGAGAGAGAGACAGAGAGAGAGAGAGAGAGAGAGAGAGAGAGAGAGAGAGATAGCATTAAAGGAAAAAATGGAAGCAGAGCTTTTGTAAATCAGGAAGGAAAGGAGGGTCGAAGGGAGGGGAGGGGAATGGGAAAAAAATAATTAAAATATATTATTTATGTACAGGTACAAATTCCCCGTGATGAATGTGATCATTATGTATGGCAAACATGTAATAATGAAAAAAAATAAAAAATAAAAATCTCTTGCTTTCAGACAAAAAATATGACCTACCCATTCATTTCACTGATTCAATTCACATCAATTTCAACATTCCACTTTTTCAAAAAATCCAAAAATTTACATTCTCGTTAAACTAACACAATGAATTGGCTTTATTTTCAGAGTCATTTTGAAAAAATCACTTCATAGGGGTTTGTGTATATAGCATGATGAATTAAGAACAAAAATATCCACGTTGAGATCTGGTAGTTAGGTAAGTTTACTCATAGCTAAGTAACTGGCTTTTACTCAATAGTCTTATATCATATACAGTACTATTCAAATTCTTACCTTAGAAAAATTGCATATTCTCTAAGTCTCAAATTTTCTATGTTTTATGTTATAGTTGAAATAATAAAGTTTGGTCCAGGAAGACTATAGTCTACTGTAGTCCTAAAGTAATGAGAGGACTTTAGGCAATAATCAATTAGCTAACAGAGAACAGCCAAGTCACAATTGACAGTGAAATAAGATATGGTTTATTTTAATCTTACAATTTGCTCTGAGAAAATTCTAAAGTAGAACTTGAAAAAAACTAAGGCAATAAAAAAACTTTGCAATAAATATGTACATACTCCCTAGGTTTTACTTTGAAGAGAAGCACACATTTGCATATGCAAATATTAAATTTTTTTAAGAAATCCTAAAAAGGTTATGAAGAAGAGCCATAGCATTTAAGAGGTTTGGAGGTGATTTTCTCTGTTATAGTCAATAAGGATCATACATATAAGGAAGTGTTTTGACAAATGCTAGGATGACCCAAGTAGAGGACAGCAGGACATGCATTTCAAGAGTTAGAATTAGAGTTAGTACCTGCATGAAACCCAAAGAAAGGAAAATGCGAGGTACTTCACTTTGATAAGCTTGCCTTGAAATATTTGTGTAGGAAAGTAAAGTTAATTAATTAATTAATTATTTCTGGCATATTAGGTTGAGATGGGTTGTAAAGGATCTAATTCCAAATCTTCTGGGCTTTTTATTATCTACCAAGTTCAAGATCCTCTTTTCCCTTGCATCTACTAGCACCTGTACCTCTTTTATTCATAGGTATTTATTATTTAAATTCTTTTGCAATTAGTTTTCATCTCGTAGATGTGTTATTTCACCAACTTGATTGTGAATCCTTTAAAGGAAGAACCATTTTATCTTTCTTAGGAACGTACATGTGTAAGATCTAGTTAATTTTTGGCATATGGCAGTTACACACACACCCCGCACCCTGAAGAGAAAAGATTGTGTGGATAAAAACTGCCCTGTACTCTCAGAAAGTTACCAATTTTGCAGAATCAATCTACATAGCACAATCCTTGCCTTGCCCTCTCCAAATCAAGTGCTGAAACAAATGAAGTATTATATAGTACAGGAAAAAAGATTACTGGCTTAGATTTATATTCAGAGTTCTAATTCCAGTTATATTATTAGCTTTCCTTTGGACCGAGATTTATTGGATTCTGCTGTGCTATCTCATTTATAAAATTGGGTTATTATTATCTGTCTTTTATTTCAAAAGAACTTTTTCAAAGTTAGTGCTGATGAGTGATGCAGAAGGGACAGTACTTTAAATAGGAGAAAGGTAACCATAACCCTGAGAAGGTATAGAAAGGATTGTACCCTGGGAGGTTACTTCTGGGGTCGCAGCAAACTTAGCTTTCATGATTTTATTATTTTAAGTGATAAACAGCAAAAGCTCAAGAAATAGTGACAGTAGCTGCAAATCAAAGGCTAATCTTTAATCCAGCACTGTGGAAAAGAACATTTGAGCACACTCTGGTCTGTTAAGCCACGTTGCCACAAAGACAGCAGTCATAAAAATACATACAGTGAAAGCAATAGTAACAATTAACCTCTCTAGATGGCAGTTTCTCATCTGTAAAATAAGAGAGGTGGAGAAGCAACCTTCAAAGACCCTTTTGGTTCTAAGTTTCTAGAATTCCTTAGCTTTTCAATCATTTCTTCTGGAGAAATGGGGGAAAGCCTAATTTTGCTTTTCATTGGTAGACTGGCAGAGCTATCTTACCTAGTCTGGTGAAGAGAGACTGCTAAATTCCAAGCAGTTTCACAAGCCTGTTAACATCCTTTTGGTAGCTGGAAACCACCAAGATGCACCATAGAAATCAGCAACTCTATAAATCAGGATCTTTCTCCAAGAATTGGTTGGTAAGCTGTTAGCAAGCCAAGTGTGATGGCACTGCATGTAATCCCAGCACTCTGGGAGGCTGAGGCAAGAGGATCCCAAGTACAAGCCTAGCCTGGGTAATTTAACAAGACCCTAATCACAAAAAAAAAAAAAAAAAAAAAGAAAAGAAAAGAAAAATGAAAAGAAAAAGAGCTGGGGATGTAGCTCAGTGCAAAAGCCCTGTGTTCAATCCCCAGTACCGTGCCAGCCAGTCACTGGACCTACTCCATGATGCTATCCTGACCTGGGGCAGGTAATGGATTTACTGTCTGAAAGTTAGAGACATCTTAAATAACACTTTAAGTGGCAGAGTGTAAATGTCAACTAATGATGGCTGCTTGGAAGTATTTTAGGACCAGAGAATATCCAAGAAAACCAAGGGACTGTAGTCAAAATCATCAGGCAATTAGGGAATGGGAGGTGGACTGCTGGCTTAAATGACTGCCAAACAGACATGAGCTGGCGGCTGGGGTGCTGGTTTTGACGAGCCCGGTGTGCATTGGGCAGTGCACATTAAATATACACTGGCTTGTCAAAACTAGCACCCCAGCCTCTAGCTTATGTCTGTGTTTAATTAATCACAGTAAGAAATTATAATTTAATTAATCACAATAAGTAATTTTATTCAGATAAAAATATAGATTCTGTTGTTATTCATCTGGGTGCAGGATGATAATTCTTTAAATATATTTAAAAATTAATGAGTGTGGTTAGCACCTATTGTTGGTATTAACAAAATCTGTTGATGATGGCAGCCCTGCTCTTTTGTTCTTGAGCTTGTTAACACTTGACTTGTTAACTAATACCCAACTCAGTCACCAGTTGTTATGAACTTGGAAATCATGAAAACATCAGTGTTTGAAATTTGCACAACTTAAATATGCTGTAGTCCATTCATAAACAGAATGATAAATTATTTCTACTTTCAGGCTGAAAGTTTGACATCAGTTTATGCTCACCCACAATTTGTCTCTTGGTGCTGGGTCTACTTCAGTTTATTTTTCATACTTTAAAATTTTCCTTTTCATTAGTTGACATTTACACTCTGCCATCTTAAAGTGTTATTTAAGGTGTCTCTAACTTTGAGAGAGTAAATCCATTTCCTGCTTTTCAAAGTTTCTGATTTTAATTAAACCTATTTTCTTCTTTGATATTTCCATTGATTATAAAAGGAGATTGATAGCTGAAAGAATCTATCCCAATATAAGCATGTAATTCTAAAGTACTTTCAACTTCTAAGGAACTACATCTTTTACAAATTGCTTAGTAATATGATACAATTAAAATATAAATATAAATTTGATTTTCAGCAAGACTTCAACATGTTGGCTGCCACGTTTGGTAAGATTATGACATTTTCATTAATATGTTCCTCTTTATGGTCAAATTATATTATTTTTCATATTTTTCCTATGAATTTTATTATTTTACTTTTACAGATACATGAACTTCAATTTAAAAATTGTAGAACATTACATTTTCAAGTGGAGACAGTTCAGGTCATTAGCAATTAACATGGCTGAGTTTTGATGTATTCTTGCCACATTCTAGATCCTGTGCTAAATCTTGGACAAATGTTATTTCATTTAATCCGCATGCCAATTAGTTGAGGCAAATACTTGCTGTGGATCAAACTGTGCGCCTACCAAATCATATTTGGAATCCTAATATCCAGTACCCCAGAATGTGACTGTATTTGGAGACAGAGATTTTAAAGAGGTAATTGAGGCAAAATTAGATCAAATGGGCGGCTTCTAATCTAATAGGACTGAGGTCCTCATAAGAGAACGAGATTAGGGCATAGACAGCACACAGTCAGATGACCATATACAGACAAAAGGAGAAGGTGGCTATCTATAAGCCAAGGACAATGGCCTCAGAATGAAATCAATTTGCTGATACTTTGACCTCAAATTTATAGCCTTCAGGTCTACAAGAAAATAAATTTTTGTTGTATTAAGCCACAAAGTCTGGTATTTTTCTATGACAACTCTAATAAAACTATTTTGTTGTGGCAACTACTAGCAGACTTATTAGTCTTTCTAATTTACATACAAATAATCTGAGGTTTAAGAAATTAGACAAAGTATCTAAGATCACATAGGCTGTAAGTAGTTGAATTGAGACTCAAACTCGTGTTACTCACTAAGCAAATATCTCTTTATAACTTACAACATATCATGAATTACTAAGTCCAAAGACACACAAGTGAAGAAAAAAATGCCAAAAGTGGAAGAGGAGTAGAGTTCCAAATTGTAGGAAAGTTGAGTAGTCCCTGCATCAAAATCAAACATTGCATGAAAGCATTCTCTTCGTGGCTAGTGGCAGCAGTGGTATTCTCAGGAGTCCTGCTGTGTCCTTCCTAATGTCATATAATATATTTTTATTTCTAAAACTTTGCATTTTACAAAAAATGAAACAAAATTTCATAATAAAATAATAAGACAATAATAATAGTTAATCACGGAGTATCGCTATCTTCAAAGTACTTACAGAAAGAAAGAGAGAGAGAGAAAAAGAGCAAGCAAAATTGAAAAGAGATAAATAGGAAATAGGGAGAAGTTCAAATACTTCCCTTTCTGGGTTATTATTGATTTGTTTCCTTTTTGTAAGAATCTCTTTGGTTTATGTTATAGTGTGTTTTTGCTGCCCACACTGGGCCGAGATACTGCTACTGTAAACCAATGACACTTCCCTAAAGTTTGTACTGAGAAACTGAGGTCCACAAACAAACAATAAGAAGGAAGAGGAGGAGGAGGAGAAAAAGAAGAGGAAGAGGGTGAGGAAGAAGAGGAAGGAAGGGAAGGAAGCAGCAGAGGAAAGAAGAGGAAGAGAAAGTCTTTTCAAATAAGGTGGGGAAATTTCCTTTTCCTCTCCTTTGAGGCTTCTCTCTGTGTAACAACATATTGAACTTTCTAAAACAATGACTTTATCTTTGTCTAATCCTGTATTCAGTAACTTAAATGATCAGAAGTTCCGTATTTTCAGCATACATTTTAAAAATGCCCATAGAAGTAAGAGGCTCTTCAAAGAGGATATTAATGGTAAATTCTATATTTCACAATTAATTATCTGTATTGAATTTTAAAAATTGTAATTCAAAATTTACAACATTATTTTAAAATCTCATAGGTCTTGAGTAAATATGTTCAATCTAAATTAAGAATTTTTAAAGAACTGTTTAAAGCGGGAATATATTAAGAAAGCTTCCCTACAGTATAAATTAGTTTTAGCAAACTTACATTTATTATTTAGTTAGCCATATCAGACTCCTCAATTTGAATTAAAAATGTTAGAATTTACAACATAATAATTTTCATGTTTTCCATTGCACCCAACATTATGTCAGGTGAGGATAAGAACATTTTGTTAGAGATGAATATAGTAAAAATTATATGGGAACTAGCTGGCATATTATGCCTCATTTCTAGAACTAATTTTGACATAAAATATGTATGCCAATGATGGTTTTCCAAGCCATCACATATTAAGGATAGCTAGACAAGTAACCCAAAAAGCTCAGGACTATGGTAGATTGGTAAGTTTTTCAGAATCTGGAACTAAAACATGTTCCTTGTTTTCATGCCTATGCTGCCAAGTGTGAACCTCATGTCCTAGGCAGGCTTAATCCATGGTCTGTCTGAGCCTGATTTATCCAGCGGCAGTGTGTGCCCAACGGTTTAGAGAGGCGGCTCTTCGCAGGTGTCTTGTTAAAGAGAATTGAGACATTCAAGAGAGGAAAATAAGACACTCTCATTTTACTAAGACATTGTAGACTTAAGAAAAGATCATTTCATAAAGATTCCAATTGTCAGTTTTCCTTAAATATCTTTTCAAATATACATTTAAGTTTATAGACAACTTTCCATGAAAGTATTTGTTGCATAGAATGTGGCAATCTGCATAATATTCGATTTTCTCCCATAGTCATTGTACTTCAATTATAAATGATAGTTAGCCCAGGGCACAGAAATTTCTTTAGACTATTCTAAAGTCAAAATTATTTTGGAACATAGATAAAATGCTAATCATTGTTGATAACTTTTATACAACATAAATTGTGATTTTTACTATATTAAAATGATTATATACAGAGTCTGCCAAAAAATGTACATGCACTTAAAGAAAAGCAAATCTTGTAAAGGTGCATGTTCTCCTCACTTAACACCTGCAGACTTTTATCTATGGGGGACCCTAAAGGATGTCATATATCGCAGAAAACCCACTACACTGCCAGCCCTTAGAGAAGAAATTGAAAATGCACGTGCAGCAATCTCAATGACCAAGGTTACCCAAGCAGCAGTTTACCGTACTAATGAATGTCTAGAAGCTAATGGCCACCGCGTTGAGCATCTCTTTCAATTGTATTAATCTCATGATGTGTCAATAAATTAGGATTAAAATATTTATACAAGTTTTTCTTTTCCTGAAGTGTGTATATATTATTTTGGCGGATTCTGTATTTTAAGGCAAGAACTAATTTAAAAGTACTTTAAAATATACAGTTTGATTAATAAGAGATAAAATATTCACATACACACAAGTACATTATGCCTTCTATTGCAATGAAAGAAAGATCAGAGGATGCTGATGATATCATACTAATTATAAACCATTCTCATATATATTAATGGTCCCTAATAAGAAGATAAACTGCAATTATTTGGATTATATGCTATTTTAATAAATTAAAGTGGTATATATTTTGATTAGTTTTTAAAACTTGTTGAAATTTACACAGATTTTCCTCACTTTAAATTTCATTAGTTTTATGCACTTCTCAAAACTTTGGCTTCCTTTTATTATGCTTTATCTAAATTTTAGCTTCACACATGTAACCAAAGAGACATATATAAGTGCAAATACCTCTAGACTATAGGACTTTATATATCAAATTAAGTTTTATGTGAATCTAATTATACTTTATAACAGAATATTGCTAAACTTTGGAAGAGATTTTATTAGAGTAAATTTTCTTTGCCAAAAAAATAAAGCTACACCTTTTGTTCAACATATGTCAATGCTTAGTTTTTTTTTTTTTTAATTCCTAAAACTGCAAGAAACTAAATTTTAAAGTATTACTTACTTTTTGTTTTAAAAGCTTGAGGGGCAGGTGGACAATCAGAAAATTGTATTATTCAAATAAGGATGGTTCTCTTTTTTTTGTGGGTACCGGGGGTCAAACTCAGGACCTCGCGCTTGACAGGCAGGCGCTTATGCCACTGAGCCATCTCACTGGCCCTGGGATGGTTCTTTTAAAATGTCAGATTTTTGAGAATGTAAAAAAAAAAAAAAAATGTGTCTAAGGTCTTTTTTAGCTCCAAAGTAGAAATAAATTTGTGCAGCATTCCATTTTAGGGAAATCACCTCCTGCCCTCCCTAGGGACAGCTCGTGGTATCCACAGGAATCAGTGGGCTCCTAGAAAGGGCCCTGTGATCAAAGTCTGGCCTGACCAGTCACGCCTTCCATCTGCAGCTGACTGCCAGTATAGCCGGCTTATTAACTGAATCAGACACTGTCCCACCTGGGGCATCCGGGCAGCCATTCTAATCTCTGGGATTTAATGTAAACCTAAAGCTCTTTGAGGCCACATCTTCCATAAGAGGAGCGATCCCCCAGCTATGAAACCAAGAGGGAAGTGAGTAGAACTAAGGGATAGAGATCAAGACCTATTGACCTTCTCTGAGGACCTGGATTCTCTGAGGACCTGAGGCCCAAACTAAAGCAAATCCTGGAGCGTCACATTACGAGAACCAAGCCAAAACCAAAGGAAAGCACAGCAGAACAAACTAACAAACCGTTCTTGTCTGAGTTGGCTGAAGAGGGGCTTCTGTCACTTGAAATCACAGCCCTGGATGATATAAAAGCATTCCTCAATCTCAGCAGCAGGAAATTGAAAGTAAACGCAATATGCTTAACAAATACTTATGGAGTTTCAAATATGTTCCAGGCACATTTCCAGGCTCGTGAAATTAATGAAAAGAAGCATCCATCCTTTTGATGGATATATTGTAGTTGGGATAGATAGCCAATAAAACATAATCACAATAAATGAGTACATTGTAATGTATCTCAGAAAATGATGAATGCTGTGGAAAGATTTTTGAATAGGTTGGGAAGACAAGGAAATATAGGAGGTCGAAATGAGAATGAGCAGTGATTTAAAATAGGGATGTATGATCGGGCTTCCTTGGGACAGTGATAAAAAGACCTTGAAGGGGGTGAGGTAGATAGGAAGATACCTGGTAGACGGCAAAAAGACAAAGTTGCTACAGAACTGTGCCTACTATATCCAAAGAACAATAGGGAAACAAGGTTTTCATATAGAATTGCAGACACTAGGTCCGTACCTCATGGGTAATTGAGATTAAGAGCACTTTTGTGAATGGACCAGGGTACAATTAAAAACTGGTGATGACCTAGCAAACAGTGCAAAGTTGCTCTCCAGTAATACAGCAAATGGGGTTTAGTCATCTAGAGGAAGGTCCAGCCTTGAACAGAAGCTAGAACAGCCAGGAATGTAGTGTGTGGGTTCAAATGTGGATAAATGGGAACCACGAGTGGTGAGCTGAGGGTGAGGATGGAGAGGAAATGTTGAAGGTGTGAGGACACAGGACAGAGTGTAAAATGGTGGGGGTGCTGTCCTGGGAGAATGAGTGAGATAAGAAACTAGTATAACTGCTAGGTTCTGTGAGGGTCTGGCTTACAGTTTGTTATTGTTTTTGGAAATGAAAATAGTTGTGGAGTTGTTTTTCCTCCAAAAATAGGCATTGGAAAGGCAAAAGTTTGAATTTAACCAAGTATATCGGTTAGCTTGTCATCATTATGATGACATACCTGAGGTGAGATACTAATAAAGAAAGTGGTTTATTTAGCTCACAGTTTTTGAGCTTTAATGTTCAAGATCTGGTTTTCCCATTGGTTTAGCCTCTGGTGAGAGTGTAAGAGAAGGTGTCATGACATCATGGTGGGAACAAGTATGCGAGAGGATGCATCAAATTGCCAAGCAGCAAGTCAGACAGCTGGCAATGGGACCACGAAGAGTTTACATAACAACTGGACCTCATGAGAACGACCTTCATCCCTCCCAAGGGCAGTGCCCTCAATAACCAATGGATCTTTCACCAGGCTCCACCTCTTACAGGTTCCACCTTATCTCAACACCACCACCCTGGGAACCCATCTCCTAGTACATGCACCCTTGGGAGACACTCAAAACACAAGGTGATGGTTTTGCTAAGAAATTATGAAAAACAGAACAAGGTGAGTTGGAGGTACATGCAAAGAATGATTATAAAGTCTGACAGTGAATTTTTAGCTGGTAAGTGGTTCCTAGGGACTTAGGGGAATTAAGGGCAATTGGTAAGATCGAAAGCCTGGACTTACTGGTAATACATTAGGAGTTAAGGGGAAAGTTGGGCAGTGAAGGCCTGTGAGTGGGAAGCCTCTGAGTTTATGGAGTGGTTGCTGGTATTTATGATGGCGAGGTCTGCAGTATAACAGCCAGGCATGGTGGCACATATCTGTAATCCCAGCACTCTGGGAGTCTGGGGCAGAAGGATCACAAGTTCAAGCACAACTTATGCAATTTAAAAAGACCCCATCTCAAAATAAAAAATAAAATAGGGCTGGGGATATAGCTCAGTGCGAAGGTCCTGCATTCAATCCCCAGCACCAAAACAAAACAAACAGTTCTTGAATATGACCATCGTGGTGTGAGTGGTTGTGTGGGGGAAGAATGAAGAATGTGATCACTGGAGGACAGGACCTAGAAAAGAGAGAGGCACACACTGAAATTGCTCCTTCTTCTGTCTGGAATGTGAACGTAGTCCTGGGTCTGCAAGATTCATCTCGGCTGCCCTTGAGGTGACCGTGGTAATGGCATCTATTTTAAAGCAAAGCAACCAGACAGAAGGATCCTAAATTTCTGAGGACTTTGGGAGGCAGAATCACTTCACCAGCCCTGTACCGCACACTTGTTTCAGCTATTGTTTATTGATGCCTGTTACTCACCGCTGAGCCTAATTCTAGCTGATATACTATGCACCAATTGCTCTTCCTGACATTAGTTTCTCCCTCACCTCACTTTATCCTTCTCATTAGTTTAAAAGCCAGAATTAGCTTTTTAAAATCCTCTTTCATCCTTTAAGACCCAGAGAGAAGAGTGAAGCACTCCTTAAAGCATTACTTGGGTCCCTCAGGCAGAATTAACCATTTTTCCCTCCACCTGTTTATGTGTCTCTAAACTCTGAATTGTAAATTATAAATTGATCATCTATAATGTTTGTACACTTTCACACTGTGGTGTTAGCACATAGTAAGCTCTCAAATGCTGGTAGAGCAAATGACTGAGTTGGCGTGAGCCAAGTGGAATGAACTCACCCTAAATCTCTGATATAATAATGGGCAGCATGGAGAAAGACTTGCTGCAGCTTTTGCCAGTGTTAGCAGATCAAAAGGGAAATGGACTCTGACTTTACGGACATGTATCAGAGAGATCTCAGGGAGAGAACTACTTCAAAAAGACAGAAACACACCATTGAGGCTTGCTTCTGAAGAGTGACAACCCCAGTCTGTCCCGGGGGATTGAGGGGGAGGGAATCTGACTGTGATGAAATGCCAGAGTAGGACTTGACCAGGGCCATTTCTGAACGCAGAATTATTTCTTAGTAGGGTGGTTAGTGTAAAAGTAAGAGCAGCATAGAACTCTCAGTGGGATGCTATTAAAAGCTAGCTTTTAACAGGTGAGAGAAAGTGTTCTAAGAAGAGTTGGAGAAGCTAGTGCAGGCAACACTTCATCTGAGAATTTCCAATTTACGCAGATAAAAATGTCAAAACAATGTTTAAATGATATTTGAACTTATCATATCATTACTAAGGCACTGAAGCTAGTCTTTTGTGGATTATTATAGGAAAATAACAGCCACTGATAGATGCAATAAAATGAGGTTCTGAGTTCAAATCAATTAGTTTCCTTCCAGTAACACTCAGCAAAAATGCTGGCTGCCTGTTCTACTCACCTTTAAGGGCAGCATTTGTTTCTGACTTGAGTACTTAGTGTTGTGTCACCTCTTGTCAGCTACATTTTGATAGATTGCTGGTCAGTTTGGCTTTTCTTTCCTCTAAACAGAAGGTTTTAGTTGGCTCCATTCAAACAAGAAGATCAGTTTTTACTTGAAGTTCAAGCTAAAAACATTCCTGGGTGAATGCCATGAATTGTGGATCAGACCGACATATCCCTTATCGTCTAATGACAATAGTTACAATATATGTACATCATACCAATTTTAATATAGTAATGAACAAATTTGCATCAGGATACAAAAAAGAAAACCATCAATCTCGGGTAAATATTTACAGTTTTAAGCTTTATGTATGCACTTGAATTAAGGAGACTTTGAGCATAGGTGATGAAAACTCCAAGCCTTTACTTTTCGCAGAAATCTTGCTTCATCTCATCAACCGCTTAGTCCCACAATTTCTCTGTTTTATGTGAAAATTGCTTTACTTTCTTAGTCCACTTTATCTCTTTATCCACTTTGTCTAGGTAACCAAAGTTCAATTTCAAAACACTTTCATCACGCTAATTCCTCTAGTATTTATTGAGTGACTTCAGGATGCATATAATTATATTATGCATACACGGGGAGGGAAGACAGCGTTCTCTTTACTTAGAGACCTGGGGCTTCCCACAAGCATATCGATATAAAGGGAGATGTAGGGAAAATTACTAAAATATAACTGTGATCAGCATTTTCAGTGCTGTGTAGAAAAGGTCGAGGTTAATTTTGGTAGTGACCTAGGTTAGTAACATTTGATCTGAGTTTTCTGAATAAGGAAGAGATTATAAATGCATATTTTCTGTAACATAGATTCTGCTTGCACAGGATTTTCACAAAGCCCTATTTTTCTCCTGCCTAATCATTTGACACTCCAGATACCATTTAGTTGCCAAGAAACAGACCAGCAAATCACTAACAGGCACATTTTATGAGACCGTAATATACCTCACAGTTGATGACAGTTTTGTAAAAACATTCCTCAGTCTTTAAGGCTTTCATTTATAGCAAGCTGTAGTAAAATTAATGTGAGTTATTCTCAGATTTTTAATAAAGGACATGTAAGTCATGAAAATGAATACCAGTCATAAAGTATCTTCCTAGGGATTTGATAGAAATAAAACAACCAGACAATCGACCAAGTGATCAGTGCCACCACACACACACATGTGCACACACACACACACACACACACATGCACACACACAGTATCGCTTGATAACTAAAAGCCAAAGATTCTGTTCAAATACATATTTTCTCTGGTTGTGTAAGGGTGCCAAGGCTGCCATCAAAAAAACGTCAGACAGAGAGGCTTAAATAAGTTTTATTCCCCCACAGTTGGGGAGGGTGGAAGTCCAAGACCAAGGTGGCTGCAGTCTTGGTTCCTTCTTCGGCCTTTCACCTTGGTTTGCAGATGAGTATCTTCTGGGTGTGTTCTCATATGGCCTTTCCTGGGTGTGAAAAGCAACCTTTGTGTCTCTTTCACTTTGGGAATCATATCAGTTATGCTGGATTTGAGGTCTCACTCTTAGCCCAACTCCAAATTTGGAAGCCTATTTCCAAATACTGTCCAAATGAGACAGTACGAGTTAGGGTTTCACCCTATAAATTCTGGGAGGACATAATTCAGTCCATAACCCTGGATGTTTGAAGTGAACAGTAAATCAATTGGCTCTTTGAGGCACTTTTATTTTCTGGTGGTGCTGAGAATTGAACTCGGGGCCTCTTGAAGCCTAAACAAGCCTAGCTCTAAGCTATACATCCAGCCCATAGGCACTTTGTAAACATTATATTGTGCATTACGTTGCAATGTGTTGCCAAAGCTATGTTGAAGTACTATCGTGAGTGGAAAACTCTTTAGAAATGCACATTTCTATAGTTCAGAAATGTTTTGTATAAAATGAGATGAGTTTCTTCATTTCTAAAATAAAAGCTCATTATGACTCATTGGTGTAAAACAGGCCTTTAACAACTATCGTAATGTTTGAAAGCCATTTCTGGCACATATTTGCTTTTGAAGAGGAAGAGTTAGGAACATAGAAAATAAATATTGATCAAAGAGGTAGAAGCTGTGGGATTTGGAGTGAGCTAAAACTGTTGGAAAGAGATGTCACTGGACACTGTGATGTGGTGACACAGAGGTGGGAATAGGGTCATGGGCAGACTTGGGTCTTGCAGTCCTGGTTGTGCATCCTTGACCAAATAGTTTCAGTCTCCACTTTAACCACATCAACATGAGAAGCAATAGATTTGTAGAAAAATGACAGTACTCTATATTCAAAAGCAAGCTTATTATTTTACCTAGTCCCATGTTAATGACAATCTTTTTTACTTCTTTAAATATACCATAAGCTTGTGTATTCTATTGGTAGAAAGAACACAGAAATAGTTTCCTACATCTTTCTTGCATCAAACATTTACATGTAATACCTAAAATAAATTTAAATCACTAAATAAATACTTGTGTGTCTATGTGAAGCCATACGTTAGGAGCCAGGTTTACAAATTTGTCACTTAAGAATTATTGACCTTGTTTTTATTCTAAGTGCTAGCCTTACAAATTAAAAAAGAAAACAAAAAACCTAAAATCAGATATGTCAGTTTGTTTTTTATTTATACCATAGTTTATAGTATTTCCAAATTTATAGACTTATGAGACAGTTAATATATTGAGTCTGTCTTTGGGATGGACATAATTCAAACTGACATGGCAATCAGCCATATAAATTTATCATTTTCTTTCATAAAATTTTATAATCATTCAAAATATTTCACAGTGTTAAGGTACTTAGGCAATTTCATTATGTTTCTGGTAATATTCGTTTTTGTGAATTTGCTTAAAAATGAGTCTATGGACCACTATCATAGAAATTAACATTTTTAATTAGTCCCTGTTTTCATGTAAACTGCACTGTACATAAATCATTTTCTGCCACAGAAAATATGTTAATAAATGACTTCTTG
The DNA here is from genome assembly GCA_028451465.1 of Erethizon dorsatum. Classification (NCBI taxonomy): domain Eukaryota; kingdom Metazoa; phylum Chordata; class Mammalia; order Rodentia; family Erethizontidae; genus Erethizon; species Erethizon dorsatum. Next base: position 47,213,782 of record CM051837.1, on the reverse strand, counting down.
TGTATAGTGGCTACCATTCATTCTTATACTCATTCAAATTCGTTTTGAATGCTTACTAGATACTGGAAACTGCCAGGTCCCTCCTTCTGGCCACTGAAAAAAAGTAGGTGGAGAGTAACACCTGCTTTCAGGGAAGGTACATTGCTTCTTCCTCCTTAAATGACCAAGGAAAAAGAATTATTGACAGATAATATCATCTAACTTAAAGTATTAAAATATAGAATTGATTTAATAAATTTAGGGCTTTAAGATTAATTTATTCCTTTCTCTGTCTCCAACCCCCTTCAATCTAAACAAAACTCTGCTTGTGGTCTTGTATGTAACTGCAGTGCTCTGGCATCTCAGCAGATGGCGGTACACAGGGACCGACCGCAGTGCTCAAGCCAAGTGGTCCCATTTCCCAGCCTTCCTTCCAATCTGCCTGCTTTCAAACAAGGGTGTAAAATTACACCAGAAACCGACTACCCACTTGAAGTATAGTGAACATACCTGACAGGGTTTAGAAAGCTTTGTTTACATTTGTTGGTGCATGTATTTGAAAAGTCTAATATGAGAGAGGGGAAATAAAGAAATAGAGTTCTACTCTTCAATTTCCCAGTGTTTGTAATAAAAATAAAGTGCATTTGGTGAAGATTAAAACGAAAGCCTCTTGTACAATTTATTTTAAAGGTGCATTGTTTCTTTTGTTCTGACAGCACAAATCCATACAAGAAATGAAAAATGTTGTGATTAACATAAGAGTCATGTAATTTTATTTGAGCGAGAAATATAGAATGACATTAATGAACGAGCTATAAAATAAATATTGTAAAGTACAGAGTAGCTATTTGATTAGAAATTGATCTTAGAAGGTTTGATTTACGTTTTTCTGTGAATTAAATACAACCCCTTGAAGATTTGAGCATATTCAGCACTTTTAGAAATCCAATTATTTTTTTCTTTAAAATCTTTAGTGTAGTTTCCTTAAAATACTATATTTTGAATTTTTTGCTCTTGAAGTACTGCTGTCATGGACAATAGTATGTAATTAACGTAGTAAAAGAGAATGAATAAATTATGAAAAGTACGGATTATTTGAAAATACAATAATATAAAAAATCTGTGTAAATGAGAAATATTAATGAACCTCTCAGAATATTTTCATTGAAGTGTCCAACTGCCCTACCTTGGGGGCAGAGGAGTTAGATACTGTCCAGGTTAAAGTGAGGAAAGTCAGGCTTTTTTTTTTTTAAAACAGATCCACAGTGGAGGGAAAGCAGCCCGTGCTTCCTCTGTGAAAGACGGCCTGCTTGCCTCTCCAGAAGCCTTGCGAGTTAGAATTCATTACCTGATTTTATCAACACGCCACAGAGAGATCCATCTCTCTGAGACAGACTCATTAACCAAACCCGGAGACAGCTGTACGAAAACATAATGCCAATTTCTTTCATTCACAATGAGAAGTCCAATTGTTACAGGAAGAGGACTACTTGTGCAGGATCGGGTAATTTTCTCCCTGCAGGCAGAATGACTTGCGAGTCCAAATTGTAATCAGAAGGTTTCTTGTGATTATGTATTTTTAAGACATTGTTTAAATCAGAGGTAGTTCTCATTGGTCTTTTTAAAAATAGCAATGAATTTGAAACTTCATGTTACCAAGAAACCTGAAGATCAGTCAAATTGTAATTATACTGCTCTTTCACTCTTTTTTTTTTTTTTTTTTGTGGGTACCAGGGGGTCGACCTCAGGACCTCGTGCGCCAATAGGCACCCGTGCCGCTGAGCGATATCACCGGCCCCTTTTTCATATGTGGGATCCGGGAGTTGAACTCGGGCCCTCACGCTTGCAAGGCAGGCGCTTACACCGCTGAGCCATCTCACCAGCCCTCACTCTCAATTCTAAACATTACCAAATATCAATCAAGAGTAAAATGGATAAATTGTTGCACATTTTTATTAGAAATTATTATACACAATGAAAAATGAATGAACTAATGCTGTATCTAACACATGATGAATACATGAGACACGAAGCTCATGTAGTTTGATTCCACTTTCTGAAAAGTAAAACCAGGAAAAACTATATTCTTGTAATGTGCACGAAGGTGTTAAAGCTTATTTAATAGGTAAGGCATATAACAAAATAATCATCGCAAGCATTAGGAGAGTAATTACCTCTAGGGAGAAGGAGTGTATGATAGAGGAATGTGTGCTGGCAGTGTTTTTACTTGTACACTGGATGTGGACTATGCGCATATCTGTTAAACTGTACAATTCTGTTTATGCATTTTTCTGCATCTATTGGTTGATCCACATGCAATGTACAATATAGTAATTTTATATAGTTTGGCCTAATATCTCACATTTTATTAACTAAAACTATGTTCCTTGATATAGAATCTATATCTATACAGGTGGTGATATAGATGAATACTAATGTATATGTGCACACATATGCATTTGGTACATACACATATATATCTTTGCTCCAGACGTGTGTCATAACTTAGTTCCCAGGGATCTCGATCACCTTTCTCTCCCATAAGGCATCACACTGGTCCATTACACTGATGTTATTAGGCTGAATGAACCAAGTGATCAGGGAGTAGCAACCACTCTGAACTTGTTAGAAAAGCATTTGCATGGCAGAGGATAGGAAATGAATCCAACTGAAATTCAAGGACCTTCTACTTCAGTGAAGTTTCTGGGAATCCAAGGTGTGGTGCAGAGATATCCCTTATAAGTTGAAGGAAAAGTTGTATGTGGCTCCCCCTACAACCAAAAAAGAGATAGTATGTCGAATGGGTGTAATTGGATTTTGGAGGCAACACATTCCTCACTTAGGTGTTTTACCCCGGCCATTTACGAAGTGGCTCAGAAAGCTGCTAGTTTTGAGTGGAGCCCAGAGCAAGAAAAGGCTGTGCAACAGGTCCAGGGTACAGTGCAGGCTGCTCTGCCAGAGGGGCCATGTGATCCAGCAGATCCAATGGTACTTGAAGTGTCAGTGGTGGGTAGAGATGCTGTTTAGAGTCTCTGGCAGTTCCCCATAGGTGAATTGCAGCAGAGGCCTTTAGGATTTTGGAGCAAGGCTCTGCCATCATCTGCAGACAACTACTCTCCCTTTGAAAAACAGCTCGTGGCCTGCTTACTGGGCCTTAGTGGAAACTGAACGCTTGACCAGGGAACCCAGGTTACCATGCAATCTGTGCCCATAACAAGCTGGGTAGTATCCGATCCACCGAGTCGTAAGTTGGATGTACATGGCAACAGTCCATCATTAAATGGAAAAGGTACATATATGACTGAGGGTACAAGTAAGTCACATGAAGAAGTTGCCCAGATGCCATGGCTCCCACTCCTGCGATATTGCCTTCTGTCTCCCAGCATGGACCTGTGGCCTCATGGGTGTACCATGTGATCAGCTATTAGGGGACTAGAGAGCTGGGGCCTGGTTTACAGATGGTTCTGCACATTATGCAGGCACCACGCACAAGTGGATAGCTGCAGCATGAGAGCCCCTTTCCAGGACATCCCCAAAGGACAGTGGTGAAGGGAAATCTTCACAGTGGGCAGAACTTCAGGTGATGCACCTGGTAGTACATTTTGCCTGGAAGAAAAAAATAGACAGATGTGCGACTATCCTGGTCTTACCATGTTTCTCGCCATCCAGAAGCAGCTGGACTGATGGAAAGGTAGAAAGGCACTAGGAGATGGAGACTTGGATCACTGCAACAGACAAGATTCCTAGACCAGATGTATTGACCTACAGTGAGGGATAAATGGAGCAGATGAGGGGAAAGGAGACGATGAATATGAGTCACAGTTACGGGACAAGTAAGGCATTAATAACCTCAAGGCTTTTTGAGTATTGTGGCTAGCTACAACCTGAAGCATTTAATTTAAAAGTAGACACACAAGTGGAGATTCACTGTGCAGTGTGTAAATTCTTGTGCAGCACATCAAATCCTTCTAGCCTCTGCTCTGACACCGCCCACTGTGCAGGAGACCAGAATCACAGAATCACCCAGGTCCACCCTGCTACAGTATCATGATTTCTTCTTTGATGGTACAGCTTGGAATATTCCAAACAATCTACCTACTTTCTGTGTGTATAAACTAGGAGAGCAGGGGAATTCATGCCATTGGGCTCATCTATGACCAATGGAGGTGGGGGATAGAAACTGGTAGTAAATTATTTTCTTCATTCTCTCTGAGATGAACTTTGTAGTATCACCAGGAAGCCGGTCCTGATAATTTAAGAAACCAGATGTATGCTCCTTTGATCTTCAGTTCTTTGTGCCTTTGTGAAAGATTAGAGTGAAGACACATAGGTAACTGTGTAGAAGTATAGGTAGAGTTTACTGTAAAGGAGATATAAAGAGATTTATGCCTTCAAGCAGGATGTCAGGCAATGTCCCAAAGACATCTGCACCCAAGTTAGTTGTGGTGACACACACCTATAATCCCAGCACTGGGGAGGCTGATGAAGGAGGGTCACCACAAGTTCAAAGCTAGCCTGGGCTACATAATGAGTTCAAGGCCAGCCTGAACTACACAGCAAGACCCTGTCACAAACACACACACACACACACACACACACGAATGCCATCTTCCCAAGTGTGCATTTGGTTACCTTTTTATGCACACAAGTTACTCCTGAGGCTCAGGGAACTGTGGTGATTATGGTTCTTATCAACATTTTTCTTACTTTTGTCCCTCAGCCCTGCTAATGTCTAACCACCTCTCTAACAGTAGGGATCCTTCAAAGTTTACTGGGGGTTGAGCTCTAGTCCTTGGGAGTTATGCTAATTTGCAGGCAATTCTTCCCTGTTTTGTAGACGTGATCCTCACTACTACTCCTTACTACTACTCCCTGAAATCACTTTTCAAGCAAATTCCCTAAAGCACACTTTTGACCGTCTTCATTTCCATAATTCACTTAAGAACAAAACTGTTTTCATTTTTTTCTGAATACTTCTATCTCACACTTGTTTCAGGTTCTCTTCCATTTGCATATTCTTCAATTTTCTGAAGACAAATAGAAACCATACCAAAGTAAAAATGATGCAAACTGCATTAGGTTGAAGTAAAATTCACTTACCTTCATAGGTCTCTTTTCAATTGACCTTTCTGCCAGCTTGGAACCATTTGTGACAGGTAGTACATAAATGCAATACTCCATCTTTTCTCCAGAGAGACGAGCAGTTCTAAGCTGATATCTTTTTAAAATTCTTCCCCTAAGCAGATTTAATCTAATATATTTGTTATTTCAAGCTTTCTGTTACACAGATGCCCTAGCATTATTATTTCCAAACTCCAGGAATAAGAAATATAGGTGTTAACCAGATTTGCCATGCACTACTTACCACCTTGCCTGAGTTCAGTGACATAGAAGACCCACACACAACTCACATGAGTGGAATCATTGCTTATAGATAGCAGTGAGGTAAAACGGAAGCCTAGAGATTGTGACTAGCAAGTTCTCCAAGGCTCAGGGGTGCTGTTCTTGACTAGCGGAGTCTCATCTGTATGGGCTGCACTTGCACTGCAGCTGTGGGTGTCTGGAGAGAGCAAACTGTCATGGGTTTTGTACCTGGGGCACCATGGTTTGCTAGGCTAAGACACTGAGGGGAATAGAACAAAGCCCAGGTTGTTGTGGCCAACACCTCCCTATCACAGGATGTTGCATTCCAAGTACATTCTACAGGGTGTGTGTGGGCAGAGCATTTTCATCCTGCCTGGATTGGTTTGTTGTATTTTCTCATTGACCTAAATAACGAGGTGATACTTTGAGATGCCCTAAGGCATCTCCAAATGTACTATTCCTCACTTGTGGAGTGGTAATTCAATTTCTCCTTGATAGTCTGGATCAATCACCCCTGTCAACATTATAACTCCCCTTTTAGCCTGTTGATTCAGAGGAGTGAAGAGCCTGAAATGGCCAGTGGGGAGTCCTAGTTTCAGGTTCATTGGAATCATTGTTGTTCCCACCTCTGGAACTAAGACTAATAGTTCAGCAGAGCACAAAGTCACAGGAACGGGAGGAAACAATTTTGCTACTGGGTCACTAGGTAAAATGGTGGATGGTACCATTCTCATTTCCACCCCTTGATTCCTAGACCTGTGAATCTTGGCTATGAAAGAAATCATAACATACATTGAATATGGATTCAGAGCATATACAGCCTTCTGGAGAACTTTACCTTAGCCGGAAAAGGTATTGCTACCTAGCTGCCATTGTATCTACATCTTCAAAAGGTCATTCCATTGTCCTTTTAATCCATTAAGTGTCTAGATGACCAGGAACTGATGATCAGTGAATTCCATGAGCGTGAGCCCCTTGTTGTACTTCTTTGACCATGAAGTGAGCTTCTGGTTCAGAAGCAATGCTGCGTGGAACATCATGATGATGGATGAGGCACTGTGTAAGTACATGAGTGGTAATTCAGGCAGAAATAGTCCACTTAGGGAAGGCAAATCCATACCTAGAATAAGTTTCATTCCAGTAAGGACAAAGTGCTGCTCCTCTCAAGATGAAAGCAGTCAAATGCAATGGACCTGACACTGAGTTCCAGGGCCAAGTCTTGTGCTTGTTACCCTGCCCTATCCACAGTGAGTGAGGGCTTGCATTACGCTATGCTGCCTGAGGTTGAAGTAGTTTTGGTAAGCTAGCATCAGTCACCTAGGCTGACATAAATTTAGATTATGCTTTGGTCTCAGAGCCACAAGTACATATGCTTTCTCAGGGGTTCATCAGGGCCCTCATCACAGCTGGTGGTGATGCAGGCTAAAACAAAAGTCTGTCCCACTTGGGGCTCAGTTGTCTCCATGGTGCTCATGGAGTTATAGAGCCCCATCTATGAGCACTGGCCTGGTGACAGCTGTGCTGCCTGAGATCAAAGGACAGGTGGTGGAGACAGTCATTTGGCCACCAAGGCTGAGATGCAGATAGGTCACACCTGGGTGTCACAGCCACAGGAGCTGCAGTTTTGGGAAGAGAGTGGGGGTGCTCCAGGCCTACTTCAAAGCTGGAAAAGATGCAGCCAATATTTGAGTCTCTCACCCATACACAGGTCTCCACCTGGTTTTGGGGCTGGTCAGAGGCTCTTTCTGAGAATAATGGCCTGCATACAGAACTTACAGAACCTTCAGATCCTATTGGGTGCTGGGCCTCACCACAAGGTCCTGGCACTGGGCTCTGAAGCAAATGCCAGAGCTAGCTTTTCTGTCCTACTCCCCAGAAGGCAGAATCTTGCTCACTGCTCTGAAGCCTAAGGTTGGGGAAGGGGCAATAGAAGCAGTCAGCTACCTGGCCCAATGAAGTTTAAAATCTCAGTTCACAGGTATTGGCCTGGAGATAAGGACTGTGGGGCTTTGCCAAGCAGTGGCTTTCACTGTGGGATCAGGTGCTGGGTTTTAAGTCTAAGGCTGGTATTTCTTCTTCCTCCCCAAAGTGGGAGGATGCCCCCCTCCCCTGTCTCCTGAGCCACTTAGAAGTGGAGGAAGGGTGATACAGGCAATTCTTTCCTTACTGCCTTCTTCTGTACTTTTCTATACTTCTTTTTAAATTTTGCCATAGTAAAAATAAGCACTGTGGTCTCTCACCTGATTTTCTTAACTCTTGCGAAGGTAGTTTGGTGCATAAATAGCTATGGGTGTGTCTGTGGAGAGAAATCACCGGAGAATCTTAGTCAGCCGCCATCTTGCTCCCTCTCCCTAGTTATTCCTGAGAACTGTAAGTGAGAAGAAGGAGAGCTGAGTTGACCTATGGCCATTTGGAGAAATTTCTTGCAATAGGTTCCATCCTGAATGTTTGATGGTATTCTATTTCTGTGTATTCTGGTACACATATTAAACAGGAATAAAAGTTCAACCTGAAAAACCTTTGTAAAATACATATTTTTGTTAAAAATTTCAATGGTGTAGTATATGAGAAAAAAGATCTTTAATTTTTTCATTAGTTATTAGTTTTCAATCAAACAAATACTGTCTACTTTTTATTTGCAAATATCTTTCTAAAATGGTCACTGTTCTTAAAATGGAGATTAACATCAACACTCAGGGCAAATAGTCAAAATAGAATTCCATTATATAACTGCATAATATGGAAATTTAGAGTAAAAGTGGCATAAATTTCAGATTTGAGAAATACATAACTGTAAATGCCTCATATTTATTCTGTAAGTAAAATACTCATTCATGAGGAATTCTATGCAACTGAATAGCTTATTGGCAAGTATGCATTTAGAACTGATGCATTTATAGCATAATCATTGTAAGTGTATCATATATAAAGTGAATACCTCTAAATGTAGAGCTGATCACAAATCAACTTTCCCAGCTTGCTCATTAGATTTGTCCGCATTTATCAATTTGAAGCTTGGGCAAGGAAGATAGAAACTGAATTTGAGCTTATAGGATATACCAAGGAGAAGTACTGAGTCAGTGAAAACCAAATCCTAAAATATATTAGTACTTATTTGTCCTGTGAAGCTCATGACAGCAAGGTGTGAGGAACATAAAGCAAGAAAAGCTCATATCAATAAAATCATGACAATGTTTTGCTAGTATCTTAGTCACTTCCCTTGTCACTGGGACAAAATACCTGACACCTACAGGTTCATTTGGCTCACATTTTGTAGAGGTTTCAGTCTAGAGTTGGCTGTCCCAAGGCAGTCTGACATGGCAGAGGGGATTGGCAGAGGAGAAACTGCCCTGGGTGTGGCGGCAGGGAAGCAGAAAGATGTAAAAGGAGGAGCAGGGGAGGGAAATAAACCTTTCCGGACCACACCTCCAGTGACCAGCCTCCTCCAACCAGACCCCAACTCCTAACAGCAAGTCAGCTGTAGCTCTAGTAATCCAATAAGCTCCCCAAAGCCCCACCTCTGAGTGATTAGGCTTTGGGGTACATCTAGATGTAAACCATAGCAGCTACCTACCTTTTGATACTTTGGAAAGCAATTCCAATTTTATTCCAGAGTTATATCTGGCAATATTTAAGCTTAGTATTCCAGGTAATAAACTGAATATATCTGGATGTTCTAATTAAAATAATTCCAGTTAGAATTTCCTTGGCTTAAACATCAGACTTTAAAATATTAATAAAAGCAATCTGAAGGAAACTTAGAACATTTGAAACTCAAATTTTAATTAAATATTAAATTCTAACTTAAGGGGAAAGAGCTAATAAAATTTGACTGTTACTATGATCTATGAATTTTAAATTTAGCCACATTAATTTTCCTATTCTTTCCCTCCTTCCCGTCCTCTTTCCCTTTCTTGCTTTATCTCTGTTCGGTAAAATCACTCCTCCATCAGGTTGGATTAGTTTGCTAGTGCTGCCTTGACAAAGTGCCACAGACAGGATGGATTATTTTCTTACAATTCTGGCTGAATGTCTGGGGTTAATTTGTTGGCAGATTTTGTTTTTTCCTGAGGTCTTTTTCCTTGCATTGCAGTGAAAAAGAGTGAAATACTCATTCATGAAGAATTCTATGTAACTGAATAGCTTATTGGCAAGCATGCAGGTGGTCATCTTCCTGCTATGTACTTGCAAGGAATTTTGTCTGTGCAAGGGCATTTCTAGTGTCTTTCTCTTTTTTTTCCCCTTTGATAGTTGGTTTTGAACCCAGGGTCTTCACACTGAGCTACATCCCCAGATATTTTATTATTATTATTTTTTTTAATTTTGAGACAGGGTCTGTCTAGGTTGCCTAGGTTGTGTTTAAACTTGCTACCCTCCTGCCTAATCCTCCAAGACTGCTGAGATCAGAGGCATGCACAAGTACACCCAGCTTTCTCACACTTCTTAAAAGGGTGCCAGTCACATCGAACTAAGGCTCTACCCTGAAGACCTCACTTAGCCATGAGTATCTCTTTAAAGGCCCTGACTTCAAATACAGTTACATTCTAAGCTCTAGGGCATAAAAGCGCCAACATATGAAAGTTGGGGAGACACAATTCAGTCCATAATGCATATATAAACTAGATTTCACTGCTACGGCTTTCCATTCCCTTGACTATATGATGTGCTTGAGCATATTATAAAATTAAAGAATTAAATGCAACAGAATGCTTATAAAAAAATCAAGTTATGTAAGTTGTAATTTGGCTAATTTGTAAATTAGATGAAGTCTGTTTCTAATGTTCTTCCATTGTTTATGCATCTTTTTACTTTCTTTCCATTTTAATCTCTTCATTAAACATATTCTCCTTCTGACTCCTCAGTTTCTCAAGAGCTCAACTACCTTGCCTTTCCTGTTGAAGACTTAATTGTTCTCCAGATTTTAAAATCAGTGCTCACCATTTTTTTGAAATTCAGTTGAAATAAGTTTCTATTTTATGTAGCTGTAACATATTTATCTGACATTGTTGACCACTTTTTCATTCTTTATAAAAGTGTCATTTCTTGTTTATACTCGGGAGATCCCCCTTCCCTTTTTTTGCGGTACTGAGCTACATCCCCAGCTGCCCCCTCCTTTTAAATTTTGAGACAGGGTTTCACTAAATTGCCCAGGCTGGTCTTGAACTTGGGATTCTCTTATTTCAGGTCCTAGAATGCTGGGATTATAGGCATGAACCAACCCACTCAGGGGATTTCTCATATTTTTATCTATGTTTAGATACCTACTTAAAATTCAAACCTACATAACAAACTGATTATTAGAATTTTCTAAGTGGATGCCACAACAATACATCAAATAGAATGTATTATACAGTTGAGGTCATTATTTTTCATGTCTGTCCTCTCCTCCTATCATTTCTGTCTCAGTTGCCCTCTCAGTAATTATTTACTTAATTGTCCAGTCTGTTTAACTCCTTCCTTTTTTCCTATGACCAATCACCTGTGTTTCATTTGCATATTTCCCACCACATTTTACATCTTTGAAATTGTAATGCTTCAAACGATATTGTGTCATGGTTTGTTAAACAGGAGGCCTTTCTTTCCTAGTGAGATAGGAATTTAGGGTGTTGGTAAAACTGGTGGGAAAGGAGGCATAACAAGATCCTGGCACACGTGCGCAGAACAGTTCTCAGAGCCCTGATTGTGGGCTTCTCACGAGAACTCAAGCAGGTTTTCAAGAGGATGGCCTAGACTTGACATCAGTCTGACACACAGGTGATACAAAAAGAGACTGTCACCATTAAGAGCTCACTATTGTGCCTTTTCACAGTAGCCCACCCTACACCACTGTAGAGTGTATTTTTCGTTTTATTTTTCTCTCTTTTTCCTCCCCTTTACTGGGCCCAAACTCGCTCTGCAGAACCCATTTTCCCCCTACCCTTCTTTTTATATTTTCCTACCTCTAATAAATGTGAAACTTTACCACAGTTTATGTTTATTACATTCAATTCTTTGTTCAGGACAGAAAGGACCTAGAAATCACCTCTAAAGGGAGGCTCCAGCACCCCAGATCCAGTAAAACTAGTATTACATAAAGTGACAGCTTTAAATCAGGAGAGTTTTAGATTACATAATATACAATATTGTCTCATCTACTAGATGTAGAACCTCATATCTGTGAAATAGACCCATTTTGTTCCATTTCTTCTGTCACTTCTCTAGGTCACAACACCATCGTTTCAGCACGGATCATTCTCCAATCTCACAATGGCCCTTCTGATTCTAGCAGTTCTCGCGGTCACCTGGACTACTCTGCCCCCCGTCATCTCCTCTGAAGGGTTTGTCTTATCTGCTTAGTGCATTTTAAGGACTTTGTGTTGCCCACAGAATAAAGACCAAACTCCTTACCATGGCTTACAAGCTTTTGCATTGCTCTTTACTTAACTCTCTGCTCTTCTTATTTTCTTTACCCTGTTTATGATGTACAGACTCACTGAAGTCCTTCCAGTGTTTCACACGTGCTTCGTGTCTCTGCTCGTGCACCACACCTCAGCGTTCCACCGCCTCTCTTCTTTCGCTTGCTAACTCTTATTCGCTTCCCAGGTTTCAATTTAGACATTAGTCCCTCCAACAAATTCCCCTGACCTCCCCAGGCTGGATTAAAAACACTTCTTCCATGGAATTGCAGCATTCCCCAATGTGCACTTACCTTTGAATTGCCTATTTTTCTGTAGAATAAGATAAATTGTGTATTTATTAGTATGATTTGTGTTTTCTCCACCTCATTTCCCTTCTCCTGAAGGAAGCTAGTTCCTTTGCATGTTCTTTGCCTTGGGCGCTTTGATAGGGCTAAAAGAATTTATCTTGTGCAAAACCTAAATTCACTGAAGAGTTTAAGATAATAATAACTTTAGGATAGGTTTGGAAGTGAAGAAGATTTCCCTGTGTGAATGCTCCTATTCTCTGAAAGCATTCAAGAAAAGTGTAGAGCTCAGAGGTTTGCAATGGCAATTTTGGGAAGCTGTAACATGGACACAGGACCCTCAGTCTCCTCTAGAATTGTAGAGTCCCAAGGATGATAGATACAGATGTGTCCAAACGAGGCGCAGGACCACATGGAATGAGATGATGGGACCTGATGCACCCAGTCCAGTACGGACAAGAAGGTTACCTCTGGAGCTCAGGTGAAAAAAATGACTGAAACTAGTTTCTTGCAAGACTAGTAAGGCCAGGTGTCTAGGTTGACTTTAAAAAGTTAGAAATGCTGTACATCTTGCTTGACCACATTTGTGAACTGAGATTCAAACTCATAATGTCTTTGTCTTCCTGCACACCTTCGGTGACTGTGGGGCATCTTTTCTGTTTCTCTGTTCCGAAAGATTTTTCTTTTCCTTCCTTTCTGGAACCCTCCCAATAGTCATTTACCCTTCCTTTCTCCCTTCCTTTCTTCTTATTTATATAAAGAAACCTTGTAATGCTTAATTTCTGAGTCGCCAAGTATTTTAAAAGATTTAGGAAGTATTCCAGAGTGTCCAATGGATTGTGACATACTTCTCTATGGTTGGATTATAGACATCAGTGACAAAACTGATAAAGTTTGTGTAATCAATACTGATATACCAATATTACTGTCCTGGTTTTGAACATCACATTAAAGTTATATAAATTGTTCACATTAAACCCAAAAAGATCCCATATCCACACCCATCCCATATGCACAGAAGTCATCCTTCTCTTTCTGTCACTGTTCCCCAATCTGAGCCCTGGCAGTCAGTAGTCTACTTTCTGTCTCTATAGATTTACCTGTTCTATACATTTCATATAAGTGAAAGTGCATAAAATGTGGCTTTTGTGACTGGTTTCTTTCACTTAGCATAAAGTTTTCAGGATTCATCAGTGTCATCCTATGTTATATTATGAACCAATACTTGGTTCTTTTCATGGGTAAATGATATTCCATTGTATGGATATGCTACATTTGTTTATCCATTCATTAATTGTTGGGTGTTTGGCTAATTTCCATACGTTGGAGGTTATGAAAAATGCTGTGAACATTCATGTGAATATTTATGTGTGGCTATATTTTCCATTCTTTTGCTGGAAGTGGAATGGAATGTTTGTACAGTAACGCCATGTTTAATATTTTGAGAAACTACCAAATTATTTTCCAATGTGGCTGCTCCTTTTTACATGAGCAATACCTGAATTTCGATTTCTACATATTCTCCCAAACTTTTTTTTATTGTCTGCTGTTCAAATTTTGGCCATAATAGTAACTGTGAGGTGAGGTGATAACCCATCTGAGTATGCTTGCTTTTCTCTAATGACTACTGATGTTAAGCATCATTTCATATTCCTGTTGGCCATTTGCATTTAAAATATTTTAGAATTTTAGTTTATTAATACGTGTGTGTAGAAAATGTTTATATTTCTTGTGGGAAGTTGGTTCAGAACATGCATATAGCACATCTTAATTCCTTTTTCATCCCCTTTCCCTTCCCTCCCCCCACCCTCCATCTCTCGAGGCCCTTCTTCTTTGAGAATGATCCTTCTCCCAACATCTTATCTATCTTTTATTTTGCTCTTTGTTTTTATTCTTGGTTTCTCATATAAGAGAAACTATGTGATAGTTAAGCTTGTGTGTCGGATGTATTTCACTTAACGTTATGCTCTCAAGGTGCATCCATTTTACTAGAAATAACTCATGTTTATATTTATGGCAGAGTAGTACTCCATTGTGTGTAAACATCACATTTCCTTTATTCATTCATCTGTTGGTGGACATATGGGCCACTTCCAGGATTTAGATACTATGAATTATGCTGCTATAAACATGGATATGTATGTTATCCTTGTAATATGATGTTTTAAACTCTTTCAGGAAAATACCTGGAAGGGGAATAGTTGCATCAAATATAATTTCTAGTTTTACTTTTTTGAGGAATCTTCATATTGATTTCCATAGTGATTGTACTAGTTTACATTCCCACCAACAGTGTAGAAGGGTTCCTTTACATCACAGACTCTCCAGTATTTGTTATTATTTGATTTCTTGATGGTGCCCATTCTTTCTGGGGTAAGATGGAATCTCAGTGTTGCTTTAATTCACATTTCTCTAATGGTCAGTGACTTTGAGCATTTCTTCATGTATTTATTGGCCACAAGTACTTCATCTTTTGTGAAGCCTCTATTCATTATTAGTGTACAGGAACATTACTGATTTTTGTGTGTTGATTTTGTATTGGCCTATATTACTGAATTTTGTTATTAACTCTAAGACTCTTTTTGGTGGGCTTTTTTGGTTCTTCTATGTAGAGGATCATGCCATCTGCAAATAGTGATTTGACTTCTTCCTTTCCTATACATATCCTTTATGTTTCTTTCTCTTGTCTAATTGCTCTGTTAATGTTTTGAGTACTATGTTGTACATGAGTGGTAATAGAGGACATACATGTCTTGTTCTTTATTTTGGAGGGAAAGTTTTCAGTTTTTTCCATTTAATATGATATTGGCAGTGCATTTGTCATAAGTGGCTTTTATTGGATTCAGATAAGGTTCTCCTATACCTATATTCTTCATTGTTTTTAATCATAAAAGCATGTTGGACTTTGTCAAAGCCCTTCCCTGTATCTATTGAGATGATCATGTAATTTTTGTACTTGCTTCTATTTATGTGATGAATTATATTTATTGATTGGCATATGTTGAACCATCCTGGTAACCCTGGGATGAAGCCTATTTGGTCAAGGTGTTATGGTCATTTTGATTTATTGCATTCTGTTTGCCAGCGCCTATAGTTCTCTTTTGGTTGGATCCTTGTCTGGTATTGAAATCAAGATAACGGTAGCTTCCAGGAATGATCTTGAGAGTACTCTTTCCTTTTCCATTTTATTAAAAACTTGGGGCTGGTGAGATGGCTCAGCAGCTTAAGCGCTTGCCCGGCAAGTGCAAGGGCCCGAGTTCGACTCCCGGAACCCACATACGAAAAAGGGGCTGGTGATATCGCTCAGCGGCACGGGCGCCTGCTGGCGCTCGAGGTCCTGAGGTCGACCCCCCGGGTACCCACAAAAAAACAAACAAACAAACTTGAGGAGCATTGATGTTAGAACTTCCCTGCAATTTTTGTAGAATTCAGCAGTGAACCCATCTAGACCTGGGTTTTTCTTGATCAGTAGATTATTTATTACTGCTTTGATTTCATTGCCTGTTACTGGATTGTTCAGGATTTTTAAATCTTCTTGGTTAAATTTTGATAATTCCTATAAATCTAGAAATCTTTCCATTTCATCTGAATTCTCCAGTTTGTTGGTGTACAGGTTTACAAAGTAGTTGTTTATAATTTTTTTTTTTTAATGTTGGCAGTGTCTATTGTGATTTCACCTTTTTCATTTCTAATTGAATTGGCTTGGGTCTTTTCTGTCCTGTTTTTGTTTAAATTGGTTAAGGGCTTGTCTGTTTTTTTTTATTTTTTCAAAGAACCAACTCTTAGATTTGTTAACTTATTTATTTATTTATTTATTTTTTGGTCTCAATTTCATTGATTTCTACTCTGATTTTATAAATTCCTTCTCTATATTAGATTTGAGTTTGGATTGTTCATGTTTTTCTAGGTCCTTGAGGTGGATCATTATGTTATTTATTTGCACCCACTCTGTTTTGTGATGTGGTCATTCACAGCTATAAATTTTCCCCTTAAGACTGCTTTCATTATGTCCCATACTTTCTGGTATGTTGTACTGGCATTATAGTTTAGTTTAAAACACCATTTTATTTCTTCCTTGTTTTGTTACATAATCCATTGTTTACTAAGAGTGTATCATTTAGTTTTCATGCATTTCCATGATTTCTGTGTTTTCTTTTGTCATTGATCTCTAAGTTCATTGTGCTATGGTCTGATAATACACATGATGCGATTTCAATTCTTTCATAGTTACTTAAGGCTGACTTATTGGTTAGAATGCGGTCTGTTTTGGAGAAAGTTCCATGTGCTGCTGAAAATAACGTGCATTCTGTTGTTGTGTGGAACCGGCTATAGATGCTTATTAAGTCTATGTGTTTGATGTTTTTTCAACTCTAATATTTCTTTGTTGATTTTTTGTCTAGTTGATCTATTTGTGATAGTGGGTTTTGAGGCATCCTACTATAATTGTGTTGAAATCTATATTATCTTTTATGTCCAGTAGTACATGCTTTATGAAGTTTGGTGAACCATTTTTTGGTGCATGCATGTTAATAATTGTCAGTTCTTCCTGTTGTATTGTTCTCTTAAGCAATGTGTAGTGACCTTCTTTGCCTCTTTTGATCTGCTTTGGCTTGAAGTTCATGTTATTTGAATAGGAGAAAGCTCTATACTTGCTTTTTTTCTGGTTCCTGTCACATGGAATATTGTTTCCCATTCTTTGTTAGCCTGCAGGTTTGTTTGGGGGGGGTGGTAAACATGTTTCTCATATACAGCATACTGTTGGATTTTGTTTCTTGATCTATTTTGCTGGTCTTTGTCTTTTGACAGGGCAATCGTGATCATTTACATTGATAGTTATTACTGATAGGTATTGCCTTATTTTTTCTAACATTGCCTTGTTTTCCTGTTGTTGATTCCCTGGCTTGTCCCTTCTACTTAATTGCTCACCCTACCTGATGTATTCATTCTATTAGGTGTTTTGTCATTGTCATCTTAATTGTCTCTTTCTAAGGTACCATTAAGAATTTTCTGGAGTGCTAGTTTGGTGGTCATGTTTCCCTTTAGGTGCTTTAAGCATGAAAATATATTATTTCTCCAATAATTTTGAAAGAAGATTTTTCAGAATATGTCAGCCTGGTTTAAAATTGTTTTCTTTAGGGCTTGAAATACCTTGTTCCAGGCTCTCCTGACCTTTAAGTTTTGTGTTGAGAACTCTATTATAATTCTAATGGGCTTTCCAGTACCCAGTTCTCCCAGAATGGACTCCAGTATTATTAATGACCCCTGGGCAATCTAGATATTGGCATATCAAAAAAAAAAAAAACACACAAAAAAACACGGGGGTCCTGAGTTCGACTCCCGGTACCCACAAACAAAAACAAAAACAAAAACAAAACAAACAATTAATAGCAATGCCTGTGACACCTTGGCATTAGTAATAAAAAAAGCATCAATTATAGCATTAGATAAAATCTAAATATTAACAAATACCAAGGACTAATAAAATATCACCACTGTCTGTAAAAAAGAGACTTACAATTATAGTATGAACACCAAAACAAAACAGATATTGACCTACTATTGACTGACAGTAATTACCTACTAAATAGAACAACTTCACCTCTGCTAACAATAGCACAGTATCAAGCAGCAATAGCATAAAGTTAACTCTTTATCTAGACATTCATAAAGCTTAGTTATACTAGTAAAGGTAGAGGGGATGGGAACTGAAGAATAAAAGAAAAAGTAAAATTTGAAAAATTAAATGATGGAATATGAGGAGAGAAAAGTAAGATATTACTTTCTATTAATGATTAAAAGGAAATGAATAGCAACGCAGAACAGTTGCCAGAATGAATGAATGAACAAGAAAAAGAGGAAAAAGCAAAAATGGGATAAAAGAAGAAGGAAGAGAAAATATATTGGAAGGGAAAAAGATAAAAGGCAAATAAATAAATAAATAGATAAATAAATAAATAAATAAATAACCTAAAAGAAGAGAAAAGAGCAGGAGAAAAACCCCAAGCCCTGAAAAAAGCCAATGAAGAAAAGATAAATATAATATAAAATAGGATAAGTTAAAAAAGGATTGACTTGAAGAAAAACTCCTGAGTTACTGAGTGAGTGGTTTCTTTCCACCATCTGAAGTCTCAGATCCAGCCAGACATGATTCTCTACGCCTGGCTTCAGGGCTCGCGCATCCTTGAGGCGCCCTCCTTGCACCAGAGGCCCCTGCGTTCCTTCCCTGCAGACGGTGATTACTGTGCAAGCCAAGGCGAGACCTCGTTCCTTAGGGAGACAAGGAAACGCTCAGCCCTCTGTTCTGGGCCGGATGCAGGCCACAGGGTGGGATTCAAGTGGGCTGCCGGCCTGGGTGCTGACGGCGGTGGGGCCCGGCTGCTCCCTTTTCTCCCCCAGGTGTTGTCTTCATCCAGATCCAGCTGGAAGTCAGTCTTCGCTTGCGTTGCCCCGTGCTGTGCTCCGCTGACGTAAGGGAGGGGCGCTGCTCCTCCGCCAGCGATCTACGGTCTCCATTTGCATGTTTTTTATAGTCACGTCTATTCAGGTTCTTTGACCATTTTAAAATTGGATTATTTATAGCTTTATCATTGAATTGTACATTTTTTTTACATATTTAGAACACAAGTCTCTTATTTGATGCATGACTTGCAAATTGTTTTTTCAGTCTCTAAGTTGTTCTTTTACTTTCTTGGTGGTGTCCTTTGAAGTACAAAAGTTTCTAAATGTGATAATGCCTGATGTATCTATTTTTATATTATCACCTGAGCTATTGGTGTCATATCCAAAAAGCTATTGGCTCAAAGTAATGTATGTTAACTGATATTTTCTTCAAGATTTATAGATTTGGCTATTGAATTTAGGTCAATGGTTCATTTTTTATTTAGTTTTTGTATTGTGCTACGTGTCAATTTCATTCTTTTGCATGTGGACAGTTGTCTAAATAAAATTTGTTGAAAAATCCCTGTATTATTTATTTATTTATTTTTTTATGTGAGTACCGGGAGTCGAACTCAGGACCTCGTGCTTGCCAGGTAGGTGCTTATGCCGCTGAGCCATCTCACCAGCCCCCTGTATTATGTTTTTATATTTTATGTGTTGAAGGTTATTTCAAAAAATTAAAGAGAATTTAGTTTTGTCTTTTAGTGGTACCTCTTGGAGCTGGCATTCTAGAATAATATGGCCTTAATGACACCAGAGTCCAGTGTCATGAAAATATGTTTTATTGGCAATTACACAAGGCTGCCATCACCAAGCTTGTGAATAATGCTAGTGTTCATCAGAAGAACATTTATGCCTAACCTTCCACTTGACAATTGCATGGATAGCAGGAGGAAGGAGAAGAATCTTCCAGTTTCACAAATAAATATATTCTTAAAATCTCACCTTTCTGAGATGTGATCTCTTTCTTGGTGCTCTGCTAAAGCAGTTCTCTAATTTCTACCTCATTTACGCTAATTATTGTTATGTCTCAGCTTTAAAAATCCATACCATTAGTGTTTCAGCCTACGTTGCAACTTCATTTGCCATGATATTGAATGCTGAGGTATTTCAATAAATTTTCCCTTAACCAACCTATATTCTACACTGCTATCATCCAGAGCCATCTCACACCCATTCCCAAGGATCCTATTTTTGATCCTTAGATTTTTTTCTTTCTTTTATTTTCTATCTTGTGTTTCTTCCTTACTGTGGATTGCTTTCTGGCTCGGACTGTGTTGATGCTGGACCTTGGCTATTTTCCTGGAGGCAGTGGAGAATGCTGGGAGCAGAAGTCGAGCAAGATCAGCATCACCATTCTATCTCAAGATACTTGTCAAATGTTTACATTTTATGTTAGGTTGGGGCCGGTGAGATAGCTCAGTGGCATAAGCACCTGCCTGGCAAGCACGAGGTCCTGAGTTCAACTCCCGGTACCCGCATATTAAAAAAAAATTAGGCTATGCTCTTTTATAGAAGCTGACTTAAATAATTAAATAAATAATTCAATTAGTCAACAAGTGCCTTAGAACCATTGCCACTCCCAGGTATTCTGCTTGTCTCTGTTTTCCCGTGACTCATGTCTCCTGTGGAACATAAACACTTGGGCTGTTGAAGACAGCTTTCATTTAAATATCTGATAAAAAAAAAATCTAGTGATTTCAATGTTTGTAACTTAAATTTAATTTGTGTTTTAAACTTTAAAAAGCTTAAAAATCAAATAAAATCAAATAAAATTTTGATTTTATCTCTATAGTTAACATGATCTTTCCCTTGATTGACCTGTAGTTTTGTTACAATTATCTCAGAGAATATGCTGTGTACTCATTAAGGAAGCAATCATGTAACCAGGAAAAACCACTGAAGAAAAGAAAGAAGGACATGTAAAACTATTTTTAACATGTAGTCACTGAACTGTTAAAGAAAAGACTTAACAAAGCCAAGACAACAGATACTGATAATGAAACAGTTACACTTTCACAATACGTCCAGAATTACTTTTACGCATTTAAGGAAGGGAGGTGCAAAAGGAAAAAAAAAAAAAATGTCTCTAACCTATTCTTTACCAGAGAACCAAACAGAATTAAGAAAGGGATACATGATATTGTTCTTGGTTTTCCTCTAAAATCCAAGAAAAATGACAATGAAAGGGGGGGGGTCAGAATTCTTGACTTAGTTTTGACACAAGGGAAAAATTATCTTTTAGTGTAGGTCACATACTCTCTCTTTTCCCCCACTGAATCTAAATTGGAAAATTAATCATAACCTAAGCAATAAGTGGCTTCTCTTTTGAGTCATAGAGTGCATCTGTGGCTTTACTTTAGAGAGTTCAGAAGATTCATTTTTTCTGGTTTTGCTTTTGGTTGTTGTCAAGGAAAGCTGTTTTTACCACTTAGTGGCTCACACTAAACTTTTCAATTGACCTTTGAAAACATAGGGAGTGGAAGGGCAGCAATGTGAACCAACATCCAGGGGATATAAATGCAAATAGCCTCTCTCACTTCATAAGAAATAAACTAATCAGAATTTTTTGTTTCCTTTGCTTCAGTCCTGTACTGCAGTGATGTATCTGCCTTTATCCCTGAGAAAAGAATACTTTCAAGAGGCTACACAATAATGGGCCGGGGATTGCATCCATCCCATTTGCTTCTTTCCATGCACTAACTGAGCAAACAACAAAGAGGGTTGCAATATAATCCTTATTAGCAAGAAGAAATAGATTT
The DNA here is from genome assembly GCA_028451465.1 of Erethizon dorsatum. Lineage (NCBI taxonomy): Eukaryota > Metazoa > Chordata > Mammalia > Rodentia > Erethizontidae > Erethizon > Erethizon dorsatum. Next base: position 47,192,557 of record CM051837.1, on the reverse strand, counting down.
GTTTATATCTAATGCAAGAAGAAAGAAGCTTGTCTACTTCCAGCAGATCTTTGGCAGCACTTTCTAAGTTTGCCATATCAAAGGAAAGAAACACTCTAGCAGTCACAACAGAGCAGGTCCACCAAGAGCTCACATCTTGTAGAAATAAACACTTGGGAAACTGCAAAAGCATGCTAGCTAGCTGAGATGCTGCCTGAAAGCACATAAAATGTAGAATAGAAAATGGAGGATACAAGTAATATAAGTAATTATTTCAGGTAAAAAGAATCAGTGACAAAACTAGGATATTTGAAACCCAACTAGCCAACGTCTGCCATGCGGTAGGCAGCTAAGATGTCATTCAAGGATCCCTGCCTTCTGGTGTTCATATTCTTTTGTAATCTCTCTCCATATTGTACCAAGTTTGGGAGGTGTGACCAATAGAACATGGCAGAAGTGATGGTACCTAGCTTCAAGATTAGGTTATTGAAATAAAAATAAATAGCGCCTTCTGTTTTGGTCACTCCACTCTTACTGGTCACACTTGCTCTGGGGAAAGTCATGTGCCAAGCACCTTCAGGAGAGGTCCTCATGGGAAGAAAGTGGAGTCTCCTGCCAATAGCTGTGTGAGTGAACCTGGAGATCAGATCCTGTGAAATGAATCAGTTGTCCAAGCTTGTAGTCCCACCCGAGCGCTTCACTGCAGAATCACGGAAAATCCATGACCCATGACCACCTAGCTAGACGGGACCTAGATTCCTGATTCTCAGAAACTTTATGAAGTAATATTGCTTTTAAGGTGCTATGTATTGGGGATATATTCTTTCATATGTGATTAAATTAATAATAATGATGAAATAAAATGAGAAATAGCAAAGGGCAGAGCTGAACGATAGTAAAAATGTTTTATTTTGAATTTGTATATCATGTGAGCTTAAAAGTTTGAAAAATGAAATAAATATCATAATACAAAAATAACAAAAGAAAGATTACATTGTCATCATAGTAATGCTTTTTTGTAAAAAGAGAACTAGTTATATCTATAAATTGGCCTATTAAAATAATGAATAGTAAAACTGCAATTTGTTTTTGAGATATCTACAAATATATCAATAACTTTGCTGCAAATTGTTTTCTTGGCATATTTGTGTTCAACTGATGTATAGACATATTTGTTCATCTATTTTAGTTTAGTTTTTGAGAAATTCTTATTAATTTTCTTCTGAAAAGTTTTTAAGTACAGTATGACAAATACAAAAATTGTTGAAAACAAAGTCTTACTGTCTGTCTTAGTTACTTTTCTCTCATTGCTGGGACAAAATATCCAACACCCAAGTTTAAGAGGAAAGGTTTATTTAGCTCGCAGTTTGTAGAGGTTTCAGTCTATAATGAGCTGGCTCCAAGGCAGGGTGGCACAAGGCAGAGGGGCAACAGTTCATGGCTGCAGAAGATATCAAAAGCAACAAGAGCAAAAGGGGGAAAACAAGTCTCTTTCTGCCCCTTGTATCTTACCCAGTCTATTCAGATTAGGGCGGAGCCAATTCAACAATCACCCACCCTTAATCCCAGCACCCTTAATCCCAGCATCGCACTAGGAATGAATCACAAACTCTAGATTCAGCCGCCTCTGAAAAGCACCCCCCCCACAGGACACAAACCACAACTCTGTCTTTTCTCCTTTATTATTATTTTAATCCTTTTGGCATTGAATCATACTTAGATTACTTTTCCCTATCATGATCGTTGCTTATAAAAAGGTGATTTCTTCTCATCACTCCACCCTGTCTCATCAGAATTTTATTTGCTTCTCATGCATGCTCGGTGTGTGCTGAGGTGCATTTCATCCCAATGTCTCTTAATTACATGTATCGTTAAAGATATTGCATGTCCAAGTGGACCCCAACCATATAGAGCTTTACACTCATATATTGCTTCAACTACATCTTTTTGAAAATTATTTCTTCACTGAGCCCCACTCTGGTTTTGACCATATGTTATTACATATCAGCATACATATTCAACTTCAAATTTCTTCAAGAAATTTGTCATAGTTGCTTAATTTTACAATAATAATGCAAACTCCAAATTCCTACAGGACAAAACAACAAAAATATTTACTCAATAGTTTTAATTACAACTGTTTGAATTTTAATTAATTGGTAACAGTCTTAAATAATGTGAATCCTATTAAAACTAAAATGTCTAGAAAAGGTGTACATCAGGCAATCAATAAATTGTATAGCTGATGCAACGTCTTATTTTCCTGATGTTAAGTTTTATGATAAAAATTAACAATAATGAAAGAAGAAGTTTTAATTTTAAAGATTGTTAAGGAAAATATATCATCCAGAGAAACATTAGAAAAGGTTTTATGTGAAAATGATTGGCTTGAGGAGGGGTGGATTCCACTTTCCTAGCACTGGGCACAACCACTGATGAACTAGCATCTCCTGGGCAAACCCAAGCACGGTTAACCTGTAATTAATCTGTAAGAGTGGGGCTATCTTTGGCTCAGAATGCTTTTGTTTATTATACATTTTTTCTTTTATTCCAATTTTTATTATCCCTTTCTCAGAAAAACCCATGGCCTGTGTTATCAAATACTTATTGTCTCTTTTCATCCTCTCATTGTCTTTTTCTTTCTTTTCCTTTAAAAATATTTTCCCTTTGCATTCTGGGACATATTTATAATAACCTAATTTTTAGCTCTCTTTTCTTTCAAATCATTCACAATGTAAATTGTTATGGTGCATTTTTTTCTTTCTTTTTCTTTATTAGTATGTGTTTTTGATATATAATAATTGCATTCATTTTGGAGAACTGGATTACATATATGTTTTATTCATCATTGCTCTAGGAGCAATAAGCTATGTCATACATATGTGTCATAGAACTTAAATGCGTAGTAGGCTATGCTATCTAGTTTCATGTAGATATATTCTATGAATGTTTGTATAACGACAAAATCTCTTAACAACCCTGTTCTCTGAACATTAAGCAGCAAAAGACTATGTTTATATATACATATATGAATATGCATATACACACAGACATACATATTCATACATGCATAGTACACATGTACATCTAAGTATGTGGCAGTCAGAGCATCATCCTTCATCAAATTCCCATGCAGCAGTCCCACACGGTGATGAGATGAGGACTGGCTACATTGCAGGTGAGGAGCCCTAAAGCAAAGAAACTCAGTTTTTACGCGGCTGTGGAGCACCTGCCTGCCTTTCTCTCTGAAGGGAGATATTATCCAGTAAATGGATGCCTATGGGAAAGGAGAAGATAACTGTAGATTTATTCCCTTGGAATAAGTGAATATCCCTTGAGAGGGAAAAGGGGGCGTTTATCTTTATTCCCCTGGACATTTCAGGAATGTACATCTTTAAATCTTCCCGGAAGGAAGCACAGTCTCTAGCTTCCAAGCTGTTTGCTATTTCAACCTGTCTTTGCCTTGGAAAGCCCTGATCTTGTAGGAAGATGAGAAATCTAAGGAGAATTGTCTCTAACAGCAACCCGATCTCTGCCAAGGACGTGGCGTGGCTTTCACTAGACTCCACCTTTGCGCTGATTTCTGTTCTGCCAGGTCTCGTTTTGGCTTTCCTGGAGAAGAACTGCCTCCCTCCTGATCTTCTGCTTCTTGTACCTGTGTAAAATATTAAGCCTCAAGAAAAGCTGCTTTTTAAATTCTGTTGATATGCCGGGACTAAAGGCATCCTAGACCATGAGCTCCTTTCACTTCTAGTCTTTGACAAAGAAAGAAAGAACTCCATGTTATCGCGTCTCAGGATGTTGCTTTCTTATAAAACAGATTTGCGCATCTAACGCTAATCCATGTGTACCTCTGTAGTGGTTGACTTATTGTGTCAACTTGAGAAGTTTAGAAGCTTAAGTAAATCGGCTCAGCAATTCTACACCCTAGGGTGTAGAGGACACACCCTAGGGTGGCTCATCACCTGGATGCTATAAAAGGAAATAAGGAAGGACGGAGGTCTGCTGGTTCCAGTTCTTCAGAGGAGCTCTAGTCTTCGCCTTCGACGCATACTCTTCAGCTCCCACCGTGGATCTTTCAGCCTTCCGGCATAGACTCTTCAGTATTCCGTCGCAGACCCATCGGCCTCCTGATACGGACTTGCACGGAGCACTGCAGTGAACTCCAGACCTGAGACTGAATCCTTCAGTCTCCAGTGGGCAGACACCCTCTGCACGCTTCCTCATCCAACTCTGCATCTGACCATTGTAAGCCAGTCTTGTAACTTCTTATACATTTGTATATCTTGCATTATATTCATTTCTCTAGTAAAACCCTGACTGATACAACCTCCTATTCTTGTTTTTATTTACACCACATTTGTAATAGACATTATTTTTTCAATGCTGGGGATCAAACCTGGGACTTTGTGCACACTATTAAGTGTGTTATCACTGAACTACATTCCAGTCCCAAGAAATTATTTTAAATGTAAGGCACACAAGGGGCACCTATCCTTAAACTGAAGTCCCAGTCATCCCCCTTTTGGTCACTCACCAGGACTTGGGGATAAGCATGGAAGAACTGTAGAGGACTGTTCTCACCTCATCATCTTAGGAACTCTTTTACATGTTGTAAAAGTTCCTTCTATCTTAAGAAAAGAATGGACTCAATCTTTATTTTAAAAATGCTTATGCATTTTTTCTTATTGCATTTCTGTTTTCTTCTTCATTAAGGACCTCACTCATGGTTGGTTTTCAGGGAGATATGCTTGTGCAGATTGGCTTAAGATAAAATTATTGATTATTCCACTTAGGTGACGTAGGCTTTATGAAATATATAATAAATATTTAGAGTGTATGCCTTGTATGTGTATAGGCCCAGACACATAAAAATCTACAAAATATGTAATTCTATGAAGTTTGTAAACTCCTTCTAAATTAAAAATCCCTAACATATCATAAGCTTAAGTATATGGAAACCAGATCTCAAGAAAATTAAGACACAATTCAAACAATTTTATATGGAATAAACACATAGAAGTCTTGGACAGTACTTATTTTTAAAGCATGAGATTCAATCTTTGATATATTTAACAGCACCTTATATTTATTACATAATAGTAAATTTATGGTAGACATATCCAAAAGAACATTTATACCAACTATAGGAGTTGTCACATGAGACTATCATCGTATCATCAACGTATTATGTGACTCTGAAATACAGGTATTAAAGGCATCATTAATGTGTAATCTGCATTGAAATGGCAACATATAAAAGTATATATTTCTTTAGTAGTGACAATAAGAGATATTACTGCTAAAATAATGTTCTCACTTTAGAAGATTTGATTTCTTGGGAAAGCTTTCAATAATCTATTTTATTTCTTAAAATATATTTATACTCTAAGTTGCATGTTTAAAAGTTGTTTTTCCATAAAATCACCAGAGCCTTAGAACAAAGCTGTATAACATTCTATGAACTAATTGGCAATTAAATCTTAACATATGTACCATAGTGACAACAAACTGCAGATATAACAGAGGGACATTATACATGCATTTGGGAATTGTTCTGGAAGCTCATTGGAAAGTAATTTGGTTCAATTCCTTTTTTTCTTATGAGCATAAAACTGAATATTTTAGTATTTAATAGCAATGCTCGTTATTTTTTATCTAATAAATTTAATTTTTATCTAATTTAAATTTAAGTCGATACATGTATCTACTTGCTAATGAGATATTTTCATTAGATTCGGTAAATTTAGTGGTTTGTTTCTAACTATTGGTAGCTCGGTGCTTCACTTTCCTTATTCAATAAGAAAGATACTTTTAAGGAAGACTCTTAAAAAGTTGCAGTGTGAGTTCTCCAAAGTTTGTTTATATACTTTTGCAGAAAGAAAAAGCAAAGGGAAGTGAATTTTATCTGTGCCTAGTATATCCCAGGATTCCTCAAGGGATTTGCAAAAGCAGTCTCATTTTATCCCTTGATATGCTTATATTGTTATATGTTTTTGTAAAGTAGAAAACTGATTAGTCTTTCAAAGAGGCTAACCAGCACAGTCATTCTGGATTCCTCCTCCTACTTTTCCCTATCAAATGATTAAATTTTATCTATTTTCTTCTCCTCAGGATGTGTTTCATTCTTATTTTCCATCTTATCCCTCTTCCCAGGTAGGGCTTATTTTTTTTTTTAATCTCATTTCATTGGAGTAATGCCATAGTTTACTACCTGATCCCCCTAAAAGGTCTTTGTCTTCCAGTTAATCACTACAAATGTTGGTAGACCACTCTATTTAAAATATAAATCAGAAAATGCCATTTCTTTTCTGATAACCCTGTCCAATGAAGCCCACGCTCTGAAACATGTGTAAAGACTTCCATGGCTCCTAGGAATTTCTCAGCAGCTGCTCTCACTCACTGCTTGCACTAGCAAAGCAGCAAAGTTGGTAAATCTACTCAGTGTTGCTTTATGTTGGCCCTTGCAGTTGCTACCTGCTGCATCTCTTCTTGTAATATTTCAGGAAGTAAATAATACCTAATCGTCCTTTAGATTGCATTCTCTCCAGGCAGATGTCGATCCTTTTTAAAACCAAATGTTCATCATATTTATTTCCTTAGTATCACCTATGAAATTATTATTTTGAAAATCCTATATATAACTAAAAATTCATGTTGTTTAGAAATGTATAGCTAGGGACATGAAATATTATTCATTATGGTTATGCTTTCATAAATCTGTCATAGTTTTTGCTAGGATTTCTTCTGGGTTCAGCAAATTTAGATCCCTAACAACCTTATGACTACCTACATAGAGAATTCAAGTTATTTTAATTTTTATAATTATGGAAAATTGTACAAATTTTCTTGGAACATTGAAAATTACTTTTACTTTTTTCTAATATTTTTTTCAAATTATAAACCTCATATCTAAAATGAAATTGAAAAATTTGTCTCTGTGGGTGGGGTGGCTCACACTTGTAATCCTAGCACTCTGGCCTTCTTTGGCAAGAGGATCACAAATTCTACCCCAGCCTGGGCAACTGAGTGAACCCTGTATCAAAATAAAATATAAAAAGGCCTAGGGATATAGCTCAGTGCAAAGGCTCTGGGTTCAATCCCCAGTACCAAAGGAAAAAAAGTCTTTTTAGTTGGATCTGGAATTGGGAGTCACATACACTTTTGTTCCCCGTGGTCACCAATGGAGAACTTTCAAGAAATTATAAAATTAGAAAAGTTGGGGAGGCTGGTTGTAGAATAATGTGAATCTATGTACCATTATAGAAATGGATGCTTAAAAATAGTTGACTGCAAATTTTGTGTCCTGTGAATAATTTTAGCACTTTAAAAAAGAACATGTCCTTAGGTTATATTAAATTACAGCTGTATGACAACTTCCATATTATTTACATATCCTCTAAATAATTTGTTATTAGAAATTCTAAAAACCTGAAGCTGTGTATAATAATTATTACAAACTACTTTATTTTATTTTTATTTATATATTTTTTTGTGGGTACCGGGGGTCGAACTCAGGACCTCACGCACCAGTAGGCGCCCGTGCCGCTGAGCGATATCACCAGGCCTTTTTTCATATGTGGGTACCGGGAGTCGAACTCAGGACCTTGCACTTGCCAGGCAGGCACTTATGCTGCTGAGCTATCTCACCGGCCCCAAACTATTTTATATGGATCTGGAGATGTGTAATAAGTCTATGTTTCCAAATTTCTTACTCTCCATTTCACATGGAAAATGTATAATTGTTTTTCAGATACCAAGGCCTTCTTTTTGTCATGGAATTTTGCAGTTTCCTTATGATAGTCTTCATTCAATGTTTTCCCGTATTTTTCAAACAGATGCACACTCCCAGTCAGAATATTTAATGCTTTCGCCTAGCTCTCTCCCTGCTCTCTCCTCAGTTACACTCCTTATTTACTTTCAGCACAGGCCTTAAATGACTAAGAAATTTTCCTCTGTGTGTGACTAAATGTCACCTAAATTTCAGACTCTTCTTTGTCCTTAGATATTCTCTTGATTTAGGCCTTTTTTTTCTTTCATACTTAAATGAGAAGAGCCTCATCACCTCTGCAGTTGGAAACCTAGTGTTCTTCAGTAACTCTGTGGAGTCTCTTTGTCATTGTGCTTTCCCTACTGCCACTTTATTTTGTCCTCTACCCATTACCCGACTTCAAAAGTCATGTCTACATTTATAAGGATTTCTTGGTAGCATCCCATTCCTTGGTATCAAAATCTACATTAATTTGCTTGAGCTGCCATGACAAAATATCATGGACTAGATGGCTTAAGTAACATGAATTTATTTCTCACAGTTCTGGAGGCTGGCGAAGTCCAAGATCAAGCTCTGGCCAAGGGCTGAGGTTGTACTTCAGTGGATGAGTGCTAGCTTGGTGCATACAAAGTCCTAGGTTTGATCTTTAGTCCTGGTAAAAGAGCTTCCAGCCAATTTAGTTTCTGACAAATTCAGTTTCTGGTGGACCATCTCCTATCTCCTTGACTTGCAGCTGGTCATTTTTTCACGGAGCCTTCACAGTGCTGATAGAGACGGTGAGCTCCCTGGCGTGTCTTCTCATAAGGATGGTTCTTCTGTTGGGTCAGCGCCCTACCCTTATGACCTCAGTTAGCTTTAATTATTTCCTCACTCAAAATGCAGTCCTATCGAGGACTAGGGCTTTAATATATGAATTTAGTGGGGACACAATTCAGTTCATAGTAAATATTAATACTCAATTATCTATCTTTTAATTGTTTTACCTCCTATTGTTGATCTTCCTTTCCGTAAGTGGAGGCAGATAAGCAGATTGTACTTTTTCTTTAATTTTCACAATATCATAGTCACAAATTATTGAGTGTATCTATTGACTTTTTATTCTTATCGATGTATAGTATTTTATTGTATGACTAAACTAGAAATTATTTATCCTTAAAATTATCAATGGCCAATTTGGGTAGTTTATACTTCTTTTTCTGTTTTTAAAAAATATATTACAGTCTGGATATGAACCTCATACTGTCTCTATTTTGGTGAATATAAGTATACACATATACACTGTTCTCTGTTTTGTTTTGTTTGGTTTGGTTTGTTTTTTGAGACGGAGACTCACTATGTATTTCAGGCTAGCCTTGAACACACTATGTAGCCCAGGCTGGCTTTGAACGCATGGCAATCTTCCTGCCTCAGCCTCCCGAGTGCTGGGGTTACAGGCATGTGCTACCACACTTGGCTAGTATGCACTGTTTTTAACTCTGCAATAAGATCATTTGATGAAGAAGGCCTATACTAATTTACTCTTCTACTAAAAAGTGTGTGAGAGTTCCTGAAGCTTCACACTCTTTGTCAACATTTTTCATTGTCATAATTTTCATTTTTAGTCATTTTTGAGTAAGTAGTAGTATCTCAACTTTGCATGTCTCTTACGACTGATGATGTGGGGCAAATTTTCACATGTAATTGCTTACTTTGATATCTTCATTTGTGAAGCATATGCTCAAGTTCTTTATTTTTTCTAGTGGATTATGTGTCTTTTTTTATTTGTCAAAGATCTTAATATTTTTGGATATTTCATTTTAAAATCATATATATACATATATACACACACACATTTTTTTTTTCTATTCTGTCTTCCACACATTTTTCAGTTTTTTGAGACATGATCTTACTATGTAGTTTAGGTTGGCCTTCAATTCACTATTTAGTACAGGCTGGCCTTGAACTCAGGGTGATCCTCCTGGTTCAGCCTCTCATTGCACTGGGATTACAGGCATGCACCACCACACCTGGTTTCTACCATCTTATTAGTGATTTTAGCTAAACATAGTTCTTGATTTAATATAATCCAACTTATCATTTTTTTTCATTTATATCTACTGCCATTTTTGTCCTATTTAAGAAATCTTTGCTTTCTCTGAGGTCATAAATATGATTTCCTATAAAATATTCACTGTGTGACATTTCACATTTGGACCCATACTCCATCTGGAAAGAATTTTTGCATGTAGTAGGAGATGGGCCATCCAGTTGCCCAGAACTATTTACTGAGAAGAGCGTTCCTGCCTGAATGCACTGCAAAGCACCTCGGTCAGGTGACCGTGTTTGTGTGGGTGGTCTCTGCTCGCCTGTTCTCTTCTGATTATTGGGTCTATTCTTTTTGTTCTTTCTGGTTCTAGAGATTGAACCCAGGGCCTGGAGCATGAGTGCCCAGTATATTTATTCTTAAAGTAATTCCTCTGTTGTCTTCATTACAACAGCCTTATAATAGGTGACAATGACTGAGAGGCAAGTTATCTACTCCAGCACTATTCTTTTCCAAGATTGCTTGACTATTCTTAGCTCTTTCCTTTTCCATATGAATTTCAGATTGCATGTAGAAAAGTTTTCGAACAAGTCAATTCACACTTCATGATGTCTTTGAAGCTAAGGTCATTTTGGGGACAATTGATGTATTTACAATCTTGAGCCTTCCAACGCATGTCTATGTTCCCTTTTTTGTTAAGGTCTTGTTTGGGTTTTCTCTCTAACATTCTGCAGTTTTTATTATAGAAAATAAGCAGATCTTTCATGAGACTTATTCCTGGCTTTTTGATATTTTTAGATTATTTCTATACATTTTGTTTTTAAATACTATTAATTTTGCATGATGGTATTTAGTGACATTGCTAAATTTTGTAATAGAGACTTAGATTTTCTATGTACAAATAATGTTTGAGCATTTTGACAGTATTTTTTAATAATAATACATTTTTTTTGTTTTGTTTTGGTTTTTGTCTGAGATATTTTTGTCTTTCTTTGAGACAGGATTTCACTATGTAGTCCAGGCTGGTGTTGAACTCACTAGGTAGCCCTCCTCCTTCAACCTCCTGAGAGCTGGTATTACAGGATGCCACCATACTCAGCCTAAATTTCACTCTTTTCTTGCTTTATTGCAATCATTAGGATATCCAGCCCTTGTCAACTAGAAATGCTACAAGTGGACAGTCTGGGTTCATTTCGAATCTCAGAGAGAAAGCTTTCAGCATATTATCTTTCAGTATAGCATTTCCTGCTCCTTTTTCTTTTTAGATAGATAATATTTATCAAAGTAAGGATGTCCTCTTATCTTTCTAGTATGCTATGAGTCTTTAAGTGGAACTGAAGTTATCATAATAGGAGAGATTACAATATGAATTTTAATGTTTTATTATGTTAATTTGGTATGTAAAAAGTATTGCTGTTTAAATGAGTCGCCAACCTTGATTTATGAAAATAAACCCAACTTGAGCATGATATATTATTTGTTCTTTTGTGCACTGTATTATTGGCTTTCTTTGCTAATTTTTTTGAGGAGCTTTAAAATTAATGTTCTTGAGAGAAATTAATCTATGATTTTCTTTCTTTGTAATGTTCTTTTCAGTCTTGGTATCTGTATTATACTAGCTTCAGGAAGTAATCTGAAAAATAAGCTCATTTCATTCAAATACTTTCTAATTTTAATTATAACTCCTGCCTTGACATGTTATTTGTAAGTAAATTATTTAATTTTTAAATGATTGAAGATTTAATATTACTTTTGGCATTTATTTCTATTTAATTTACTGTGGCAAAAGAATAAGCTATTCATGTTTCCATTTTAAAATTCTGTTTGAAACTGTTTAGGCATTATGTGCAAGATAATGATTAATTTTTGTAAATGGTCTGCATATATGTGTGTGTGTGTGTATGTATGGATGGATGGATGGGCATTCTATAATGGATTGGTTCTCTGTGGATCAACAATGTTAATTTTGTTCAAATTTTCTAATTTTTCCTTGCTTGTTACATGCTAAAATTGTATTAGAAATGTTTAGTGTGACACTATGCTTTACTTTGGACATATTCAAAATAATATTGTTTTTATAGCCATATAAACTTTATTTATTTTCCAGATGAATTAGTTATTTCATTATTATAGGTTATCTATAGGTGATCTATTATAGGTGATTTTTTGTTTTAATGTCTACTTTGATATTTGACATTGTGTTCATTTTTTCAGTGCCAAATATAAAACCCAGGGCCTTGAGCATTCCGAGCAAGTGAACTACCACTGAGCGACATCTCCAGCTCTATTTTCATCTTTTTAAATGTATGTATGTGTGAACACGTACACGCATGTCTCTCTGTGCATAGTTTTAAATTTCTTGAAAAATTATTATTGCTTTATATAGTTAGTACTTACTAAAATTTACCCACACAGTCTTTCTTTGTTTTGCTGTTCATCTGTTCCTGAAAGATTGACCTTCCATATGGACTAATTTTCTTCTAGTTAAGAATACATATGATAGTCTTTTTTGCAAGGATATTTGTTTAAATTTTTCTTAGATTTTGTGTGAAATATTCTCTGTCTCAAACACAGAAATATTCTCTGTTTTTAATGATATTTTTCTTAATATAACAATGGTTATATTAAGCAACAGTTTTCCTTAAGCACTATACAAATGTAATTCCATGTCCTGTTTTCTTTTGTCTTGAAAAGCCAGCTATCAGTCTTGTATTTTTATTTGGAAGATAAGCTGTACTCTTTTCTGTGGAAACTTGGAGCTATTTTTCTTTTGTCATTTATTTTCACTGATTTTGTTACTATATACTTATACAAAGTTTAATAGTGTCTTTTCCAGAATTCATGTCTATCAAGAATTAAGGACATGACCTTCTTTAGAAATAGGGTATTTGCCAAAGTAATTAGAGTAAGAATCAAGATGAGATCAAATTGAAGTAGAGTAGACCCTAACCCCAATGTGAATGCCTGTGTAAGAGACAAAGAAGGACGCATAGGGACAGAGAGAAGAAGGTTATGTGCAGAGCGAAGGTATGTGCAGCTGCAGCTGCAAGAGAAGGAACATTATATAGTTCCAGGGGACAGCAGAAGGTAGGAAAGAGCAAGTTAAGTGTTCATCCCTAGAGCCCTCCATGAGAACACAGCCCAGCCAATATCTTCATTTTGAATTACTGCCCTTCAGAACCAGAGAATACATTTCTGTTGTTGTGAGCTACTAAGTTTGTGGTGATAAATTTGGAAAGTAATGGAATGCCTAAGTGTGTGTGTGTGTGTGTGCGTGTGTGTGTGTGTGTCCATGTATATTTTTTAGAGGAGTTTGCAGTATAGTACATCTTGCAACTATGATTTAATAACATCTAAGATTTAGAACATTTTCAGTCATTTTCTTTAAACTGTACTTCTGGCTCATTTTCTTTCTTTTCAGCCTATAATTCCAATTATACACAACTACGATATTTTCATTATATTCACATGTGACTCTTCAATACTTCCTATATTTTTCTGTTATTTTTATTCTCCATGTTGCTGTTTGCATGTTTTAATCTCCTCACTCTTTCAGTTTACTGAATTTATCTTCAGTTATGTCCAAAATTGTATTAAGTCCCATTCACGAGTTTTAATTTTTCAGTTTTGAGTCTACACTTGGCTCCCGTTTAGAGCTTTTATAGCATTCAGCATTTTGCCAAAATTCAATTGTATATTTTAACTCACTGAACTCATTAATCAAAATTATTTCATAGTCAGTGGGGTCTCCTTTTACTGACTGAGTTCTTTACGGGTAAGTGTGTGTATCCTGTTGTTTTGTTCAGTCTCCACTGACATGATCTTATTTTCTTGCATTCTTTATATTTTTTATTGAGTACCAGATGTGATATAGAAAAAGAACTCAGGGCTGATTTGAGGCTTTCGATGAAGTTACCTTTTTCCAGAAAGAAATGGATGCTTGTTTCTGGCTCACTGCTATTGCAGAGGTGCTTGTAGCACCAATAAGTCTGAACCTAGTCGGTAATGGAGGCCATTCAAAACTAGGTTTTAGCTTTTGTTTATTGAATTTGTAGATCAGCATTTCTTCAAATATCTGCCTAGTTAGATTGATAAAAACCACTCTTTACTGTTAGCTCTGAAATCCATCTTTTTTTTCTTCTTGCTGTTCCAAGAATCGTTTAAAAAAAATGCTCAGGTTCTCAGCCTAAGTGGCTGCTCCAGATTCGGCACAAACATTGGAGAAAAATCATCTTCAAGTGCTGAGTTCTCTTGTCTGGGTTATCTTTTCTCCTTAGCAATGTGCCTGTGTTTTTTTTTTTTTTTGTGGGTACCGGGGGGTCGACCTCAGGACCTTGTGCGCCAGCAGGCGCCTGTGCCGCTGAGCGATATCACCGGCCCTTTTTTCGTGTGTGGGTTCCGGGAGTCGAACTCGGGCCCTCGCGCTTGCCGGGCAGGCGCTTACGCCGCTGAGCCATCTCACCGGCCCTGCCTGTGTATTTTAACTGTGTTTTACAGTTTCTCTTCATGGACAGGTTGATCTAAACAGCCTCGCCTGCCAGTCCTTGAAATGAACCATCTTTTCTTTCATTCTCACACACAGCAATGGTTTCCTCCATCTCCTACATGGCTAAGGGTTTTGCTTTGTATTGTCAGAAATAAAGTAATGTAATGTACTAAAAAAAAAAAAACAATCATTTTGGCTTTCATCTTTGGCAGCAAATGCAGCACCAAAGCTTTGATATTTCAGGTTCTTCTTTAACACACCTTGTCCATAGGAGTGGAAGGAAGAAGTATGGGCCTTTATCTTTTCCATTCATGTGAATTATGCCGCCCACTTCCAGAAGCAGAAGTAACTGCAGCTCACTGTTTCTGTTGCTGATACAGTGACAATTTATTTTTCCCTGCTGCTAGATTAATGGTAGGTACCTCAGTGATAATGGTTGCATAGCAATATTTCTTTTTACATATTAATTTTGCAATAAGCAGTTGTTGAATGAATGAATGAATGAATGAAAGAAAAACTGAGTCTGTGCTACAGGCTGAGAGTACCAACTAAAATAGTATTTTAAGGAGTTCCAGAACACCAGCAGCTGTAGATTACTTGATTTTCTTCAAAATGCCACTCATGAACAGCAAACATTTTCCATTTTTATTATGAAAGTAAGGAAACTTCAGAAAGAGATTGGATAACCTGATCATTAGAAAATAAAATATTTGGCATGTGCTTAGCTGATCATGTTAGTCATATTTCTATAAAAGATTTTTTTTCCTTTACTTGGCTCAGTGAAAAACAGTTACATTTACTTTCAAAGTGTTGGGTATTTACTTTGGGTATTTACTTACACATTCTGGTTACATAAGGCCTACTTTTATAGAAGAAAAGAATATTTCTTTAAAGTTTTTGGTAAGTTAATACATAGGTTTCTGTAGCTAGGCAATATGAGCTTCATTGAATACAATCTTATTGTTTGTAGTTCAGTAATAAAGAGGAATATACAACATCTTCTGAGCTAATGAGAATAATCTATGTGAAAGTACATAACAAGAACAAATTTAAGCCATTAGTCTGAGCAGAATTTACTAATGTCTTACATATATGTTGCTAGGCACACTATAATGGAATCAAATAAAAAAATAATTTCAAACCTACTCACAGTTCAATTCACTTGTTATTTTAAAGTCATCAAATCAGAATTTGGATGTGTTGACAGGCTTAGGGATAAAATTATGGTGTTCTGTCATTTTTTAGGAACAGAAGAAAATTCTAAAACATGACAGCTTTTAAACGACACAGTACCCCACTGAAGCTTAGGCTTGGATATGTTAAGTCAGTTATTAAAGCTTGATTTATGGTAAGTGCACCTCCCCACACACCCAAATTATCTTATATTGTATTTCAGCTTCCTTTCTCCTGTGATATTCAAATTGAGATTTCTTAAGTGGCAAGAGAAATGAAAAGAATTGCCAAGTAGGGTAGCATGGTGTGATGGAGAGGTGACCTGAGCAGGTGTCCAGGGTCACTTCAGACAAAGAACAAGTCTTGGAATAGTAGCTATCCCAAGTTAAAATGAGAAATAAATTAGATGATTTTAATGCTCCCTTAGTTTTACTATTCTAATATCCAATTCAATTATAGACAATAAAATCTCTTCCTCAAAAATAAGTCACCTACTCAAAATTTTGAAAATATTAATTTTGCTGTAATCCCTATAATAATGCATATTACCCAAATTTTAAAAATAGAGGAAGAGAAAACACCTCAGTTGTTAATCTTTTTTTTTTTTTTTTTTTTTTTTGTGGGTACCAGGGGTCGACCTCAGGACCTCGCGCACCAGTAGGCGCCCATGCTGCTGAGCAATATCACCGGCCCTTTTTTCGTATATGGGTACCAGGAGTCGAACTCAGGACCTCGCACTTGCCAGGCAGGCACTTATGCTGCTGAGCCATCTCACTGGCCCTCAATTGTTAATCTTATTTGGCAACATTTATTCTCATAAGGAAAACAAATAAAATGAGAATTTGTCTCTAAAAATGTCTATATTCATTTAACTTCGGTTAGTAATGAAAACATCAAGTCCATATATAGTATTTCTATATATTGTCATTTATTTCCCTAAAAATAATATTTGAAGTAATTATAATCATGTCTTGAGAATCACTATGTAGAGGCCGGTGAGATGACTCAGCGGCTTAAGCGCCTGCCCTGCAAGCGCGAGGGCCCGAGTTCGACTCCCGGAACTCACATACGAAAAAGGGGCCGGTGATATCGCTCAGCGGCACGGGCGCCTGCTGGCGCGCGAGGTCCTGAGGTCGAACCCCCGGTACCCACACACACACAAAAAAAACAATAATCACTATGTAGAGACTGGAATAGTAGCATGGACAACCTAAAACAAGAAGTTATTCAAGCTATCATCTATTCGCAAAAGTTATTATTCTTTTTTTAGCCAAATCATTTTCTGTTCTTTATGGACTGTGTGATTTTCACAGACTAATATTTTTAAACACCCACTGACTGATAGAAGATAAAAATAATCTGGAAGCGTATCAAGCGGCAAAGGAAGCTGGTTTAGAAATTCGGTTTGTTTAATTCCATAGGAAACTATTTTATACAGTGGTATTAGAATAAATTCTTTCCAGTGGCAAAATTTGCTGAAAAAGTTATCTGAAAAGCTACTTAAGGTTTGCATGGCAACATCGAAGGGACTTTCGTATTTATACCTGTAGAGACAGTGACAGGATTTCTTAGGATTGAGGAAGGAATCTACCAGCTCTTCCTCCCAGGTTCCAGGGTCACAGGTGGTTGTGGGGTTCAAGGGCTTATATTTGGTGTTGGCCTTCTTGTTGGCAGAGTCAAAGGTAGCATAGGGAGTCACAAGGCAAGAGAGAGAGAGAGAGAGAGAGAGAGAGAGAGAGAGAGAGAGAGAGAGAGAGAGAGAGAGAATCTTTGTGTGTATGCATGCGTGTCTTCTGGTCCTCTCCCTCTTCTTATAAAGCTACTTGTTTCAATCTTGGGGGCTCCACCTTAATGACCTTATCTAATCCTAATCATCTCTGAAAGGCCTCACCTCTAAACATCATAGATGACATTTCTACCTTCTTAATACCTCATGATGGGGGTTAAATTTTAGCCTGAGTTTAGGGGAGAAAACCATATTCAAATTATAGCAGGGGAATCTGGCAGTCCTTAACAAAACCATACATACATCCAGTTTTTATTCCAACATCCCTACTTATGATTTACCCTGAAGATACACCATCAAAAATAGAAAAAGACATACGCAGTAGGTTTTCATTGCTACATTACTTGCAATTACAAAATACTGAAAATAACTTAAAATTTAATTTCTTTATAATAGATTGTCTCCCAAAAGGGTCCAACAATATTTGCTAACTCTACAGACAAGATGCCGTTCATCCTATCCAAAGGTAGAATCTCACTCTCTTCTGTTTAAATCTGAGCAGGCTTTGTGACTTGCTAAGATTAATAGATTATGATGGAATAGATGCAGTGCTAGTTTGAGGACCAGATTTTAAGGGTTTAGGTGGTGTCTGTTTCTATTTTTCCCTCCCTCCTTCCCCCACTTCCTTCCTCCTTCTGAGCCCTGAGTGTTACCATTTAATAATTCTATGGGCCAGTGAGATAGCTCAGTGGCGTAAGCGCCTGCCTGGCAAGTGTGAGGTCCTGAGTTTGACTCCCGGTACCCACATAAAGGAATAAAAAGGGGCTGGTGATATCGTTTAGTGGCATAAGTGCCTGCTGGCAAGCGCGAAGTCCTGAGTTCGACTCCTGGTACCCACATTAAAAAAAAAAAGAATACCAATTGCCTTGAGGTACACAGTGACCCATCCTGAGCCTGGTTCTAGCCATCCCACTTGAGGCACCTGACCAGACATATTGATGAAGCCACCTGGGGTACAGCTATGTGAGCAAGCTCAGTCATGGTGAAACAGGTCAGAAAACCACTGGGCTGGGTCCAGATAGCACACAGATTTGTAAGGACTAATAAATCATTATTGTTTAAAGTCTCAGTTGAAGCTGGGGGTACAGCTCAGTGGCACAGTGCCTGCCTGGCAAGCATGAGGTCCTCATTTTGATTGTCTGTTCCAAAAAAACATAAAACAAGAACAAAAACAAGTCTCAGTCATCAGAGGTTGTTTATTATACAGCAATAAGCAAAGGAATATCCTTCATTTATAGACCTAAGGTAATTATAATTAGTTATAAGTGTTACAAGACTTTGAGATTTTATACATAATATGGCACCAATGTGTGTGCTTAATTCTTATTTGTTTCCTTCCTTTGACAACTTCTTTCCTTTGTCCTCTAAATGAAATGCCTAAGATGTTTGTGAAAACAAGAAGAATTTGGATTAGATGGACAACATACACACTTAGGGAGAAAGGGAAACCAGAGAAGATTTGTTCCTTCCTCGCTATGCCTCCCTTCTCACTCATCATCAAAAATCTCAGCTATGCAATAAGAAATCATCTTTATTTAAGAATTGTAAGGCCGGTGATATAGCTCAGCAGCATAAGCGCCTGCCTGGCGAGCGTGAGGTCCTGAGTTCAACTCCTGGTACCCGCATAAAAAAAAAAAAGAATTGTAGTCTTTGAATGTTTCAATAAATGCATTTACCTTATTTATTTGGAACCACTTGCAAAATTAGGCACAGTTGTAGGAGGGTTCACCAGGATGCCACCACAGCTAATGGTTGAGGCTAGTTAGGGATTAGAACTTGCTGCAAAACCAGAGACCGCCAAACACTGAATCACACAGTTGCACAATACCCCAAGCATTCCTAATCTGGTGTCGCCTCCTGTGTTAGTGGAGATTCTCCTAGCAAAGCTGTGTGGAGCACTGTCCCTGGAATTGAGTGCTTCACGTAGCAGAGAGAGGCCAGGAAGGACACTCGTAGCTTTCTGTCTGTGAGAGAAAGTTCCAGGAGTGCTGAAGAAATATCCATCTTTGACATCAGCGTCAGTACTGCTCCAGATCTCTGATTCATAACTGTGGAGTGCTATGAGAGTACACAGTGTTTGAGACTTATTTTTCACTCTGCTTGGTTATGTGGTTCTATAAACTCCCCACTCTCATAGTGGTATGAGGTGACTAAGTGCATGCACATATATAATTTTAAAAATTCATTTTTCTGGAGTAATTGCTTTGTAAATGGCTCTACTATAGTGTAATTTATAAAAATAGTCCTTCATTGGAAACAATTATTTTAACAAAAACAACCTCGTTTTTGTTACCAAAATGCCCTCATAGCCCATTTGAGTAGCTCCTGTATTGCTTAACTTGCAAGATTGGCTCCTAAGCACTAATGGCACATGGTAACTTTCCACTCATTTGAAAGCCTTTCTAGCAAGTAAAAATGTATTTACCCTATGATTTTAATTGCAAATTGTGCCCTCAGCACTCCTCAGTAAATATTTTCTTAGTAAAGTATTGCAAACTCATATGTACCTATTATTCTAGTCACTAAAATATTTGCATTTAAGTAATATAATAGAAAGTCAAGCAATGTGTTACATGAAATTTTCATTCATTCTCAGAATTTTTCTAGAAAGACAAGTTATACAGAAATCTCTATAATTTAACTCACAGACAGACTGCTTCTCATAGAAAAAGGACCTGTTCCAGATGTGATAAAAGACTGAGTGACACATTTTAGTTTGCCCAGGACAGGTCTAGTTTATGCCAGTTGTCTCAGCATAATTATTAATAGGAATCTCATTCATTCATAAAAGTGTCCAGTACTTGAACAGCAAGTTATATAGTTATACTACATATAATTCAAATATTTGATCAAGATTAACTACAGACCATGTATAAAGGTTTAAGCACACAAATAATGCGATCTCAGGTTTAAATCATAGTATGTTTATCTAAAGCTAAGCATTCCTATTATATATCCAAAGGAAAAAAGTCCTTCATAATATCATCCTGAAGTCCATTCTAAGCTATCCAATATAATTGTAATTTTTGTTTTGGTTCGTTTGCTCAAACTCACTATGAAGCCCAGGATGGCCTCAAATTAGCGATGACCCTCTTGCTTCAGCCTCCTGAGTGTTCAAATTACAGAGGTACACCACAATGACTGGCTGATTGCGATGTTTTGTGATAAAACCACAAAGCATGATACTCAAGAGGAGCGATGGTGAACCTTTCAGAGTTTTCAGTCATAACAAACAGCCAGCACCTAGGATATGGTCAAATAGTCAAGTATTTGGAACCGCAGTGACAGAGAAGATAAGGAGTGTGGCATTAAGAGCAGAGTTAAATGTTGTAATATTTTATATCTTGGAACCATAGCTTACAAATATTTATGGTTGCTTTTTCAAGCCAATATTTTGAAAATGAGGTAATGAGTTCTGAGGAGCCTTAAATAATTGTAATTAAAATATTTGTTTCAACTAGATTCAGAAGAAGTTTCAGTCTGAAAAGTTGAACTGTTACTTGTTCAATACGAATGCAAGATGAAGAAATGTTAAGTGTCAAGCTATGCATTCTCATCATGAGTTGCATCGCAACACAGAGCGATTGGTATTTATAAAAGTGTGACCTCTTCTTTGGAAAGGGGAGCAAGTACTGAGGAGAAGGAGGCTCTGGGAAAATTTGCCTCGGTAGCAGCAGTCATAGAAGAAGTAGCTAGAAGAAAAGCAAAAGAAATCAGTCTTAGGGGGCTGGTGATATAGCTCAGCAGCATAAGCGCCTACCTGGCAAGCGCGAGGTCCTGAGTTTGACTCCCAGTACGTGCAAAAAAAAAAAAAAAAAAAAAAAATCAGTCTGAGTTTGAGGCAAGGTAGCTAAAAACATTTTTTTAAATCCAAAAATATACAGTACAAAGATTTGGCTAGAGAAACATTCCACAATATAGGTGAGGTCACACCAGGGGAGCAAATGAAGGAAGATGCCTAGAGAGGTCACCTGAGGCATTCACGTGCGGAAGCTGGGGATGGGGTGCTCATTTTCAGATCTGTGTTTTTGTCTCTCAGAAGGAGCAAACATAAGGGAACCAATAGTGCGGTAAGACAGTTTCTCCGGTACAGCAGGAAGAGCGTACACGCGTGTGTTTGTGTGCTTTTGTAATGAGAGCAGATATAAGAGGACCTCTGCTGCAGATGTTGAGATTTGAAGAAAAGTCCATTTTCATTCTGAGCTCTACTAAGAAATAATAGCTCTGCATTCTCTTGGCACTGTGCTCCATGTTTAGGTAATTAATATTCTGTAAGTGTCAAATTTTATTCTAATATGAAAAGATACATCTTGACCTCCACTTAATCAAACTTTTACGCTTCCTAAAATGTAGTGTGATACTTCTATTTTAAGTGTGTGCAATAAGAAATTATTTTCAAGTGGTTAATTTAAATATATTTGATTTTTTGATATTTTATTGTGATAAAATGTACCTAACTAAAATTTAGCATTTTAATCTTTGTAAGGGCACAGGTCAGTGGCATTAATTACATTCACAATGTTATGTAACCATCACCAATATTTATTTCTAAACTTATTTTTATGCCAGAAATTCTAGACCCATTAAAAAATAAATCCTCATTCTTTCTCCGTTTTGTCACTGGAAACATTTATTGTACTTGCTTTTTCTGTGCATCTTCCTAGTCTAAGTACCTCAGATGCTATCATATATTTGTCCTTTGTGCCTGGGTTTATTTACCTAGCAAAATGGTTTTAGGTTTATTCTTTTTTTTTTTTTTTTTTTTAATGTGGGTACCGGGAGTCAACCTCAGGACCTTGCACTTGCCAGCAAGCGCTTGTGCCGCTGAGTAATATCACCGGCCCTTTTTTTCTTTATGTGGGTTCTGGGAGTTGAACTCAGGACCTCACGCCTGCCAGGCAAGGGCTTATGCTGCTGAACTATCTCACTGACCCTCAGGTTTATTCTTGCAACATAGTTCAAAATTTCCTTCCTTTCTAAAGCTGAATAATATTCCATTGTATGTATGTATTGCATCTTACTTTTTCATTCATCTATCAATAGACATTTGAGTTATTTCCACCTTTTGGCTATTGTGAATAATACTACTCTGAACATTGGTATATCAGTATCTTTTAAAGTCACTACTTTCAGTTCTTTTGGACTGGATCATATGGTAGTTCTGTTTTACTTTTTAAGGAGCAAATTGTTTCCCATAGCAGCTGCACCATTTTACATTTCCACCACTGATGTATAAGAGTTCCAATTTCTCCATGTTTTTGTCATCCCTTGTTATTTTCTTTTCACTGCTTCCTCTTCCTTTTCTTCCTTCTTCTCCTCCTCTGATAATAATAATAATAATAATAATAATAATAATAATAGTAATACCTATCCTGTTAGGCGTAAATTTGTATCTTGGTATTTCATGATGGTGTTGATCTGTGTTTTTCTACTGGCTAGTGATATTAAGCATCTTTTCATGTGCTTATTGCCCATCTTATTTGGAGAAACTTCTTTTTAAGTCATTTGTCCATTTTTGTATCAGTTTCTTTATTTTGTTGTTGAGTTGTAAGGATCCTTCACATATTTTGGATATTAATGACCCCTATGGATAAAAATCTGCATTTTTTTCTGATTCTATGGGTTTTTTCACTCTCTTGATCATTTGTTATCTAAAAGATTTTAGTTTTGAAGATCTCTGTTATCTATTTTTACTTTGGTTGCCTATGCTTTTAATTTTATATCCAAGAAATTATTGCCAAATCCATTTCATAAGGATTTCTCTATGTTTTCTTCTAAAAGTTTTAGAGCTTTAGTTCTTACACATAGGTCTTTGGTCCATTTTGAGTTAATTTTTGTGTATGGTGAAAAGGAAGAGTCATTGTCTTGCATGTAGATATCCAAATTTCCCAGGATCTTTTGTTGAAAAGACCGCACTTCTCCCATTGAGTGGTCTTGACACCTGCTACAGTTTGGGTACAGTTTTAGCGTATCCCCCAAAGGATCATGGATTGGAAACTTGGTCTCCAATTAGGTGATATTAAGCTTTGGTGTGATTTTTAAAAGCTGAGGCCTAGCAGCAGATAATTAGGCTATTGGGATGTCTTAGTTGCTTCCTTCATTGCTGAGACAAAAGACGTGACACCAACAATTTAAGGGAGGAAAGGTTTATTTTGGCTCATGTTTCAGTCCATAGTTCCATGACTACAAGGCAGGACAGCATGGAAGAGGAGCATGGCAGCCAGGATCAGAGAGAATGGGGGGAATAAATGAGAGGGGAGATATGCCCTTCTGGGCAGTCACTCATAGTGATTCACCTATTCCAACCAGACCCCACTTCCTAACAGCAAGTCAGCTATAACACCCCCATAATCCAATTGCCTTCCAAATACATAAGGCTTTGGGAGCCATTTTAGATCTAGACCATAATATAGGGGAATGTCCTAGAAAGGGGTCAATGTAGCTAATTAATGAGAAATAAATTTCTGTTGTTTAAATCACCCAATCTATTTATAGCATTTTGCATGGCAGCTTGAGCAGAATAAGCAGTGAAGGAAAACAAACACTGTCATTTTTATTTTTTAAAACAAATTGTTTTTGCCTAAATAAGGGAAATATTAAGAGTATCCCTTAATTTTTTATTTTGTTTGCTTTCCACAGATAAATGCATCTTTGAAGGCATCCTCCTAATTGCCACAGATTTAAAGGAACTATTTCTTACATGCCTTCAATTACTTTTGCAGTTCCAAACATGCAAGAAAAAGATAGAGGGATTAAATATGTTATAAATTAAAAAATAAATTGAAGCTTTTAAAAATCCATGTTTAAATGCTTGAATGCTGAAGGAAGGATTCATCATTGTGTGAAAGGTTAAACAAGATGACCATTCTGAACCTTTCCAATTCTAAATTCTGCAATTTAAGAAATTGTCACTGTGTTTAACTGTTTGGTAGGATCCAATTAACTATGCTGTCAAGACCTTTGTGAACCCAGAAAAAAATTATGCAAACCTGTAAGAAGAGTTAACAAGGAGTTGGGTAGATCCTTTATCTGGCATGAGGAAATTCATTTTAATTACACGAGGGCAATGAGATTGCTCTAATTGCCTGAGCAATGTCATTTAAAGTTAACCAAGTGCATGTGAACTTATAAGGTACTGCACAGAAAATAATGACAAATAAATCCTATGCTTATATTATTCAGAGCAGACTAAAGTTAGACCATCAGTTTTATGAATTTATTGCTAAGTTTCCAGTATAGCTGTCATGAAATAAAATGGAAATACTTACACTTTTAGTTAAGCATGATTCCAGGATTTTTTAATCCATATATTTTTCTTTAGATATATAACTATAACTATATATATATATATATATATATATATGAAACTATTACGTGCTACATTTGCCTACATACTATGTATAACATATAATTCTATTTATATGACAAATGTAGACACAAATGTATGTATATAAATTAATCATTAATTTATTTTAAAAACTCTGAGCGTATGAGTTGACTTGAACCATATTACCATGTTAGACATAACAAAATGACTCTTTGCTGGAAATGTGTTATGTGTTAAGAATAAATGTGAAATGAAATGTTTCTCATATAGGAACTTCAAGATTAAATGTAGAAAAATGAAAAAAGTAGTTCATGACATGATAGATCTTTTAAATTATATTATTATTATTGTCACTACACAATGAATAGGAAAGCACTTTAGGGCACCACTGTGCATATTAACATCGATTAAATAATAATGATAACTGTAATGATGATGATGAAGTAGAAAACTAAAGACTGAGAAGATTAGCAGAGATGGAATTAATCAGAGAGGGGTTGGTGGAGGAGATTGTCTTTGATCAGGACCATATATTATGGGTGTAATTGGGACAATAAAAAGTCTTAGAAATCCCACAACTCTGAATGAATTAAAAACAAAAATAAGTATCACTTTTTTTTTTTTTTGGTGGGTACCGGGGTATCAACCTCAGGACCTCACATGCCAGCAGGCCCCCGTGCCACTGAGCAATATCACCGGCCCTTTTTTCATATGTGGGTTCCGGGAGTAGAACTCAGGACCTCGTGCTTGCCAGGCAGGCGCTTATGCCACTGAGCCATCTCACCGGCCCACCTTTTTGTTTTTAAAAGAGAAATGACTGATTTTTTTTCTGGTTATGAAAGAAAAGATCATATGAGAAAGATAATGTGTAGTGAAGCTGTGAGTTTAGTGTACTGGTATGGAAAGAGGGAAATTTTATATTTTAATGAACACATGTATTGATGGATATCCAGAGATTACTGGTCAATTGAAAAATTGTATATAGGAAAAATTATTGCAATTCTATCATTTTTAACCTAGCATATAAAATTGTATTGTATGTAGTCATAGTTGAGAACTAAGCACACAGTGGACCCACCAAATTCACAGGGGTTATGTTCCTAGAGCACTCATGAATTGTAAAATATTGCAAATTTCAGATATGGTCAGAAAAATGCCTATAAATGCCTATGTTTATAGTTTAAACCCTAAATATGCTCTGCATCCACAATTATGCAATTTAATTTAATAAAATACTGTATTAATGAAGTCTTAGTAGGTGCAGGGCATTTTGGAGGCATCTTGGGGATCTTAGGGCTTTAAGAAGAACAAAACCAAGAGCACTGGAGATAGCTATAGGTGGTACAGCAACCTTTGTGATGCAGAACCTGGTGCATCTGCTGGAGATGGGTAACAGGGCAGCGGCCAATCAGCAGCAAGGAAAACTGAGTAACACCCTTGGATTGACTACTTGTAAACCTCCTGAAAAAGAAAAGAAAAGAAAAAAGAAAAGAAATGGAAAGGGAAAGTTGTGGAAGATATTTGTGGGGTTTCCATGAAACTGCAGGGTTTCCTGCAAACAGTTAATTATTAGCTTCTGAGGAAAAATCCTCCAAGGACTGAGGCCGCAAACTCTGAATGGTGACTTCGAGGGGTATACTGTAATTATCTAGGATTGAAAAAGGTACGTGATCCCTGGCTCAAAACAGGTCTCATTAAGGAACAGAGATTTGCAGATAATAACTTTGGATGAGTGGATGAGTCATATGAAATCTTCTGGAAGCATCACTTTCTATGTCCAGTCTAGCCTTTAATACAGGTGTCTTTTATCAGGTTGGTGCATTCCTGCACATGTCCTAGTGTGAGTAGGTGCTAGCAATGCTTCACCTAGGCCATGAGTGCCTGGTACATTTTGGAAATATTAATGCACATGTGCTTGCAGAAGGTGGTATATAATAAATTGGGTACACTCAAAGTTGTAATTCAGGCTAATTCAGCCAATCTGAATCCATTTCTGAGCATGGTGCTATGGAATTACAACAGTGAATACTTCTTCTGTCATGTCTAGGAATTAGACAAGCTGTAAAGAAGAATTCTATAAAGAGCAAAATAAAAGACAGATATGAAGAAGCAGGGAGCTAGCTCTTCCTCAAAGAGTAAAGACATTAAGGGATGGATGGAGGGGGAGAGAGAGGAGGGAAAGGGGATGAAAAAAGGAATGAAGGTGCGTTGCGTATGTGTACCAACTCCACACAAGGAATGTGATCATTATGCACTACACATGTGTACTTATAAAACAAAATTCTAAAAAGAACATTCTAAAGTGAGCAAAGAAACAAACTAATTATCAATAATCTGGTATATATATGTACTTTTTCTTGTATTCCCTCTATATACATATAAATACTCCTATCTGCTTACAGATAGATATACATAAAGATAGAAAGAGATTATCAAACTATATAAACTGTTTGCTAAATATCACATTAATATAGCAAGACTATGTTTCCATTTCACAATTCAGAAATATGCATCAGTATTATAAATGTAGATTTTAGTTTCCTCTCTTTTATTGGCTAGTAAAAAATTCCTAACTTGGTTTAATGCGTCATCACTTGTTCTACATGTGCTGACAGTATTTGAAGATGACACAACTAAGGGAACTGGGTTTCCTTTAAATGTGACTGCACACCTCAAGGGGGCACACAGCATTGCCTTGACAAACTTGGCCACGTTTTCTGAGTCAATTCAGTCTTCTGCTTTGTAAAATAAACCATTTTGCACTTCTTCTTCTTTCTTACCTTCAACTATTTTTCTTTAGAAGCAGTCAGAAAGGAACCTCCCATTCCATCAGAGATGTCCAGCCTCATATCTTCCACACCTTCCCCCCACCAAAATGTATTGTCTTTCTCATTATTATGGTAGAACTTCAAATGAAAATAGGATGTCATCCTATTTCAAGTGAAAATAGGGTGTCATGCCCTGCTTTCTATTAAAGGTGTTTGTTCCTACAATTACCATTTTTCCTCTCTCATATCATCAATTTGTTTTTCTGCTTAATGGATCATATCTATTAGCTGACAAACATCATGCAATATTTTCAGACACAGGGAAATACCCCTTATTTTAATTAAATCCCTAACCTAGCTACCATCTAATTTCTCTGCTTCTCTTTCTAGCAGGACTTCTTGAAAGTTGTCCATATCAGGCCAGGCGTGATGGTACATGTCTGTAATCCTAGCAGTCTGGAAGCCTAAGACAAAAGCATCACAAATTCAAGCCCAGCCTGGGCAATTTAGCAACTTAATGAAAACCTGTCTCAAAAGAAAAATAAAATTTGCTCGAGATGTGGCTCAGTGTAATGGCTCTGGGTTCGATCTCCAGTACTGAAAAAATAGTTGCCCATACTATTTGTCTCCATGTCTTGTCATGATATCTTTTTTCCCCCCTTGAACCTTCTGAGATAAAGGTTCTCTTCATGGGTCTCTGGGTTGAAGTTTACCAATGAACTTCATGTTGAAGGGGTCAAACAAACCCTCACCTAACCCTGACTCCCAAGGCACGTGGTCACTCCCTTCTTGGAGCACTTTCTTTACTTTGTTTCTGGGGTACTTCTGTTGATGACCATGTAGGTCCTTGCTTTTAGTGATAATGGAAATTAAAACTGAAGTACAAATTTACACGAAAAAGCTATGATTAGAAAGCAAGAGAAAATGGTGAGGGATGTTAGCTTGAGGAGCTGACAAAGAACCAGGCTGGCCCTTAAGGAAGGAGAGTAATAAAAGCAGGAAAGAGCTGCAGCTTGAGCAGCTGGAGGGGCACATTCTGACTGATGGGGGCATTCAGCCAGAGGCAGACTTTTAAGGATAAATTGTGGTGAACTAGGACCCTGTTGATTATTATCTGAGTCCCTATTTCCTATCTCTGGAACCCTCACTGCTTGAGGGCAGTTTCTATCCTCATGAAATAACTGTCCGTGTTTTTGATGGTTTTGGTCATGTTGGATTGTGCTTTTTCTGGAATTTAGCTACTCACAGGTTTAGGTCAATGACTAGAGATTTCTGGGTATATGTGAATGCCCCTGTAAATCCCTTATCTTGGTTTCCTCAGTCTCAAGGGGGATGAGATCACATAAATTCAGGGCTAGTCAACCTTGTTTTGTCAGCTTTTAGGTAGACATTCTCCGAATGACTAACATAAACAGTGTGACAAAAATTTGGTGTATACATAAATTTTAAAAATTAATTACAGTAAAAGACATATTGCTGTTAATCTCCTGCAAAATAGTTCCCTCTGCTCTGAACACTTATACAATCACTCTTGACAATTTCTGGAGCAGTTCCGCAATTCCTCTGTAGTGAGGGTCTTTATGAGGTGTGATCAAAAATAGAGTGAATGTTGCTGTCGAGTGCCATCCAATGGAAAGGCAGGCTTGTAAATCGTTATGTTGTGTCCTCATCCATCTTATTTACCAGATCTGGCACCATAAGACTTCAGACTCTTCCCCCAGATAAAATAATCACGGAAGGTAAAGTAATGAGTCAATTCAGGACATCAAGTCAGCCACAACAGCACAACTAAAGACATTCATAAAAGAGGACTCCTAGAGCTGCTTTAGAAAGTGGAAAAAATGATGGGAAGTGTGTGTTCAGAGTGAGGAGGAGGAATATTTTGAGGGGGATTAATGGCAATGCATATATTAGTGAAATAATATTTTTAAAAATTTAAACATTCCCTGTATGTTTTGATAATGCCTCATACCTGCATGCAGAGCTGAGATGAGTGTGGATAAAGTTGTAAGATAACAAAGAATGCATTACGTACTGCAAAAACATACTAGTAATAAAAAAGATAACAAAGAATACAAAATGAAGGTCAACCTTTCTTAGATTTCTTTTTTCCATTAATTATTAGACATCTGTAGGCCTAAGGGAAAGGTCACAATTTTTAATTTTTTTTTTTTTTTTAGCAAAAACTGCTTGTAAATTCCTGAATGCCTCAGAACAAAACATAAATTAAACTTCTAATGAGTAACAGGCTATAGGCTCAGGAGTCTGCCCTTCTTCCATCCACGCAGTGGTCAATAACTACAGCACTTCTTGCCCCTGGTTTCCCCCCACTATTGGGAGCTGGCTGGGCTCCCAATCTTATGGATAATGTACGGTGAAGAATAAAAGACAATGACTTTCCTGCATTGCCCAATATTTATTTGGGTACATAACATAGAGGGGGCATGCAGAGAAGCGCACAGAATAGCTGAGGTAAAAGGGTGAGAAAGTCAGCAAGGCCTTGTGAAGATGGAACAAAGACATTCCAAGCAGTAAATCTTTGCTTAACAGAGGGCTGTTTAACCACTAAGGCTGGCAGTATTGCCCTTGAAAATCTGAAAGAGAGTCGGCACCCACAGCTGCAGTGTTATCTTGCCTTCAGAGACATCACAGTGTCACAGGCCACTACAGGCATCAACCATGACTACTGGTGTGGAGCATTCTATTTCTGTGTGCCAGCTGCTGGCCCCTCAGGGAAGTCACTTAGGCCTGAAACAGATTCATAAGTTAGTATAGAAAGCCAAATTCTAAAGCCTGCTCAGCACTGCTTCAAAGTGGTCTCCCTCACTCCACACCAGATGCTCCTTCTCTGACTGGTAGCCCGATCCTCTTCCTCATCCTGTTCTTTAAATGTCTGCCTGCTCCAGGTTCCATTTCTCTACCACAGGACTTCTTCATTAAATTCTCAGGTGGTTTCTCCTATTCCAAAGGCTGTACAGAGCCCACACACTCTGAAGTGTCCCAGCAGATTCCACCCGAGCTGCAGAGTCATATCCAATTGTCACTTGACTTGTCTCCTTGGATGTTTCACTAGCAATTTAGATTAGCATGCCTGAAATTGAACTTTGAATGTCTTTTCTTATCACCTTTCAATTCACTTTATTTTATTTCACTGATAATTGGTTGTTACTCAGTTTTCATTAGCTCTCCTGTATTTACAGTATCTTAATTCTGTCCAGGTCTGCAATGTGTACAGCTAAAACTTGCACCCGCTCACGACTGTCTTGTGGGCAATCTTAGCCTCACAATATGCAAGGGGAAGAATCCTCTTTATTCCACTCTTCAGAAAAATGTGCATAACATAGTCATTAACTGTTTATGAATGATTTTGTAACTCATCCTTTAAACTGACTCGCCTTAGCGTGTGTGTGTGTGTGTGTGTGTGTGTGTGTGCGTGCACGTATGTTAAATTGGATTCTATTCAAGGGAGAAATGTAATAGGCACACACTTACATTTGAGTAAAAACCATTAACTGTGGATGTCTAAGAGATGGGATAAAACTTCATTGTTCTACTTGTGGAGAGCAGTTATATTGGCTCCACAGGTTTTACAAGTAGTTTTGAAAATATATATAAATGGCATAAATACATATTGTCTTATATACAATAAACACTTGACTCTGCCTACTGTTAATGTGATTTCCTTTGATTTTGGCAGAAATTTATGTCACAAAGGCTATTTAAAAGTTTCTTCTAGCTTTTGAAAATGTTCAGTTTAATAAAATAAAGATTCATCAGCTTTTCCATTAAGCTTTTAATTATAAAAATATTAATGTTATATTTATAAATCTCCCTTATAAATTTTATTATTATAAGTTGTACTTTAGTGATCATTGAATAATATTGAGTCTCACAACTGGATTTGTAAATTAAATTAATTCAATTTATCTCATGATTATTCTACTGGTGATTTTCCAAGTAATTAAGTTATTATTATAAAGCTCACCAATTAACATTTAAGCATAGTGGAATAAAAGTTCTCTTAATTATATTAATTCTAGATAGAAACTTACAATATTTCTTCTTAAAATTACAAGACTAAATTAATTTTTAAATTATACATTTGAAATTGAAATTATAAGGCAATTGCTTTACTAAGTTATTTTTCTCAATAAATAAAATATTAAATACGTAAGATTTCTTATGCGTAAAATATTAGAGGTTATACTTTTGATTCTCATTACTTTTGACCAGACGTATTTCCTGGGTGCAAAATCTAGGGCTCAAGGCATTGAGGGCAATTTGTCTCTACATCCATTAAGTAATCATCATTTAGAAAGTACCTTCTCAGCATGCAGGTCAAAGCAGAAAGACCTTAAAAACTGGCCAGGACACTGGCCAGGTGCTTGCTGATGACTGCACTGAGGTGGATGCGCAGACCTCGTGGAAGTTTTTATATCATGGGTTCAATATTTTTTTTAAAACTTAATGTAGCCCAAGATCTTACAGTTCTAAAGATATAAACGACCTAATTTGCCATTACTTCTCAAGATGGTAGTTTCCACTGAATTTCCAGAAAGTTACCGCTTTGGATTTTGTATTGCTGTTTTTGCCAACATATGTAAAAGTCATGCATCTAATTCTAAGAAACAATTAGTTTTACATAAACTTGATGTTTTAGTACATTATGTCTTTTGAGGACCACAGTATTCTAATAGGCTTTAACATGTTAAATGATTAAAAGTTTGATCACATTTGTGAGTACAAGTTCCATAGCATTTTGCTGAAGAATAGCTTGATTGACTAAATGTGAGTTCTGTGGATCAACCTTAGGAAGGACTTTGACAACCTCGTGAGCACAGAGGTCTTTCAGAAAGTTGAGGAAGCTTTAAATTGTAGAAAACATTCTTTAAAAATATATTAAAAAGGAGAAGACTTAAAGCTAAAATGAGAGATGACTTCAAATGTGAGAAGAGCTGTTCTTTGGAAAAACAAGAGACGCTCTTCTCTGCAATGCCTTAAGGGCAGAATGAGGGCCCCGTGAGAAGAGGTTGATAGATTGTCTCAACATAGGCAAGAGTTGAAACCTCTGCAAATAGAATAGGCTGCTTCCAGAGATAGTGACTTGAAGGGATTTAAGTAACATATTGGGAATTGGATTAGATGTTTCTTAACATTTATTCAAATTCTGAGAATCTGTGCTTCTGTGAAGTTTAAGACTTGTAGATTATCTGGCACATATGCTGTTAATGAAAAGGAATATTGAGGCCAGTGGGAGACAGAAATTTCTTTATCCACACTCATATTAATAAGTTAATAAGGTTATCACAGTGTGGTCATGCTACTTCAATTTATTATGGCTAACATTGACAATTGGAATAAAAGTCAAGGCCTAAGTCACAGAGGCAGAGGGGAAGGAAGACAGGCATGCATATATTGTTAGAGGATGACACTGTCAAGAAAGGAGTTGTGATTAGGTCATTTTACAAAGGGTGCAAATCCCTTTGACTTCATCCTCTCCTGTTTTTCCTTATTATAAGCCACTCATATCTCCTGTCTCATGACAACACACCACAGTGTTCCACCTTTTCTTTTTTTCTTATATTAAAGAGAAAAAAAATCAAAACAAAATAATAGGAGGGTAACAATTGTTAATACATTATTGTTATCTTTAAATTAGTTCCTCGGAGTACAAGATATCGGCATTTAATTGTCCAAACATATTAGCACAAACCTTTCTTTTCAATCAACTAAGAGAAATTAGTAGTACAACTATCCTATCTTTTATGTATATATATATTTTTTTCTTGCTTTTCCCTTCCTTCTTTTTTCCATCCCCCCATCCAAGTTTTTCTTTCCTTTTGAAGTTTCTTCCCATTTAATAATACCTATTCTACATTTTGGATCTTATTTACTCTTTCAGCTTCTCACACTAGGGAGACAATATGATGTTTACACATGTGCATCTAGTTTATTTCACTTATGAGTATGGTATCGAGTTATATCTATTTACCTATAAAAGTCTCCAGTTTATCCTTCTTTATAGCTGAGTAGTACTCCATTGCATAAAAAGACCACATCTTTTTTATCTATTCCTTGGTTGATGGGCATTTGGCTTGTTTCCAAGATCTATTACAAATTGTGCTGTTATAAACATGGGTACACATATATCACTGTGGTATGATGTTTTCAATTCTTCTGGGAAGATACCCAGAAGGGGAATAGCTGGGTCAAATGGGGCCCCCAGTCCTAGTTTTCTGAGGAATCTCCACACTAATTTCCACAATGGTTGCACCAGTCTACATTCCAACCAACTGTGGAGAAGTGTTCCTTTTTCCCAACAGCCCCTTCAGCATTTGTTGATTTCTTGATAATAGCCATTCTTTCCGGGGTGACATGGAATCTCAGTGTTGTTTTAATTTGCATCTTTGAACATTTTTTCATATATTTATTTGCCATTTGTATTTCTTCATCTGAGAAGTGTGTATTTTTCTCAGATGCCAATTTTTGGATTGGGTCTTTAAATTTGGGAGGTCTGATTTTTTTGAGTTCTTTATGTTCTTGATAGTAATCCTTTGTGTGAGGAACAGCTGGCAAACATTTTTTCCCACATTGTGAGTTGTCTCTTTACTCTGTTTGTGGTTTCTCTTGCTGTGCAAAAGCTTTTTAATAAGATGAGATCCCAGTTGTTAATGCTTTGTGATAGTTCCTATTTGATGGGGTTTTATTTATAAAGTCTTTGCCTACACCAATGTCTTCAAGAGTTTTGCCTATTCTATCTTCCAGCAGATTTAATGTTTCTGTTTTAATATTTAGATCTTTGATCCATTTCAAAATTAGTTTAGTGCATGGTGAAAGATATGGGTCCAATTTTGATCTTTAGCATTTGAAGAGCCAGTTTTTCCAGCACTGTTTATTAAAGAGGCTATCTTTCTTCCAGTGAATGTGTTTGGCACCTTTGTCAAAGATAAGGTGGCTGAGTATTTTTGGAGTTGTTTCTGCATCTTCTAATCTGTTCCATTGATCTTCAGGTCTGTTTTTTTGCCAGTGCCATGCTGTTTTTATCACAGTGGCTTTATAGTATAATTTCAAGTCAGGGATTGTGATGCCCCTGCCTTGCCTTTGTTGCCCAGAATTGCCTTTGCTATTCTAGGTCTCTTCTGGTTCCAAATGAATTTTAGGATTGCTTTCTCTAATTCTGTGAGATATGCTATTGGAATTTTGATTGGAATTGCATTAAATCTGTATAACAGTTTTGGAAGTATGACCATTTTCAGTATATTGGTTCTTCCTACCCAAGAGCAAGGGATATCTTTCCATTTTCTGATATCCCCTTCAATCTCCTTTTTCAGAGTACTGTAGTTTTCAGTGCAGAGGTCTTTAACATCCTTTGTTAGATTGATTCCTATGTATTTCATTTTTTTTTTTTTTTGGATGCTACCATGAAAGGTGTTGTTTCCCCAATTTCTCTCTCAGTAAGTTTGTGTTTCATGTACAGGAATGCTATAGATTTTTGTGTGTTGACTTTGTATCCAGTTATGTTACTGAATTTGTTTATTAAACCTAGCAGTTTTTTTAGTGGAGTTTTTGGGGTCTTCTATGTAGAGTATCATGTCATCTGTGAATAATGATAATTTAATTTCCTCCTTTCCTATCATTATTCCTTTAATTTCTTTCTCTTGTCTAATTGCTCTGGCTAATGTTTCCAAGACTATGTTGAATAAGAATGGAGACAGTGGACATCCTTGTCTTGTTCCTGATTTTAGAGAGAAAGCTTTCAGTTTTTATCCATTTAGTATGATGTTGGCTGTTTGTTTGTCATAGATAGTTTTTATTAGATTGAGATAAAAACCATCTATTCCAATTTTCTATAGGGTTTTTTTTTATCATGAATAGGTGCTGGACTTTGTCAAAAGCTTTCTCTGCATCTATTGAGATGATCGTATGATTTTTGTCCTTGGCTCTGTTAATATGGTGTATTACATTGATTGATCTGTGTATGTTGAACCATCCCTACATCCCTGGGATGAATCCCACTTGGACATGGGGTATAATCTTCTTGATGATTTGCTGCATTCTGATTGCCAGTATCTTATTGAGGATTTTTGCATCTATGTTCCTTAGGGAGATTGGCCTGTAATTCTCTTTCTTAGCTGGGTCCTTCTCTGGTTTTGGTATCAGGCTAATTCTTGCTTACAGGAATTAATTTGGAAGTATTGCTCCCCTTACAATTTCATTAAAGAGTTTGGGAAGTAGTGGTGTTTGGCTTTCTCTAAATTTCTTGTAGAAATCATCAGTGAATCTGTCAGGGCCTGGGCTTTTCTTTTACGGTAGGTGTTTAATTACATCTTCAATTTCATTGATTGATATTGATTTATTTAGGATTTTTATGTCTTCTTGATTCAGCTTTAGTAATTCATATGTATCTAGGAATCTGTCCATTTCTTCTGCATTTTCCATCTTATTAGAATACAAGTTTCCAAAGTAGGTATAGAATGATCTTCTGGATTTCTGCAGGGTCCATTGTGAATTTCACCACTTTCATTCCTAATTACATGGATTTGAGTCTTTTCTTTCCTGTTGATAAAGTTGGATAAGGGTTTGTTGATTTTATTCAATCTTTCAAAGAACCAACTCTTCGATTCTTTGAGTCTTTGTATGGATTTTTTAGTCCCCATTGCATTAATTTCTGCTGTGATCTTTATAATTTCCTCCCTCATATGAGCTTTTGGCTTAGCCTGCTCTTCTTTTTCTAGAAGTTTGAGGTTCACCATTTAGTTGTTTATTTGCACTTGCTCAGTTTTCCTGATGTGGGTATTCACTGCTATAAATTTCCCTCTTACGACTGCTTTGATTGTGTCCCATAAGTTCCAGTATGTTGTATTGTCATTATCATTTAACTGTAGAAACTGTCTAATTTTTTCTTTAGTTTCATCTGTGATCCATTGGTTGTTCAGGAGGGTGTTACTTAATTTCAATGTTTTATGAAGTTTTTATGGTTTCTTTTGCCATTGATTTTCAATTTCATTGCATGATGGTCTGATAATACGCATGGGATAATTTCAATTCCTTTACATTTACTTAAGCAGGTTCTATGAGCTAGTATGTGGTCTATTTTGGAGAACATCCCATGTGCAGCTGAGAAGAATGTGTATTCTTATGTTGTAGGGTGGAACACTGTAGATATCTACTAAGTCCATTTGTTCAAAAGTTTGGCTCAGTTCTAATGTTTCATTATTGATTTTTTGTCTAGTTGATCTGTCTTTTTGTGACAGTGGGGTGTTGAGATCCTCCAATACAATCGTATTAGTGCTTATTTGATTTTTCATGCCCGTTGATATTTGTTTTATATAGTTGGGTGCACTGGTATTTGTTGCATGTATACTTATGATCGTTATCTCTTCTTCTTGGATTGTTCCTTTTACAAGGATATAGTGACCTTCTTTATCTCCATTAATTAGTTTTGGCTTGAAATTTACTTTGTCTACAAATAGAATAGTTACCATTGCTTTTTTCTGAGTTCCTGTGGCATGGAATATTGTTTTCCATCCTTTGACTTTCAGTGCATGAATTTCTTTTTGAATTAAATGTGCTTCTTGTATTCAGCATGTTGTTGGATTTTGTTTCTTGATCCATTCTGCCAGTCTGTGTCTTATGACTGGTGAACTGAGACCATTAACATTGATGGTTATAACTGATATGTATTGACTTATCCTCGTCATGTCATTTTCCTGTTGTTGGCTTCCCCTCTTTTTTTTTCTCTCCCTCTGTTTGTTTGCCTTGCCTGTTGGATTCTTTCTGTTGGGGTTCATGGAGTTGTAGTCATTATCTCTTTCTAGCATGTCCTTCAAAACATTTTGGAATGCTGGTTTGGTGGTCATAAATTTCCTCAGATGTTCTTTGTCATGGAAGTATCTTATTTCTCCATCAGTTTTGAAAGATAGTTTTGTGGGGTACATCAATCTGGGTTAAAGGTCATTTTCCTTTAGAACTTGAAACACTTCACTCCAAGCTCTCCTTGACTTGAGGTATTGTGCTGAGAAGTCAGCTGTGATTCTGATGGGCTTTCCTTTATAG
The DNA here is from genome assembly GCA_028451465.1 of Erethizon dorsatum. Taxonomy (NCBI): domain Eukaryota; kingdom Metazoa; phylum Chordata; class Mammalia; order Rodentia; family Erethizontidae; genus Erethizon; species Erethizon dorsatum. The sequence goes on along the minus strand of CM051837.1, from coordinate 47,155,188 downwards.
GCAATTTGTTTCTTTTCCCTAAGAGCTTTTAAGATTCTATTCTTGTGTTGAATTTCTGCAATCTTGACTATGATATGCCTGGTTGTAGATTTTTTTGACTGTGGCTAATTAGAGTTCTATATTCCTCACTTACCTGTATGTCAAATTCTTTTTCTCTACCAGGGAAGTTTTCTGCCATGACATCTGTGAACAGTTTTTTATATCATTTGTGCTATTTCCTGCTTTATCATTAACTACAATCAATCTTAAGTTGTTTTTCTTTGCCTTATCTAGCAGCTGCTGGATTGATTTCTAATGTTCCCTTGCTATTTTTAGAAATCTTTCTTTTCATGTTGGCTAACCGCAAGCCTGTCTTCTATATCTGAGATCATGTCCTCACATTGGCTTAATCTGCTGTGAACACTTTCAGTGGAATTTTTATTCTCCTGGATATCTGCTTGAATCTGCCTTGTGGATTCCATTTCTTTCCTATGCTAAACATTCATAGCTTCCATAATTTTCTTAAGATCTTCTATTTTTTTTGTCTGTATCTGTTCTAGAGTCACTAAGCATGGTCTTTATTGTGGACATCATCTCTGCAGTTATCTGAGAAATTATTTCTGATTTGATTTTTTCTAAAGCCTCATTCAGTTGTTTTTTTTGTTGCCACTTCGGAGAGGCCATGTGGGTGGCTTTCAGATTATCCCAACTCATTGCCCCCTGGGTTTGCCTTTGGTGAAGTGGATGTCTGGGGTTGCACCTTGTTTAAGTGTCTTCTCATTTTCTTTTCTTTTCTTAGTTTAATTCCTGGGGTAATGCTTATAAATTGCCTATAGTGGGTTGCTTTATTGGTAGTCTTTAGAACCCTTAGACAATGACTACTTTTCACAGGTATCTTCCAGGTGTAGCTTGTTTTTGGGTTTTGAGTCTGTTGCAATATCCTAACTCTTCAATTTGTTGGGGATGAGAAGTTGCTGCCTGTTTGGCTCAACCCCTGGTTCTTTGGCAGTGTGCAGCAGTATTTTTTGTGACCCTTAGTCAATCTCAGTCTTGGTATACCAGGAAGAACAGCTGCTTAGAGCAATTATGTCACTTTTGGCTATAGTGGTACCATCAGCAATGACAATAGCATCAAATATAGCCTAGAAAATGACAAAACTGAGCTAACCATTAATTTGCCACCTTTAAGTATATGAACTGCATAACAAAATGGTTATATAACAAAATCTAAAACAAACCAGAAAATTATATGCAGTATATACAAGTCTTTAAACCTCAACTTTGCCCTCAGGGGTTAACATTTAAAATGGGTTAGGGAGAAAATAGAGAAGTGGAAGAAAAGGAAGAGATTAGAAGTAAGGCTGGAGGACAAAGGGGGATCAGGCTAACTTCAGGAAACTGGAGGGAAAGAGAGAAGGAAGAGATAAAAAGAAGAACAGAACACAAGCACAAAGAGGCTAGAAATCATGTTCAAAGTCATATAAAAACAAGGTCAAACAATGAAGGAGAAAATGACAACAACAGCAACAACAAAACAACCACAACAACAACGACAAAAAAACGAGAGAGAGAAAAAAAAAGAAAAAAGTCCACTTCCAGGTTTGTCTCTGCTGTTACTGGTAGACAACATGTGGAGACAGAGTCCTGATCCATGTTGATTATCCCAGCAAGCCAGCAGTAGCTTTTTGGGGGTGGGTGTAGTGGATAATCTCAGTGAGCCCACACTTTCTGGCTGAGCCCAGACTCATTTGGCCTGCAGCTATCAGCACAGCTTCTGCAGGCCTGAGCCCAGCTGGCCCACTAGATGGAGTCAGCAGCCACTCTGAGTTCTAAGCTCAGCAGAACCCTCTTCGAGATGGCTCCCTCACAATCGCTCTCTCACGCGGGATGACTGTGCCCTCAGCACTCACCACCGTGCAGTGCAGTACTTCACATCCACTGCTCCTCTCCACTGCTGCATCTTTCCACGGAGGCACCTGGGGTTGCCGGCAGTCACCACGTGTCCAGAGGTTTGAATTGTTCCTCTCCTGCAGTGAGTCCCATCTCAGGGAGAAAGTGCCACAGGCTACCTCCTTCTTTGTTGAAGTTTCTTTCTTCACTCTTTCCGTGGGCTTCAATTCATGCTTCAGATCCTTCCTGGGTCCAGGGGACCCACCTCCCTCCTTCTTGTCTTCCTCACGTTGCTATATTCTAGCATCTGGATGGTGACTCTCAGAGAGGCTCTTCCTCTGCTGCTCACCACTCTACCATCTTGGTGCTCCCCCCACCTTCCTTTTCTTTTTATTTCCAGTAATGCAGTAGAATAGAAAGACTGTTTTCTTTCACTTTCATCAAGATTTTTTCATATTTTGATGATTAAGAAAGCTTTATTCCATTCAACAAGTAATTACTGAGCACCTACTACAGGGCCAGACCTTTACTGAGACCTCTACTACAATGAATGAAAAACAAGGATTTGTGGTGATTCTATTTAAGAATGAAATGAAGGAGGACATAGGCTACACATTGAGAAAAATGAGTTGGGAGCAAAGACTTGAAGGAGGAGAGGGTATTAACCAAGCAGTTACAAGGAAAGAATGTGACAGGTGAAGAGAATAACAAGGTCAAAGGACCTGAGTTAGAATGTACTGTGCATGTTCAGAGGAAGAGCAAGCAGCCTCGTACACCTACAGCAGCCTAAGAGGGTGGCAGAAGCATAAAAATTAGCATTGGAGAGGGCAGATGAGACAAAGCCTTGTAATCAGTGTGACGGCCTTGTAAACCATAGCAGTTTTAAAGAAAGTCATGACTTCACCTGAGTTATACCTCAAGAGAATCTTTCAGGCTGTTGTGTTAAGGAAAGATTTTGGAGGACAAATGTACAAGTGGAGAAACCTACTAAAGGTTAATGCGGCCATCTTAGAAATATAGGAAAATATACAAAATTATAAAACAACAGAAATAAGTTCAAATCACTATTTGAATTTGGACACATTTCACATTTTATTCCTATTTATTTTTCTTATTAAGATAATTCTTTAAATATGAAGTGAAATTTGTATCCTTTTTGGACTTCATCTTTCATCTTTTTATTGAAGTAGCTTCTAAGCCACGCTGAGTTCAGAGAGGAAAGTTCAGTGAGGAATGTTGCTCACCAAGTTGTAAAGTAGGCTTGAACTAAGCACATAAGTGATTCCACCACTGTTACTCATCCAAGCAGCACATTCTGGTGTACTCTCAAGCCTGCTGAATGCCACTTTTATTCGAGCTATAGGTGGTGGTGCTAATGACTTATTCAGTTCAACTGTATTTTTTCCTTTTGGATAGATGCCCAGAGAATTCACAGATGGAACTATTAGAGAATAAAATTTTTGCTTTAAAAGTTTGAAATTATATATTTAATATCCCACTGAATTTAAAATGAAATCTATATTGAATGATGTAAATGCCCAAAAGGAAGACATTAAGTTTTCCATGACTTCGACTGAAAGATTAGACAACTGGGAAGTTGGGCTTACACAGATCCCTGTTATCTGCTCTTACTACAGTTTTTTGGGTTGTATATTTATGAGGAAAAGCACACTAAACAGATATAATTCTAGGCGTACCTAACACTACCTGAATATACAACACAAAAGCATAGCAATCATAAGTGGAGGAGCAAAAACTATGACTAACTTACAGTTAAGAAAACTAGCCAGAAAGTTGGGTAGTGTTGAATTTAAATGTAATGTGATGACCTTTTATATTTTGTCAGATTTTACAATGCATAAGGACCATGAAACCTTGCTATGGTTTGGATTTCATCCACATGCAGTTTAGATTAACTTCTTATCTTTCCATTCTAATTTTCTCACAGGCTACATTTTATAGCTTTGCAGTTGAGCTCCAAAAAAGGTGATTAAAATTCAACTAATGAAAAAAGTAGAGGAAATTGGGGTGATTTGGTCCAGAAAAAAGAAAGCTTATGATGAGTTGATTGCTTGTAAGTAGATAATGGCAGCTAGACTCTTTCTATTTCCTCATATTATAGGGTAATAAGTGGAAGTATATAAATTTTCTCTATAAAATTTTTTAACAGTGACTTACATGCTTAATGTATTTTCAGATGTTATGTGTTGTGGGGTTTTTTTAAAAGTCAAGGACTTACTAAGGAGTCTTTTAATATAATTTCTCTTTCTGTGTTACAGTTACCTTTCCCAAAATTTCTTTAATATAATATTTACTCTTAGTTTTTCAAGACTCACTATTTTTGGTGAACTTAGTTTCTGGCTTACATCACTTTAAAATTAAGATTGTCAATACTAAGGTTAAATTTATCACTTAAAGATATTAATATGTTAATTTTCAAATTTCAGAATTTTTTCTCATTAAATTTTATGACAGTGGAATTGTCACAAGTTATATCAAGTCAGAATGTTAAGAAAACAAAGTTCTGGAAACTAATTGTTATGAAAATAGTTACTTTTGATAATGCATGTTTGTTCTCTTGTCTATAAATAAGAAAGATAACCTGAATATGAAAATAGCTATATATGTATTTATATGGCTTCAGATATTTTATGTGAATATGTATTTTTATGTTTGTGTATGTGTACATACAAATATATGTGAAGGTACAAAGAAGGTGGAATGGTATAAAATGTTCTCTTGAATCAATTGTTTATGAAAATGTGAGTATGAGCAAATCTCTTCATATATTTTTAAAGTCAAACACCATGAGCAAGGCAATATTAAAGCTCAGAATAGGTCCAAATCCATTTTTGAGTAATAGGTACACAAAATAGATCGAATATTGCCTACCGAGTCCATGAGTCTGCTAAAGGCAGAACAGAGATTTTTGGAAATACATTCCATTTCTATAATACCTGTTTATTTTCTTCCTATTTGAAGGAAAATAGATAGCTTTTATATTTAAATGAAGATAACAGCATTTAGATAATGTCAATTATAAGGTTTTTGGGATGCTGACATGGTGTGATATACCTTTAAAACAAAGGATGGAGCAGACCTACTTCCAGCCTGAGGGTGGAAGTTCAACTCACAGGGGGAAAGCTCATCCTATAAGAATGTAATGGAGGGAATAATTGTGTAAGTTGCTCTCTTATGCTGAAAAATAAGCTAAAGAAGGAAAAAAAATATATAGTGCTATATACAAGCTGTATATAAGTTTATAAATTATCAAAATTTATTGTTTATAAACATTGGATATTAAAGTGCTGGGGAATGATTTTCAAGAAAATGTATTTAAAATATTTTTGCAATAGTCATTGGCAAGTATTAATTTTTAAGACTTGTTCATTTTCTATGTTAAAACTATAATTAAAATTCATTAACACATTTTTAAAAATTCATAGCATTTAGATTTTTGTTTTATTTTGTTTTTCTTAATATAAACCACAAATTGGGCCCTTTAAAATTACTAATAAAAGGTAATAATAATGGATAAAGCCATTATCATTAAAAAGTAAGTTAATTATTTCTGTATATGGGCTGCCAGGTATAATTATTCAGATTTTACAATACTTAGTTATCTGTTGTGTTTCCCTCCCTCCCTTCTACCTTTCCTTCCTCCAGTCCATTTTACTTTAATACTGAATGATTCTGCTTGTTAAAATTCACAAACAAAGCTAATCTATGATGTTAGAATTTAAGATGGTGTTTATTTTGGAGGGGCGGAGGTTGTTATGATTGGAAAAGTGCTGTGAGTACTGTTTCTTGGATTGTGACATATTTTTGTACAATTTTTATTTAATTGCACCTTGTTACGACTTGACAGAAGTGGAGGTTAGAATAATAAATTCATTTTTTATAATTAACTGAGATTTATAATTTAAATATTTGAGAGCCTACCACACACTAATGTAGGCTTTGCATTTATAATGTCACACACCACTGATATTATATCCCTTTTGTCGCAGTTTAGTGGGGAATGCAGGCAGCTAAACAAGTAGTTACAAGGCAACTGGATTAATGCGTATGATAAAAAATAAAAGGAGCCCTCATTTTTTTTTTTTTTATGTGGGTACTGGGAGTCGACCTCAGGACCTCGTGCTTGCCAGCAAGCGCTTGCGCCGCTGAGCGATATCACCGGCCCTTTTTTTCCTTTATGTGGGTTCCAGGAGTTGAACTCAGGACCTCGCGCTTGCTGGGCAGGCGCTTATGCTGCTGAGCTATCTCACCGGCCCTCAAATTTTGATATATTAAGTAATTTACCAAAAACTTCCTATCGGATGTATTATGTTGTAATTTGAAGTAATGGCAGAGGTTTTCCTAGAAAACGAAGATTGCACATATGGTCTAGTAGAGGAAATACCTCGTGAATGGGCCCAGATATGACAGACCGTGATAGTATTTTATTTAACTGGAATTTGTACAGACCTGCTAAAAATCCACTCATGACACGGAAATATTCATTTGCTTATTTCCTGTTCTTTGAAACTGTATTTGTTGTTTCTTCTTAGTATGGTTTGCACGTTGGAAAAGCATAAGCCTTTCCTCTTTAGCTACTGTATTGGTTAAATTGCAGGCAAAGGTAGTATTACAAAAAGATTCTAAAACACAATAGCTCAAAGAGATATACTGTGTTTACCTGATATGTAAGTATCTGGAGTTTGATAATGGTTTAAAGCAAGAAAACTGTTATGAGCTCAGAAAGTTATTTCATGATCCAATTCTTTTTTTTTTTTTTTTTTAAATTTTATTTTAAAGAGAAGAAAAAACAAAACAAATCAAAAGAAGAACAAATTTTCAAAACAACATAATAGGAGGGTAAGAATGGTTAATACATTGCGTATTACTATCTTTAAGTTAGTTATTCAGGACACCAGACATTAGCATTTAATTATCCAAACATTATTGGCACAAACCTTACTCTTCAATGAACTAAGTAAAAATCATAGTGTATCTATCTTAACCATCTTATATATATATATACAATTTTTTTTCCCTTTCCCTTCTTTCTTTTCCCTATTCCAGTCTCTCTTTCCCTTTGACCAGTTTCTTTTTGATTCACCATGTCTATTGTACATTTTGGATCTTATTTACTCTTTCAGTTTCTCATACTAGAGAGACAATACGATGCTTACACATGTGCTTCTGGTTTATTTCACTTATGAGTATTTTCTCGAGTTGCATCCATTTACCTATAAAAGTCTCCAGTTTATCCTTCTTAATGGCTGAATAGTACTCCATTGTATAAAAATACCACATCTTTCTTATCCATTCCTCAGTTGATGGGCATTTGGGTTGTTTCCAAGATCTGGCTATTACAAATTGTGCTGCTATAAACATGGGTGCACATATATCGCTGTGGTATGATGTTTTTAATTCTTCTGGGAAGATGCCCAGAAGGGGAATAGCTGGGTCAAATGGGACCTCCAACCCTAGCTTTTTGAGGAATCTCCACACTGACTTCCACAGTGGCTGTACCAGTCGACACTCCCACCAACAGTGAAGAAGGGTTCCTTTTTCCCCACAGCCCCTCCAGCATTTGTTATTAGTTGATTTCTTTATAGTAGCCATTCTTTCTGGGGTGACATGGTATCTCAGTGTTGTTTTAATTTGCATCTCTCGAATGACTAGTGATGTTGCACATTTTTTTGTATATTTATTTGCCATTAGTATTTCTTCATCTGAGAAATGTGTATTCATCTCAGATGCCCATTTTTGGAGTGGGTCTTTAAATTTGGGAGGTCTGATTTTTTTGAGTTCTTTATATGTTCTCGATAGTAATCCTTTGTCTGAGGAACAGCTGGCAAACATTTTTTCCCACATTGTGGGTTGTCTCTTCACTCTGTTGGTGGTTTCTCTTGCTGTGCAAAAGCTTTTTAATAAGATGAGATCCCAGTTATTGATTCTTTGGGATAGTTCCCGTGTGGTTGAGTTTTTATTCATAAAGTCTTTGCCTACACCAATGTCTCCAAGGGTTTTACCTATCCTACCTTCCAGCAGATTTAATGTTTATGTTTTAATATTTAGATCTCTGATCCATTTTGAATTTAGTTTAGTGCGTGGTGAAAGATATGGGTCTAGTTTTAATCTTCGGCATGTGTGGAGCCAGTTTTTCCAGCACCATTTATTAAAGAGGCTATCTTTCTTCCAGCGAATGTGTTTGGCACCTTTGTCAAAGATAAGGTGGCTTAGTATGTCTGGGGTTGTTTCAGCATCTTCTAATCTGTTCCATTGATCTTCAGGTCTGTTTTTTTGCCAGTACCACACTGTTTTTATCACAGTAGCTTTATAGTATAATTTCAAGTCGGGGATTGTGATGCCCCCTGCCTTGCCTTTGTTGCCCAGAATTGCCTTTGCTATTCTAGGTCTCTTCTGATTCCAAATGAATTTTAGGATTGTTTTCTCTAATTCTGTGAGATATGCTGTTGGAATTTTGATTGGAATTGCATTAAATCTGTATAACAATTTTGGAAGTATGGCCATTTTCACTATATTGGTTCTTCCTATCCAGGAGCAAGGGATATCTTTCCATTTTCTGATATCCTCTTCAATCTCCTTTTTCAGAGTACTGTAGTTTTCAGTATAGAGGTCTTTTACATCCTTCGTGAGGTTGATTCCTAGGTATTTCATTTTTTTGGATGTTATTGTGAAAGGTATTGTTTCCCTAATTTCTCTTTCAGTAAGTTTGTTATTTGTGTACAGGAAGGCTATTGACTTTTGAGTATTGACTTTGTATCCAGCTACACTACTGAATTTGCTTATCAAATCTAGCAGTTTTTTAGTGGAGTTTTTGGGGTCTTCTGTGTAGAGTATCATGTCATCTGCAAATAATGATAATTTAACTTCTTCCTTTCCGATCATTATTCCTTTTATTTCTTTCTCTTGTCTAATCGCTCTGGCTAAAGTTTCCAGAACTATGTTGAATAAGAGTGGGGACAGTGGACATCCTTGTCTTGTTCCTGATTTTAGAGGGAAGGCTTTCAGTTTTTGGCCATTTAGTATGATATTGGCTGTTGGTTTGTCATAGATAGCTTTTACCAGATTGAGATAAAGACCCTCTATTCCAATTTTCTGTAGGGTTTTTATCATGAAAAGGTGCTGGACTTTGTCAAAAGCTTTTTCTGCATCTATTGAGATGATCATGTGATTTTTGTCTTTGGTTCTGTTAATATGCTGTATTACATTTATTGATTTACGTATGTTGAACCATCCCTGCATCCCTGGGATGAATCCAACTTGGTCATGGTGTATAATCTTCTTGATGATTTGTTGGATTCTGTTTGCCAGTATCTTATTAAGGATTTTTGCATCTATGTTCATTAGGGAGATTGGCCTGTAGTTCTCTTTCTTAGTTGGGTCCTTCTCTGGTTTTGGTATCAGGGTAATGCTTGCTTCCAGGAATGAATTTGGGAGTATTGCTTCCCTTTCAATTTCATTAAAAAGTTTGAGAAGTAGGGGCATTAGGTCTTCTCTAAATTTCTTGTAGAATTCGGCAGTGAATCCATCAGGGCCTGGACTTTTCTTTGTTGGGAGGTTTTTAATTACATCTTCAATTTCATTGGTTGATATTGGTTCATTTAGGATTTTTAAATCTTCTTGATTTAGCTTTGGTAATTCATACGAATCTAGGAATCTGTCCATTTCTTCTGCATTTTCCATCTTAGTAGAATATAAATTTTCAAAATAGGTATAGATGATCTTCTGGATTTCTGCAGGGTCCGTCGTGATATCACCCTTTTCATTTTCAATTGCATGGATTTGAGTCTTTTCTTTTCTTTTTTTAATAAGGTTGGATAAGGGTTTGTCAATCTTATTAATTCTTTCAAAGAACCAACTTTTTGCTTCATTGATTCTTTGTATTGTTTTTTTATTCTCCAATACATTAATTTCTGCTCTGATCTTTATAATTTCCTCCCTTGTACGGGCTTTTGGCTTAACCTGCTCTTCTTTTTCTAGAAGCTCGAGGTTCACCCTTAAGTTGTTTATTTGCGCTTGCTCTATTTTCCTGATATAAGTATTTAATGCTATAAATTTCCCTCTTAGGACTGCTTTCATTGTATCCCATAAGTTCCGGTATGTTGTACTGTCATTATCATTCAGTTGTAGAAAGTGACTAATTTCTTCTTTAATTTCATCTGTGACCCATTGGTTGTTCAGGAGGATGCTGTTTAATTTCCATGTGTTTAGGGAGTTTTTGTGGGATCTTTTGCCATTGATTTCCAATTTCATTGCACTATGGTCTGATAATATGCATGGGATAATTTCAATTCCTTTGCATTTACTTAAGCAGGTTTTATGAGCTAGTATGTGGTCTATTTTGGAGAACGTCCCATGTGCAGCTGAGAAGAATGTGTATTCTGATGTCGTGGGGTGGAACACTCTGTAGACATCTACTAAGTCCATTTGTTCAAAAGTTTGGTTCAGTTCTACTATTTCATTATTGATTTTCTGTCCAGTTGATCTATCTTTTTGTGACAGTGGAGTATTGAGATCTCCCAATATAATTGTATTAGTGCTTATTTGATTTTTCATGTCCTTTAGTACTTGTTTTATATAGCTGGGTGCATTGGTATTTGACGCATATATATTTATGATCGTTATCTCTTCCTCTTGGATTGTTCCCTTTACCAGGATGTAATGACCGTCTTTATCTCTCTGAATCCTTCTTGGCTTGAAGTTCACTTTGTCTGCAAAAAGAATAGCTACCCCTGCTTTTTTCTGGGTTCCTGTGGCATGGAGTATTGTTTTCCATCCTTTGACTTTCAGTCTATGAATTTCTTTCTGAATTAAATGTGTTTCTTGTATACAGCATATTGTTGGATCTTGCTTCTTGATCCATTTCGCCAGTCTGTGCCTTTTGATTGGTGAATTGAGACCGTTAACATTGATGGTTAAAACTGATATGTATTGACTTGTCATGATATTTTCCTGTTGTTGGTTCCCACTCTTTGTTTTTCCGCTTTCCGGCTATTTAATTATTTGCCCTGCCTGGTGGATTCCTTCTGTTGGGGTTCCTATCTCTTTCTAGAATGTCCTTCAGAACGTTTTGGAGTGCTGGTTTGGTGGTCATAAATTTTCTCAGATGTTCTTTGTCATGAAAGTATTTTATTTCTCCATCAATTTTGAAAGATAGTTTTGCAGGGTACATCAATCTGGGCTGAAAATTATTTTCCTTTAGAGCTTGCAATACATCATTCCAAGCTCTTCTTGAATTGAGGGTTTGTGCTGAAAAGTCAGCTGTGATTCTGATGGGTTTTCCTTCATAGGTGATTTGTCTCTTCTCCCTAACAGCTTTTAAGATTCTGCCCTTCTGTTGAATTTCTGGGATCTTGACTATAATATGTCTGGCTGAAGTTTTTTTTTGATCATGTCTAGTTGGTGTTCTGAAAGCTTCACTTATAGAGGTGTCAAATTCCTTTTCTCTTCCAGGAAAGTTCTCCCTGATTATGTCTTTGAACAAGGTTTTAATGTTGTTGATGTTATCTCCTGCTTTTTCATTTATTCCAATTATTCTTAAGTTGTTTATCTTTGAGTCATCTAGCAGCTGTTGAATTGATTTTTCATGGTCCCTTGCTATTTTTAAGAATTTTTCCATTTCATGATCACTAATTGCAAGCCTATCTTCTGTATCTGAGATCCTGTCCTCGCATTGGCTTATTCTGCTACAAATACTTTCAATGGAATTTTTTATCTCTTGGATATCTGCTTGAATCTGCCTTATGGATTCCATTTCTTTCCTATGCTGAGCATTCATGGTTTCTATAGTTTTCTTAAGTTCATCTATTTTTTTGTCTGTATCAGCTATAGTGTCCTTAAGCATGGTCTTCGTTGTAGACATTATCTCTGCAGTTATCTGTGAGATTATTTCTGTTTTAATTTTTTCCAGAACCTCATTCAGTTGCTTTGTTGTTACCACTTCAGATAGGCCAGGTGGGTGGCTTTCGGATTGTCCCACCTCGTTGCTCCCTAGGTTTGCCTTTGGTGAATTGGATGTGTGGGGTTGCATCTTGTTTAAGTGTCGTCTCATTTTTTCTTTCTTTAATTCCTGGGGTGATGTTTGCAAATTACCTATAGTAGGTTACTTTATTGCTAGTGTTTAAGATCTTTAGAAGATGACTACTTCTCTGCAGTATCTTCCAAGTGGAGCTTGCTTTTGTGTTTTGAGCTTTCTGCCAGATCCTACCTCTTCAATTCGTTGGGTATGCGAAGTTGCTACCTGTTTGGCCCAGTCCTTGATTCTTTGGTACTGTGCCATTGTATTTTCTGTGTCCCTTAGTCAATCTCAATCATGAAATATCAGGAAGGAAAGATGTTTAGAACAATTATTTCACATTTGGCTATAATGTTAACTAAAGCATCAAACACAGCCTAGAAAATGACAGACTGAGCTAACCAGTTATTTACCACTTTTAGCTGTATAGAGTTGCGGTTATATAACAATCTAAAACACACCAGAAAAATTATATGCAGTATACAAGTCCTATGTATGTCAATTTTTCCCTGAGTTGTTTAAATTTAAAATGAGTTAAGGAGGAAATAGAGTATTGGGAGAAGAGGAAGGAATTAGATGTAAGGTTAGAGGACCAAGAGGGATCCCACTAAAATTGGGACACTAGTGCAGAGAACAGGTGGTAAAAAGAGAAGGAAGGGATAAAAGGAAGAACAGATCACGACCACAATCACAAAGAAGTTAGAGGCGCTGTTTACACTCATATAAAAAACCAGAGAGAATAATGAAGGAAAGAGCAAATACACATACAGAAACAATAACGAAGATAAAAGCAATAAAACAGACAGATCAAAAATAAAACCCCACCAAAAAACAAAACTAAACAAAACAAAAACAAAAAAAACCCTTCGCCAGAACAAAAAACAAATCAGTGAGAAGAAGAAAAAAAAATAATAATAAAAAAAAATAAAAATAAGAAAAAAAAAAAATTAAAATAATCAGTTCCAGGTGTTGACTTTGTTGTAGGCAGGTACCTGTTCTGTGCAGGTCCGTCCCAGTAAGCCAGGAGCGCCCTCTGGCGGGCGGTGAGCAGAGGCGCGTACTTTCAGGTAGAGACCAGTCTAGCTCGCCTCCGCTCTCAGTGCCCTTTCACGATCCCTGGGCCTGAGAGGCTCAGTGCGCTGTCCGAGCGTGGATTCCCTGCACTGGTTCCCGCCGCTCTGGTTTTTCGCCACGCCCCCCACAATGGCGCCGGGCTAGTCGCTCTCTGGCGCGGGACAGGTGTGGCTGTGAGTCCAGTCTCGTTCGCCTGCTGACCTCAGCACACTTTTGTGGGCTCAATTGAGAGGCCCTGTGCTGCCCTGTCCGGAGCACAAGTTCCCAGAGCAGTTTCCGAGCCGCTCTGAGTTTCGCCACACCCCCCACAATGGCGCCCGGCCGGTTGCTCTCTGGCGCGGGGCAGCTGTGGCTGAGAGACACTCACCGCCGGTCAGCGCCATTCTCCACAGCTCCCCTGCCCCGCCGCTGTCTCAGGATCCTCCGTGGGGGCTCCCTGGGTGCCAGCTGCCACCGTGTGTCCGTAGAATTGAGCCTCCGCCGGCGCTCCAACTCCCGGGATATTAGAAGGTGCACGCGCGCGGTCTGCTCCTTCTTTCTGTCTTCTTTGTTGGAAGTCACCCGTCACTGGTGCTGGGGGTCCCAGATTGCGCTTCAGAACTTCTCTGTGTTTCGGGGAGGCATCTCCCCCCTTCCTGCGCTTTCCGGGTCGCTATATTCTCGTGTTCCAATGGTAACTTTTAGAGAGAGTTTCGTTGCCTGCTTCTTACTCATCCGCCATCTTGAGGCTTTGTTTCCCAATTCTTTTATTGTTCCCAGGATATTGTCCTAGGGACACTAACTCAGTTCCTTGTCTATCTTCTATCCCATGGGAAGAAAGAAAGATGAAGATGATAATACTTTTCCTTTGGGAAAATGATGTGAAAGTTTTTAACATAATTCCATCTTTTATTGGTACTAACATGGTCTTATTTCCACAATTAACTGCAGTGTAGGCTAGACTGCGATATTTAGCAGAGTGTCTGTATTATTCTAGAAGGGCAGAATGGACTTGTGGGGGACAACTAGCAGCATGTCACTACTACACATTTCTAAAAGTCCTCTGTGATTATGAAAAAAAAAATTCCATGAAACAAACAAAGAACAATGGGCAGCAGAGCATCAGAGGACTTTTTATATCAAAATTAAATGTATTGGCCTTTTGAGAACAGTGTAGAGCTGTTGATAGGTTATAATCAAAGGATTGGTACAATCACATTTTCACTTTAAAAAGAACATTCTGGATATGGGTTACAAAAAGACCAGAGAGAAGGAAAACTACTTTCTATACACTGGCAAGGATCTGGTTGAGATATCCTGCTGAACTGAACTAAAGGAATTAGTAGTGAGTACAGCAGTTCAGATGAAGAGAAATGTATGAAGAAAAATGATTACATACATGACCATTGATGAAATATGAGGGTAAAAATTTTAGGGGGAAGTAATCATGATGCCAAAAGCTATCAGGTGGGAAGAGTCACAACTTCTTAGTAAAAAGAGGGAAAATTTAGTCAGAAATAAAGATAAAATACATTCACTGTGCTAATTAAGGAAACTGTGTGAAGCCATATTCAGTCCCAAATCCCTTGTGTAAAATTTTGTTCTAGAGGAAGAAGGGGACCCTGAAGAGAACCAATAGAACCAATATTTAAGTGTAGTCAGAGAAAATAGAAGCAGCTTTTTGTCAGCTTTTCACTAAATAATAATCAATCAAGTTTATCTAAACTCAATTTACCAAATATTATTTCACAGAATAGTAAGTCACCATTCATCGACTTTCCATGTTGATGATTCACTAATATGTTTACTAAAATATTGCCCATGGCATATCTGTAGTTTATAGCAATTTCATTTTGTCGAGAATAAAGAAAAAAATCAGTTTCTCAGTGAAGTGCTGAAAAAAAAAAAAAGATATTGCTACTTCAGAGTTTGAAGTTGGGTGACAAGAAGGCAGAAAACCAGAAGTTTGTGATATCTTGTGCTGCAATGGAGAGGGTATCGGGGGGGCGGTGACTCAGCAACTTGGCAAATGCTCAGAGTACAGGGGACACGAAAGCTGGGAAATGACTGAAGATTCAGTAATAAGGGCTCCCTTGATGTCCTCCATGAGATCAGTTTGATTGGGACAGTTGGGGCAAAACTGGATTGGAGAACACTAAAGAGAGATTAGGGGTGAAAAACCTAAATTTTAAGTATAAACTCTAGTTTTAGAAGTTTGGTTGTAAAGAAAAATAAGTAGTTATAAGGAACAATGAGTTTTGGAAATGTGGGGATGTTTGAGTAGAATAAAGGAGATTCTTTGGAGAAGAAAGTAAAATGTACAGTACAGCGTGTTATTTGGGAGGATGGAGGTGGGAGTAACCCACAGAAAAGATACAGCTACTACTGAAAGAAAATCCCTTTGTCCTTTCAACAATAATGAAGCAGAAAAGCACGGTGCAGTTGCAGGGTTTAAAATTATTATTTGACATTACTGTTACTGTTTTTAAATTATTTTTAAGAAGGGAGGTAGAAAATGTTACAGTTTTGGGCTATTGTCTTTAAACCAGAATTTTCCTACTGCTTTTTGATTGTTGGTTAGTACAAGAGATTTCACTGACTACAATGCAAGTTAAAGCATTAAGTTAAAGCAATCATTTAAAAACATCAAAGACCCTTACATAGCAAAGATTAAGGAATAAATTACGAGTTCTGTTGGACTGTGGCGGGGAGGAAAGTTGAGCTTCGTTTGCTTGGATCCTCGGTTCTCTGAGTTTCCATGGGATGGAGTCCTAGATAGCTCTACCACCATGCGCCATCAGGGGCTCCCTAGCAACTCCCGCCTCTCCCAGAAAGCAGGTTGTGCATTCATTGATTCTGAAGCCCTTTTTATCTCTTTTACCTGGAGGATGGCAAATACTCTTAAGGCATTGTGAAGTTACAAGCCAACATCGACATTCAAATGGCTAGATAATGTCCTACATCTCTTAACAAAAGAATTTGACACAAATAAGTCTATGTGATCCTTTTAAATTATTCGTTATGTATGTACATTGCTGGTATCCCTAATGGCTTTTCTCCTACACTGGCTTTGGTCACTGCCCTTAGCTTTCCTCAGACATTTAATGTTCCTGGCATTTCCAACTTCCCCACGTCTCCAGTACAGTTTCAGCCTCACTCTTATAGCTTCAAACAAGGGCACACTGCCTGGTCAATTCGGCATTCCTGTGAAATGGTGGAGATCACATGGAGGGGGCATTGAGCAAGCTTTAGAATTAATCAATTGGCTTTCTTTATTAATTTATAAGTCTGTCCCAGGCCTAAGTGACTTGCCTGATGAGCCAGCAGCTGGCATGCAGAAAAAGAATTCTCTATGCTAATGGTCATAGTAGAGGCCTATAGTGTTCTGTGACACTGTGACATCTCTGAAGGCAAGATTACACCACAGCTGAGGGCACTAAATCTCACTCAGAATCCCAGGTCAATAACTGCCCACCTTAGAGATGAAACAGTTCTCTCATTATACAAAGATTTACTGCTCGGAATATCTTTGTTCCATTTTCACAAGGCCTTGCTCACTTTCATGCCTTTTTACCCCAGCTATTCCCTGCACTTCTCTACATGCCCCCTGATATGATGTACTCAATAAATAGTGGCCATTTCAGAGAAGTTGGGGTCTTAGCCACAAGAGCTCTGACCTTCCTGGACCACCATATACAATATTACTTTTGTCTATTGTCCTTTATCCTTCACTGTGCACTCACCCAGAAGATTGGGAGACTGGCCAGATCCCAATAGTGAAATCTTGGTAGAAGCCTCTCTGAGTCCACAACTTTTCCATTCTGCATGCTTGTAAAATCAGAACCACATAGGTGATACCAGGGTCTGCTGACAACTCAAACCAGAGGTGGGTCCTCTTGGGTCACAGCTGCAGTGGCCCCTGGTGCCTGGATGGCTGAACTTGGAACTCTCTCCATCCCTGAAAGAGTATGGTACCCTGGGGCTAGCTCTCTATATAGTTTTCTACCCTGGAACCTGTAAAGGTGGAGTCTTGCTGATTCCTGAGATGTTCTCAAGCCATCTTTACTGCTGTCCTGATACAATGTTCGTGCCTTCTTTTTAATGCTAATCTTTTCAGCAACCATGTTGTCCTTTGACTCAGTGTTGCAGGCACTTCCTTCCTGATGAAGCTGGAGGCTTTTCACATCTGCTTTTTCCTCCTGTTTCTCACTGTAGATGTGGTAAGGCAGCCAGCAGTACTCATGCTACAACCTGAACATGGGTTGAAAGATGCTTCGAAATTTCCTCCAGTGGATTAATTAGTCCACCATCCTTAATCTCAGTCTCTTGCAACATCTCAGGAAATGGGAAACATGTAGACAAATTTTCTGCCAGAAACTAACACACCAAAATCTGTTCTAGTCACTTTCCTTTTCATTGGATCCAACACCTGACAACCAGCATTTGAAGGAGAACTTTATTTTGGTCCGTGGTTTTCAGTGCATGATTGGCTGGCTCCAAGACAGAAACAGGATAGCAGAGGGGCATGGTGAAAGAACATAGTGAGAGGGCCTCTAAAGAGGACAGCTACTTACATCATGGTGGCCAGGAAGGAGAGAGAGAAAAAAATTGAGGAGGTCATGCCCCCATTGACCTACATCTTCCACTCTGGCCTCACTTGCTATTAGCACATTCAGCTGTGGATTCACTGGAGGCTCAATCCATGGATGAGCATAGGCCCTCCAACCATGGTCCAATCTCTTTCTAGAAGTTGCACCTCTAAACATAGGAGCCTTTTGGGGGAACATTCAGGGTCTAAACAATAACACAGTGATAGGGGAAATTTACTGCTGCTGGTAGGATTCCTCTTCCAAGTTGCAGCCACTCATAGGTACACTGAGAATTGCCAATTCATATGGCCCAATGATGGCTCCTAGGGCATGATAAGACAATTATGTCCCTTTCACTGGTGTCACATGATATAATGTGCTTTTTGAATAGAGTGTCTTGGCAGCACTTGAAAGAGGCAATGCAAAGCCATAAAGCCACACAAGCAGCACACAAGAATATCCAGCAGAATGCAGCCCTTCTAAGCACTAGAACACAATCAAGATATTCACTTAGAAAGCCAATGGCAAGAAAGGGGCATTTTGGAAGGACTTTGTACCCAAGTTTACAATGATTCCCTTTTCATTGCCAATTGGTTTACGAGGAATAATTATATTACTTAAACTGGAGCTTTTTTGATGATGTTCTGGACACTATCAAGAATCAAAAGAAAACCTATGGAAAGGGAGAAAATATTCACAAATTGAATTTCTGTAAGAGATAAATATCCAGAATATATAAAGAACTCCTAAAACTCAACAACAAAATAACACAATTTTAAAAATTGGCATAAACCTTGAACAGACAGTTCTCCAAAGAAGATATATAATTAGCCAACAAATACATGAAAAGATGTCCAATGTCACTAATCATTAGGGAAATGCAAATCAACACCAGAATAAAATACCACATCTTACCCTAAGTATGTCTACTCTACAAAAACAAGCAAAAACAATACCCCCCCAAAAATCTAACAAAAGCACACACAGGCAATAACAAGTGGTGCTGAGGATAAAGATAAATTTAAGCCCTTGGATGCTATTGGTGGGGGTGTAAAATGATAGAGGTGTTGTATAAAACAGTACAACAGTTCCCCCCAAAACTAAAAGTAGAATTACTGTGCAATCTAGAAATTCCACTTCTAGGTATGTATCCAAAGGAATTTTGAGCAGAGTCTGAAGGAGATATTTATACACATATGTTCATAGTAGTATTAATTACAGTAGCTAAAATGTGGAAACAACCCAGATGTCTATCAACAGATGAATGGATATGTGAAATGTGGAATATACACACAGTGGAATATAGTTCAGCCTTAAAAAGGAAAGATATTCTGACATATACCACATTATGAATGAAACTTATAAACATGTTGAGTGAAATAAGCCTTAGCAGTCAAAATCACCAAGATGGAAAGTAAATTAGTAGTTGCCAGTGGATGAGGGGTGGGTAAAATGCAGAACATTGTTTAGTGAGTATATATTTTCAGCTCTGTAAGATGAAAAGAGTTTTGAAGATTGTTGATGGTGATGGTTACACAGTGTGAGTGTTTTTTATACCACTGAAGGGTACACTTATAAAAGGTTAAGATTATCTATATCTATATATAATTTATATATAATAATATAAATAATCACAATAAAATTTGAAAGAATATTATAAGTAAAGTTCTATCTAATGAAGAATACATTTCTAGAAAACTGCATTTTAAATTTAGGTTTTGTCCAGTAAAGAAAAAAGCATTTTCAAGATGTAGCTTGTTGGCTGCGGAACTCTCTCCATCTGAAATTGAACTAACACAGCACAAGTTATTAAGAGGTGAAGTGGATATCATCAAATGGTCTGTAAGAAGAACTCTTAGAGTTATGGGAAAATATCTTTACTCAGTGGAAGCGCCAGCACTTTCTGGGCTCATTTGCTGCTTGGGAGTACATCAAATTTTGCTTCGTTCCTATCAGATTTTAAAGGTAAATCTATTATTTTTTGTTAAATCCTACAGAGTTTTCATTGAATGTTAAGTAAAAATCACCTTGTTTCAAAGTTTTAATGTCAAGGAAGGTAGAATAGACTCAATGTGAAGTCTGCAGGAAGAGGTTTGTTTATTTTACCGCATCAGATACAGAGTTAATTTCCAGACGAGGACTTAGGTCAACACTGGAAACTAAACCCATAAAAATAAGCCTTGTCCTGTAAATATCAGAATGGTTCTCTCATTGTCAGAAAAAAACTCTAACGAAGAAAAATTCTTACAGTATTTAAAACATGTAATAGAAACATAAAACTGGAATATAGGTGTCTGTATGGATGAACTGGAAAATACTTATCCCTAAAAATTTTCAAATATTCTGTTGGAGTATAAATTGAATGGTTTAAAATATTTTTTCACACCTAGTTGTCATTTCTTGTAAGATTCTTTTATTTACAAAAAAATGACAAGAGCACAGTTTGCAGAAATAGCTTTCAACTGTATTTTATTCAATGATGGAGAAATAAGTCTAAAATATTTTTGTAGGAGGAATTTAGAAGATTTCCAAATTGTCTTAAACCCTCTAAACATACGATACTCCTTCTTCTGCAAAGAATGGATCAAAATAATGTATAGCAAGGTTTGAAGCCCCTTGCCCTCCATTTGCTGGAATATCAGATTTAGCATTTACTGGCTATGTCTTCTCCTGAGATCTTGTAGTTTTTTTTTTTTGTTGTTGTTGTAAAATCTTATTAATTTTTCTTGAAATCCCTGTAAGCTGTGAAGCTGACATTACCCTCTTTTAAAAGTGAGGAATTTAAGCAGAGCTGTGCAATGACGGATGATGAAGCAGAAAAAATATCCTAGTCATGCATCCTTAGATGGTTGGTGTAGACATTCAATTAACATGACTGGCTCTTCTTGTTCAGTGAGTCCCCTGGTGCTACTGCCAGTCTGCTGTAAAGACCTGTGGAAAGGGGAAAAACAAGCAACAATAGGAGATGTAGGTAAACCCAGCAACAAAAATATTATTTATGTGGTTTCCTTTCCATAATTTCTATGTAGTCCTTTCTTCATAATTTTTAGCATCCTAGAATTTGTAGATGGGAGTTGTAGAAAAAGTGAATCTTTACAGATGGGCAACTAGAATGATGGGAAAGTTGTGTTTTGTTCTATTTTGGAGATAAATCAACTAAAGCTCAGAAACCCAATGCCTTCACACCGGACCTTTAGTCCTATCAGACGGCAACTCATAAGAGGGTAAGTAGATGAGCTGAAGTCTGGCAGGAGTCTGTTTAGATTCGTGAAAACAAGAAAGGTGTTTGATTTCAGGCTCAAAACAGAATGGAAGAAATTCTATTTGACAAGATTTTACTATTTTCACTGGAATTTATTTTCCCTAATAATAACTACCACCCATTAAACATTATCGAGGCTATTTTATGAGCTTAGCTCATATTAACCACATAATATTATTATGTCCCTATTTTGTCAATGAGAAAACTGAGAGGAAGGAGATTCTGGGTCTTGCTCAAGGTTGCATATGGAGCTGCTCAGCGGGGCATGCTCTCCTCACATTCATAACATTTTGTGCGGAACATGATTTCCTTACATTGTTCATACTGTTGCTAAGGCTATGGACGATACACTAGTGGACACTGATGACGTCTTTGACAGCTCACAGATTAAAATATAATTTGTCAAAAATCAAAGACATATGCTAGGTGTTATTACCAATGTGGTTAGACTTGACTGCTTACAAGTGACAAGGAAGGAGATCTAGAAGCGTCTTTCACATGGTGAATCGGCAGCTGCCTGGGGGCTATGGCAGACTCATAATAATGTGTAGAAAGATTGATCAGACATGTGGGCTTCTGGGATCCAAGTGTTGTAAATAAATGCATACATAGCATTATGGTTTAAATATAAAATGTCTCCCAAAGACTCATGTAGAGGACCTGATCTCTAGGACTGCAATGTTCAGGTGTGGCTGAGAAATTTGACTGGATCATAGGCACCAACTCCATCAATGAATCAACCATTGATGACTTCATAGCTGGATGGTCTATTAGGAAGTGGAGCCCAGATGGAGGAAGTAGGTTATGGGGGTGTGCCTTTTCAGGGTATATCTTGTGCCCAGCTCCCTCCTCCTGACTCTTTCCCTTTTGGTCTGTTTCCTGCCTGCTTTGAGGTAACCAGCTTTCCTCCAGCACACTTTTTGACATGTTTTGCCTCATCTCAGATCCAAAGTAATGAAGCTAGCCAACCATGGACTAAAACCTCTGAAACTGTGAGCCAAAACAAATTGTTCCTCTTCTAAATTGAATTTCTCAGGTATTTTGTCATAGAGATGGAAAGCTAAGACACATACATACACAAGTAGGTGGACACAGAGATAGATGGACAGACATACACATAAATTCATGCTGCCAAATAGACTTATTTGGCTAGATTTCACATGACTATAATGCTCTAATCTTTTCCATACATGCTTTACTTTAACCACTCCTTCAATATACAGTCTAAGACTCTGTCCTTGTATCTCAGGAAACAGCATTTGAGCAAAGCCAATAGATGCTACTCTTGGAGCCAGATGAACATGCAATGCCTGCTACACTGGGGAAGGGATTCGTGGCCACAGCGCATACACCAACTTGTTTCTCCTGATGAGGTGTTGAAATTTATCCCTGTTTTTGTCCTTCATTGTCTTTTTGTCAAGCTTCACTGGAATTGTTTTGGCCTTTGTTGGCTGTACTTTCTGGCCTATTCTTGTATTCTGGGAAGTTTTCTTCTTGAATTTATTCACCTCTGCTTATATTGTCATGGCTAGCCCTCATTGTTTCGAGTACTCAGAAATTTAACAATGCAGCCACGTCTCTAAAAAATTTAGCCATCTCGCAATGTAGCCATCTCTTTTGAACTATATTTAACATTTGTGCTGAGAAAGGAGACCTCCGTGTGTCCTCATTTGGCATCTAAAATCTTAAAATTGATTTTGCCATTGTTGATAAATACTTTTGAAAGTCTTGCTTTGAAATTGTGTTCAGATACTGAAATACATTCCTTGGAATTGATCAGTGTGTACATTTTTTCACACTCTGTATTGGCCAAAGAAAATTTTAAGTTACATCTGAGTAAAATAGGTGATGAAATGGAATATTTTTGGCAAAAAGTAAAACTTGTAAGTGGTATGTTCATAAAGTCCTGAAACTGATTTTCTTACTGAACGCAGAATTTAATGGTCAGCATGTCAGTCTTCACTCATTTATTTGCTCACTTATTTTATTTTTTCAACTAATATTTACCCTGTGGCAACTATTTGCTATGCTTTCTTTAGGTATTCCTAACATGTTTCCTGATCACTTTGGAAAAACATTAGTATTGAGCATACAATCCCAAACAAAAAGACTTTATGTGTAGTGTATGTAAATTTATATACTGCTTTTGTCACCTTGTGCCCATACAAGGATGATTATTAGTTGTAACATTCTCTCTAGACAAAGTACAGTGAAACGTTTGTTAACACAAACTGACCTTCAAAAAGTATAGTGAGGGCCAATGAGATGGCTCAGCGGCATAAGCGCCTGCCTGGCAAGCACGAGGTCCTGAGTTCGACTCCTGGTACCCACATAAAAAAAAAAAAAATATATATATATATATATATATATATATATATATATATAGTGATTGTAAGAATCATGTTAGAGCTACTAAAACTCAAACCACACTCGGATTATAAGAATTATTAAATCTTGTTCTTTAAGGTGTTTCAACTAAATATTAAACTGTCAAACTACTTAACAATCATGGCTAGTTGGTAGGTTGCGATTGTATAACTTTTGTTTACTTCACAGAATATCTTTACTAGTGAATCTGACAAATACGAGGTAAGATCTCAAGAGTTTCTGATTTCATTTTCCCTCTGTGTTAAAATCACTTTTGTGGCTGCAGCAGCCTCAATATTCTAACATCTCAGTTTTCTGCCCTTTCTTCAGGAAAGAATTTTCTTGATTAAAATGTTTCCTCCCTTACATTCCAGATATAGAACTCACATATAGAATGCATAAAAGTAATGGTTTAATAAACTGGTATTTATGGAAAGACATTTATGAAGACACTGCTCTCTTTACATATTTTAATAAATAATATTGCCATTCATATTTTAAGTGATATGCTAACAGAATTATAGACGTATGTATGAATGTATTATATATGTATTCAGAGTTTTTATAAACTCGGTTTGATTAGTTGGCTTTGCCCTGGTGTCTAGTATAGTATTTTGCTCCTGTTTTCTCTATGGCTTGCTAAAGAAAGCAGAAAAAAAAAAAAAAAACCTTGATTTTTTGATAATTTATTTTTAGTTTTCTTTTACTTTTTAAATTCATTTAATAAATTACTCACTCAAATAGTATCTTTGAAAAAACAGTAACAATTTTTACAGTCAACTATCTTCTGGAAAAAATGGAAAGGAATGGAACCCATATTAGCCATTAATATAACAAGTAGAATTAAATAATGCAGAAATCAAACCAATTAATGAGATAATTTATGTCTTATATGTACTTTCATAGTTTAAAAAAAGAAGCAGTGAATTTAGTGGCATACCTGGACAATCACATTAATTCTCTACTTTGTCAGGACAGGTTTAAAATTCAGCAAGCTCCAGATTTCAGATAATTCTTTTTTTTTTTTTTTGAGTACCAGGGGTTGACCTCAGGACCTCACGTGCCAGCAGGCGCCCGTGCTGCTGAGCAATATGACCAGCCCTTTTTTCGCATGTGGGTTCTGGGAGTTGAACTCGGGACCTCATACTTGCCAGGCAGTTGCTTATGCCACTGAACTATCTCACTGGCCCCATCAGATAATTCTTAAATTACATACCTTCAAATTTCCAAAGACATGACATGCTTTAAGTCTGGTCACTTTAACTGACAATTTAAATCTAAACTTAAAGTTAATATTCACTTTATTATATTTATGATTAGTTGAAGATTGATTTTTTTCTTGCTTTTTGCCTTGAATTAGTTTTGATTTGCCTACCATGTTACAAATATAATTACTAATAAAAAGCCTTGCTTTATCTTAGTATTGTTACTAAATTATGGCTAACCTGACAGAAAATTTTTAAGGGACTGTATATAGCAGAAGGTACTGCTTAAATTATTTGTTTTCTCCAGACTTTACTGGACAGTGCCAGTATTACAGGACTCGTGATACTAAAGTTACTAAACTCTTTTGTGCTGAGTTGGAAGAGGGTTCTTTCTCACTATACGAATCAAGTTGCCCATCATGGATGAGACAGGTAGGAGTCATTGGAGAAGAATAGGAACCTTGAACATTTTGAGCAAGGGCAGGCAGGGAGCAAGAGGAGAGTGTAGTGTTTATGAGGATAGCTTATGTCCTCACTTTCCTTCTTGGGGAACCTATGAAGGGTGTGTTCAACTGTGTGTTTAAAAGTTAAAGGAGTGGGGCTTCCAAAACTTTATTCTTCATGTTGGGCTGTGTCTCCATTTGAATAGGCTGCCATCTTCCCTAGTTGGAAATCTGCTTTACTCCAGAACTGCTAGTTTGCCTTGATGCTGCTGGAGAAGTGATGGGGAGAGATGCAGAATAGGATGCCAAATCCTAGTGGGGAAATGACTACCCTGTAATTTCCTCAGGCTCTGATGTAGGTGGAAGGTGGATCATGCATGACACCATCAATAGGATGAAATTGGAGATGGAAGTCTTACAGCAGAACATTGTAGGCTGATTAAAAACACAAGCCGTTTGGAGTTGTTTAGAAATGTAGACTACTATAGTTCAAGGTTTTGGGGGAGATATCATTCTTCTTTTTGATCACTATCTTGCAGTATATGACCAAGAAATATCATTTAATAAATGATATTTGTTAAATTATTTTGCCAAATAATTTAATAAATATTTATAATAAAATATTTTATTATAAATATTTTACCAAATATTTACTTAATATTTTAATAAATATTTATTTACTATTTTAATAAGTATCTTACCAAATATTTATTTACTATTTTAATAAATATTTTAATAAATATTTTATCAAATAATTTTCTTCTAAATTCAGCCAAGAGGAAGTGTCAGGATAAACATTTGAGTCCTTGATTTTTCATTCCAATACTCCCCTCCCTGTAAATTTAAGTCATTTTCTAAATTAAGATAGAAATACTGGCTAGCTTAATTTTCAGGTTTGAATTGAAATCCTACTTCAAAGACCTGAGCTGTAGCTACCTTTTTTTTTTTTTTCTTTATGTGGGTACTGGGAACCGAACTCAGGACCTCGTACTTGCCAGGCAGGTACTTATGCCGCTGAGCTGTATCACCGGCCCTGTGTCTACCTTTTAGAGGACAGATTCTTCTGGACTTTTTTCTCCAATCATTTGCTAACTTGCATGCAGAAAGCACTGTTTTCAGTATATGTCTGATAAGAACCTTGAATTTTTCCCAAGACTTCTCTGACCCTAGCTTTTATGTGATTGATGTCTTTTTAAGGAATATCAACAGTTACTATCACTCTGTGAAAACCTGAACCATTTTGGAAATTTCAGTTGGGGAAGGTTAGCATTAAGAATTCCTCTGTGATTTTTTAAAATTGTCACATAAAAATGGCACACCTTTATGAGCTACTATGTAACGGTTTGATATGTGTATACATTGTATAATTTTTACATCAGAATAAGTATGCTTATCTCCTCATACAGTTATCATTTCCTTATGGTGCAGCATTTAGAATCCTTTCTTCTATCTTTTTGAAATATGCATCACATTATTGTTATACGTGTCACTGCACTGTGTAATAGAACTCGAGAGCTTATTTCTCATAACTGTAAATTATTACCTGTTGACCAAATTTTCCCTCTCCCTGCCTCCCCTACTCCCTGTCCCTGCCTCCCCTACTCCCTGTCCTCAGTGTCTGGTAACCACCATTCTACTCTCAACTTCTGTAAGATCAACTTTTCTAGATTCTTCATATGTATGAGATCACTTGTTTTCTGCATCTCGTTTATTTTAATTGATGTAATGTCCTCCAGTTCCATCCATGTTGTCATAAATGACAAGATTGAATCCTTTTTATGGCTGAGTAGTATTCCACTGAGTATATAACTTACTTTTTAAAAAATATATTCATCAGTTGATGAATACTTTGGTTGAGGATCCCATATCTTAGCTGTTGGAAATAGTGCTGCAGTAAGCAGGACAGTACAGATATCTCCTTAGCATGCTGATTTCATTTCCTTTGGATGTGTAACCAGCGGTTGGATAGCAGGATCATATGGTGGTCCTATTTTTAAGTTTCTTGAGGAACCTCCATACTGTTTTCCATAATGGCTATGCTAATGCATATTTTCACATGCAGTGTGAATGTCTCCCGCAAGAATCTGATCAAATTCAAAGTTAATAGAATGCAAAGTAATTTTTCATTATATGTAAGGAAAATAGTTCTGGGTTTCTTTGTTAAATGCTTAACAAAAAAGTGAGTGAAAATTGGGATTTTATGTTGTCCTATTGCAAAATAAGAAGGGCAAGACAACAATATAACGCAAATGAATACTCCCTCATGATATTAGTGAAAATGTTTGGCAACTCAAACTTACAGGACCCTAGAGATACTGATAGTAAATGATTAATGGATGCTTGTCAAGATATTGCCCTCTATACTTTCATTAT
Source organism: Erethizon dorsatum (assembly GCA_028451465.1). Lineage (NCBI taxonomy): Eukaryota > Metazoa > Chordata > Mammalia > Rodentia > Erethizontidae > Erethizon > Erethizon dorsatum. Next base: position 47,127,994 of record CM051837.1, on the reverse strand, counting down.
AGCAACAAAAATATTCATGGACACCATAAACCACTTATATAAACACTGACAAAAATGAATACAGCAAAACAAATGGTGCGGTATGTTATGATCATTGCTACAATCAGCTTTCTTATCTCTGAAAGGGTCCATGATTTTGCAACTTTGAAATCATGGCATATTGTGTAGCGTCCTTAGCCCTCCATCTGTTGACAATGACCTATGCAGATTCTGTGTGCCACTCTCCTTGCAATGGCAACTTACTGCAATTGTAGCAAAGGTTGTTTCCGTGATAGCTGACAGTATAAATGATGCACATACTTATGAATATTATAGATTAAATTCTAGGTGTTATGAAGAATATAAATATGATTATCGTGATGATAAATTTCAGCAATTGATAATTCAGAGAATTTTTAATGATGTTGACAAATAGATTTAATTACAGATATCCCCAAGGCTACTCTCAGAGCTCTTATGTAAGGTTATGGAGGAAATTTTTCTCATGAAAATAAAACTATTTCCATTGTAGATCAAAATCCTCAGAAGGAAAAGATGATGTAAAAATAAATTTGTAAAACATAGAATCTGAAATCAAATTTCCTGCAGTTTGTTCCTTTGACTGATTTAAATACTTGGAGTTCCAATCCAACCACTTTATTTATGAGCCTTCTGCTCTATGAAAGCCCCAGAAGGCAGCAGATGTTATTTAGGAAAAAGAGGCAAAACAATCTACTAGAGAGAGACAAAGGTTTCTCCAATCCTGTGAAATTCCCTCTTATGAAACTTTGATCTGATTTTTAAAATATCTATTTCTTTCAATGTGAAATGTATAGGACTAGGAATGGCCTCACCTTTACTTGTAAGTCTAAGATATATTTTTGAAACACGTTCTGGTGAAAGGGTTTCAAGTGTTTACCAAGAAGTAGAAAGTGACTAATAAAAATGCTACATACATTTTTTTCTGTGCCATGTACTTTAGTAAATAATTGTGACTTTCACCTTTGAAAAAGCAGTAGAGAAGTCAGAGATAATTTGAGAATGAATAAGTGTAACTAATTATAAAATGGGCAGTAAGCATCACTATTATGTTTATTGTGTGCTTCACATGTAGAGAGTCATTGTACCAAATAGTAAATATAGTAACCATTACCGTAAGAGGTTGTGTCATTCCCAAACCATTGTAAATGAATGATCAGAGATTGATAGCTGATTACTGAAACAAAACTGCAATATCAGCTGAAATAATTCTGGAAGAAAATGGGTATGTTTCCCCTGGGTGGCATAAAGCACAGAATAAAGATTGGTCTCACTTAGATACATTTTTAATGTTCCTTTGTTACTGCATAGAATATAGATGACATATAATGACAAATTCAACTTTAAAGTTTTTATTCATTTATTTTTTACTCCTTTATTTGATGAATAGGTGCCTAATGCTTTTCATATAATCAGGGAGTGTTTTAGATGTTGGGGATACGGTGATGAATAAGGCAGACAAAACTTGGAATCTAGTGTGTGAGTTAGAAAAATAAGTAAATTAATGCATAAAAGGCCAAGTAGTTACAAGGACTCTGCAAAGAGTAACAGAGTATAAAGAGCTAAATAATAATCAAGAGGCAACTTCAGACTGAGTTATGCCACCAAAGTGCGTTTGAACTGAACCTGAATAGTGAAGAGGAATAGCTACAGGAGATCATGCCTGGCAGAGGGAGTGGACAGCATAAAGACCATCAGGTGAGAAGATGAGAGATGCATCTAGTGACAGGAAGAAGGGCAACGCGACCTGTATGTAATAAGTGAGAGAGAAAATGATGAGTCACAGCTAGGAATGTCATCAAGGCATCCTTGCAGTGGACTATGTAGGGCATAGTAAGCAGTATGGACTTTATTATAAATGCAGTGAGGTTCACCGAAGTATTTTAATTGAAGGAGAAACCAATTCTGGCTTGAAGTCTGATTTTTCTGGCTGCTGTGTGGAAAATGATTTGTTGCGGGTGGTGGTGAAAGAGGAAACAGTAAGAGGGGATTCTACTGGTGTAGTCCAGTTGACAAATGATGGCGACACTGAAGGTGGATTAGTGCTCAGATGCAGAATAAGTGCTAGAAAGAGAGTAGACAGACCTTGCAGATGAATTAACTGTGGCTGTAGGAGGCAGAAGGAAAAGGTACTGAGAATAGTTTCTGTGTCCTTCACTGAAGAGCTTGGTGATGCTTGTACAGTTTAATGGTACTAGAAGGCCGGGGGAGGGACAAAGTCTTGGGGGTAAACATTTTGCTTTTGAAATGTTATTCAACTGGAAATTTCAGAAATGCAGTTGAGTATGTAAATAATGGAATTAAAAGATGATGAAAGAGGAAACAGCTTTGAGAATAATGTACAAATAGCTCATACAGTCTTGGCACTGAATATCATCTAGAACGAATGTGTAGAAGAGAAGGAAAGGTATCTCAGGCTTGAGTCTTGGATCACTTCAATATTTATTGGTAAGGCACAAGTGGATGCATCCTGCAAAGTGGAGGAGAGTTTGTTTTCTCTCTACTTTCATCCAGCAGCATTGTGACCCTGGGACTAGGTCCAGGGGTTCAGAAAACCCACTTCTAATCCAGACCTCTCAGCCTTTAAGCTTACTCAATCATTCCTATTGAATTTTTTTACCATTGTTATAATCAAACCCTTCATTCTTTCTATGACCAAGGTCTGTGTTGTCATCTCCTGCCTGTTTTTCCTTCACTATATTGTCTGTTCTCCATTGTAACAACTGATAAACACTGCTGCAGTAATTCACAAAAACATCTTGAGTGTCCACTACAAATGCTTGGTTTCTAAACACAATTTATAACAGGGACTTAGAGGCTGCTTTTGCTAAAAGCATTGGCTTTTCACTTGGACTGGAAGGTATGCAATGGATAACTAAAAGCAGTATAAGAGCTTGATATCTCTGCCTTCATTTTTTAGCCTTTAATACCATAAAACTTGGTGTAAGATTTCTGCTCTACTCTGTACATAGACATGTTAATCATTTAAGGAGCGTTCCTCTAAAGATCGCTTTTCTCCCCTGCAAATTTAAATATGCCAAGAGTTAACTAAGGTATTTCTAAGACTACAAGGACACAATAATCAACATCTTGGGACAGGAGACAAGGGCATGGTAAAGCTGGCTGGGGATGTAGGCATGACCTATTCATTACTTATTCCCAGGACACAAGCACAGAGCAGGTCCTAAATTCACGCATGTGGACTTCTCTTGAGAACGTGAGCCGGTTTTTGACAGGACCGCCTGTACCTGACCTCAGCCCGGGGAGTGGGTGACTGTAAAGGAACAGTGGGTGTTGAGCTCTCTGCTTGTGTTCTCTCACAGTAGCCCCCTCTCATGCTGCAGAGTGGACTCCCACCGCCCGCCCCTATTTTTTCTTGCCCCAAACTTGCTCTGCAGAGCATGTGCCTTTTCCTACTTTAATTAATATAAAATGGTTTGTGCTTGTCTTGACCACTTTTTTGCTCAGGACAGAACAAACCTAGAAACCACCTCCAGCAGGAGACTCCAGCACCCCCAAACCTGGTAACAATATTGTCAACTGTCAGCTTTTACAACATCCTGTTCCAGACCCCTCAAATTGTGCCTAGAAGTCTCCAGTCATTGCTCTAAATCCCTAAGTGGGACTAATTACCCCATGCTGGAAACCTAGGCTATGACTTGCTTATAAATTGCACTTATTCTTTTCTAATTATTTCACATGTGAATTGCCACCCTCTCCTGCAAACACAGATATTTAGGTTTTTCCTCTCTTAAAACAATGTCTCTCAAATTAACCATTTTTTATCTCTTCTCTTCATTATCACACATTTTGAAATAGTTTACATTTTCCACCTGAACCACATTGCCACTTTTCCTCCTCTTGTCATTTAAATTATTAGCCCACTCCTTTAATGAGTCCCTAATCTCCAATTCTGTTACAAGTTTTTCTCCACTTCCATCTGAGCATGTCATAGCCACCTCCCACCTTCCTTTGTGAGATTCTCTGGTTTCCAGAACATTAACCTATTTTTTTTCTTTATTTTAAACTTTGTCTTTATTGTACTTGCTCTTCTTACTTTCTTCTGCACTCAGTTTTTTTGTGTTCCATAAATTTGCATAATTTTTGCTGTTACTGTCATGATGGCCATTGCCTTAGTATCGTAGTCATCATTATCATTAGCATCACCATGGTCATTACTGTCTCTTTTCCCTCTTAATAATTTGCTAATCCATAAAGTCTCCCTTTCTAAACTTATTCTCTCCAGATCTACAGAATGTTCTCTGGAATTTGCAGCTAGCAGATCTAATATAGATAGTGCAATTGTGGATATGGATCATCCCTTCTACTTGCCTTTGAACTACTCCCCTCCACTCACCTGAACCTGGGCAATGCTCAAGGATCAGCTCTTACCACCTTTGGCAGAAATAAGAAAAACAAAGACCCCTTATCCTGCACTGAAAAACTCCAAACTCTCAAACTAGGACACATGCACACCAGATCTTCCTGCACAAGCTACAGTAACATTTCTTCACCTGGAGCTCATTGAAGGTTCATGCCTATGGACTGCATGTCATGCATCCAATTATAACAGAGTGAATTATGGGAAAGGACATGCACAATAGACACAGCTGACGTGACTCAGCACTTTGACAATCATATTGTCAATCATGCTCTGGAAGACCCAATGGGAAGCACCCTAGACCTGGTGCAACATGTTAAAACCCTAAACCCAATGCCCTCATCACTGGTGGCACGTTTGTTTCGTGGGAGCAAGACTGCTTACTTAAGTGTACTATTGCTTTAATAAACTTTGCTGCTGTTTCCTTACCATCACGTACCTTGGCCCTCACAGTAACAGATCTATATCCTGCTGTGATTTTTACAACTACCTTAAAATTAATGCATTTAGGGCCGGTGAGATGGCTCAGTGGCATAAAAGCCTGCCTGGCAAGCACGAGGGCCCGAGTTCGAATTCCGGAACCCACATACGAAAAAAGGGCCAGTGATATCGCTCAGTGGCAGGGGCGCCTGCTGGCGGGCGAGGTCCTGAGGTCGACCCCTGGTACCCACAAAAAGAAAAAAAAAATTTAATGCATTTAAAAGTGAATGTATTCTATTTTCTCAAAACCAATTCTTTTCCCCAATGTTGAAACTTTGATTTATAATAGCAGCATTGTTTCAGTCACTTGTGTCAATGACTTCCAAAGAAATGGTTGCAATTTTGATATTGCTCACATCTTCCAGTTATTTCACCAACAAGTAGCTGCCAGGTGAGATTTGTTCTCAATGAGCAGCCACCTCAGTAGCCACATTTCTAGATCCAAAATCTTTTTACATTTACCTCTGGATTCTGTCTTGTGTAGTCTGTCTTTCTTGTCTCTGTCTTGCCTATTTTCAGTTCTTCTAGTTTTAGAGTTGTGTATGAGTTCCTAAGTTGTCTTTGATATTTCTATTTTTTCATGATAAAATTTGTTTCTATCCCAATTTTCTACATGATGCTTCCACATTAATCTTTGTAAAATATAGGTTTATCCAATTTTCCAGTGCAAAATGGCTCTCCATTGTCTAATAAGTTATATAAATCTGTAACTGGACTGGGTCCAAGAGGTTCCAGAAGCTAAGTTGAGGAACTTAACCCACTTTAAACAAAGAATGTTTAGAGGTTTGCGGGCTCCTGTCGCAGAAAAAGAGTTTTCAGGACTAGTTAGTAAGAGGCATGAGAAAGGTTTTATTAGGCAGAAATTAAACGATACACACTCAAATAAATAGTGCGAGGGCCTCTCAGGATAGAGAGACACCATATGAACTGGAACTGGGTATATTTATGGGGCCCTGGGAGCATTTTGAAGTTTGATGGTCTAGGATGTGTATTCCCACTGTCTTTCCGTTTACCCATTTGGCACGCTATGTCAGAATGCAAACCATTTGCTGGGTTTTTAAGTTGATATGCGCTGCCCACTAACATTGTTGCTTCCTTAAGGGTGGAGAAAGTGTAACTCACTGGTGAAAAGGAGAGGTCCACAGCCCATTCACAGATTTACCAGGTCTTTAAGACCTTTAGGGTTTTTTTTTTAAAGTGCATTTTCTGGAGGACAAAAATGCTTGAATAAATTTTCATGTGCTGAAGCTGCAGTTTTTCTTAAAAGTACACTATTAAATCCCCAACATCCTTGTCCCCTTTTTGTATTTTTTTCCTTCGATCTTACCTCAAATCCAACCCAAAGTGTGATTACAATTTTACTCCCCAAATTTATGTCCCCCCAAATTACATTATCCATTGAATCCTAAATACTCCCCTTCTCAAAAATATTATTCATTTTACATGTTATTTTCTTTGCTCAGTTATAGCTTATTCTGTTTCTGTATGCTGAAATTTAAAAATCACTTTTCTACATGAAGCCTTCTTTGATTTCTCCTGACTTCTGAAAATAAAAGTGATTTTCTCCTTTGGAAAAGTCATCTCCTAATTAAAGGAAAGACAAAAGTTAGAGATGTAATAACAGGTAAGTAGTGATAATCTGATCTATCAAGGCAAATAGTAAAGGACAATTACTGAATATCTTGACACAGGATACCAAAAAGTGAAGGGGAATTGTCAATTCTAATGCATGAGAAACAAATACGAGAAAGCAGTGAACTAAATAATGCAATAGAAAACAGGAGCTCACAAAGGAAATGTAGGATTTATAGTGATGTTACAGAGCCATGCTTAATGGTTTAGCTGTTTCATAGCTACCTTGCCTTGAATTCTAGTTGACTATCTCATTCTTGCCCCTCCCCACTTTTATTATTGTAAGAAACTAAATAATTCAGATATCCTGCTTTACAACAGTGACTTGCTATCCTGGGGATTTTTAATAGCTGGAGTAGGAATGGTTCAAGGGCACCTTTACTATAGGCAACTTTAGAATCTTAGTACATGTGTCATGCAGATTTAAAAATGCTAAGAGGATGCGAACCACTATCCCACACCCAGCCTTCCTCCCTGCCCATGATACCAGCTGGTATACACTAGCCCCTATACTAGAGTATGGGGTCTTTGAAGGTAGATGCCATTATATTCATTGTGTTATCAATTATATCTCATTCGATATAGCGTATGGTACATACATGAGGCTGCATAAATCTCTGTCATGACTAAATTGGTAGGCAATTTTGGAGGAAAAAAGCTTCCACATAGTTTAACTACAGATTTAGGATAATTTTTCTTACTTGAATACAATGTAAGATTCTCTTCATTAATAAGTCTTCATGGCAGATTTTGTACTTTTCTTTGGAAAATTATTCAACAAATTGCTGATTCTACTCTCTTATTAGAATGTTGAAACTTAGGAAATCATAATTTTAATCATAATCATTGACAATGCCATTTTACTCCACGCTCCAGCATCTTCTAATCCTTAAATTACTTTTATGTATATACATGAATATAAAGAGACCCTAACGACAGAGTAGAAAAATCATGAACGATTATAATTGATTTTTTAAATTCTTATTAAATAAAAATATATGCTCCATATAGATTATTTATTAAGTGACAAAATGAAGTATTTGAAAAGATATCTCAACAAATATTAATTTTCTTCTTTAAAAAAGACTTGGTACCTTTTAAAACATAAGTATAGGAAAAAATGTAAAAGGACCTAGTACAAATGAGTTATTTTTTAAAATTAGTATTAATGAAGAAGATCTATGAACTTAGGAAAAATGTAATAAAAATCCTACTGACAAGCAAATTTCACATTTCTTGTTCTGGTTTAGACAAATGTTAAAGACTAATACTAAAAGGGCTTGATATTAACTATTGAAACCCTACCCTGTATTAGGTATTTTTCTTAGTACGCTGCATCCATATTAATTAATATTTCACACAATTAAATGCCTTGTACCAGTCTATATCTCTACACCCTTGTATGGAAAATATTATCTTCACTGGAAATAAAAAGAAACTAAAACTCTTACAGTGACAAACTAGATATGAATATGGATTCGTCTAACTGCAGTGACTTTTCTATCCTCACACAGAGGATATTTTCCATCCATAACGCAGTATTTGATGTAAGATGCTCTGTGATGTCTTACATATTTACTTTCCTCTTTTGCTTTCCTTCAGGATTTGCTATAAGTCTAGTTAAAGCAGTGCTATGGTTTGGACCTGAAATGATCCAGAAGCTCATGTGTCAGAGGCGCAGTCTCCAGCATGATGCTACTGGGAGGCTGTAGCACCTTTAAAGCTGGGGCCAGGTGGGAAGTCTTTAGGTCACTGGGTGCATGCTCCTACGGAGGACAGTAGGAGCTCAGCCTCTCATCTCTGTCTCTTGTGTTCTGGCCATGAGGTGAGGGCTTTGCTCTGCGCACTTTCACCACTCTGGTGCTGCCTTGCTACAGGCCCAGTAGGAACAAGACCAACAAATCATGGTCTGAATTTTCCGAAACTATGAACCAAAATAAATCTTTGCTGTTTATAAATGTATGATCTCAGGTATGCCCTATAGTAACAGAAATCTGACTAACATGAGTAGGGTAAAATAGATAGGACCTTTACCACTGAAAAAGCGCTCCTATGTTAAAATTCTCTCACTACACCACTACACACAGCTTGGATGTGAACATTTTTAATAAAATGAATCAGGCTGCAGACTGGTACTATACTTTGTTTCTATCAATGCAATGTTTATAACGTATATTGTCCTCAAAGTCACAAGTTGAAATCTTAACACCCTGTACATTTGGAGGTGGGACTTTGAGGAGGTAGAGTTAGGGCATGAGAGTGGCACTCAGCTGGTGGATTAATGCTCTTATATATAAACAAGAGGAAGCATGGGATCTCCATCTCTCTCTCTCTCTCTGTGTGTCTCTCTTTCTCTCTGTCTCTCTCTTTCCCTTCTTTCCTCCCAACAATTGAAGATACAAAAAGAAGATTATTTACAAGTCACAAAGAAAGCCCTTACTAGACCCTTCCAAGATTGACAAAGCGTGAGAAATAAACATTTGTTGTTTAAAATATCCAGTCTATGGTAATTTGTTATGGCAAATTGTACTGACTAAGACTCTTTCAGAACACACACTTTATGAATTCTTGTAGTATTATATTACTTTGGAGACCAATTTGAATATAAAAGTTTATCTTTTGCACACTAGAAGCAAAGATTAGTTACACTCAGCACAGTTTTCAATTCTATGCCTCTTCTGAGTTACTGTAGGGGATTTATCCAAATTTTTGCCTATTCAATTGATCACAGCGATGATCACTGACCTTTGAAATGGTTAGATACAGTTTACTGAACTCACCCCACAGGTGCCCAAAACCTTCAGGAGCTCAGATAGGCTGCCATACCACCCCTCGGTGGTGACATAATCCCATGGAACTCATGCCTATTGCTCTAAACCCAACATTTATAGCTGCCTGTGGGAAAACTGCTTGGCTAATGCCCCAGAGAAGAACCCCAATAAAGGATTTGGCTCACGGGCCCCCCTTTCTTCCTCTGCTACCCACCTCTAGTTTAGTACATGTGTCCCAACATCTTCCCCCTTCCCATTAGCCTTGAGAACCCTGCTGCCCTTTTCTGTGTGTGATCTGTAAGTAATAAAATGTTCTTTTATTCCATGTGTTTAACTGTGCTTGTCTGTGCCTTACCTAACCAACACATCTAAGCTCAACTTGTTTCCTGGCCAGGGTCCTCTTAGAGAGTGTCTATCTGAACAGGAATAAACTTTGCACAGGGCAGGCAAGAGAGGCATGTGGTAATGCCTCAGACACTTGGGCACTAGGGCATCCAGTGGGATATAAAAGTCCTGTGAAAAACATAGGCTACTCAAAACCAAATGCCTGAGAGACCTGTCAGGACAGGGCTAGAATTTATATCCACTCTCCATAGAAAGACCTCACAACCAAACTAGAAAGTACATATATTTATAAAACATATTATATACGAACATACACACAAAGACACAAACAAATTATATGTTTTGCACTGCTAAAATGTCAAAGAGATGGACAAGTTAACTGAAAATCAGTATTTCTTAAAGCTACTGGAACAGAAACCAAATATAGTCCAAAAAAAAAAAATGTATATAACCAAAGTAGAATTCTCACTAAAACTGCTCTGAAAATCAGAACACCCAAAACCACTCTAAAAAAGCACTTTGTACTTACAATTACTGCCTTATACACTGTATCTGGCGAGCCCATCTGCTATTAACAGATGCTCTCTTGCCAAGAAGGGGAATTCTGTTTCATGCTTTATGGGGAAAGGATATTACATAAAGGAGTGCTTTATGTTACCATATCTGAGTTGATTGCTGAGAACCAGAAATTGGCCCAAGTCAAATTGTAACTCTTCTGAGAGGCCACTAAGAATAAAATCAATATGTTAGGTGTTTGTAGGGTTTGTCAAAAGTAGTAAAGGTATATTTGAGTGTCTAGATTAAGAAAATTCATTGAATATTTCATATGTTATAAATACAAAGAGATTGTTTAGTTAAGTGATATCTGTGTATCTGTCTTCATATGTATGGCTTCATACAAGAGAACAAAACACTGTCTTTTTGTAGGTCCCTCTGGCAGAGATTTAAAATCAGAAGAGCCACTATTCACATGCTTGTAGCACAGTCGTGGGTGGGTTCACTCACAAAGACAGATTTTGTAGCCTTGCTTTCTTTCACTTTTAGAACTAAGTCTTACTATGCCTCTCTATAACTCAGATTCATAGGGCACAAAGTGTTATTTGAGTCAGGAGGAGGTTGTACACAAAACCTATAGAAGCAACTTAAGGAGCTAATTTGATTAATGACTAAATCATTAACATTTGTATTGCAATCCTAAAGAATACTAAGCAGATCATAAACAAATATATATTCATTGTTTAGATGCTTAAATACAACCTCCATGAAGATATTATTTCCTTAAGTATAGACCTAATTGAATATGATTTCCACATATTTATTTCCCCAGCTGTTAAATAAGAATTAATCAAATAGTTTAAGAATTTTATTGTTATTGGTATTTATTTTAACACAGTGCTTTTGAAAATATATTCCCAAGGAATAAAGATTTTTCATGCTGTTAGTAAATGTTAGGTGAAAATTGGTTTTGGAGGATAAATACATTTGAGAAAATATTCTTTAGAATATATAAAGAATATTCAGAACTCAGTAGTAAGAAAACAATTTGATTGTTTTTTTCAGTGTTAGGGATTAAACTCAGGGCCTTGGGCTTACTAGGCAAGTGGTCTGCCACTGAGTTATAACCCCAGCCCAACAAATTGATTTTTAAAATGATCAAAGACATCAGGAGAGGATTTATGGAAGGTAATCATGTAGAAAGATATTCAGTATTATGAAATAAAAATTAAAATCATGATGAAATTCCAGTGCAAATCTATTAGGATGGCAAAAATAAAATCTACGGACAATATGAAGAACCTGCGAGAATCTAGAATATTCATATTGCCAGTGGTAACGCAGTATGACAACCACTGTATTCTACATACGCTGTGGCAGATTTTTATGTAAAATATGTACTTATTCTATCACTCAGCAATCCAATTCCTCTAGATTTGTCCTAAGAAAATCAAGATGTATGCCCACACAAAGTCTATCCTTGGAGGTTTACAGCAAATCTGTCTATTATCCCCAAACCGGAAACAATGCAAATGTCTTTCAGTGGGCAAATAGTTAAAGAAATCAAGTACACCTGTACAATGAAAATAGCAGTGAAAAGAATGAACTATGAATATAACTGGATGAATCTCAAAGTCTTTATGATGGGCCGGTGAGATGGCTCAGCAGCGTAAGCGCCTGCCTTGCAAGCTCGAGGGCCCGAGTTTGACTCCCGGATCCCACATACGAAAAAGGGGCCGGTGACATCGCTCAGCGGCACGGGTGCCTGTTGGCGTGCGAGGTCCTGAGGTCGACCCCCTGGTACCCACAAAAAAAAAAAGTCTTTATGATGGATGAAAAGAGCCAGACTCCAAATTTTGCATATTACATGACTCTATTTAATTCCATTTATATGGCAATCTTGAAAATATGAAATTATAGCAATAGGGAAGATAACATCAGGTGCCAGGATTAGGTGGTGTGGGAAGGATTTCTTTCTAAGCATGAGTATTAGATGAAGAGGCCCCAAATCAAGATCTTGTGTCAAATGTCAGCTTAGTTACTTCTTATCTTTTAACCTTGAGAAAGTGGCCTAAGCTTTTTTGCATCTTTGTTTTTCTAATTTTATTTTATTTATTTTATTATTTATTTTATTTATTTATTTATTTTGTGTGTGTGTGTGTGTGGGTACTGGGGGTCGACCTCAGGACCTCACGAGCCAGCAGGCACCCGTGCCGCTGAGAGATATCACCAGCCCTTTTTCCATATGTGGGTTTCGGGATTCAAACTCGTGCCCTCACGCTTGCCAGGCAGGCGCTTACACCGCTGAGCCATCTCACCGGCCCTGTTTTTCCAATTTTAAAGTAAAGCTGATATCAGGACATATTGCAGAAGAGTGTTGTCAAGACTTAACTTAGGTTAATCAATGCATTTTTCAGAGTGTTATTCAACTATGGTGGGTCTCTACTGTGATAGAGATTATAGGAACCCATACATTCAGTAAGATTCCTAGACTATATGAATTGTACATCCAAAACATGTTTTATTCTATTAACATAAAAAAAAGTTAAGCTGGGGAGGTATCTTAGCGGTAGAACACTTGCCTAGCATACACAAAACTTTGGGTTCAATACTCAGTACCTCCAAAAAACCAAACAAAGACAAAAGCATTAAGGTACAGTAAATTTTGATATGGATTACCAACCTGAAAGAGGATACAGCACGCTAAATTGTTTCACAAACTTAACCACTAAATTCTGTATCTTGTTTTAGCTGAATATATTGAAACCGTACTCATTAGAGCAAAGACTTTTGGGAATAGCCCTCAAGAAAATATTACATACTCTTCTGAGAACTAATGAGTTAATTTAAAATACTTGGAAAGTAATATGACTCCAAAGAATTATTTCAGAATTGTTGGTGTTACTGCAGGTTAAACTGTCATCATCTCATTTGAAATGTGTGTTGAGGCTGTCAGATAACTTGACCATTTATTATTCAAGGTGCATAAGGGTTTAAGTGGAATGCAGCATTTGTTCAAGCATTAGTTTTACTGTCCATAAATAACAGAAAGACAATCTAGAAAAGAGAGGCCATGAGTGAGAAATAAATCTCAGGTTGGCTTTATGCCTAGGACTAATGAAGGAAAAGAAGGTGAGCCAAAATGAACAATGATTCAAAAGGGACAAGTGTATGGACATTATTTTTTCACAGGGTTCATGACCCTGAGATCTCAGACCTTGTGACCAGTATTGGGGTTTGTCAAGCTCACAGTGGAGGTGTCACCTTGGGGACCCTGTACAGGTAGAAAGTAAATCACACGCACACATGTACACACACACACACAAAGTAATTTTTGACAATGACATTGGCCAAGCCTGCAGCAGCTGACTTCCTATCTTTTACAAGCATATTGGCCCAAAAGTCACATTTCAAAATTCAAGATTGATTGTACTTTCCTTTTATAAGTCATGACATAAAACAGACATTTCAATAACTACACAGCTTTTCTTGATATTCTTAATTAATTCTTTTTATAGTGCAAAAATTAATACAAGAATTGGCAACTAGATGTAGTTACCAACTCAATTAATTTACTTGGCTTTCAATTTTTAAAAAGTATAACTTCTTCTTAATAATCTTCTAATATTTGCAGATGTTAGGAAATAAACAAGAGGTACATTATTAAGAGTAGAACTGGAGTTAAGAGTCATAATGGTAGTTCTATGATGTTTTAAGCATACTTTTACTGGAAGAGAAAGTGAAATATTATAAAATTGTAGATATAAGCATTATAGGATCTTGTTATTTTATTTAGTTTCTGGAAAACAGTCTAAAATGTTTTGAAATATTGATGACATATAATACTTTATGTTTCTTTCTTGTGTAGATTTCCACAGGCTCTTCCTTCTATTTAGACATTTACAAAAAGCAGGTACCCAATGGAGTCAGTAAACTTCTGCTTAAAACCAGGCTTTGCCTTTGGTGTGTGTGCTAGGCAAATGGGATTCACCCTTTCCAAACTTCCATCCCTTCACTTATAAGGTGAGAGTAGTGTCTGTCCAGCCAGCATCACCGAGGTACTGTGAAGATCCGATGAAACCATAGCACATGGTAAACTGAGACACTATGCAAATGTTGATTCATGGAATCATCAAGATTATCTTCTTCGTATCATCCACTAACCCATGCTTGTCTGAATGCCTCATTAATATTGCTTTGCCAGAGTTTCACTCTACATTTATACTATACACTATTCCTTTAATCTTGGTATTTGTGTCAGTTCTTTAAGATTGTACAATACTAGGATAATGTGTGTATATGCACATGTAAGATACAGAGCTTACTGTTGTGCTTTGTATACCACTCGCTCTGTACTCAAACCTGTTCACTCACAGGATCTCCATTCCCTGCTCCCCACCTTCATCAGTTTTTCAACACTTCGTTGAAGTGGTGGGAGAGAAGATGCTGTAATTAGAGCACTTTAATCATATTCTAGGTTACTAATTTCCCTTTATTTTCTTTTCTTTCTTCTCTTTTTTACTTTCTTTCCTCCCTCCTTTCTTCCCTCCCACCTTCTCTCTCCCTCCCTACTTCCCTTCACCTTCCTTCCTTCCATCTCTTTTCTTTTGCTTTGAAGTGCTGGGGATTGAACTCAGGGCCTTCACACTGAGTTACATCTCTAGCCCTTTTCATTTTGAGACAGGGTCTCACCAGTTCACTAAATCGCTCAGGCTGGGCTGGAATTTGTGATTCTCCTGCTCCCGCCTTCCAGAGTTCTGGAATTACTGTGTGAGACACCAGACCCGGCTCTGAGGCACTGAATTTTAAATTTAAACATGTAACTAATCTTGAACAAAGGAACTCACTCTTTCTGTCATTTTTTTAGTGCTGGGAATTGAACTTATGACTTCATGTTTGCTAGAAAAGCACTCTATCACTGGGCTACACCCTTGCCCAACTCTGGAAAATGAGCCTGAACTTCTCTGCACTGCTCTGTGTTCAGCCGCAAACGAGGACGGTATAAGGGCCTACTTCATAGAAATGTGAAGTTTAAACCATACTATATGCATTAAAACACTACTGAGCACATAGTAGGGGCTTAATAGTTATCGTTGTTGTTATGTGGACAAGAATGAAAATCTATAGCAGGAATTTGCATGATTTTACAACTACTTACCTCATCTTGATTATTCAGCCACTGCTACCTCTCTAAACCTGTTCCATATATGCTGTTTTAGTCCAGCCTTTCTGCAGTTACTGAATTCTTACATCATGGAATCTGAACTACATTACACTCCCTTAATGCATTTGTACTACCTTTCTCATCTACCTACAAAAGTCTTTCCACTTCTTCATTCCTACTTATCTTACAGAGCTTAGGTAAAATAGCACTTCCCTGAAGATGTCTTCTTAATTAGTAATAATGGGTCAAATCTACCTTTAATCCCCAACATAATTCCCTATATGTCTTTGTCCAGAGGACTGATTATGGTTATCATACTAAAATTCTTATTTTTCATCCCAGAATTTAGCAGAATGTCCAATAAATATTCATGAAACATATAAGGAATAGGTAATCAAGCCAGTTGATTACATCAAATACTCAATTTTAATTTGACACAAAGTCACATTTCAAAATGTCAAAGAACCATGATTTAGAGTATAATTAAATTTGTAAATATCAAATGAGATAATACATGAGAATGTATATCTTTACACCTAGTTAAAACCATACATATGTAAAGCATCGTGATTATATTATCAAATATTTTCTTTTGGATAAAAAAATTCATGTCCTATAAGATTTCCTGCAAAATCTGTGTACTTTCAGAAATCATGTAGGCTGGGGAAAGGCTACCATATAGCTGTCCCTATACAAGTTTAATTTTAGAACATAAAGTGGTTTTTCACAATATTTTTGTTGTATATGTTAGAGGAATTATATTAGATAATTATTAAATACTTTGCCTGTAGTCCAAATTAGATTTAGATAAAATGAACCACCTCCCATTTGAGGCATAGCTTTGAACAGGTTTTTATTAACATCTGGTATTTCCCAACTCACTTTTCTCATTATTAAAGCCAGTAAGTGGCTTAGGTTGAGATTATTCTCAAAGGGTCTTTAGAAGAGAGCTGACCAGATCTGCTTATTACTTTGCTTTCCAAATGTTCTCAAAATATCCTTTGGTAATCAATGCATGACTAACATTCTAGAACCTATTAAGAACAAAGAATTTGGAATCTGCTAAACACTAGGCTTCACTCTTAGTGGAAACTATTAATTAATTTGCTGAGAAACCTTTTATATAAGGAATCCTATTTAAAATATTCATTCTTCCTTGAAATTCAGTTCAAGTAAGAAGTTTGTCTTTTAGATAAACTTGTATATGTTCTCTAATTAACCATGAGTTCTGTTTAATTCAAAACTCTTTCCATTTATTCTTTTTCTTTTGATGTCATTTTGACAGTTTGGCTAGGAACTAACTGTAATTTTCCATGTTTATGTATCCACCATTTATTGGGATTTTTGTTCTCTATTCAATATAATTTGATTGTCCTGTGTATCATAATGTCTAGTCTTGTAATCTTGACACAAATTCAAATAAGCACACAAGTGCTAAACTAAAAACAAGTAAACTGGTATTTCTGCATGGATGACAAGACTAAGCTCCAGAAGTTACTCAAGGTCTTTTGATGCTTATAAAACCTTTTGGAATCAGGTTGGGATTTTCCTGTCATGTAATAATAATTTAGATTAAAACATATGTCATGATTTTTTCTGAAGCCTCAAGAAATAGACATTGTAATTTATTAGATCTTAACTCTTCAGTGTGTTTCTTTTTGTGTTGCCTTTTAAACTGAGTTGCTTTCAACACAACATTCCATTTCCAAGATGTGCACTATTCAACCAACCAACAGTGTAGCAAATGATGCTGCAGATCCAGGTAGATGCCATGTAAGGGTGGGACAATGATCCTTAGCCTCTGTATTTCTTACTAACATGAGAAAAAGGGGTATTATCCTGGCAGACCAAACGGTAATGTGATTTGAAGTCAGTCTGTTGTAGATTTGAATACTAACTCTCCACTAACTACCATGAAGCTGTTTCAAGTTAATTCTCTGTGCCTTAATATCTTTCCATGTTAAATTTCTGGAGTGCTGTTGTCTGTGAACTCATGTATATAAACAGCTAGTGGGAGAGCTTGTTTTCATAAGGGCATGGTGGCTGCTCATGCCTATTTACTCTCTCCTTAGTAAGTGGGTAACTTGGTGACTCTAACACCAAACCTAAATTAAACTAAAACCCAAGTTAAGCAAACCAATCAACCACTGAGAACCTTATTTTTGTTTCACTTTTTTGTGCTGGACTGAAAGAGTTGAACGATAATTATGAAATAAACCCACCATCCAAGGTTGGTCAAAGAGAAAATGTTGTGAAAGATTTTTTCTTCACCAGTGTGACCTTTCCTTTTAGTCCCCTCTCAGCCAGGGCCCTCATGGTTCTTACTAGTTGGCTGGAGTCTTCCCTGCCCCGGGATCTTCCTCCTGAGGGGAGCTTTCAGATTCCTTCTCCATGATCCATCCTCTCTCCACGTGGCTCTCTATTAGTTAAGCTGACAAACTGATTCCTGGTGTGGTATTGATGGCTGGGAATGGCTTCCTAAATTACACCCTAAACTTTTGGCAGATGAAGTTGGTAACATTTGGAACATGGGTTCTTTTTTATTTTAGTGTGGCATAATTATCAAAGGATTTTAAAAATTGAATTCTAATTATAAGAGTTGTTGTAATCAGGAAAAAGAATCAAATAATTTGTGGAAACATAATGTTAAACAAAATTAAACAGATTCACTTACTGAAATACTACTCAGATCCCTTACTAGGCAAAGTACATAAGATAAAAGGGGGTAGGAGATTATACACAATCATTAATCAACAATTATTTATTCAACACCTTGCACATAACAGGCATAGTTCTAGGTGCTGATGGTATAGTGTTGAATAAGACATAAGATCTTCTTTCACACAGAGATGACAATTTAGTTCTTAGGCTTTTGTGGGTGGTAAGGAGAGGAGGTAGAAAATAAATGTGTAAACAAACATACAAGATACTTTGAGATAATGTTAAATACTAATAAGAAAATAAATATAATGATATAATATATATGAAAATCTCTGATTAAGGAGAAAGAGCCCTATGGAAGCCCTGGATAGAATTACAGAATGAAAGAATAGCCAAGGTGGGAATGAATTTGGCATATTCATGGTGTTGGTCAGCTTTCTGTCACTGTGACAAAGTACTTGATATGATAAATTTATGAGGAGGAAAGATTTGTTTTGGCTCATGGTTTCAGTGCAGGATTTCTTGGGCTGTTATTTTGGGCTGTGGGAGGGCAGTAAATCATGGTGAGAACATATAGTGTAGGAAACCAGTTCGCCTTACATTGACTGGGAAACAGAGTGAGAAAAGGAAGGGCTGTGGTTGCAATATCCTCTCTCAGGGCATACTTCCAAAGACCGAATTTCCTTCCATTAGCCTTACCTCATGAAGATTCCATCATAGTACCACAGGTTGTGATTAAATCTTTAGCAGATGGGCCATTTGGGGATGTTTAAGATCCAAACCATAACATTCACCATCATATAATACTGACTGGAAATCTCTTTTCTTGAACTTTGCAAAAGGATAGTGTTTCATAGAAAATATTTCAAGAAAAAGTGCTGTACAGCTTAAGCAACTCCATACTATTTCAAGCTAAGTCCCTCTCTGGTTTCTTCCATCATCTGTTACAGTACCTATCTCACTAAGATTTTTAAAAGGAGCCCACAGACTGTCTGGTACATGTAGATACTCCATAGATTTCAATTTATTTTTACTCTCTTATAATGAAAATCATGCCAAGAAAGATGATACTTAAGATATAGTATATGTTTGCACTCTCCACTAGTATTACTATTGAGTATTATCATCAATATCTTCACGTTGTAAACACTTAATCTTATTATTCGTAAAACAATTTCATGCTAGCACACTGGAGAAAAAAAGCATATAAAAACATAAGGACTTTTATTTGTGTAATATAAGATAAATTTTTTCTTATCATAGAACGACCTCAGGAACTTACCATTGGATTCAAATAAAAACTTTAGGTAATTACATTTTTTTTCCCTGAAAATGTACTTTAGTCATAAATGTTTGTATTAGCAGATAGAAAGGGCATTGTTTATAAAAATACAATTATAGATCATTGGTCTATTAATTCCAAAGAAATAAATATAATCCTAGGTTATCTAAATTGAATCACCTTTTTTGATTTAAAAATTAATCTTTCAGTTTATAAAAGAGGAAACATTAAGTGAACATTTTTAGTGATCCATTTTCCACAGTTTCAAAGAAAGGATACAATAGAGTACATTTTAAATAAGAACAGAAAATTATCTGTCAAAACAAATACTTTCATCTAACTTGTAAAGAACCTATTTAGAAGAATTATGAAGATTTCTCTAAAAATTTGAACTTAAAAGTACAGTATTTTAACAAGCTTTACATATTTTATTTTTACTACTATAGGCAACTTATAGGTAAAATAAGATTATACTTAAGTAATTTGTTTTCATCTTTAACCGCTACAGAATTCATGTGGGAGTTTTAACAGACAAATTAGTCAAATACAGGAACAATGAACAAAATGGAAATTGAAGGGCTAGCATAAAAAAGGAAAATTGTAAAAAGCCAAAAATTTTTAAAAAATAAATGAATACATATTCATTATTAAAAAAATTTCTGAAGAGAAAAATCCATCTTCCACTATTTGAAATCCATACAGTAGTTCCCTCTGCAGGAATGGTCATTATTAAAAGCATATTTTGAATGCTTCAAAGTATTTGACATACAAATGAATATATCAATTTTTATACAAGTAGGCATATTGTTAAACAGTAGTTTTCACTGTGCTTTTAAATTTTCAATTTATTTTGTAAAATATTTTTACAAAATATAGACCCTGCTTCTCTTATTAATGACAGGTGCTTTTCTATTTGATGGATTTGTCACAATGTGCCTTGCTAATTTCCAGTTAAATGGTGTTTATTTCTATTATTTTCCTCCTACAAGGAATGCCATTTGAAATTATATACACAAGTTCTGCCATGTTGTTTCCTGCTTGCTTTGGTTCCTTAACATTTGAACAACCCTATGTGGAACTGGTCTAATTGGTGTGTAGACGAAATGGCTAGGACACACCTGGCTTACTCCCCTTGGGCTGCTGTAACAAAACACCATGTACCAGGTGGCTTACAAACAACAGAAATTTATTTCTCACAGTTCAGTATGCTGGAAAGTCCAGGATGAAGACGCTGACATATTTTATGCTGGGTAAGAGTCCACTGCCTGGTTCAAGGAATTATAATATGTTATATTCTGATTTAAAATTCATCAATGATTTCTATTATTCTTGGATTAAAAGCACACATCTTTTCATGGCCCATAAAGGACAGTACAATGTAACCATTCCCTACGTCCAAACTCATCATTTACCACTCGTCCTCCCCAGATGATCCAGTCACACTGCTTCCAGTTGGCTTCTCCAACACTCTACACTTATTGCACTTTGGGAATCTTTTAATTTAGTAGTTATTATCTAAATTTCTAAGTACAGATGCTCCTCAATTTACGTGGAGGATATGTCCCAGCAAACCTTTCATAAATTGAAATTATTGTAAATTAAGAAGCACAATAGCTTGAAGAACTGAAGATTGGTGTCTCACAGTTCCCAAGTCTCTAAATCTGAGATGAAGAAGTCAGCAGGATTGGTCTCTTCTAAGCACTCTCGGGAATAATGATCTCCTCCCGGCCTCTCTCCTGGCTGTCCGGAGCTTTGCTAGCTTTCATTGGCATTCTTCAGATTATAGAAACATCACCATGACATCTTCAGATGAAGATGACACATGACACAGGGAGATGATTCTCCCTGTGTGTGTGCATGCCATGTGTGTGCAAGCATGTGTGTGTACATCTCCCAAATTCCCCTTTCTGTAAAACACTAGTCATATTGGGTTCAAGCCTACCATAGTGACCTCACTGTAACTTAATTACTTCTGTAAAAACTCTGTTCCAAATAAAGCCATCAGGTGAGGTACTGGCATTTAGGTTTTTGACATATGAATTTTGAGAGACACAATTCAATCCGTAACACATGGCTAAAGAAAATTTACCTGAAATCACTTCCTTTTAGGCTTTTTAAACTTGTACAAGCAGCAAGCTGAGTTCAGACCCTCATCTTAAGTGAGGCCTTTTGGTTGGCTTAGACTCATGAAAATAACTGTGAACCCAAAGCTGAGCAAATTCTTGGCTTCAGCTCTTCTAATTGTTTATTGTTATTTGTCCTTAACATTTTTATCCATCCTTACATACTTTCTGTAAAGAAGTGTAAAGTATGAACTAACACCCAGGTTGACACATATGTCTTATTCAATTACAGTAAGATTGTCGAGGAATTATATTTTTGGAACAGAAGTTTCCATGAAGAACTTACAGTCAAGGGACCTGGGGGAAAAAAAACCTGGAAATGAGGTTACTGTAAGTAGAAGAGAGGTATACTGCAATGCATTTCAAAACTTAGTAGTGTAATTAAAATAATATGGTACTGGGAAAAGAGACAAATCAATAGAACCAATACAAAAACAAATCCATGGAAATATTTTGGAGATATTCTTAAGTTGCAATTAAAGGTTGTGGAATAAATATGATTAATTCAGTAACTAGATATATTTGGTCAACTATTTAAAAAAGAAAGTAGAACTCTACCTCAAGAATTAACAGCCTCATACCACAGTGATCTACACACACCCATGTTTATGGTGGCAAGTTTGTAATAGCTAAATCTTGGAAACAGCCCAAATGCCAATCAACCAATGAATGGCTAGAATTTTTTTTATACAATGGAGTATTACTCCTACCATAAAGAAGGATAAACTTGAGACATTTCTAGGTAAATGGATGCACCTTGAGACCATACTCTTAAGTGAAATAAATCAGACACACGTGTATAAATATCACACTGTTTCTCTGGTGAGAGAAACTGAAAGTGCAAATAAGGACGAAAATGCATGATAGATATTGTGAAATAGGAAGAAAATATTCAAGTGGGAAGGGCAACTAGGCGGGGGAGGGGAAAAGGAAGGAAGGGAAAAGAAAAGAAATGAGAAAAGAAGGAAAAAAATGGACAAATAAATAATGAGGAAGGGTTGAATAAGGAGGGGAGGAGGGGTTGAAGGGAGGGAAGGGGAATGGGATAAAAAAGAAGAATCAAGATTTATCACATACAGGTACAAATTCCCTATGATGAATGTAATCATTATTATATATCTAAAATGTATCAATAAACTTACTTAAAAATACAGTGATAATTAAACATTAAAAATTAATACAATTGCTGGAAGAAAACATAGGTCAATATTAGTTAGAATGTGAGAATGAGAGATGAGTTTTAGAGAAAACAGAAGCCATAACAAGACAAGAAGACATATTTTAAAATGATCACTAGATTAAGTGAAGGTAAATGATAAAGTAAAATACCTCAAATGATTGCTGGACATTTACAAAATCTTCAGAAGGAGACCAATGTATACGACGCAAAAACAGGCAGGCAGCTCACGAAAGTGACTAGAAATAATAGTGAAAATATAATAGTGCTCTCTGCCTCCATGGTTTCACTTTCAATTGTTTTGGCTTCCTGAGGTCTCAAAATATTAAATGGAAAATTCCAAAAATAATTCTTAAATTTTCAATGACTTTTATTATTGTACATTATTTTAATTGTTCTGCTTTATTATTGGTTATTGTCATTAATCTTATTGTGCCCAATTTGTATGTAGTTATGTACAGGAGAAAATGCACTATATATGTGGTTTGTACTGGCCACAGTTTCAGGCATCCCCTAGACATGTATCTCTCGTGGATAAAGCAGGGTTACTGTACTGTGTACTAAAACAGAGTAACATAAATATGTGTGATGCTATATAGACCAGAACACTTACATATTTGTAGGTAGGAGAGTTAACTTGAAACAGTCATTCAGGTGGGTACTTTTCTAGCACAAAACAATATATTCATCACCTTTACACATGCACATTCTGTAAATTTAATGGGATGCATCAAAAATTTCAGAGATTACTATAGAAGATTATTCTTAAGAGTATTAAATACTATAATAAAATTATGGTGAAGTGTTACATATGTAATTTATTACAGAATTTATGGGACATCCATGAAATATAATGATTAAAATAAAAATCATGTAGAAAACCAGCATGATATCAGTGTTTAAATTTGGGTGATAAATTACTTTCTGTTTTTAATTAATTTATTTTTACATTTTGTTGGCACATTTTAGGTATGCATAACGATCGCATTCATCTTAGGGAATCTGTACTGGTACATGATATATCTTCTTTCTTGTTTTTTTCCCGTTTCCCTATCCTCTCTTCGACCCCTCTTACCTCTTTATTTACAAAAGCTTTATTTCCATTTTCCTTCTCTTTTTTTTTTGTCCCTGTGTCTTTCTTCCTTTCCCCTTCCCCCTCCCATTTCCCCTTCCCATTTGAACATTTTCTTCCCATCTTCGTGTGATAAATTATGTGTGGTGTTCTATTACTGCATTTTATTTTTGCACTTTACAAAACTATCTACAAAGACTATATACTTCTATAATGAGAGAAAAATAGTGTAAAGTAAATATTGTCAGAAAAAAATTTCTGATCTTAAGACCAACCTAGTGTTATTATTGAGATAATTTTTTCTACTTTTTATCCTCAGTTGAGATTAAAAAAATACCAGGTAGTTGCTATTTTTCTGTAACATATCACTGATACATTACGATCCTTATGTATTTTAGGACTGTTCTAATACTGACTCCACCCTTCTTGCCTTTGAATTAATTAGCTACTTCTTTCAACACTGTATCTTGTGTGCAAGTCTTTCTAATCATTATAGAATTTTTACTGAACATTCTGATATTTCAGACAATCAAGTCTGTATCACAGGGGGCCAGTGAGATAGCTCAGTGTCATAAGTGCCTGCCTGGCAAGCACGAGGTCCTGAGTTCGACTCCCAGTACCCACACACACACACACAAAAAGTCTGTATCACAGAAGCAGGCAAAATATAACACATGCAAAACTGTCAAAATGGAAAATTGGAGATCTGCTTCAAAGAAATAACATAATGGAAAGTCAGTGGCTAATGATAAGAATCAATGTGTCCCTTAGTATTTGGTGTGGGTAAGCCTTCGTGTGTCTATGTCCCTTGTGAGCAACAAATGGGACTCTTGTGAGCAGAAAGAGTTAATGTAGCTTCCTAAAGCACCTAATTTATTTCCAGGGACTGTTTTATGCATTTTGAGAATTTGGTTCACCATAACACAGGTCCCCTTGCTAATAGTACTAACAATATAAAAATACTTTTAAATTTTTTAATAGTTTGCAGCCCTACTCATTTATTTTCTGCTATTCATATATCAAGTTTGTTCAGGGCAGAACTTCTCATTTTAGGAGGTTTTGAGGATTGTCAATTTAGGCATGTTCATAGGCTGCTCTGTGAATGTGGCTTGTATAAACTAGCACTTCTGGGAGCCCAGAAATTTAACGGATGATCTAAATACAGAGGACAATAGGTTAGTTTGTATAAAAAAATGTTTACAGACATTGAAATACACTTCACTCGAGTCTATAAATTTAGGACAAATCTATCATTGAGTTATAAAACTGGAATAGATAAATACTGTATAAGATTAAATATATATTGTATAAAACAGTGTATTTTAAGAAACAATTGATCTGGAATTCTTCCAACTTTTTATTTTATGCCTTGTTTTCTCATATGTCTTCATCAGAAAATATAAGAATATATGCTTTATTATGACATAATGATTTGAATAATTACTGAATTTTTTGTCATATAATACATATTTAGATAAATAATATTACTCTGATTTAAGGCTCTATGTCCATTTAGCAGCTTACATGAAAAAAAATCTCAATTAACCTAATCTTTCATGCTAATCTATGATGCTTAATATTCATGAAATTAAGTTCTTCTAAACTAAAAAGTAATATGCAGTTACAAATTAAGCTTCTTTCAAACGGCATGCATTTGTAATTACCTTATTTTTTCTTCTGTGAAGTTTTTGGTTGTTAGCAAAATTGAGAGGAAAGTACAGAGCTTTCCCATGTAATCTTAGGCCCATACATGCATAGCCTCCCCATTATCAACCTCTGCCACCAGAATAGAACATTTGTTGCAGTGTATAACCCTACGCAGAAACATCATAGTCATCAAAAGCCCATGGTTTTCATGAAGGTTCACTTTTGCTGTTTTCCATTCTAAAGTTTTGGACTGATATGTAATGACATGCAGCCACATGTACAAATGAAGCATCTCCATTGTCACCAAGGTCCTCAGTGCTCTCCCAATTCATCCACTTCCTGGCCACCTGCATTCTCACCTGTAAAAGCCTTGGTAATTTTTCGTTGACTCCATAGTTTTGCCTTTTTCACAATGTCATATAGTTGGAATCATGTAATATGTTGCTCTTTTCAGACTTGCTTCTTTCACTTAGAATAGTAATATATATTTAAGTATCTGCCATATCTTTGTATGGCTTGATGCAATTTCTTTTTAGCATGGAGTAGTATCGTGTGGTCTTGTACCGCAGGTTAATTTTTTGATTTTTCATTCATTTACTTATTGAGGGTCATCTTGGTTTTTTATGAGTTTGGGCAATTTTTACTAGAACTGCTGAAGTCATCCATTTGCAGGTTTTGTGTGGACATATGTTTTCAACTTCTTTGAGTAAATAAAAAGTTCATTGCTCTATCACATGGTAAGAACATATTTATTTTTGTAGGATGCTGCCAACTTGTCTTTCAAAGTGGCTGCACCATTTTGTATTCCTGTAGCTCCACAGCAATTGGTGCTGCCAGTCAGTGTTCTCCACTTTGTAATTCTAGGAGACATGTAGTGGTATTTCAATATTTTAATTTTTATTTCCCTGTTGACACTGGATGTGACACCCCTTTTTGTGTTCTTATTTGCCATCTGTATATGCTGTTAGAAAGATGTCCATCAAGGTCTGTGACTCATTTTTCAATCAGCTCCTTTGTGGTATTATTGAGTTTTAAGATTTTTTTGGTATATTCTGGAAACAGTCTTTTACCAGATGCAATTTTGCAAATGTTTTCTCCTAGTCTGTGGATGTTTTTTTTTATTCTTTTTGACATTGACTTCCATCAGAGTTTTGTAGTTTAAATCATATAGATCTTGTAAGTATTATGTTAAATTTATGTCTAAGTATTTTATTATTTGGGGTGCTGATGTAAATGGTGTTATATTTTAAATTTATGTCCCATCTGTTCTTTGCTGATATATAGAAAAGTAATCCACCCCAGCCCCCAGGAACTCCGCCAGACAATTTACTCTGGTTTTTCAGAAGCTGCAGGTGGGCTTCTATGTGCTGTGTTACAACTTCAATGATGTTTTGCTTTTCTTCTTGTTTTTTTGTATTATATATTTAAAAGGCTACTTTTTTGTGTTAGGAATTTGCAGTAGAAGACTCATAATGTACTTTTTTCTTCTGTTGGTGTACGTTGTATATAGTCTGTATGATTCTTGTGATGACTATAAATATTTTCTTTATAAATAAAAAAAGTGATTGGCTTTTACATACTAACCTTTTATCTTTTAACCTTTTAAAGTTGCTTATTAAATCTAGCACACGTTTGTTGACTCTTGGATTTTTTGATGTAGAGGATCATGTCATCCGTTAAAAAGACAATTTATTTTTTCTGTCTTGATTTTTATATCTTTTATTTATTTATTTATTTTTCTTGTCATTGCTAGGTACGGCTTTCAGTCAGTAAGATGTTGCAAATGATTGGTGTGAAGAAATCCTTGCCTTGTTCCTTATCTTAGTGAAAAAGTTTTTAATTTCTCACCAGGAGGCATGATGTTTTCAGTAGATATTTTAGTAGATACCTTTTACTAAGTTGAGAAAGTTTGTTTATTACTAGTTTTTAAAAAGTTTTTACCATAAATAGATTGTGGATTTTACCAAAGCTTTTTCTACAACTGCTGATATAATCATGTGGTTTTTCTTTTTTAACATGACGATGTGATGAATTACATTTGACTTTGTTTTTTTGTTTTTTTTTTTGGTACTGGGAATCGGACTCATGACCTCATGCTTGCCAGGCAGGCATGGTGCCGCTGAGATATAATCCTGGCTTACATTTGACGTTGAATGTTGAACTAGGCCTGTGTACCTGGGGTAAATCCCACTTAGATATGGTCTGTAATATTTTATAAATTTTTAGATTGAATTTTCTCATATTTTGTGTATATATGTATATATACAGTATATACATATATATATATGTATATACGTATATACAATACATATATATATTTATGAGAGATCTAGGTATGTAGTTTTTTTTTTCTCCAGTGTCTTTCTTTTTGGTATTAAATTAATGCTGACCTCGTAGAATAGGTTAGAATGCTTTTATCTTAAAGAGATTGTAGAAAACTGGTATAATCTCTTCCTTAAATATTTGGTTAATTTAATCAGGGAACCCATCTAGGCCTGTTGCATTCTGTTTTAAAAGATGTCTAACTATTGATTGTATTGATTGTACTTAATAGAGGCCTTCCAGATTATTTATATCTTTTTGGGGGCAACTTTTGGCAATTTGTGTCCTTCAAGGAATTGGTGTACATCATTAGATCGTAAAATACTTGGGCACAGAGTTGTGCATAATATTCTTGCATTATCCTTTTAATGTCCATCACATCTGTAATGTCCCTTCTCTCATTTCTGATTTTAGTAATTCGTGTCTTCTGTCTTTCTTTCAGTACAAATTAGCTTAGCTAACTTATCAATTTTATTGATTTTTTTTTCTCACGGAACCAGCTTTTTGTTTCACTGGTTTTCTTCATTGATTTTCTGTTTCAATTCTATTGATTTCTTTTCTAATGCTCATTATTTTTCTTCTGCTTACTTTAAAATTGGTTTGCTCTTCTTTTTCTAGTTTTCTAAAGTACAACCTTGAATTACTGATTTTAAGTCTTTCTTCTTTACTAATATATGCATTCAATGCTATGTTTCCCTCTAAGCACTGCTTTCAGTGGACTTCATAATTTTTATAATGTGTGCTTTTATTTTCACTTTGTTCAAAATATTTTTAAATTTCTCCTGAGAATTCTTTTGTCCATGTGTTATTTTGAAATGTGTTGCTCATTTCCATGTATTTTGGGGGTTTTCCAGTTATCTCTGTGATACTGATTTCTATTTTAATTACATTATTGCTTGGAAGTAAATATTTATTAATGTATGTTAATTATTAATGTGTATTGATGGCCTATCATCTCAGTGAGTTTTCCATGTGAACTTGAAGGGCATCCTGGTTTTGCTGTTGTTGGATGAAGTAGTCTGTAGATGTCAATTACATCCATTTGATTGGTAATTTTGTTCCATAAAACTAAGTCTTTGACAATTTTCTGCCTGCTGGATCTGTCCATTCCTGATAGAAGTGTGTTAAAGTCTCTAAATATAATTATAGATTTGTCTATTTCTCCTTGGAATAGTTTGTTTTTACCTCATGTAGTTTAACATTCTGTTGTTAAATGCATATGCATTAAAGTTTTTTATGTCTTTTTTTTTTTTTTTTTGGTGGGTACCGGGGGTCGAACTCAGGACCTCGCGCACCAGCAGGCGCCTGTGCCGCTGAGCGATATCACCGGCCCGTTTTTTATGTCTTTTTTAGAAATTTGGCTCATTTCTTATTATATATTCCTTTCTTTAATTAGTCCATGTTTATATTTATAATATCTAGGAGTGGTGTCGTTTTGGAGAATTGGTCCATGCATGTAACATATCTTGATCATTTTCCGTCCCTGTGTTGCTTTTGTTTAATCCTGACAGCTTTCATCATTTTGATGTCTGTTTTGTTTGAAATGAATAAAGTTACTCTTTTTCTTGAGTATTACTGGATTGCAAATCTTCCTTCACTTTTAATTTTTATGCATCTTATTATATAAAATGAACTTTTTGTAGACAACTTGTATTTGAGTCTTGTTTCTTAATCTGCTCTAACCTTTTAATTGGTCCACTTAGACCATCAGCATTCAAAGTGATTATTGATAGAGTAGGATTTATACATACTTGGTATTGCTTTCTATCTGTTGTCTTTACTCATATTTTTATTGTTGCTGTTTTCTTTTTTTTTTTCCTCTACCACTGTTTCTGCCTTTTGTGGTTCTAATTGAATACATTTTCTCCCTTTCTTAGGACATCAGTTATACTTTCGTGGTTGTCATAGAATTTGCAATATGTGTTTACAACTAATGCCAGTCTACTTCCAAATAAGATTATATTTTTATGTAGGGGACTAAACTATGGGTAGTGTGAATACCTTACAAAAGCTAATCCAAATTCCTCTCTTATTTTCTGTATCATTGCTTTCATTCAATTCTTTTATATGTAGGCATACAGAATCAGATATGTATGTATATATATATTATATTACATATATAAACATACCTAATCAAATATTTGTTCTTATTAGTTTCATTAAGCTGCTGTTTATTAGATGAATTAAGAAAAAGAAAAATAAAAGTTTTTTATTTTACCTTCAATTATTCTTTCTTACATACATTTTTTTCTTTATGTAGATCTTAGTTTCTGGCCTATAATCTTTTTCTTCTCTTGAAAGAACATCTTTGAAGATTTCTTACAAAGCCAGTCTACTGGTAACAAACCCTCCAGTTTTTGTTTGTCTGAAATAGTTCTTATTTCTTTTTTACTTTTGAAGCACAATTTTACAGAGTAGAGAATTCTTGGTTGGTGACATTTCTTTCCTTTTCAATACTTTGAATATTTCACTCAATTTACTTTTGCTTTCATAGTCATATGAAGATATTGGATGTAACAATTTTCTTGTCTTTGTTCTACAGGTAAGGTAAACTTTTTCCCTCAGGATTTTTTTCCTGAATTTTTTCTTTATATTTGATCTTCTGTGGTTTGATAAGCCTGGGTATGTGTTTTTGTTGTGTATTTATTTGTCTTATATTTACTTCACTTGATAGTCTCTAAGCTTCTTGGATCTGTGATTTGGTATCTGACATTAGTTGGGGAAATTAGAATATAATTGTTTGAGATATTTCTTGTGTTCTCATCTCTCTTTTCCTTCATTATCACCAATACATGAATGTTATACCTTTTTTAGGTGTCTCACAGTCCTTGGTTATTTTATTTATTTTTAGTCTTTTTTTTCCTCTGACTTTCAAGTTCTGAGATTTTTATAGAGATATCCTTCAACTCAGAGATTTGTTCCTCAGTAGTGAGCACTCTACTAATATCCCTATCAGAGTCACTCTTCATTTAGTTTTCAGTATTTTACTCTTCAGTACTTTTTTTGGTCCTTTATGATGAGTCGCATCTCTGTGCTTACATTGTCCATCTGTTCTTCTATCCTCTCAGCTTTATCCCTCATAGTCTGTATGATAATAGTCTTTATGATAATAATAGCTCTTTATATTTTATTCATTTAAATTATTTTATATTAACATATTTAAAATCCAGTTTTATTGAGGTTTAATTAGAAAACATGGGATATATTTATGGTAGACAAGGTGATGTTTTGATGTATGTATACATTGTGAAATGATTACCATGATGAAAACAATTAACATATTCACCACCTCACATTTTCATCCTTTGTTGTTGTGAGAATATTTCCTTAGCAATTTTCAGGCATGCAATATATTATTAACTATATTCACTATGATTTCCAAAAAGGCAATGGAAATTATTCATCCTACTCTTAAAGTCATGTTCTTTAGCCAGCATGTCTCCTTCTCCCCTCTCCCCAGACCCTAGGCTCCAGTAACCAAAATTTGCCTTCCATAAATTCAACATGTTTCAGATTTCACCAATAAAAGAGATCATGGAATATTTGTCTTTGTGTGCCTGGCTTATTTCACTTAGAATAATATTTTCCAGTTTCACCTATGTTGTCATAAATGATGGGATTTTCTTTTTAAAGCATGAGTAATAGTCATTTTTTCTATCTTTCTGTCAAATGATGGGTGCATAGTTTGGTTCCATGTTTATTGTGAAGAATGCTGCAACACACACACATCTCTTCAGGTGATTGTGTAATTTGTATGCCTCATTTAATGTGCTTTGCAGTTTCCTCTCAGCTTTCTAGGTGGGACAGAAAGGCTTGAGAGAGCTGGTTAGTTAATTCCTTCTCCCACTAGAGGCCTAGAGCAGCTGGAATTTAATATTTCCCATATCCACAGGTCATTTAGGCTCTGATGAAACTCCAGCAGGTTAGGCTCTGATTTACTAGTTTGTCCTGAGTACAGGCTTTTTTATGAATAGTGCACTCTGAGCGAGGCATAGTGGCACATACCTATAATCCCAGGGCTAAGGAGGCTGAGGCAGGAGGAGCACCATAAGTTCAAGGCCAGCCTGGGCTACATAGTGAGTTCAAGGCCAGCCTGGATAACATAATGAGACCCAGTCTCAAAAAACCGAAACAAAGAAAGAAAGAATAGTGTACTGTCATGTATTCCAGAATGATTTCTTTTCTTCTCCCTTTAACAAGCATGAAGGGATTTTTCTCCAGTATTTATTGTGAGAGTCTTATTGAGTTCCCGGAAATAAAATTAACAAATTGCTGGGACTTCCCTATGACTGGGTCTCCATGGAGTTTTTAACTATTAAACTTGTTCACCCAGAGACTCCAGCAATTCATTAATTTCAGTTCCGATTTCCCTACTCTGGCACTGATACCACAGCGGTATCTGCTCGTGAGCCTCTGCCGTGACAAGCTGTGACTCCCTGCGTCTGTGTCACTGTTTCTCCAGTCTTGGGTGTAGCGGTTTACGCTGTGTCCTCCTCTCTCTCACGGATGCAAGAAGAGTTGTAGAGTTTGTAGCCTGACCAGCTGTTTATTTGTCATTAAGACAAAGTGGTGACTTCCACAATCCTTACCCACAGAACCAGAAAACGGAAGTCTGCACGAAAATTTTGAAACTCAATTTCTATTTAAGTAACAGAAAGGGCAGTTTGGATTGTGTGACTAAGAATCTAATCATTTTTTATGAGATTATATATAATATTCCCTAGGAGATTCGAGAATGTTTGCTACCTTCTTTATTGATTGTTAAAAACTTTATGTAAATGATATATTCATCACATATAGAGTTGCATAAAATAAAAGTTTGAAGGTAGAAAGGTGGAAATGAATTTTCTATAGTTTTAAAGCTCTACAGCAAATGGATGCTAGGCCTTAATGTATTCACGCTATTTTAACTTTATTTAAATTATTATGCTGCATAAAGACCATCTGAGGTCTCTTTTTACACAGATGTTTCCATGAGTTTTCAATAAAAACATGAACGTTTTTTCATTCCTTATGTAACCTTGAGTAAGGACAATGAATATTCTTTTCCTTTAAGAAATGAGATGGTCATGTTTTAGAATTTCAGGCAGCGATAAAAATCTGTGATGTTCTAACCATCTCTTGGCTTGAGTTCTCTGGTTGGCTAGAATTTTTGAACATAATCCTGCATGTTTGGCAATTTTTCTTCCTTTTGCATCTCACCTTCGCGTGGTGGGAGCCAGAAAACTTGATTCACAACTTCCTTTGTGGCTGAGGCCCAGATACGGGTTTGTATCTCCACCAATCAAGCACCTCGCTAGGAAGACCCCGCTTGGAAGTTAGGGATCTGAGGAAGGATTCAATGTGCTGAATTAATTTTGGGGGGAGGATGATGGCAGGAGCATCTGGCTAGGGTGATGGTGGCAGATGTTTTATCTGGGTCCGTCCATGTACAGGAGGCGTATTCTGGCTGATGCCAGCAGAAGTTACAAAAAGTTAGGTAACTTGCCAGGAATAGAAGTGATCTCTACTGCTTGTGAATGAGAGAGCTAGTGGCAGAGATTTTCTCATCAGCCTTTTCTGTTGTATGGTTCAGAACATTACTTTTGCAAATTTAGTCATAAATCTCGTTCCCCACTCACTCACTTGATAGCCACTCAATAAATCATCCTTTTTCTTGACCAGTCACAGTCAGCTGCTGTGGTTTGCAGCTAAGAATCTTGTAACAAAAGATTGTTTTTTATTGCTTTTTCTGGGAAATTATTTTTCTGCACCTAGACCTGATTTTTATCTCTTCCTATAGTGTATCAGTTATACTACTTTTTAATAATTTTTTTACTGGTTATCCACAGTGTTTTTACTGGTTATCCAGAATTACTAAATTACCATTTCAAAGTTCCTACCATTTTGTAGCTCCTGTGACGTCAACCCCTGGTAAGGGCTTCATCTGTCTCTCCAGATTTAGGGATGGTTGTTTGCTCTCCAATTACACCTCTCTGAAGAGTCCAAGAAAAGCTGCTGGTTTTTACTTTGTTTCAGTGTTTTTTTTTCCTTGTTGAATCAGTGAGAGCCATGATTTAGAAACTCCTGACACATTGTAGCCAAAACTACACATCCTTGGATTTATTTTTGGTACACGTAAAGAATAATGTTTTGAAAAGATTGTTTGAACAAAATATATTTATCTAGGGCCGGTGAGATGGCTCAGTGGCGTAAGCGCCTGCCTGGCAAGCGCGAGGGCCCCAGTTCGACTCTCGGAACCCACATACGGAAAAAGGGCCGGTGATATCGCTCAAGGGCAGGGGCACCTGCTGGTGCGTGAGGTCCTGAGGTCGACCCCTGGTACCCACACACACAAAAAAAAATTCATCTAATGTGTTTTTAGTATTGTCAAAGTAATATCTAGAGATATGTACTGGGAGAGCAATCAGATTAAATTATAGACCAGACACAAAAGAGAAAGTGGTACTATTACAGTAGGCTTCCTTATTCAGTGGATATATTCTAACTCTGCAGCTACCCTCTGAGGTGTCTGTCTAGGCAGACAGGTCTCTTGAAGGCTGGGAAGTCGTTGGATGAAACCATTTTTTTCCTAATTGTTTTTGCAGTGTACTGGGTCACTAATGGGATTGTAAAGGGCTCACAAAACCCTCTATGTTCACAATTAAAACGTTCCATCAATATCAAAGTTCCCTAAACCAGAGGAGCGAAAACAGAGCATCAGAGCCTCCTCCAAAGATAGTTTCCAAAATAAGGTACTACTCTTTCCTAATGAATTACAGACAGTTGCTTAATTTTCAAGAACTATCTTCTCCTGTTCAGCTTTGATTTAAAGCTACAGTTTTAAAATTGTGCTCTTCGCGGGATGAGGTGCTTCATACTCTGAGCAGAGGCAAAGTTTGGTGCTGTGTTTCTTTTCCAGACTGATAGGGACATTGTCACATCCTTGCTGCTCACAGAGGCTTAGACCGCTATGGTCAGCATGCTGTGGGGCTAGAAAAACATCTGAACCAGCTGTTCAAGAGGCACAGTCAAAAGGATTTTTCAGTTTATTTGACTAACTTGAATTCAGAAGGCATATGAAAGAAATCTAATAATACTTTACAAGGTAATCTTCTACTAAACACACTGAAATACCAGGAGATTTATGAAGCCATCGTTTACCTTCTCGCTGTTATCTTGGTAAATAATTTAGTATTTCAGGTCCTTTTCTTTCTTAAGAAGAGCTTTATTTCAAAAATTTTACCCAGAATAAAACTTTAAATCTTCATAGTGGCCCCAAATGCCTGTTACCTCCTATTTACACCCCCCTCGCAGCTTCCTTTGCTGTGGTGCACATCTACAACGTCTCCGGAAACCCTCGTACACTCAGAGGTGAGGCTTTTGAAAGGTGACTCGATCCTGGGAGCCCTGGACTCACCAGTGATTTATCTGCTACTGAGTTTAGTAGCTGAATGTGTCATCAGGAGGTGGAGCCCGGTTAGGGGCGGGTCACTGGGGGCAAGACTTGGAAGGGTGCAATTCCCGCCCTAGCTTTTCCTTTCACTCTCTGTTTCCTGGCCACCACCAGGAGAGCAGCTTTTCTCCATCCGAGTCCCTCTACCATGTCATTTCTTCCTTGGAGCCAGATAACCAAGGACTGTCATCCTGAGCCAAAAGAGACATCTCCTATAAATTGTGGGTGTCAGTTATTTTGTCCCAGTGCTAAGAAAAGTAAACTAGTGCATTCTTTTAGCCATGAATTTCTTACAGTTTCTTGAACGCATTATAGAAGTTCTTGTCTCATGCTTTGCACGGACTGTGCCTTCTGACCGAACTTATTTCTTTCTAATAAATGCATGTGTGACTTTCCCACTTCTTTCAAGTTTTTACTGATTAGGCTTCCCTTGACCCCCTATTTTATTTCCAGTGTGCTCTCTGGTTTTTTTTTTTATGCCCCTTAATCTGATCTTTCTTTTCTCTATGCCACATATTCTAACATGCAAGTAATGTCCTTATTTTCTTTATTATTTATTGCTAGTTATTCCCTACTAGAATGTAAGCTTCATGGAGGTGTTATTTTTCAAGTTTTGATAACTGTTTATCTTTAATAGTGCCTAAAGTATAGCAGGCACTCACTAGATAATTAATGAATAAATGAATGGCCTGGCCTTTATGCTTACCCTCTGTGAGGAAAAGCAATGATTAGTAAGTCATAAATCTTTTACTTCATAAAGAAGCCAGTGAGGTAGTGGATGTTACTAGTAGAAAAGAGAGTAGGTTGGGGAATGTTTGTATTTACCCTCAGTAGAGCTATAGAAGTGGAAATGGTTTAAGGATAATATCTGGAGAAATATTATCAGGAAAAAAATTAGAAGCTTTGGCCATTGATTGGATGGTGGAGCATGAAAGAAAAGTATATAATGACAGAAATGTCTAAGCTGCAGATATAAATATGGAGTTTATTATTAGTTGATAATTGAAGTTTTATGCTTTGGATGGGATTTTTAGAGAGAGGTAAAGAGGACTAAGGTAAAAAAAGAGAGAACACTGAGAACAGTTCAAAAGGCTAGTCAAGAAAAATCTACAAAAGAGAGCGAGAAGGTGAGCCTGGAAATGTAACAAGAAAACCAGATGTCAAAGAAGAAAAGATCGAAAAAGGAACAAGCAATAGTGATGAAAATAGCAGAGACATATACATATAATGGAGATATAAGAGAAAAAATTAGCTAAAACACTAAGTTAGAAATTACATATACAAGTTTAAAAATAGCTGTCTTTTAAAGATGTGGGTGTCTACGACTTTGGGAGCAAAGATTTTGAGAAATAAATGTGCAATTAATGGTAGCTTAGAAAGTGCAGACATAAAAGTTTCATGTACTCTTTATTACAGTGCAATATTATCTTGTTCTTATTGTTTAATTTGAAAAGGCTGTATAAAGGATATGTTTTCATAAGGTGCCAAATAATTGACTTATAAAGAATGGATATTTCTAGACTTTTTCAGACATGTATTAGAGACAGGTGTGGAATGAAACCTGCAAAAGTAGTGAGGGCAGGGGAAGTTGTATGGTTTCTGACAATCTAACGAGAGGTATTAGAAATTGAACATATTGGGAAAGCATCATGAAGTTGTAAAAGAATGCTAAAGTCAGACAGGATAGCACACACAAAATGTTCCTTATTGTGGTTGTGAGTTGGCTGGTTTTAAAGGTGGGACACATGGCCATCCTTGTTGCATCCCTGGAGCTCAGCATATTTTCTTATATATTGCAGGCACTTAATAAATAGCTGCTTAGTGAAAGTAGAAGCTGTAGGTCTATCCCAAGAATATCTCAGGCAGGGGAAAAACCATGTGCACAAACTCTGAGGCTTGGAAACTTTTAGTGTTTTGGGAAACTGCTTATTGCCTCAACAGAGAATGGTGAGTTGGCTTTATAGGGTAGAACAAAAAGCTAAGAGATTAAGATTTGTAGGAAGTGGTAGGCAACTTTGATTTAAAACAAAGCGTTAAAAAAAAAATACGAAGAGTTGTGTTAGATTTGCATTTTAGAGTCAAGGTAGTGACCTGGATGGATCAACTTTCAAAGGAAGGACAGAAGCTGCTGAACCCACAAAGGTATTGGGAAGAATCCTCTAAATGAAATGTTATGGGAGTCAGGGCAAGAGAGAGATTCAATTCAAAGTTAAGATGTTCAATAAAACCCCCAAAAGTTGCCATGAGTTCCAGGAGTCATTTTATGACTGTCAGCTTTGCTCTTCCTTTAGAGTGCAGAAGCTCGATTAAAAGAGGTTGAGCAGGGAAAGGGAAATAAGCAAATGGAGGAAGTGAGTTTACAAATTGTTTCCAAGAGTTTGTCTGGGAAGAGAGGTTGGACAATGAGTAATCAGAATTTTAAAATGTTTATATGTTCCAAGGAATGCAGGTTTAATCTCTTTACATAACTGCTAGTGAGAAAGAGCTGGAAAAAAAAAGAGGAGAGTACGAAAATTCCGTTTGAAAAAGGAAAAGAAGCCATAACTCAGGAGGAAATGTAATAAACCCTAGTCATGGGGGGAAAGAAAGTCACAGTGGCATGGAGGTAGATGAATTTGTAGATGGAGTTAAGAAACAGACTACCAAAACATAGGGTTGTTGGCCAAAAATGCAAAAATCCATTGCTGAAATTCATTAAGCAATTTTCAACCACTGAAGCTGTGGCTGAGAGTGTAATGTTTAAACTGGACTAAAGGTACCACTGAGGCCCATAATATAACAGTTGGAGTAAAAGTAGATTTATAAACTAATGTTGTGATTACCTCCTTGAATATTGACTCTTATTTGCATCTTAGTTATTAAAATAATGTCTTCTGAGCAAGAGGATTATTTTCTGCATTTTATTTATTTTTTTGAAGATGAACCAATAAATAAAAATTGACAATGTGTGTGTATACCTCTTTTCCAACTTCTCCTTTCTCAATAATTCCTTTACTTTAATATAAACATTCCTATAATTGTTCTTTTTTGAAATTACCTTACAGAAACACATAATTGTATTATTATTGCCTCAAAGAAAGACAAGATTGTCACATTTCACGCAATCTTAAAACAGTCTAGGGCCAGTGAGATGGCTCAGCGGCATAAGCGCCTGCCTGGCAAGCGCGAGGGCCCAAGTTCAACTCCTGGAACCCACATATGAAAAAAGTGCCGGTGATATTGCTCAGTGGCAGGGACGCTTGCTAGCGTGCGAGGTCCTGAGGTCGACCCCGGTATCCACACACACACACAAAAAAATCAAATAGATGATGTTATACTCACCTGCCTTTTGGTAATTAAGAAGTACAAGAGAATCACCAGTAGTAAAGGATAAAAAGTCTAGGAAAATGCCTCACATATAAAAGTCCCTCAATAAATGTTTGGGGAATCCAAAACTTTGCTGGAAGCTGGGCCAAATTAAGAACGAGTCTCTGGCACAGTTCTGCTCCTCTGTGACTTTGGCCGCGTCCTGGATGCATCAGCACTCTTGACTGTGAGCTCCGCAGCCTCGGTGCAGACATTAGCGGGCGCTGGCAGGAGCAGCCTTGACGTTGGCAGGAACTGTGCACGGGGCACCTTGGGGAGGCAGTGGTGCTCTTGTTGGAGGGCATGGGAGGCCTGGCTCCCGAAATTGGCACGAAAGTCACTCCAGGGAGGCTCGGATGGGAAATGATGGATGCCACATTATTATCTGGGAATTCATCTGTGAGGACCAGGGAGACATGGCTGTGACATTCCCAGAGATGTTAGGTGAGAAACTGAGGTCAAAGACTTTAAGGCATTCAAAAGTGGAGGCAGAAGAATACTGTGCTGTGGCTGATATTAGTCCCCAAATAGGGCGGCCAGGAAAACAAAGGCTTCATATTTATGAGTCTTATATTCTCCTTTTTTCTCTCCTCTTTTAAGTTCTTATCCACTTATTAATATATTCACTTACCGTGTGGTTTACACATATCAGTGTAATATTTATATTATTTTATTTATTGCAATTATAGAATATAATAGTTACATATTATATTAAATTAGCATAGTATTATATAAATGTGGTAATAGTGCATAAATACATACATTACATATTCATAGTATATAAATAGTAAAAAATCATAAATAACCCTATTGACTCATATTACTATAATTTAATACTTAAGTTCCACTACTTTCCTTCTTATCCATATTATTATTATTATTATTTTTTTTGTGGATACTGGGGGGTGGACCTCAGGACCTCTCGCGCCAGGAGGCACCCGTGCCACTGAGCAATATCACCGGCCCCTTTTTCGTATGTGGGTTCCGGGAGTCGAACTCGGGCCCTCGCGCTTGCTGGGCAGGCGCTTAAGCCGCTGAGCCATCTCACCGGCCCCCCTTATCCATATTACTATTACTAGTATTGCTAAGATTGTAAAAATGATAATGATAATAGTAATGCATCTTAGAGCATGCTATCAACCATGTGTTAATAATTCATTCATAGTTTTATGGGAATCACTTTATTTCAGTCTTTAAAACACAGCCCCATCAGGAAGGTAATGTTATTTTACAGGTTGAATCTAAGAGATTAGTATTAACAGCCACATTCACATACCTAGTAAGTGTATCCAGGACTTACTGATAGCTCTGCTAAATGCTAAAATGACTTTTACCCTTTAATGCAGTTATGACCTTAAACAGCAAGATTTTTCTCACTGTCATATATAGCAAAGTTACATGGGACAGTGACAAGGAAGTTTCATATGGTGAAATATCCTGTAAGAGAAGCTTTCTTCTTATGTTTATCTCTGAATAAGAAAATTTTATTAGCTGGTTTAAATAGCAACAAATTTTATTGGGAGTTGATATTATACATGAAATTATCAAATCAAATTGATTAGAGCAGAAGTTACACTTCTACAGGATATTGGAGGTTTGGTTATTTTGACTTGACTATATCATTTTCACTCAGCTCTTTGCTTCTTTTAGGATTGTTGAACATTTCTGTGAATTAAATAATCCCCCACATTTATAGTCATACTTTTGGTTTATGCATAATATAATCTTACAATTTTAACAAGTAGGTTGAAATTTTACTATTCCTTAAATATGCTTCTTTTTCTTATTCTTAGTATGATAAAATTTTCATTCTGGACAGCTTTTCAGAGCTTTGCCCCATAAAAATCCTGTTACAGGTCATATATTATGAAAACTAAGAAATAAGGCTGGTACTCCACAACAGTAAGTGGTACTGTAATAATGTACTGTAGTTAACAAAGAAAATCAAACAGATCTTAATTTCTCTTTAATTTTAAAATTAGCCTTTTTGGATATTGTTATTGATCATGCATGCTAAAATTTAATAAATAAGAATTATCTAATATCATTGCTATGTCATGGTAAATATCATCCTCTGGATTTTCCATTTAATAAATTGTGTACACATTATAAACGGTGTATTTTAAATTTTTTCCTAAAGAAAATGTAGATATTCTCACTATTATTAAAACTTTAAGAAAGGAAAAATAACACAAATTCTTTTTGAAAGCATTTAATCTCTGGTAAGCAAAATGTCATCTTTCTCACTCACTCCATGAAAAATAGTTATTCAGATACTGCAAGGAGACATTGGTTTGACCAACAGGATATGCATTAGCAAAAAGAAAAAAAAGGAAAGAGAAAGAAAGAAGAGGAATGTATATTAAAAACTCTTAAGACAGTTTAGTAATAAAATGCAGGTCCCCAAACTGATGGACACTTAAGGCCCTGCTCCCAGACAGAGCAGAAGGTGGCGGATTAGAAGGACAAACAGGACAACAACAATCACATCCTAACTCACTCCAGCCAGCGTCTTGTCCAGTGACCACCCCTTCCACACGTGTATCCTCTCCCCTGCTGATCAACTGCCTCAGCTCCATT
This sequence comes from Erethizon dorsatum, assembly GCA_028451465.1. Lineage (NCBI taxonomy): Eukaryota > Metazoa > Chordata > Mammalia > Rodentia > Erethizontidae > Erethizon > Erethizon dorsatum. Next base: position 47,087,064 of record CM051837.1, on the reverse strand, counting down.
TAAGACTTAGATATTCAACCACTCATGTGGTCTCCCAGCTCCTGGATTTATCTCTAACATCTGGGCTTTGGCTAACAGTTATAATGATGATAATAAACACAGTGGCTGACATTTACCTAGCACTTATCAGATGTTGGTTATTGTGGTAAACACTTGGAATGCATTAACTAACTTTATTTCCATGAAGCCCTCAAGTTCTAGATCAGCAAATTTTGCCATGAAGAGGTTTAAGTAACTTGCCTAAAGTACGGGGTTAATAATGGGAATTCAACGTCTAGATCCACATCCCTCCTCAGTACGCTACATTTTCTTTCAGGACTCTTGCCTTGTCTTTTCAGGGTTAGCGTCAGGCTCCTCTCTCCTGAGCTGTTGTCATGAAAATCTCCCACAGCGATGGCGGGACTCTGATATTCCTGCAGCAACTCTCCTTATTCTGTCTCCCTTCCTCAGAGGGGATCACAGGAAACCAGCAGTTCTGCAGTCTCCATCCTTCCCATTCGGCCCTGTTAAACTCAGTGTGATTTGACCAAGCTGGGACAATGTTTGCTTTGAAATTACTATGTGTAATTTGTGAAGCGAATTTCCCCTGATATCACATTGCAATAGATATAGTAAAAATTTGAATATAATAAATATGTCTGGGTTTCCTCATATTTATCATCCAAAGAGGATAAGTCTGACTACGTGTAGATTCCCCAAACCAAAGACAGGAAAATAATCTTAGAGACTTGTAAATAGTAGGTCACTCTTACACTCTGTGTGTGTGTGTGTGTGTGTGTGTGTGTGTGTGTGTGTGTGAGACAGAAAGAGAGAAACAGAGAGATGAGTTGTACATCTGCAAAATTCACTTCTTCCACAAAGAATTATAGGAATTTTACTCTATGCAAGGCTTTGTTCTAGACAAATAAATGGGCACCCATTAGGAAGTTTAAAATTTTGGCAGAGAGATGAATATACATAAAATGCTGCTAGAGAAGCCTAGAACATATTAATTCCAGTATGGCTGAAATGAAGGTATTTATGTAATATTCTATAGTCGAATTTATTCCATAATAGAAGAAAATACTGCTATTACTTCCTTAAAATATGGAATAGAAAATCTGCCAATGTTAATTTAATAACATTCGATTTGTAATTGGAGCAAGAATGTGATGCGAATTGAAAGAAAATGAGGAATGTCATGAACAAAAGCTATATATCTAAACACTGCAGGGGGAAGAGGAAAAGACTATTATTTCTATTTGTAGGGAACATAAGCATATTTCCTTCATGTGGAAAAATCTCTATGAATAATTATTTAAAATAATATTTAATAAACTTAATCCCAGAATTTGTTTCTCTTATTTTTATTGCTATCATATAACCACAGTGGTATCTTTTGAAATAGTTTCCCATTTTAATATTTCTTATTCTGTCTTTGGAGAGGTTCTAGTGTTGGCCCTGGCAATATCTACACAATTTTATTTGTATATACAACTGTTTTTTTCTATAAAATGAGGATTCAATTCCATTGTCTCCATGATCCCTTCGTGGTTTCAGAAACTTCTATGACTCCATCAGATGGTATGAATTTCAAAGGCTTAACTCTTCCTCGTGCACGTTTTTGTGAACACTCTACCACATTTGCTGGAACATACAGTGGTCTGAAAACGAATGTCTGGAACAATTTGTTTTGCTTGTGTTGATCATTCTATTTCTGAACTAATGGGTTGTTTAACTATTAGGAAATGTTCTCATCAGAAGCTTTTGCTGTGAAAAAAGGGCTGGCTCTTGGTAAGGGTCATCAGGCCTTTTATCTAGGTAAAGTGCTCAGGGCCTGGGATGTCAGAGGTGGTTAGTGAGTGTTTATGAGTGAATACACCAATGGATGGTGGAATGATACAGTATCATAAGTGTGGGGGTGAAATCAATGTGCCTGCTGCATAAATCTTATAAGCCTTTGAATTTCTTGATAATTTTACAATATATTGTTGTATTATTAAATTATATTAATTATATTAATATTTTATTTATATATTTATTTATATATTTTTATACATAAGTGTATATAACCAGACCCTATATATGTATACATGTATGGGTCCATCTTAGCATTAATGTACAGTCAAGTTGTTTTCTTTTGTTCTGTTTTTGCTACAACAAACAAGTATGTCTAGGATCTTGTCTTAGAGAATGTCAGTGCTCAGCAATATCTAAAAAGAAGCCATATTTCTTCTTTCCAGCATTACACCAAAACTGCATTTCGCACGCTCCTCTGCCGCTACGTGAGGTTGTGTGTGGGTCACCCTCTCTGGTTCAATGCAATTCTAGCAGAAATGATGTATGACTCTTTTGGATTATTGGCCCAAATATCACATACATCCTTTTCCTTTATCTCTTAGCCAGAAATACCCAACATTCGACTTCAGCTTTGCAGTCAAGCATGGCAAGTGATCAGACATCATAGATTTAAAGGCTGGAGAGTCGTGTTATAGCATGGCAAAAATTGGGTAAGACTGTTGCCTCTGAGGACTTGGAAAAGCAGATCATCTACCTACTTCACTTAAGCTTAAGAGGAAAAATGTTGGAAAAGAGAACAACATTGTAGTGGGTGTTTGCTATCTGCCTTTGTCAAGATATTATAAAAAAGAGAAGCGAAGAACAGAAAAGGGAATAGATTCAGTCTAGAAATTTGGGGGCCCCTGAAGGGTAGAAATGTCAATTGCTTTTAGATCTCATAAGGTAAAAGATATTTTAATGAAGCTTCACATAGTAAAGGGCCGGTAAAAATGTTGTTTAATATAAAGTCATTCAGATTTGTTGCAAAGCTCAGATAACTTAGATGAAGAGTGGTCTTCCTCCCAAACCTAGCATTGTAATCTGCACAACAAAATGGAACTTTAAAAGCTAGATTTTTAAAATTCAGAGACAAGCAGTTTCTCCACACTTCCTCACTCCTTGGCCATAACCACTGCCTGCTCCGCTCCACTCCTCAACTCAGATGAAGGGAAAGATATGCAGATGCTGGCCCCAGAAGCTTGGAGTCAACTTGAGGCAGCAGCTTCTCCAAAATTCCTCATGCCTCTGGCATAACCACTACCTCCCCCTCTCTGTACAGATAAAGGAGCAGAATGTGCAGGTGCTGGCCCCAATTCCCAGGAAATGGAGAGAGATGAAGATGGATGCAGCTGATAAACTTTCCTGGAGATGCTTATTGTCTCATTGTATTCCCTCTCCCCTTTGTTCCTTGCTATTAAAGATCCTTACACACGTGTTCATGGTGAGTCAGTGATTTGAGACAAATGAGGCCTCTCCATCTTCCCAGAACTATCTTTGAATAAACTGGTTTTTTCTTTCAGCAAAATAAATGGCCTCCTTTGTTCAGCAGTGAGCAAATAGACCTGAGCTTACAGATTTGAGTAGCGAGTAAGAATTTTACTGTGTCACCGTATAATCACATACTAATTTAACAAAGTGATACTGAAGAATAAGCAAAAAAAAAAAAAAAAAAAAAAAAACATGAGAATTCTAGGAAAGGAATCTGGGTGTAGTCACTGATGCATGAAATTAAATAAAACAATAAACAGGTCAGAATTTTATTAGTATTTTGAGATATTTTCATAGCCAAAAAAACTACTTTTAATGTTGGATGTTCTACTTGCAAAATAACTTTTAAAGTCTTGCTATGTGCTTAATTGTGATCCCACAAAATTCATATGCTAAAAATCTAAATCTTAGAAATTAATAATGCGACTATATTTGAAGATGCAGCATTTAAAGGTGATTAGACAAGAATGAGTCTCTCATGTAGGTCCTGTTCCAATCTGACTTGAGCTCTTATCCAAAGAAGAGATTTGGACGCACAGACCCCAGGATGTGTACACCCAGAGGGGCTGTGTGCACGCACAGTGGGAATCTGACTATTGGCAAATTGAGGAGAGAAATTTCAGGAGAGCTGAATCCTGCTAATGTCTTGATCTTGGAATTGTGGCCTCCAGAACTGTGCAAAAATAAACCTCTATTGCAGAAGCCACTCAGTAGTGTCTTGTTATTAGCATTAGTGAACTAATATAACTCCCAAGGTAACTTTCACAGGAAATTGTCCAGAACCTAAGGAGATCCATCTCTGCAACATTGATTTCAGACATTTTCAAGGAGAATGATGAACATAGAATAAAATTTGAGCATTTGAAGTTAATATTGTAGCAGGGAGTTCTTTCTAGTAAATCATATCAAATCAAGGAACACCATCCACTTCCAGGATAAGGTGTCTGTGTAGTAATCTATTACAGATTCTTTATCATTGATAATACTGGTCAGTCAATGTTGCTATGAGAGCTTTTCCTTTTTCTCAATGGGCATGATTTCTTATGGTTATTTTTTCATTGTTGCATGCCCATCGATTTTTGTATGTGCTTATAAGGAGCCAGCATGGCTGCTAGAGCCCATCAGGGAGATCAAAATTGCAACACTAAAGATATAATGATCACGAGGTTACCTTTGGTTACTCTAAAGCAGTTAGAGTGTATACTCCTCAGGCTGGTGCCAGAAGTCATGGAAGGGTGATTAGGGTAGGGGAATATGGTGAAGGTAGGACCATACTTCTCAGGTTCATGTCAAGACATCAGGAAATACGATGAGAGCAGGAGGCTTTTGGGGTCTCCAGGAGCCGGAAAGCATTCACTCTGATGTGAGCCTAAGTTCAGGATGTCTCCCACACTGTCTAGCTCCTGCCTCACTGGTATTACAGATATTGAACTGGATAGCATGTGTACATGAGTTGACCGTTGGTCTTCCTTGGGAGGAGGGTGATATATACTACATGTGGTAGAATGGAGCAAAAAGATATTTGGTGATCATAAGGAGTGATTGTGACAAAGACTAGTAGGTCTCATCAGCATCCATGTTCTCTTCTTTTTCTCCACAAAACTATGCACTTTCCTCAGTAGCACCTACAGTAAGGTGCAAGCCACTTGACTAAATTTAGGCTAACAGAATGTTGAAGGAGGTGATCTATACCACTAACAGGCCTATCCTACAAAATCTAATGCTTCTTATTTATTTTCTTGATTGGTAGAACATAACCTAGTAGAAGACATAAGACTGTAGAATTCAGAAAAGCTCCTAGGTTGAATAATTGTGTGGAGTGGAACTTTTGCCACAGTGACTCACATGGATATGTGATACAAATAAGAAATGAAACTTGGTGGTAGTGAGACACTGAGGCTTGAGTGCTGCTTGCCATTTCTAGTATTATTTATGTTGACTGATACAGAAATATGCTTATGAGCAGACTTTCTAGGTCATAGGGTATTATGTGTTCAACTTTACTTAAATGCCAATCTTCTCCATTATTGTTGAACAAATTCAATAGTTCCAAGAGAACGCTATGAAAGTGCTCTAGAAACTCCGAATTCTCCCAGACAATTTCTACTGGCAGATTTAAATATTTTGGCCAACATAGAGATATAAAGTAGTAGTGTCTAATTTTGATTTAATTTAAATTTTCCTGAATAATGATAAAGGTGAGCATGTTTATTTAATCTTGACTAACATTTTCCCAGGTTAAAGTCTTTTATACACTTCTCTGGTGAATGCTTTGTCCTCCCCTCTACACACATACACATACACACACAGTTATGAATGCTTTGTCAGCTATGTGTCTGGAAATGTCTTCTACCAGTTTGAACTGAGTCTTATATATGGTATCTGCCAGATAATAAGAAGTCCGGAAAATAAAACCATCTACAATCCTACCGGAAAAGAGAGCCACTCTTAATAGTTGATGTATTTTTATTTAGTAAACACCTGTAAGGAAATGAAATACAAGTTCACACAGATTTTCAGAACTAGAAGGGGCTGTAAAAGAACATTTACTCGTATCTGTTGAGTATCTGTAGTATAACAAATTTTGTGGTAACGCTCTCTCCATGTTCTTTTACTTAACCCAACCTCTTTTAAAAGGGCGATATAAAGTAGTTCCAGCTCTTCGAAGAGAGCCTAATTTTGTATAGAGACTTGAGGCTTAAAGAGGTAAAAGGAAAGTCATAAGGTCACAAATAATGAATGCTGGAGCCAAGACTAGAATCTATTTCTTTTGCTTCCCAGTTTAGTTCTCTTTCCAACACATCCCACTTCAAATGTTTTGAGGGAGCAAAAACTATAAACATATTCTTCAATATCAGAAATCCTAAAACAGAAGTTGTGATTGTGTCAAGCTCTTATATAAATTTAGAATTGGATTGTGGTGTCAGGTGTGTGTTCGTCATGGTTGTCTGGAACATGTCTTTGAATTGTCATTTCTATTGTCTACTAATGATTATATTATAGTTGGTCAAGGGCTCACTGTTTCTTTAAACTGTGGTATCAAGCATATTTACTTCCAATAAATATTAAAGATTAATTTAATTGTGTAGTTGTAAATATCTTCAGTTAGTGGTCCTAACACTTTTGCTATTCCTGACCCCCAAATTTTACCATTATTCTTTTTTTTTTTCTTTTTTTTTGTGGGTACCAGGGGTCGACCTCAGGACCTCATGTGCCAGCAGGTGCCCATGCCGCTGAGCGATTCCACTGGCCCTTTTTTCGTATGTGGGATCCGGGAGTCGAACTCGGGCCCTCGCGCTTGCCAGGCAGGCACTTACGCCGCTGAGCCACCTCACCGGCCCACCTTTATTCATTTTTAAAGGAAGTTTAAGTAAGTTGACTAAGTTTAGAAGGCATATTCTTCTTCATATCATAAAGACATTAAGTAACTTCAAAATTTCTGATAACTAGGAAACCATAGAAATTTTGCCTTTAAATCAAGGTTGATCAGTATGTAATAATGGATAGAGACCTGCTTTTTGTAATTCAGGATATGTAGAACTTAGGCGGAAATTTAAAATATAGTTTTCTAGTCTTATAGGTGGTTCAAGTATAAACATTTATAAAATATATTTGAAAAATGTAGTTTTGTGAAATTAGTTTTTAATGAAAATATAGAAAATTCATATATTGTCACCATATCAGGAAAAAAAAACAGACTGGGAAATTACTTTTATAACACTACCATATGAAAATGGGCACTATAGTAACAAAGAATTATTAAGGTGATTTTATAATATGAGCTACAATGTACTATATAGAAAAATTGCTTCTAAGGTAGATTATCAAAAGAAAAATCAATGTGGATGTTTCATTCTGTCTCATACTCAGACTTCTAATAAACGTGCACTTTATCCACATGAGCTTTACAAATCAAAACAAATACACTTAATCACAGATAAATTTAGTCATTATTTTCTGGGTCAAAGAAATTCGTATGTCTAATTATGTTTTTAAGAAATTCCATCCTTTTGAACATCCATGTCCAAGAGCATTACCTTTGAGAAGGAGGAGGGTTTACATTCTTTTTCTTATGGACACACTTTGAGGAGCACCAGGAAAACGAGTCAAATCTAGAAGCACAGGAAGGCGGAGCTGACTGCATGCAGAGCAGGAAAGTTTAAAATAATAAGGAAAGAAGATGCAAGACTTCACATGGGGAAGGAACACCTTCCTGTCTAGACATTTTGCAAAGGTCTATAAAATTTTATCTATAATTGAGACAAAGATAGATATTTCTGGCTTTTTAGGAAACTGCTTGTCATTCTGAGGTATAGCATTTCATCAGGCTGCAATTTGTGGTGAATTAACTCTCAGATCAATATCAAGAGTAAATCCATAACAGGGTGTGGTCATGCACTCCTGTAATCCCAGCACTTTGGAGTTCAAGGCCAGCCTTGGCTACATAGTGAATTCAAAGCTAGCTTGAACTACATAGTAAGACCATCTCAAAAAAAAAAAAAAGAAAGAAGAAGAAAAAAGGAAAAAGAATATATCAGTTTGAGTGACAAAATTTTCATGCATAATTAAGCTTCCAAAATACTCAAATGCATAGTCCCTAGCTTGGTTTTTCAATAGTCACAAATAGGTCCAATATGAAATGAGCAGGCGGTATCATACTACAGGGGCTCTGACAATGCCACCACCGATCAAGCTATCTACCTCACAGTGCCATAAGCCCCACTTCATCTTCTTCTACCTTCCCCTTTTAAATGTCAATGACGGTTTTAAACTACACATTATTATATCTTTTTTGAGTTTTTATTCTGCCTCCTTGGAGCATTCCAAAGAACTTTATATAAAATAAGAATATTTAACAATGACCAAAAGAAGAAAATTTTTTTCATGTCAAAGCTATTAAAGTCCCATGACAACAGTACATACTGATGACAATAGGAAATGAATTACCAGTAGATACTAATAAAATCAAAGTTTGGAAAATCTTTAGGCCCTACCCCCATAAAAGAGACAGGATTGGAAAATATTCAATTAATATTTCGTTACTGTTAATTTTTTACATCATATTTAGTAGATCTCAATTTTATATTAAAGCAATTACTTAAAATGCATAAGTAATTAAATTATTAAATATAATTTCATTCATTAATTTCTTATTTTTATTTTAGTTAGTTAAGGCATGGGGATAAATGATAAAAAATTTCACATTAACTAATTTCCTAAAAACGAGTTTCAAACAACAAACGTATGCCAAAGAACAGAACAGAGAAACAATAATGTTCTGTTTTATGGTAGCATTCATTGTCATTTCATAAAATGGGAAGAATTCCAAACTAGAGGTTAATTGAAAGTAAGAGTCCTATTTTAGAATTTAATCACATTAGATATTTTTTCCAGATCCCTTAGATTTTTTTTCCTTTGCCCTCAACTCAGTCCGCTGACAGCCAATACCACTTAAATTTCTTCTTGCCTATTCAGACCCTTCTTTTAAAATCAATTACAGTTTTACTCCTCTCTTCTCATATCTGTGGCCCTGTCCCCCATACCACTCCATTTCTTATAAGAGTAATGCCAGTAGAACTTATTGAGAGAGGGACATTTCATAAAGGTTTGACTGTTGTCGATATTATATTGGTCTATCACTTTGGTATATCTAGGGGTGTTCAGACTGTATATCTAACAGTCTTCAGTTCTTCTGTTGGAATAAAATAAATTCTTAGAAAAGTCACTTTTTCTCTAAAGTTTAGTTTAAAAAATTAATATTGAGGGCCGGTGAGATGGCTCAGCGGCATAAGCGCCTGCCTTGCAAGCGCGAGGGCCCGAGTTCGACTCCCGGATCCCACATACGAAAAAGGGGCCGGTGATATCGCTCAGCAGCACGGGCGCCTGTTGGCGCACGAGGTCCTGAGGTCGACACCCCGGTACCCACAAAAAAAAAATTAATATTGAAATTATATCTACATTTTTAGAAATTAACTTTGTGAAAAATTGAGCTACTCTTAAATAGAAATGAACCAACTTATACAGTCAATAGGAATGGAGCAAAAGGCTTTTTCTTCCTCTAATGGTGAGATTACTATTAGTGTCTAATAGTACCTGAGGGTAAACAAAAAATTTCAAGTGCTGTTCTTTTGTGGTATGTCATTATAGTTTTATAGTTCACCATTTCTGAACATTTAAAGCTTTTAGGTAAATTGAACATAATTTTTGATACAAAAGTGCATTCAAGATCAACAGTAGCTTTTGAATGAAAATCTTTGATATTTTTTTCTGTTTTCTTTGTGCTTTTTTAATTGTGATATGATTCTCTTCATTGTGTGCTGGTACCCTTCTCTTGTTCTAATTATTAACTGCTCTGCATTTTTACTAGCTTTAATTTACCTTTTGATCATGCTATTTTTTGTGTGTATAGATTGATCATGTTTCTATTTCTTATACTCCACAGGAAATTTGACATTTTGAGGTAGGCTGTTTTTAAAACTTCAAACTCTAATTGCAAATGTTTGTGTGTCTGAAACCCGACAAATAATGATTTTTTTTTTAGATGCTTCTAAAATGTACCATTCTTTAAAAACTGCAAAGAAATCCCCCATTATCTTTTATAGACTACTATAATCTATGCTAGACAAAGCACACATATACTCTCGTGACAGAGGTACTTGAAATCATGTGTATCTAAAGAATCGAATATAATTTTAAATTAAAAAGATATATTGCCAACTTATTTTTTTATCATTATACCTAAAAAGAAAGAGAGAAATGCTCCCAATTTCAATTTTTTGATAGCTTTGATTCTATATTCTGGCTTCTTTTTGCTATGAGTGGGCACATTTATGTCATCTTATTCTTTTGCTTTGTTTTTTCTCGTCATCTGAGATATAACTCTATTTTTCTTGGAAAAATCGTGGAGTAAGAGCGTGATTTATATTGAAGGTTTACAGAAATCAATTTAATTTCAACATTATTTTTTATTAAAATATACACCTATGCTTTGCTAGAGATGATCATTTTTGGGAAAAGGCAAAGGATATCTTCTCAACTACATTACAATGTTAAGAAGTCATTGAATGTATTTGTTTGCATTGTAACAATTTCATGTCTTATGTGAGAATTAAAACAATCTAATAGTTTATAATTCAGTATTTCCTAGTTTGTGACCTTAAAAACCTCATGGAATGAAAAATAACATTTTAAAGAAACAATCCTTTTCTGTGGTTTTTTGATCATATGAATATAAACATTAATCAATACAGATAAACTTATAACAGTTATTGCAAATAGGTTATTTAGTATACATTTAATGAATCCTGATACATTATTTCTTTAATAATTTCAGAACATTGAAATGACATATGATCTTGCTATGCAGAGCAGTACAAAAATCCAAATAAAAGAAAGAACTCTAAATTTGGAGAATTCAGGGAGAGGAATATAAAAGCCTCCAAAATTTTACAAATCTAAAATTTTTGCTTTTAAATCTTAGATGATTAAAATTATATTGTCTTCTGGAAAAAATGATATTGACTTATAAATTTTATACTTCTGTGAATTAGTGAAAATCAAGAAGCTCATAATAGTAGGCATACTTTTCCTTAAATACCTCCTGGTAGAAAGTGACACTGATGAATGTATCTATGGATGAGTGATCCTAAAATATGACATCTCGTGACCTGCAGGTGTTCCTACACTGTCTTCCCCTTGCTCAGGGTTTGTAATTGTTCTGTGCATTTTGTCTCTGCATTGTACATCTCTGCTAAACTAAGTCTTTCCATTTTCGCATACCCTGCTCTGTGCCACCATGATTTGGTCCCCATAACCATTTTGTCTCTTAGGCTTCAAGTTGTGATTTAAGATATCAAGAAAATATTCTTTTGCTCACTTCACTTCCTCATCGTTCCGTTGCCCTCTGTCAAGTGCATTGGAAAGTATTTTGTTTCCTGACAGCCGTTAATCCAGTTATTGTGTCAGATGTAGTGGAACTAAATCCTGATCTCCTTAAAGGTAACATTAAACCATATTTATGCTTGAGCAAATCACTTTTTTTTGTGATCAACTGTAATTTGTTGATTTTAGAAATATTTAGCATAATGAACTTGCATAGAAATTCATGAAATAGTAAAAGACTTGTAAGTCTCTTGCTTTGTAGACATATAATTAGACCCAAATATGCAATTGATTTGGTAGCCAATTAAATGCCAGTGCATGTTAAATGTTGGCTACAATTTATTTTCAAGTTCATTAAAGATGAATTAAAGTTATTTTATATATATGCATATATAGACTATACATAGTCTATACATATATATATGTACATATATAGACTATATACATATACATGTATAAACTCTAAAATATTGTAAAGTGTAGTTAATAACATGTTGATAAAGAATATAAAATAACTTCATATAGAAGATTTGACTTTATAAAAAACGTGATCATATTTGTTCATGTTGAAATTGCTGATACTTTCTAGAAAATAAGCTCATTTTTAGAGATTTTTTTAAAAATTAGTCTACTTTCAACCTGCAATGTTATTTTTATCATATATTATGTAACGTAATTATGTAAAATGAACATGAAAAACTTATTTTGAGAATCTCATGCTTAAATCCACTAATTATAGATTATTGGCTACTTGATGTTATCCTCAAATGCTGTAGGCAGAAGTCAAAGTTTGAAAGAAATGTAGCTTTGATAAGTGTGTGGAATAGAAATAGGCATAAACTAAAGAACTCAGCATGCTTGCTGATAAAAATAAGCCCTACAGGCTTAGCTGCAGACTAGGCAGAAAAGGAAGTACATGAGGGATGTACATGTTGGTGGCGAAGAGGAGGAGTAAGCGTGGGGTTTTTTACATTGTAGAACACTAACTGCAAAAGTTTCTGTCCACACATATTTATTTATTCCACATACATCTGTGTGATTATTATCTGCTAGGAAGGAGTCACACAAACGAGCAGCTAATAAATGCATGCATTAAGTAATGGTAAACTGAGGTTATTGCTATGGTACGAGAATTGAGAACCTGAGGGACTCACCTGAGGAAAATCTTCTCTTTAGTCTCAAATCTGAGGATGTTAAACATATCAAGAGAGGAAAGCGGGGTGTCCTGATTACGGGCCAAGAGCATGTATGAAGGAGGTGGTGACAGGATAAATGGCAGGTGGCCCTGTAGACCAGGTGGCTTCAGCTCAACAAGGAGAATGACCAAAATAATGCTCAAGAGGGAGGAGAGGAGACCAGAACATAATTGTTTGTATAGTTCTTTCTCTGAATCTGAAAATATCTTTGTCTCACTGAGACCAAATTCCTTTAAAGTCAAGGTTTTGCAATAAGATGTTTAAATGAAGCAAATGAGCCCTTTCCCCAAATTTACAATTTATAGGTTAAATGCACTGACCTGTTAGAGTCTATTTAAAAAACAATTTAACAATAACAGGTTGCATTATCAAAAAACGCATCATGACAGCAAATTTCCTTTAATATTGCTATTTGTCACTATCTTTAGAAGTCTTTAAGTTTATATAAAACCTGACCCTAAAACCATCAGAAATTTATATCTGAGATACAGGAGCGTGTTCCTCCCAAATCTACAGAACAAGATGAGGGAACATAGAAATTGAGTTGAAATGCCTGTCACCTAGTGGATTCCGGACAGACAGCACTCTTTAAGACCCAGCGACAGTTTTGGTCTGGAGAGGAAATGTTGCTTTTTGACAGATGAGAGAAATCCCCTTAGTGCTGGCGGTGGGAAGAGAGAAGTGAAGTCAGTCACCTGGTGGCGAAGGCCAGTAACACAGCGAGGCAGAAGGAAAATCGCGTTCTCCCTGTCTCTTTCTCGCCTCTCTCTGTAGGATCCACCTCCTATTCTCTCAACTCTTTTAGCGTAACCTTCAAAGGAGAACGTTCCTTTCAGACTTTATTACTGCTTTTTTCCTACTGAGAGAATACCTCTTAGCTGCAAGACATTTTTTTTTTTTTTTAAGTCTATGCAGGACTTCGGGGATTCGGCTATCTTGCCAGGGAAATTGATCATTGCTAATGTCTGGGGCTCACAGTGTGCTAAATTAGCTACCAGAGTAAGCCTGCCGGAGAGGAAGGCTTTTATCATTCACTCTTCTCTTCAGTTCGAACACATTTGCCTGAAATTTGCCGCATGATGCTGTCCAGGGCAGCAGCTTTTTTCCTTGGGATGCAGCAATTCGCTGGTTTCTAAGCTTATTGCAGAAGAAGAAATAATCTTAAATAGAGTGGATTTTTTTTTCCCACCCCGCTGCTTGATTTGCCTGAGCTGGGTTGTACCGCGGTAACGATCACCTGTCACTAAATCTGCGAGGAAGTAAAACAAAGTGAATTGTCACTATTATTTATTTATTTTTATTATTTTTTAACCGGTGGAGGCGGCGTGACCACGGAGAATGAGACTGAGAGCGGCTGCCGGGGTCTGGAGGAGGATAAAGCTGAGTTTCAGCTGGAAACTGAAACACTAGATCGCTTTTCGGAACAACTTGCCCGGGTCCCTGCACTCCCTCCCGTTCCGCTCCATGGACAGATCGGCCGACCTGGACATCGAGGAGCTCAAGGTAGGCGCTGCGGGCGGCGGCGGCGTCCCGGCTCGCGCTCCGCCGGCCCCGGCCGCCGGGGGAGTCGGAGGGGCGCAGTGGGCATTGGGGCGCAGGGTCCCCGAACCTTCCAGGGCCGGGAGGCCGAGGGCGGCTTCCTGTCACCCTCTGGGGCTGGGTTTTCCTCCCCGCCTGCTCCTGCTGAGGACGCCCGCCGTCCTCCCCCTCCTCTTCCGTGACAGCAGCAGCCGTGGGGTGCAGGACCCAGCGCCCCCTAAACTCTCCCGGGCACAGCATCCTCTCGGTCTGCGTCCTCCGGTTTCCCGGCAAAGTTGCCCGAGCTGCGCGGCCGCCTCGCCTCTCTCCCGGCTCGGATCCGCTGCTGTCCCCGCCCGCCACGGGGACGCCCGCGGGGACACCCCGTTTCAACTCGTGTTTACCCGGGGCTCCGCGAGACCCTCTCCGCCCGCGACCGCGGACTCTGTGCCACGGCCCGGGGCGCCCGGATAGACGATGGCCGGGGGACCCCGTAAATGAGGGGACTGGAGAGGGTCTCGCTGACCTCGGACGCCCGCGGGCTGAGCGAGTGGGGAGAGCAGGTCCGGAGAGGAGGGGCGGCGGCCGGAGCCGGGGGTCCCCCCAGCCCCCAGGACGGTCACCCGCCCCGCCGCTCCGCCCTGCGCCCGTCCCAGCCTGGGCGGCCAGGGGGTTTCGGATTTGCCAATTTGCTCCTCAGCTGGTGGGTATCGCTGCCTGCGGGAGCCGATTAAAGAAAAGAAAAACTTAAAAAAACAACAAACCACAAAATAATTTAAACGTCCCGCTCACTGTAAACGAAAAAAGCAACAAAGGGGGAGATGCTAGGAGTTTTCTTTTTCTTTTTTAAATTTTTTACCCTTCTTTACCTCTAGGCATTTTGTGCAGTGGGTATTTTTATTGGGATTGAGATGAACTCTTTGTTTAGGTGAGGACTTCTTAGACATCATCTGTCTCATGTTGGGGAAACTTGACTAGTAGAGGTTTGGCCCAAAATGCCAGGAAAATGGGTTTGTCCAGTAAGCTGACCTCAGAGTCCGGGAAACCCCCTCTAGAGCGCAAAACCTCTGTCTGCAGCTCCCCCTGTTTGTCCTGGCTCTCCACATTGTCGGAAGGGAAAGGAGGGACAGACGGCGGACACTGCTAAATTGGCTCGGACACTGACAGTGGCTGAAGTCGGGGTGGACCTTAGGCATCCCTTCCGCTGGAAACTCCGAGTTCCTCCGAGGAAGAGAGGCGAGGAGGAGCTTGCCTTGCCGCTCGTTAAAGTTGACGGAGAACAAGTTTTTGTGTTTCTGGCAAGGTCACAGTCAGTAGAGACTGGACCAGAAGTCTCCTGTTCTCTCTGTGCTGTACCAAGAGAGCACTTTGCCATGTGCTTAAAAAGATCCTTCGCTGCCTTTGCCAAGCATCCCAGTGTCTTGTGAGAGGGTATGGGTTTTATTTGAGATGTAAAAGACAGCATATGCACAATGTTTGTGATGTGTATTTTATACAGAGGGGGAGTACCCAGATTTAACTAGAGGGTATGGCACAACCGTATATACCTACAGAGTATGAACAACAGAAGAGCAAAAATAATGTGAGGTGATCATTCCCCCGATATTCCTTTAGTTTCCTGCTAGCTTATTTCTTTCTGAACCCCCATAACCACAAAATTGTTCAAATGAGCAAAAAGAAGCCCACTATAGAAACTTCTGTGTAGCGTTAGTAGAAGATCCCAGCTTAACGTTAGTACCACTGGACATCAGTTCAGGGATTCTCACAGCCTGAGGGTGCCGCGCTTTGTGGATGGGAAGCAGAGGGTAGAAAGCTAGAAGGGTTTGGGTCCGAAGGGGTGTGTTGGCAATGACTGGGGACAGATGAAGGAATGTCAAGGGGTAAAGATGTTGAGATTCTTGAGAAATTTTGTCAGGACAGACTCCTATTAAGAGTCACAACTGGCGCAATACAAAATGTAGTCAAGCCTTTAGAAAATGTTTGGGGTCTTCCAGTTTGGGAAATAAATTTGTGCTGTCACTTTTGACTACACTTCTGGAATACGGAGGCTTTGGAATGTTTGTCGTCTGAAATATACACACTTCGTGATGGATGCACTGCACATAGGATAACTTGTCTGAATTTCTTCTTACAACAGAATCCATTGGCTTGGGTTTTGTGGCTTCTCACTAAAGAGCCTCCCGGGATGATCAATGAGGAAAGGGGAGAGAAAAGCTGGGGATTTTTATTTGCATGATTTGTCTGTTTTGACTGTTTTTATTATTATTCAATGATGCTTACACTAAGGTGCAGCCACATAAGACTTTAGTTTTTATGATGCTTAACAACATGGAAAAAGTCAGTGTTCATAGGGATTTGATCAGTATATCTGCATAAATATTCTAAGAATCCTGTTTAAGTGAAGTGCTATCTTCAGAATTGAAGCAGGAACATTCTACTAATTATCTTTTGGGGGTAAACTATTTTCTTTTTGCAAGATTTTGACAAGGTATATATTTGTTGTTTAGGGTATAAGGCCATGGTTTTTTTAGTAAGCTGTACAGTGGTGTTGTCTTTAACTTTTTATACTAAGGATACGATACAATAACTGAGTGTTAAATCATTGCTATCCTGATTGTAATCATACAGTGTATATTAAAAGATTTGTTGGTGGGAAACGAAAACATAGTTATGCATGTAAAACTTGCTAATGAAGGCAAGCATGTTTCATCATCTATTTTGCACACAAGCCCCTGACGAAATAGATCAGTGGTAAAAAAGGAGAGCGTTCTCTTCTAAAGAATTTTGGTCTGTTCTTTTCCTTTTGATCTCTGTTTCTTCCTCCAGTGAATGCATAAACTTTACTGTGGAGTTTGCTTTAGTGTTTGTTTTAAAGACACAACATCAAACAACCTAAAATATGGGTTGCTGCTTTGGAAGTGTGAATGTTAAGGAATATTGATACTAGAAAAACATCCTGCATCCTGCAGTATCTCTGAATTAAACCATATCCCTTTCAGTAGTTGATATTTAAATATTAGCGTTAGTTTTTATTTTAGTTCTGTAGTTTCCATCTTTTCCACAACTGATATTATATACCGGAACACAGACTGCTATTAAAAGCAAAAAGAAGCCCACTGTAGAAACTTCTGTCTAGTGCTAGTAGAAGACACTTTGAAGTTTAATCTTTCTGAGAGATTTGAAGGCTGAATAAATAATTATGATTAAGTATATAACTTTGTTGATTCTTTTACTCAGCTTTTGAAAAGTGAATTATAATTCAGTGGCATTAATTTGACAATTAAGAAATTATGCTTTCAGATGATAAGAATGTATGGGTGGATAATTATGATTTGCTTGATCAAAAATATAAAACACATCAAGGTTATAGTACAATTTTTGCAGTCATGTTAGATACCAGCTTTTACTTATTTATTTGTCAAGATTATTCCTTTAAGGAGATAACTGGTTAGAAGTTACAATAGAATTTTTCGGCTTACAGAACATGAACAATTGTGAGGTGCAAACATTGTAAACTGTGTGGTTAATCCTGAGGTGCACTAATCAGCTTTTCAATAGTGTAAGTTTAATTGTTAGAGTTAATTTAATGGAGCCGAGTCACTGTTGCTTAATGTGATCCCTTTAATTTGAACAAAATTTCATCTAGAAAGAACTTGAAGCTTGCCCTAGATAGGCAAGGAAAAACCTTCCCAGAATAATACAATTTAGGTCATTATGAAGGCATTGTATGGGTAGGAAATGATAATCCAGAAAAAAAACATACCATAGGTGTTTAAACATCTAAAAATGCTGAAGTCTTCAACCAGTGTCATCATACATTCATCTACAATTCAATCAAATAAGGGAGTTGGGACTTAGAATAATTCTAAAAATGTTTTTCTGTTTCATCAATAAGACACTTATCCCAGGAAAGTCTAGCTTGCTGCAGTGTGGGAGGCTTTGTATGAGTGTAAGTAGGTGGTATTTTTTATGTTAGTCATTCTATAGCGAAAAATAGTACTCTCTGATAGGTGCTGTGTTTTTAGCAACCTGCCTTACATATTCGTTTTTTCCTTTTCATATAAAATAAGGAAACATTTGTGAATACTTTTTTCTTCTTTTCTTCCTTCTTGCACATCTGAGGAATTGTAACGTCTCTCCAACCATGTCCAGTTCCAATTCTCTGTTGATAAAAAGAACTAGCCATAAAGATTCAGTAACAGTTAACCCTGATCTTAAAGTTTTAATTGATTTTAATTGATCATTCATAATTGTACACATTTAATATAGAATAATACATAATGGTTGAAACAAACTAATGTAGATGTCACCTTTTTCTGGTGAGACATTTGAAAGTTTCTTAGCTATTTTAAATTATGCAACAAATAATAGCTTAGGTTTTTTATATTCAGAAATAGACAATGAACTGAAGTAAACTTCAATTAATACCAGTGAAACACTTTTCCTTAGATAGGAGGAATGAAGGAATATATTTATATAAGTGGGAATAGAATTAGGAAACATAGCTTTGAAGGAAGTTGTGCAAATGACTGTTTGGGAAATCTCCAGTGGTCTACTGTCTTTACTAAACTTATATTCTCACGTCCCTACTGGTTATTTCAACTTTGCTGATCTCCAGACTTTACCAATTGAAATATATCAAATTTTGAAGTTGCAGTAAAAAGAATATTTCAAGATTTATGTAATGAAAATCATAGCCCCACAAGGCGGCTTAATGCTGTAAGACAATAAATCAGCATGCGTCTTTTGGGGCATTACTTTTATATAATATTTAGTCAGATGTTTTCTCATACCATATTGGAATTTCTGCTAAAATAGAATTTAACAGATGTTGTAACTTTAATTGTCTACAGAAGGATGACCATTTACTTTTGTCCAAATCTCTATGAATTTCTTGAGTATATGCATTTAAACTGGTAAGTGAATGAATAAATGTTTACATGTCAAAATGAAAGTTTATAAACTTAATTGTTGAGAGTTGTGTTTGGTTTTTGATAAAATTCCCAGCTTCTAGAACTGTGTGACTAAATGTAGGCTCCCTCATTTTATATCACTGTAGATTTTAACATATTAAACTCTAAATATTTATTTTACTATTTCTCCCTTGAAAAATGTTTAAGGCAGGAAATGCTTTTATATCCTCAATGAAACTGACTAGAGACTTCCAGCCCAACCATAGAATGAGCAAATTTAAAGATTACTATCACTTCAAAAGGCTTATAGAGGCTCACACTACAAAAATTAAAAATTGTACCAAGTGCCTTGAGAGTTTTCATGTGGTTTCTAAACAATATTATATTGTAGATTGAAAAATATTATAAGCCCTGGTCAGATTTTGGAATACTTATGTTTTTTTGTTGGTGTTAAGTATGTTATCTACAGTGGTTCTGTTCCAAGTTGACATTAAAAAACAAACAAAC
Source organism: Erethizon dorsatum (assembly GCA_028451465.1). Classification (NCBI taxonomy): domain Eukaryota; kingdom Metazoa; phylum Chordata; class Mammalia; order Rodentia; family Erethizontidae; genus Erethizon; species Erethizon dorsatum. The sequence goes on along the minus strand of CM051837.1, from coordinate 47,067,743 downwards.
AAACAAACAAACAAAAAACCTTTAAAAAGAAAAGATTTCAGCATTCAGCCACAAAGGCTGTAATTGCCATGGCAATGCCTATCAGTGAAACAAGGGTTGAATCTCCAGCCTCAGATTTAATTCAGTCACCCATACCAGAATGGAGATCAGAAGCAGTTAGAAATCAGAAGTACAACAAAGTGGGAAATCTTTCACTAGGATGCTACCAGTGTGCATCCTTGAGGAGATTAATTTATGTGGTTGGAAAGGTGTTCTGGTTGAATAGTATGTAGAGGAAATTGTTCAGATCCTGGTTCTGCTCTTCCCTGGTGGTGATGGCACCCTGACTATGTTCCTCACTCACTTTTCTTAGGTTTCTCAGATGTGGCAAGTGGGGGGCTGGGGGTAGGCAGGAGTTGATTTGGGTAAAGGGGTTTTGTTGCAATGGTTTTTAGCTGCCATTGAAGAGTTTGTTCAAATAATGTATTCTAAACAACCCAAATATCTAACTGATGAAAGAAAAGTACCTCTGATTCAAGAGTTTGGGGACACTTTGCTGTTTACTTCCTGTTAGCTCCTGTGATATTGCCGAGAAATTTAAGACTGGGGAACACAAAATAAAAATCTCAGGATCAGCTGATCTCTGATATCCAGGTCTGAGAGTCTATGGCTCCGTTACTTTTTTGAGAATGACGTTTGAGTCCTCTTCAAAGAAAATAATTTTCAGATTGATAAAGTTAAATAGCTGTTTTTAATTGCTTAAAGATGGTCACATGTAAACATCAAAACCTGTTTATCCTGTAAATATTTTACGTTTGTTTTATAGATACCAAAATGGAGATTCAGAAAAATCACTTTCAAAATTATGAGGTTAATTAGTAATAGAATAAGGATTTAAATCTATGTATTCTGTTTCCAAATCCTATGCTCTTCTATATAGGCTGAAAGTCAAAGAGGTTTTGAAAGAATTTTGAAAGTTAGAGGTTTCTTACTCAATTTCTTCAACATGCTAGTTTCAAAAAACAGTTACCCCATTTGAGTTGTATTCATGGTATTTATTCTTATTACAGAATATAGTTGTTCATATTACATTTTTTAACCAGTGTGTTCATTCCTAACCTGTGAACCAAATTACTGCTGTTTTTATTTGTTAATAAAATGCAAGAGAAAGTGACAGATAAATCATAAAATGAGGCCATTGGGTAATATTTTCTTAACCTTAAACTAATCTTTTAAAATTAAATCCTATATAATTTATTAAATTATACTAGTTTTCCTCATTATTTTGCTTTTCAAATCACTGCAAATAATTTTGATCTTTGTAAGACTGTAAATTAAATGTAACTTCTAATATGGATTTGACATCTTAGCTTGATGTACGCTTAGTTTTTGTCTTGAAATTTAAAAAAAATCTGGGTGGGCATAACTAAAATTATAAAATGCTTAGATTTATGTTATACCAGAAATCTGGCTATAAATACTAGGTGATTTAATCTACAATGAAGCAAATGTTTCATTGGCAATCTTTGAGATTTAACAAAATTAAATAAATAACTGTGAAATAAACTTGATTGCAAGTCTTTTTTTTTTTTTTTGTGGGTACCGGGGATCGAACTCAGGACCTCGCACACCAGCAGGCACCCATGCCACTGAACGATATCACCGGCCCTTTTGTCGTATGTGGGTACCGGGAGTCAAACTCAGGACCTCGCGTTTGCCAGGCAGGCGCTTATGCCGCTGAGCTATCTCATCAGCCCATTGATGTAATTTTTTATATTATCCTTTCCCCAAATTTTTTTAGGTAAAAGCTTGCAATTATAAATGCAGATATACATGTGTGTAATAAAATATTACGTGGGAAGGGCCCTTCTTTTATATTCATAAAGGGTAGCAATATTTAAGAACACCTTTTTTGAGAATGATGTTTAAAATTTTTGCAAGTCTCAGCATTTATGGGTCTAAAATAGATTTTATGATTTATCTGATGAAATGGATTTTCTACTTCAAAATCTTCATTTTGTTATCTCTTCTCTTTCTCGATCTGTACTAGATTTTGTCCTTCCTCTGGAGATAATTTTCCTTAAAGCAACAGTTTTTATCATTGCTTAAGTGACTGATTAAGTGATATGAAGAGAAGAACATAGCAGAACCGCACTGAGCTTTGGGACCTGGGTGGTAGATCGGAGTGCCTTACATTTCTAGTGCTTCCCACAAGCCTACCTGCTTGGTCATTATTTCAGTGGAATTAATGGCTATGAGTTGTGAGCATTCTGGGCAACTCTAAAAACAGTTTAAAATGCCAACCTTAATTCTATGAAAGCCAAGAGGCGACTGTATTTGTCTTTGCTGGAGGCATGTAATGCTTCAATTACTAACCCACTTATTATCATTATCTAACTTATTTTCACATTTGTTTTAAAATCCACAGCTTTTTGTAGGATGTCTAAAAATCCCATACTATCTACCTAAAATAAAAGAGCCTTTGGTTCTTTCTAGGGTAGGAACAACCAATTCAGCTGTCATGAGCCACAGCATTTTTGTGAAGCATGATATAATAAATCAATGTCATGAATGGGAAAATACCGTTATCACTGTGATTCTAAGAGTTTATATATACTCAGAGCATTTGAGATATTTAAAATTACAAAACAGATGAAAAAGCTAATTCAAGGAAGTAAATTGCCTACCTCAAGATGTATTGAATTACATTTTAGCTTTCCATCTCTCCTTCAACATAAGATGCATTAGAAATTCTATCTTGTCTTAATAACAGAATTAGTTCTACTTCTTGTAGGCAACTGATTGATGTTTAATATTATGAATCTTTTTCATCATAAAATTGACAGCATTTCTCCTTTACTTTAGTTCCCCCTTTATTTTTACTATAGAGGCATATTTATTGTCCATCTTTAACAAATACTTGTATCTTAATTTAATTCCTGGCCTCATAATACTTTTTCATATCCTTAAATACTTTCATAAAGAATTATGGGTTATAACTAAATAAAAACAAATATACTTAAAATTATTGGAAACTTTTGCACAGGCACAATTATTTTCATAACGTGTCAGTGTACCAATCACAATATTTCATATCTTGGGGAAAACTTTAATGCTTTCTGTATTTTCTTTAATTTTTTAGGGGCTATGAAGTATAGAAAACTTAAATTATAATATTGTGCATATCCAGTTTTGCTTTGTGCATAACTTCCGTTGCATAGAAGAGCTGTGTAATTTGTGAACCTGTTTGCCACCAAGTGAAACACAATGCAGTCAGAGTTAAAGAATGATGCTTAACAGCAATGGTATTAGAGCCTCTAATTGTTCTACAACATTCTTTGTTAAGTCACTATTACAACTTTTTTTTCGTTATTCTCAAGTTTGACCTTTGTGAAGAATGGTCATTGAACTGATAAATTTCTGAATTTCTAATGCCTATTATGTTTTGGCTGGTGTGGAGACATCCTTTTAGGAAAAGTTAAAATAAATGAGTTCATTTTCAGAATTTTGTTTAATGTTTTCCAATCTACTTTGTAAAATCAATGTTTTGATCAGTTGATTGCTCTAGGCTGCAGAGGCAGTTAGACTTTTAGATAATTTATTTCGTCTCATTAAGTTTCTTAAAGTTCATGCCCAAGTCATAGTTCAAAGAACAATTCCATACACATTGTTATATCTTAATGACAAAGCTCTTACTTATTAAATAATTCCTGGGAGAAACTATGAGGATTTAGTAATTATGGAATGGAAATACAGAGCTGGATGCGGCAAATGAAACTGAGAGTCATGCATGGGCTTCTGAATTCAGTTACAATTCAAACCTGCCTACATTTTTTAAATATTAATCTGTGGTGAGTCATATGCAGCTGTCTGTCTGTCTGTCTACTTCATCTATATCCTAAAACAATAATTGCTTATAATCTATTACAATAAATAAAAATTACAACTGACTTTAGAATGTTCAACATTTACAAGCAGCACAGCTTTTTGAAACACCTACTTCATATTTAGATACACCTAAAGTGAATTTCAGAAGCTTTTAAAGAGATATGATTCGAAGTGCAGTAAACTTTTAATTTTAAAAGCAAGGTGCTACCTCAAACAATTAAATAGCAATGCTGTACTTTATCTTGATTTTTATAGACTTTTATAGTTATAAAAATCATCTGCAAACATGCTGAGTGTAAAATTTGCTTTCCTTACCTCTGCTTTCTGGTTTTTAATGAGACACATTATCTATCTTATTTGTAAACTTTTTTGCTCATTCAAAGTTATGGAATTGTGCTGTCCAGCATGTACAAAGCAATGAAGATTCAAAGCATTGAAATTTTCCTTCTATGTATGGTGATATTGGTGACTAGAATCAGAATACAAATGTATAAAGATAGTAAGATGAAACATCAATGAGAATTTGAGAGTGTTTACAGTAATTTATAGCTTAATTGAAAGATAAAGAATGATTCCAAATAAACATAAAATCAACAGAATAAGTGTCATGTCTCTATCACAAAAGAATCTTTGATTTCAATATTCTGTCCAATGTCTAAATTTTACATTGAAAAATCTGCAATTCATTGTGCTTTTGTACTAGTAGGTTTATACCTTATCATTCTCTGGTATATATATTATTGAATTCTTAGCAAGAATTTGACTTTTACATATTTTCAGTGGATATACATTGTGGGAATTCGTAGCTATTTGATTTTTTACTTTAAGAATCTCTTGATAACTTCCTGTGTTTGCCATTTCCAGTTTCCGATGCCTGGGATTTTGTCCATGACATTTTTCTAATACTTTATTATATATCACTCATGTAGCTTCTACTTTCATTCACAAGGAGATGATGCAGAGTAATTCATCTCTTCCTCCTATCTCTCATTTGAGCTACATGGCTTCCTTTCCAGTTTTCAATAATCTACTAGAAATCTGTATCTGAATGATTCCAAATGACTTCAATTTTAAAACTCTGAGCAAACTCTTTACTGCCTGACAAATCTGTGCTTCTTGTAGCATCCTGATTTGTTTAATGTTTCGCTGTTTACTTAGGCATGAGCTGATGCTCTGAATATCCTCATCTACTCATCCTTTTTCACATCTCACTTACTGAATTAATCAGCAAGTCCATTATATGGTATAGTCTGTGTTTTCTCTTTCATATCTTTTGTTAAAATTCTAAATCAAGTTCTCATCTTTTCTAATCTGTTCTGTCCTAAGAAATACGTATGGATTTCTTGGAGTGATACTGACCATATTACAGTGAATGTGAATGTGATATGACCCTGGAACTCCAGGGTGGGATCAGTATCACTGCAAAGGGATGCATATATGGTCTTTTATATCACAAGCAAGTCATTTTAGAATATGTTGGGAAAGACCAGAAACTGGGATTAAAATTGAGCCTGATACTGACTAGAAAAAGATTTAGAAGTTTCCAGAAATGCTTAAGGTGACTGTCCAAGGGGAAGAAAAGATGGCTTCCGGAAGCTAGACCTGACAAGTAGCAACTGACTGACTAAGACAAAAACGTTTAGGAAAAGGAACCACAGACTCTTTGCAGATAAAAATTGACCAATTTTAAAAGATTTTCTGCAAGGATGAAATCTTTGCATTACACTATCTCAGAACCATGTATTATGTTTGAAAATTTCCTTAAATGATTTCTGTATTCTTGACAGTTTGATCAGATTTCTTATAGCCAAAAATATCATCTGTCTCTGGAAACTGGAGCGCTTTGTCTCCTCGAGGGGCCCAAAGATGCTCTGCTAACACAATAAGCCAGCTCACTAGGAATGGAGGTTGGCCTCTAGGAATCTCCATGAAGATAGCCCAGAGGTTTTAAATGCATATGATTCTTAATGAATCCAATTGTTTGATCATGCGTATATCTTTTGGTTAAGTGGCTTTGTAATTGTTTCACCATATTTATCTGTAGTTCTTTGTTAAAATTATAGTGTTTCAGCTGTTTTATAGTGGTTAAAATAAGGGCTTAATAGGAGTGAGGTACTGTAGATATGCATACATCAAAGTAGGAATTGTATTTTAAAATCTAACTGCAGATGCCTGGTGAGAGCAATGAGTAATGAGGAATTTCCTAAGAAGATGTGATTTTCAAGAAGAGGTAACCTGTCCATGGTTTCCTTACACGTCTTAACTACTCTCCTTCTGTCTCAGCAATCTCCAGGTAGCTAATTATGAGCAGCACACAATTCCATATTTTCAGATATTCCTTTAATAATAAAATATTTTATCCTTTAACTGCGTAAAATTGTTGATTTCCTATTTCTTATTTTATAATCCACACTCCTCAAAATGATAAAATATAAAAGAGATATCTCACCTCCAGGCTATGAACTCTCTCCTACCTACATCCACATGGGCACATGTTCTCTCTCTTTCTCTCCCTCCCTCTCTCCCTCCCTCCCTCTTTCTGTACTGAATAATTCACTTTTCCTTCATCATGACACTTCCTTTCCTTCTCTTATAATACTGTATGTATACTTGTCAGAACACATCTCTACTTCTTTGGCATTAGAGTTCCTACTTATTGACCAATAACTAGTCTTAAGAAGAGATGGTTTTTTTTCCTTTGTATTCCTTCATACTGTGTATATTTAGCTGCATCATACATTTTAAACTAATTTATGATGTTGTAGAGAAAGTGGACTATTTGAAAATAGTCTTTGGCACCTTGTTGTGCATTGGTTAAGGGCCAGTATAAAGTCAAAATAATTGAATATATTCTGAATTTCCTTGAAAAGACTGAAATTTTTCACTCAGAGACCATGTCCTGTATATATCTGTTAGGTTAAACTTATACTTCACATTATTTCTTAGTTCCATAATCTCTCTGTTTTGTTTGCTTTAACTATAAATTATGAAGGAGGTAAGTTAAAAATTCTTGTCTTGACAGTGTATTTATTTATTTCTTCTGATATTTCTCAAAATTTTTCTTTTATTTGTACTATGTTGTCTAATATATGTAAGTTTAGCATTGCTATATTTTTATGGCGAATGGAGACTTCATTATTATGTAATAAACCTCTTATCTCCCATAAAGATTTCCTCCTTAAAGTTTATTTGGTCTGATTTTGGTATAGCTACACTAGCTTTTGCCAATATCACTATGCCATTATCCAATTTTTTGTTAGTGTTTCTGATATATATAAATATATTTTTGTCCCTTTATTTTTAATTTCTTTGTAAACTTTTATTTTAGATGTAACTGCAAATAGCAGATAGCTAGATTTTATTTTTATTTATTTATTTATTTATTTTTTTGTGGGTACCAGGGGGTCGACCTCAGGACCTCGCACGCCAGCAGGCGCCTGTGCCGCTGAGTGATATCACCGGCCCCTTTTTTGTATGTGGGTTCCAGGAGTCGAACTCGGGCCCTCGCGCTTGCTGGTCAGGCGCTTAAGCCGCTGAGCCATCTCACTGGCCCAAGATATCTAGATTTTAGAAGTCCATTTGGATAATGTTTTGGGCTTTATTTATTGCACTTTATTTATAGTTTATGTAATTTGGATTTATTTGTACTATTTATTTTTATCATTTTAAATTGCTTTTCAACCTTTTGGCTAAGATCAAGTGTATTTCTACCACTTTAGATCATGATTTAATGTAATTTGCATTTATTTTTACTATTTATTTATTTCTACTATTTTAGATCATGATTTCTGTTCTGCCCAGAGATCATTTTTCTGCTGTCTAAGTACCTATGTTGGTGGTAAATCTAATTTTCTTTGTAGTGTGAAAAAGCCTTTATTTTACTTTTGTTTTTCAAATTATTTTTTCTGGGTATACAATTCCAGATGATCCAGGTATTTTCTCTTAGAATATTAAAGATATTTCACTATCTTCTTTGTTTTAATGCTGCTAATAAGGAGTCAGATCTTAATCAAAGTATCATTGATAGCAGTACTGTTTTTTTTCATTAGCTACTTTGAATTCCTTCATTCTGTTTTTACTATTCAGATTTTTGTATATGCCTTTTTATCAACTAAAAATATTCAGCTTAGTATTTTATAAGCTTCTAGACTCTTTGTGAAAGAAGAAAATGGACTATGTTATAAGTAGAGTTTTTCTAAGAACAGTCATTCTGTTTAAAGAAGTGTTTGCCTGGCAACTGCAACTTATGGTGATTATGCTCTACTTTTATGAGGGCTTATTTTTTCTTGCATATATTCTGCATTGATTTTGATATGTGAAGTATGGAAAATATAAACATATAAGTATAAACACTGGGGAATATGATTTGGGTTTTATATATTTTACATATTTAATGCTAGTTGCTACATCACTGATACATGTTAGATATTTATTACATCCTCCTTGATATATTTTAGCAATATTTGATAGTAGGTCAGATACTTATATTAGGGGAAAAATATCATATTTTTTAGTCTGCTTTTCTTTTTCTTTTTTTTTTTTTTGTTATTTGGTCGAACAAAGAATAAACACATGAGTTACATGATGTATAAATGGTACCTACTTCCTTTGACTAATAAACTATATATTTCTAGGTTTCTTTTTTGTAAGTCTTTCACCTGCACAGTCATCTTCGAATCAGGCGGGATAATTTTTACTTTGGATTTCTGGGGCCAACTTTTGAAGTAATATGTACCAAAGTATTGTATAAACTATATTTTTGTGGCTGAAATTTTCTTACTGCAGACTTTCTACTGTGTAACTGATTTTGAATTTTATCATTTCTGTAATGCTTAGCCTTGGGGGAAAATTTTTTCCAGATTCTATATATTTGATACAGAATTAGTGACAGTAATCCTAGTTCAGCTCAATTTTAGATTAGCCACAGGCTAGATTTTTAGGCATCATAATGTACATTCTAAGTTTTGTAAAATAGGAAAGAATCCATGTGGTTTGATTTACAATCCTGTGATCTCCTAAACCCCAGTGAAAAATTTTCCACAAGTTTCTGAAATTTCCATATTTAAATTACTGTTTTGAATTAAGAGAGTATTTCTCAAACTATGCTCTTATGAACATTAAGTTACAATAAAATTGAAACCTGACAATCACCAATTTTAGATTTTCTCTCTGTGATTGTTTTTAATTTTTCATGGATACCACTACTTTATTACAGAATAAAGTAAGTTTGTTTTCTAATTTACACACACGCACACACACACACACACACACATACACACACACACCACCCTACACACCCTTCCCAAATTGGTTGGTCAAGGACCTAGAAGTTATGATGGTCTTTTTGGCCTCTAAAATATACATCAATCAAACTTATGCAAAATCTCTGTGTGTGTGTGTGTGTGTGCGCTTGTGTTCATCTGATACTGACTTGAACTTCATGGAGCAAATATAGTGACTGAGATATACTGTTGCTTACACAGTTTTCTAGTATCTTCTATTCTTGTTGAGTCTAAGTGGTCCAAGAATTGGGTGCTTTGTGTTTGACTTGTCTTTGATCATAATAAGAATTTTCACAAGTGTTTAGTTAGGGCATGCCCCTATTATTTTAATTGCTAAGTATGTTTGTAGGCACTAATGTGTTCTATTTGGCCTTGTAATTACTTTAAGATCTAGTTTTACTTGTAATGATATTGCAGATCCATGCAATAGACATCAAAAATTGTTAGCCATTTGTTAGAATTTTCTTGAATAAATGAATATATTTTTGCTTTTACATTCTTTTGCCCAATCATCAAGTTATTTACACTTGGAAAATAATGTTTTACACTTGACACCTAAAATGTGCTTCGCATCTAGTAGGCACTTAATGGATATTTGTTGAGTTAATTACCTTTGACTGAAAGTGGTTTTCCAGTACTGATCTTACTACTCTTTTCCCCTTCAAGTTCATTAAGTGACACACATGTTAGAAATGTATTACGAATAATTTGTAAACCCAGTACAGTTCTCTTGTTCATTAAACCTCCTGTTGTGCTCACTATTCATTTTGATAAATTGAATAATATGCAGCATTCAGGTAAATATGTGACCTACTAAGTCTCCTGGTAATGCTTCTCCTGGTAATGCATTATAACATAATGAAATTAATATGATATGAATAGAGTCACGATATTCTGAGGTAAAATTCCTAGGAAAATCTGACAGCTGTAGAAAGAAAAACATGTCTTTCCTAGATGATCATTCAATTGCAATTGACATTTCCCATTCTTGACCAGTACAGGAAATAAATGATAGCATCTAAAAGTAGAAGCTGCTTTCAAGTTTGCACCTGATGATTTCATGGATTATACTGACTCAGCACTGTATTTTATCTCAGACAAATCAAGATTGTTTGTATTTTGTCCAAATCACACACAGTATAGAACACATCAAACAACACTATTTTGGAGAAACACAAGAGAAAGTCAAGGAGAATAATATCATGAGAGTAACAAAACATATGTAATCTCTGAGTTCAATTTATAGAATATTAATCTCTGAAAATGAGCAAATTTAAATAATGACTAACAAATAACAAACATATGATGATAGCCACCCTCCTGTTCAAATATCTTTTATCAAAGTATTTAATAATGGTTATTAAACAGTGTGAGTATAAAAGGTCTTTACTTCCCTAATCATGGAGAATTTGGAGTGAAATGAGTCACAGCCTGCTCATTGAAGGAGAAAACTAATGCAGTCTAATAATCTTTGAGAAATCAATTGTAGAATACTCTTTTCTTTCTCAGTTTTGGAGCCACATAGACATGAAGAGCTGTGTGACCTTGAGCAAGATATTTAACATTCCTAAATGTCAATTTCCTCAAATATTAAAATGGGATTAATAGTTATATATGTATTCCATTTAGCTTGTGAGACTATGATGAGTTAACGTACAGTCAGTGTTTGACATAGACCCAGTCGTACATGTATCAATTGTTATTTCATTACTGTTGTTAATGAGATATGCACAAAAGGGCTAGTAAGAATGGATATAACATGATTTTTTTTAAATGTGTGCATTCACTTGGGTAAGGTAGTGTTTCACCCTGGAAAGAGATGCTGGTGAGCTGTGTGTGGAAGAATTATCAGGTGGTCATGTTAAAATCTGTCCTGGGATGAGATTTGAGTGTTGGTCTTTGCATGGCTTTATGATAGAACTAGATGTAAGTGCTTGAGTTTAGTATTATCAAATGCTCTCCAAAGGTTCTTAACTGCCTAAAGGCAGCTTTTAATTTTAAACACTGAGAAAAGTCAATCAGCCTACACCTAAAAATATTCACTGGAATGTGTTTTGCATGCATTAAAACCTAATTTCACATCTCACCAAGTTTAACTACTTTTTTGCTTAACTAGTCTCAGATCCTGAGTATTTTCTTTATTAATAGTAGGGCACATAGTCTGTTTTAACTTCTATAGGCATCTGTTAATAACTTATATATTCGGTCTATTTGTATTCAGGCTTTGAGAAAGGTTGATTCCTTGAGATATTTTTAAAAATAGTTTTTAGAAGAAATTTAAGAAAAGTTAAATACTAAACAAATTTCCCTGTCAACATACAGATAAAGAAAGTTTGTGCTTGTGTGTGTGTGTGTGTGTGTGTGTGTGTGTGGTACTGGGAGTTGAACCTAGTGTCTTTGCCCTGAACTACATTCTTAGAGTTACTTTAAAAATAAATTTATGTATTTATTTAATTATTTTTATTTTGAGACAGGATTTTGGTAAATCACTAATTTGCCCAGGCTGTGTTCAAACTTGTGATTCTCCTGCTTCAATCTCTCAGATTGCTGGAATTCTAGGGGTGGGCAACCATGCCAGGCTAAGAAAAATCTTAATAGAATGGAAAAGCAAAATTTTATTAAATATAGGTATACTACATAGCAAATGAGCTATATCTTATATAGCATTTATTGTACCTATTTTTACTAAAGTTATTATGATGGTTTTTATTTGTTCAGTTATGTAGACTTCTTCCATTCTCAGAGCCTCTATTTCTTAATCTTTATTCTTAATATTTTGCTTGAAGACTTTATGTGAGAACATTTCATCTTTCAATTTGTAAAAGTAGGCAAACTATTTTATTTGTCTATGGTAATATTTCAAAATTCTCAGTGGAAAACCGAATGTCTATACGTCAGGAAAACACAAAGATAGTAGTGCTGGTAATGTTCCTTTCCCCCTTTTCTAGCAGACAGATGGGAGTAGAATTTTGGTTACAGCCCTGCTTTGTTTGGTTTTTATAATTTGTCATAAATATGTCCAGCCTTCTGGTTATGGAACTCAAACCAGAATTACTATTGACATTTCCAAAAAGTTATTTTAGCTAATTAAATTCTTGCCTCTGCCTTATAGTGTCAATGTTAGATCTTACAATATTTTTGGATTACCAATTTTGTACAGAATATAAGGATATAAGCAAAATATGAGGTCTGAAAATAGAGAGAATCTATAGGTCCTCCTAAAGGATGGCCTTGAATTTGGCATTAGGCCTCGTTACCATTTCATCTTCCCTACTTTCCTGATCCCATGTGCAGCTGGAACTGTTGCCAAAAATTTTCTTCCACTTTATCACAAATGGAAATAAAAGTTCAAGGAAACATGAATTTTATTCCCTTTCAATTATAGCATTCAATATATTTGTAACTCTATTTCTATTACAGTTGCAACTACTACAACCATATTCTACGACTGTGCTTCTTTAATGTAGTTGACACTTAGAAGATATAATTTTGAGAATATAAATTAATAAGGTGTTTGACTTTATAGTGTGTTGATAACAATAGTGATATGCATGGTATCCTTTTGGGCTTTATATAGAATTAATCTGGAGTTATGTCTAGCCTCCTTTAGAAAAGTTTTGGAATAGACTATAATTGTACACAAAAAGTCCTTTTTCTTAAAAGTGGAAATGACTTTGCTTTCAACCTATTGGCCAGAGAATGAAAGCCGCAGCTGTGGGCAGATGTTAATAGTAGATAGGACCACACATGAGATGTGTTGAGCATCCACTCCATTGTTCCATGTCCTACAAGGGGATGCTAAAGGTGCTCGGTTGATGAGAGAAGGCTCAGACACTTCAAAATGAAGGAACAATGACACTCAAGAAATAGCTGTTTTTAAATTTTTCGGTTAAAAGTTGTACCACCTCATTACTATGTCAGTTTTCACATAGACCTCATTACTATCTGAGTCTTCACATTTTGAAAAATGCGTTTCTTCAGTTTATTATCAATGTAAGTGCATATGCCTTTTAGTGGTGAAAATTAGGGGTTTATTACTATTCCACAGCTCATAAAAATCTTAGAATTTGATGGCATTAGAGTGCTGTAGTGAAAGTTTCAGTTCAACTTGTCTTGGTGATGAAGTTTTATAATTTGGATCTAGAAAGCTTACACTTAGTGCTCCTGTTTCCCTTAAAAAGACCATAGCAACCCATATGACAGCCTCACAACTGTTTCTGCTGATCATCCTCAGCTGGTAAATGAATGACTGCCATAAACACTGGTAACCACTGCAAGATGGATAGATGTAGATGTACATGTGCTCCAGATAGAAATCTAAAAGAACTGCCCCAGGAGCAAGTAAAAAAATGCCTGTAAAAATAACTAATTCAGCAAGATTTCTATTATGTTATATTCAGATAAGGAAATTTTCCTGACAATTTAAATAAGTTTCTTCTCAAGTTCTCAAAAATCAATGCATTTTAGGGAAAAAAATATAGGCAGTCTATATAGAACTTTTACAAAGTTGGAAGTACTATACGCATGCAAAGTATCCAGATATTTATATATTGAGGAAAAAGGATGATCTTCATTGTAACTCCGTCTAGATTAATGCTGCAACATGCTATGATCTACTTTAGTTAACTAAGAGATTATAAACTTATTTCTTGTACTGTTTTAGGTATTCAGCAATCTGCATTATCATTACTTAAAGATGAAAAGGGAGTTGTTTCTAGATTAAATACTAAAAGATGCAAACTAACATACTCATTCAATTAGAGAAGCATGCAGATGAGCGTGTGGGAAGAGAATCAGCCTTAACATAGTGTTTTATATGCTGTATCCTCCACTAGTTTTCATCATAGTCTCATTGTCTGGAACTTCTCTTTTCTTTCTAATTGAATGAACACCTGCTCTTCATTTCTTATTGAGTTTTCTGTTTTCACTTGCACTTAGTAGCGTTCTCTAAAGAACAGTTGCTAGATTATATACTTAGAATTTCTCCTTCAGTAGCCTGGATAGGCAATTGTCTTGGAAAGAGGAAGTTAAATCAAAGTGTTCAAAATTTGTGTCCGAGGTTTCTTAAATATGACCTCTATAAGTACTATGACTCTTTTAGGAAGGTAAATTATAACGTGATCTCCCCACTATTCAGGCAACCCGCTTGAGACTGAAAAGAAAGATGTGATTTCTAGCATGACAAAATATTCTGACAAAACCTTGGAAGCAATTAGAAAATGTACAGAGGTTTTGGATTCCAAATTTAATTTTGATTAGCTAATATAGTAGATATTATATAAGTGATTTATACTCAAAGACACATTAAAGTTGAATGAATCAAAATTGAAAGTCAAATAAATCTTGATGAGTGCTAACATTCAAAACATGAAATGAAAGAACTTGTGTTGGGATTTTAGATTTTCCTGTAAAGCATGTGTTTCAAGTAATTTAAACAACAAATATTTTTGTGAAGATATATGCTTTTCAGATTATTATTATGAAAGTTCTTTTTTTTTTGTGGGTACCAGGGGTCGAACTCAGGACCTCATGTGCCAGCAGGCGCCCATGCCGCTGAGCAATATCACCAGGCTTTTTTTCGTATGTGGGTACCGGGAGTTGAACTCAGGACCTCGTGCTTGCCAGGCAGGTGCTTATGCCGCTGAGCTATCTCACCAGCCCTGCATGTTCTTTTATGCAACAAAATAAAAATTTCTGGTTATTTTTGAAAATAATTTTTAATTTTGAAAATATTTCTAGTTAATTTTAAATATATTAATTTCTGATTAATTTTGAAAATATTTTGTAATTTTGGAAAAGGAGAAGAAGTAAATAATTTTTTATTATGGATTGTTTTAATAGATGTTTTTAATACCACTTTTGGTACCTAACTTTTGTTACATCAAAATAAATGATCTTTTAGATGGCCTGTCATCAGTTAGCATTTTATTATGCCAGAATAAAAATTATGAAATGCTAAAGTGAATATGAAAAAGCTATTAGTCAGTGGAATCAAACAGGGACACATTTTTTAAAAAATAGTGATAACTTAGGCAAATTTAAAAGTATTTGGATTCTCAAAGGTCAAAGAGTATTTGGCTCAACCTAACAAGCAATATAATTTTGTGTTGTTAGTAACTAATCATAGCTGCACTGCTTAGCATAGTTCTTTTTGTTAGTACTGTATTGAAGTAATTATCAATTACAAGTTTGCCATCTTCTTATGATATAAAATATCATTACATCATTTAGAATGTGAAGGTGTGGGTTTCAATTTAAATGTTTTCTCACTTTTGTTACCCTAGCCCTCTGAAAATTATTTGTTTTAAAATTACTTCATAAAAGATTTCTATCTTCTATGAAATTTGTAAATCTATGCAACAATATGACATGTAGGATATCTTATAGAAATAATTGGGATTTGTATTTTTCTCCAGGTAGACTGATACTGTGTAGAAAATAGGAAAGTAGTAGAGAGGCTTTTAAGTAATATTTAATATGATTATTATTGTTCCTAAAATATCTATATTAGAAAGTCAACATTTTTAACAAATATAAGTATTTTTATTTGTCTCTTTTCATGTGTTTTATATATAGAAAACCTGAATTTTCTACAAAAATATGTGTACAGTATCTATGTCATTTCTCAAAGGAAAATTATCTTTTACATATATTTTACTTGTGTGTGATATATTTTTTATAAATCAAAATTTCTAGGAGATTCTTAACAAATACTTTTTGGTGCTGAGTTACTCTTTTTGCTTTTATATGGTTATAAATTTAAGAACTAATAAACATAAGTTTCCCTGAAACTTTATATGAGCTTTTTTCTAATTAAAATGAAATTATTTTAAAACACATTTCATATATAATTATGCTTGTCTGATTATATCCTTTTTGTAATCTTCTCTATATTATCCTTCAAATGATTGGGAAAATGGGCATTAAATTCTTTGGGGCATTTAGTTAAAGTGTTAATTTTATTAATTTTCATTTATTAGAATTCTAACATTCATTATGTTGAGCAAAAATATTGAGAGGAAAACATGTAACCCAAGTTGTTGTGCTTTTTTATTTTAGCAGGTATGTGATCAGCTATATCAGTTGCCATAAAAAGGGAAGTTTAGTACACATATCTTTAAAATAATGGTGTTGAAGTCATTTTAGTATATTTTCTCATTTCAGCTATAGGTGATTCTTTAGTTCCTTGAGAAAATCTGTCTGCAACCATCATTTTTATCATCTAAGTAGATTCACCAGTTAAAACTTTGCTTACCCTTAAGAAATTTATAAGCTTATTACTTAAGATATCAAAGCTATGTTCTTTTTTTTTTTTTTTTTCATGGGTACCGGGGGTCGACCTCAGGACCTTGCGCGCCAGCAGGCTCCTGTGCTGCTGAGCGATATCACTGGCCCTTTTTTCGTATGTGGGCTCCGGGAGTTGAACTTGGGCCCTCGTGCTTGCTAGACAGGCGCTTATACCACTGAGCCATCTCACCAGCCCCAAAGCTATGTTCTTTTATCTCTAGGTCCACCAAATTTTCTTAAGGAAAATCTGTGGACAAATGACATATTTTTCTAGCCTTAGTGAGTGATAGCTATATTGATTCAAGATTTCTTAGCAAAGGCAATGAAAAACCAAGGATATGAGGATATTGATACTTTGAAATGATCAGCCTTGGATTCCAAACTGTCTGGAGAAAACGTACAGAAAGGTTTAGTGGGTGTAACTGAGTAAGAGAGTATAGGAGATTATTGCTAGAGAGTCAGTGCTTGAATTTGGATTTTAAGAGCTAGAGGAGTTTCAGCTGAGTGTGGTGCAGGAGTGGACCTCTGAAGATGGGTGATGAAGTGAGTAGAGATGAGGAGTAGGAGGTGATGGGACAGTACTAGATTTTCCATTCTTTGCATAGGTATGAAGCCATTCAGAAAGATGAAAAGACTTGGGGTCTAGAGGACAGTGAATGGAAGTTGGCTGTTGTGGGAATGATTTCTTGGGAGAAAGCCAGGGGCCAGGCTACAACTAAGGCAAAGAGGCAAAGGGTAATTTTGATGAACAGATTGTGATTATAAAGAAAATTTTTTGTGGAGTACAGTTATAAAGATCATAGTGGGAAAGTTGGGAGGGAACAATATTGTGGGAAATTAAATTAGAGAGTAGAGGAGTCAAAGAGAATTCATATGGATGCTTTACTGGGAGAAGAGAGCCCCATGAATGACTTCTTACCAAGCAGAGAATGTCAGTTATTTTGCTTTTGGCTAAAAGTAACAGTAAATCCTACTTGAAGGTGACAGTGGCAATATGAGTGTTCACTATTTCACATAAATAGTAATAGAGTTTTTGGTTCCAGCTTGATTGGATTCAAATTCTTTCTATCTGCGAGAATAGAAATCCTTCTCATATTACCCTTTTGTTCAAGATTGTCCTGTTAGAATCATAAATATTGGGTAATAAGCACTGCATTTTCCTAAATACAATAACCAATAGGAAAACAGAGAAATGATTGTTTTTTAAAGCATGAGTGAAGCTCTCCCAGAATTCCATAGCGGGCATCTCATAAAACTTAACCAGCCCAAATCACATCATATGCTTATTATACTCATGACATGGGCAGTTTAAGGAAGCCAGCATGATTAGCTAGGAACAATATATATTTACTTCCTGGGGTAGGGAAATGTACAACCTACCCTACGGTAAGAAGAGAGATTTTCTTAAGTAACCAGTAGTGTCTGTCGCTGCCAAAGCTAAGAAAAAATAGAAGCATGTGAATTTACATCACATTTTCTTTTTTGGTCTGTTGATATCTGTGGTCTTGAGAAATTTATGTAGGTTTTCTTTTAACTTCAATATTCTCACCTACAGACTTGTGATTTACCTTATACAAAATACTTAATCCACAAAAAGTACTAAACAGATTTTTTTTGCTCATATCTCCCCCTTTTCTCCCTCCTTCCCTTCTTTCCTTCCTTTCCTTCTTTTCTTTCTTTCTTCCTTGTGATTAAAGGTAGGTATTTTAAAGAAAAGGTTTAAGTCATTTTTTAAAACTATTATGCTGACTTTAACTTTGTGGTCCTTATGTCTGAACATAAAAACAAAGAAGAAATCATGGGAATGAAAAGTAAAGATTGAATGCGCATATCTATGAATCCAGAGATCTTAAATTTTAACATTTTTTTCAAATAGTCTCAGAAGTCTGTTAGAAAATAATTCTCCTTTAACTGCATTCTGTACAAAAATAAAATAAATCTAGAAGCTTTATGACACAGGGGTTTTATATTACTTGTAAATTTAGTTGATTACATAAAACAATGCAACACGAACTGAGGATAGAATCACAGAATTTTTGTTCTAAATGTACTTTAGGAGTCAACACAATCTATTCTAAACCACTTATTTTCAGATGGAGAAACTTGTGATGTACTCAAAGTCATGAGGGAGTCAGAACATTAGAATTCCAAGTTATTTCTTGGATTTCCAAGCCTAGGACTCCTTTTAGTTGTATTATACCACTCTGGAATACTCATGCTTTAAAATAAAAAATGTAGTGTCCAAAAAAAGTTGCATCCTTTTAAGTAGCATTGAGACAATTCTCTTTCATCTCTCTATCTCTACATATCTATATCTATAATCTATGTCTATATATGTAGCAGAAAATACCTCCCCCCAGCCAGTATACTTCAGTTTCTTAGTTTCCCAGGTAATAGTTCCTGTTCCAGTTCTGGTTGCTCCTGTCTCTTAGAAATGGCTGGTCACTGTGAGGCATAGCTGGTCACTATGCTGCACATTGTATAAACCAATCCCCTATTGACAAGGCATTTTGCCTCTGTACTTCCTGCTTGTTTATCTCATATAAGCCCTAGACCACCATAGATCAGGGCCCGATATTTTGGGAATGATCCCAACCACTGTCCGTCAATGTAAATAAATCTGCTTCCGAATCCTGGGTGTCATTTTGGTGTTTCTGCTTGATGTGGCATCTGGTGTATTGGTCAGGAAGACCGACTGTGATGACCTCTTTAGTCACTGGTCATGGCCTTCATGGATGGAGCAAGGAACTCTCCAGGTCCCGATGGAAAGGTGCACCCTTAAGATTTCTCAAGTCCCCTCAGAGGTCTGGAGGAGGATTCCTGACTTCCTGCTTCAGCAGTTCACATCAGATGTCAAAGGTACGAAGATGCAATCTGTCTGTCTGCCTGCCTACCTGATTAGAGTAAGACTCCTGGGGGCTCCCCAGTTAGTCTGTCAGTCCTGCTCGTTTGAGCAGAAGAGCTTGATCAACTGTTGTTAGTTAAGGCCACCCTCAAGGGAAGGAGGGTTGGAATGTTTAAAATATGAGCCTCTTACCCTGCTGAATGATTATGTGAGTCAATGGAATGGGCAGCGTAAACAATAGGCTGCTCCATCTGTGCACCAAGGCTGGGAAGCACTGGTCGTGGTAGCTGATTGGGCCCTCAACTACAGTTCCATGGTAATCAACATATGGCATAAAGGAGGCCTTGCACGCTCCTTAGCTAAGTCATGCCTAAGTCCTTGCAAGGGGCATGATCAGATGGGCATCTGAATGGTCTCTCTCTGAGAGGTATCCACCCTTTGTCTGTTGCACTATCATTCAAGGTTACAGAACACACATGTAGGAAGTCAGAGATGGGAATTAATTACTGAAAACCCATAGTCCCTGACTGCAGGATAAGAGGGTTTTACAGAGTTAGAAATGAAACCAGCCACTCCCTGTGTCTCAAAGAAAAAAGAGGCCCATTCTTCCTGAAAATTCTACCTTGGCACCCTCGTCAGCTGCCACAGTTGCTGCCAACACCTGTACCTTCATGCCCCACTTCCAACTCATCTACTTCCAGCCAACTGAACTGGTTCCAGCTAGCCATTACCTGCATTTAGCCATAGAGGCCCTCCCTCCAGAGTCTTCTGCTTACATGCCTATCCTGGTCAGATGGCATCACCTAAAGCCCACCTGAGATGACTGTCAACAATTCCTTCTGATTTCCATGTTTTGACTGAGGAAGAATTGGACTGTCAGCCCTGACAAATGAATTGCACCCTGTTGGGCCTTAATAGAACAGACCAAGCTCTATCAAATTGGGCCCCTGACAGCCCTCAGTCATTACAAAAGTCGGGGGCAAACCTGTAACTTTCCTGGTGGACAATGGAACAGAACTCACTTTTTCCTTCTGTCAAAAAGTTTTCACCAAGGCAACTGGGACGCTTGCCTCTTGCCTCTTTCTCCTTCTGCCAGGCACAAACTTACAGCCTGGGAGGACATCTCCTTTGCACCAGGCCAGTCAGCCTCCCTCTCACTTAACCTTGCACATTCAAATTTGACTGTTCCCCGAGAGTAAAATGATGCCTGCTTCAGCCTGAGACAGATAACCACAATCCTAAAGTTCTGAAAACTCTGCCCAGAAGTATAGACTAAAGACTTGCCTCCAGGCCTGGCCATCAACCATGCTACCTCACCATGACCTCCATTGTTGTCAGATGTCATGGGAAGCACAAACAGTCATCCAGTCACACAACAGGCTGATAGACTGTTAATCACCTTGGGCAAGATCTCTGTGCCATCAACAACACAGCCATTCTGCATTTCCCAACCCATATACAATTTTTGGACTGTTCTAGATTTAAAAGATGTCTTCCTCTGCTTGTGAGTTGCTCCCATAAGTTCCTTCAACTGGGAAGACCCTGAGATAAAAGGGCAGCTCACTTGAACTCAATTGCCACAAGGGGTTAAGAATTCTCCCACTGTTTTTTGGGAGGCTGTAACAACAGATTTGGCCAAGTTGCCAGCACCTTTTCTCTGAGGTTTCTCTGTCCCTTCCAGCTTTGTCACGGTCCCCTGAGCAAACAGTGTATACTGTCAAACTGCTAAAATATACCTCTCCTGCCTGTAAAGCCAGTTCAAGATCTCCAAGCTTCCAATGCCACCATGATTGCCCTCCATAAACATTGCCTCTGTCTTCTGCCACCCATAGTCTGCTGGTACACCTGACTGGACATAAAAAATGCCTTCTGCTTTCAATTGGCTCCTGTCAGCCAGCCCACTTCACACCTGACCTGGACTCAACCTCCCAGAGTTTCAAAAACTTGTTCCCTCCTTTAAAAACACTTCCAATTAATGACACTTCCAAGCTGCCTGCTGGTAAGGTACAAAAGCTCTGCTGCAATATCTGGCAGAAACTGGTTACAAGAAAAAAACCCTGCAAGTTTCTTAGAGCTGCTGGCTTCTATAAAATCTGGATCCTTGAGTTCACAATAACAAACACTGTCAGCCCCTGGGAGCATCCAGTGGCCTACCTGTGCAAATACTTAGATCCAGTTGCTAAGGTCTGCCTTTCCCTTTACCTCCCCACTCTGACAGACACTGCCTTTCTGATCAAGAAAACTTAAGCTTGCCTTAGACCGAGACCTAACTGTCCAGTTGACACATGCTGTACTGGGATGAACTGTTCTAAGAATGGGCCCCCTGACAGATGCTGAGTACACCCTGGTATGGATGGAAGTAGCTCTGTTAGGAATGAAATACGACAGGCTAGATATGCTGTGGTCACCTTGGACAAAACTATTTTGGCTAAAACTCTCTTTCAGGGATGACATGCACAGCAAATTACTTCCTGCAGCTGTTTGGAAACCTGCCACCAATGACACAAAATAATCTGGTCCAGTGGCCTAAACCCCCACTGGAGATCCTATTGACTGAACCAGAAAAACTTTACCCAGTATTCTTGGAAGATCAGAGCCAGATCTGCCCCCGCCATTTGTTCTGCAAGCTCAGTCCACAGCACTGGCACCTGTATCCCTGCAGCCAGGTCAGGCTTCAGCATCTGTGTCACTGGCCCTGACCTCATGCATTATAGTGGACTCTTCCCATTTAAAGATATATAGATAGATTACACAAAAATAAAACATAACCCTGCAGAAACAGCTTGTAATGAGTTAAAAGACCAGCTATATCTGTAGACATCCCTGCACACACATATAACCCAGATATTTACCTCTACAAGTTTCAGAAATACAGCCTTAGGTCTGCTAAAAAGTTTACCTGGACAGCTCCTCTGAGGCTCAGTCTGAAGAGACAATGCATGCTGACTAGTCCATGCACGGTTGAAGCCTGAGCACACTGTTCACAGGATTGCTCCATATCTATTCCCCCATATCTATTCCCCTTGATTTTTGTGTCTTTTCAGGCTACTTGCCCCAGTCCTTGCTTCCCTGCCCCCCTGCTCTCTGTGGTTTTTGCCTTAAACTCTATAGATGTTTGCCCCAAGAGAATAAAACAATCGAACACTTGACCAAGATCTGGTGAGTGTCCAAGACACATTGGACACTCTCCTAGATCAGATTAACTCCATCACTCCTTTGTCAGAGTCAACTTAGGGGGAACCCTATAATAAGGAAAACAAACCACAAACTCCTGGTGAAAAAAATTTCAGTCTTGGGGATTTTGGCTAAGGCCCATCCTAAGATCACTGACAACCCTAATGTTACTGCTTTTAGTTGGGCCTTGTCTCAAAAGATCATATGTAATATTCCCAGCAAAGATTTGCCAGGGAAACTAAAAGAAGGGGGGAAATGTAGCAGAAAAGGCCAGTATACTTCAGTTTCTTAGTTTCCCAGGTAATAGTTCCTGTTTTAGTTCTGGTTGCTCCTGTCTCTTAGAAATGGCTGGTCACTGTGATGCATAGCTGGTCACTATGCTGCACATTGTATAAACCAATCCCCAATTGACAAGCCATTCTGCCTCTGTACTTCTTGCTTGTTTATCTCATATAAGCCCTAGACCACCATAGATCAGGGCCTGATATTTTGGGAATGATCCCAGTCAGTGTCCATCAACATAAATAACTCTGTCTCCAAATCCTGGGTGTTTCTTTGGTTCTGCTTGCCATTGCATATATAGATCCCGTATATACTGTTAACTATCTGTGAAACCATGAACAAATTATTTTATCTCTAATGCCTTAATTGACACCTTGCAGATATAAGATATTAATAATCTTTACCTTATAGAATTCTTGAGAGCTTTCATTGAGGTTATTGTCATTACAATACACCCTATCTCAGATATACTGTGGGACAAATTGGCTTTTGTAGATTTGTTTAAAACAGAAGCACTATTTTCTGTAATATCTTTGAGGGAAAACTTATGGAAAACATATTCTAAATTTCTAACAAGTAAAGTGTAAACTCAGTTTTGGAAAATATTCTATTTATGAGATGGGAACTGCTAATAATCAAATATAAAGTGAACTTTAAAACAGATTAAAGCAAATTATTTGGATGAGTTAGATTTATAACTTCAGCTATACTTGTCACTGGTAAAATAATTAATTTTTTGCTGCAATATACTGTATTTATATTGGAAATAATCAGTGGCATCACTGGCCTGGTTCTGATGATCCCCTCCCCCACCAAGAAATGAGTTCTCACTGTATGTATCTTCCATGTGGCTTTTTTGCTATTTTCTTTTCTTTTTTTCTTTTATATTTATTTTTTTTTGTGGGTACCAGGGGTCGACCTCAGGACCTCATGTGCCAGCAGGCACCTGTGCCACTGAGCGATATCACTGGCCCTTTTTTCATATGTGGGTTCTGGGAGTCGAACTTGGGCCCTCGTGCTTGCCAGACAGGCGCTTATGCCGCTGAGCTATCTCACCTGCTCCCTATTTTTCTTTTTCAAACAAAAGAGGTAAAACAATATTAAGTAGGCCCATAAAATTAATAGGTAGTAGAGAATTTAAGTTCAATGTTACTAAGATTTTATAGTAATATGATGCAGATGAGGCAGCCGAGAGAACTACAAGTCTTTCATTAGTCTATGTGCCTAATTAAGTATAACATTTTGGAAAACTTCACCTTCAATTGTGAAATCATTAAACATACAATTTCTCTTAGAGCAAGTGAGTTTTCTGTATCAAATGTCCTTTTAAAGAAAATTTTAGGATCTCTTCACCTTCTCATATAAAAAGTTCTGTTTTTTTTTTTTTTCCGGTTTTAAGCTCTTCCTCTAATTCTTACTGTTCTTTTTCAGCTACTTCTCCTTTTCTTCTTTTTACTTACCAAGTTTTCAAAGTGAATGATGGAGAAATCCTGTGTCCCTTTCCTCAACAAATCTTTTTTCCCAAACTCTTTGTGATTGCTGCTGAAACCTGCCTTCACCTGGCTTCCTGATGAACACAGAGTACAATGATGTATGTCTTTGTTCCACATTTCCTTGTCCTGTGGGCACTGTTGAGCTTTCTGCTGTATAAGCCACTCTGCCTGGACATTTTTCCATCCTCGTATTTCTCTAATACAGAATTTCTTGTCTTTCCTGCTTCTGGCTCTTTCTCTGGTTATCTCCACACTCTTACTTCTTAAACATGAATATAATGTCAGTTTAATTCTTGTTTAATTAATGCCAGCCTTCTAATTTTTTATACTACTTTTTTTTTTTTTTTTACCTCATTTAGTCTCAGGACTTAAAACTTCATCCCAGAAAATAATTTCCACTACATATCCAATCCTATCTTCTCTCACAGATCACATTAGTCTGCTATCAACTGAAACTGCTCACTACCAGTTCAAGCCCTGAGTTGGAGCGCACTTCTCATATCTTGTGTAAAGACTTCTTTGACCACCCTGACAAGAAGGAGTCACTGGCTCCATTAACCATTTATTATGAACAAGTCCTTTGCAGAGAGTCACGTACTGGCTTGAGAATCTGTGTCATAATCACCTTGATCTTTTTTTAGAAAGGTAATTTCATGAAATAAAATACCTTAAAATTTTATTGTAGAAGTGCTTATTTCTATTTACTTAGAATAAAACACTTTAAACATTTTTAAAATCAATTTTATTGGTTTCATGGGGGGCATGTGAGTGTGTGAATTTTTTAGAGATATGGTACTCAGTCAAACATGATCCTGTCTACAAATAGTGCTATTGTTGTGGAACTGAGTAGTATATAACTAATTGTCTAGATTGTTTTAAATGTTATGACAGAAGTATGAATGAACTATAGTAAGGAGAAAAAGGAGAGATGACCAATACTATGAGGAGTGTTTAGGAAAGGTCATTCTGGTAAATCAGTCCAGAAGGGCTTTAAAATAGAGTAATACATAAGATAAGTCCCTCTCCGGTACCATGTAACCCTCTTATAAAGTGGTGTGAGCATTCCAGAGAAAGGGAAAAAGACCTAAGTTGGATGAGGAAAAACGTCACAAGAAATTAATACTTGATATATATTTTCCAGTAGGATAGAATATCTAATATTTTGAGCTATTTTTAGGAAAACAGAAAATGTATAGCTTTGCTGAAGCATATTTTATGGAGGTGATAAAAGTTAAAATTAAAAATAATATAATTGTGGATAACATAGATTTAATTCACTTTGTTTTATTATTCCTGTCTAAAGAAACTTTTATTCATGCATTTTCTTCTACAAACAACTGTTAAGATCAAACCCTTATTCATGATATTTGAATTTTATATTGGGGGAAAGATTATTTGAGTTTGGCTTTTAAAAATTCATTGATTATGAACTGTGTCTAGGGGCTCCAATTCTATATGATTCTAAGGTGTTCAACTGACTATTACCCTCAGATATAAAGAGATCTCAATAGTTTTTTATTGGTAGTAATGGGATCAAAAGCACAGGCTGGGACAGGTGAGGCAGGTGCTTTGGAAATGAGCTACACCCTGGCCATCTAAAACAGTTTCTAAGACACCCATAAGAAATAGGATGATTAGAATCAGAACTGCTTAAAGGTGAGAGTACACAGCTACTAGAACTAGTCAGGATTTTAAAAATCAGTAATTCTTTTCACAAAATTTTCTGTTTTCTCATGTGTGATAAATTTAAAGATAATGCACCAAAAATAAGAAGTATTATCATTATTCATTATCTTAATATAGTCTAAAATGAATTTCATTAAATAAGGAAAATTTCAGGTTTGAGGAGACACCTGAATTACACAGGGTAAATAAATGTATTCTGCTTGCATTGTGTGTAAAAAAGCCATAAAATAGTAGTTATTTCACTTATTTTTAAATCATTGTGATTTCTTGGATATTTTCTTTGATGGAAAGGGAAATTATTGATCCTGAAGAACTGGATATATTCCATGTGATATTTCATTTAAATTACATATATTTTTAAAAAATGACATTCCTGATGGTTGGCTTACAAGATCTTGTCACTTCATTTTTTCTCCCTTTAATTTGCACTCTGATTCCTTCACTTGATATAACAACTATGTGATATACATAAATACCACATTTTTCTATTTGAAAAAAATTACTTTAGTCTCCTAAATCAAAATCAATTTAGATTTATGTAGCCTGTGGCATTTGCATGAAGTATCAATGTGCTTCTTGCTGTATGGTTAAAACTAACAAAGTTAATCTCTTGTTTTATATCAGTCCTGTGTATTTTATTTGAACTGAGCCTGACTGTATATTATGAAACTGCAGTTGCATCAAAGAGTTTGTACATTAAGACTCGGCATTGGTGTAATTGATAAGCCAAATAAAAGTCCCATTATCATAGATTTTGTTATACCGAGTGACAATAGAGATAAAAGTCAAAAGAATGCTTTGGAACTTTCAGAAAGTACATTTAAACTTGAATTTTGAAGAAAGCATTTATCATAAGCCAATATTATTTCAGAGAGTGGAATGGAATACAAACTTCCAGAAAGGCACTGAGGCAGAATGTGACAGTCAAGAGGGACTTTGGAGTCACAGATATAGATTTGTGTCTTAGCTTATTATAATCCTATGACACTGCTTAGGTTATTTTTAATTTCATCTTTAAATGATATTAACAATTTCTATAATTCAGGACCATATGGGAAGTGTCTAGTTATAGAACCTATCTCAGAAAGATTCCTTTTAAGGATGCTATTCTTCAGGCAAATATTAACACTGGTAAAATATGACATGTTTGTAATATTTGTAATCCTTTGATGTGAGGTTTAGATGCAGTATTTTGAATGTGAAATTTTTATCCAGTTGATAATAAGGCATTTTGATATTGGAGTTTCATCTATACATAGATGCCAGCACCATCAGGAATGCATAAGCCTGAGGAATAAGAGGAGAACAGAGTTCTAATTATTTTAATCATGCATGAACAATGAAAGATGAAACTACATTAATGAATGAACTTAGAAGCACAGTATGTGAAAGAATAAGTTTCTAATACTGACTCAATTGGCTTGACATTTTGTATATGTGCCTCTCTTTTACTGAAAAAATAAGAGCTGTCAGGGTAGGTAGAGAAATGATTATGTTGTGAAGAATGTTCCCCTGGTGTGTATCTCGATTTGCAAATGCATTATCAAAACAGAAAAATAAGTTCAAGTTGTATGGATTGCAATGTTTCCTTTCAGTTGTGTAACTGCAATGGTTGAGCATGAGTGTCTCTGTGAGGAAGGAAGCATAGCAATTTCATAAACCACTGAATAATACCTATCAGAAAGCTTAGATGCACAATTAAAGACAATGAAGTTGGGTGACTTGTGTAGTTCCAACACTCACGGAGTTTCAGGCTTGGCCTTGAGCTCACATTTACTAATTGTGTGTCATTTGGCAAGTTACATTCCTCCAAGGACCACTCTGGTTAGAGAGGCACAGGGAATTAAACAGTCTTGCATCTTGGGACTTGCAGCCCCAGGGTGTCCCCACGCTGCTGGGGGTGGGAACAGAAAGGCACCCCACAGCACCCACCATCTTGCCTGAGGAAGTTACAGACTGCAGCAGAGATGGGTGATGGTGGCAGTGAGACTTGTAAAGCAACAAATGGGAAGTTAGAACCCCACCTAGGGAGAAGAATAAGAATGGGGACTAGGCAGCCTTGGACTGCAGCAACAGGAGCAGAGTACCAGACCATATCCACCACATTTCACCCCACCCTGCAACAAATGAACTGAGAGGACAGAGATTTGGCAGTGGAAGAGGAACACAGAAGGCTAAGCAAAGACCAGGAGGAGCTACAGGTGCACCAGACTGGGAACAGACCCTGTCTCTGTCTGAGAATAGCACAGCAACTGGGAGATAGACGCCTCCAAGAGACACAGGGTAAGGAGTGGGAGGCCGCTAAAGGACATACAGAAAGTACTGGCTAAAGACTCTGACCCCAGGCTACCACATCTGGAGGCCAATATCAGCCTCAAGTCCAGCACAAACTCTACTGCAGGCTTGGTAGTGTTATCCAGTAGTTTTGGACTCTCAGTGGACACCAGAAGAATTTTGTAATTTTATTTCATTCTTTTTCTTCTTCCTCTTCTTCCTCTTCCTCTTCTTCTTCAATTTCTTCTTCTTCTTCTTCTTCTTCTTCTTCTTCTTCTTCTTCTTCTTCTTCTTCTTCTTCTTCTTCTTCTTCTCCTTCTTTACTGGTTTGTGGTTTGTTTCACATTCCTTTTCTTTTTTCTTTTTTTGTCTTTTACCTATATTTTTGTTCTAATCTATTCATCTTCTTTCCCCTTTTCCTCAACTTACCTCTCTAGACTTAATCATATTGTCATGTGAGTGAATTGTCTCCCTAATTTTTCTGGTCAACTTTAATAATCCCTTCCTTACTCCTTCATTCTTTCTCTTCTGCCCTCTTCTCTAGTTTGCCAAAGCTTGTGTAATCATCCTTCATCCTCCAGTCTGGCTTCTACTTTATTTCTTTTCAGTTATCTCTGTTCTATCCACCATCCTTCTTAAATTTCCCCACCACAAGATAAAATCACTTTACCAAGGGGAAACACTTTGCATACACCTCCCAATTTATGATCTGTTCTGTTACATAACTGTAGATTTTGCCTCTGTGGTTAAAGATACAAAATTAATAGTTACCACAGTTGGTCAGTTTCTAAACTGGGCTTGATGGTATTGTCAGTGCTAATTTTACTATTTTAGCTGGGATGTCATATCTGGTTTAATCAGATGTTCTCACTTCTCTAACAATACTGGGAAGTTCTGGGGTAATAACCTCACCACACCCCAGCACCAAAGGACTGGGGACTGAGCCAAACAGATACTAATATCGCACTCTTAATTAATTGGAAAGGTAGGCTCTTGGGACAGATACAAACCAAGAACCTCCTACACACAGAAGACATCCTGAAGAATAAACCTAGTCTAGAGAGGCCTTGATACTAGTGATAAAGCTACCTACTGCAAAAACTTACAAGGATCAACACAGAAAACAAAATGAAAACTTTCAAAATAGAAAATGACAAGGCACAGAAGCAAAATGAAACCTCAGACCTCCAGCCCATTGTCTCCTTAGAACAAGTACAGGAGACAATGAGATAGAGGAAAATGGAAGACATACACCTTACATTTTTGAAATGATAGCAACTGCAGTAAAGAAACAAATCCATGAGGCTATAGAGGAAATCAGATCAGAAATTATTTCTCAGGTAAAAAAAGAAATGTCAACATTTATAAAGGAATTGCTCAACAAATCTAGAATAGAGATGGATTTAAAAAATAGATGATGATAAGAAGAAGTTGGAAACTGTGAATCATCAATATAGGAAAGAAAAAGAATACATGAAATGGACTCAAACAGATATCCAGGAAATTAAAAATTCCATTGAAAGCTGGCAAAACCACTTGAATGAACCTGAAGACAGACTTTCAGATCTTGAAGGAAGGATCTTGGCTAGTAATCATGAAAGGAAAGATCTCATGAAAATAACAGAAGAGCAGCAAATAACAGTTCAACAACAGCAAGATGACACAAAGAAAAATGAGAATAATTGGTGTCAATGAAAAAGCAGGTGCCAACACAACATAAATAAAAAAGACTACATGCAGAAGTAATAGTAGAAAATTTCCCAAGCATGGGAAAAAAATCTGACATACAGATAAGTGAAGCATGTAGACTTCCATTTAGCTATAACCAAAATAAATCTACACTAAGACATATAATAATCAAGATCCCAGAAATTCAGCACAAGAACAGAATATTAAAAGCTGTTAAAGAAATGAAACAGATTACCTATAAAGGAAAGCCATCAGAATCATGGCAGACTTGTCAACACAAACCCTCAAGTCAAGAAGATCTTGGAGTGAAGTATTTCAGGTCCTGAAAGAAAATGACTTCTAACCCAGATTGATGTACCCTGCAAAACTATCTTTCAAAATTAATGGAGATATAAGATACTTCCATGACAAAGAACAACTGAAGAAATTCATGACCACCAAACCAACCCTACAAAGAGCACTGAAAGATATTCTAGACAGAGATAAAAATGACCACAATTCCAAGAACAACAGAAAGAAACCACCAGGCAGGACAAGCAATAAAACAGAGGGGAAAACCAGGGAACCAACAGCAGGAAAATATCATGACAAAGATAAGCCAATGCATATCAGTTATAACCATCAATGTAAATGGCCTCAATTCACCAATCTAAAGAAACATACTAGAAGCATGGATCAAGAAACAAGATCCAACAATATGCTGTGTACAAGAAACACATTTAACTCAAAAAGAAATTCATGGACCGAAAGTCAAAGGGTGGAAAACAATCTTCCATGCAACAGGAACCCAGAAATAAGCAGGGGTAGCTATTCTGTTGGCAGACAATGTAAACTTCAAACCAAGAATGATCAAAAGAGATGAATAAAGTCACTATATACTTGTTAGAGGAAAACTTCAAGAGGAAGAGCAATCATAAATATGTATGCACCAAATATGGGAGCATCAACTATATAAGACAATTATTAATAGACATGAAAAATCAAATAAGCAATAACACAATTATAATGGGAGACCTTAATACCCCATTGTCACAAAGAGATAGATTGACAAGACAAAAAATCAGCCAAGAAATATCAGAAATGAACCAAACCTGTGAACAAATGAACTTAGTAGATGTTTTCATAGCATTTCACACAACATCATCAGAATACACATTCTTCTCAGCTGCACATGGGATGTTCTCTAAAATAGACCACATACTAGCCCACAGAACATGCTTAAGTAAATGCAAAGGAACTGACATTATCCCATGCATATTATCTGACCATAGTGCAATGAAATTGGAAATTAATGGCAAAAGAAATGGCAAAAACTCCATAAACACATGGAAACTAAATAACACCTTCCTAAACAACCAGTGGGTCACAGATGAAATTAAGGAAGAAGCTAAACAATATCTACAACTAAACAAGAATGCAGGTAAAACATATCGCAACTTATGGGACAAAATGAAGCAGTACTAAGAGGGAAATTTATAACGGTGAATTCTCACATCAGGAAAACAGAACTAGCACAGATTAAAAACCTAATGTTGCACCTCAAGCTTCTAGAAAAGGAAGAGCAAGACAAGCCCAAAGCCCATAAAAGGGAGGAAATTATGAAAATCAGAGCAGAAATTCATGTAATGGAGACCAAGAAAACCATACAAAGAATCAATGAATTGAAGAGTTGGTTCTTCGAAAGAATAAGTAAAATTGATGAACCCTTAGCCAACCTTATCAAAGAAAAGGAAAGAAAAGACTCAAATTCATGCATTGAGGAATGAAAAGGGTGAAATCACTACAGATCCTGTGGAAATTCAGAAGATCATCAATACCTACTTTGAAAATCTTTACTCTCATAGGATGGAAAACACAGAAGAAATGGACAGGTTCCTAGATACCTATGAATTACCAAAACTGAATGAAGAAGATATAAAAATTCTGAATAACACAATATCAGTTAATGAGATTGAAAATGTAATTAAAACCTTAAGAATGAAGAAAAGCCCAGGTCCTGATGGATTCATGGCTGAATTCTACAAGAAATTTAGAGAATATTTAATGCTAGTACTCCTCCAACTCTTTAATAAAATAGAAAGGGAAACAATACCCCCTAACTCATTCCTGGAGGCAAATATTACCCTGATACCCAACCCAGAGAAAGACCCAACCAAAAAAGAGAACTACAGGCCACTCTCCCTAATTCACATACATGCAAAAATCCTCAATAAGATATTGGCAAGCAGATTGCAGCAAATCATCAAGAAGATTATACACCATGACCAAGTGGGATTCATCTCAGGGATGCAGGGATCGTTCAATATATGTAAATCAATAAATGTGATACACCATATTAACAGAGCCAATGACAAAAATCACAGGATCATCTCAATAGATGCAGAAAAAGCATTTGACAAAGTCCAGCACTCATTCATGATAAAAACCCCACAGAAAATCGGAATAGATGGACTTTACCTCAATCTGATAAAAGCCATTTATGACAAACTAACAGCCAACATCCTACAAAATGGACAAAAACTGAAAGCTTTCACTCTAAAATCAGGAAAAAGACAAGGATGTTTACTATCACCAGTCCTATTCAATATAGTTCTGGAAGCATTAGCCAGAGCAATTAGACAAGAGACAGAAATAAAAGGAATAAGGATAGGAAAGGAAGAAATTAAATTATCATTATTTGAAGATGACATGATACTCTAAATAGAAGATCCCAAAAATTCCACCAAAAGACCTCTAGAATTAATAAGCAAATTCAGTAGTGTAGCTGGATACAAAGTCAACACTCAAAAATGAATAGCATTCCTGTACAAAAACAACAAACTCACTGAAAGAGAAATTAGGTAAACCACACCCTTCACAGTAGCATCCAAATAATGAAAAAGTTACGAATCAAATTAACAAAGGAAGTAAAAGATCTATAGATTGAAAATTACAGTACTCTGAAAAAAGAGATTGAAGAAGATATGAGAAAATGCAAAGATATTCTTTGCTCATGGATAGAAAGAACCAACATTGTGAAAATGGCCATACTCCCAAAACTGTTATACAGATTTAATGCAATCCTGATCAAAATACCATTAGCCTATCTCACAGAACTAGAGAAAACATTCCTAAAATTCATTTTTAACCAGAAGAGACCTAGAATAGCAAAGACAATCCTGGGCAACTAAGGCAAGGCAGGAGGCATCACAATCCCTGACTTGAAATTTTACTACAAAGCTACTGTGATAAAATCAGCATGGTACTGGCAAAAAAACAGACCTGAGGATCAGTGGAACAGATTAGAAGATGCAGACACAACTACAAACACACTCAGCTGCCTTATCTTCAACAAAGGGGTCAAACATGTTCACTGGAATAAAGATAGCCTCTTAAATAAATGATGCCGGAAAAGCTGGCTTTCCACATGCCAAAGACTAAAACTAGACCCATGTCTATCACCATGCACTAAAGTCGAAATGGATCAATGATCTAAATATTAAAACAAAAACAATAAATCTACTGGAAGACACAGTAGGTAGAAGTCTTGAAGACATAGGGGTAGGCAGGGAGTTCATGAACAAAACCCTAACTGCCCAAAAAGCACTTCAAAGAATCAACAGCTGGGATCTCATGTTATTAAAAAGTTTTTGCACTTCAAAAGAAATCACCAACTGAGTGAAAAGAAAACCCGCAGAGTGGGAAAAAATTTTAGCCAACTATCCCTCAGTCAAAGGACTTCTATCTGGAACATATAAAGAATTGAAAAAAAATCAGGGCCCCCAAATTCAAAGACCCAGTCCAAAAATGAGCATCTGAGATAAATAAGCACTTCTCAGATGAAGAAATACAAATAGCAAATATATATATGAAAAAATGTTCAACATCATTGGTTATTTGAGAGATACAAATTAAAGCAACACTGAGATTCCATCTTGCTCCAGAAAGAATGGCTATCATTAAGAAATCAACCAATAACAAATGCTGGTGGGATTGTTGGAAAAAAGGAACCCTTCTCCACTCTTGGTGGGAGTGTAGACTGGTGCAACCACTGTGGAAATCATTGTGGAGATCCCTCAAACAACTGGGATTAGAGTTCCCATTTGACCCAGCTTTTCCCCTTCTGGATATTTTCCCAGAAGAATTAAAAACATTATACCACAGCGATATATGTGTGCCCATGTTTATAACAGCACAATTTATAATAGCTAAATCTTGGAAGCAACACAAATGCCCATCAACCGAGGATTGGATAAAAAAAACGTGGTATTATTATACAATGGAGTACTACTCATCTATAAAGAAGGATAAACTCGAGGCTTTTTATAGTAAATGGATGTAACTTGAGACCATACTCATAAGTGAAATAAATCAGACTCACATGTGTAAACATCGTATTGTCTCCCTAGTGTAGGAAACTGAAAGAGTAAATAAGATCCAAAATGATCCTTTCACAGATATTGTGAAAGGGAAAGAAACTGCTCAAAAGGAAAGAACAACTGAGATGGGGGAAAGGAGAAAAGAAGGAAAGGAAAAGAAAAAAATATATATATACAAGATAGCTTAAACAATTATACTGCTAATTTCTATTAGTTCATTGAAAAGAACGATTTGTGCTTATATTGTTTGATCAGTTTTTCATGCCTATATCCTGTAATCTGAGCAACTACTTTCAAGATAACAGTATGCAATATATTAACCATTGTTAATCCCCTTTTAGCTTGTTTTGAAATTCTGTATCATTGTTTTTATTGCTTTTTCTCTTTATTTATTTATTTTTTTTTTGTGGGTACCAGGGGTCGACCTCTGGACCTCGCACGCTAGCAGGCGCCCGTGCCGCTGAGCGATATCACCGGACCTTTTTCGTATGTGGGTTCCGGGAGTTGAACTCAGGACCTCGTGCTTGTTGGGCAGGCGCTTATGCCACTGAGCCATTTCACCGGCCCTGTTTTTTCTCTTTAAAATAAAAAAAAAGAAAAGAAAGTTTTTAGTTATTATCTGTTTGCTTCTTTTTTGTGAGAGTCTTTTCGGTTTATGTCTTGCTCACTGAGTAACCAATTTGATGATAACAAAACATAGTGCATTAACTATTATTACTTTCTTATTATTTTGTTATGAAATTTTGTTTTATGTTTTCATAAAGTGAAATGTTCAGCATCTTTAGCCATTAGGGGCATGCAAATCAAAATAACTCTAAGATTCTACCTTACTCCAGTAAGAATGGCTACTATCAAGAACATGTAAAATGAAAAATGCCGTAAGGATGTGAGGAAAAAGGAACGCTTTTACATTGTTGGTGGGAATGTAAACTGGTACAACCACTATAGAAACTGGTATGGAGATTTCTCAATTAACCAAAAATAGAAATTACATATGACCAATCTATGCTTCTCCGGTATATTTGTAAAATACTTAATGACATTATAGTAATTCGTACATACCCTTGTTTATAGCAAGGTAGTTCACAATAGTTGAACGATGGAAACTGTTTAGATGCACACATGGAATATTATTCTGTCATAAAGAAGGGTGACTTTGAGTCATTTGTAGCAAAATGGGAGGATTAAGTATCACATGGTTTCTTTTATATGAGAAACCCAATATATAAATAAATTAAAGAGTAAAATAAAGAAGAGATGGCAGAAAACAGGAAAGAAGACTTTTTGGAGATGGGGAAGGGAGATCAGGGAAGAGAGCAGGGATTGGAGGGAAAGGGTGGAAAATGATCAAGAATATTTATATACATATATTTTTTTTCCCAAAACAAGTCCAGTTGTAATCATGTGTCCTGACATATACCAATAAAAAAGGAGACCAATGTCACATTTTCTCTCTCTCCCCTGCCTCTTCTCCCTCTTGTCACTTCCTATACCTGATGTTCCCCACTGTGATGTTTATCCTCATCATGGCCTGACCCAGATGTAATGGAGCCAAGTGAGTATGAACTGAAACCTCTGAAATCATGAACCAAAATAAACCTCCTTTAAGTTGTTTACGTAAGGTACTTCGCCAAGTGACAGAAGGCTAACAGAGTAGGGAGTGGTGGAGAGTTTGCTGTTGACAACAGAGATACAAAGTGAAAAGAGTGTTGAGAAATTTCCAGGGTGCATTTATGTTTAAATTTTGTTTACAACATTTAGAACCAAATATTATTTCTGAGGATGGAATAGGACTGAGGTGGAGTGTAACAGGTGATATGGACTTTGGAGCTAAACAGACATGTGTTTGTGTCTCAGTCTAGCTATAAAATTTCTTTCATCTCTAACAATGACTCCTATAATCCAAGAGTATTGTCAAGAGAAAACAACTACGTCTAACCTATATTTTGCTCTCTAGCCATTTAGTCTGTCTCACACTCATGGGATAGAAAGGACTTGCAATGCATGGCTGCATGTACCTGTAATGAGTCTGAAGAGACAACCACGAAAGCCTCGTTTTGTAGATACTTCTCACACATTATAACATTAGGCCATCCATACCTGGTGACACTCTTTCAGGATGCTTGTCTGTATAGATATCTGCTATTTGAATTCATGGAACTCAGCTCTTTTCTAATTTTATTTTATATTCACAACATCTAACTATATCATATTCTGATACCCTGTAGGAGGCATCTATGATTGCCAGGAGCAAGATGGAAAATCCGAGGGCTGGAGAAATCCTTGTGAAATTCTAATGAGGTTCTCACTGAACTTTTCAAAATTTAGTGACAAGAGCTAATTTATTTAAAGTCGGGAGCTTTAATGAGTCTGAAACCACAGAAGTAAGTCAACATTTGCACCCTCAGTACTGACTTTAGAGTTGAGGATTTAGTATAGGAACTTGAGAAACCCCACCAAGCATATTCCCAGATGGTTTATCTTGGTTGAAGAGACACACATTCCCACAGAGTTGGTTCTTTTGATTCAAGAATTTCCCCAAATAATAAAAAAGTAAGTATAGACCACAGCAAATATGCTACATAATCTGGGAAGTATATTCATTCTTCTCTACAAATACTCCCATTTATTTACGTTGTAGATGGTACTTATATTTTCATCACATTGACTGGTTAGAGGAAAAAGACTTATACATTTAAGAAGTGCTGATCCTATTTTACCTAATTAAAGACAACAATCACAACTTTTTTTGCATAGGTTTGGTACTTTACAGAAAAGGCTTCATAACATTATTTAATTTTAGCTTAGATCTATTTTTCTGAAATGATAAAGTATATGTTTTCCTCCCCGGAAGATAGTTTCTATGTTAATTACTAATTTCTACTTTTATATTATTGACAGGTATTAGCAAACCAG
Source organism: Erethizon dorsatum (assembly GCA_028451465.1). NCBI lineage: Eukaryota > Metazoa > Chordata > Mammalia > Rodentia > Erethizontidae > Erethizon > Erethizon dorsatum. The sequence continues at coordinate 47,030,590 of CM051837.1, read as the reverse complement.
ATTTCTATGTTCTTGTCTGTGGAGGGGTATCAGCTAGCTTATTTCATATTTATAAAGATGATCTATTAATTCACTTTAATTCTAAGTGGAGGCCATAATTTCCTTTATGCTTTTTCTTCTGGCTGAAAATCATAATTAGTTATAACTCAGGAGTATTGTAGAGTGACAATGATTTTGAGAACACATGGATCATTCCAATCTCATAAGCAATGGTATTGCTCAACTTTATTCACCAATTGAAAAGATTAAGCTGGGGATACAGCTTAGCAGCACAGCGCCTTCCTGGCAAGTGAGAGGTTTTGAGTTTGATTCCCAGTGCAAAAATAAATAAATAAATAAATAAAAGATTAAAACTTAAGTGTTAAACAGAAATCATTCTGCACTTGATGATTAAATTACCTTAATGGCTGAGGGAATTGTATTTATGATCTGGAGGGAAATTGAGTTTCAGGTTTTTGCTGTTTACTACTGTTGAGGACATAACGCACATTTTAAAAAAGACTAATATTGTGATTATGTATGGAAAGTGCTTAAGAAATATTTGTTAGATTAATGAAGAAATTATTGATTGATTGAATGAATGAATATGAAATACCCGTCTGAGTTTTGTCCAAGTTCCAGAATCTTGGTATTATTTTTATTCAAAAATTTTATAAATGTCTAAAATCTTATGAATCTTTGGTATCTTGTTTGGGCAGAGGAAAATCATAAAATATGTCATAAACAAACAATTGGATTAACATTTAGATATTGGAATTTGCAAAAGGCAGTTTAATTTAAAAATTTATACTAAATGCAGCTGGGTATAGTCCTGCGTATGTAAAATCCCAGCACTCAGGAAAGTTAGGCAGAGGATTGAGAGTTGGAGGTCAGCCTGGACTCATAGGAAGTTGCAGACCAGCCCAGACCACAGAGTGAGACCCTGTTTCAAAGGAAAAGAGAGAAAGAGAGAGAGAGAGAGAGAGAGGGAGAGAAGGGAGACAGGGAGGGAGGGGAGGAAGGAAGGAAAAATTTGCACCTTGTGTTCGTATTAGTCTGTAAACCTGTACTTTTCCTTGATGCCCAAATCTGACTCTAGGTTGATTTTCATTGGAAGAAAACACAGTGGGAGGTAAAAGAGATTTCTAGAGTCACACTGGGCTTGCTCCTCTGTAGCATAACTATGCAATCTTCAGCTAGTGGCTTCTGTCCTGCTTAGAACTCTGTAGTTAGCCATGGCTGATTGACAGAGGCTGTCACATAGCAGCCTCGCAGGAAATAGTGGCTATTAATGAGGTGGTTGTTGTAGTTACTATTAAGAGGGGTATTCAGATAATTTCTTTTAGGGGATATATCAAATAACATCCAAGTATCTATTTGATAGTTATGTATTCATTTGAATTCTTTTTAATTCTAAAGCATAGTAAATTGTACATGCAAGAACTAGCCCAGATTAATTTAATACTTTAAAAATGTCATTTCAGAACTTAATTTTCAATAGCTTCTATACTATGATACCATAACAGCATATTGTAGTCTGGAAGAGGACACATTTTAAATGCCCTGTGAGAATATATATATATATTCTTATAGAATAAATATATATATATATATAAAATCTTATTATATATAAATATTTATATTATAAAATAACTATGAGAAACTCCTAATTTAGAATCTTTTCTATCATTGATTGTTGAAAGGAGTTCAATGAGCAAGACATAGCTTGGAGCAATACAATTTTTGCAGTCAGCATAAAATCATATTTTGCAGTAAAAATGAAAATACATTAAGATTTTAGCTAAACTGCTTAGTTTTACATTTATAATTAGTCTTTCAAAAACAGTAAATGTTTATAAATTTAATGATATATCCACAGTTAGTGCTTTCTTGGATAATTCAGGATTATCTCATTTTCTACACACACACACACATATATATATCATTACAGATTGAAAATCCTTAATCTGAAAATACTAAATCCAAAATTCTCCAAAATCCAAAACTTTTTGAGTGCTAACATGTTACCATAAATGGTATTGTGTGATTGTTAAATGTGTACAAATGTTTCTTTAAACTTAAAAATATTAAAATGTTGCTAAAATTACATTTAGACTGTGTGTATAAGGTGTATATGAAGCATAAATGGACTTCGTGTTTAGACTTAGGTCTTATCTCCAAGATATCTCATTATATATGTAAGCATATTTCAAAATCTTGAAAAATTCTGAAATTTGCAACATTTCTGATTTCAAACATTTCGGATATGGGATATTTATAAGGATGTATTTATATATATAACTAATATAAATTATATATATGTATTAGTATATATGTATATGTTTATAATCCCCTAAGTAAAGACAAATAACATAACTAACAATTGACAAGTAATCTTATTTTTCAGTAGTATCATACTTATATTGAAGGATTTAGACCACCTTTTCCTTTTGAGTCATGGGCCTCTGAATCTACCAATCCCTCTAAGTAAGGGAACCAGTAAATCTACAGCTGTGGTGTGATCTTGGCAGCCTATCATTTCTTCCTTCAAGCCTATTTTTCGAGCTTAGTTCACTAACATTTTCACAGGATTCCTTGAGCTAATATGCAAAAGTTCAGCAAGCTTCCAAACTTAGTGGATTTTTGATAGGTACACATTTTCACTGTGTTATTTTGATATGTATCTGCTTTTACTCTCAATAGTGCTGAACTATATACCCTGTATTTATGTTATAAGGATTCAAAATGATTTAATATTAAATAATAAAACTTGGAACAATTTAAAAGTGTTTTTTCTTAAATATTTAGGAGCTGCTTGGAACATTTCTTAAGCTAAATGAATACAACAGGAGATTTTCAAACTTAGTTTTAAATTAAACATATTTTCCATTAAGGAAAGGATTAGACCTTTGAATTTAAAACTGGTATTTGACTTATGCTACATTTTGGAGGGAGAATTCTGGCATTTAAAAAAAATTAGCCTAAATGAATAAAAGCCACTATGGATTTTAAAAGAGTACCTATTGTAGTAGGTATAACTAACTGTAAACAGTTTAAATGACTCATTATCAATGATAGCTGAAATGTGGAAGGCAGCATTTTGAAGGTAAAATGTGGGTTGCAGTGAACATTCCAAATGGTAACATTTCAGAGTAATCCTGCAGAATGCTGTCTGGTTGTCTTACAGAAGAATTTCAATTGAGTTGGCACACTGATGAAATTGAGCTCCAATCAGGCACGGACTTTCGTCACCAAAGGGATAAAATTATAAGCCTTCATTTTAGTATAGTAAAGAGGAGACTGATGACAGCAGGAAACAAGGTTGCAGGAGACAGAAGGACACTCAGGTTAGAGAGAGCTGAGAGATGGCCAAGAGGTGAGTGTGCCAAGCACCAAGACCACAAGTAGAAGTCATGCTTGCATCGACAGACAGAGCCGGCAGCAGTGGGAAGCTTAGCATGCCTTCAGAGAAATCAATTGCCAGTCATCCTGTATGAGTAATCATAAACCCAGATACTGTGCATTGTCTTCAAAGATTAATAAGGGTTCTGGCAGGAAGACATGAGGCTTTCAGTAAAGGATATACTGGGCATAGAAAAACTCAGGGGATCCAGAAAAATAATTAGGAAAATAGCAGAAGAGGCAGAGTGTAGATCAATTTCCTGACAAGACTGTATCCCAGTTTTTTGGTGTGTAAATATTTCTACTTAGAAAAAGTTGAATCTTGACTTATGGACCTCATTCTATCTTATTTGTAGATTGTTAGATTAACATGGATGCTCAAGGTAACAAGATGGAAATTTTATTCTATAGCAAATGATCTTTTTTTAAAAAACATCTTCCTTTGTATTATTTTTTAAATTATGGATTAGGAGATGGAGAGGGCGAAGGGAAGGGGATAAAAAAGAATTGAGATGTGTTATGTATATGTACTAACTCCCCACAATGTAATCATTGTATACTGCAAATATGCAATAAAAATAAAATAACTAAAATGTTAAAACTATGGCCACATTATAGATACTTTTCAGATCTATCACTTTCTTATTGTTGCTGAAGCAAATTATCATAAACTGCGTACTTAAAACAATACAAATTTATTATCTTACAGATTGAGAAGACAGAGGTTCAAAAGAGGTTTAATTTGGCTAATGTCAAATTACTATGCTACCAGGGCTGTACAATTCTGAAGTATCTGAAGAAGAATAGGTCTCCTTGCTTTTTTCAGCTTCCAGAGCTATATTCTGCTCCTCTGCCTCTCTGTCTTTCTGTCTATCTCTATCTCTCTCTCTGTCACTCTTTCTGTCTCTCTCTATCTTTCTGTCTCTCTCTTCATCTGTCTCTGTCTCTCCCTCTCTCCCTCTCTCTCTCCATTTCTCTCTCTCTTCCTCTACCATCTCTATCCTCTCTATCTGTCATCTCTCTCTCTCTATCATCTCTTCTCTATCTAGCTCATCTCTATCTTGGTCTCACTCTTCCTCACCTCTGCTTCCTTCTTTAGTCAACTCCTTCCCACTCTAATCTCTCACATCCCTTCTATAGAGACTCTGCGATTGCATTGGGTTCTGTTGGATAATTCAGTATTATCTCCCTATCTCAAGGCCGTCAATCTAATGATATATCCTAAGTCCTTTGACAGCTGAGGTGACATATTCATAGGTTCTTGGGATTAGGATATGGGCATCTTGGTAAGAGAGGCAGGATCCATCATTGAACCAATGGCACAAGTCCTAAAACAGTATTTGTTTGAATGTAGACCCTAACTAACCTTCAGAATGGGGTTCTGTGCTCACTATGAGTGGACTTAGTATGCATTAATTTTACAGTATGTTTTACTAGCAAGAGTGACCTCATTCTGGATTACAGCAAAGTGGGTGCAGGGGAATGTGTGTGTGTGTGTGTGTATACATATTCGTATTTAAATGAGAGAGGCATGGGAAATATGTCAGGTCAGTAGCCAACAAGATAAGAAAAAGTACTAAAACTATAGAAACCTTTGTTTATTTAAGTATAAACAACTATGTTTATTTAAAATTCTGTTTTATTTAGGAAAAATGCTTTTGCATTAGGGTCAACTTAGAAAACATTAAATGTTAATGGCCCTAATTTTATTGTAGGCAAAGTGAAAATAGCTTCATCAAGTCTTATAAATTGAGGAAAGTATATTTTTACAATTCCTAGTGTCCAGTAATAGAGGGGAAAAAAGCCATTGAGAATTTTGGTCTAGCTTTTTAACTGCTGTAACATTAACATAGGACTATGTTTGTGGAGTAGCAATTTGAAGGTAATTGCTTATATTTTGTCTTAAAGTGAAGTTCCCGGTTATAAAAGCTAAAACTAAGTAGGCCTTGTTTTTGTTTTCTCTACGTTAGCAAAATTACAAATTTCATATGGCCAAATGGTTCTACCAACAGAGAGTAATATTTTCACACACAAGTGTTCTCCTTTAAAGTTGTCACAATTCACTACTAGTTACTATTGCAGCTTGATCTGGGATTATAGAGAATTCTAAGAAATTAGTAGTTAGAATAATGTATGAGAACACTGTCACCATGAACAGATTACTTGTGTTCCAATTCTTCATTCTACCATTTAACTGTGAGCACTTCACTGTGTTTCAAGTTCTTTTGTTGTTGTTTACTTTTTTCAATTAGAAAGTTGTCATTTGAAAGGATCTATTATACAAGGTTGTTCCAAAGATTAAAACAGTTAATATCAGGATAGTGCTTAAAAGAGTACTTAAACATAGAAAATATTCAGTAGACATTAAAATAAACAGTAATTCAGTCTGAATTTGTTTATTTTCCAGTATGTAATAGTTGTGAGTTATCATCATTAGTGTCTTGGATTTAAAATTTTTAGCATTCTTGGTTAGGGATAAAATTATATTCAATGATGTATTCAATCAGTCTTCCGTATCCCTGACAATTGTATCCATCTAATGAATGTCTTCCGTGAATAGTATTATGATATCTATTTTCATCATATTGGGAAACTGAAAGAAAAATAAGTAAAACTACTGGAATCAGGTAGAAGTGCCGGAGAGACATTAACCTGTCCCATCAATGCTTCTATTGGGCTTACCTAAATTAAGCTGTAGACAACCGTATCCACCATTTCCTCTTCTGCTCCCAGTACATACCATTTTATGCGAGAACTTTAGCAACAGATATGAAATAATTTTCACTAAATGGGAAATTTGTGCCAGTTGTAATATCACTTTTCAATTTTTAAAAATAAGAACATGTTTGCAGTGTACAATAATTACATTTATCATGGGGAGTTGGTACATGTACATAATACATTTTAATTCTTTTTTATTTTTTCATCCCCTTCCCTCCTTCTTTGCTCCTTCCAACTCTTGATCCCTTTCCCATTTGCAAAAGCTCTATATAAATCTATTTCTTTATCTAGGAATCTTTATTTCAGTACATTTATTGAAAGTCAGCTTTTGTTTATATATCTAGTTTTTAAAAACAAAACCAAATGAAGCAGTTCAGACTATTTTTATTTTCTTGGAATGAGAAACCACAAGGACAAAAAGCCCAGCAGAATTTCCTCAAAGCAGCTCAGAATTCTCTCTGAAGTTAACTGTGAGGAAGAAGAGACTTGAATGGAAATGATAATTTTAGGACCAGTACAAGGCCGAAATAAGAAAACATCATGGAACTTCATGGTTGTGAATATGATTTGTTTTATATAGATTCTGTTGATGAGTTTAGCATTGGTGCCAACACATTATTAAGCATTATTTCTGAGACTGGCAGTTACCAGCTCTCCTTCCAAATATTGAAGATTTGAAAATTCAAGTTTTAAAGTTAAGGAAGAGAGTGAAGAAGTATTTTCTTTTAAAAATTATTATTATAATAATTAATACATATTAATTGAAGAATTAATATGGCATTTTCATATGTGCATATATCAAATTTTGATCATGGCTCCTTATCATACTCCCCTATCTACCTTTCTTTCTCCTCCTCTTACTCTCTAAGGAGGAATATTTTCAGCTGATGCTTAGTCACAATGACTGGAAGATATTTAAATACAATGATGCAATTCTTCTTTCAAAATATTTTTATAGCATATTTGATTTACTGAAACAAAAAAGCTGTTATATCTCAGCATTTTGCATGTTGATTTTAAATTTAGGTGTGTTTTATGAGAAATTAGTATTCAGGCTTCAAATTTCTTTCCAAATTACTTATCAAAGCAATGCTTTAAAGTAGCTAAAGCTGTGTTCACTTTATCTCCACAGAACTGACTATTGAAAGAATAGGAGGATGTCTCCAAGGCAGCTATATGGGCACAGGGATTTAGGAACACAATTTTACATGAAGGAAGAAATCGTACAAAAATCGATAATAGTATTTTGATCAGGTAATGTTGTCATTATTGAGGAGAGCTCATTATGGTGGAATTAAAAGCCATTGGAAATACTAATAGCTCTAATCATAGAGCTCCTGTAATGTAGTAGGTTCCAAATACTTCATACACATAAACTCATTAAATTTTCATCACTATCTTTTGAGGTTGATTCTACTTTAGTGCAATTTTTCAGATGAGAGAACTGAGGTACAGTTTGGCCGCCCAGGAACCTAGCTCCTTAATCACACTGCCTTAGAGTAAGGGGAGATGGAAGGATATTTTCCTTCTAGGTGTTTTACCTTTAATATTTCAGAGTCATTTTTTATAGTTAAGTGGATAGGACCCATTGTTGTCGAAATCTGTAAACAATAACTTTACTCTTCTCAAATGAAATAGTACTTTTTCAATTACTTTTATTTCCAAGACATCATTTGTGCACATGCCTTATTTCTATAGGTAAAGCTTCTGTGGCACATTTCCTAAATATTAGTCATTTTTTATTCCTTGCTATCTATTTTCCCTAAATCACACATCCCCTATTTTCATACAGGGATGAATTAAGTAAATATTTTTGACAACAGTGATTTAATGGAGACATATTGTATAATGAGATCTAGCATGGATGGTTTAAAAATAATCAGTGATTTTTTTCTTGAAAATTTTGAAACCTTAATTCAAATTGTTTTCAAGGTTAAAAATTTTAGTTTAAATCCCTTAAGCAATGACATTCAACTTGGTTAAACATATTTTCCACATCATTTGTTATGATAAGTTTACCTGTCTGGGCTAGTATACTTGCAAATATGAAATGAATACAAAATACTTTCTTTTGGAGAATAAATGATTTGGACATTGAATAGATCCCAAAGAAACTTAGAATTTTTCAATCTTGAACAATGGATATATTTAAATTTAGACTTTTGTAACTCACTAGATGAATTTCATGGCCATAATAACCTGGAGAAATAAAACCAAAGGCTTTTAATTAAACTGTTTACATCTATTCTATAATTATTACTTGTTTTACTTGATCTAAATTATAATTATCATTATGCTAAAGAATATTTGCCAGTTTCATTTTTGTGATATTGTATTCTTGATTTTTCTTATAACAACTTTAAAAAAGAACAAAATGATAGGAATCAGATTAGGTTGGTAGACTGCTAAACTCACAGATAGTCTACCCTTGGGAAAAAAAATTAATTATTTTCAAATCATTTAAAACTTGAAACAAATAATTGTACATTTTTTCAAACTGTTATTGAACTCAAAAAACTAGTAGACAGTTACTACAAACTGGTTTTGGAAACACTATTTCTAACGTTATTGTTAATAAAGGTGACTTTGTATAAAATTGCCAATTCTTGTTGATAATTTCTAGCTCCAAAAGAATTCTTGATTGCTAACAAACCAAAACACAAACACACACACATGTACACATATGCACACAATTTTAAACAAACATTTACATAAGAAAGTTGATGGCTTTGCAACTGTCTGAAAAGTATTTCAATGGTTTCAACCTCTAATGTTTGTATCATTCTTCATCCTGAAAGGACTCTGACTTTTGAGACAGAACAGAGACAATTTCAAGAAAGTCTGATTGTAACTAGGCAGTGTCTGGCTTCTGATATTTGGCTTTCTTGTCTGCTTCTCTTATCAGACTGTTAATTCAGGCCCGGGGCTGCCTCTTGGTTTTCCATCACTCTCTTTTCTGAGCCTGGTCATGCATAGTGCATGATAAATGTCTAATATACATTGGATTAGGAAGCTTTGTGTGTGTGTGTGTTGGTTTTTTGTTCGTTTGTTTTTCATTTTTTTGTTTGTTTGTTTTGATGGTATTGGGGATTGAACCAGGGCCTTAGAAATAAGCTACATCCTCAGCACTTTTAATCTTTTTTTTTTCTTTGAGACAGGGTCTTGTTAACCAGTAAACTTTCCATGCTTGGTTTGAACTTGTGCTTTTCTTGTCACATCCTCCCTGAGTGTTGGGATCACAGAAGTGCACTGTGACTTCTGCCTGAGAGTGACAAATTGAATTAGGCTTTTCAGGAAAACATTCCCTCATGATGTCATGTGTCCTCTCATGCGGTGTAATTGCTTTTGTTCAATAATCCTATGTTAATCCAACATGCAAATAAAAATCAATGTGTAGATCCTGATCATATCCTTTAATGTGATAAGATTCTTAGTTCTCTTTATTCCTTCAAAACATTGATCTGTTTTGTTTCCTTTAAAAATGCAATGAACAACATCTTCCATATAGATTTCTTACTGCTAAACTGCAGGAAATGCAAAAATATTTTAATGAAAATGTGGCTCCCATTGTGAGCCTCTTTCAAATAACAGATACTTACATTTTGGTATTATGTGCTACAGGCTTAACATTTTTATAGTTTCTTCCTGATCTGACAGCATATCTCTACTATTTTCTTGATATTTAAATAACGTTTGAGTGAACAAAGTGGAATTGTTACCACAAAGAAAAGTCAATATTTCAAATTGTTTTCTGGCTTCTTTCTTTCTGTTTTTCTTTTCCCTTCCTTCCTTCCTTTTCAAATTAACACCTCCTGATACAACAGGACAATGCATGTTAAAGGAAACAAATAGTAATACAAATAAAATCAGAGCGTATATTTATTATTCTCAAGTAAAAATGGCAGATTGATAGTTTAACACATTAATTGTTTATATGCAAATAAATTCTGCTAAGTACAAATGATACTTATCTGTTTCTTAAAACAAGCACAACAGGACTTTTACTTGGAAAAATGTTTATAGTATTTAGAGCTATTCTTTGTAGGAAATGCTAAATGAGTCATGCCAATGAGTGAAAACAAAATGAAACAATCCAACACATTTCATGACTACCAAGTGGAAAGACAAAGACAAAAATTTTCCCTAGTGAAATTAATTTCTAACACTAGCATCTGCGAGTTATATATTTGTAGTCAGCCAATGTAGATCTATAGATACACTAAGAGGGAAATATTAAAATGTACTAGAGAATATGTATGTATAGTAAAAGGCGTTCTAAGATCTAATTCAATTCAAAAGAACATAGGAATAAAAGAATTACCTGCTGAAATGATCACTTCTTTTCTTTCTATGTTTTATTCAACCTAGACATTCTACTTCATTTTGTGTTAAAATTAATGAGTGATGATGTCTGGGGAGGGGAGATACAGTCAAATTATGTAAAGAATTTCTTTCTTTTTTTTTTTTTTATGTGGGTACCAGGGGTCGAACTCAGGACCTCACGCTTGCCAGGCAGGCGCTTATGCCACTGAGCTATCTCACTAGCCCAAGAATTTCTTAATCTATTGGAAAACAGAAAGCATTATCCTTGAGTATGTTAGTCCAATGTCTGTTACTGTAACTGATATTTGAGTCAGATCAATTTGAAAAGAGGAATGGTTTACTTTGGCTCCCGGTTTCAGAGGCTTTAGTCTGTAATCACTTTGCTCTGTCTTTATGGCCTGCAATGAAACAGCACCTCATAGCACGCAGCAAGTGAGCAGCACAGCCCTTACCTCATGGTGACTGAGGAGTGAAAGAGGCGTAACAAGATGCTAGTTAGAAGGGTTAATTTTTCTGAAATCTGACTAGATTTTGCATGAACAGACTATACTTTGTAACAAAGCATCACCATGATGTCCAGTAAAGGAAGCTTTCGTTTATTTAGAATCAAAATTCCTAGCAAAAATAAATTAGAAAATTGTTCTGTTACATTTTACCTTGTATTTTCATAATAAACATACAAGACAAGAAGCAGATATTAATGATTTTTCTTCCCCTAATGGCAATTGAAAGAATATGTCATAGGATCATTTTGGCTTAAGACTAGTGCCCTTTAACTTTCATATCTAAATTAAATCCTCTGATGATTAACACAAAATAATGACCAACAGAAAACACAATATCACGTGGCATCTCTCAGTTTTCAAAAGTAGGGTATATTATATTCAGTAATGTTAATTTCCATTTCAGTATATTAAGAGTTCAATGACCTAGGTTTGGTGCTTTTGACAGTCTAAGAATTAAATCAAAAATTAAATTAAAGGTATTATCTATAGCTGGATAAATATTTGTGAAATATTAGGTACATATATCTAATTTTATTTGATAATGAAATACTACTGTTTTGTAGATAGAGGGATCTCCTTTGAGATTTTTGTTGTTCCATTGACTTTATAATGAGTTGAATGTTTTCCTTAATATGTCCTTGAAGAGTATGGTCAGCACAGAGAGGTAACAGGGCTATGCCATGCTGTAGCTTCCCTACTCTCCTTTAAGAAATTTTCCCACTCCTTAGGACGTACAAAAAATTGGAAGTTGAAAATTAGAAATATTAGAAGAAGGTGCCAGGGGAGTGAAAAGCAAAAGCACAATTCTCTGACTGTTTCCCCTAATATGACTTTTTATCTCAAGGATTTTTGTTCGTTTTTCACTTAATGAAGTTATGAATTATACCTACCCACACTAACACACCTGCATACTTACCTCATATAGCACTTATTTAGTTAATGATATTTTGTCCTAGTAATTCTTGAAAAATTATCTGGTGTTGGAAAGACAATTTTTTCCCAGCATATCAAAATTTTACTTCAATATACATTAAATAAGTATATTTTAAGAAGTGATATTTGAACACTATAGCTTTAAGCAAAGACATACACATTTCCTTGACAGTAGTTTGTAGTCAGAGAATGTCATACAGAACAAATTTCAATTTCACAGTATGCAGGAACCAAAGAATTTTGGTTTGCCAGGCTCATGCTGGAAGACTTTTCAGTTTCATGAGAACAGACACGATTTTCTTTAGGCAGCTAAGCTCTTCATATGTACTCTTTATTTTGGCGTTTAGGTATTTTCCTGTCCTATAATTTATTTTCAAGCATAGTTGAATGCAAGATAAGTTTAAATGCAAAAGAATGGAAATCAGTGAAGAGTAAGTTACAGAAAGTGAAGAGAATGAGTACACTAATTTGTGTATGGGGGGAGTGGAGTAGAGGAGTTGGAACCCAGGGCCTTCTCATTGAAATACATTGCCAGCCATTTTTTGTTTTTTATTTTGAGACAGGGTCTCGCTAAGTCACTACGTTGCCCAAACTGGGCTTCGACTTGACATTCTTCTGCCTCAGTTTCCTAGAATACCTGGATTACAGGCATGTGCCACAGCATGCCTGGTTTACATTTCTACTTCACATCAAAGTTGCTCACTTTCAAATTGCTATTAATCATTTGTATACCTTTTATCCATTATTTAAGGGACATTCTCTCTGTGTGTGAAATTTGGACATTTTGCAATGAAATGAAACATAATACTTTTTCTTCATTAAAATTAGTGGAAATGGGGGCCGGTGAGATGGTTCAGCAGCGTAAGCGCCTGCCTGGCAAGCGCGAGGGCCCGAGTTTGACTCCCGGAACCCACATACGAAAAAAGGGCCGGTGATATCGCTCAGCGGCACTGGCGCCTGCTGGCACGTGAGGTCCTGAGGTCGACCTCTGGTGCCCACAAAAAAAAAAAAAAAAAAAAAAAAAAAAAAAAAAAAATTAGTGGAAATACATTTTTTATGTGGTAGGTTTTTGCTAAGTGACATTTTCAGCAATAAACTAATACTGCTAATCTGGAGATGCACTGTGTACGTGCACGTGTGAATACACACACATAGGAATGTAAATTAATCTTCATTAATAGTATAGTTCTTATTCTCTTATTGTTAATCTTACAGTGAGCTATTAGCCTGGCATTCTGTCTTGTTCTTCCTTTTTTACACTTGTTTGCATCTCTGTTAAATTTTTGACCACTTTTATCTTATCCCTAGATCAGACCAAGTATTCCTTTGATCAAATCTATTTATATAAAAAGGAACATAATAAAAGAGCTGATATAAGTTTTGGATTAAGTCTTACTTTTGGCATATTTCTGAGCCTCAAAGCATGTGGTATTGCAAATAATACTTCATAAAAGGGCTTATCAAGTCAATATATGAACATGCTAGGTTATTTGAAATGTCTACAATATCTTTAATACATATTTGAAATAACGAGTGTAAAGAAAAATCAAGATTTATTTATGCGCCTACATGGATAGTAGTTTTCGGGACATTTGAAATGTTGTGGGAAGAATAAGGTGAGGAATATCTTCTTTTTCTTAGTGACATCATGGCTGCAGTTATGGTGAACTAGAGGATAATGGCCATGCCTTGTGATGATTATCAGGGTTGTTTTTCTCAATCAAAATTCCTTCCTAAAACAGTGGTTTTGTACACACTTCGTATCATATAAAATATGGAAAAATGTATTTCCCAGGGTGAACTGTAAACTGTTAGTATTACCGAAACAATAAAAATTACTTGTCATTTTGGGTTTCCTGGTTTATAGCTGTCAGAGCCTCTTGAGATCATGAGAGCTCTTGGAACACTTGTCTTGGGGTGAGTACTTATTACATATGTAGAATTACATCAAAACTGTGAAGTGCTATTGAATAATTCTAGAAACATATAAAGTCTGCGATCTTATTTTTTCTTTTCCTTAGTAATTGTGTTTTCATTTTAAGGTAATGAGTTAGAGGAAATGTCTAATAAATACACAATTCACTATCACGTACTCCTTTCTTTTTCTCTCCACCTGAAACAAAAATGATCAATGTGAGGTTATTTTAAATTTTCTTATTATTTGGTCTTCATTAGATTCATAATAGGAAAGATCATTCCTTCAATAGATTATTGTAACTTATAAATCATATTTCAGTATTGTGGAAATTTACCCCTTTGAACTTGCTTTTTTGAGTAATCTTTCCTAGCAAAATGATTTTTTATACTTTTCTGCCCATAGATATAATTTGTAGTTCATTATTATAACATAAAAGATTAACAGCAGGAAGAAAGTCTCACAAGGCATCCAAATGTGTATTTAATATCCAAAATGTTCACCATATTTAAGAATTGATTTTTCCGTTTTTAGCATTGATATGCTGTCTCCTGATTAAAAAAATTAGCAATATTGATTGAATATAGAATTTCATTTGTATTCAAAGGGAAAATATCGTTTCAAGAGAACTTGGTTGCCTCCCTGTGTTTTTCCACCCCTGCATTTCACACCGTTGGTCGGCTTTCCATTGTTACCTCAGGGATTTGGGCCCGCAGAGTGTAGTGGGAGCACAGGTAGCTAAAGCTCTAAGGCTTTTTTTTGACCGGGCTGTGGGGGCTGCCACAGGGGTACGGAGAGATGGGGAGCGCTTGAGACAAGCTCCAGCAGGATGCGGGAATTCGCCTAGGGTCAGGAGAAAAGCGTCTTGTGTTGGTAGCAGGGAACGCAGAAGGCAGCGGTTACTGGCACATCTGGCAAGTTAGGGTCCAAGCGCAGGGTTCACAGTGACGTCCCGGGAAGTGCTGGGACCCCCGTGCTGTGCAGCGGACTTTGGGAGGCTGAACTTTGGTTCGCAGCTTCCACAGCTCTGGGGTCCAGGAGCCAGACAGCCTCTGCACCTGAGCGATCTGCGCAGACGGGCATCAGTGTTCCTTGGGGAATGCAGGACAGCTTGATGACCTATGCGTGGAGGTGCTACTTCTCCTTTTTTTTTGGTGGGGGAGGGGGGAAGCTAGAACAAAGTGATGTATTCTGCCAGAATATACTCTTACAGAATTACTGTAAATTTAGATAACTAGTATTAGCACACAGTGCTTGGTAGGTTTTTAACTTGCTGTGATCTTCATTGTTGCATAGGTCTCTTTTTTTCAAATTAACCGGTCTATGGGTCTATCGACATTATGAAAATATCTTCTATCCTTTTCTTTTTGAAAATCATCATTTATAGTGCCTCCTGTTTTAAGAGTAAATGTAATTTTCTTATCAAATAATAACATGTCAATATTTAGAAATAAGACAAACCAAGGCGTCATATGTCAGAGTGGCACTGGTCCAGGAAAATCATTGAGTTACTCGTTGGTTCATTTCCTAATCATGCCATATCAGTTGAGGGCAGGCTTCAGGCCTTGGAGAACATATTTCAGCCCACCTGTTGCCTTCGCTACTCTTTCCATAGCCATCAGGCGCTGTGAGAGGAATGTCCTCTCCTCTGCCATCTTGCAGAATAATTTTAACCATCTGAGGCCTATTGAAGTGCCCTCCTCATGTTGGTATCCCATTCTGGAGGCGTGTTCATGAATCTATATTACATTTGATTTCAACTATGGTTTATATTTGACTTAACGACTTTCTTCAAGAACTTTGAATTTGTTATCTGTGGAAAGCAAAATGTTTACCTCCAAGTTATTCCCTAGAATAAGTATCACAAATCATAAAGAGCTGTTAACATGTAGTTTCTTTGAATAAAGTTTGTTTATCTGAGGAAAATATTTTACTCCCTTATGCAAAAACCAGTGTATATTTGTTAGTCTTTGTAAGTGTATTTTTCAATCACTTTCTTTAAAATATTTGTTAAATTATTTATCACAATGCATTATATCACATAGTAATTCATCTGTGAAATATTACTCTGGAATTTCCATTGTTCATTGCATACACAGATCCTGTATTTAAAAGTCAATCTTTGAAGAAAAACTTAGTATGTTCATACATAGTTCTTTTATTTTTTTATTTAATTAATTTATTTATTTTTTGTGGGTACCGGAGGTCGAACTCAGGACCTCGTGCCTGAAAGCAGGCGCTTGTGCCGCTGAGCCATTGTTCTTTTAAAACATAAACATTCTTTGAAACTTTTTGATTAGACTTTCTGCCATCAAATGCCAAATATATGTAGTTGTAAAATACTTTCATAGAATAAGAAGTCAATGTTTTAAAAGTTGAAAATATAACATGTACATGAAATTTTTAGAAACAAAGATAACAAAATTCTGTGACTAACCAGATAACTTTTGTCTATTAGTTTCTATTAGCACATCACTAGAGAGTAAGTTTTATGCAGAGTTAAAGCCTCTCAGAGCTGTTTAGTTAAGGTATGAGTTTGATGTGTAAGAATTTTAATTTAACTAATAACTTGATAATACACATTATTTTAATGTGATAAGAATATGATAGATTTTCCTTTCATTGTTAAATTATTTTCAAAGTTCATGTATACCGCATAATTTAGTAAGTAAATAGTTTTCATCCCAGTATTTAGTGGTGTCCACAGTAAGGCTTCAGAAGTCTTACCCAGTCATGCCCTGTGTTTAGCCAGCCTTCCTACAGTATTGGTTACTTTTGTTCCTGACATGAGAGTTTTCTTTGTTAACTTTGTTCCTTTGGTTTTTTAGTCTTCTTCAGTTAGAAGTCATTTTCTTTTTACATTATCTAAATTCTTTCCGTGGTTCCACCTTCATTTAACAGGCTCTCTACAGTATAAAGCTCCACCAGGCATTTTATTTATTTATTATTAAAGTTATTTCAGAAGTTTCAGAATATTAATTTATAAAAAGCAATTGATCACTGGTACTCAGAAATACAAATCATGACTATAATGAAATATAATTTTACACAATTCAATTTGCAAAAATTAAGAAGTTTGATTGAACCAAATGTTGGAGGGAATATAAATAAATAAGGTATTTTATACACTATAAGGGGAGGAGGTTTGGGATCATCATGTAAAGGTAAACACTGATTTAACTTCAATTCAAAAATTCTAAGAATATTTATTATACACGGGTCCCTGGAGACACATACAAGAATATTCATAGCAGTCCTGTCTGCAATAGCAAACATGGGAAAAATTCAAATGCTTAACTCAGTTGATACAAGAATGGGTCCATAAGCCATGACATATCCACACACCGAAAAAACCTTAACTTATTATGTATTCTCTTCCAGCACCTTACCCATCTGGCCTAGAAGTTTAATTATTGGTGAGTTTTGCTAATTCTTCTACTAGATTCTTTAGAATTAGGGCTTCTTACTCATTTGTGATTACCAAGGCACTCATGTGATATTTTTCACTATTATGCATTAAATTAAATTAGATCTGCTTGTAGAATATACAGCATTATTAGTAATGGCACTTACTTGAAGTACACATTAAATAGGATATGTAAATAAGGTATCTATTAATGGAAAAGTTACAAAAAATATAAAGCTATTTAAAATTGTTTAGTCACCATTCCAAATTTACAAGACATGAAAATTAGAGAATGCTCTGTAAACCAAGGACTGTTGTCAAATAAATTTCTAAGGATACCATAAAAATGAGCTTTTAAAAGTGTATTTTATGTGCTTTGGATTACACACTACTTCACTAAGACGTACTACATATTATAATACATGAGGTACTTCTCTATTTGGTATGCAATTAAAGCAAACCACGTAATAATTTCTGCCATTTAGTGAGTCCTAGATATGTGTTAGGTACTTTGTTATGTGTTTTATAGAGACTGTCTCATTTACTGACCACAGAAATATTAAACGTAAAAATGTTTTATGCATAAGACATCTGAGACATACCTTTAAAATTTGATTAAATGTGTAGAGTTTCAGATTTGGAAGATGAAGAAATTCTAGAGGTCTGTTTCCTCAGTATGAGTATAGTTAAAATCACTGAACTGTACTCTTAGAAGTGGTTAATTTGGTCAATTTCATGTTACGTGTTTTTAATCACAGTTAAAAGAAAACTTCTTTTTTGCTCATTGTCACACAAATAGTAAGTCAAGTTTAGCACGACAAAGTTGAGCTTTACGTCTTGGATTTACTGCTTTCTCCTTGAGATAACTTACAACTCCTTATACTTTAGAAGGAAAAAATTAGTCTAACATTTCTATTATAGAATGTTGTAGGAAGTAAATGGTCACAATATTGTTATCCCGAAAAGGGAAGATAAAACAGATTTCAAATGGAATCTCATAATGACTTGTTTGATCTAACTACTAATATTTTGTTTTTAGTAGAAGTTATTTTATTTTTTGTGTATGCATCTTAGTAGTAAATGCTATCCACTTATTTACTGGTTTAAAGATTCAAGTAAAACCTATGCTTGTGTTACTGCATAATTTTAAGAAGTATCCACTTTTGCCAAATATTCTGAAGTGATAAAGCCCCCAGTGAAAGCAACTTTACACATTTCAGTAAAGTAAAATCCTATTCCAGGAATTTAATTTTAATACACTCCAAGACTAAGTGCAGTTGTCAGGGACAGGCTCTCCTTTGAAGATCTGACGGAGGTTTCTCTGGTGTTTCTTTAGCCACAATTCAAATGGGGTGGTACACAAATTAGGAGCAAAACTTCAAAATTTAATATTTTATAAAACAACATTCTGAAAGTGGGAGTAGTTAAATGGTTGGTTTAATTTCTTAATTCCTATTCCAGCGTTTTCCCACTAGTCATATACATGAAATATTTGACTTCTATATTATGAAAAAAATAGAAAGATTTTCTTTTCCTTTAAGCAAAACATAATGTTGAATTGTTCTATTTTGCTTAACTGGCTTTTGTAATTTGGTTTGTGTTGCAATTGAACTTTCTCACATAGAAATCTCCATTTTGGAGTTAATTTATTCCCCTTTCTGGCACAAAGAATGTGCAAGGAACCAAGGACGCTTTATTCCTAGTCAAAAGGGTGAAAATCCAAAATGTTCAATCAGTGTGGTTGTTAGTGCCCTTTTTGAACATAGGTTACAAGCCATTTGTGTGAAGGAAACTAGGTGGGAAATGAATATACAATTGCTCATGATTTTAGATGAAATCGGAGGAACATTTTTCTATGAGTTCCTGCAGTTCAAGGTATAATATCTGACACACACAAAATCTGGGATTGCAAGCAAACCATCAACTACAGGCTTGACATTTGCCTTAGTCACAAAGGAAGAGAATTAAGGGCTCACACACTAACAAGATTAAGAAGGAAAATTATTCAAAGTGAAATCAAGCCTTCTAACTCATAGGAATAAGGTTTATTGTTGCAATATCGTCTTAAATATCGTCTGCTTTCTTTTATATGAGAAATCTGAATTTAATTGAAATTTTATGTGATAGCCAACTGGGGCTCCAGTTAAAAAGAGAAATATCTTTTAAACTTTGAGTGATTTTCAGAGCACAGAGGCCCTGAAAGGCTGGGTCCCCATTATATAGAGATAAACCTCTTATCTCCTGTGCCTGATAAAATTAAACAAAATGCAATAAAACATTTTAAATGGAAAGTGATAGCTGTGTTTGTAGATCTGTTTTCAGCTACTCAAGCATGAAGTATTTCTTCCTAAAGTTGAGTAGCTCTGCTGGGAATTGATACTGGATTCTCTTACCCTGCAAAAATCTCTTCTTTCTTTAAGCTTTTAAAATATACTTTGTTGATTACTATAATGCGGGAAGACTAATTATCTCAAAGCCCACTTTATCTTTTTTCAATTAAAGGAGTACGTAGCAGATTATAGCTGCACCCAGAGAGTAGGATCTAACAGGGGAGTATTTAAAGGTCTTTCTTCTTATATTTCTTCCAAGTAAAATTGGTTCTATTGTTGTCACTGTTATTGTAAATTATTGTTCTCAAATATTTATATTTCAGAGAGACTCGCAATGTTTTATTGGTAATCTAAATATTGCCTGGATAATCAAGTCAGTACTTACAGTTTTAGAATACAGCCTTCAAATACTCTGCCATAAAGAAGGGTAAACTTGAGTCATTTGTAGCAAAATAGATGCACCTCGAGACCATAATGTTAAGTGAAATAAATCAGGCATAAAACCTTAAATATCGTCTGCTTTCTTTTATATGAGAAACACAAAGTATAAATAAATTAAAGAGCAAAACAAAAGAGAAATAGTAGGAAACAGGGAGATGGAACTTTTGCAAAAGAAAAGTGGACCAGGAGATGGAGGGGAAAAGAGGAGAAAAGAGAGGAAAAGGATAAAAAAAATTAAGATGTGTTATGTACATGTACCAACTGCCCACAATGAACGTGATCATTACTGCAAATGCTTACTAATTAAAATAATAAGATTTAAAAGTGAGGCAAAACTCCAATAAACCAAAAATCCTGCATAGGATCTCCACCCAAAACAATCTAGGTTTTCATTTTCATTTATCCAAAATATTTCACAGGGTTATATACCAGTGTCTCTGTCCTTGCTGGATCATATGAATCATGGGTGTTTTTCAATTTCTTACTCCTTTCTTAACTTTTATATTGTGTATAGAAACTCTGGTTGATTTTTAAATTATTTCCATAGGAAACATAGAATCTAAGTTACATGCATAGCTCATAGCCTATATACTGAGATATTTGAAAGTTATATAGTTCAAATAAAAAACCTATTGAAACGTGAGAAATTGAAAGAGTAAATAAGGTCTAAAATGTAAAATAGATATTGTGAAATGGGAAGAAATGATTCAAAAGGAAAAAGGAACTAGGATGGGTGAAAGGGGAAAGGACAGTAGGGAAAAGGGAAAAAATGCAAGTCAGTTATACTATTAGTGTCTCTTAGTTCATTAAAAAGGAAATTTATGCTAATATCGATTAGAGAAATTTTTATGCTAATATCTTGTACCCTGAACAACTACTTTAAAGATAACAACATGTAATGTATAAACTATTGTTATTCTCCTATTACTTTGTTATGAAATTTTGTTTTACCTTTTTTTCATAAAATAAAAAAAATTTTAAAAACCCATTGAATATTTGTTCTATGTAAAGCATTTTCTAGGTTTTTTGTGGGGGAGTGGGAAGGGATTGGATAGTAAGATAAAAAGCAAGGTTCTTGGATTCCAGGGACACATGCTTAAATACGTTCTTTAACATGGAGTGCTAAATTCTCTAGTCTGTTGAAAAAAGAAAACCATTCATGAGCTGTGGCTCTGAGAAAGAATTTTAGCTATAGAAAAAGAATGCTTTCCAAGACATGGCTTAACTAAGCAGATTAGAAATGTCTTACTTATTACAAGAAAACCTACTTTTCCCTTCTTTTCTAGGGAAGAAAAGGAGATTAACAAATGTTTCCTGTATTAGTGTTTTGGTCTAAGACGGAAGAACTGAATAAATAAAGTTAGCGCTTGATGTATAAGATATCATTGACCAAGAGTGGGCAAATCATACGTGGAAGTCTAAGTGGCCGTCAAAATCGTCATGTCAGGCAGGCACAGACAAGGTGGGTCAGAGATCAGGAATACAATATGCAGGTATCTATAACATAACTTCAGTATACACATGGGGACTTACTGATCTTCAGTGTCTTAGTACATTGTATTCTGCTATGATAAAATACTTGAGACTGGCTCATGTATAAAGTACAGAAATTTATTTTTTACAGTTCTGAAGGCTGGGAAATCCAAGGTACAGGGGCTGCATTTGGCAAGGGCCTTTCTACAGAATAACTCAGTGGCAGAGGTGGAAGGGCAAGGGAGAATGTACATGTGACAGATATCTGAATTCACTTTTATAACAAACCCACTCCCTCGATCAATTAGTTAATCCATTTAGGACCGCAGACACCTCTTGACGCCACCCCTCTCAACACTTGCGTTGGTGATTGTATTTCCAACATATAAACACTGGGGGACATATTCAACCCATAGCTTCAAGTCCTTACTACTTACAACTACTTACGTGGACAGAAATTTTTTCAGTTGTCATTTAAACTTCTTTTTAATGATAACCTTTCACTTATCCTACCGGATTACATCATTTAGCTATTTCTTCTGACAGTAAAACTTTAAATACTTTGGTGTGATATTTTTATTAGAAATAAATATCTCACTGAAGGAAATAGCTTATTCTACTAAGATAATGTCAAATGAGATATTTCGATCATATGTATGGTGAACTACGTGCAATTGACTAAAAGTTCATGCTTCCTTCTTTAAGTTTATATGCTGGAATACTGACCCCAAATATGCTGGTATTTCAGGTAGGGGCTTAGTAAAGTAGTTGGGTCCTGCTGGGGGTGCTGTCATGAATGGGAGTGGTGCTTTTATAGATGCAATCCTAGGGAGATTTCTCCCTGGCATTCTGCAATGTGACGATACAAGAAATGGGCAGTTTTCAACCTGAAAAAAGACTTTCACCAAAGCCTGTTCAGGCTGGAACTGATCTTGGGGTTCCAATCTACAGAACTATAAGAAGTGAATTTCTATCGTCCATCAGTTTCCCAGTTTATAGTGTTTTGTTTAGGCAGCTTAACTGGGTTAAGACACCGTGACAAAAGAAATTAAAGTTTTCTCTAGAGAATGAAAAGTGGTTAATTATTTCTTTGGACCTCTGCCATATTTTACATATTAACAGAAAATTTACTCTAAGTTATGCAGAGATTTTTTTTTTTATTTTAAAGAGAAGAAAAAAAAACAAAACAAATCAAAAGAAGAACAAATTTTCAAAACAACATAATAGGAGGGTAACAATGGTTAATACATTACGTATTACTATCTTTAAGTTAGTTATTCAGGACACCAGACATTAGCATTCAATTGTCCAAACATTATTGGCACAAACCTTACTCTTCAATGAACTAAGTAAAAATGGTAGTGTATCTATCTTAACCATCTTATATATATATATACAATTTTTTTTCCCTTTCCCTTCTTTCTTTTCCCTATTCCAGTCTCTCTTTCCTTTTGACCAGTTTCTTTTTGATTCACAATATCTATTGTACATTTTGGATCTTATTTACTCTTTCAGTTTCTCATACTAGAGAGATAATACGATGCTTACACATGTGCTTCTGGTTTATTTCACTTATGAGTATTTTCTCGAGTTGCATCCATTTACCTATAAAAGTCTCCAGTTTATCCTTCTTTATGGCTGAATAGTACTCCATTGTATAAAAATACCACATCTTTCTTATCCATTCCTCAGTTGATGGGCATTTGGGTTGTTTCCAAGATCTGGCTATTACAAATTGTGCTGCTATAAACATGGGTGCACATATATCGCTGTGGTACGATGTTTTTAATTCTTCTGGGAAGATTCCCAGAAGGGGAATAGCTGGGTCAAATGGGACCTCCAACCCTAGTTTTCTGAGGAATCTCCACACTGACTTCCACAGTGGCTGTACCAGTCGACACTCCCACCAACAGTGAAGAAGGGTTCCTTTTTCCCCACAGCCCCTCCAGCATTTGTTATTAGTTGATTTCTTAATAGTAGCCATTCTTTCTGGGGTGAGATGGTATCTCAGTGTTGTTTTAATTTGCATCTCTCGAATGACTAGTGATGTTGCACATTTTTTTGTATATTTGTTTGCCATTAGTATTTCTTCATCTGAGAAATGTGTATTCATCTCAGATGCCTATTTTACATATTAACAGAAAATTTACTCTAAGTTATGCAGAGATTTTTAAGGCTTAAAAAAATCCTCAAAATTAAGAAAACAAAAGTATATAGTAAAACAACTGTAACCAAATAAAACAACATTAGTTAAATTTAATAGTAATTTACTTTAGGGCCGGTGAGATGGCTCAGCGGCTTAAGCGCCTGCCCGGCAAGCGTGAGGGCCCGAGTTCGACTCCCGGAACCCACATACGAAAAAGGGGCCGGTGATATCGCTCAGCGGCACGGGCGCCTGCTGGCGCATGAGGTCCTGAGGTCGACCCCCCGGTACCCACAAAAAACAAAAATAGTAGTTTACTTTAGGATAACTGGTGAAGTGATGGTTAGTAGACCTTTTTCTTTAAGAAATAGGGTAAGTAAAACCATTAAGTACTTTTATTATCAATTCAAGATAGAATGAAGATAAAAGAGTTTACAAACTTAAAGAAAACTGACTGAAAGGAAGTCAGTGAAGAAGGTTTCAGTGTTTATGTTTTCTGGTCTCAGGATATATGTAAATGCAGCTTACCACAGTGGTAAACTGCATAGCTTCTGATCAAATCAGCTTGAGTTTGAATCTTGAATGTGCCATGTAGTAGCTCTGCCTCAGTTTCCTCAGCTCTGAAATAAGGCTAATAGTAGTTTGGCTTATGGGTTTTGTGTAAATTCAATGTGTTAATGCTTTTAAGATATTCAGAGTAGTGTCTGGCACATGATAAATATTACTTAAGTGAAAGTCAATAACAAAGAAATGTCATGGATGTAGCTCAACAAACATGATTCTGAGTAAGCCCTGTAATGTACAGAAACTGGGGTAACTACATACACTTAAAGCATGCTTTAAAAAAGTTAATTTAAAAAAAAGGCAATTTAGTATGCAAATTCATTACTACCTACTCTCGCTACTTTTCTTTCTCTACTTTCATCTTCATTTTCTCTATCTCAGTTGCTTAGGCTCTTTCTGTGGTTTCATTGTTGCTTTGCTATTGTCACCTCATAGTTAAGAAATATTTATGGAATTTCACTGCTAAGAACTTTCCATACAATATTTGAACTCTTTAGAGATAGGATGCTATAAAAACCTAGTAAATAATTTAAAGATTACAAAGATAATTAGAGAAGAATAATAGAAGTGGTATGCTTAGAGGATAACAATTAAAAGAGTCCCAGATATAACCCATTAGAGAAAGGCCGGGTTTTTTCCTAACTCTTACAAAGAGTGCGATGCAAATCTAGACTGAGATTGTGATATCAAGGACTGATTTCTTTTAGATATGGCTTATAAAAAGTTGGAGAAGGGCAGCTTCTTTTTTCAATTAATATCTAAGCATCAAAACACGTTGGAAACAGAACAGCATCATAAATGTATATTGGTCCATGTGTCTTGAAATTAAAGAATATTATGTATAATCTTTAGAGTAATTTATGTATAGCTTGTGGGGATGAATAGGATCCATTTAGAAGAGCTTGCCTTCCATTTCCCATATGAGTCTATTTAAAATGTTCCTTTTGGTGAGGCCTGGGACAGGTGCTATCCAGAAGGTTTTGGGCCAGCTTAAAAAATTCCAGGTTATGTCTTCATCTCTCTTTAGTTTATTGATTAATGTAAGAGCTACCATCTTACCAAGTCTAAAGAAACTTTTGCTCTTATCAGTTTATAAAATGGGACATTCACAATGTCATAGATGTCTTTATTCAACCCAAGTTTTGTTGAAAGTGTAAAATTAAAATGACTTACTCTATTTTTTCATTAGAAGTGGAATAGTTTATGTTTACAATGCTCTGGCTTTAACTAGGAAGTACAAATCCCACTTTGACTTCACCATGGACTTAATATATTTCTTATGCATATCATATATTAGACATTTATTATGTTTGTAACAGCTGAAAGCTTTATTTTTGTGTCCATCATGCAACTGGAATTTTTTTCTTTTTACAGTAAAACCTTAGAGGGAATTTGACTTTTATTTTTCTTCATATTTTCTTAAACAACAAACTATTTGACATGACATATTTATATTTTGCCAGTGAGTAAAATGAAAGAATGTTAGATAATATTTTTTTCCTTTACTGTTTTTAAAATTCTGCTAATCTCTCTTCTTTCCTAAACATTACCTTTTGCTTTAATTAATGAAATAATAATTTCATTCATTTGTATATATTTACTTTTTCAACCAAAATGTATTAAGTACCTACTAAGTACAAGGAACTGCTCACTGCTGATTATAAGGCAGTAGACAAGACAGATAAAATCTTGGACTTTGTGAGCTATATGTTCTGCTGGTGGAACATAGACAAGATCTTAGAAAAATAGGTACGGTGTATAGGACATGGAATGGTGTTAAGTGTGATGGAGAAAAGAAAACTAGTGAATAGGGAAGGGGAGTGTTTCAGGGAATGAGGAAATTGGCAATTTAATATAGTTGTCTGGAAAACACCTTATAGAAAAGATGATGTTAAAGAAGATAAGGAAAACGCTGTAAGGTTGGGGTGGGCTGGCTTAAGCACAGAGCAGAAAAGGGTTCAGCCCTGTGAAGAAGGTGGAGAGCGGCCATTCAGAAGGGAGTGGGAATCCGATTGTGTCAGTATTGAGAGGCAACTGCAAGGGCTCTGGCTCCTACACAGGGAGCGATCCTGTTAAAGGGACTGACAGGGGCCTCTGTGATTTGACTTAAATTCAAGAGTAATGGCTCTACCTGCTGTATGGAGAATAGATAGAATAAGGACAAAGAATGCATTTTTCTGCATTTTTTTTTTTACAGAAATAAATGTTGAATGTGTAACTCATATGGCTACTTTTCCTTATTCCAAAATTGACCCTCTTGGGGAATAGAACTATTTCTGGCAGACCGGAGGCCACTGCAAACATCAGAGTAAGAGATGATAATGATTTAGACTGCTGGAAATAGTTGTAATAATATGAAGATGCAAAACATAAGATTTACCAACAAAGAAATAAAGACAGGAGTGTGACATTATGGCTTTTTGCTTGAGCAATTGGAAGGATATAGCTGCCCTTAACTGACAAAAGCAGAATACCAAGGGTCAGATCCAGGGGCAAAGATCTGATGGTTAGTTCCATATGTTAATTTTTAGATGCTGTGGTGGATTAACTAGTGGTCAGTTTAAGTGGGAGTGCTTGGCAGAACTGAGTCAGCCTGGTTCTGGGCGTGGGAGACCCACGCCAAAATGACATAAAAGGAGAACGGGAGGGGAAGATTTTATGCTGCTGATTTCCCAGGAGAAGCTTTGTTGTGGCTGGTTCTCCTGATTCTAATGTGGCTGTTCCTGGAGGAGGAGCTCCAGTCCTAGCTGTCCGGGGGGTGGCTGCTGTTCTCTTGTGTGTGGTGGGGGTGCAGGGTGGGGAGGAGGCTCTGGTCTTTGCCTTGAGCTTTGCTTCCTTGCTGCTTTGCAGATTCCTCAGCCTTCTGGCACAGATCTTTCACTCAGCTGTCTCAGACTTTCTAGCTTCCACCACTGGGCCTTGGGCCTTCCCAGTGCAGATCCTTGATGTGGACTTGCATGAGACATTGCCGTGGGCTCTAGGCCTCTGGCTGGACTCGTGTGGGACATTGCTGTGAGACCCAGGTCCTTGGCTGGATTCTTCCAGTCTCTAGCATGCGGACAGATCTCTTGCACTCTTCTGCATTTGACTTTTAGGGTAAATATTATAAGATACTGCTATGAATCTTTGTGTCCTATATCAAATTTAGTCCCTTGCAAACCACTGACTACAACAGATGCTTACTTGATATTTAATTGGATATGTCTCCTGTAATATATAGTTTATGAAAATATATGAAAATATGAAAATATATTTTTACAAAGCCCAGACAAGTTTAGCAACAATTGTACATAACAGAATGAAATGTTGCTTGTGTAACTCACATGGCCGCTTTCGCTTCTTTCACAGTCTTTGCTCATGAGGAACAGGGTCATGCTTTTCGATCACTCTGTACTAAGGAACTGACTCCTTTTCAGAACTCTCTTTTCACACTCATGTGCACAGCAGAATCATTCACAATTGCTGAAAGGTGGAATCAAGCAAGTGCCTTATTGGTAGATGGATAGATAAAGAAAATGTAGTCTGTACATACAGAATGGGATAGTATTCAACCTTAAAAAGGAAGGAAATTCTGACTCATTCTACAGCATGGATGAGCCTTAAAGACATCATGCTAAATGAAATAAGCCTGTTTCAAGAAGACATACTGTGTGATTCCATTGACGTGGAGGGTCTTAGATACTCAAATTCATACAGATAGAAAGTTTAATACATATGGAATCTCAGTTTTGCAAAGTGAAAAGAATTTTATAGATTGGTTGCACCATAGTGTGAATGTCGCCAAGATTACTAAACCATATACTTAATTGTTAAGATGATAAATTTTCTGTTATGTATATTTTACCAACACACACACACAAAAACACCAGCAGTAACAACAACATCAAAACCCTCTCTTATCTTGCTGCTCATCTCTTACAGGTCCATAAAAGCTTTTTTCTTTCTTCATACCCCTAAGTTCCTATTGACACAAGGTAGTAGTTGACTTACTCTTCCAGAATTGTGAGAAAAGGGCACTCAAAGCACAGAACTTACCTCAAACTCACTATCAGATATCACTGGTAGAAAATTACTTGCCCTTATTGATGCGGACACTTTTATTACCTGATCATAGACTGATCAGAGCCCGTCTCAGACTCAAACTTCATACTCTTCTTTCAAGGTCTTTCTCCCTTCTCAATCTTTGTCACTTTTAGTTTCATCCTTACAACTCACATCTTCCAACTCCAAAACCGTCCATGGGAAATTCTAACCTTTACCTTTATTTTGTAGACCATGCCCTAGGGGCCTTATTACACTTGAAGAATCCATCAAGGTATTTTCCACATGAATTATGAATTACAAAAGAATTATAAGTTCCAAATGAATTTCCAAATGAGAAGAATTATAACTCTTCCTTAGTATTCTGAATATGCTTCAGTAGGTTTTTAGCATAAATAGTAATATTTTTCCCCTTACTGCTCATGTAAAATATTTAATCATACGATGCACCTTGTAGATTAAATATTGAGGAAGTCTTTTTAATGTAAGTGTATATCAAAAGTTACAGAGATAATTTCATATTTATTGCTTTATGCATATAAGAGATGCATGAAAATACAAGCCATTGGGAAAAGAGCCTTTTTGGGACCTCAAAATAGCTGACAAAATGGAGAGATTGTTTTGGCCTTTATGACCTGAGACGAAAGATGACATGACGAGAAGCCTGGTGTGAGGGGATATGTAAAAGAACAGGGTTGTTCTGACATGTGAGGATGACGCTATACATGGTCACTGCTTTTTTTGTGTTTTGCAGAAAAGCTGGGAATTTGTGATAAGAGATGAAGATGAAAATAAGAGATCCCTTAAGAAAGAAGGTGGCAGGGATTAGGGATGACAACGTTTGTGTTTAGCAAAGCAAAAGGAGTTGTGAGCATCACGCGTATCTAAGAAGCAATTAAAATATTACCAACAGCAACAAAATAAGCAGGACAGGCCTGCTAGTCCCTAGGCAACTCCAGGCAGGACTGAAATGGAGACAGTGAAGGCAAAGGGCCCTGACAAGGAGGAGCAGCAAGGCCAGATCTCTGTATCCCATTTTGCTTTTAGTATATCTTTGCAGAGAGGGAGCTGGGCTGGATGAGGTATTCCAAGTGGATGCTCCTCTCTCTGAAGGAATAAGTGCTGGCAGCGTGGTGATGTAGTGCTTTACATATCTCATTCAGGATGAGCTCGTGACTCGGAGTTGTGCTGGAAGAGGAGACAAGAAATGTTCATCCCATCCAGGACTGGAAGGCTAGTAATCAGGACACCAGTCAGAGGTGGTGGGCTCCCAACACTAAGTATTAAAAGCCAGGAAGGTGGAGAGCATGCATTGTAGAATCCATGTCTTTAATTAAGTCTAAAGGATATTTTTGTCATTATCTATACTTTTCTTTGTCACAAGCAAAGAAAAAGTGCTGGGCTAATCTTATGAGAAGAAAAGATCACACTGAGCTGAGGAAAACAATGCATGGGTAAGCATGAAATGAAGTCATCTGTGTATTCAATATGAGGTCTTACCAAGGGTGTTCAAGATTTTTTCTGCTTCTGTGTCATTTCAAGGATCAATCAGGAGCAGATATACATGCTCACTAAAACTTTTGGTACCCTGTTCCTGTTCTTCATGAATAATTATCAGAAAAAAGTTAGAAAAAGCTTTTCTTTAAATTTGTACTTAGTGAAAGGATAAACAGATGTAAGGAAATGCATTTCTCTAAGACAGGGACATTTTCTTTTCTTTTTTGGTAGCAGGAATTGAACTCAGGACTTTGCGCTTGCCAGGCAGGCACTGTGCCACTGAGCTATATTCCCAGCCCCTGGGACATTTTCAAAAGAAGAGTTTTGTCCTTTCAGACTGAGAAGATGATAGAAAATCAGGGAAAATAGCAAACCATGATAATCAAGAACTTTGTAGCTTTTAAGATATGTTCTTCCTGAGTTAATTCTGTACAAAGAATGATTTCACTATACAGATTAAATGATTCTTTTCCATGTCAAATTTCCTGAATCTTCTTAAGACAGGTAAGAGGCAATCAAATCTCCTAAGTTTGAGGGTGATGATTTTCCCAGGTTATAATGTTTTTTTTTTGTGGGTACCAGGGGGTCGACCTCAGGACCTCGCGCGCCAGCAGGCGCCGGTGCCGCTGAGTGATATCACCGGCCCCTTTTTCGTATGTGGGTTCCAGGAGTCAAACTCGGGCCCTCGTGCTTGCCGGGCAGGCGCTTAAGCCGCTGAGCCATCTCACCGGCCCCCCCCAGGTTATAATGTTAAAGCCCCCAGGCAGATATAAAGCTTTAATCTTTCAGAGCTTATATAACATGTATTTTAACATTAGCTATTTTAAATAATTTTATTAACAAATTAATTTAGCTTTCAACCAATTTAATTTTCCTTGAAAAATAGAGCAAAATACATACAGCTACCTATAAATATACTAGCTAGAAATAAGGGCTGTCAATATTTTGACATTTATCTTCACAATCTTTATTATTATCTATTTGTATTAACATAGTAAATGTACATATTAATGGGATTCACTGAGATATTTCCATACAGGCTTACCGTCACATCTGTCCACTCCTTTTCTACCTTTGCTCCATCCCTGCATTCACTCCACTAGGAACCCTTCCCATTCCACATGATCGCTATACTACTTTCAGGTTGCCTTTATTTTTTTAAAGTTCCTTATATGAGAAAGAACATAAGACATTTGCCTTTGTGTGTCTGGCTCATATAATTTAACATGATGCCTTCCAGTTCCATCTATTTTGCTGCAAATGACATTGCATTCTTCATAGCTAAGCAATAGTCTATTGTGTGTATATACCATATTTTCTTTATCTATTTATATTAGTCACTTTTCTCATTGCTGGGACAGAGTACCTGACATCTACACTCACAGCTACAGAAGTTTTAGTCCATGTATCACAGGCTTAAACACAGAAGGGGCATGATGGAAGGGCCGGTGCACAGGAAAGCTGCTCACACCATAGGAGTTGGGAATCAGAAAGAGAAGGGAGGAGCCAGGGAGGGAGATATACCCTTCCAGGCCACACCTTCAATGAGCCTCCTTTAACGAGGCCCCACCTTCTAGTAGCACCTTGGCTACTGTGCCCCATAATTAATCACTATCCCAAACTCCCACCTACAAGTATATGAGGCCTTGGGGACTTTCTTGATCTACACCATAACACTGTTCTTCTATTGATGGGCAACTGGGCAGATTCCATATCTTGCTATTCTGAGTAGTTGCAGCAATAAACATGGGTACACTGGTATCTTGTTTGTATGTTGACTTCATTTCTTCTGGATTAAATGTAGCTTTATTTTAACTTTTTTTTTTTTTGTATGGGTACTGGGGGTCGACCTCAGGACCTCGCGCGCCAGCAGGCTCCCGTGCTACTGAGCAATATCACTGGCCCTTTTTTCGTATGTGGGTTCTGGGAGTCGAACTCGGTCCCTCGCGCTTGCCAGGTAGGCACTTACGCCACTGAGCCATCTCACCGGCCCTATTTTAACTTTTTGAAGACTCTTCATACTGCTTTCCATAGGCTTTCCTAATTTAAATTCTTTCCAGTAGTGTGTAAGTGTCCCTTCTTCTCTATAACTGCATGAGCATTTGTTCAAGGCTCTTATTATAAAATGATCTTGAAATTTATTAAATGCTTTTTCTGCATTGTTGACATGGTCATATGATTTTTGTCCTTCATTCCATTCATAGGGTGTATTACATTTAGTAATTTGCATATGTTGAACCATCCTTGAATACCTGGAATGAAACCAATTTGATTATGATGTATGATCATATTTATGTTGTGTTAATTCATTATGCTGGTATTTTAAGAATTTTTGCCTCTGTTAGTCAAAAATATTGGTCTTTAGTATTCCTTTTCTGTTGTATCCTTATCATGTTTTGGTAGCAGGTTAATGGTGGCCTCCCAGAATTAGTTTGAAAGGATTTCCTCTCTTACAATTTTATGGGAGACTTTTAGAGGTTATTAAAAGTTTGGTAAAATTAAGCAGTAAAACCATCCAGACCTGTGTTTGGATAGTGTTTGAGAATTTTATTACTAAATCAGTGTAATTACTTGTTATTGGTCTATTCAGTTTTTCTATATCTTCTTTGTTTAGTTTTTGTAGGACATATGTGCTCAGAAGTTTGTTCATTTCTTCTGGATTTTCCAGTTTGTTAGTATAGTTTTTCAAAAATATCCCCCATTATTCTTTGTATTTTTGTTTGTTCTTTGTATTCAGTTGTTCAGTTGTGATCTCTAATTATACTTTAAAATCTCTAATTATATTTCCTTGGGTTCTCTCTCTCTCGTTCTCCCTTGCCCCCCTTATTATTCTGGGTAGCTAAATGTTTGTCAATTTATCTTTTGCATGAGCACTTTGTTTAAATGATCATTTGTACTGTTCTTTCAGATTGTTTTTCATTTATTTCTGCTCTGAACTTTGTTATTTTCTTCTATTTTGAGTTTGGCATGTTCACGGTTTCTAAGTCCTTGAGGTGCATTGTTATATGTTTATTTGAAATCTTACTATCTTTTGACAGGCACAGTTAGGCACTAATTGCCTTCTTAGGCCTGTTTTAGGCCTGTCTTGCTTTATCCCACAAATTTTGGAATGTTGAGTTTCTATTTTAATTTATTTTAAGGAAGCTTTAATTTCTCTTCTTTTTCAATGAACTATTTGTTCAGAGGTGTTCAGTCTCTACATTCTCGTGTACTTTCTGAACTTTGGCATGTTGCCGACTGCTAGTTTCATTTCATTGTGGTCAGAAAAGATACAGTATACGACTTCCTTTTTTGAATTTTTAAAGGCTTATTTTGTGCTCTAATATATATTCTATTCTAGAGCCAGTTCTATGTATTGATGAAATGAATGCTTATTTTGCAGTTGTTAGATTAAATGTTCTTCAAATGCCTATAAGTACAAATGCCTAGCATAGTTTAGTGTTTCTTTGTCAATTTTTAGGTCTGGATGATCTAACCACTGGAGTAAGTGGAATATTAAAATACCACCCTATTATTATATTGGAACCCATTTCTCTCTTGAGGTATAATAGTATTTGTTATAAAATTAGGTACTCTCACATTAGGTGTATATAGATTTATAATTGTTACATCTTCTTGATGAATTGCTCACTTGATCATTAGTTATATAGTGACCTGTTTATCTCTTTTACTCTTCTGTTCTCAAAATCTATTTTGTCATGTATAAGTATTGCTACTCCTACTTGCTTTAGTATTCCATTTGCTTGGAATATCATTTTCTGTTAAATAATTTTGGGTATTATTTTTTAGTCAATTCACCCAGTCTGTGTCTTTTTTTTTCAGTCTGTGTCTTTTAATTGAAGTGTTAAAACCATTTGCATGGAGAGTTATTATTGAAAGGTATGCAGTTATGTCTTTTATTTATTTTCTTCTAGTTATTTTCTTTGCTCATTTCTTCCCCGTTCATTAATTGGTGTTATTCCATGGTTCATTGTACTGATAATGCTTGATTCTTTTCTATTTTTCTTTTTAATGTCTACTCATCTAGTGGGATTCATGCTTTCATGGTGGTAGTTACCTTCTTGCTCTTATGGATGTGTCATATTTTCCCTTACACATCTTTTGTAAGACTGGGTTGGTCATCGTGAATTCTCTCAGTTTTTGCTTGTGTTGGAAGGTCTATTTCTCTTTTGTTTCTGAAGGATAGCCTTGCTGTGTATAATATTCTTGGTTCACAGATTTTTTCTTTCAAGACTTGAAATATGTCATTGTATACCCTCCAAGCCTGTAGGGATTCTCCTGAGAAATATGTTAGTCTAAAGGAATCACCTTTGAATGTGACTTGGTGCTTTTTCCTTGCATGTTTTAAATTTTTTTCTTTGTCCTGTACTTTTGACAATTGACTATATGTGGACAATTTGGCTATATGTCTGCATGAGAACCATTTCTGGTCATATCCATTTGGGCTTTTAAAAGTCCTGTCCACGGATGCACACGTCTTTCCTGAAATTAGGCAAGCATTTTGCTATTTAATTGAACATGTTTTCTATGTTCTCAACATTTATTTCTTCCCTATCATATATGCCCATGATGTGAATATTTGATTGTTGTATGGTGTTCCCAAAATCTTCAATGCTCTTCTTTCATATTTTTGTTTTCTAAATGTGGCATTTTGAAAGACTCTCTTCAAGCACCAATATTCTTTCTTACACTTCATCTAATCTGTTGAAGCTTCAACTGAGCTTTTTTTATTTGACTTATTGGGCTCATTTCCAAGATTTCTGTTTGGTTCATTTTCAAGATGTCTCCTTCCTGAATTTCTTATTCATAGAGTGCATTTTCTTCCTAATTTCATTTCATTTTTTATTCATATTCTTTTGAATTTCATTGAATGTTTTTTAAGAAATTGTGCATTTTAATTATCAGGAATTTTGTTCACTTGAATATCTTTGGAATCTTTTACTATAGAATTATGATCTTTTAGGAGTTATAATATTACCTTGCTTTTTCATATTTCTTGTGATCCTGTGTGGAGATTTATGTATCCGATGGAATAGATATCTCTTCCTCTTTTATGGAATGACTTTCTTTGTAATAGCTTTCTCCTAAGGATGGATCTTGGGTTTTCAGTCTGTTGTGTGGTACTGAGTTTATTTTTAGTTGGGCACCATAAGCATAAACTCCTTGCAGCTTCTTTGGCTATGATTAGTGAGGTAGGGCACATTGGATATGTTATTGAAATTGGAGAGAGCCACTCTTTGTGTGTCTCATGCAAAAATGGAGACATTTTAGCAGTTTAGACAGATGTGATGCAGCTGAGTGTGCGGGAGGTAACCTGTATGGCTACAGATATGATGGCGCAGATTACTCCATTGAGTGATGAGGTTTCCTTGGGCAACACTGGTATTTCCTCTGTTATTTGTAAGGGTCTCTGGTTGCACCAGTAGTGGTACTTCTTGTCTGATTAGGCAACGGTGCAGGCGTAGATACTAGAGGAGGAGAGATGTGGCCAGGAATCTCGGCACCTTCCCTGTGGCACTCATACCCAGTCTCGTCGCTAGTGTGTGATTAGATAAGGTGCTGGGTGGACTGATGATGGGGACCCTCATAGATGCTGTGACAGCAGGAGTTTTGTATTATTCTTCTCTGCTGCTACTGTGTGCCTTCCCACTCTGGAGTAGGACCTCAGACTCCTTCTAATCATGCATAATGTATATGGGTTGGTAGCTGAATAATCCCCCACTCTTTCAGCTGTACTTCAGACCCGAGATTAAGCAGGAATAAGTTTCATCTAGGGCCAGAGAAAATTCCTCTCAGTTGAGATGCTCATGAGAATGACTGGAGGTGGAATGAGGCAGGCATCAGGCAAAGTTTCTTTCTGGACCTTCTTAGGCTAAGCAACCCAGGGGCCTGGTGACAGCTGGAGCCTGGTGGTCTTAGGACTACCCCCAGGTGCTTCTGTGGCTTGAGGCTAGTGGAACCACAGAGGTCTTCTGTTTCTTTGTTGGTATCAGGTGCCTATGCGTGGCACTGGGGAGAATGGTGGTGGGAACCTTGTGAGAAACTCTCTTCAGTCCTGGCACCAGCATGAAACCATATAGGATGGGACATCCCCCTGGTCCTGGAGGGCAGTTTCCTTCTCTCACAGTTCTTAAGGGCAACATTTTCCAGTCGTTTATGTGTGGAAACACTTGTCCCCTGCAGCACTCATGACAGGTTTTTGTCTGAGTCATTCTGAGCAAAGGTTGATTTGTAAGGAAGGTACCCACTAAGCTGGAGCAGTGGAATGTCTGCGCCCTCACTGAGAGGGAAATATGTGGGGGTTTCTTACACCTAGAGCAGTTGCAAATTCAGACCATTCTTCCCTTTTTAAGATGGCTTCTAGCTATAGCACCCTGGGAATGAAGGGTTTGCTGGTCAATGAAGTGAATTTCTTTTCCAACACCAAGCTACTATGAAGATTTCAGGTTGCTTGTCCAGCTAGTTCAAGCCTTTGCAGGTTGTGATATTTCCAATAGCTCAGTATCTGTGCTGGTAGATTTCGCTGGGACTCTTCTTCACCGTTATCCCTGCAGAAAGGATTCTTCCTTTCCCTTGGATATGGAGCCAGGACAGCAGATGCTGGGGTATTTTGTTTCTCTTACTATACTGTTGTCTTGGGTCTCTGGATTGCAAAATAGTGGGGTTTTTTCTCCTGTTGATTTCCAGTGTTTTCT
Source organism: Erethizon dorsatum (assembly GCA_028451465.1). Lineage (NCBI taxonomy): Eukaryota > Metazoa > Chordata > Mammalia > Rodentia > Erethizontidae > Erethizon > Erethizon dorsatum. The sequence goes on along the minus strand of CM051837.1, from coordinate 46,994,221 downwards.
CATAATCACTCACTTCAATATGCACCTGAACACCTGTTGTTTGGTTCTTGTTTGTGGAGAAGCAGGTGAGTGCTAGGGGTTGGAGACTGGCCCACATTGGCCCCAGGTCCCTGCCCAGACACTACCCATGGGGAACCAGGCCACTCTGGTCTTTTGACTCTCAAGGCGCCACTTGTAGCAACCTAGTTCTTCTAGTTTGTCACCCTGACCTGGGGTGGATGAGGGTGAAAGACAACAGACACACAGAGTCAGTTTATCAGGCTGGCAGCCAGGGTGCTCCGACCCCTAGTAGGCAGAGGAGCCCTGAGTGTCTGGCTTGTCCTGCTTTTATTCACTCAAACACGAGCAATTAAAGTAACACAAGATTCATCTGCCTTCCATTATCCGTTAGTACATATCCAGGTAAACAACCTCATCTCAGCTGTAGTAACTGGCAACACCACCATCCTTGTGCGTCGCTTTTCTCCTTTATACTCACAGATGAGGACGATTAGGCCTCAATTCTCCTTATCTAGTCTCCCACAGCTGGGTGCCCCTATTCAGCCATGGTCTCCTATCTTTTTTATGCATGAAAGAATGCATATTTTTCCCAAGCCAGATTTTTACTAGATATTTGCTTTTCCATCATCATCACTTATAACATGTTCTATAAATACTTATAAGGGGTTGCATAGTCTTGTATGTAATTTTGATTTCTGCATAAATTCTATTATTATGAATACACCATCATTTTTCAAACCAAAATTTTGGTTCAGTTGAGACTCTTTTATAAACAGTGCTGTGTTGAACTTATTTGTGAATACATCTATCTGTTGTGCTACTGTAAGATTGTCTAATTAGAGGAAACTCCAAAAACTGGAATTGCTGAGTCAGCATAAGAATTATAATTTTTTTGTGTGTGCTGGGAATCAAACTCAGCACCTTGCGCTTGCCTGGCAGGTGCTGTGCCACTGAGCTATGTCCCTGGCCCAATAATTGTTATGATTTTTGACAAGGTTTACCAAATTTTCCTCAAATGGACTATCTATAAATATTTCTATACAAATTCAGGCAGGATATGAATACTGGGCATCAGATTTTTGACTGATAATCTTAGTTGAATCATGAAATATCCCCAGTTTTGTTAGCAATTGCTTGATATTCAACTTTCAGTGCAAAGTTCCCTTTGATTGGTTTCTGAAAGGATTTGCTTCTTCCAGTTTTCTTTACAAAATGTTATCACTTTTCATTTGTAACTCTGGTAGAAAATAATTTTGCAGCTTTCTGATCTTTCCATCACTATGATAGAGTATATTTCTTTTTAATATATTTGTTCTATTGTCTTTATGAGGATCTATACTGCATGTCTCCTCTCTGGTGACCTCTCCAGGGAGATGTATAGTTTCTCCATCTTCATGCTATCCTAGTGCATGTTACACTCAGGCCAATGGAAGTGATGCATGTTGAGAGTGAGACAAAGCTACACAGCTTCATCTTTGCCTCTTCCCTCTGGAAAGCAACATATTATATATGAGGGCTGCTTCTTTGGCATGAATCTCTCAATGAAGAGCACAAAGTACTAAGCAGGAGTTGACTGAGTCCACATGGGTGAGGCACTTTCATCTTTTATGCCATTGGAATCTTACTACAAAAGTAGTAAAAGCTGACTAATAGAGACTCAGAGCTGGATCTATACCTGGCAAGATGCTTTGGTATTCTCTCAACACTGAAAAATGGAGTTCTGTAATGCCAAACTTTAAATAGGAGGTGCAACTTCTACTTAGGCTTCAACATGGACTTTAATATATTTGTTATGCATACCATATACTAGACATTTATTTTCGTTGCAGCACCTCAAAAGTTTTGTTTATTTCCATGTCTAACATGCAACTAGATTTGCAAGAGTATTTCACTGATGACCTAAGCCATCCATTGTATATAGTAGCTTCACTTATCTCTTATACATGTAGAATCGTGCTAATTTCTGAAAGTATTGAGAAAATAGGCTCTCAAATAATTTTCTGTGTTACACTGTATTTGAGGATTAGAGAATCAAGGGAAGGACTCCAAATGTGTAGAAATCCCTCTCCTTTACCTGGTAGTCTGGGATAAGGGGGTTGACATTACATGATCTGGGTTGGAGTCACTACAGCAGTCAAGAGATCAATGTGCCCCTGAGAGTAGTGACTCAGGAGGCTGGAGGTACTTTTGCTCCAGACAGTATTAATGCTCTTAATTGAGACATTAAGTAGAAAAGTTTTGACTTATAACACACACACAAACTATAGAACAGCCTCAGTAAAATTCTTGGATGACTAAATTAAATAAAAATAATTAAGCTACCTCATGCCTTCTCATTTTCTCAAAGTGGTGATAAATGACTATTTTTCCACTGATCTTCTGTCATTTCTTGTAATCCGTGGGTATTATCTGTCTTTATATCTGTGGCTTGCTACTTACAAAAATATGCCTGTACTCAGCATGGGGTATTCTACTAGTAGGCATTGGTTGCCCTATTGCGTCCTTTTTCCAGGACATCTGTTTACTTTCTGTTGATTTTCTTCCATGAACTGTACTCTAGCTGCTGTACCATTACAGCTATTATTCTAAGCCTGAACTTTCTGAAGGGCTTATTCTTTTTTTATGTATATTTTCCCCCTGACACCTAGCTCATCATTCTTTTAAATATTCTTGTGCTGTTTTGTCCTTTTAGTCTTAATAAGCAACACGTTTCTTGTGATTCCACAATTTTGATGTACATTGCTAACAGCTTGACACCATTTATTAAGAAGTCAAGTTCTTTTCAAGCTACCTCTGGATACCTCCACTTACTAACCAACCAACCAACCAACTGCACCCAGATGAGTGATTACTTGAAAGAAAATTAAAAACCTTATGACTTAATAAGATTTTTTATTTTTTACTTTAAAACCTTCATCAACCGCAGTTCCAAAGACTATTGAGATCAATTTAGTGTTATACCAAGTCTTGAATTTTGAAATATTTGCCCTTAACCTGTATCTTTTCCCTTAATATTTATGAATAGGTTCTAATAAAAAAAGAGATTATTTTAGAAGCAGGAGTTCTCCTACGATAATAAAGCTGGTGTATTATGAATAATTATAGAGTTGAAAAAGCAGGGCTATTGTTGGGTAATTTACTATTTATTGACTCATTAATTCAATATGTTTATCCAGTGCTTAAATTTCATTGATATTGCTCTTATGGAGCAATGTCTTTCATTAATCTAAAATATTAACGAGCAATTTCATGATATATTTATCTCATACATATGTGTATATATGTATAGAATTTCAATATGAAAATGGTTTTATTTATTTCTCAACTTTAAAATAATGCATCCTTTGTGAAAATGTGCCCAGATTTATGTTACAGACATTTTATTCACAGACAGCTAAACATTATAAAATTCTATTTAGGTCTTACACTTTCAACATGATTTTCAGTATTACATTTTCATTTATATTGCTAAAATTTTGACCGTTTCTCCTAATAGAACAGACAATTATTTTAATAAAGAACTATGCATTTGTTATCTACTGCAGCATATCTGATTACTTCAGAGGTGAGTGACTTAAATGAGAGATATTTATTATTTTATCCTAATGTTGGTTGATGGCTGGATGACCCCAGTGCTCCAGTGCATAGCATTCATGTTCCAAGAATTCTCTAGCAAGAGAGGCAGGACTTCTCTATATGATGGCTGGATCTTGTGTATATATTGAGGGTGAACGGCATAACCTGAAAGCCCATTGGTCCATCTCCTAGTGCCCAACATTTCTGTGATAGTCTGTTAATTCGAAGTGAGCTGTTACATCCAGGTCACACTCAAGAAAAATGTATTACATATCATTGGTATGAATGCTGTGAGTCAAGGATCACTGGGGCACCAAACATTAATCAGTTACAAATTGTAGAAGAGTATAACTTAAATCAAAGGAGACTTTGTGGAAATTGATATATTTTAGAAACCAAACAGGAAGTATAGCTATGTCTAGTGTAAGAACTTGTTAAAACAAAGCAAAAGCTGCCTTTCTTTCTATGTATAGAATTTTTCCTCTCCTTTGCTTCTCTTTTGATGTTCTGCTGGAAAAGAGCTTCCAAAATCCCAACATGGTTTTCAACATCACCATCAATATGAACCAACCTCAACTGCTTTGTACTGATTCCCAATCCCTGAGCAAGAGGCTCATTAGCATAATTAAATCTTGTTTTAATAATTGTGTGATGGGGAAGTGGAAGAATTAGATTTGCGAGTGATTGGGAGGATGGCAATGAGGTTCAGTGGCTTTACAAATGCTTCCTAGAGGCTATGGTACCTGGGGTTTTGAGAACTTCTTCTCAAAGGAATGATAAAGTTTAGTTAATTCATCCATTAAATGACTGAGTAATTTAAATCCAGTGCAGTTCTGAGGCTTTATATCTTATCAATTCAACTCAGCTAAAATTTTTTATATTTTTTTCTCAATTATAATTACTACAGTTTAAAAGTTATCCATCTCGGGCTGGTGATATAGCTCAGTGGCATAAGCACCTGCCTGGCAAGCGCGAGGTCCTGAGTTCAACTCCCAGTACCCACATATAAAAAAAATTATCCATCTCAAATTTATGAAAATGTTAATGTCTGATTCTCACTAAGTCATAATGGACAACATACCCTGAGCTATACTTCTAACCTCCAACCTTTTTATTAATGAATATTTTTCACAGGTAGCTGTTTTATAGCTTTTGGCCACACATTGCAAATTTTTCCCATACAACGAAATATAAACATATAAAATATTTTTAATGATTACAGTATACTTCTTTGCATGGTATCCCATAATGTTTCCAGATTTCTATTGATGTGCTTTTTGGGGGTTTTCTAATTTTTTATTATCTATAGGATATCCTTATATTTTTGAATACTTGACTGTGTTTTTAGAAGTGGAATTACTTGGTGGGTGAATATGCATTTGAAATTTTGAAACATAATTTCAAGTTACCCTATAGGAAGGCTTTCTTTTTTTTTTTTCTTTTTCTTAGTTTTTAGTTCTACTAGTTGTCTTTAAGAAATGTATTTTCCTCTTCAACCTCATTAAGGGTAGCTATTATCAGTGTTTTAATCTCATCAATAATGTGAGGAAAAAGTGATGTTTGGATTTTGCATTCAAAATCCCATCCTTAAAGTAGGAGGATTGACTAAAGCCAATCAAGTTAGAGCCTCAGAGTTTTGGGAAGTGCAAAAATCAGGGGCTATTAAAGATTTGTTTGTGTGCTTTTTATTCAAGTAATTTGTAGCCACTGGTAGCAGGTCTACAAAATTGTTAATAGTGGTGCACACATTGGTAAAGAGTTAGATTTCCTGTCTTGCCAACATTTTATATAGCACACCTAACCTCTATTCTTGATGTTGTGGTAAATTGGCGATCAAATTTTAGTCCTGTGTCATTCCCAGATTTTATAGGGGCAGGCTCTATCCTTCAAATGTCACCACAATTAATTCATTATTGATTAAACAATGAAAATAATTGTTCTTTCCTGTTCCATTGTGGTTTCAAGAACCTCTGACCTGTGGGTTGGAGTGGGGCCTCCACGAGCAGTGACTGCTTCTTTAAAACATGGAACGTTAACAAAGACTTATTTCCTCCTTTTGCTTTCTGCAATATTGCGCCAGTTTTCTCAGGAAGGCGAATTCTGTTCAGTGTGCTGTGATTTTCCTTAGTTCGGTTCACACCACGGTGAATCTGTGTGATGTGTGGCTGGTATTGCTCCTGGTTTTAGTGCTGGAATGATTAAATTCCCTGTTCTTCTCTGTCTTTTTTTCAGGCAGTTTTTTGATGAGTAAGACAAGGTGTGAAGCAAGTGGTAATATGATTCTTTCAGTATACTCTTTCCTGGCAGTTAACATGTTGGAATTTAATCCTGTTATGCATCCAACGTTCAATTTTTGTATTAGCTTCTGTTTAAAATTCAGTTATAAGTCAAAGATCCAGACTTACTTTAAGAAAAAAAAAAATCTCAGCGTCACCCAAAAAACTCTTGAAATGGGGATGCATCTCTGTCTTCACACCTGTTAACTATAGAATAAGTAAGGTTCAAGAATAGAGTAAATTCAGGGATTGTATTAATTGACTAAAAATAATTGAGGGCCACCATACAGTGGATAGCAAGAGAAATAGGGCACACTGCCTTACAATTCCTAGGAGTGCTGAGAAGGCTGCTCCAACCTTCAACTCGTTAGTTTTGGAGGAATGCAGCCATGATGTGCTACCCAGGAGGTCACATGGCAGCACACTTGATTTACTTTTATGTGAAAGTAGCAAATGAGCAAAAATCGAACCTAGAATCAAAGCATATTTTCTTCAAAATGAAGTTCATTAACTGTGAATGAGTTACTCAACCTGGTGCCCTGTGTCAACCAATTGCCCAACAGATTCCCAGCTTTTCCCAGACACTTTTGCCACGATTATTGACTGTAATCATCAGATGGAAGGTGGAAAGATTATATTGCTTACTTTAGTAAGAGGGCATCAATGTGGATATTTTATTTTAGAAATGTTCTTATTGTGAAGAAACTAGCCAAGTAGAAAATCCCTTTTCCCCAGTGTTTGGTAGCTGCCTCATCTCTTCCCTGCTATTGTATCTGATATATAAGAATTTATCAACAAGTCAGGGCACTTCTGAGAATGGAAAGGCAGCAAATGCAAATTTGGACCACAGGAATAAACTGAGATTTTTTTTTTTTCTCTACCTAGAAAGTTAGACTCGAGGCTTTACCTCGGTTCCAGAAAAGTGAGCCTAACTTCATTATGAACAAAAGAATAGTGCACATTTTATAAAATTTGTCCAGAGGATTCAGAGATAAGTGTTTGTATTACATGGAAAAATAATAAGCATCCTTCAACATTTCTTGCCTTCATACCAAACTTCCTCACCAAGAGCAAAACTCACTGCTCTGGGGATTCCTCCAGGACCTCCTGCTCTTCTTGATGAAGCTGGCAGTGGGGCAACCTGCTGTGGGACACTTCCTTAAGCATTCTGCATAAGGGCTTTTACCCTGCCCAGTCTTGAGGAGAAATATCACAAAAATTAACCCAGTAAGACAGAAAGACTGGTCTCTCTCTTTCTCTCTCTCTCTCCTCTCTCTTCTGTCTCTGTCTCTCTCTGTCTCTCTGTCTCTTCTCTCTGTCTCTGTCTCTCTCTCTCTGTCTCTCTCTGACAAATGGAGCACAGGGAGTAAGAAAGATTGAGGATGTCAGGGGTAGATTCTGGTTCTTAAGCGTTTTAGAAGAATCAGGTTTCACGTTACTCTTCTACAACAATGTTAATGCACTAAGTGCACCATTTGGATGTTTACCAATAAACACCTGTTAGAATGATTTATACTACTAAGATCTAAGTATTGGAAGACAACTTCCAGACCCCAGCCAAGTTCATTAACTATTGCATTCCAGTTATTAATGGTTGAATAGTAAAATATACATTGAGAGACACTTGGCATTTTATTTTTCAAAAAAATCTATGTTAAGGGATGGTTCATTGTATTTCTTTTTATATTGATATGCAGTTTTAACTTAACTAAATAACAATAGCCTAACTAAGTTATATTTATTAGGGTAATAAACAAGCAGATATTAAAGAATCATATAAAGGAACTATCATGCACCTGTTGAAGCTTTTATAAAATTTTATTTCAAATTAATTCATGTATAATTTAAAAGAAAATTAGTCTTGCTAGCATTATGATGCAAATAAATAGTCCCTGTTTTACAACCCTCCTCCCCTGGAGGTCATTTTCAACTCCAAGAGTTCTCTTAATGTTATCTTCATATATGGAGAGCAAAACAAGTGAACAAACAAACAAAGAGACCTAAAAAGTACAACTACAAACAAACAAAATATAACATTTCACTATTTCTTGATTTTAACAATCAACTTCATAAAATAATTGATTGAATTTAGCTGTCTTACATTCTTAACATTCACATATAATTAATTATATATCACTTTCAGAAAAAAATCTATAGTAAGCATTTACACAATTATATTTTTGAAAACCTTGCATAAGGTTGAGTCTGCGTTTTGATTACATTTCATTTTTTATGCAACCTTTATTTTTTCCTGGTGGTAATATTCATCTTAATTTTTTCATTCACTTATTTTTCTGTATTCTATTATTTATTTTGAACAGCTCATTGTTAGGAAGTCACTCTCCTTTTCAGTCCCTTATACCTCCTCTCCAATTCATGGGCACTAAGAGAAGATAAAGCACATAAAGCAGATTCCTCACCTCCCCATCTTTGCCTTCACTGTTATCTCCCTCTCCCACCGTCTTTGGCTTTATGGGCTTTATATGGTATTGTTCCTTTTACTATCATTTTATTCAGGATTTTGGGAGGCAGATAAATAAATATATGCATTTAACCTCCATGAGTAACAGAAAATTCTGTGCCACAATCTTCAAATATTTTACCTAGGTCTTCACTCAAGCTGAATGGTGGGTATTACTATGTCTATTCTCTAAGAAGACAAGTTCAGAGCAGTAAGTGACTTTATTTGAATTTGTTCATACAGTTGATTTTGGTTTTCAAAGGGACCAGCGGCCTCCAAAGCCCATCCTTGCCCACTCTGTCATGATAGAATGTCTCTTTAATGTCACAGCAGTGACAACCCTTGAGCTCTCTTATCAACTTAATATGTTAATTTTTGTGATGTTTTAGATAGGCTTCATCACTGGTTCACCCAGTTTATCAGTTCATCTGGTATAGGCAGAAAAGAGAATATATAACGAGGATGTCTGCGTTCCATAATATGAAAGAACTGGTTACAAACTTCACAGACAAGCCAGAAGGACTGTGGGACAATGGCAGTATTTGGAGAATAATGCTATTAATCAAGAGATTTGAAAATAAAGTAAAAAGAAATCTGTAAGTACTTACAGGCAAACAATTTGCAGAGCCAAAATCACAGGAGTTTATTATGGCAAACAAACCTGATTTCTATTGTTTTCTTAAATTACTTCGTAGATGAAGAGAATATAAGCAGCAGATGGGATGTATCAGGGCTTTAACAGAACACTTCATACTGATTTTAGAAAATGTTAAATAAAAACTTAATTAAAAGTAGTGTGTCTCCACGTGCTGTTACTTTCCCTGACAAACTGAAGTATGTCTTTTGTAAAATGAATTTCAACCTGATGAGATGAGGAACATGTTCAAAAAATATACAGCAAGACCACTTTTAAGCAGGCTGAATTGAAAAATCTTCATTAAACTGGAAACAAGTTAATATATGACGGTGTGAAACAACAGTATGTAATCCTGAGTGTGAAAAGAACAAGAGAAGCCTTAACATTTTATTAAAAAGTATAATACATAACAAAAGATATAGGATCAAATACACAAAAATGCAAAAAAAAATATTTTAGAGTCTAAGACTGCCAAAAACTGTGACATCAGGATTTGTAGAATTCAATTTTCTGATTATATATCACTTTTTATTATATCAACTTTAAAATGCTGGCAACTGATATTATATCTCACCTAGCAAACAAAAAGGAAATGGATATTTTAGTAAGTCAAGGTAACATTAGAATGACCACAGACACATAAAATTACAGTGACCAAGATACAAGGGAAGACTACTTTAGAGATGGAAAAACTAAGCCTCAGAGAGATGGGTTAATTCTCTTAGTTTGCGATATAGGGGTTTAATTAATTTTTTTCCCTCTGTATTCTTATTTAAATAAGGCATAGTTTTTAGAAAGGAATGATTTATGAGAAAACAAATTAAGATGACACAACTAATTTCCAATGATTCAGTTATTATCAACATACTCTGGAAAACTAGAATGAGAATTTACAAGTGCAAACTGTCCTTTCATAATTTGCCGAAGGCACTCTATTTCTTTTTCTAAGAGAACTACCTTTGTTTGATCCTTATGGAAATTATTCTGCTTTTGAGTACAACAGTGAGAGCAAACATCTTTATTCCTTTAACAGGTATGTTGTATGCCTACTATGTGCTTGCATGGTGCTAGGCCAGGGAGGAAAATGGTAAATTAGTACATAAATCCTTTTTGTGGTGATTTCTCACTGCAGTAAGACTTTATATTGTGGCAGGTGGTCTAATTAATATTCCCCTTATTTCTCACACCCATGATTTATGGCTTTTGCAGTAGCTATCACATAATTATTCTGACATTATACACATATGGTTCTGCTAGATGGCCATGGCTGTGACATTTGGTTCCTTAGCAACAGCAAATGTACCTTGGGAAGGAAAAGAAATTGTCATGAAATACTCTAGGACAGAAAGTCCTTATCAAAAACTATAGGTTAAGCTGCCATATATTTTTGGTTTGCAGTGAAAAATATATCTGATTAAAGTATAATATAAAATAACATTTAAGGGTGATATCTTAACGTTGGTAATAAGCACTGTTCATTAACAAGACTGGATTGGGAGGTGGGTGTGGTTTACCTGAATTCCTAGCCTAGGGTACGTTACGTGGTATACTGTGGACCTCGCAGGACCAGATCTGCTTTCCAGACTTGCATCTTCTGCTTGACTTCCCATGGCTGTGAATTTGAATGACTTGAAGGGAACATTCTTCAGGCTCCAGCTACTCCCAGTTTGAGAGTCTTCAGTCTATTACATTAAATGTATAAAAATGTATCTGCATCCCATATTAAATATAATTGATGTATAATCACCTAAGCACTATGTTGAAGGAACAGGAGTTCTCAGAGTACAAGGAGAGGCAACACTGCCTACCTAAACACAAGGTGGGGTGAATTTTGTACTTTTTTGGCTAAAACCTTAGACCTTAAAGCTCATCAGCTTGCTCTTGGACAAAAGCCCTCTAGTCATTTTCCCAAAAGTATTATGTCATGTTTCCTTCTCTCCCAGCTTTGGCAGATGTCTGTGGCTCACTCTTGCTCTTCTGGGAGTCTTTCTGAACCCCTAAGAAATTCCTTTACTGTGCTTCCTGGTCTTGTTAGGGCCTCCCTGAGGCTGTCTATTGCTGCAAGCTCTTTCCTTTCTGCATCTAACAGCTCTTTTTACCAACATTCTTATTTTGAACAAAGCCTTCTTGGACAGGATCTTTCAAGAAATGTCCCCAGACAGGCATCTAGGCACTTAAATCATATACTTCACCTGTCATCACTGGAGCTCCAGTTACATCCTTGAAGCTGTCTCTGTTCCACAACCACAGGAAACATCAGTGAGATGGTTAATGTTGATTGGCAACTTGACTGGATGGAGAGACACCTAGGCGATTAATGAAGCACATTTCCAAGTGTCTAAGTGGGTCATGAGGGAGTGACTGTGGGAACTACATTTCCCTTTCTTTAAAACCCTTTCTGCTTTGTGCCTGCTACAGAGTGAGCAGCTTTCCTCCACCATGCCCTTCCATCCTGAAATTTCTGCCTTGGAGCCAAGCAAACATGGCCAAAATCTCTGAAACTGTGAGGCAAAATGAACCTCCCCTCCTTTAAACTGTATCTCAGGTATTTGTCCCAGCAACCGAAAGCTGACCAATACATTTTTTTTAGGTGTGGATTCACTACAAGTACTTTATGCTCCCAAACTCCAGGACATACATATAATTTGATCCAGCCTCTTAAGAATATAAAGTCAACATATCTTCATGCAATTTAAATTCAGTGTGGAAACAACAGTCCTTACTAGGAAATGCACCTATATTAAATCAGAGTGAACTGGGTTCCAATCCACAACCCCCTCCCCCAGTCTCTGCTGTTATGTGGGTGGTGGGGAAAAGACAAGTTACTCAACTGCATTGTTTCAAATTAGTTAATTGATAATTCATTCCTCAGTGTTTAACATAAAGTACTAGAAAAAGATTTAAATATAAGTTATACAACAGAATGTATATATATATATATATATATCCCATTAATATCATGTAAATTTCAAATATACATGCTAAAATTTATTTTTTAAAAGAAATAGCGATGACAATAATAGTGATTATTTAAATATGGATAGTTGACTTTACAAAAAGTATGAAAGATAACATCTTTAAGACAGTTCAGTATGTTTATAGATCACTAACTGACAGTCTAGGAAAAGTGAGCTTGATGTGAAACACAGCTTCAACACAATTCTTTAACTGTATCTCTCTCTTTCCCACATTTTGTAAATGTTCATAAGTCCTTTCTTTAGAGTATGCTGGAAGTAATAAGGTATGAGCTACATTCAAGTTAGTTTATTACTGAAATTGCCTTGGAATTTGGTTTTGATGTTTTTTTCTCTGATAATATTGTGCAGCAGGAACTGGAGAAAAGCCAGAATTTCACCAAAGGCATTCAAGTTCTGGCATGTTTGTACTGATATTCATTTACCCTATTTGACAGGGAGGGAAATTTATTTAGGGAAATGCATATAAAGAGCAAAATGCTTAATCTAGGTCATGTTTAAATTCAACATTAAGTATTAGTCTTTTTAAAAATAGATAAACCGGTAGAGCTGATATAAGATTATTTGTCTGTCATTTTTGTAGTTTATGATTTAAATTTTTTTTCCTCTCTAAAATCTATCCTCTATGCTTTCAGTTCAGCAGGTGTTCCCTTTTGTTTGTCCTCCCAAGACACGTGGTATAAAACATTTCTAGCATTGGTGTTCCACCCTGACCACCCTCCCTTCGTTTTTCCCTTCCCCCCATTGGGAATAAGCCATTTGTGTGTGAATGCTCCTTACTGTGCGTGTGGGAGTGACACCTGCTATCCAGAGGAGGGCACACGCAGCCTCCAGTCATTGAGATGCTCTCTCAAATGGCTTAAAGCATGAGCCATACAATAAACCCATTGTTGGTTTAGAAGGAGTTTATTGAAGCAAAGAATGTTTAAATAATCGTGAGTTGTATATAATGATCTCAAGCAGTTAGGGTACAAATCTAAACATTTTTTGACATGCTCACCCACCGTAGTTGGAATATCCAGCCATAATTAGTAAGTGGCTCCAGAATTTGTAGAAGTCCACCACCCAGACTTCAAGATGAAAAAAGCATTTCTTATTCAACCTGTAGCTCCACTATTAAAGTTGGTAAATATTTAGAAAACAGTATACATACATTTCCACAAAGTTTAATAAGATACTGAATCTTTTTGACAAGGTGACTTTGTTTCCTTCATGTGCTGGGAAAATATGAGTGGATGAATTATGGAATGTCATTTTTTATTTAACATCATACTGTAGCTCTCTTTTAAAATGAAAAGCTAGATTAAAATACAAAATCAGCAAAAATGATCTAATTTAAGCAAGTCTGCTTTTTCCGACTTATTTATCTGAAAGTTTTCAGCAATATTTTAGGTGGAAAATATTGTTAGAAACAGAACATTTGCCTTTAGTGAAATATATTGATCCACCTAACAGCATAGAAAAATAAATAGTAAATTGAATGCTCAGAACCATAATTTATCTACAATCTCTAACGGGTCAAAAATCAAGAAATAAACTTGCACACAATCTTTTTCTTAGCCTGAAAGCTGTGAGGAACCACATGTCAGACAGCATTGCAGAAATTAGGATGCCTAAATAAACTCAGCCACTCTAATTTAGCAATTGAAGAGCAAAAGTACTAGTAAATGCAGAGCAAACATTTACAATAGCCATATTTCAAAACAACAGTTCTTAAAAAATTATAGTCTGAAAAACTAGGCAGATGTTCAAAGAAAACCGTTTTATGTTTAAATATGTTTCGGAGGTAACGGCATCCTGTGACCCCTTAGAGATTCCAACGGCGCATTGATGTAGTAAAAGTTGGGGTTACCTGTTCTCTTTTCTGTTATGCAGAATTTCCCAAGTTTGTTTACTTTTTACATACTTTTTGGAAGATAATCTATAACATTTGTCCACCACAAATGTTTCCTAGAAAATAGTAACTTGAGAAATGCTGAAGTGGACTTTTTGGTAACTCTACTCATTTTGCGTAGAGTGAATTTAAATCTTGCGTATTTATGTAGGAGTTCCTGGTACATGGAAAGTTTTTCATGCATAGCTTGTGAACATTTTGTGTCTCTGTCGAAAGTGATATCCTAACACTGAAAGAATTTATTTCTGCAAAAGAAAAAAATTGCAGATTCTTCAATATAGTATAGAGACCTTTTCACTGCTCAGTTAAGGAAGACCTGCCAGGAGACTGTAGTTGTTCAGGAACGTATCTTTTGGCACACAGCTCAAAAAAGAATCTCTGTTAGGTTTGACTATGTAAATAAATGTGTTATATAATGACACTTTGATCATTGATGGACTACACCAACCATGGTGGTCCAATAAGATTACAGCACTGTATATCACTTTGTGATGTTGTAGATGATGTTTTATTTACAAAAGATGAAATCCCCTGTCCTAGTCACTTTTCTGTCACTGTGACAAAATACTCAACACCCACAACTGAAACAAAGAGAGATTTATTTGACTGACAGTTTCCAGTGGGTTCAGACCAAAGTCATCCGGCTCCAAGGCAGAAAGAGCATGGTGGATGGAATAGATCATTATGCATTCCATTACAGTCAGGAAGCAGAGGAAGAAGGGAGGAGCCAGGTTCAAAAACACACTTGTCCTGGTTAGGCCTCCAGTGACCTACCTCCAATAGGTGCCCCTCCTGTCAGCACATTCAGCTTCTGATATCATCAATGGATGAATCCGCTGATGAGCTCAGCACTCAGTCCCCATAATCCAATCATACTCAAACACATGAGACTTTGGGGGACATTTCAGATGCAAACTACAGTATCACCTAAGGATGCATTTCTTAGAATGTACGCCTGTCATTCAGCAATGCATGACTATACTTTATGTTTGATAGTTTAATAATTTTTTGAACTTAAATAAATATAGGGCCTAATACATCTGTTTTTACTGGTCACTGAGGTCCGTATGCTAAAGTCTGTCTGTTTGGGGCTGATCAAACAGAAGGAGGCCATTTATTTTGGTGACACAGAAAAGACTTTCTTCAAAGCTGACTCTGAGGAGATTAAACTACTTCATTTGTCTCAAATCACTGGCTCACCTTGTCCAGGTGTACAAGTGTCTTCAATAGCAAGGAGCAGAGGGGAGAGGGAATACAATGAGGTAATACACATCTCCAGGGTTGCTTTATCACTCCCAGCCATCTTCAGCTCTCTCTCTGTTCTGGAAAGAAAATTGGGTCCTGTCCTCCTGGGGCCAGCATCTGCATATTTTGTCACTTCATCTCCGCTGAGGAGAAGAGGGGCTGGTGGTTGTGGGAGGCACGAGGAAGACTGAAGCCACTTCTCCAATGGACCCCCACTTCCCAGTATCAGTATCTGAAGTCTGTCCATTCCTCCAGGCCAAGGAGAAAAGGCAGTGGCATTTATACCTTATGGCTGAGGAAGTGCAGAGAAGACACTTGTCTGTAAATGAGAAACCTCTTAACTTTTGAAGAGTTCCATTGTGCCATGTTGGTGACACTGTCACTCAGCTACCTTTAACTATCACAGGTATATTTATGAGATGACATTACCCATGGAAGTGAAATTTTACCAAGTAATATCAGAATTATTTTTTTTTCTATTTTGCTGTAAAGGGAAAGGCAGTGTAAACACAGATAATAAAGCTTGATTAGAAAAGGATGCTTAAATATTTATGAAATAGTCTTACAAAGGCAAAATATAAAATTAATTGGCCTCAGTCATCTGCCTTACTCAAGTATATATGTTAATCAGCACATACTTAAAAGATAAAGCTGACAAATCTAATATAGTTAATGTTAATTTTCTCCATTGTTTTTTATTAATAATATTAAGAAACAAAAACTTGAAATAGATGTTTAATTCTAAGCTTACTAAGAAAACAGACTTCCTGGAAAATTAGAAAAAGGGAATTATTAAATCATTTCTAAATTTTGATATTAACACCTTTCCCCAACAAATCTGAAATTTAAAATCTAACCAGGCTCTTTTTCTGTAGAGAGGTAATATTAACTTTAACCACTAATCCCTTTGATGCCATCTAATTGTGTCTTTGTTTGTTGTGAAGCCTTATGTTTGTTTTGCTGTTGTTAAAATATATGTATGTTATTCATAAGTAAGGGCAAAGAGTAAAAGGCATCATTTCGCTGTACTTGAGAGCAGATATTTTTTCCTACAAGTGAGATACTGTAAACAGACTTGACTGCAGTATTTAGTAAAAGACTAGCCTGGAAAACTTCCAGCAAAGAGTGCTTAAAAAGAGCTGAGAGGAAGAGCAGCAATCTAGGGATGTCTAATACAGACGTGTTTTCAGCCTGAAAACACCAAGGCTGAAAAAAGACTTCACTGAGAGCTATAAAATCGGAGTGTGGGTAGATAGGAAGGACGTAGCTTGTTTACCGGATTCATTAGCATTTGAAGAGACTCATATTCAGAGATGTTAAAAGCAGTGCTAATTTACGAATGGCTAATATTCTTATTAAATTTATAACTCTAAGAAGTAGAGTTGATGAAACATATCTAAAAAGAGTTTGGATAGGAAACATGAATGGCACATGATAAGCAGGTTAAAGGAAAGTTAGCAATGTTGGAAATACTTTCCTTATTTTTATGCCAGAACTTTTTTTTTTTAATGTGGGTACCAGGGGTCGACCTCAGGACCTTGTGCTTGCCAGCAAGCGCTTGTGCTGCTGAGCAATATCACCGGCCCTTTTTTCCTTTACGTGGGTTCCAGGAGTCGAACTCAGGACCTCGCGCTTGCCAGGCAGGCATTTATGCCACTGAGCTATCTCACCGGCCCCCATATGCCAGAACTTTCTGAAGGGCTTAGTAATAGTGTTGGGTAAGGAAAGCAAAACAAAACAAAAAGCTGATTTGTAGCATTTACTTGTTACCATGGTATAAATAAATGCCCAATATAACTGATTTCAAAGTACAAATAGTTTAGCAACTGGCTTCCAAAAATTTTTAATATTTAATAATTGCTCTTACAACCTGCCAAAAACATCACTTTGTAAATAGGTTACCTTGAGACAACACCAGTTACCCTTTAAGTCCACGAATAGACTAACCCAATATAAGGGCAGAGCCCTTATGAGTTCACTATTTTGTAAAGGTTCCAACTGGTTCATTCTTTTAACATTCTCAATGGGAATTAATTGTAATTTAAAGTTTGGTAGTGACATTCAGACCATAGCACCTGGGTGGTAAGAACAGGAAGACCTGGTGGAAAAGGAGACCGGGGTCGTGACACACGTTTCGTGATAAGCAGCTGATCCACGTAGGTACACGCTATGTACATAGTGTCCATAGGCAAGCGAAAGATGAGGGTGTTATGGTCTGAGGAAATTGGGGTCTCTAGTATACCCTTTCCCAATTACTGCTGAGTGTCTTTCTTTCTTAAACTGCACTCAATTGTACATAATTCTTGCTAAATAAATGACAATGCTAAAAGAAATCGTATGAAAAAATAATAGCAAGAAAATGACTTGTAATTAACTGAGCTAACAATTTCATCTAAGCTATTTCCAGGGGCTTTTATGTACTTCCACCATGCACTGAAAGAATTACAATTGTACGTTTGTTCTAGAAAGTGACTGGAAGGTGTTAAATTACTTAGCTCTATTACAAATAAAAGACTTGCTTAGTAATTAACATCAAGGCATTCATTTTATAAAAGGGTATTAGTTAACATCTTGTCATAAAATAGGAAAGATTAAAATTGGAAAAGATGACAAGTGAGCAGCTCTTTCAGGCTGAGCAACATCTTTAACCCCACAAACACTATTCTTCTCAAGATGTTTTTAGCCTTTTACCTTACCAGCCTTCTGGCTGGCTTTGTGGGATAAGCAAGAGTTTGGCCTTCGTTGATGTATATAATAAATGAATCTAGTTCCAATTACAGGCAAAAATTTTCACTGGTGATAAATTTGCTTTTGGTTAGAGATACTGTCTTTTGTTTAGTCAGACAGTCACTAAAAATTAAAGAATGCACAGTGTCGCTGTACTTACCGGGCAGAATTGAGGGCTTCTTTTGGTGAAAATGAAGGAAAAAGGCCTTGAATAGATGTTAAGTGGACTTCGAAAGAGTCTGGTGAATGATCTCAGGGTGTGGTTGTGAATGTGGGTACATAAATAGATGCAGTCAGTGGAGGTGGGAGACACAGACTTCTGCAGGCAAGAGGAAGCCCTCCAGTCTCTCTAGGTGTGCAGGCGGCATGCTCACTGGTCAGTCAAGTAAAAATAAATATTTATTTGGACTGAAGGAGAGACTTTGTTAGAAAAAATGGATTATTTCAAGAGCAAGAAAAGGAGACATGCGACAGGGAGATGGCTCTCACAATGAAATCTGCCCATTTTAAGGCTTAAAAAAAGTTATTTCTTTTTTTGGAGAAGCAGGAAAGACTAGAGTGAACCATTCCTTAAGGGATGGTAATGCGATCTGACAGTAGATTGGAGGATGTTTTACCCCAAGTTGGCTTATTCTTCAGAGTAGCTGTTAAGGAGGGGCTGGGTTGAGTCAAAGTTCAGGGTTTAAGGGAAAGAAAGAATATTAACCGGTGTTTGGTTAGCAAGCTCTTTTTTTTTTTTTTTTTTTTTTTCTGATTAATCAGTTAGTCGTGTATGTGGCAAAGAATGGAGTTGGAAGAACTGTGTGTGTTACCTTGTAATCAATCATTCCGGGAACATAAATGGTAGGACTTTTTAAGCTGCACCCCCTGTCCCGACCTGCAATGTTGTGGTAAAATTCCACACTGTAACTGGCAATGAGAGGTAGTGCATGGTGTCAGAGCCCCAAGGACTAATCCGGGTGTCTGGAGAGATGGTCAGAGCTCAGTGAAGGGGAGTGGGTCCCAGAATAGATGGCACGCTGTGAGCGCACAGAGGTTAGACCAGCAGAGTGTCTGCATAGGATTATTTATCCCCAACAGTGAGCTCTCAGGCCTGGGGCTACAGGTCAGAGGTTCGATCTCATTCCTTAGAGATAGGGTGTTGAGAGGAAGATGGAGCCTCACATGTCAATGTGGGAGGATCCTAGTTTCTGGAATAGCAAAGTATTTCCATTTACAGTAACCAAGACATCAACAGAGCTGAATTAATAAATCAGATGTAGGTTGGAGAGTACTGGAAATAACTCTTCTTCCCTCTGATGGATAAGAATGTGCCCAGACTTAGAATTTAAAAATGGTTCAGCTCCTGTGGGCTGAGGGTATATGAAGGGAAAGAGAACAACAGGCACACTCTGAAACACAATATCTTTTTTTTTTTTTTTAAAAAGAAGTCTATCCTTAAAGAAAACCAATTTATTTTCAGCCTAAATAATAGACTAGTGCATTGTGAAACTCTATCATTTCCATACTACGTACCATGGAATTTCTTTTTGTTTTATAGGTCAGCATCCTGAATCTCATATGGGAAAAGCATAGTTAAATTTGAGAAAGAAATAGAATATAAATAGGTATTTTAAAGGATTGTAAGGTTTGAAAAATTACATGTCAAAATTGAAAATGTAAAAGTTAGGCTTTTTTGGGTTTCTCTACTTTAAATTTCTATTTCTCCTGTGTTGATAACATTAATGTTGAATGTTGTATTATTTTTTGTGCCAAGTGTTGAGCATAATGTTTATACGCAATACGGAGTATTTTATAAATGAATTGTGTGTGGCTCTCATTTGCTTTCTTTAGGTAATCTGAAATTCATTTAAATAGCCAACAAATGCTGTTCATGTATAAATATAAATGCAGTATAATAGCAAAATCCAGTTTTGTTTTATTAATTCATAAGAATATTTGCGAAAGTTTTATGTATGGTAAGAAAACATATTATTGTCTTGACCCTGTATAGCACGGTTCCCAAGAATAAATTTAAATATTGCAATCACCTCAGGACTCTGTATCTGGTTTAGTAAGCTCTGAGTTATTGTGTTCAAATTCCAAATGCTTATACAGGACACAGAGCAATCCTTAACAAGATTTCTCAGCTGAATTGCTGGCTCATATAATTTAGTTTTAATGGTGTGTACTAAATACTTACCCTGCTGTATCTATATCTATATTTATATCATCTATATCTGTTTTCCATATCAGTCTACAAAATCTTAGAAGATGCTAATTATGCTTTGTATGTCTTTGACATTGCCATAGTCAGTTTTTCTTCCTTCCTTCCTTCCTGCCTGCCTTCTTTCTTTCTTCCTTTTTTCCTTTCTTCTTTCTTTCTTTTTTGAGACAGGTTCTCACTAGGTAGTGCAGGATGGCCTTGAACGTGCTTCTGTAACCCAGGCTGGCCTTGAACTCACGGCCATCCTCCTGCCTCAGCCTCCCAAGTGAGAACCTTGTGGTTATTAAAATGGTGTCTTATTCATGATCAGTATCAGTATGTTTGGTGCTGTAGTCCTTTCAATCCTTATGTATTTCAACCAATTATTAAAAGCACAGAACTCAGTGTTTACAACATATCTAGACGTATTCATGGGGTGTCAAAGACATGCTATAATTTTTTCTCCTTTAGACACTGGACATGGGCTACTTTCTGGTTTCTTCTGCTGAATCCTTCCTAAGATACAGTCCAAAGAACTTTCCTAGGACAGATAGCCTTGCCTGCTTCTCAAATATCACCTTCCAATTTCAGCCCATTTGTGTCTTATGCTTCAGTCGTCCCTAATTAGAGGCAGGTACTGCAGTAAGTCACAATTTTTGAGTCTCTATGCCATTGTACACAGGGTTCTGTATTCCTGTCATGATCTTTTTTTCTCAGTTTCTGGATGAATTTCCATCTGACATTTCTCTAACTTCCTCAGGTAGAGTTTGCCATTGCCATCTTTACACTGTCAGTATACCTTGTCCTTACCCCCTGTAACATCAGTTCTGCCAAACTGCATTTATCTGTCCTTGTCCCTCACTATCCCACTACACTGGAGTTCCTTAAAGGTGGAGGGTCCCATCTGGTTTATGTTTGCATGCCCAATAATTCATCTTGTATAGTGAGTGCCCTGTGTATAGATTATCAGTGAGGCTTACAGTATATTTTCAATAATTGCTTTTTCTTCTAGGGAATAGCAAGGGTACACTTTAGTATATCAATGTTCTGGAAAAATATATTTTTTTGTACTGGGAATCAAACTCATGACCTTGTGCTTACCAGACATGGAAAAATATTCTTAAAAATAATCATATCTATGGGGATATAAAATCCTGTAAGTCTGATACTTTTAGTTGATACATAACATTTAAAAATCTTTTATCTTTGCTGTGCTTTCAATTTGATTTAACTCTGTCCTACAAAGTTCTGTGTGCTGGAAGCTTGATCCCCAGGGTTGCAGGTATAGGTGTTAATACACTTAAGAGGTAAGCCTAGTGGGAGGTTTTTAGGTTATTGGGGATATTGCCTTCAACGAGGACTAATGCAGTTCTTATGGAGCCCTGGTTAACATCGACAAGAGCAGGTTATTGTAAAAAGAACAAGTCTGGCTTCTCAAGGCCTCTGGTTTCCAGTCTCATCATGCGATCTCTCTCTCTGGTATGTGTATCTTCCACAATGTCTCCTACCATAAGGCCCTCGCCAGAGCATAGCAAGTGCTGGTGACATGCACTTGAACTTACAGAACTATAAGCCATATAAGCCTCATTCTTTATAAAGTGTCAAACCTCAGGTATTTTGTCATAGCAAGAGAAAATAGAATAATATAACCATAGTATTAGTAACCACATTATTACGAGAACCCTAACACTACTGTAATTCATCTACTTTAATTACTCATCAAATATTTTCTGAGTCCCAGATTATAGTACAAGCTCTGTGGATATGGCACCAAATGATAATGAGTTGTAATTTATTATTATGGATTGAATATGAGTTTATAATTGTTTGTCTATATAAATATTAATTACATATATATTCATAAGCCTCTATTTATCTCCATGTCTGTCATGTATATTTCTATCTATCTAATCCCTGAGATCCTTTCAGACTATTCTGGGAGATAGGAAGAAATACAGCAACTTAAAATATGGTATTTTGCAGTTATCTATTTATAAAACAGCAAGTCAGAAGTATAGTAAGAATATTTGATGGAAACACAAGGAAGACAATTACTAATTCTTCTTGGAAGGATCAGAGAAGTTCTAGAAAGGAGGTCATCTTTAATCTAGGTCTTTGATGATGACCAGACTTTTCTGGGTGGAAGGCTCCACTTCCTGCAGGAAGGTCTTCTGAACATGCTGGGTGTGTTTGGAAACCTGGAGCCCAGGTCAGAGGGGATACGGTTCTATGTGCATGAATGGAAATGAGTGGAAATGTGGAAGGAAACCAGTTGTTTGAGAACATTACAGCAGCAGCAGCAACAACAACAATAACAACAACAAAAATACAACAGTGATATTCAGATAGCCTTTCCTTGCTTAGTCTAAAGTAAAATGTTATTTATTTATTTTTTTTGTAATTGGATCACCCGCTTTATTTTATTGATGGAAATTTTTAAAAAAATAATGGTATGCTGCCAAAAATGTACTTGGTAAGCAAAGGTGTTAAAAGATCAACATCCACACAATGGATATAAATTGTGGCAGATTCTTTGTAGTTTAACATTGTAATACTTTTTCATAATGTGTGTGAAATACAAGTTGGAGTGTGACTCCTTAAAGCAACCATTGTTTTGTATACTATTTTAGTATTTTCCCTGTTTTTAAACCTATATTGGAGGCTTCAAAATTCATTGCCATAATAGATCATGGAAAGAAATAAAATTTTCTACAGATCTCTTCTAGAAGCAAAATTTCTGGATTTCTTTCACGTAATTACACACTCTTCCCCCCACCTCTTAAGGTCATAATTGCATTCTCTTGTCTAGGCAATGGATGGATTTGTACTAAATGCAATCACAGTGTTTGATCTTATTTTTCCTTTTTGGCATTCTTCTCTACTGTTCAGACTACATAGTAATTTAAAAAATTAAGTTGGCACAGGAACAATGGCACTCCACAAAACTAGTCAGAATTGGCACAGGAATTAAGAGCTTGGCTGGTATTTTGGCATTTGCTTTTGCAATTGAGGAGGAAGTCTTCAAATAATTAGACTTTTCCAGTATTTTGGGTTTGAAGAAGGTTTATTTTAAAATTATATTCTATTTTGAATTAAGCCATGACTATTCATGGCTGGAAGACCTGCCCTAGCATTTCCAATGTCATCTTCCTTGGTCAGGATTTCTCATTTTAAGAACCAAGCACTGATTTCTGTTCCAGCACTGAGCTCCAATACATTTCAATAATTAAGGTTTGTAGTTTGAAGTCCCACAATACAAACTTTTTCATTGACAATGTTTATTTGTTTCTCAAAGATAACACATTTTTTTCTCACCCTGGTAGTATAGATATAGTAAGGAAGGTATACTTTCTAAACATTGGATCATGTTTACTCTTTTTCAGATGGAAATCATCACTATCTCTCTCATTTGCATGGGATACTACAATAGTCTTTTAGCTAATTTTCTGGTTTTAAAGGTAGAAGCATTCTTGACTTCATTCATTACCCACTTCACAGACTGAATTATAATTCTAAGACACATATTTGAAGATGTCTTCTTACTGAAAATCTGCTATGGAATCAGATCATACATTATAAACGTACTAGCAAGGCTACAGAGCCATGAAAGCTGTGGTCCACATAGTTATTTAATCTGTTCTCTTTCTCTTCACTCAGCTCCTTCTGTTTTTTGTGACTGCCTTCTCTACCCTAACTTTCACTTTGTAACTTTATCCTTTTGTTCTCACATGACATATATTTTCTTCCAAAAACCTTAGTTTAATCTTTTGACCTATGGATGATAGTATTTCAGTGTACTTACCACAATGGAATGCATATCCCATTATATTTCCTATTCATTCTCAATTTATACTCATTTGGCAGAAATTATGATGGTTGTATTAGTTATTTTTCCATGTAGAAGTCTTGTGACATATAAGAAATGTGAAAAGCATGACATCATTAGGATACTAAAGTTTTTGTCATCATCAGGCTGAACAGTCTCTATCAACTTCTCTTGTAACTTCTTTGAGCTTATCTCCTTTTCCTCCACCATAAAATGAAGGTGTTTGGACTACACAAATTCTGTATCTTTTATGGTCTAAAATTCTGACTGTATTTTATGATTAAACAAAATAATCACCAAGTATAGGCTTTCCTCAATATGAGGCTATAATTGGTTCCAGGCCCCACATGGATACCAAAGTCTTCAAATACTCAAGGCCCTTACATAAAATAGTGTATTATTTGTATATAGTCTACACATATCCTATCAGATAATTTAAATAATCTCTAGATTCCTTATAATACCTAAAACAATGCAAATGGTATGTAAATAATTATTGTACTATCTTGTTTGGGGAATAATGACAAAAACAAAGTCCATAAAATTTTAGTACAGATGGAATTCTTTTTTAAATATTTTTTGGATCTGCAGTTGGTTGAATCCATAGATGTGGAATCCACAGATAGGGTGGGCCAACTAAAATATGTTTTCCCAGGATAAAATTATGTGTAAAATACAGTGCAAAAGATATGAAAGACCAAATGATCTAGTTGTGAAAAGGAAGTCTTAGATAGGATAAATAACAAAAATTAAAGGTATAAATCCTTATAAAACACCGAAGTCCTTATAATTTTCCAGGAAAAGGAACCAAAGAATGGTAGTATTGATTGATTTTATTTAGAGAAATGTTCTTGGAAGAAACTGAGGATGTTACCTAAAGTTAGAAAATCCCTTACAGTGAGACAGTAGTATGAAAAATGCTATCAGTGTCATGTTTGTGAGCCCTTTATAACAGTGGAAGGGCGTTAAAGCTTCACAAAATGGGATTTTCCAGCTACAGAGCAGTGCCAGAGTGCTACTGGGTGACTAATGCCCGCAAAAAGATTTTTTCTCCTAACATTTTGGGGTCAATTTAATTACATTGTACATCGTAGCTATGGACAGTGACTCAGTACTATTCACATCAAAAGCTCAGGATTTCCAAGCAATAACAAGTATCCTTGCATAATGTAGCCTTGGAAGCAAAATATCACCTCTGTGTATTTTCTTTTTCTGTGGTCAGTCTTAGCTTTTCAAGATCTGAGTGCTGTGATATCTTTAGAGGTGAAATTTAACAAATAAGGAAAGATACTGAGTGAGGATATTGATAATTCAGTTTATTTAAAGGAATTTGATGTTTTAGTAGTTTAAAGAGTCAATACAGAAGAAATTATAGAGTATTTAAGCTTGGCCTTAATTATTCAATGAGATAATATCAATCAATGCTTACCATAAAGAAAGGCACATGGTAGGCTCTCAATGTCATTTCTTGTCACGTCTTGTTCATAAGATGTGGCATCATTAAAATGTATATGTCTCTTCACCTCTTATTTTTCTTTATCCTTTTCCATCCAGGATTTTCCTTTCTAGAAATATGACCCACAAAAAGCAAAATATTTCACTTTAAAGGAAATAAGAGGTATGAATGCATCTCTAACAAGTATGACTAGAAGGTGAAAAATAATGCAGAAAAATCTTAGTTATCAATTTCAAAGTCTTGAATGCCTTCGTTTCTCATTTTGTTTTTCTAAATTTTCCTCACATTTTGAGATCTTCTTCAATATGCTATTAATTCCCAGTAAGACTTTTTTGAGTTCTGCACTTGGAAGAAATAGTTTTGTTTTTCCCATCCACACTTATTAAAGATTATCTGTGCATACAGGAGAGTTTTTGATTGAACATGTTTTCAAAATGTTGTACCTTGGAGAAAATTTGGAGTATTTTATTCATTCTCTAACTTTAAGTGATGAGGAAACAATACCTAAGAGGTTAATAGTTTACTCATTTTCCATTTTTATAAGATCTTTCTGAGTTTAAATTCCACTTATGTTATATCCATGCACAGCAATATATCTTCCACTTTCCACAACTCCAACTAGTTTGAAAGGATCTCCAAAATTCCCTGTGTATCCAGCTGACCTTGCTCAATACTGACTTGTGTGAAGCACTTCCTAATTTCTGCAGCATGAAATCTTCAACTTTTTGTGCATTTATTTCCCGTATCATAAATTCCCCTATTATTATGTGTATACGGATTTGTTCATTAGTTGTTATACCTCACCAACTAGATTAGTGTAATCATCTTATGGGTTGGGACTTTGCCCAGAACCATTAGCTAGAGTATGTTCAGTGGTTGCTCCATGAACTTTCTTGGTATTGTAGAGAATAATTTGTTACATGCAACATTTTGCAACCTTTGATATTATGAGGAAAGTTTCCCAGAATGTGCTAATTATGTGCCTAGAGCCAATATTCTTTCTGGAGTGTGGTGGATAAGCTTAATTGTGTCAACTTGATTGGCTTGGAAACCACGTAGGGGATTTGTAACGCATACTTCTGAGGGTGTTTGGGTGAGTCTCAGAGTCATGACCGTGGGACTGTACATGGTCCCCAGACTCTTGCTCTTTGCCACTGTTCCCCTCCTCTGCTTCCTGGGCACCATGATATAAGCATCTTTATTCTACCATGTTCTTCTGCAATGATGTTTCTGCCTTGAGCCAACTGACTATGAACTGAATGCCCTAAAATTGTGGTCCAAATTAAACATCTGGTATTGCGTCTCAGTGACAAAAAAGCTGACTAACACTCGGTCCTAAAAGAAATGTCAATTGAAAAGAGCTGGAAGTGTAAGTGCCTGATACAATATTGGTAAGTGGAGGGCATGGATATAATTTTCTGGACAGTACTAGTTTTCAAAGTTATAAAATACAACTTCAAATCAAGAAAATGGTTTATTGTAACCAAATAAGGGTAAGATAAAATTGTACACAACTTCAGTGTGAATATTTATTAATCAGTTTATATTCTCATTACATTATCATTGTGGCCACCAGAGGAAAAAGTAAAAAAAGTGGTTACTTTAAAGCACTCATCAGTTGGCTCAATTATTCAATAAGTTCAGATAAATGAAATATGACAGGATTCCCAAAGGGGCTACTGTCATGATGTTGATGCTTTTGATTAGATACCAAAGAAGGTTATCTTCAGAGGGTGTTATTTGGATTAATTCCCAGGGCTGATAGCTACCACAAGATCTTTAAAAGGAAATATTGATACAGAGTATTCAAATGCAAATAAGATACTCATGTAATATTGCAAAATTCCAGAGAATTGGGACAATCAGCAAGAAAAATCTTCTTGAAAAATTTTGTGACTAGCTGAGAAATGGAAGAGATAACAGTTTTATGAGATAAGCTCAAAGCAGGGTGATAGGCCTAGGACATCAATACATTTTCTCAGGGGGCATAATGGAGTCTTTATAAAAGTTTTTATCTATTACATCACAAGACATGATTTCTAAACCTTAGTACAAAATTGAGAATATTATCACTGTAGTGACTGTAACATCTGGTAAATTGAAAAGAAAAGATAAGCTTTTTATATAAGTCACTGCCACTTCAAAAGAAAAATCTTTGATAAAGGTATTAAACTACTTAAATCAATCAATAAATCTAGTTGGAATCTAGTTGGAATAGCCTTAAGCTGAGAGATGTATTTGATAGTCTTGGGGTGAAATTATATTTGGTATTTGAAACAAACCATCTGAATATCCTAATGAAAGAAAGCTCAACTACCATTCCATAAATTTTTCTCACAATTTTAAATATGCTTACATACATCTTTTTAGAATGAGATAATCCCAAACAAAAACCATAGGAATTTTAAAAATCAGCAAAAAAGGATTTGTCTTTCATTTATCTACTCTCCATGAGGATCAGCGAAACGCTGTTAGAAACATGTAAAAGCAGAACTGAGAGATGTTAATTCCAGATGGGGAAACTGCAGCAGTGTGGCTGTCATGGGCCAGTAAGGCATCAACATGAAGGGTCAGAAAAGGATAAATTTCTGCCAAGGATAGAATGCAACAACTCTGACAAAAATGCAAAAAGAACCCTATTATTAAAGACAGAGCAAGTTGGGAGGAAATTGAACAATTTTCTAACCTAAAAATATTCTGACCCAATTTTATGATGCATGGGCATTTCATAATAGAAAATTAAGAGGATTCTGAAAGGAATTATTTGGTATTTAAAGCTGTTTGCTACTATAAAAATATTTTTAAAGTTCATTTCTCTTTCTATCAGATGTGTTTTATTTAGAGTGTAACAAGTGGTTTGTTATACAATTAAAAAGGGTAACAGCTACAGCAAAAGTAAAAAAATATACTTCTGAAAATATGTCAAATCATAATTTATTGCATGTGTAATTTCCCAATAAACTGCCTTTGCAAATAACAGCGAATTGTATGAATATGTCTGCATTATAATTTAGAAAGCCTATGTCAAGAGTAAAATATCAGACATTTTCTCTGCATAATGTACATAATTTCATCTAGAACATATCTGTACTCCATTAAGAAGCTGATACCATAATAGCAGGTGCTGTATTACTTACAGGTGGGTATTTATAACTATTTGGATCTGATCTGTAAGGCTGTCACTTGGGGATAATAACCTGTCACAATGTGCAACAAAGCCTGATTCCCTATGGTGCCCTTTCAAAATTTTTCTAATGTTCTGTAGGTTGGACAAGATAGACGTTTTATTCCCAGTATAGTCTTAGCTACTCTTGACAGGGGTTCCTACCCTTATTTTTGATTGACCTATTCATATCAAAATAAAACCCTTTGAGTCACCCATTAAATGGCTTTTATTTGACATCTCTCTCACCTACACATACATTCAGATCGGTTTACAAAAACTGGTCCTAGCAGGTTGGAGACGAGAAATGGCTGGCCAGGAGAGTACTCCATTGCAGAGGGCTCTCCCAGCAGAGGCCAAGAAGTTTTGGTGGCCTGGTCTCCTACCTTGCTATAGTTTATTTTCTCAGAGCCAGACACAGACGCAGAGCATCCCACTAGACCAGAACTACCTGAAAGCCCCAAGATTTTTCAGTATGTAAAAAAAAAAAAATAAAGGTCTTGAACCCCATTCCACACTATCTTTGCCCTGTTCATAAATATAAGAAATCTCCAAAAAAGGCTGATTACATTTATCGAATGTGAAACTTTAAAATGTGTTTCTCATTTAGTTGTTGAATTTTATATATTAAACTTGATAGTGATTTATAAATCTATACTGTAATGAGATTTGAAGTCTTTTTCCCATGCTAAATATCAAAGTGCTACATAAAATCTATTGAAGCAAGCAGACAAACTGTAGTCGCTGGGAAATTTTTATCTTTCAGATAATTCAACATAGGTTTACTCATTCTAGTTTAGCTATATGTACACTAGGTATAAACAAATATTTCTTCCAGGAGAACATGTACATTTGTTATATTGAACATGGCAATTAATATATAAGGTGTACCTGTGTAATATACACAGAACTTTTCCAATTGTTACAATATGTGGATATCTTTGGCTCTGGAACACCGCCTAACAGTTACATGGCATTGCTGATGAATGTGACAAAGCATCATTTATTTCCAAAGAGATTAAATTATCTTTTAGTAAATAGACTTTTCTTAGTGAAAAGAATGATTCGGGAAATAATAACTCACATTTGTGTAGCATGTGAGTTGCTTACAAGTGTACTGTCTTATGAGATCCTCGGAGTGACCAGAAGAGTCCTGTATTTTGTAGATAAAGCGAAAGCTCAGAGAAGTCAGAAGCTTCTCAGTACCCCAGAGCTCATAACTCTTAGAGCCTTGAAGTCTCATCTCCTGACGCTGCCCTCTGATCTTTCCGTCACTCTGTGATTGATTTATAAATTAAGAGCATTTTGATGCAGATACTATTTGCTTTAAGAAAGAGTCAATGCCAGTATGTTTGGAACAAACAATACATCTAGTTTTGCAAGTGAAGTAATTGAAATGAATTGTTACAAGGATATAACTTGAAGAAATTGTACTTCAGCAGTAATAGAACTGTTAAGGTACGGGATAGATTGAGTGATGGCACAAAAATTTATGAGTATTCCTATGTTAGAACTACCAATCTAGAAGACAAATAATACAATTTATACCCCTAAAATTATACTACCACAGGTTGTATTTATCTACGATTGCATTTGAACCATTTTCAGAGCAATGAATTCTAATGTTACTCAGTGACAGTGCTTATATATTACTAAGTTACTTGAAGCTTTAAAACCATCATGTAATGAGTTGCTGACACTTTAGGAATGAGAAAAATGATAAAGTACCAAACCAACATATTTCAAGGTATAATAAGTGAATTGTTTCCACTGACCTTTGTGTAAACCTTAGTCCATTTTCTTCATCCTTTGCTCCTCGGTGTGCTCTGTATGTGTCCTCCATATCCTGTGACACAGCCTTCCCCTCACGGTCAGTCTTCCCTTCTACCAGCATTGCTAACAGCAGTAACGGAATGAGCATTCAAAGGGTGAGACTTGCCAGTTAGTCAAAAGATCCTCAGTCAATTTATTTTGTATTTTTAAGTGGACCCAAAGTCATCTTTACCCACTATACTAAAATTTTTTTATCCATTTCTCGTTGGGCTTCTTTGAATATGGAGGAAATCTATTTTTGAATTTATAGTAGTAATTTAAGGAATTCTCTTGTCCAATGATGTTGATGGACTTTTTCTTACAAAAATACATAATAATCCCTTTGTTCTAAACTAATTTTCAGATTTGTTAAGGCCAAATAATATTGATAATGGGAGATAGATAGAGATAGATTAGATAGATAGACGATAGATAGATGATAGATAGAGATAGGTAGATGATAGATGATAGATAGATAGATAGATAGATAGATAGATAGATAGATAAATAGATAGATAGATTCTGGTTCTGATTGATTTTCTTCCTTTCCCCATGTGAAGTTATATTTTTAAATGATCAGATAGGTAGTACCTAGCACTGAATTGTGAAGCGAGGGTTGGCAAACTATTTCCTACAGACCAAATCTGTCTACTTCAGTACTTTAATAAATAAACTTTTATTGGAATATAGCCACTGACTGGCTTTTATATTGTTTGCAGCTGCTTTTTTCTATAAGGACCAAATTGAACAACTGTAACGAAGACTGTATTTTCCATAAAATGTGAAAGTATTTGCTATATGGCCTGTTACAGAAAAAGGCTGCTGACACTAGCACAGAGTATCCAGGTTGTAGTCAAACTGGTACTATTTTCTGTATGGATCTTTTAATTTTATTATTTTTATAGTTTTCTCCCTTTGGAAATATGACTACTTTTCAGCAGAAAAAAGAAAAGCTGTTTGTGAATGAATTTTCTTACAGTCTGCAAATTTTTGCATTTTAAAAGTTATTTTATTTATGTAGTCCAGGCTAGTTTCACACTTGCAGCGATCCTACTGACTCAGCCTCCTGAGTGCTGAGACTACAGCGATGTGCCACCACTCCCAGGAATAGTTTTAAATAGCTTACATTTTTTTGAAAAATGCCTCAATGACAATGGCCTGAAGAGACATTTGAATGATAGGATGTCTGAATCTGGAACGTGGTAAAGATCAATAATTTTATGTATATCAATTTCATCCCCTTGTAATGAACATAGCACATACCTTTTTCTGTGAACCTCAATAATATGTGTCTTGGGAAGAAAGACTTTTTGCACTTCTAAGTGAATAGATATTTGTTGCTAATATACAAGCTATGCTCTATGACTAACACTTTATAAAGACATGGCAAGTGAATATGCTTGGCTAAGATCTGAGACTCCAAGCAGAGTGTACAGTCTTACCTGCAGAATGATGTCCAGTGTTCATATATATTCAGTTTCCCATTAGTCACGTCCTCCTAAGAAACTCCTCTTCTAAGACATCAGGTAGAGAGGTGAGATCCGGTGACTACTTCTAATCCATGAAATGGAGCAGCAGTCATGTGTAAATCACTTGCTGTGCAGGCATTTAAAAGCCAGCGTAGTGTGTACCTCTTCCTTGTTCTCATCTGCACCCCTCGGATATCTCAGATCCGGTGTAGAGATGGAGGCCCTACAACACAAAGAAGCAGGGAGTCTGTATCACCGGGTGAAGGCAACACCCAAATGACCCATCCGAATCTGTGCCAGCCGGAAATAAACTCTCTTCTTCGTTTGTTTTTCAAGCTACTGAGTTTGTCAGACACTTAGATATGAGAAGGCATTAGCTTTTTAATATAATAAATTTTGTCATAGTGCATGTATTATTGGATTGTAGCTTTGTTTGCATTTATCAATGCCCGTATTTTGTCTTTAATGATGATTTTGAAATTTTAAAAAACTTCCTCTTTCAGTTTTAAGAATGCTCATCAGACTTGGCATCAAAAATTCAGCGTCAGTTCACTCTCGGACACTCTCATCTGGGCGTTTTTCTACCCTGTATACCCCAGTGAACTGAGATAGTTGATACAGTGTGTATCCTGTGCCTCTGTCTGTTTGTGCTGCTAGAACAGCATATCACAGGCTGGATCATTTATAAAGAACAAAAATGTATTCTCTCACATCTGGAGGCTGTCGCTGTCAAGTCCAAGATCAAGTCCAGCACCTGGTGAGGGTTCTCTTGCTGGTCACCACATGCCTGGTGGAAGGCAGGAGGGTGAGGGGGGCTGAGCTCACCCTTTTACAACCACACTGCTCCTTGTCATTGGGGGGGTCCCCATTACTCATTGCCTCCTGAGCACCCACCTTTTATTACAATGCTCTACACTGTGTAAAACTCTGCTTCAGATATGAATATTTGTATGGCCCAAGTAACTATTTTTTTCCTCAAGTATTCAGTTAAGATTTTGGGCTTCCAATAATAGACATGGCTCTCCATAAATAGGTTTTTGAAAAATAAAAATCACTTTTTTGGGGGGCCGGTGAGATATCTCAGAGGCATAAGCGCCTGCCTGGCAAGCACGAGGTCCTGAGTTCGACTCCCAGTACCCACACACACACACACAAAAATCACTTTTTTTGTCATTTAAATCAAATGATTTAAATATATCAATAACTCTTGCTATCATAATTTCTTTTTGAATAATTTTATGAATCAAAATGGCATTTATAAAGAGCAAAGGCCTACTATTTTATATAAATATTAATTTAAATTTTGATATTACTAATGATGGACTGACAAAATGTCTGAGGCCATCTAATACAAAAATTTCATTTTGCAGCTGGGCACAGTGGTGCATGGTGGTAATCCCAGAATCCTGGGAGGCTGGGAAAGTGAGCAACTTAGTGAGACTGTGTGTCAACAGAAAAAATGAAAAGGGCTGGGAATTAGCTCAGCGTGAAGACTCTGGAGTCAAGCCCCAGAAGCACGCACACATGCCCACCCCCACCCCCCCCACACACTCTCGCACACAGTTTAATATTGCAATGCATCTAACTAAAGATTATAGAAGGAGAATGACTTAAAGCTATGCAGCCAGTGAGAAACAAAACAAGGTCAAAAACTCACACACACAGATATCTAGGACAGGGTTCTTTTCTCTTTTAACTACAAAAGTGATATAATCCAAGGATACTCATTTTGATCAGAAACTTGACCACACAGAGGTAGAAACAGTATATTGTGGTATAAATGAGAATGCAAAATTACTAGAGGGTAACTTCAAAAAAGAATTAAGTAAGGTTAATGTCAATTTTAGCAATAAATTAAAAAAACCCTTTATTTCTTTATTCTTAGCAGGGAGGGAGATAAAAAGGAGGCGAAAGTGTTCCTATTTAAAATTATGGGGATATTATGCTCATTAAAAAAAATCATTGAGGGGTCACAAACCTGGAGAAAGTTCTAGGAAAAATGGCCTGTTTGATAGCCAAACCTGTGCTGATGTATTGTGGGGTCTGCGATGGAACTAAAAACAAGACTTAATAGGAACATATATGAAAGCAGGGAACTCACAAATCTGTGATTTTGGGCATTGCTTCTGTTCGGAAGAGAGACAGAGGGTAGAAAAAGGAGGCGGGTCGTGGAAGGTCAAGTTTGGACCTTAACCAATGAGCTAATGGGAACCTCTGTGTCATTTTAAGCAATGATCTTGAACAAGCTGCTTGAGGAATTAAAGTGGGAGAGACTGGAATCAGGAGCAGTGGCAGCACTTTACCACACAGCACCTGCTCATGTGACAGGCCGATGATTCGGATGACTGTAGAAGTAGCGAGAAGAAAAGCAGTGACATCAGGGATGTTGTAAAGAGAAGAGTGCATTTGGTTATTGGTTAGTCATTGATCAGGAATGAAGGAAAGAGAAAATGAATGAAGTTTTAGCAGAGCAATTAGTAATCTATTATTAGCTGAACTGAAGATTTGTAGGAGAAAACTCAGGCTTTTGAAGGAAGAAATAATGGGATATTTATATGGATAAATAAAAACATTTGGTAATGATTTTGATATGGACAGCAATTAGGACTTTTTCACACCAGAATTCATTCAATTTATCTTTGCCATTTAATAATACTTATGGCTCTAATACTTATGGCTTCAGATAAGAAAAAATTATACATATATATATATATTTTGCTCACCATTGTGTAAGTAGGATAGAATATGATGGCCATAAATGAAGAATGAAGCAAAGTGATTTAAAGTGAAGGGGATGTGAGTGGTATATTTTCTTCTTATCTAGGTTTTTTATTTGTTTGAGGTTTCACCTAAGTTTTCTCTGTCAAGGATTCAGAGCCTTTTCATACAACTAATCGTATTAGCCAGTTTTGCATTACTGTAAGAAAAGATCTGTGGGTGCTGACTTATAAAGATTAAAGGTTTGTTTAGCCTTCAGTTTTGTAGGTTTATAGATCAAGATGGGGAAGGCTCTTAGTATGGCCTGCGGTCAGGGTAGTGATGGCAGCACATCATGACGGGAGCCGGTGTAGACTGAGTAGTCGCATCTGGAACTGGAATGCAGAGAAAGTTGGTGAGGCCAGACTTGATTCTCTCATAACAGTCTTTTGCAAGAACTCATACAGCCCCAGAAGACCTTTCGAGAGGTCTCACATAAACTAACTTCCCTGAGCCTGATGGCCAGAACCTAAGGGGCTCCCACTAGGCCCAACTGCCTAAAAGTGCCACCATTACACAGCAGTGCCACCCGAGGAAACAGGTCTCTAATGCAGAAGTTCTGGGGACCCTCAATATCCACACCCTGGAGTGTTGTTATTGCAAGCAAACGTTAATGTTTTATTTATTTATTTATTTATTTATTTATTTATTTATTTATATTTTTTTGGGTACCGGGGGGTCGACCTCAGGACCTTGCACGCCAGCAAGCACCTGTGCCGCTGAGCGGTATCACCGGCCCTTTTTTCATATGTGGGTTCCAGGAGTCGAACTCAGGCCCTCGCGCTTGCTAGGCAGGTGCTTACACCACTGAGCCATCTCACCGGCCCAACGTTTTAGTGATGTGTGCAATGTTCAAACCTATTCTTACAAACCAAGGTTGGGGAGCAGAATGAACAGAGAAAGAGATCACAGAACTATTTTTTTTTATTGATTTAATAATACTTGAGAAACTCTCACTCAGCTGTTGTAAAGAGTCATGCTGTTCTGCCCACTGTGGCCTAGGAGCAAAGTAGACGGCAGACGTGTGTGTCCCACAGAGGGTGATACGCACACCTGTGTGCTTATGTTTCCCTTGGTAAAACCTAATCCCAGTACAGTGCAGACCGGAGAACCACAGTTCCACGATGAAAGGGAACTGAAGTCTCTGGAGATCCTACTAGAAACACTGTACTTTAAATAATGAATCTTATACAGCACCCAGCAGGTTCAACCCTATCCATTGATCTTATAGGAACGACCTGATAATTGCTGTAAGCCTAGTTTTATAAACCTATAATTTTTACTATAGTCTCAGGAGTTTGTATCTTTCTCATAATATTCAAATAATTCTGACACTGTAAGAATTTTTGATGCCACTGTAGATTTCTGAGAAAACCTATGGATCATCGAATTTACTTACCTCCTACCTCTTTCTTCAAGAAACAAAATAACAGGAATGCATTCTTGCACATCTAAACAGTAATTGAACTCAGTCCAGCACTCTTACTAACATGTAATCTGTTTCATTAATTTAGTTGAAATTTCTTGACTCATGCTAGATTTTTTAAAACAATAAAATGGCTCTAAATAATGAACAATTGAAAATGTCACCATAGCTTCAAGAGAGATGAAGGGAGACAGAAAGAATGCCCTATGCAATACAATATTGTCTATCTTCAGTATAATTAATTTGATGACATTTAATATTAAAATTATATATATATATTTTTTCCATTATCTTGGTTATATTATAACAGAAAGTGGTTCATAAAAAGATTGCTTTACTACTCTTATCACTGTAAAGATTACAAGAATTACCATATCATTTACCAAAGGCCACTTATCATTTTAACAGTGGATCCAATAGCAAAGCAGAAATGGCTAACCTGTTCTCAGAACTGTGCGTTCCAAGGCCTCATGCATATTGACTTATTTGACCTACCTAGCAACTATGATAACTGTGTTGGTGTTTTACTTGCCCATTGCTTCATCATTCTCAGTAAATTGTACCTGCTTCAGTTTATCTTACTTGATTGTATCATGGAACTGTGGAAGATATAAATCTCCTGGAAAATAACTTGAATTTTCCATGAAATCTCCTATGCATCATTACAAATAAATATCTATAGTTGCTGGTGCCTCCCTATTCTATGGTCATTTCTGATATGATACTTTTTCTGTGTTTTCAGCTATACGTGAAACAATTACTCATTCACTATTTGGCAAATATTTCTTCTCAAAATTTAAAACTCATCCTCAGTGATATCCAGAAACATAAATGCGAGTTGATTTCTAATTGCATCTCATTAGTAAAGAATGAAAAAAAAGTAAAAAAATTGATGGAAGAGAGGAGATATTGTCCCCTTTGCTGTTCTTTCTTGTGGGACAATCCATATGTTCGAGAAAATCGATTTTTTACTAGCTGTGCGTTTAAGGCTTTTATTACCTTGGTGGGTTTGTTTTTCTCTTGTTTGTTTGATTTTTTTTATCCTTTCCAATTATGAGAGGTTTTAGCCAGGTTTTCTCAATTTTCTTGTTAAAAAATTGCTATAAGACCATCAAACCTCAAAATGAAGAAAATCAAAGATCAATTCCATTCTCTTGTTGCAGTAGTTTTCTCAGTGTAATCATTTACGGTTCCTTCTCTGGGTCTGAGGACAGCCTCTCTCTGTGACCACATAATAATTATAGTAGCTAGCTGGCTTGGTTTTTGTTCCACTAAAGTAAGAAATGTATTTCATTTAATATTTATTGATCACCTACCAGCAAATATAGAAATGTATGTGCTCTTACCATGTACATTTAATAACAATGACACATGTTAATAACAATTACTTCTGTTTTTCTTAACTTTTAAATATCTTCTACATTTATAGTGAACACTGAAGAGACTAAGGCACAACTGTGGGTCACACATAAAATTGAACCAGAATCTAAGCCCTCTGATAGGTCCTGTGCATTTTCAAAAACTCGGTGAGCTCACACTCTTATTATTTTATAAATAAAATTTATTGACAACTTTCCTCATGCAATTTGTATTCTGGGCTCCTGCCTCAGTTACTCAATGGCTATTTACTGAATATATAAATATATACAGCAAAACATTCAAGATCCACTTGATTTTATTAACAGAGCTTCCCAAATGCTATGCAGCGAGTGGATTACAGGTGTGCACAGATATTTATTCCCTTTCAGCCCTCAGGACATTCAGCAGGAAGCAGGGTACTGAGCAAACTTGTGTTTACCCCTGGGTGCTATAAAAATACTATTATTTTCTAAGTGTGCCTGGAAAAAAAATGAGAACCATATGTTTAAGACACATAATACTAATTAAAAAAGAATTTAATGAAATTGATTAAAAACTCAGATTAAGAAGTTATTAAAAGAGCAATCAAATGAACCTGCAGAAAACAGAAGGAATAAATAATGAAGGTAAAAGGAAAAATTAGCAAACAGAAATCAGTAGAATTGATAAATAAATACAAAGCTAGTTCCTTGAGAGGAGGAGTGAGAAGAAAAGAAAAATTCTAGAAAACTTAATTAAAAAGACCATATAAATTAGAAACAAAGCTGACAGCGCAATCACAGCCATAGACTGAATTAAAAGGCTTAAAAAATAATTTTTCAAGTTTATTCAAATAAATGGAGAGCCTGAATGAAACGGGTGACTCTAAGAAAATGTAAATAACCAAAATTGAATTCGGAAGAGATAGATGATCATGGGGAAGAGGTGGAGAAGAGGGGCTGGGGGTGGTTGTATACACCTGTAATCCCAGCTCTTAGGAGGCTGAGGAAGGAGGATGGCTGTCAGTTTGAGGCCAGCCTGGGCTACACAGTGAGTTCAAGGCCAGCCTGGGCTACACAGTGAGTTCAAGGCCAGCCTGAACTACGTAGCGAAAACCTGTCTTTAAAAAACAAAACACAAAACAAAATGAAACAAAACAAAACAAACAAAAAATAGAGAAAAAGAAACCCACCGAAACTATTAGAACAATGGTTTTGGAAGTGAATTCTCTAAGAACTTTGAGGCCTAGAGAACCTTGATGCTGTTCAGAATGAACTGTTTCAGGCTGTGGACACAACATAAAAATTCTAAAATATTCTTAGAGAATCAGTAGAGCGTGATAATGAAACTTTTAAAACTGCACATAAAATGAAGTAAACTAAGCTTGCTTATGAATATCTTTAAAATTATAAAAATCTAAATTAGATTCTAGCAGTACACTATCAAACAATACAACCTGATTATAGGAGAGACTTAGGTTAGAAATGCAAGCATAGATCTGTCTTAGTAATCTGTCAATACAATTTACCAGATAGACGGATAAAAGGGGAAAAA
Organism: Erethizon dorsatum; assembly: GCA_028451465.1. Classification (NCBI taxonomy): domain Eukaryota; kingdom Metazoa; phylum Chordata; class Mammalia; order Rodentia; family Erethizontidae; genus Erethizon; species Erethizon dorsatum. The sequence goes on along the minus strand of CM051837.1, from coordinate 46,955,444 downwards.
TAAATGTCTTTTAACTACACATATGGATTCATTAAAAAAGTCAACACTAAATCCAGAATCAAAAAATGAATATAAGAGTGCACAAAAAGTTTTCTTCCTTTAATATGGACATCAAATACAACTCATGATTAATTATGTGTAGATTTCTCAGTAAATTTGGTAACAAGATCCTTATAATTAAATTAAATTTCTGGTGCAGCATGTGACCATGGTAGCATAGAGGATGAATGATTACTCGGAGATGAGGCTTAGTTCAACCACCAACAGCCCAGAGGGGCTACTCAACCAAGAGTACCCAGAATTAGGGAGACTCCCAGGAGAAGCCTCAACACTAAGAACTCTCAGGCTTTTATTTAGAATATCAGTGTAAGAAAAGAAGCAGAAGAAAAGCAGTTTGGACAAGAGGCTGTCTCAAGGCTAGGCAGTTTTCTTGGAAGAAGAGGAATAATGGCCAGACACAACATGCCTCATTAATCTAAACTTGTTTTTGTTTAACCATTCACTTCTCACAGAGCCTGCATGTTTTTGCCCTGCAATTTAAGCATTCATTCCTTGACCAAGTCCCCTGCAAATTTCTAGTTTTTTAAACTCTATAATTAGAGAAAAGAAGCAATAATAAAAACTAAGAATTGAGAAAAACTACTGATAATTTGGATATAAAATTCTTCGTATGGAAGTACAAGAAATATAATCACAAATGGAACTAATAATAGAGTTTAATAAAATGAGGTTTATAAAGTGTTGAAACATAAAAATTAGTAGTCTGTATGGAATGAAAGGTCACAAAATAAAATGGATGGAAAAATTCAACTTACAATAGCAAATATATGCAGACTACCTCAGCATAAACATTTAGACTACCTGGATATAAATGTAGAGGCTTACAAGAAAAAAAAATTTTAATTACAGTAGGGTATATAAATGAAATGTTTATGGTAGACATACCTTATCATTTATGGAAATGTAGAATAGTGCTAATATGTCAATTGACTTTAAACTAATTTATAAGTGCATGTTACATGTTTGAAAATATTAAAGATGTGATAAGTATGTATACCAATTCACCAAAGTGAATGTAATTATTATGTATCACAAACATATATTTATAAAAAAAACTTTAAAAAGTTATATCATTGACAAAAGTTACCTATGTTCACATGCAAAATTAAACATTTGCAATTTGCCAAAGAATATCTAAAAATGGAGAATAGCAGGGGACATGCATACTAGATGTAAAATATAATTACTTAATAGTTTAAACAGTTTAGGATTGGTATGAGCAAATAAGTGGAACTGGGACTATTTGAGATTGTCCAGAAATTAATGCAAGTAACCAGCAAATGTCATAGGTTACATCACAAGCAAAAAGATGGAACATTCAACAATAATTGGGGAAGAATTGGCCAATTTCTCTGGCAAAATATTGAGGTGGGATTCTACCCAACTCCCACTAAAAACCGAGTTACAGATAAATGATTTCTTAGGAAATGATCCCACTGAATTATAGAAAATAATTATAGAAAATAAAAACAGGTAATTTGGTACACATTAAAGTGCTATATATCTATGTGTCATAAACTCAGAGGCCTTGATTAAAGTGAATTTGAGGATAATTAGAAATATTTTCAGGGGGAGAAATAATGAACAGAGTCAAAAATGCAAAAGTAAAAGTGTAAACGTACTTGATTTTCTAATATACATAGAAAACTTAGAAGAACATACCGAAACATAATTAATAGAAAAACGTGCAAGGTCATGAATGAATGCTTTTTTACTAAAAGGAATATAGATGCCCGATAACTTTAAAATGTTTAATTTCACAGCAAAATAGGTGATGAAACTATCAGCTCAACAAAGAGTTTAAAAAATGACCACATGCTGTTAGCAATAATTTACTGCAGTACTCTCTGTAACACTGTGCCATAGAGGAGAGAAAGATGCAAACTTACTGGATGACAGTTTGGCAGTGTCTCAACAATACTAGCAACAAAACTGCTCATCCTCTGTAGTTCAGAATCTTTGAGACAAGTGGGCAAAGTGTTCAAGTATAGTGTTACTTGTAATGACAAAAATGAAACACCATCGATTTCTACTAGTTAACTAACTTGCGGTGTACATTTAAAATGTCCCCCCAGATTCTCATGTGTGTGACAGGTGATTCATTCATGGAGGTGTTATACTCAGAATTGGATTCATCTCTTGATGAGCAAAAGAGTTAAATGTGTTGTTAGGAGATGAGGCCTGATTGGAGGATGCAGGTCACTGGTAGAGTGACCTGTAAGGGTAGCTCTTCCGCCTGGCTCCTGGTTCCCCCTCTGCTTCCTGACTGCCATGACTTGAGGAACTTTTCTCCACTGAGCCCTCCCACTGTACCTTTGCTGCTTTGGAGCCAGTGGATCATGGGAGGAACTCAGTGGAGCTGTGAGCCAAAATAAACCTCTCCTCCTTGAAGCTGTGCATGCTGCGTATCAGATCCTAGCCACGGGAAAGTGACTAAGACAGTAACACGGTACATGCACAATATTCCAGTGCTCTGTTGAATGTGGTAAGCCTACCTGTGCTCCTATGAAAAGCTGTATGAGGTGAAATTGAAAGATGTTTAAAAGAAAATCAAGGTTACATGTATGACTGGTGTAAAGTTAATGTATAGATAAGATAGTTTATGTGTAGAAACAGTGTTAAAAGAGCACACAAAAACTTTTCATGGCTATTTATGATGATTGAGAGAGAGGGGCGTGAGAAAAAATTTTACTTGACACCTTTGAAACTTTTGGAAATACTGAATTATTACCTTGGTTTTAAAACATTAAAAATATTTTTTTTTTTTTGTGGGTACCAGGGGGACGACCTCAGGACCTCGCACGCCAGCAGGCGCCCGTGCCGCTGAGCGATATCACCGGCCCCTTTTTCGTATGTGGGTTCCGGGAGTCGAACTCGGGCCCTCACGCTTGCCGGGCAGGCGCTTAAGCCGCTGAGCCATCTCACCGGCCCTTAAAACATTAAAAATATTAAACTCACATACATGTAAGTAAAGAAATGTATTTCCTTTTGTGGTTTCTGATGTTACAGTTTATATATGATTTTAAAAATGTTTTGCAGCCTTCATCCAATACTTAGCATCTGTCACTTCAGGTACAAACTTATGCCCTAAATTGACCCCTGCATATGAGACTGTATTACATAATTGGTCTCCAGGTGGCTTAGATGGAAAGGGTCAGAGAGGGTGAGGGATTGTTTTGAGGGTGACCTAAAAAAAAAAAGATCATTGAAAGGATAAGGATTTGACAAGTGCAGACAGAACCAAAATTCACTCCTGACAATTTACTAAATGAGAAGCGGGGGCAGTTAGTCTTTTTTTTAGAGAAATACAAGAGAGGTCAGTTTAGGTATGCAATAGGATTGTCCAATTTTTGGAGAATCATAAAAATTCTGAGTAACTACTATCTCTTTATCCAAAGTTCTGTAGCTTAAAAGGATTCTCTCTATTGCGTGTATTGCTTTATTATATAGGGTTTATAGTAATCAAGACTTCATTTGCATGGCTATGACATTTTCTATTTGCTTCATATTTGTATATTTTGCATCTCCAGTTAGATTTTATATATTCCTTGTGTGAGGGCTGTTTACCTGCCTTTAATTTTTCATTTTCCCATTATGTTAGGAGGTTGATGGGTGTTTAATACAACCAAATTTTCTTTGGTTCATCTCTTTCTTAACTTCAGGTTTCATAATATTAACCTTTGGATCTGTTTGGATACTCTTTCCTCAATTTCAGTTCTACTACCACATTTATGCCCTTAATTTTGTACTCAAGTCAGATTAATATTCCTCTAGTTCCTCTTGGCTTAGACTACTTTATTGACTTCTCTTTACTTAAACAATTAAATCTAGACTCGTTACTGTCTCACTATATGGTCCTGATTATACTCCTAACTTTAACTCCTAACTTATTTTCTACAAGAAATTTTACTAAAAATAAACAGTGTCATAGTCATCTTTTCCCTTAATTCTAGCTTTTGTACAAGCTTTTATCTCTCTCTTAATTATGAACTCCTCCTCACCATGATATTCAGCATCTACTATATTGTTTTGCTATTTGACATATTTGTGCACTATTTGTATAATGTATCATTTTATATAATATATTTTATCTACTTCCTATTTGCACAGAAATTAGACAAGGACAGTAAGTCCCTCAAGTGTGAGAAACATGATTTTCCTTTCTTTGTGTTAATAGCATCTACATATGGTTTTAAACAAGAGTACTTTGGTAAGTATTGACCTATTAACAGTGGGTCAAATGAGATTGATCATTCATTAGAATTATAAGATTTGAGAAAACAGTAGAGATTTTGTAAAATAGTATTCTACACAAATCATATTCACTTGATAGAAATGTTTAATAACACCATTCACAAATTACTTTTTTATTAAGATAGTAGTATGTACTTTTTTAAGAATTTTTGTAATAGGCTTATTAGAGTACTATGAGATTTATAGAAAAAATATGCAGTTAGTACAGTGAAAATCCATACACTGTCCTGCCACTGCACTCACATCTCCTAGTTATTAACATCTTGTACTAGTGGGGTGCACCTATTATAATTGATGTACCAATGTTGATGTATCATTATAAACTAAAGTCCACAGATTACATTAGGGTTTACTTTTTGCATTATACATTATGTAGCTTTTGAAAAATGCATAATGCCATTTCACCACCATTATAGTATAGTGATTCATTTCAATGAGCTAGAAATCTCTTGTTTTCTACCTAATCATGTTTCCCCTCACTTCTGGACCTCTGGCAGCAACTGATTTTTTAAAATTTACTCAATAATTTTATAATTTCTGGACAATCATATTGTTGGGGTCAAAGAGTGTATAGCCTTTTCAGATTGACTTATTTCACTTAACAAATAATATGCATTTAAGATTCTTCCATGATTTTTTGTGGCTTGATAGCTCATTTTTATCACTGAATAATATCTAACTGTTTAGATGTACCATATGTCCATATACTCTAGTATTACAAGTTGTTCATTTCTAAGTTTTGGTAGTTATGAATAAAGCTGCTAAAATCATAGGTAGCCAGGTTTTGTGTGGATATAACTTTTGAATTCATTTTGGCAAATACATAGGAATGTGATTGCTGAATTATATTTGTAAAAACTACCAAACTGTCTTTCAAAGTGGTTTTACCAGTTTTCTTTCCTTCTAGCAGTTGAAGGTGAATTCCTGTTGCTCTACCTTATCAACATTTGTTGTTAATGTTTTGAATTTTAGCCATTCTGACAATGTGGACCAGTATCTCATGGTGTTTTAACTTTTAGTTCCCTGAGAATGTATAATGTGGAACATTTTTCATATGCTTACTTTTCCTATGTGTGTCTTTTTCAGGGCCACCTTGCTTATATCTTTTCCCTGCTTTTCAATTAAGTTTTTTTGTTTTGTTTTGTTTTGTTTATTGTTTATTTTCAACATTTTGAATTGACTCATACAGTTTGGAGACATTTACTAGATATGTGTTCTGAAAAATCTTCTCCCAGCCTGTAGCTTGACTTTTCATTCTTTTACCAGGGTCTGCTACAGAGCAGAAATTAAAATATAAAAATATATATATATATATATATATATATATATATATATATATATTTTTTTTTTTTTTTTTTTTTTTTTTTAATGACTCAGGATTCAACTAAGTGCCTTATGGCTACCAGGCAAGTATTCTACCAAGAAAGTTTTAATATTAATTGAAACATTTTTTCTTTCATAGATTATGCTTTTAGTGTTGTGTATTAAAAGCTGCTCCCAAAGCTCATGGTCACCTAGGTTTTCCTCTAGGTTGTCTTCCAGATGTTTTATACTTTTAAGTTTTACATTTAAGTCTGTGATCCACTTTGAGTTAATTCTTACATGTGGATGTCCCTTTGTTTTACTGTGAGAAAGTCAATTTCAGTAAATGATTACTGACTGCCTAGTTTCATCAGTGCTTCACTATGTATATACATTATGAAGTAAGTGACAGTGTAGGTAAGCTTGAAGACTTGGGTACTTTAGGTGAATATGCCCAAACGTTCTCTTCCTTCATTAGAGATATTTACAATTTGTAGTGCTTCATATTTCTCTGTAAAGATATAAGGTATAATTTTTCAAAGGCTTTCCAGGTCTGTGTTTCATATATAGAGGGCCACACATCCCATTTTGCTTGGAACAGTCCTGGTTTTGCCCATAGTCCTGTCACAGTTATTAATATGGCCCTTTTTTAATCACAGAAATGTCCCAGATTGGAAGAGAAATTGTATTGTTTCTCTGTTCATATACAGTCATGGGGCTAAAGGCACCATTTCTTGTGTGGATTAGCTGAGGCACAGTTTGGGTCTTCTCTCAGGAGGAAGGCTTTTTCAATGCATCCCCAAAGCCTGTCTCATATGGCACATCTTTGAGACATTTTTTTATTGTTGTTCAAAAAACTGAACTGCTCACACTTGTGAACCAGTTTATCAGTTTGAAAATTAGTTGACAAAGTAAATTGCTTCTTGAGAAGGCTTGATCCTTGTTGAAAATCAGTCCAATTTATTGAGGAGTGGAAATTTCTGCTGAGATTTCTTGGGAACATAAATTGTTGAGTTTGCAAGAATAAACATGCATTTTGTTTGATGTGTCAACTCTTCAATTACAATTCATTGAAAATCATAAAGTTTGGAAACTATGACTGCGCTCACCCTGCTTTCGCGTATTGCTGCCTCCCATCAGGTAAATGTGGAAAGGAGGACTGATCCATTGGACAGGCCATGGAGCTTTGTATCCAATGAAATGTTCTTTAGCACAGAAAACAGTTGGGAGAGTATGCAGAGTTTAAAATTGCGTACGAAAAAATGCAATCCACATGCTTTTGAGGGATATGATTTAATTATCATTTAAAGAGAACTGCTCGTTCAAATGCATTCAAATGAGTAGGGGATAATTTATCATTAGGAGGAAAGTATACAGTGAAAACGAAAACGTGACAAGAGAGAGAAGACATATGACTGAAATGAACATTTCAGATATTATCAGGTCGTTAAAATGTTTGCTCAAAATATATTTAAAATAGAGTTATGAGAAATTTTCATTGCTGCACAGCATGAAGCTCCTTGGTTTGGGTGGAATGAAGGCGATGCCACGGCTCCTCCCACGCTGCCCCTCTTCCTCGCTGTGCGGTAGCCGCAGGCCCTACTCCCTGGGGTTAGTTGTGCTGTTCTACTCCCAGCCCAGAGTGAACAGGGCTGCTCTTTCTGCTGCCCTCATAAGAGAATCTCTCTGTCATTCACATTCAACTCCTAGCTCAGAGTATTCAATCAGAAGGAGCTTCTCTAATACTTTTCAACCCACTGTGCTGTTTTATTCAGCCATTGGACTCTACCTAGATTTATCTTTTAATTTATTTAGTTTCTTTTATTCTTCTTTCTTCCATTAGGATATATGTTCTATGAGAAGAAGGTCTTTTTTGCTCATATTCTATAGGGATATAGAATATATCTATATATTTTAAGGGGCCATGAAAGGATTGGCATGCAGAATATGCAGAATATATGCATATATATATATATATATATATATATATATATATATATATATATGTTATGGTTTGTGTCTTGATGTCCCCCCAAAGTCTCATGCGGTCATAGGTGGAGCTTTTTCAGAAGTGGCTGACTCTAGAGTGTGTGATGCTGGGATTAAGGGTGTGAGATTACTAAATCTGACCACTGATTGGTTTGGCATCACCCTAATCCTGGCAGCCTAGATACAATATAAAAGGGGCAGAAAGATGGTGTTAAGATCCCTTGTTGCTTTGCTACATCTGCCCACCATGAACTGTTCTCCTCTGCCAAGCCACCCTGCCATGGAGCCAGCCAATTATGTACTGAAACCTCTACAAACTGTGAGCTAAGTAAACTTTTCCTCCCTTAATGTTAGGCATCGGGTATTTTGTCTCAGCCACGAGAAAAGTAACTAAGACGATATACATATAGATGTTAATGAACAGGTTGTGTAGGGTGTTAGAACTTCTGGGTTCAATTTTATAATTTACATTTTACTTGACACATCAAATTATCACACATCAATTAACCTTCAGAACAAAATAATACAATAAAATATAACTTTTCTTTCGAGGCACAATAGTTTAACATCTCTTAATAAGGCAGCACAGCAAATTATTATGTAAACCATATACAAAATAGGGAAATTATGTACCTCGATTCATACTGTATATATATGTTTTTTGTGAATGAATCTTATTTATGTTGAAGTAAATGGAAAGTAAAAACCAAAATCTTTATCTAAGCAATTTTTTTTTGTACCAGAAATTGAACTCACTACCTTGCGCTTGCCAGGCAGGCGCTGTGCTGCTGAGCTGCATCCTCAGCTATCTAAGCAATTGTTATATGCACAAACTTTTCAGGGTACAGAACAGGAAAAAACATGGTAAATCTTTGTAAAACACTCCTATTTTGAATCAGGAAAATCAGCCTGAATTCCTGATAAAAAGTATGGAAGACTCTGAGAAGTTGGCAGAAAGGCTATTGCACACACTTGTGAACTTTCATGAGAGTCAACCAGGGCTGTCTCCTTAAAATCATATGGACATTCTTCATCGTGTTACCTACACCTAAGAAAACCTAACAGTACACTGTCAAGTCACAGGGAAGTGATTTCATTTATATATACACATATACTCATATATATGGTTTTATATTTATATATTCATATATATGGTTATACTTATAGCTATTTTTCAGGTTGATGAACCAGCAAAGAAGAGGGCCAGCTTCGAGCTTTGAATTTTGTGTTTTCTAATAATGGCCTACTAACCTTCAGAAAAAAATCTACTGACACCACAGGAAATATGGCACTAAGCATGTATTTGTCATGTTTGGCTGTTGCCAATTTTCCATTTACAAATGATATTCTTTCAGGACATTCAAGCTTTATTTGGGTGTCTATATACTTTTGTTTTACTGTTTAGCAGGATTATCAAATAGCTGTAAATGCCTCTACTTTAGCTATCTGAAAGCTTTTTCAATCTTGAAAAACCCTGCTAAAGCATATTATGACAATCTTAATTCTTTTCTATCAAGATGGATATAACTGGCTTGATTAAGGCGTAATAAAGAACTACTAAATGAAGGTTTTAAAATATTTAAAGGAGATATTTAAAATATGGTTTTCCAGGGTTTTTTTGAAGTGCAGAACTTTAAAGTCATATTAAGAAGATCACCAAGGAGACTTTAAAATTGGCAGGTTTCTTTTACATCTTAAGTATCCAGATGTTAATATACAAAACAATTTTGTGAGAATTTATTTCTTTTCTTCCAGTGTAAACCAATGAATATTCATTCAATATATGCAAATGTGATTTTTTTCTCCTATCACTTTTCTGATTTAATATTCAGTCTAGCTATATTTTGTTAAATTCTTTCTACTTCCAAATTCTTGTAAACACAAAGTAAGCATTTAAAAATAATTCAGCAGTAGCAGTGCACATTTACATGTAACTGTTGAAAACTGAAATACAATGAGTTATCTGTATCTCATATTAATTTTAGATTTCTAAGGGTTGATCATAGTGATTCAATGATATAATGCCAATGCTAGAAATATGCATGCAATGACTCAGAGAGAGCAGATCTCAACCCCTCAGTGAAACAAATAGTTATATCAATGGTTAGAGAAGTTACAAAACTTGCCTAAATTTACAGAGGTCTTAAGCTTCATGGTATTTATGCTTCATGACTATAATTCTGCTATTTTTTTTTTTTTGTGGGTACCGGGGGGTCGACCTCAGGACCTCGCGTGCCAACAGGCACCCTTGACGCTGAGCGATATCACCGGCCCCTTTTTCGTATGTGGGTTCCGGGAGTTGAACTCGGGCCCTCGCGCTTGCAAGGCAGGCGCTTATGCCGCTGAGCCATCTCACCGGCCCAGTTCTGCTATTTTCACTGGCCTTGTCATGCTACTTTTTATATAGATATTCTTAAGGTAGTGGGTTAAACAACCGCTCTTTAAAATGAAGAGTTCTTACAGTGAATCTTCTTTAGACTTCCTATAGCAATGGGTTTCAGGCCCTCAAAGTGTGCATCTGGGTTATGTTAGATGGTAATTTAAAGTAAAGATTTTTGAGTTTCATTTCCTACAGGTCACTGGAAGGATCCATGGTATGATTTAAGTGCATATTTTTAATAAGGTTTTCTGGTGATCCTGATTTATTGTGTAAAACACTTTGACAAATATTAATGTTTAGAGTCAAGCCTAAGATTTGTATATAAAAAACAAAATCTGAAACATATATGTGGAAAGTATAAGATCTTTATTAAAATAAATTATATTTTTATTAGAGTATATTAATTACACAAAATATTTGGTTTCATTGTTACATTTTCATGCATGCGTGTAACTACTTTGATTATATCCTTTCCATTTACTGTCCTGCCTTATGTATAGGATCTTTATACAGTGTCAGATGATTAACCCTTCTAGAATGATGATGATTTCTACAGATATGAGTGAATATAAAAAGTATTGCAAAAAATACATTTTTCTTTTTTTTTTTGTGGGTACCGGGGCGTCGACCTCAGAACCTCACGTGCCAGCAGGCGCCCGTGCCGCTGAGCGATATCACCGGCCCCTTTTTCGTATGTGGGTTCCGGGAGTCGAACTCAGGCCCTCACGCTTGCCGGGCAGGCGCTTAAGCTGCTGAGTCATCTCACCGGCCCTACATTTTTCTTTTTAAGAGTCAGAAGAATCTTTAATTTCTCAGTCGAAAATTTTTTGATAGTGCATGTCCATCTTTTGTCCATCCTGGCCAAGACATGTGAAGAAAAAAAAGTCTATTTGAGAAAATGATAACTTTATCAATTCAAATACATCTATGGTAATAAAGCAAAACAGTTTTAGTACAAAAACCTAGATACATGACTATTTGCCATTCTATATACCCATGTAACTGTCAATCAACTAGATGTCACAAAATATACAGAATCAAAGTAATCAGTGTTAGCTATTCAAAGAAAAATTAAGGTCACTATTACCCTCAATAAGAGGTCCAAATTTTATTTAGGCTACATATCATTTCCCATAGAAATTTTCTATTTTAATTTCCCACCCTCTTAAACTATTGTGCAACCCTTTACTATTCAGATTTCCACACACCTGTTTGGCACAAACACATAAGGAGTAAAATGGAATGATGCTTGTGAGATTAGTCCCAAACTTGGCCTTTTACCAACACACACATCAGTAACCATCTGCTTGCTTCATATCAACCCTTGGCTTTTTCTTCCTTTTTCCCCCCTGCTGGAGCTCTTCCAGGCTGAAGTCCTGATTAATCAGTTTCTCTGGCTCTTGGTCTTCCACTTAATTACTAAGATGAGAGCATATTTCTTCCTTTCAGGAATATGCTTATATTTGAATTGTACTTCTGGAGTTGCAAACTTTGATTTGGATTTGTTACCTCATGTACTGCCTCATAGGAGCCTCCTCAGATGAGACTTACAACTCTTTCTTCTTTAGCTCTGCAAGATTTCATACCATGTGCTATTTCTGTATAGCAACACAATGGTCAAATATGGAAAAAATGTGTAGATATTGGTCTTGGGAACTATATTCCAGGTTATTAATTTTAAAGACTAAGTAGTATGGTTTGGTCAAATTATATGGATGGCAGGGCCAGTGAGATGGCTCAGCGGCGTAAGTGCCTGCCTGGCAAGCGCGAGGGCCCGAGTTCGACTCCCAGAACCCACATACGAAAAAGGGGCCGGTGATATCGCTCAGCAGCACGGGCGACCGCTGGCACATGAGGTCCTGAGGTCGAACCCGGTACCCACAAAAAAAAATTATATGGATGGTATTTGCTGTTCATATTTACTGTATTTCTTATAACCTTTGGTGAGTAAGTGAATAAGTGGAAAATTATGATTGATTACATTTCTTTCTTAGGGTATTTTGACATTTGTCTGCAAGCTGTAAAATTCAGCCAGTATTTTACTTTGAGAAGCAGATTTCCATTTTTAATGTTTTCTGTCCATAATTGAAAAGTCAGCACAAAGAAGATGCTGAGAATTACACTTATGTCAGTATAGGAAGCTTCAATCATGTTTTACTACTTTAGTTAGACCATAGACTTTGAATTTAGGTAGCATCACAACTGTTTCATCTCACACAATATGTTTGACCCATATTTTGTGGAACAATGTCTACGTACTTGATTGTTCTCTTCTCATTACTCTTTCTCTGAATGCAATATTAACTCACTCAGCAATAACTTCATCCATAAATTAAAATGGCATTACTAACTTTTGACAGGTATATTGATAAAATATAATCCACAACAACAGCTAAGATTTATTGAGTGCTTACTGTGTGCATGCCACTGTTGTAAGCACTTTCTGTTTATGCCTCCAGTCTTGGCATTACACTTATAAAATGGTATTGGAATGATGAAGTTGTGGCTTACAGAGGTTAAGGAACTCAGTCAAGGTCAAATCTGTAAAAAGTGCAGATCAAAGTTATTGAGTGCCTTGGAGCCAGAGTTCTTGATTATATGTATTTTACTTTCCAAATTTCAATATAAATTTGACAAATGTAAATTTTTTGATCCAGACTCTTCTTCTAAAAAGCATGACTCTATGTTTAATTTTAGTTTCTGTAATCTCACGAAAATAGAGAAAAGAAAGCCTGATAGCATAGATCAATCATTGGATTTTTAGAAGGAGGTATATGAAGAAATTAACAATTTATTTCCAGAAGTAATTTAGTTGTCCAGTCCTAGTCAAGGAAGAGATATCCTGAAATTAATATTTTGTTTATTAGAGTATTTAAAATATATCTATTTTAGTCTATTTAATGAAATACCAACTAAAATAAAAGATATTAAAAATTAAAGAAATGAATATTATTTAGTCATGTTTTTATGTGTTTTTATGTAAATACTAGACTTCAGTGTATCCAGATTAGTCATATGTTTATTTGTAAAATCAGATCAAACATTTATAGTATAAAACCATGGCAATAATCCAACATCTTAATGACAAATTATCAATAGGTTGAAAATCATTTCTTTTACTGTTAGTAGCAATAAAATATATTCTCAATGAATATCTTATCGGCAAATAAATTTAGACAAAGAATTATATGAATTCTCATGAGAATTAGGAGCACCTGTCACTAACTGACATTGTTAAATTCTAAGCAAAAAGGAAAAAATTAAACTAGTGGCATATCTTTGTCTAAAATTGCCATAAGGAAAGCCACAAGTACAGTACCAGTCATTTGTAATTGTGGTACAAGAGCCATGCAAGGTAAGCCTATTTCTTTGTTTCCTGTGGAACACTGTGTGTTTCATGACACTTTGATGGTTTAGGGTGATCTGTAAGGCTGGTATTTGTGCTTCATGGCATGCAAGTCAAGAGGCTTGTGTAACACCAGGGGAATGGGATGTCCTATCAGCAACAGCAAGCAGTGCTCCACTTGGGCTGTAGTCTCCTTTAGAAAGAGGAACTCTTATGTTCCTGGCTTAATGTCTCAAATGACTTCTGTATGAAAACAATAGTTGTTGTGTCTAAAAATTGTACTCTGAGGTTTATTGCAGTAATTAACATTTCCATTTATGTAAATAAATAAACAGCAATTGAAATTTTTTGAAATAGTTGAGCCAAAATAATTTATAGTGGGGAAAGACAATCACTTTTTCTGAATGGTTATAGAAAAATGTGCTAAAAAGTAATACATTTGAGGAAAATGAATATAACTGCACAGCAGAAAATTGTGAACATCTTTAGATGGCAACTCTCACACAGGTGATGAGTTTACATCTCAATTCCAGTAGCTACTGCAACAGTCAATGGAGGTCTATCCTGAATCTCATTTTCCCTATATAAAACATGGATGATCAATAATATGATCAAAACTCAAAATATGTAAAGTATCATATATATTAGACAGTACATGAATACCCAGAAAATGGTACTGTCTTTTTGTATTATCCTTTCCATATTCAGTGAGACTTGTGATTTGAGTCACACTTTGGCTACTGGATGTTGGCTTCATTCCTTTTCTGCTGTTTTAACAACAAAGGGTGGGAGAAAAAAATGACATATGAGACATGCAGTAATGATGATAACATTTGAGTTCAATGTCATAAGTGGATATAAAGCTGCATGTCGATTCTCATGGTAAGGAGTAAGTTAGGTTAATAAATGCATACTCTGCACCTTATTTTCTCAATTGAATGTTTTGTAAGTAGGGTAGCCTGTTTGCAGAAAATGACTTAACATTCTGAGTAAGTTTAAGGTCTTGACCCTATTCTTTAGTTTTATCCTCTAAGCCTCTGAAGCTTTAATATCTTACTACTAGCTTAGTTGAACCTACATTAAAAGAAGACTCACATTAATGAATAATTAATTATAGTATCTGAAAATGAAATCAATGGCATTAAATAGTTAGCTGTTGTTGCAATTTATTTTGTACTGCCCTATGTAAGAGATTTCATCTGAAAGACAACTCACTGATCACAAGTATGTATGAAATTTGAAATCTATTGAACTTTTTATTTACTGGCAGAAATTCATTAAGTCACTCAAATTTTCAAAGGTGGTCCAAAAAAACATTCTCTGAATCACTGAGAATCTGTCATATTAAGTCTTTACAGCAGAGATATTGACAACAACATCACATCTGTGGGCAACCCAACATGCAGATCAGAATATGTGCTGTGAAAAACATACAGGTAAGAATGAAAAATTACCTGTGCTGTATTATATCAGCTAGAAATCCCTTTAGCCCTTTGAAATAGGTAGTGGATTTGGACCCAGATTTACTACATTCAATAACATGTCATGAGTTAACAATTTTGGAGTACTGACTGTGTTTGGTAATTTAAATTAGCATAATAGTCCAATAAAATAAATTTTATAGACTCATTTGACAGGTGGGGAAACAAATACAGACAGATTAGATGATTCACCCATGCTATAGTCTGGATATAATTCAACTGTATCTCCCAAGGATTCATGGGTTGGAAGCTTGAGTTCAAAGGAGGTAGTATTAAGGAGGTGACATTAATATCTTACTACTAGCTTAGTTGAACCTACATTAAAAGAAGACTTACATTAATGAATAATTAATTATAGTATCTGAAAATAAAATCAATATCATTAAATAGTGTTAGTTGTTCTTGCAATTTATTTTGTACTGCATTATGTAAGAGATTTACTCTGAAAGACAACTCACTGATCACAAGTATATAAGAAAAGAAATTTGAAATCTATTGAACTTTTTATTTACTGGCAGGTAGAACTTGGTGAATGGTTCTTATGTCATGGAGGTTCTGGTCTTGGAAGGAATTAGGTATTTCTGATGGGACCCTGAATTTGTCTCATAGAAGGATTGGTATAAAAGAAAACGCCTGGCAACTCCCTAGCCTCTTCACCCTCCTTCTTTGCCACGTCATTCTTTCCAGTCTGCACTTTCTGTCACCATCATAGTACCGACTATGATGAGGAGGATGTCTTCACTAAAGCTGAATTGATAACAGCACAGTGAACGCCCTTAAGCTTCCAGGATTGTGAACTAAAAGAAACTTTTGTAACAAAGTCAACTAGCTTGAAGAATTTTGTTATTGTAATGCTAAATAAACTAATAGGACTCGATTTTCCAGTCATAGCGGGAAGCTGAGTACAAGATGAAATGAATCCCATGCGTGAGTCCAAAAATTAGTCCTTCTACTACGTCCTGTTGTCTTCTGATAAGATAAGCTAATTAGTCATGTCCTTTTCACCATAGCTTCCCTCAGACAATAACAATGGTACCTTTTTACTGAGAAATATACAAAGGAAGATTCAGAATTTCACTGTCATAGTTAACATCCCCTTTGACTGAAATTTCCATCTGGATGGAAAAATGGGTCCAAGTTGCTCCAGGAAGAAAATATAGCGAGAAAAAAAAATAATTTTTCCAGTGAGTTGAAGGCATCCTTATACTTGAAAAACTTAAGGTCCACAAATCTTATAAAGAAAGAAAAATTTGGATTAGGAGGATGTCCTTCTTAAAGAAATCACAAGATTACATGAAATGTAAAAAAGATGAGTGAGGATAGTGTAATTAAACTCTAGAGCGCATATGTTCAGATGACAATTTTTCAATAGGTGTTGAATTTGCTTAGCTGCAAAACATCTAAGATGAGCCAATTGGAGTAAGGTACATACACAGTCTTTTCCAAAAATAAATTTATATATGTCTTTAGCAACTACAGTGTATTTAAAGACTATGGAAATTTTTTACCTTATTCTGAGCACAGATATCGAAGGAGAAATTGTTATATACTTGAACATTGCTGTGATAAGCATCTTTCAGGTTCTCCTAGAATTTTAATATTTTGTATGTTATGTTGGATCATTTTCAAATTACCATTCTTGTTAATGTTCTTTTTTCATGAATGCTCTTTAAGTTTAGATTTTATTATTCAACATTCTTGGAAATTGATTTCATTTTACAAAATCCTCAGGATCTAGAAGCAGTCTTAAAGAAATATATGCAGTGGATGCTGTTTATCACAGAAGAATACAATTTTATTCCAGAACAATAAGAAAATACAACCTTGAGTTCCCATTTATTGGATCATTTTTGGATGCTGAAGCCACTGGGAAGGTAGGTGAAGCTGGGTAGTAAAGATACTCACAGGAACTTGCAGAGAAGACTACTAGAGTCTGACTCTGATTGGAAACAATGTAAGAAGCTGTGTTGACTGGGAAAAATATGGAGATAGACCTTTGTCAGAAGAATGGTTAATGCATGACTAGGGCAGATTTGTGGACAGCAAAGAAAAAATGAGGTAGCTAGAATGGCAATGAGATGTGAGGCAAAATAACATATACTTTACGGTTTAGCATATAATCAAACTAAGATTTGCAGAGGGGCTGTGTTTCATGTGCTGTCTCCTTGCTGTGGCCAAGGCGTCCATTTACTTAAGTATTCTGAGAGGGTATTAACACATGTCATAGCCACGTCTCCCATTTTAAAGAAAGCGAATAGGCTTTTTTTGGGAAATAATTTATCTTTTGTTAGATACTGCTAACTAGGTTTTTTATTTTTATTTTTGATAAATTGATTTATAGTCTTAGCTTTTATCAGGTATTTCCAATGGGTCTACGTAATCACTTTTACTCATTTTTATCCCTTTTTGTAAAAAACATAACTTACACTTAATGTGCAAGGCATTACTGGCAACAAAAGAAAATCCAAATAGTAAGTAAAAATGAGACCACAGGGCTTAAGGATGTGAAAACTAACGAGCCAGTGTAGAACTTGGATTGGAAGTTAAATACACATGGATCCAGTATTAACCCCACTTCATATTAGTTTAAGTTGTTTAAGCATCCGAAGCCATATTTTCTTCATCCAAATCAAGATAATTGATTTCATAGCTCTCCTGAGGTTTTGCAGATAAAATCAGATAATGTGTATCTGTCAAATTACTCGCTCACTTGGCACATAGGGGATTGAGCACAAAATCATAATACTGTCACTGAATTGTACTGGCCATTTCTAATGGAGCTAAGAGAAAACAGGCATGTTTGATGTCGTTCTATAAGAGAAAGACTGTCTTCAAGTTGATGTGTCTTCTAAGTGAAATTCATATTATATTAGGCATCAGTAACCAAAAGTATAATGATACATCAGACTCCAGGATCATGATTTTTAAGGAATGTCTTCTAATATTACCAGCTTTAAATAAATTATTTAGTGTCACCACACATTTACTTTCTTCATGGGAAGAGCAAGGGCATGTAATAGGTAATGTTTGCAATGTCCTGTAATTCACAGCAGACATAAAATGATTAATATCTTGATATTGGCTGAACTTTTAAACTGTCCTTAAAAGCATCATAAACTTACCAAAATAAGAAATCAAAACAAGATACCTGTGATACCTATGAAATAAAGAGGACTATAATAGGGGCATTACTGACCTAAAAATATTAGTATCATGTGCTAACCAGAGACCCACATTTTTGCTGAAAACAGAGTTGCTCACTCGGAGATTCACCACAATGCTAAGCAATTACTGTCTAAAATTTTTTAAATATATGGGGGGTATTTTCAGTTGTGTTCTCATAATTATGAGTATATTGTAGACATAAGGAATAACTTAACTTAAAACATCCAATTCTCATGTGTAAAAATGACAAAAAATAGTGATAATATTGCTGAGATAGCAAATCCATTTATTAAGCAGAATCCTGTGTTTTTAAATGCCATTTTTAGGAGAATAAGAAGGGAAGTTTTTAATAAGGTGATAATTACCTAAGATATTTTAATGGGGAAAATTTAGGTTGGATTGAGGATACTCATTTTTAAAGACAGAAGATTGGTTATACGTTAACTGATTTTCCCGAGATGACAATGTTTATCATTTGATTTAGTTTTTTTTTTACATGTGGGTACCGGGAGTTGAACTCAGGACCTCATGCTTGCCAGGCAGGTGCTTATGCCACTGAGCTATCTCACCAGCCCTGATTTAGTTTTGATAACAAAGGAAATTAATAGATTTATACTTCACCAAAGAAAGATGGTAAACTGATAATGATCCTTATAACCTGTGGCTTCTTTTGCTTTAATGGTGCAGGCCCATATTTCCCTGGGCATCTATTAATCTAGGTTGTATTATTTTGTTTGTTTTAAGATGGATCCATCTACTTTTATGGTGGATGTTTTATCTGGAATGATATTAATTCATAAGCTATGAGCACAGAGTTTCTTGTTCTCAAACAGAAATTTGTTCATAAAAGTAAATCAAATGAATAAAGTAAATTCAGATTGTGAAATACAGTGCTTTGATCTGCAGTTTAGAAAAATTGCCAGAACATTTAGTGCCTTTGTACATAAATGATCTTCAAAGTCAGCCTTTCCAAGTAAGGTCATTTTCAGAAATGACAGAAAGTCAACCAAGCTATAATGAAAGAATTGTTGCTTTATTCAATTACAGCCCCATTAATGGCTCTTTAGGTCATATTGATTTGATAAGAATGTGTGAAGGGAAACAACCTCAAAGAAACAAAGGTCATCTTGAGAATAATAGATGTAAATTTTAGACAAATAAGTATTGAAGCATAGTTTCTACTTCCAGCTCACCCTGCACTGACTCTGCACTGAACATTTACATATTCTGCATCACGTGTCCCAGAATACAAGAATGAAAACAGAGATCTCACTCTTTCTGATTTTTTTCATGGATTTAGAAATTTTGTAATTCACTTAGCACTTTGAAAATTATCTCTTTTCACCCTCTGTCTCTCTGTCTATAGATAGAGATATATGAGTAGAGATCTATCTATATACCTCTACATATTTTGGCCAGGGTGTAATTATTGAATACCTTATCTGGACTAAATAGCATGCTAGGGAAAGAGTAGAAAAAAGTCAAACTCAGCTACTTTGCCTCTATCAAACATATACTTAATATGTGATTCTTACCCTTAAGAAAACTACATCCTTGTTAAGGCACAAGAGTAATAAAGCAACAAATACAAACTATGCAGGCTATTACAGTGTCTCAGTCCAATAAGCCACTTCAATAATGTTTACTTTGTCCTCACTCAACTTGGTTTCTTTTTTCTTCATTACAGTGAGTAACTTGCAATGATCTGTGCCTTTGCATCTTTGTCTCTCTGTTGAGTTTGCATGGCAAGGTCACAACCCTGGATGACTCCAGTTATTCACCTTTACCATCCTATTCTATGGCTACTCTTGTGGAACCTGACACTGTAAAGAAAAATTCTAAACTTGGGCACCCTGTGGACATTTCCATATCATTGTCACTAATTACAAAGGGGTGCACAATGCCTCCTAGAAATCTCATCATATATTTCTAATTTCCTTATTCTACCTTTCTTTTTAATAACTACTGCAAATCATTTTCTGGTTCCTCATATCATCTCTTTCTCATATTTATTTCATTTTCCTCATGGGGGAGAAAGGCGTGGGCCCCTGGCTATGATCAATTCCAAAAGTGTGCTCCTCAACAGTCATCTCTAGTAAAAGTGGTAGTGGTCATGTATCACAAACCAGATTTCTTGAGTAGAAAAAAATTTAAATCCCCAATCCCTTATCCTTCTAATTTTAAGGTGTGGATAAAATGTGGCACAAGTCCCTTTGTCATTTGAAAATCCCAAGTACAGAAATATAAAACACTAATACAAACTCCATTTTCAATGAAACCATGAGAGGTTTTATATATGAGAAAAGAGTTCCAAATGCAGTGCAAGCTGTGTTTGGGTTTGAGAAGACCTAAAGAGATGCTGTAGTCACCATAAGTCTCAGCTAATTCAGGGAAGTACAGTTTCTTAAAATTGGAAGCACTTTTCGGATGCATACTACACTAGTTTGCTAGGATCATCACAACAAATTACCATGGACTGGAGAGCTTAAACAATAGAAATTTATTTTCTCATGATTCTGGAGACTGGAAGTTCAGGAGAAGGTTTTGGAAGAGTTAATTCTTCTGAAGCCTCACTCCTTGTCTTGTCAATGGTTGCCTTCTCCCTATATCTTCCCATGCCCTTCCCTAAATTCACATCTGTGTTTTACCCACTCAACAGTTTACCCCAAACATCACTCAGGCAGCGCACTTGTTTATGTACTGACTGTCCTGAGTGTTGCTCGGGCATGTGTCATTTCAACCAATCATTTGAATGACTGTTTGCACAAGATACACTCATACATCAGTTTGTTTGTTTTATATTGACTATTTTTGCATACTTTTTATTTATAATGTTGTATTTGCCTTTGATGTTTTTTGCTAGTGCAATTTATTAGTAAATTCTGGTTATTTTCTTTTACTAATTCTTGCGTAGTTTCTTTATGAAAAATTACCTATAATTTTGTGCTACCATCTATTAAAAATCTTATTGTAAGTACAGTAGATATAATTTTTATACTTCTCCAGAACTCAGTGATATTCTTCTACAATACAAAACAGACATATTTGGGACACTGAATAGGAAGGAAGTACCAAAAAATCTGCAAAAGAAAAACTGAAAAAGGGAGAAATGTTAGTATATCAGAGAGGAGAAGTCTGTATTATGAAACAGAAAGGAAAAAAGATGTCTCTCTATTGTGAACTATTCATAATACAGAAATGGTAGAATTTGAAAGAAGAAACAAAACTAAAAAAATCCAATGGTGGTCAGTGATTATAATAATTCAATGGGTGATGTTAACAGAGTAGACCAATATCTAACAAGCCATCCTATAATCAGAAAGTGAGGAAAAATATTATTATAAGATATTAATGCACCTTCTAGACAAAACAATATGGAACTTGTTTGTTATTTATTTAAAACAAAGGGGTTCAAAAATCATTTAAAATTTAGATTAAGTTTAATAGAACAAATAATTGAAACATACGAAACAGTGAAACACCAACCAGGACATACATCATCGATATTTTCACCATTACATTTAGTGAGTAGACATTTTATTGAAATTAAACCACCCACAGAAAAAAAAAAGGAAAGGCCAACATGACAATGTAAAGTGTGTTGTTCCAAGAGAGACAATAATCTAAAAAGAATTTGGAAAGAGACTGGTTACTACTGTCCAGATTGTAAATGTTGAGTTGTGTACTGAAGGTATTAAGATATAAACTACACAGAAAATTAATGAATAAATTTGATAAAACAGTCATTTTTGTATTTCCTGTCATATTATCTCATAAAAATTATCAAACATATGCAATTTTTGGTCATCCTGTATTTAAATAATTGGACTGGTAAGTGGTTAATCCTCTGCTCTTAGGAAGACACCAGTCATATTGGATTAGGGCATCCCAATGAATTCCTTTGAGATTTTGTTACCTCTTTAAAGTTTTTAACTCAAAAATAGTCACATTCCAAAATACTACTAGTGAGAATTTCAACATATGATTGGGAGAGGAGCAGAACTGAGTGCATAACACATGCCTGAAGCCCACTCTTGGAGAAGGAAGGCAAGATGCTCTGGGCAACAGCGAAAACTTTCCTCGGCTCTCTTTGACTCTTAAGTACATGCAGATGAAATCAGATCAATGAGGAGACTTTCAGTAAAGCAGTATGAACAGTATTGGAGCTTCTTAGATGCAAGCTAGAAGCATAAAACCTGAAAAACCCATCCCCGATTCAGGAAATTTTGTGTCATAAATAATCTTTGACTCTTTGGGAGTCTCTTTGGGGAACTCTTTGGCTCTTTGGGAGCCACCCAACTTTGGCCTCCACCATGAATATCTGGTCCTGGAATTAAGTATGAGAAGTGATTGAAAAGGAGTCTTTATTTATTTATTATTTTTTTTTGTGGGTACCGGGGGGTCGACCTCAGGACCTCGAGCACCAACAGGCACCCGTGCCACTGAGCGATATCACCGGCCCCTTTTTCGTATGTGGGATCCTGGAGTCGAACTCGGGCTCTTGCGCTTGCAAGGCAGGCGCTTACGCTGCTGAGCCATCTCACCGGCCCTGAAAAGGAGTCTTTAGAAAGATGCCACAAAAAGATAACATTTAGAAAGAATGAGAAACAAATGGCAGACTAAAAAAAAAAATACTAGAAAAGAGGCTCTAGAAGAAATGGGAAGAAACGAAGAGTTAAAAATTAAGGGAAAAATGGCAGTCAACCTATAACACATTTTTGACTCTTTGCATAAAAGAATTAATATAATATATCAGAAAACCCTTGAAAAGTAAATGGAAGATTTTCCATTGAAGAGAAGGCTTGAATCTAAAGAATGAATAAAAGAAACATACTCTGAGATAACAGACAATAATTGCAATAGAGATATAGCCTAGTGAAAGTACAATAATTGCAATAGAGCTATAGCCTAGTAAAAGCACTAAATTTAAAGGAAAAGATATTTTCCTGAGAAGAGAGTTAAAATGTTAGTTATCTATAATCTTTAAGTTCCCCAATATAGTATAGTCTTATAGCTATCTACAATAGTAATCACTACCTGAAAGAAAAATAGCAATGCTTACGAAGTCCTTGAAGAAAAAAATATAAACCCAGAATTTTAGACCAAATAAATTGAATGTTTATCAAATACAACAGTGTAGACGAACAGGTTTGAAGATGTAAGAAATCAGTGAACATAGTTTTCCTGGTCTTTGATGAAATCATGATGATAAATTCTAGCTGGTAATAAACTTAATAAAAGCTGGCAGTGAAACTGAATCTAATTAAATGTAGGATAAAAGACTAAAATAAGTGTGAGAATTATGGTTATAGAAAAGTGTGAAAGTCATACATCTTGACAATGTACAAATTATATGTCTTTTAAAGGCTGGGCTTCTGAGGAAGGAAGAGGAAAAAGTTGGGAGACTTCAAAGGTGTGGATTTATGCACCAAGTTTTAAAGATACAATTTAGGGCTGGTGATATAGCTCAGCGGCATAAGCGCCTGCCTGGCAAGCACGAGGTTCTGAGTTCGACCCCTGGTACCCACATAAAAAAAAAAAAAAGATGTAATTTAAAACACATAAATCAGATAATGCAGTGTATTATTATATTACACTCTATATATTACACTATGTTGGATAATGTATGTATTAGTACTTAAATAGCATAAAGGTAAACATAAAGAAAATAACCTAAGCCATATAGTTATAGAATTTGAGAAAGGAAGAAATGTATGTTGTTTAAATTTTTTCTCATACTGGAGGAATTAAAGAGAAAAGAGGGGATTAGAATATTATATAGCATAGTTATAAATGTGACCATGAGAACAAAGATAAATTGTCAGAGGGAATGCAAAGTAAACAAAGACTATATAGTGGAAAAAGTTATATATCTGTATCTATCTATCTATATCTTTATGTACATTAAAATATAATGTCAGAGAACTTGTAACTTGTGATGATAGAATTAAGACTAAACAACATATATGTGAGACATTAATAAATGGAAATCAATATAAAAGGACTAAACACTTTATTAAACAAAAGTACTCATCAATGTGATCAAAATGCAAAATCCAACATATGCCTTCCATTAGAGTTATCTGTTCCTTCTGATGGCTTTGTGGAGGTCAGATTTGAATGAGCCAGGTGTGCAAATAGGAAAGCAGTGAGAAAGCTTCCCATTTTTCACAGGAGAGAAGATGGAGTCTTGACGCAAGACAAAGAGTGGATTTACATAATTAGAGTGTGAAGCTAAGAAGAATTTGTTACTAACTATACGTAGTGTAGAATAGAGAGGGAGTGTTAACTCCTAGCTTTCTCATGGGAGAACCATCAACTTAAACAGAGAATATTGGAGAGAGAAGGGTTCTGAAGAGTAAAATGCTGGCTTTCAACTGTATAGCTTGAGTGGGATGGATCTCTGGAGCATCCTAAACAGATCTGCTGGGCAAGTGGTAACTGTGTTACCCTAATGTTCTATATACAGGACTAGGAAAAAGATACTGATTTGGAACTTTTCCTAGCAAAGAAGGTAAGATGACATTCACGTCTAGTCTGTGGAATACATACTAAAGACAAAAGTGAAATTTGAGGTGGTTCCTGGAGTTCAGCATAGTAGGAAAATTACATAATTATAACGCTGCTGCAAAATGAGACAGAGAAAAAAATTTCCCACTCTTCTTCCTTATAAAGAATTGATTTTCTTTGATTGTCATATGTTGGGACACGTGATGACTTTTTAATATGCTACTAAGACAAGGATTTTCTAATCATTATGATAACCTAATTCTTGCAATACAATCTTATTTTTATTATTTTATAGTGGAAAATCTGCTAACCAGAGCGCTCCAATTACTTCCAGAACTATTATAAACACATAGAATTATTTAAATTCTATTGCATGGGTTTATTTTATGTTAATAGCTCAATTTCTCTAATTTATTTCTTATTGGATTCATATTTTGAAATGGTTTTTTAAATGTATTTAACATTGAAGCCATTGTAATGCCTATTAATGATACAGTAGAATTAGGTCAAATGTATCCTTAAAATACTCTGAATGAACTTCTGACTTTTCATATTACTTAAGGGAAAAAAATCTATTTCATTACCGAATGGTGCCTCCATATAGAACATTCCAAACAAGCTGTTAATGTTTCAAGGTGTTAAAATCACCTTGCATTCCACTTCTTAACTTAAAACACTGCTCTAGACATGCTTTAATTATGCAGGAATGTGTGACCGGTCAAATCTCATAGCATTTAAACTCCCAATCAATTGAAATAAAGCATACGCTAGGAAAGTGTTTGCCAGGATGATGTTTCTTGCTGAGAGCTTGCAGTGTAAGGAAGTATTTCATATTTCGCTCTCTGTGAGACAGCAGAAGAGTAGGGTAAAGAGGGGATGCTGGGGGTGGGGGAGATGTGGTGGCTGGGCGTGTGCAGAGAAGGGCAAGTATGGACAAAGAAGAAAAGATGTCTGTTTGGTCTCCTTATGTACTTAAGTACTTTCAGGGCTATAGAAAAGCTTTAAGACACAGCTTGGAGGCAATGCTGCCTTCTGTCTGGGTTGTAGTTGTCCTTTGAACAGATCCATTTCCTTCTCCTCATCATTCCTTGTTGCCCTTCCTACTAACTTTTAACTCTAGTCCTGCAATCACATTCTTCTCTCCTTGTTCTTTCTTTCCCTAACTCCACTTTGTCCTCCCTGACTCTTTCAATTGCTCCTGACATCCGTATTCATCATTACTTCCTGTAACATAGTGTTTTCCCATTCTTTTCACCTTGTTATAATAACAGTTTCTCAAAGTCCTGAATGAACGAAAACTAAATACTTACAAGATGGCCAAATAGCTTTCCATGTGTTTGTTTTCATCTTTCTGGATTTTGGAAGAGGAAAAAGGCAGTCATTTTATGTGTTGGCTTCATATTTTAAGTATCTACTAAAAGCTAAAATATCACAGTGCAAAATGTCATATCTTCATATGACATATATATATATATGATATACCAGTTCAATAAAAACAGTACTACTTGGTAAGTCTAAAATGTTGACATTTTTCCCCTTTGATCTGGAAATGCAAAATGATTTGTATTTCTGCTACTGATTCATTGTTGTTTAATTTTCTTTAAACATTGATAGATAAGCACACAATTATTTTAATGAATTATGCTTCATAGCAGGAAACATCTGAAATTATTAACATATGCAAAAATTAGAAACATTTCTCTACAACATTTTATGTGGTTATTCCTTTAAATATAAGGAGTTCAGGTTTGTGGTTGGAGTGATGGGAAGTAACTGATGTGATGGAGAAATAACCTCACACTGTCCAGGGTGTAGTTCTAGTACAGGCTCAGTCACTATCTAACTTTTTGCCTTTGGTTGCATCACTCGGAATCCTTGGGCTTCTGCTTTCTCATTTCCTAAAATCTGAGGGTTCTGTGCAAGCCCTGCAATGCCTCCTTTAGTTCTGTTACCACATTACTTTAAAAAAAAAAAGATACTTAAAAAGTTATCATCAAGCTAATTTCCCTCTTAAAGTTCAGTCTGCTTTTAAAAGAAATGACCCTCTAAAATGTCAGGGCATTTTAAAAATGAATGTCATTTTGGAGTTTAAATATGTGCTGTGGCTAAATTATTTAGATTCACTTTAAATCTGGGATGTGGATTTCTTAGTCTAGAAGCACCTGTCCCTAAGTGGGAATGGAAATCTACATTGTCTGAATACCACGTATTGTAACTGTGCATTGCCTAGAACAAAAGCGATACCAACACATATTTGGAACTCTGAAGACAGGAGCTACCTGAAGAAAGATGTTACTACACTTAAGATATTATAAAATTTGTTTTCAATGTAGCCAAACCAAAATAGTTAAGCTACTGACTATTTCACTTGGTTTTGTTTAGGACATGCTTGGTGACAGTTTTGGGGTTATATGCTGAGAATGCTTTCTCAATGATTCACAGTCTACCCAAGGAGACGAGATGTAGCAGTAAGTGCTGGGCAATCACATACGCAGATTCAACTGCGGTGCCGAGCACAGAGTCAGTACACCAGCACTGAGCTACTTCAAAGGGGACATCTTAGTACAATTAGGAAAAATGAAAAAGTGTATCCCAGGCAGGGGAGGTGAAAATGGCCAGAAGAAAAGTCATTGCAGGTAGATTCAGCTGGGAAAGTGTTACCGTGGGTTTGGAGAGAGAGAAGTGATTCTATATGGCAGTGGAAATTTCACAGCAACAGAGGAGGGAAAAGATCAAGCAAGTAAGCAAATGCCTGATGTCTTATATACTATATAAAGAGACTTAGGATTTAACCAGTATACATCAAGGAACAAAGAGAAATTTATGGATATTAGAGCTTTTGGGAGATATTGGAGTATATATAAATATGGAGAGAGAGAGAGAGATCCAAAATTAATGAAGAGGCAAATCAACAACAGGCTGGAAACTCAAAGTTTCTGTACGGCCATCCTGAGGTCAAACTTTTCCTCTTCAGCCGACCTCACTTTACTTCAGCCTTTAACAGACTGAATATGTCCCACCCACATTATAGAAGGCATCCATTTTTCCTGGATGTCTACTGATGTAAATGTTCATCACATTTAAAAATATAACATCGCAGTAATATCTACATTACTGTTTAACAACGCAAGCGGGCAACAGAGACTAGACCACATGATACATAGAATTAACTGTCTCAGCTTGTCACTTTTACTAATCTTATGTACTAATTCGTTGTAAATAATTACTCAGGATTTATAGATATTCTAATTCTAGCTTTCTTCCTTCTCTTCCTCCCCCTCTTTTTATTCTTGTGTTGTATTAAATCAGAAAATAAAATTAGGAGGATAGTATTATACAATGAAATTATAACCAAGCAATATTTTCACAGCTTATCAGCAGTTGTAAAGATAGTTTGATCATTAAAACAGTGAAAAATGTTGCTTTTCTCAATGAAAAACTCACAAGAAATACCCCGTCGTGACATAATGTAATTGCTGCCTTCTCCCTCTGCTTTCCTGTTGGCCCGGCAGGACTGGCTTTGCGTACAGTGCGTGTGATCTCCACACGCAGCACACACTGGGATGGACTATGCTAAATTCACAGGCAACAGACTATGTCACTGCCTTCAAAATGAGCCTATGTTCAGCAGCTCTTACCCACAACACAACTCTTTAATGGTTCAGAAAAATCACTGCCAGCAGCATCAGAGAAGGCTCATCTCTGTGGACAGTATAGGTGTGATAGAAAACTAATACAGAGAATGATTAAGTTTTTTAAAAAATTATGATAAAAACACACTGCCATTAACTGACCTCAGAATATTCCCTCTTGCTTCAAACACATTTATCCCATCATCCTTGCAATTTTCTGAAGCAATTCCAGAAGTCTTTTCTAAGTGTCTTTAATTGTTCTGTCATGGCCTCAAAGTCCTGAGTCAATTCAATATGTCCACTCCATTGTCATTTTGATTGGGGAAGATCCAGAAGTCACGTGGTGCCAGATCCGGTGAATAATTAACAATAAATAAATTTTCCATCTTAGACCTACCATTTAACCAATACAGGCTCTTGGGGCCCTCTGTAATAGAGTTACTACACTAAACTGCTGTTTTGGTAGCCACAGTTGTTTTTTATGTAAATATTCTCTCCCAAGGGACAGACTGTTAAACGTACAATGTTGTAATTTATACATTTTATACTGGCTAAATGGTAGGTCTAAGATGGAAAATTTATTGGTTTGATAGCAAATTCTATGCTTTTTTTTTTTTTACTGGATTGGGGTTTAAAACCATAAATAATAAGTAGGCTAACACACTCATTCAGCTACAAGACTATATCATGTTTGAATTTCCAAAGAGTTAAAAGAAGTTAACTGTAAAGCTTGTAAAATATTAAATCTAAATATCACACTGAGCCTTGAATTGCTCTTTAAGTAACATCCTTATGCTGTAAAAATCCATTTGCAATAAATTTTCATATGCAAGCTAACGGATTTCAAATTCTTTCTGGAAAGCCCATGGGCCCTATGCAATTTGTACTGCCTACATTCTTTCCTGAGTACTTAGATATTCATTGTTATGGGGACTTATCCTATTACCTTAAACTCAAGTCCTAGTCAATTATTACATGTTCATTTTCATTTTATGCATATAAGTGTCTTGCTGTTACAAAAAAAAGTCTTATGTATCTTAAGTGTCAGCTGTATATTACCAGTACAGAACAATGCAATGAAAACTGTAGATATGGAGAATTTTCCTTTTGCCCTTGTATACAGAGAAGACTTCAGGGAAGATGAATCTTTAAATTGAGCTTTCAGGATAAAATGCAAATGAATCCTAGTGTTTATAATTTTTGAATGCAATTATTTATGTATTGCAGTGTTCCCATAATTGTAATTATGGTGATCAGAGAAGTACTTTGAAGCTTGCTGAGAGTAGCTAATAAGATCATCAAAATTTAAGGTATCTTTCTTTTGCTGGTTAGTATAGAAGTGACATGTAGCGGGGGAAAGAAAATATTACATATTTCACACTGGAAAATGTTTTATTGAATGTTGGCTATTATGATTCACTCTGAGAGTAGGGAGTCTTAATACTAAGTTCACAAGTTTCTTTACATCAATTACTTCATTTCTCAGTCTTGTGTGTGTGTGTACATGCACGTGTGCCTATGCCTAAAAAAATCATGTACAATGAAATATGTATGTACATACAGATTTCTGGCTTCTAAAGAATAGGTCATAGGTTTTAAGGTAGACACTATATAAAAAAGGTGCAAAAATTAAAAATGTACATGCCTTGTTTAATATTAGATAAGTAGGGCCGGTGAGATAGCTCAGCAGCATAAGCACCTGCCCAGCAAGCGCGAGGTCCTGAGTTCGACTCCTGGAACCCACATAAAGGAAAAAAGGGGCCAGTGATATCGCTCAGTGGCACAAGTGCTTGCTCAGCAAGCACAAGGTCCTGAGGTCAACTCTCGGTACCCACATTAAAAAAAAATTATTAGATAAGTAATCTGGAATAAAGCGGGTTTACAGATGATGTTAAATTCCTCATGTTAATGATATGTCCAGTTGACCAAGAGAAATGACAGATGTCAGAAAAGACAGTAGGTTTGGACTAAGGAAATATTTGAATTCTAAGTTGAGAAAAATAATGTAAGAGAATTAGGGACTGTATTCAGAACTGTACAAGGCTGGGCACGTAGCTCGGTGGTGTAGAACACTTGGTTAGATTGTGTGAGGAGCTGGGTTTGATCCCCAGCCACTGCCCCATCCCGTGGTGCTAATAGGATGTCAGAGCGAAATGAACAGGAGAACACAGGAAAATAGTGTGGAGGTTATTGTTCCAGATTGTTGAGTGGCCTTAACTAGAAGAGTATCAGAAAGAAATGAAGGCAAATTCTACCCCTATAGAACTTCGAGGGATGCACACTTGAGAAATATTATCACACACATTTCTGTGACATTCACAAAAACCTTGCACAGTATCAGCCGTTCTAAACTTTGAATAGTGTGCTTTCAATACTCTGGCTGTCGTAAATTATAGGGTGAACTCTATATCAGTGTGTTTTGGTGCTCAGAGTATAAACTTTGATCAACAATTGAAGAAGAAAAAATATCACTCTGGGATATTGGAAATGGCACTAA
Organism: Erethizon dorsatum; assembly: GCA_028451465.1. Taxonomy (NCBI): domain Eukaryota; kingdom Metazoa; phylum Chordata; class Mammalia; order Rodentia; family Erethizontidae; genus Erethizon; species Erethizon dorsatum. Next base: position 46,924,828 of record CM051837.1, on the reverse strand, counting down.
TCTCCTAGCTATGTGACTTCTGGTAATTACTTAGATTCTCGGAATATGAAAGTTCTTATCTATTATGTGTGACAAAATAGACTATTTAGTAGGGTTTTATGGTATTAAACCAAGATAGTAAATATAAAACACTTAGGACAATCCTTTAACACTGAAGTGCTCAATAGGTTGTGCTAATAATTAAATATTCTAACTGTAAATTCTAAATCCTTACCACTGGGACAAAGTGTGAACAGACCTGCAGATGAATATTAAATTTGAATATTACTACGAGGAGTACCATATAGATAAATCTCTTCAGAAAGGGAGTCAGAAATCAAGGATGTATATCACAATGATGTTGAATGCTTTACTCACCACATAATGGGACGTTAGAATGGGAGATAACTCTCTAGTCCTTATTTTCTTTGGGATTAAGTCCAATTTGCTTTATAAGGATTCCAAAGTTCATAACGATTTGATCCCTAATTACACCTCTAGTTACATCTTTCAGAATACATTCATATTCTATGACCCACCAATTCTTACCCTTTTTAGCCACCAAGATGTTACTGTGGCTTCCTGAATGACAGTTTCTGTGCTTAGACAATGATTTTCAACAAGTTGGCCATTCCAGCTCATACTTTAGGTGCTGTTGGTCATGTTCCCCTCACCCCACTTCAGTCAGATGTCTTGCTAATTCAGTCTTACGATGGCATAGGAGGTATGGGAAGGCTGTGCCGATATCATTGCTTAATTGTGTGCATCTTTCACTACATTGTCAGGGCTGTGGTGATGGCTCACATTTTACGTTTTTATCTTGCACAGTTCATAGCACAGAACAGGGGGTCAATAAATATTCATGGATGAAAGAAGGAATGAATGAGTTATGAAATGAGTAGGAGTATATATATCCAAAAAACTAACATGAAATCATTTTATCAAGTTTAGAACATTAAGAAGTGGCATGTATTAAGTATAAAAAGCTTCAAAGAAGATTTGGCAAACCCTATGCATAGCAATGATGTGTACTTACATAAGCATTGCCCAAGGCACTAGGGAATAGGATTAACATCCCATAATCCCCAGACACAGACTTCTAATACTCACTGAATGACTTTGTAAAGTCACCTAACTTCTTTATCTATAGTAAGTTTATCTGTAGAGTGAGGATGAGATGTATGTGCCTGAAAGGTTAAATAATTTATTGAGATTTCTTTTAATTCTAAGACACATGACTCTTTAGACCTATTGTGAAATGAAAGACAATAAGATTTGTGATGCAAAAAGTTTGATGTGTATATTTTAAAAGTAATCACTGTGAGAACTTTGCCTGTGTGGGGTGGTGGTGGTGTGCATCCAAGGAGAAGCATATATTTTTTGGCAATGAAATAAAATCATATCATTTTTCATTATTACTTTCAGAGCCTCTATTTCTGTGCAATATTTTTGACTTTAACATTTTTAAAGCTACTTTCTTTAAAACTGGGATACATATTTCTCTATACATAGCTTCTTCCTTTCTCATGGTTAACACAGGGTTGGTATGAGTGATTACTTTTCTCATAATTCATATCATTTTCATATGACAGTTCTTGCTTCTTGTTTTAAAATTTATAGTAGCATTTTTTTTTTAGTAAAGCTTGGAGTTAATAATAAAAATTGGCTGAAGATTGACCTAGAAAAAAAGAATCATATATGGAAATAAACTACTGATTATTTAAAATTAGGAATTTTAAACAGACAAACCATTTCAGTTTAAAAATTAGAGACATGAATAATCTGCATACATATTTTAAAACTTATGTATATATCAGACATAGTTCATAGCTAATTCAGCATTATGAAGAGGTTTTATTTTTCTAAACATTGATTATTTGTATTATATAAAAAACTCAATGAACTCAGATGATCTGTATAAAGATATTACTTTTGAGAGAGATTGCATTTGCGTGTATACTGAAGGCATTTTTTATATATAAAGAAATCCTCCTGCCTCCCAAGCATAATACTCCTCCATGATAATATATCGGGCTTAGTGCCAAAATTTTTCTGAGACTAAAAATCTCTGAGAATCTAAGTGGCAGAATTTGAGAGTTATGAAATAGAAATAAGCTGTTCTAAAAGCCCAGTCATGCATATTCTCAAAAGAAAGTCAGAGAGAGAAAAGTAATACATTCATGTGTGCATATTATTATTATTTTTTTTTTTGTGTGCGTGGGTACTGGGGGTCGACATCAGGACCTCGCGTGCCAGCAGGCACCCGTGCCACTGAGCAATATCACCAGCCCTTTTCTCGTATGTGGGTTCTGGGAGTCCAACTCAGGCCCTCGCGCTTGCCAGGCAGGCGCTTATGCCACTGAGCCATCTCACCGGCCCTATACATATTATTTTTAAATGAAAGAAGTAGAAGTAATTGAATACAATGACTGGCTATTTTGGCTTGAAGAACATAGGTCAGAAGATGCAATATAGAGCAGAAAAAATCATAAAACTTGATTATGAAAATATTGAAATGGGAAGTGATATATCAATCTGAAAATAAAAGCCCAAATATAAAGTATAGTCACAGAATATAATATATTTATAGATATAAAGATGAAGCATTTGGATTAGGTTTTCAGAATAGTTGTCATATTACACTACAGAAGAAAAATGAGCACCTAAAAATACCTTACAAGGGACAGAAGTTTGAAAACTAAGATAGACTCTTAAGACCATTAATACAAATGTTAAAGTTACTAACAGTAATCACATTACAATAAATATAGGACATGTGTGAAACAAAACTCCATTCAAAATTAGATCATACTACTTCCATAAACCTAACATTTTAAGCTTAAAATGAGTGCTTAAAATGTTAGGTTTATGGAAGTAGACATTGTGATTTTAAGGCGTCCCTGGTTTATACAGAAAATTGCATGAGTAACTCTACAATGATGGTGTCATGTGATAAGCAATGCCCTAGAAATGGCAGCAGTATGATTTAAGTTCCTAACCAGGTTTTTGGGGTAAGGGGAAGAAAGACTTAGCATGAAAGAAATGTTTAAAGACTTCCTTGCTGATGAGGAAGAAATATCAAAATGTTTGACAAGGTTTATGAGCATAGGGGGAAGAGTGGAAGAAAATAACATTTGAAATCCAAGGTCAAAGCAAGTAACAAGGCCCAAAGCAATGGACACCGCTTGGAACAAGTTCCCTCTGGTCGGGAGATACCTAGATACAGAGGGCAATAAGCGAGGCTGAGAGAAGATGACGAGGGTCCAGGTTTAGAAGAACTGATGTGATCAGATTTGTACTTTAGTCTTTGCTGGAGTTATATGGAATTAATTCTGGGATACCTAGACTGGAGACACAGAGAGATGGTGAAAAGTCTGAGATAGGACAAGGGGAAAATGATGTGACTGAAGTCTAGTGGACATAGTGATAAAAATGAGCACAGCAGAACCAATGAAGCTGGATGTGGTGGGACACGCCTGTAATTGCAGCACTCGAGAGGCTGAGGCAGGAGGGTTGCTGTGAGTTTGAGGCCAGCCTGGGCTACATAGTAAGTTCAAGGCCAGCCTGAACTGCATTGCCTCAGAAAGACAAAAACAAAACAAAACAAAACAAAAAAAAAAAACAAAAAAAAACAATGAAACATGGTTATATATGTTCGGGGCAGGAAAAGGAAAACATTAGAATGACTAAGATTTTCGGTCGGGTGACAGAAAATGATGGTATTGTTCATAGAGATGTAGAATGCTGGAACTCTGAGGTGGTAAGAGATGAATTCCACTTCGGGTATTTATGGCTTCGTGCTTAGGAAAAATATAGTTAGTTACGTCCTGTAGGCACTCAAATACATGAGTTTGGAGCTGTGACATGGAGCATGGGGTGATTTCATAGCCACAAATGAAATCACACAGGAATAAAATAAAGAAACGGAAGAATTTCTAGAAAACCCTGGGGAACACTGCCATTTCAAAAGTAGGTAGAGAAAAAAATGGATGAGGGAAACTTAAAGATGTGTTCTAAAATGTAAAAAAAAATAATTAAGACCTAGATGAAGGCCCAAAATAGGGAGACCAGAATGAAATATTAGAATGATGGAAAATAAGATAGCTGTAAGACATATGTTTTGTGTGCATGGTATAGAGAGAATAACCAATCTTGAATTAAGACAAAACTCAACTCTCAGCCTTAGGGATAAAATGAAATAAGAAAGATGAAGCAGTTAAATTTCTTCTTAGGAAGAAACTGCAGCAAGTTAAATTTTTTAAATTTTAATGACTCAGTTTCAAGTAGAAATAGCCCAGCACCTCACTTAAGTCTTGTTCTGGATGTCTTTCAAATTACGACAGTAATAAACAATCATGCATCTGGTCCGCCAGTCTTCTGTGAAGCAGTATGTGTTAAAAATAATTTAAATTTTCAAGAAAGCAATATCCAGTCATTTCAGAATAATGAAGACAGTACAGCTACGGCAAAAGTTGAAGTGCATTAAGGGGGTCTGCACTCCAGAAGGGACTTTTAAAAGATCACTGATGGTCGTGAAAGAAAAAATTGGGTTACGTTTTCATTATAATAAAACTTACATTATTACCAAATGATTTGTCAGTAATTTCTCAATTATTTTGTTAACCTGTAATATTGTTGCTTTCTTTCTAATATAATCTGTTTTACATTGTAAGAAATTATCATGTTCACCACCTTTTAAAAAGCTATGCAAAAAATTATCTCAGTAGAAAGAGAGACAATACAAGTGATCAAACAACCAATCACATTCCTGCATGGGACCCAGCGCTGGCTGTGTCCCTATGGTCCCTGGCACATCAGTGTTTATTGTTAATAAACTATATTAACTATACTATAACTACTAACTTATAGTTAGTATACTAATATCGCTGGACTTTATTTTTCTCCTAGGAGGTTTCAAAGAAAGCGAAATTCATTAAATTAGTAGGAACTCATATATAGCACAATGTAACTTCTCTAATATGAGAGACAATTTTACTTTTGACTTATTCTCTAACGGGAGAATTTTCTAGGAAAATCTAGCCTAGACTGAGACATGGAAAGAGATTAAATGCTTTTAAATCATTCTCAAGTACATGGAAAGTACCATTTTAAACACAATTGATATTCTCATTAGCGTGTTCCATGAGGACTCCTGCTAGGCAGTACTTTGTTAGCTTAGGTCTATTTATTAAGTACTCTCGAAAAAGCTAAAACTGCTATATTTGAATACCTTCTGCGTCTGTATCCTTACGAACTCAAATAGGCCAAATCAATTCATTGTATATAGTAACATTTTACAATACTTAAGATGATCATTTTAAAACATCATTTAAAAATCCTTCTAGATGATTCAACGTGCAGTATTCCTTTATAAAACAAATTATATATGTATATATATTTCAGTTTATTTACAAAGTAACTGGTCTGCCTAATGTGTTTCTCTTCAGAGCAGAGGAACGTGTTGGATTAAAAACATTCTATTTCAAAGTCAAAATGTTACTTTTCAAATCAAATTTATTATCATTTAAATGGGCTGATTTTCCTGAATTAAAACACTTATGTGTGCATAATAGATATCCATCTATTCAAATGATATCTATTTGTACTATTTTTTTGAAGTCCTAAATCTTACTAATATTGCATAGAAAATTAAAATAGGAATGATAGACCTCTTTTTCTAAAATCTTGTGGGAATCTGAACATTTGATTTAGTGAATAGTTTGGTTATAAGTCTGATATTTTAATTTTTTAAAAAATGTGTGATGTTATTTCTACAGATGAAGAAATTTTATTTTCAGGTTTTGGTTACAAACTTAAGTTTCATATTGTTTGCATCATTAGTTACATGAGCTGCTCATTTTATTTCCTACTGTTGTAATATGCAATTTTTAAATTAAATGTCATAAAATCTTAACAATAATTTTAAGTGATGAAAGTGGTTCTTATATGAAGGTGAATGTAAAGCAAATGTAGAAGGTCAGTAAGATCTTTAAATTTTTACTTTTTCAATTAAGATTGCAGAGCAGAGTTTCCCATTCTGGTTCAGCAGAGTAACTACCATTGGCCTTATTCTTTCACAGAATAAACTCTGGAAAATGTATCAAACAACTATTTAAAGCACTAGAGAGCCATAAAAGAGACTGAGCTAAGAGACAACTTTTTGTTGTCTGGGAAAACTTTTTGTCAGCTACTCTTTAGACAGAGGACTAATATCTAGAATACCGAGAGAACTCAAAAAATTAAACCACCTAAAACTAAAGACCCAGTCAAGAAATGGGCAAGAGAAGTGAACATACTTCACACAGAAAGAAATACAAACGGTCAGCAAATATATGAAAAAAAAATGTCAACATCTCTGACCATTAGAGAAATGCAAATTAAAACAATGCTAAGATGCCCTCTTACTCTGAAAGAATGACAATCATTTAGAGATCAAACAATAGCAAATGCTGGCAAGGCTGTGGTGAAGAAAGGAACCCTTCTTCATGGTTGGTGGGAATATAAGCTAGTACAACCATTATAGAAATCAGTATAAAGATTCTCAAAGAACCAAAAGTAGGAATTCCATATGACTAGGTATCCCCCTTCTAAGTATGTCCCCCAAACAGCTTGAGACATCATACTATAATGGTACATGCATACCAATGTTTACAGCAGCATAATTCTTAACAGCTAAATCCTGGAAGCAGCCTGTATACCCATCAACAGATGAGTGGACAAAGAAAATGTGATATCTATTCATAATGGACTATTACTTGGTTTATAAAAATGACAAAATTGAGATATTTGTAGGAAAATGGATGCACCTGGGAAATACAATGTTAGAGAAAATAAACCAGACACACAAGCTTAAAAACCATACAGTATCTCTCATTTGAGTGTGGCAAAATACAAACAAAAAGCATAATAAAGGATGGATAGAAGGGGACAAGGGGATGGGTCTCTTGCAATAGGGAAGTGGTCCAAGGGGACAAGGGCAAGAGGAGAGGAGGAGGGAAGGGGAAATAAGTAGAATAAAGAAATGCCATGTACAGGAACCTAATAACCTCAATGAATGGAAATACTATACACCATGACATGAGATAAGATTAATCATATCAAGAAGAATGAGAAAATTGGGATAAGAGAATTAGAGGAGAAGGGAGGAAAGGGGAAGGAGATTTAAAAGAAAAAAGAAAAAACAAGCTCTAGTATGTACATGTAACTACTCCCCAAGATAATTGTAAATTGCATGTACTGCAGACATGTACTACTACTACTAATAAAAAAAATGCTGATACTGGACAGGAGTCAATGCTTGGAGCACAGGAATGTAATTGATCAAAGTTGCCATTGTCAAGGCTTTTAGCCTGAGCACCTTGAGGTAAAATATCTCTAACACTTGGATAAAGTATCTCTCTTCTGATAGTTTGAAGAAATAGAAAACAAAATTTGAGTCAGTTACAGTCACCAGAAATGAATGGGTAAGTCCCATAAAGAAAAGGAGGAGGAACCATGTATTCTGTAAAGAAACGCTACCCATGCTTCTGGTTGATGTTTGAACCTCATATGTATCATCTAGGAACCCAGACAATCCAGATAAAGCAAAAGCTGTACTGAGATTTTTAACTCCGGCTACTGCTGAGGAGACAGATCTTTTTCAGTATGAATTTAGCTATGGTAAGTATCTGCAAAAATAACAGCAGAAACAGTACAACTCTCTTCAGAGGAATAGAAAAACTCAGAATCTTTACAACATAGGGTGCACAAAGTGGAGGAAATAAGCTTGATTTTTGTCCCAAAAGAAGACATTATTTTCTCACTAAAGATTGCTCACTACACAGAATGGCCATGATAAAGTACAGACAGAGGCTTGAATTGTTGGCGTACCTTGCAAGAACTCTTATTGGAGAACTCTTAGAGCCATGGCAGATTGCTTTTCTCAACAGTTGCTGTTCTACTTCCCTACCTCCAACTGGCCCAAGGTAAGGAAGAAAATATTCTTTCTATGAAAGAATAAGAAGCCATCTGAAAGCACCAAAGACACTAAACAGGGGTTCTCAGGCCATGTAACAGGAGGAACATCATCTTGATTACTCATAATATGTTCACTGGTTTACTGGATATTTCCCTAGTTCCACAATTTTCTTAATGATTCTATTTGTTCCGAGAGTCAGTATAAACGAATGAAAATATTAAAACTATCATTAATATAGAATAATTGTACTTCAAATATTTGAAACTTAATTTCTATTTTTAAATTGAAATGATTTCTTACATTTTCACAACTTGAAAATATAGAACTAGTTGTGATTATTTTCTAAATTTAATTTACCTCCATTTTCTAACGCAATTTACAATTCTCCATCTGTAGACATGATTTTATATGGAGGTTCTGAAAGAAACCTTTGCTTAATAATTGTTACAAATAATCTGGTAACTGTTATTCTTTGAAAACTTACTCTCTAAATAATAAATTTATTTTAGTAGACATTAGTGGTTCCTTTGGTAAAGATCAACTTGGTTTTATCTGCTACACTGGAAGTTAGATGGACCATATACAATTTGGCTATTACTTATGCAAACTACATATTGAAGAAAGTTATTATTCTTATTAACTTATAGTAATTATAATCCCTTAAGTAAAGCAGTATAAATATATTTTTTGCAAATTTAATCAAGAATTATATGCTCAATAAGAATTGTACACTTTTTTCATGAACCCTTTATTATTATGCTTTAAGTAGAAATATGAGGTATGAGCTTTAGATATTTTAATATGACTGGCAGTACTTCCAGAATAGCAGGAAACTAGTATTTGGATAAAATAATAAAGTACAGAAAGCATTTAAAAATACGACACAATGAGATATTTTAAAATGGGCATTAGATAAAATTTTGATTTAATAATTTTCCCCAAAAACTTATGTTTCCAAATATCTATAATTCCCTTTTCAATTTCTATTTTTTTTTTCCGGCTATCGGAGGTCGAACTCAGGACCTTGTGTGCCATCAGGCGCCTGTGCCGCTGAGTGGTATCACTGGCCCTTTTTTCATATGTGGGTACCAGGAGTTGAACTCAGGACCTCGTGTTTGCCAGGCAGGCGCTTATGCCACTGAGCCATCTCACTGGCCCTCCGTTTTCAATTTCTAAATACAATTTTCTATGTGTTTTCTGGGTACGACAGGCAAAAATATTTTAAATGTGCATTTAGTAAGGGTGGTTTAGCCAATTTGGAGTTGCATTTGTACAAATAAAATTTAACACATCCTAAGCAATGAACTTTTGACACAAGATTTTATTTTAAAAAAGATGAGGGATTTAAGAAACATAATCTTACATAAGAAATATTGGCAGAATGTCCTAGACCTTCAAAAATCTGGACAGATACAAGCAGATGGAAATGTCTGGCAGGGAGATCTCCAAAGGAATATTAACAAGATTAACATTTTATATGATAAATTTGACTGTTTAATCTTTAAATGTTTTCAACAAATCTATTGGGATGTTAATAAAATTATCATCAGGTACATGGATAATTGAAAAACATTTTTAAGTTTTTCTTTTTCTTTTTTTTTAATGTGGGTACCGGGAGTCGAACTCAGGACCTCGCGCTTGCCAGGCAGGTGCTTGCGCCACTGAGCCATCTTACCAGCCCATTTTTTAAAATATTTTCATGGTCCATCCTCCCTCTAGAAAAAAGTATTACCTTCAACTCGCCCAGACCAACAGAATGTGTTGATGCACATCACATCAAAATAGAAACTTTAAATATAAGAATGGGGTTCAGTCAGCTCACCTTCCCCCTTTTTTGACTTCGTGCCTGGCATGCTTCTTATATGTCTTTCTCTTTCATCATAGACTGCAGTATAAAAAAGATACATGGGCAGACTTGTAGCCAACTCATATCCAATGTGTCCTGTAGAGTCTCATCTATTTAAAAGAGAGAACAAATATATTTTTCTAAATATTCGAAGACAAATATTACTTTGTTCTGTTTTACTTTTGGGGGCATACCACTATCTAAAATCATCTTGTTACTTTGTTAGTGTACATGTTTATTGTTGGTATATTCCCACAAAAATGTGATAGCAACACATAGTTTGACTCTCTTAGCTAAATTAATTAACTGGTATTCTATGTTTATTTCCATGTCTTACTTCTGTTGGTGTTCCTGATGACTCCTTGACACTGTATTATTTATTTCCATGTTTTGTTGCGCCAAAATGCAACCTTGTTTGTTTACTGCCAGAGGGGCTTCACGACATAGAAGAGTGCCTGGCACAGATTAGGTTCTGAGATTCTTGGTTGGATACGTGAATGAATAAATTAACTGCATGATAAGGAAGATAAAGCATATAAAGTCACATTGTTTTAGGGCTGGAAAGTACATTTGTAGTCATGAACTTGAACAGAACTAGCTCTGAGTGAGAAAAGTGAGGCCTAAGAACAGCTAATTATTGGAAAAATTGAAACAAATTATTTAGTCGACACCCAGTTTACATTTCACCATGCCACACTATGTCCTCTGTAACTAAATGAGTTCCTATTTGGCCTTCATTTTTCTGCTTGCCTAGGTCTATTAGCCCTTCAATATATCCTATCTGCTGTAGATGCTTCATAAACTTTTAATTAATGTATGAATAAATGATAAACAATGAATATTGATAAATCATATGACCTGGGAACATTTGGAGTACTTTAACTGTAGCTATTATTGGGGGAAAATTTGATTGTCTCTGCTATACAATATCACCGATATAATCTCTTTCAGACATAGCAATTATGTGTTACATGCCTGAAGGAAACGTAATTTTCAAGTCATGGTTCCTAATATGAAGATCAAGCAGGAATTTCTAAGAGAATCTATTAGACTCTTTTTCTGAGAGCACTTTTACTTGGACCCTTCCTGCCTGTACTTGCTCAAGAGAGGGTATGATAATTCTTCAAGGAGGATTGCTAGCTGCACTTTGAACATCTGCACTTCCCATATGCTCTTCCGTGGAAGTGCCCTGCTCCATCCTGGCGTTGATCAGCCCACACAGTGCTAATCAGATCACAGTGACGCTGAAGCACGTTCACCCAATTAAGGGCACTGCAGCCCACAGGCCCATCGTGGTTGTTGGCAGTGTGACCTTGCATCCCCAGAGCCTTGCACACATGATGGGGCAGAAGTGAGCGCTCTGCGGTATTCCACTGTTTATGCATCCGTCCTCTTCACCTTCAGCTTGCCTGTCATGAACCGTGCCTGTCAGAATGCTGGGCAATAGCTTAGAGAGGTGAACCGGGTCCATGATGACTAACAGGTGCCGCACTGCTGACTCTGGCACAATTTGGGGACTTTTGAAAGAACGACGTTTTACACAGTTCAACTTACTAGGAAAGTGGATTTAATGAAGTGGAGCTATATGAATATTGACATTTTAGCTTATGATAAATCTGCATATACACGATGTTTTGCAAAATCTCCTTTAGCCAGCTGTGAGTTTGACAGAATACTTTATTACGGAGAGGAGAAAAATGTTTAGATTAAGATACAATTACAATATAAGAAATGTAGGTATGTTATATATGGGTTGAGACATTATCACTTTTAATGCTTGTTTTTGTCACATACATTAAGACAAAGAACAGAAAAATGCCTTGCCTTAGTTGATGTATTCACCCATTTAGTCATTAGTGAGTTTACTGTCTGTTTTACAAAAGGCCTGGCATTTTATTTGTATGCCAAAATAAAAGTTGCTGTTTTTAAGTCACATGGTATATAATGCAATGCATAACAAAGGAGATGTCATTTTCTCTAATGTTTTTAATAGAACAGAAAAACAGTACCATATTCCTTTCAGATATGCTTATACTGTCCTGTGTCAGCAAATCGAAGAGTGAGGAGAAGTTATTCCCAGAGCTGGGAAAGGCATAGGTTACTTAGATGAAAGCGTCCTTGTAATTTATGTTATAAAAAGCAGGAGTTGACCTGAGGTGGGAGGTAGGAGGCAGGGAGAACTGCTTCACAGAAAAGACATCCTGGGCTAAGGCCTTCAGGGAGAAATTAAAGTGTTGAGGGACAAAGAACTGCTTAAGTGCATTTTCTAAAGAGGCTTAAAAATGAACAGCAGAAGGGCATCTTATCACTGCATATCTTCATCCAGCTTCACCCTCAGTATATTTCACCTCAGTTAAATATTTGGTCTAGTTATTGGAAAAATAAAGGCTGGCAGGGATTTAGATGAGAACAATAGGTCAAAGGCAGACAAGCCTAAAAGCAGAAGGAGCTGCAAAGGATCAGGGAGGAATTTCCAAGGGATCAGGCCGGGTTTGTGGATGCAAACACAACTCAAGGACAGCAACCAGTTTGCTCGCAGGCTTTATCAGGCATCACAGGGATGTGACTGAGCTTGGACAGCTGAGTAAGCGCTGCTGCTCAAGGTCTCCCTGATGACCCTCACGAGTTGGCAGTGTAGCCTGTGCCCTTGCAAATGAGAAGTCCACACACTCTGAAGAGCCTCGAACAAATGGGTTCCCAGGCTCGGATGTTCTCAATGCCACAAGGATCATGCCACTTCCTGGAAAATTGTTCACACTTCCATGGAAATCAGTAATGTTGCTGCTCCTTAGTCTGCGTTCCTGGATGCGTTTCCATGTTTCTTCTGGATTCTTCCACAGTTATGCATTATCTCTTCCTAATAGTAGGAACTAGACTTTATCCTCTTATGTATACCTAGAGGCAATGTTTGGCCAAGGCCTACCACAGATATGAAAGGATAACAAAAATAATAATAGCTAACATTTCTTGATAATTTATATGAACCATGCATTATTATTATTTTTTTTTGTGGGTACCGGGGGTCGACCTCAGGACCTCGCGCGCCAGCAGGCGCCCGTGCCCCTGAGCGATATCACTGGCCCTTTTTTCGTATGTGGGTTCCGGGAGTCGAACTCGGGCTCTTGCGCTTGCCAGGCAGGTGCTTATGCTGCTGACCCATCTCACCAGCCCAACCATGCATTATTTTAAATGCAATAACAAATGGGATTTAGACAGTTTATGAGCAACTGAGCTTATCATAGGGTCAAAGGAATATAGCTACATAGATTAAAATATGAAGTATGTCAAATAGATAATTTCTTAACAAGACTATACATTATTTATTTATGTATAAAGCACTTACAATACTTTCCATAGAGTTCACTAAAAGCTATTATCCTTCAATGTTTTGTAAGAAAGTATCTAAGAAAATATGGTTAAGCTAAATTAAATTTGAATTGTTTTAACCAAATAATTTCACAAAGAGTATTTGAAAATGACATTTAGTAATTGTTTAGCCTTTCTAAAATTTATTTGACTAGAAAATGTATATTGTTTTCATCCAAGGAAACCCTGTTCCAATTTTGTAATGCCTCCCAGCTATGTCTGAGAAAGCAGTTCCACATAGCAAGGAAAATCTCAAGGGAATACAGTAACGAAACTGTACCCCTCCCTTAAGGAAGGACCGTTAGAACTAACCCCATAGCTCAGTGCACACCGTGGAGCAAGACACCACCAGACACACAAGGCTCCACTGTAATCCCCTATAACCAGGACTCCCAGAAAAATGCCGTCTGTCCTAACCTCGAAACAACAAAATCTGCCTACCCTCTCTCTCTCACTTGCTTTCCACTGCCATGTGGAATTTCTAGCCTGCTTTCACTAAATGTCCTTACTCCTTTTTTTTAACCTTCTTGATTTTACTGAAACCCAGCTGTGGATTTAGAAAATCACTCCATGAAGCCCTCCCACATTTTTCTTAAATTCCTCTTATAGCTAGGAGGTGGTGTACATGTCTCTGCTCCAAATGATCACCTTTCACATATCTCTCACTGAAGCTCCTCCCTTCTTGCTGAAATCTTGATGAAGTCCTGGGGATAAACAAACCATCACAGACCTCCTTCTCTCAATATTGAACAATAGATTATGGCCAAGCTTATTCCTTTGACCATCCTCACTTTGACATTCATATTAGGGATTTCACCATTGACCTTGGCCTCTGATCTTTGACTGTGTCATCTCTGATGAGCTACTTCTCTTTTCCAGAGCAGCATTTCATTCTTAAATTGCTCTTAACTTATGCCACCTCCTCCCCATTTCTCAACGCTTCCTGACCTCCAGGAAGCACACCTCCAGGTGCAATTCTGTCACTCCATGACAAAGGGGTGCAGTTAGTAGTTTCAAACCCACATGGACATTTTAATCACCTAGGGAGTTTTTTGGTGTTATTTTATAAAACACGAACCCCCAAAATGAGATAGATAGAAGTTAAAATCACACTGAGATATCTTTCACACTCATCCTGATGACTAAAACTTACTAAGAGTGAGCAAGCTGAAACAAAAAACCCTCCATATTGCTATAATTGATGCAATTACTGTCATTTTAATTTAACTTTGATTAGCACATGGTAGCAGTACATAGTGATTACATTCCTCTTGAGGAGCTGGTACATGTACACAACTCATCTTAATTCTTTTTTAGCCCCCCGCCCCCACCAGCTCTTGATTCCCTTCCAATCTGAGAAAGATCTACCTTTGAACTCTCTGCTATCTGTCTTTTATTTTGTTCTTTATTTATATTTTGGGTTTCTCACATAAAAGAAACCATTCAATATTTAAGCTTGTGTGTCTGATTTATTTCACTTAACTTTATGGATATTTTCCTCCATATGATTCAAGCTTATTCTTTATGGCTGAGTAGTACTCCAAGTGTGTAAATGACACATTTTCTTTATCCATTCGTCAATTGATGGACATATAGGCTGCTTCTAAGATTTAGCTATTATGAATTGTGCTACTATAAACATGGGCATGCATGTATTACTAAATTATGATGTCTTTAACTTTTTTTCAAAGATACATAGAAGGGAAATAGTTGGGTTGAATGAAATTTCTAGTTTTAATTTTTCAAGGAATCTCTATTCCGATTTACATAATGGTTGTACTAGTTTACTTTCCCACCAACAATGTAGAAGGGTACCTTTTCCCCCGCTCCCTCTCCAGCATTAGTTATTTGATTTCTTGATCATAGCCATTCCTTTTACGGAAAAATAGAATCTCAGTGTTGTTTTATTTTGCATTTCTCTGTGGCAAGTGATGTTGAAAATTTCTACATGTATTTATTGGCCATTTATACTTCTGAGGAATGTCTATCCATTTCAGTGCCCATTTTTGATTGGGTCTTTCATTTCAAGGAATGCAATTTTTTGAATTCTTTATGTATTCTAGATATTAGTCTGCTGTACATTTACTATTAAAAGTTATTTTTCACTATCTCCTAAAGCATAACATACAACCACTGTATAATCCAAAAATTCTAGCCCTAGGTATGTACTTAAGAGAACTAAATGTGTATCTCCACCAAAAAATGCATGTTCATGGCATCATTATTTATAAAGGATTCTAGACTGAAATAAAGGGTATGTTTATTAACAGGAGAATGGCTAAGTAAAATTTTGGTATTCATGCTAGACAACAATTGAAGGACCAAAGTACAAATAAACATTAAGTGGATAAAGCTCAAGATATTATGTTGCATTAAAGAAGACAGGTATATGAAGAATACATGTTATTTTCCTCTTCAGCATCTTCTCTTCCCCTTTTCTGTTTTTGCTTCTTCTTGCTGTTCTGACCTAGGTGGTAAACTATTCACTTTTCACTTGGATGTGTTTGAGGAGATCTTTGAATGAGCACAGGTAAAAGTGGTTTTGAGGGAGAAGATAGTAGCTGTCAGCAGTCTGGTACCAGAATAATCATGTATATGACTATCAAACTCACTACACCACCAAGACAGAGATTCTCTTACCTGAATTTTTAGTGAATTTTTCTTCTCTTCCATTCCTCAGCCATCACTGGAATTAATATTACTGTCATCTCCCTTTTTGGCATCTAGAGCATGTCTGCTTTGCTAACTTACCAGCTATACATAGCAACTATGCATATATCAGCCTTACTGGTCTCTAGGAAATCCACTTATGGTCCTAATTCATTTTTGATTGGATAATCAGAGCAATCCATTAAAAATATAAATCATATTATGCCATTTATTTGCTTAATATTCCTTAGCAGTTCTCATTTGCCTTGAGAATTAATTAGAAACAGCTTTTCATTGTCAACTTTTTCTAGTTCCCCTTGTGACTTCTTCCCACTTGTCCTATGCTACTACTGTCCTTGTCCTTGTGCTACTGTGTTCTAGCCATACTAGACTTCTTGTGAAAGTTTGAACTACCAATATTCCTCCTGAAAGAAAAACCTTTGTACTAAATTTATTGCCTGTAATGCTCATCCCATGCAGTTTGCATGACTAATATTTTCTTGTCCCATAGGCAATAGCTTACCTCTTACAACACTCAACTATTCTACCTCCACTCTACTTATTCTCTGTATCAGATTGTGTTTTATTTCCTCCAAAGCTGTTCATATCACATTTAATTCAATTGTAGCTCTAATGTCTAGTGTCATGAACTGTATGTGGTAAAGCCTCATTAAGTATTTATCAATTGAGTACATATCTATCTCAGGACATTGATAGTCATGATTTCATAGAACATCAGTTGAGAAAAAAATGTTAAACATACTGGTCTTATAGCTAAATTTTAGGAAAGTAATATGGTCTTAATAAACTCTGTTTGAGGTAGCAGAAATTATTTTAAGTTTTTTCAGAAATAAACTAATTTTTTTGTCTGAAAATTGCTATTATTGGGCCCCGCCCCCAGCTGCCAGCGACTCCAGATACCAGCGCCGCTCGCTCGCGCCCCGGAAGCTGCCCCTTCCCGGGGTCGAGATGGGCAGCAAGATGGCGTCTGCCAGCCCTGTCGTCCAGGTAGTCAAGCCACATACACCATTAATAAGGTTCCCTGACAGAAGAGACAATCCTAAACCCAGTGCATTCTAAGGGGAGTAAATCACCGGAGTTGCTGATGCATCCAGGTCCACCAGACACTGCAGAAAAAATAAAAACGCTACCTCAGAAGTACAGAAGGAAACTAATATCGCAAGAGGAAATGGAGTTTATCCAACGTGGAGGTCCAGAATAATGATTGTGGCTGCTGTTTGTCATCAGACAAAAGAATTATCTTTATAATGAAGGACTTCCAAAATGACATATGAAAAGCTGTATATTAAACAACCTTAATAAACTGCAAAAAGAAAAAAAGAAATATAGAAAATTTAGATGGATACTTGGATCTTCTAATTTATGTATCTTGGTCAGCTTCTCCACAGCTTACCTAATTGTTTATATACTTTATACTTATGAAAGTATACATTTGGAAGTGTTAGCCTATTAATTTACTCTTGATTTTTAAGTAATACCAGTGGCAAACTAGGAAAAGCACACAATGTCTAGTAAACTATAGATTTCCTATGATCTCACTTTTCTTTCTGATTCTGTTTAGAAATAGAAAAAACTTACTAGATAGAATTACTGCATTAGGGAAGTGATATTCCTGAAATTAGAAGAGGATCGGTAAAATAACAACATTATTCTTAATTCTGTAACGTTTTTTCATTCACAAGGTTACTGGAGTAAACTGGCTTAAGCATATCCTACTGTAAATGATAAGTATATAACCAATGACTGGGATGAAGACCTGGGAGACAATTAAAAAAAAATGTACCCTTTATTCAGAAAAAAAAAGTCAGTATACAATGGAAAATAAGAGCTCAAAATGGGGGGCCGGTGAGATGGCTCAGTGGCCTAAGTGCCTGCCTGGCAAGCGCGAGGTCCTGAGTTCTACTCCCGGTACCCACATACGAAAAAAGGGCCGGTGATATCGCTCAGTGGCACGGGCGCCTGCTGGTGCACGAGGTCCTGAGGTTGACCCCCGGTACCCACACACAAAAAAAAGCTCAAAATGAATCTAGATAGGAATAAATGTTTCACTAGAAATAGCAGTTTATGTTTGGGGGATGTCAAAGTCTTGTTCTTTGGTTCTTTTATTTTGCATGTGATCATGTGTGTAAATCCTGATGACCTGTTAACTTTCTCAAACTTAATATCTGAAAACCTCATAAAGTCAACCTTACATATTCGGCTTATGAAGCCAAGCTATGCAACTTTAATAGGGTCTTCCTGTGCCAAGGGGAAGTAAAGCCTCACAAAGCTAAATAAATTCTCTTCCATAAAAAAAAAAAAAAAGAAAATTGCTATTATTATTATTATCATTATTATATATATTTTTTTGGGTACCAGAAATTGAACTCAGGACCTTGCGTTTGCCAGGCAGGCGCTTGTGCCGCAGAGCTATGTCCCCAGCCCTTGTCTGAAAATTATTAATGCATAGATTCTTTCACTTGTCTGCTTGGTGGGATATTTTGAAGGGTCTCTTCTCTTACATCTAAAAATAATCTCATACTCTTCACAAGTTAAAGTTAGGTATAGATACATCTTTTATAAATTATTTGCTGCTTTAGAAGGAAATTATAAATAGACTTTATTAATCTATGGTCACATGTGAATCCAGTTCGAGTTTTGAACTTGGTATCTCCTGAGATTCTTGTACTATCTCTCTAGTTGAATAAAGTATGAACTGTTAGAAATTTTTATTATAATATAAAAAAGACTTTTAGGTTTATGTAATCTCTTTAAATATATAATTAACATTTAAAATTAAATTTAAATACATTTTGAAAGAGTCATCTTTGGGTATATACTATATGACTCCATTTATATGAATTTCTACAAAAGAGAAATCTATAGAGTTAAAGTTCTGAATGTTTCCCTTAAGGATAAGATTTGAGTTGTGAAAGACATAAGAGAATTTGTGAGATAACAGAAGCTTTAAAACTCTTGCTAATAGTGTGGATTATGTGTAAATGTGCTTTTTTCAAGTTTATCCACTTCTATTTTACTTTCACTTTTTAAATGTGAAAAATATTTTTAGTTTGAACAATAATATATATAGTATTAATTTCATAAATTCCACAGTGCATATCTCTGTAAGTAAATATACATGGAAAATAAACATTGTACATATCTAAGATGGAAGGGCATAGAAGGCATTGGGTATATCCATGGACAGTATTAAAACATTGTGAGACCATATCCATTCATAGTCATTTATGTAAATGTTATATAAAAATGAATTATAAACAAATATCAAACTCTACGTAGTAGGGTTGTGGGCATTATTTTTTACAGCATCATGAATTAGACTTTCTAAAAGTTCTTTTGGTATATTTTCTGCTTGAGCAAATGAGTTACATTGAAATTAAAAGGAGACATATTTTCTTACTGTTAAAGAAGAAAGTTGCAAATATGTAAAATAGGAAAGCTTGTATGTACCCTATAATGTCAGTTTGGTTCTGACATTATTCACATCAAATATCTATTTATCTGTATCTACATCTATTCCTCTCGTATCCTAGCTCTGTCATCTGTGAGAGCCTCGTAGCAACAACACTTTAATAGCAGTGAGCCATCTAACACTTTGATCTCAGGTTCTAGATGGAATTCTCCAAGTAGAGAAACCATGACTCTTGGACTAGGGCATCTTATTGTAGATAAGTCTGGAATATCTTGTTCCACTGGAAAGCCAGGGAATACTCAATAAATGACAGGAACAGAGCAAATGGACATAGGGGCAAATTTACAGAGGTTTCCTTGGCCAAATCTGGGGCAGTTTCAGCATCAGAACCAAGAATACTAATAACGGGTTATCACTCATTGAAAAATAAGAACCCAATGGATATATGAAAAAGTAAATAAATGAAAAAAATGTCAAGAATTAACATTAATTCTTATTAGCTGATGTTTGGATATTTTCGGCTATTACATTTATTTTGTTAATAACTCAAATGCTGGTTCTTATGCCAGCACTTACATATTCTTCAATGATCTCTGGTAAGTGTGAAAGGCATTATTCATGCAAAGTGTTAGACTTCTTTAAGTGAACAGTAAAAATTCCATTGCCTTAATTAAAAAAAAGGTACACCATATTATATTTAAAAATGTTCTTTACTACAGTCAGAAAGTAAATGGCCAAAGTAGAAGTTGTTCAATGTAAATGAGTATATTAACCAATAATTTAAGAAATGAAGTGTATATTATATTGATATGTGAATGGATGTTGAAGACTACAGACATCTTCTGCATACATGTTAGGACATATACTGTACTTAAATGGGAAAAATCTATTGAATATGATCTGGATGCTAATTCATCTCATTAAATAGTGTGGTGGGAGTATTCTTGATCCTTTTCTTCTAATTTCGTCTCCCTTGGTCAGTAAGGGTCTGTCTGATTGGATAGTGTCCGTACTGAAGGGAACTGACTACTGCTCTGATTAGTCACTTTGTCAAATGTCACTTGTAATCAATTTGGCTGATGGAAGGAGCCTTCAACTCTGATCAAGAATGTGTTTTGTCAAGGTAGCTGAGTACTAGGATACAGATCAATGCAGTCTCATTAATTCCATATCTGCAAGGGAGAGATAGAAACATAAAGAACTGTGCTTTTCAAGCATAAATGGTAATAAGTGATAAGCACAAATAAAAAGTCTTGGAATTACCTATCACTGACCTACTAAGCTAATCTCAAACGTAAACCCAATCTACCATTTCTTAGCCTAAATAAAAAGACTTGGCTATTACTGGTTTAAGCAACACATACAAAACACATTTTAATTCAAGTCTGAACATATAAAGATTTCTGGAGCAAATTCATTTGTCCTTGCACCTGTCTCTACAGCATTGTTGTAATTTACTACCCACTAGAGACAAACACACAACAATATCATTTTCATTCCTCCTAAAATCACCTACCATTTAAAGCCCAGCCCATCACCCCTACAAAATGTTTGTGATCCCCAAAATATCTGAATTATACCATGTCCCATCTATTGTTTGTCCCTCTAAAATAACACTAATTATGTATTTGCCTTGAATTGCAAACACTATTTTCTGTGTGCATTTCTTCCACTGGTTAGTTATTATATGATGCTTATAATCCAAGTAAAGTGCAACAATAAATAAATGTAAAAACTCAAAACATTTCCTGTGTACATGGGTTATATATCTGATGTACAAAATGTACACTCAATGTCCTGTATAAATCCAACAATCAAAATGGTTGAGTCAAAATGGTTTTATTGAGTTTTATTTTCTATTGCTTAAACTTTCACAAATAAAATATTTATAATTTATTATATTATTTTGTATTAATAATATTGTGATCATTATTTCCTACAGTTAACTAGTGTAAAATTGTCTTTATAAAACTACCTATACCATTTTTTGCATCTACTCCAGCCTTGGTGTTGGTAGGAGGTAGATTTCCCAACCCTACCCAACTTTCACTCAATCACATGGAGACTAATTAACCCCTAATCATCATAACTGCCTAACTGCTTCTTAATGTTATCAATTTTTGCAATTTTTGCAACCCCTAGGTGAATAATGTTCACATAGTGAATTCTCAATGCACATTTTCCAAATTGAGCCCAATTATGAATGCTGGTGAATCTTAACCTCAATCCTAATAAGTCTTTTATGAAAGACAGAATTTAGAAATTTATCAGTTTTTGCTATGTTGTAATATATTATTTCTGATTTCCATATGTGGTTTTTGGAAATAAATTCTTTTTATCTACTGCAAACTAAGATATTTTCACTAAATTACTAAGGCAGATATTATCAATAATATTGCAAATATGACATACAAAATGCCTGCCAAAGAATTTCAACTTTCCCAGTGGGGCAATTAATAAACTAATGAACCTAAATGTAAAGTGAATTTTTCTAATTGACTTAATAAGAGTGGGCAGAAAGAAAGGGTTGAATTGACGGAGAACTAGCTTTGGCAGTGCACCCCTGCCAAATGGACATGTGGCCAGCAAAAAACAAGTCCAGTAGTCCAGTATTTGATTTTATATTCTATGATATTTGGATTTATTCAATATAATTTATCTTATGTATGTGATAGATAGATGATAGATAGATTGATAAATTCAGAGTCAAAGCTGTATCCATAAATAAATCAGTATCCAAATAATATGCATGTACATGGGTAGCATTGAGCTTAATTTTGCAGGAAAGCATGGGAATGTGGACCTGAGTTGTCTGAGTCCTCTGCACTGAAGGGGAGCAGGGCTGCCAGTGGTTTTCAGACTGTTTGCAGAGAATCCTATGGGAGCGGGTGGAGGAAGGGTGGCACAGCTCAATGGAATGATGCCTGCTCTCTAATTTCAACTTACACATCCGTGCCTTATTTACTACTTACTATGCTTGGCTTTTGCATGAAAAGCCCTGATTCATTTATAACACAAAATTACTGAAAGCCAGAATTTGTCAAAGTATGAATTTTCTAAAATTTTTTGACTCACACATTTATTTTATCATAAAATATTATCTCATAATTATTGTAAAATAATACAGAACAACTTCTTCATTTATTATGTATTTAAGAGATATTTTCTAAATATTTTCGAAATTATTTTCAAATACAGGAATTTTATTCATTATATTCTTGGATGCATTTTAATTTCATTTACATTTTTAATTGGTTTAAAATACTAAGAAAAATATTGTTTCCCCACTTCACATTATTTTCACTATTTAAGTTACCTTAGATTATTTAAATAAGAGAATCATGATTTATTTAAAATGTACCAGAAACCCATTATTTTATGTTTGATATGAATTATCTTTATAATAAGCCATCTGAAATGGACCCACATAGATTTATACCATTTTGAGAGTGTTATCTGAGAAAAAGATTAACTGAAAATTATGTAAAGATAAAACATATCGGGCTGGTGAGATGGCTCAGTGGTGTAAGCGCCTGCCTGGCAAGCCCAAGGGCCCGAGTTGGACTCCCAGAACCCACATACGAAAAAAGGGCTGGTGATATCGCTCAGCGGCACGGGCGCCTGCTGGCGCGCGAGGTCCTGACATCGACCCCCAGTACTCACAAAAAAAACAAAAACAAAAACAAATATATCAAGAAATTTAAAGTTAAAGCACCTTTTGACTGAGTTTTATAATCTCCTGAGATGTATTTGGAAGCTTTCAAACTGTTTAGCTGAAAGAGAAAATAATTTATTAGTTTGTGATTTTTAAAAAAAAAAAAGAAATTAAAACAATACCCTTGCCCTTTTAGTAGAGGGAACTCTTAGAACTGTGGACGCTATTAAAATATATTCCATGTCCTTACTCTGGACAGGGCAGGTTACCATGAGGGCAGTGTTTTGTAGTTAAGTGTTAAAGTAGTGAGGGAAATCAGCAGAAATGATAAAATATCTAATCCGGAAGTCTCTAATATGCTTCTTAAGACTATGCTGGTGACACTTGTTTTAGTAGTAGAGGGCATTTTAATTTCATTTACAATTTTAATATGTTTAAAAATATTAAGAAAAATATTGTTTCTCCACTTCACATTACTTTTACCATTTAATTTAATTTAGATTATTTAAGTAAGAGAACCACAATTTATTTAAAATGTACCAGAAACCCAGTATTTTATGTTTGATATTAATACATTCATATGTACACGCCTCCATGTAAAGCAGCCATGTTCCCTCCTTTCTGCCTAAGTGGGAGACCTGGGCTTCACCGGGTAAAATCTATATTCTCATCTGATGTGGGTAAGAGACAAAGGGTTTCACCCCAAGTAACTATTTTTTGATATGGCAGGAATGTATAGACTTTCAGTAAAGAAGCAGACCAGAAGTGATAACCTGAGTTTGGATTTGGTCTAGTACAGGTCATGTTTGTTAGTTTTAGGTCACCTTTAAATCTTGCTAATTTAGAGGAAATATAATAAGCTATTCAAAGATGAATTACTGTGTGACGCAGCAGGGTGTATTACCTTGTAATGCTGCAGCTGACTGGTGGCTCCCCATGCTGTGGGCTGCTTTGAAACCTTGCTTACTCTACAAGAAATGTGGAGCCAAGATTCAGAAAAACGAGCTGTGGAGCCAGCAGAGAGGGATCCGGCTGCCAGCTCTGCTTTAGATTTCTTCTCTTCCTTCAGTAGTTTCACTAGAGAAATGAAGTTTGGTTTAAATATGGGCAGTAGGTGGGATTTCTAAATAGGTAACCAGCTTTCTTTTAAAAAGTGTTGATCAAGTTGGTACCGGAAGGTAATGGCAAAGCGAGAATCTTCATCATGTCATTATGAATGTGAATGGCTTTTTCCACAAAAAGAGCATTTCCCACAAACAAAATGAGTATTTCCCACAAACAAAATTAGCATTTCTCACAAACAAAACAAAACATAAACTAAGAGAATGCAGCCAAAATTAAACACAAGGAGTATATATACTAATTTTAAAAAAATTCTTCCTGTAGTCTTTTGTATCTTATGTACAGCATTACCTTATATGTCAGTATTTGTTTCATAATTGAAAAGAAAATAGAAGCGCTGACTCAGGATGAGAGTTAAAAATTAACAAACAGACAGGATAATGCTTTGGTCTCTTTAGATAGTAAGTTAGTATGTTGTATTTCCTTGAATTTTAAATGTCTGGTGTATCTATTTCACTGAGGTGGAATGGTTGATCTCCCTTTCTTCTTCATATAGGTTCAAAAATCTATCCCCATTTGAAAAGGTATGTAGGTTCGTATCTATCTGGATTCTGACATAAAATACATCTGTTCTTTTTTTTATCAAGGAAATTATTACATTATAAACAGTACATGCATTTTTGTGCAAATATTTTGAATCTGACTGAAAAATTTCTTACCCATTGTATTTGTATACTTAACCCTAAAAAGAAATTTTATACTTAATTTAAACCATATAAAGAAAATAGTAAGTTCTATGAAGAAAAATATAAGGAATACATTATCACTATGGAGTTATAGCCATATTTACTGGAATATATAGCCCTCACATAATAACAAAAACACCCAAGGGGCTTAATCTATATAATTTAAGGTAGTTGTATATCATGACAGTTATAATACAGTTACTAAGAATCAAATAATTATCCAAGTTATATATGAAATCTGTAACCAAGGGCCCCAAAATATTCATAAATATACCACTTTTATCTAAAATGTTTAAACCGATTCTTTGCTTTTAAGAAATTTTTCCTATGATACCAGATCATGATGAAATATTTAATTAATATGAAGTAATTTGAGGTCTTCAGAAAAATGTAAATAGCTATCATCTCTAAGATTTACATAATATAAGCCACCTTATTACTCTGAACAATGGTCACATATATGGGATTTTATTACTTTACGTTCAGATATTTAGAAAATAAAATTTTAATTGCTGATTTTTTATCACTAGGTCATTTACTTCAATTCTAGGCAGAAATGTATTAAATTTGACACTATGTATATATTTTATAAATAGTTTTTCTGAGTTGGAGTTAGGTAGCATTGTAATCAAGTTCCTAACAAAATCTGCCTCCCTGAAATTTTATCAATTTATTCGGGCTAGGTTTGGAAACTGAAAATAAAATCTTATCTTTTCATGTGCTTGAAATAAGCTGGACTCATTTAGTAAGGAGATGTTTTTCAAGTCTGGGCAGACACTTGATGCTTTCAATTGAAAAGTACTAACAATAAAAATATATCACATTTAAAATAAAATTATGGGTGCTGGTGAGATAGCTCAGCGGCATAAGCGCCTGCCCGGCAAGTGCAAGGTCCTGAGTTTGACTCCTGGAACCCACATAAAGGAAAAATAGGGCCAGTGATATCGCTCAGTGGCACAAGCACCTACTGGCAAGCACGAGGTCCTGAGGTCGACTCCCAGTACCCTCAAAAATAAAATAAAATAAAATCATGAGGTGAACTAATAATACTCATACTCATTTTACTTAGGTACTAAATCACTTAACATGAGATTTATGACTAGTTCATTATCCAGGTATAATATATTCTTGCTCATTAATTACCAATATAGAAGATAATATGGAAAAATATTATGATAAAGAATTATACCATGGCTTTTTTAGAACTAATAGCATTTTATAGCTATTCAGTACAGTTGGATGTGTCCAAAAGGCTACTCAAATAACAAATTTACTTCTTTTATAGTCCTGGATAATGAACTGTAGTAGAAGAATCCCTTTACCTAAAAATATTAAATTTTTATTTTTAAGATATTCATCACTTACTGATTATTTAAATTTTTGTAATATAAAATATAGTAAAGAATAACATATAACTTTACATAGTGTGACAAATAAAATGAAAAGGTATTAGAATTTTGTAGAACAAAATACCACACATTAAATATCAAATCCAAATATAATATGTAAAACATTGATATATGTAAAACATTGATATATGTAAACTGCATGATTATGAAAAAGCATGATTATTATTAAAATCCCTGATACTCAGAGAAATGAAGACATAAAAATAAGAAAACATTATTTTCTCCATGAAGTTGAAAAAAATTTTAACATACAGTGATATGCAGTGAGTAACATACATTCTGTGGTAGAAATTCATGTTCTACACTTTTTGGAGGCAGTGTGATAAATAGATCAAATATTCTCAACGAAGTCATAGATATTGACTGGAAAGATTCCAATTGGATTAATGTAATGTGAGTAGCCAGAAATAAGGACTTTTACAATGATTATATAGAATTTTGACTTATATTGGAAAACATCTATATACATTCAATAAGCTGGACCTTACCAAAGATTATAATGGTGATTAAGAGCCATATCTTATGTACGATTCTAACATCTTAAATTTTTGCAACAAAATGCATATCAAAATAAATTACACAGTCAACATATTGTTTTGTAGAAATAATCATGAGTAAATACATATTAGAGAATGGTCTAAATCACAGTATTACTTAATAAATCAGAAATGTACACAAAATACCCTCACAATATTAGAGTTCTTAGGAAAGAGGTTTTTGCTCTTAATAATTTTTCCCGAGTATTTTGCTCCCAGGAATAAGCCATAGTCTTATTAAACAAAAAACTTTGTGTTGGGAGACAGTCTTTCCTTTTAGGTCCTAAAAAGCTTTTGTTTAAGGGGGAAGAAACGGTATCTAATAAGAAAAATAGTGATGGGATTATCTGCGAGTGAATATTCAAAGACAAGTCTTATAATGTCTGACACACAATTATAAGTATTGGTAATATTTTTATTAATTTACAAAATATCAGTTTGAACTTATGTGGTTCACTAACTCTATAATTGAGCATAATTACCCCCTTTTACCACACACATGTGTACAAAGAAACTGACATGAATAGGTGAAAGATGCCAAATTTGGAAAATACAGTATCTAATATTCTCCCCCAAATATTATAATGTGCTATGTTTAAAAAGACTCATTTATTTTCACTGTACATATTTTATCCTTATAAATAATTCTTATAAAATATTCTAAGGAATGCCTTTATTAGTCTGCAATACACTTTCATAAACTTACATTTATAGTCAAATTTCCTTTCAATAATCCTACCATTCAGAAACACTTAAATGATTAATATTTAAGTGTTTACCAAACATTTTTGCACAGTACTGAGTAACTACAAAGGACCACAGTATTTAAATACATTATCATTTCAAAGGTGGTGTAGGACTGTAAGATTCCTATGGGCTTCTTCTGAAAATTCAACATATATGACAGAATATTTTTTCATTGCTATCTATCCAACTACCAATTTCCTGCAAAAATTGAAAATGGAAACTATCTAATTCATTAAAAAAGCATAGATGAAATAAGCTTTTTTATTAAATAATTTAAAATAGAAACTCTACACACATATTGTATATACACATATAGCCAAATAATTAAAGTAGAAATTTTACATTTAAAATAGTTCTCTAAGTGCTCTGATGTGAATTTTGCCCCCAGAGGTTCCTGGCTGGAAGCTCGCTCCTGGGCATGGCAGTGTTGGGAGGTGGTGGAACCAGGTGCAAGTGATGAGATCATTGAGGTGCACAGCAATGGGAAGGGATTATGTTCATTATCAAGATGCCCTGGTTAATTCCAGCTAGAGCAGGTTCTTATGAAAAGCATAAGTTTAGTCCCCAAATCTCTCTGGGTTCTTGTCCTTGCCTGCACGCCTGTCATGATGCCTCCACCAGGATGCAGGGTTCATGGGACCCTCACCAGATCCTCAACGTAATACTCGATCTTGAGCTTTCAGCCTTCAAAAGTGTACTTGATAAACTTTTGTTCTTACAAATCATCCAGCGTTGGATATTTTGTATAAGAGCAGAAAATAGACCAAGAGAAACTTATTTTTTCATGTATGCAATGGCAAGTAAGAAACAAGTTAAAATTGTTGTGTCACCTCAGTTTACCTTATTTGGTCAACTGTGTATCATTTATCTATTTGTCTATTTTGAAAATTTGAATAAAATGGTATATATATATTAATTGTATAATACATGATATTTTCAAATATCTATACACTGCAGAAGAAGCAGATTTAAGTAATTAACATGCATTACCTCAGATACTTGTCATTTTTGTGGTAAGAACATTTAAAATGTACTCTTTCAGCAAATTTCTAGATTAATACATTGTTACTACCTATAGTCATCATGTATGATAGTCCATATAAATTTTTATTTAATTAATTAATTTATTTATTTATTTATTATTTTGTGCGTGTGGTGCTGGGGATGGAATCCAGGGTATACTGGTCTACATATTCAGCCATTGGTGTTTTATTTTGAGACAAGTTCTTACTAATTTGCCCGGGCTGGCCTCAAACTTCCAATCCTCCTCTCTCAGCCTCTTGTTTACCTGTGATTATGCAACTACATCACCACACCTTGCCTAACTGAAATTGTGACCAACATCTCCTCAACCCCACCCACCCCACTTCGCCAGTTCCTGATAATTCTAATTCTACTTTCTACTTCTGTGAGTTCAGCTTTTCAAGATTATACATGTAAGTGAGATCATGAAGCATTTGTTTTTCTGTGCCTGCTTATTTCATTTAACGAAATGTCCTCTGGTTTTATCCTCTTTGTTCCTAAAAGCTTCATTCTTTACTTTTGTTTAGTTGATTCAATTCCATAGCAATTTTTTCTGATGAACAGTATGTCAGTAACAGTAGATGTAAGTATTAACAAGACAATTATTATCTTCAAGGAGCATTTTTTGTATACTGGGGAAACTGACCAAGAGATTCTGCAGCCCCATAAAGTTAAGAGACACAGGATGCAAAGGAAAAAGACTGATGACGTGAAAATAATTCAAGAAAAATAAGCACAGGTAGGGTGACATTTTAGCTGGTCTAAAAAGAGGAGTTGGTATTTCCCAGGTAGGGAAGGGCATTCCATGAACAGAGAACAGAATGTGATGTCAAGTCCAGGCCAAACAGGATGCACTGTGCATAAATATCACATTTTCTCTATGCATTCATTCTTCAAAAGACACAGGCTGATTCCATGTCTTGGCTACTATGAGTAGCAATGGAACAAATAAGAGTGCAGGTATTTCTTTGATATACTGATTTAAATCTATCTATCTAGATAGCTGATAGATAAGTACATAAATAGATAGATAGATAGACAGAAAGACAGATATAGTAGTGGGACCATATGATATACTATTTTTAATTGTTTTGAAGAACTTCCATGCTGTTTTCCATAATGGCTGTACCATTTTGCATTATCACCATCAATGAGTAACTACTCTCTTTTCTCCACAAAGTTGCTGGTACTTACCTGTCACCTTATTCATAATAACCATTATAATAGGCATGAGATGATACATCATTGTAATTTTAATTTGCATTTCTCTGACGGTTTGTGATGCTGAAGATTTTTGTATATATTTTGGATATTTGTATGAGTTCATTTGAGAAATGTCTTTCCAACTCCTTTGCCCATTTTTAATTGCATTACAAATTGTCTTGCTATGAGTAATTTAATAAGCCCCTTATCAGATTTTGCTTTGTAAATACTTTTTCCCCTTCCATATGTTGTGTCTTTACTTTGTTGATTGTTTCCTTGGCTGTAAAGAAGCTTTTTAGTTCAATGTAATTCTATTTGTCTGTTTTTAATTTTTTACCTGCGGTATTGGATCATATAAAAAACTGTTTCCACACTATATTTCAGAGCATTTCCTGTATGTTTTCTTCTAGAATTTGTAAATTTTCAGATTTTACAATTAAGTCCTTAATTAATATTGAGTTAGTTTTTGGATCTGATGTTAGATAAAGGTCTACTTTCTTTCTTCTCAATGTAAATATCCAGTTACCACAACATCATTTGTTAAAGATATGTCTTTTCCCCATTGAATATCCCTTGGATTCTCATAAAACACCAATTGAACATAAAAGCCTGGATTATATTTCAGTCCTCTATCGTGTTCTATTGCTTTGTGTGTTTATTTTTATTCCAACTTCATGCTCTTTTTATTATTATAGCTTTTCAGTATATTTTCAAGTCAGGTAATATGATGCCTTCAGCTTCCCTCTTTTTGTTCAAATACTTATATAGTTATAGGCCCTGAGTGGTTCCATACAAATTTTATGATTTTTTTTCTATTTTGGTAAAAAATGTCATTGGAATTTTAAAAAGGATTGCTTTAAGTAGTATTAAAATTTTTACAATATTCTTATAATCCATGAACATGGAAAGCTTTCCATTTGTTTTTAATTCATTGCATCAATGTGCATAATTTTTATTGCATAGTTTTTTATTTCATTATAAAATTTATTCAGAAGTATTTCTGTAGCTTATATAAATGAGACTTTTTTGTTTTCTTTTTTGGAAAGTTGGTTGTTAGTGTTTAGAAACTACTGAATTTTGCTGATTTTAAATACTGCAGTTTTTCTGAATTTATTTTTAATTCTAACTATATATATATATATATATATATATATATATATATATGTCACTGTTAAATAGACATTTTTAACATTTTTTTTTGTAATTTGAATGGCTTTTATTTCTCTTGCATAATTGACCCACCTAAGACCTCCAGTACTTTGTTAAAGGGAAATGGTGAGAGTGGGCAACCTTGTTTTGTTCTTAATCTCAGAGGAAAATCTTTTCAACATTTCACTATTTATTACGATGTTAACTATCAGTTTGTAATACGTGGCCGTTATTGTATTGAAGTATTTTCCTTCCACACCAAATTTATTGAGATTTGTTAATCATAAAAGGGGTTGAATTTTTCAAATAGTTTTTGTCTTTATTCAGATGATTATACCATTTTTGGCCTTCAATCTATTAACATGGTGTATTACATTTATAAATTTGCTAATGCTAAAGTATCTTGCTTTCCTGAGATAAATCCCATTTTATCACACTGAACGATCTTTTCAATATGCTACTAAATTCAGCTTGATGTAAGTGTTTCAAATCTATACTCAATACAGATATTTTTCTATTAGTTCTTTAAATGTTTGGTAGAATTGAGGAATGAAGTAATTAGATCCTGAGTGTTCTTTAATTGGAGACAATATTACTACTGTTCAATCTTCTTATTTTTTCTATATCTACTCAGATTTTCAGTTTCTTTATTTAGTCTTGTTAGTATATGTTTCCAGGAATTTATCCATTTCTTCTAGGTTATCCAGTTTATTGGTATATAATTATTCTAGTCTACTTTTTCCTATGACCCTTTGTATTTCTGTTATATCTCTTGTAATATCTTCTTTTCTGGTTTTGTTTTTAGTTATTAGAGTGTTCTTTCTCTCTCCCTTTCTCTCTTTTTCATTTCTAGTCCAGCTAAGGGTTTGCATTGTTTGTGCTATGAAAAGCAAATTATTAGTTTTATTGATATTTTCTTTCTTTTTTTTTTGTGAACACCGGGGGTCGACCTCAGGACTTCATGCGCCAGGAGGCGCCTGTGCCGCTGAGCATATCACCGGCCCTTTTTTCGTATGTGGGATCCGGGAGTTGAACTCGGGCCCTCGCGCTTGCCAGGCAGGCGCATATACCACTGAGCCATCTCACCAGCCCTGATATTTTCTATTGTATTTCTAGTTCCTTTTTATTTCTGCTCTGATCTTTATTATTTCATTCCATCTACTAAAACTGGGTTAACCTTGTTATTCTTATTCTGATTTCTTGAGATGTAATTGTAGGTTGCATCTTTGACTTTCCTCTACTTTGATATTTATATTTTTCCTATAATTGGAAAATATTTCTATAGTTTCTTTTATAAAAATAGACCATTTCACCTCATTAAACATCTATAACTGAAACATTCTCTCTTTTAGAGGTGTTTAACTAATCTTGTATAGTTTCTCTATTCCTTTTCATTTTCTTTTTCCTCTGATTGTGTGTTTTCAAATAATCTGTTTTCCAGTTTGCTGATTCTCTTTCCTCCTCTTAATTTTGTCTGCTATTGATGTTTTTCTATTAAATTTTATTTATTTATTTATCTTTAATTTTGAGATAGGGTCTTGGTAAATTGCTAAGTTGGGCTCAAACTTGTGATTCTCTAGCCTCAGCCTTCAAGAGTGCTGCAATTACAGGCATGCACCATCATGCTCAGCTTGATGTTTTCTATTGCATTTTTATTTCAACTATTGTATTTTTCAGCTCTGAGAATTTGTGATTTGTTAAATTCCTCTGTTAAGTTCCTAATTTGGGACATTCATTTTTTTCCTGCTTTCTTTTTTTTTATTTTATTTTATTTTTTTTTATTTTAAAGAGAAGAAAAAACAAAACAAATCAAAAGAAGAATAAATTTTCAAACCAACATAATAGGAGGGTAACAATGGTTAATACATTACGTATTACTATCTTTAAGTTAGTTATTCAGGACACCAGACATTAGCATTCAATTGTCCAAACATTATTGGCACAAACCTTACTCTTCAATGAACTAAGTAAAAATGGTAGTGTATCTATCTTAACCATCTTATATGTATATATATACAATTTTTTTTCCCTTTCCCTTCTTTCTTTTCCCTATTCCAGTCTCTCTTTCCTTTTGACCAGTTTCTTTTTGATTCACCATGTCTATTGTACATTTTGGATCTTATTTACTCTTTCAGTTTCTCATACTAGAGAGATAATATGATGCTTACACATGTGCTTCTGGTTTATTTCACTTATGAGTATTTTCTCGAGTTGCATCCATTTACCTATAAAAGTCTCCAGTTTATCTTTCTTTATGGCTGAATAGTACTCCATTGTATAAAAATACCACATCTTTCTTATCCATTCCTCAGTTGATGGGCATTTGGGTTGTTTCCAAGATCTGGCTATTACAAATTGTGCTGCTATAAACATGGGTGCACATATATCGCTGTGGTACGATGTTTTTAATTCTTCTGGGAAGATGCCCAGAAGGGGAATAGCTGGGTCAAATGGGACCTCCAACCCTAGTTTTCTGAGGAATCTCCACACTGACTTCCACAGTGGCTGTACCAGTCGACACTCCCACCAACAGTGAAGAAGGGTTCCTTTTTCCCCACAGCCCCTCCAGCATTTGTTATTAGTTGATTTCTTAATAGTAGCCATTCTTTCTGGGGTGAGATGGTATCTCAGTGTTGTTTTAATTTGCATCTCTCGAATGACTAGTGATGTTGCACATTTTTTTGTATATTTGGTTGCCATTAGTATTTCTTCATCTGAGAAATGTGTATTCATCTCAGATGCCCATCTTTGGATTGGGTCTTTAAATTTGGGAGGTCTGATTTTTTTTAGTTCTTTATATGTTCTCGATAGTAATCCTTTGTCTGAGGAACAGCTGGCAAACATTTTTTCCCACATTGTGGGTTGTCTCTTCACTCTGTTGGTGGTTTCTCTTGCTGTGCAAAAGCTTTTTAATAAGATGAGATCCCAGTTATTGATTCTTTGGGATAGTTCCCGTGCGGTTGAGTTTTTATTCATAAAGTCTTTGCCTACACCAATGTCTCCAAGGGTTTTACCTATCCTACCTTCCAGCAGATTTAATGTTTCTGTTTTAATATTTAGATCTCTGATCCATTTTGAATTTAGTTTAGTGCATGGTGAAAGATATGGATCTAGTTTTAATCTTCGGCATGTGTAGAGCCAGTTTTTCCAGCACCATTTATTAAAGAGGCTATCTTTCTTCCAGCGAATGTGTTTGGCACCTTTGTCAAAGATAAGGTGGCTTAGTATGTCTGGGGTTGTTTCAGCATCTTCTAATCTGTTCCATTGATCTTCAGGTCTGTTTTTTTGCCAGTACCACACTGTTTTTATCACAGTAGCTTTATAGTATAATTTCAAGTCGGGGATTGTGATGCCCCCTGCCTTGCCTTTGTTGCCCAGAATTGCCTTTGCTATTCTAGGTCTCTTCTGGTTCCAAATGAATTTTAGGATTGTTTTCTCTAATTCTGTGAGATATGCTGTTGGAATTTTGATTGGAATTGCATTAAATCTGTATAACAATTTTGGAAGTATGGCCATTTTCACTATATTGGTTCTTCCTATCCAGGAGCAAGGGATATCTTTCCATTTTCTGATATCTTCTTCAATCTCCTTTTTCAGAGTACTGTAGTTTTCAGTATAGAGGTCTTTTACATCCTTCGTGAGGTTGATTCCTAGGTATTTCATTTTTTTGGATGTTATTGTGAAAGGTATTGTTTCCCTAATTTCTCTTTCAGTAAGTTTGTTATTTGTGTACAGGAAGGCTATTGACTTTTGAGTATTGACTTTGTATCCAGCTACACTACTGAATTTGCTTATTAAATCTAGCAGTTTCTTAGTGGAGTTTTTGGGGTCTTCTGTGTAGAGTATCATGTCATCTGCAAATAATGATAATTTAACTTCTTCCTTTCCAATCATTATTCCCTTTATTTCTTTCTCTTGTCTAGTCGCTCTGGCTAAAGTTTCCAGAACTATGTTGAATAAGAGTGGGGACAGTGGACATCCTTGTCTTGTTCCTGATTTTAGAGGGAAGGCTTTCAGTTTTTGGCCATTTAGTATAATATTGGCTGTTGGTTTGTCATAGATAGCTTTTACCAGATTGAGATAAAGACCCTCTATTCCAATTTTCTGTAGGGTTTTTATCATGAAAAGGTGCTGGACTTTGTCAAAAGCTTTTTCTGCATCTATTGAGATGATCATGTGATTTTTGTCTTTGGTTCTGTTAATATGCTGTATTACATTTATTGATTTACGTATGTTGAACCATCCCTGCATCCCTGGGATGAATCCAACTTGGTCATGGTGCATAATCTTCTTGATGATTTGTTGGATTCTGTTTGCCAGTATCTTATTAAGGATTTTTGCATCTATGTTCATTAGGGAGATTGGCCTGTAGTTCTCTTTCTTAGTTGGGTCCTTCTCTGGTTTTGGTATCAGGGTAATGCTTGCTTCCAGGAATGAATTTGGGAGTATTGCTTCCCTTTCAATTTCATTGAAAAGTTTGAGAAGTAGTGGCGTTAGGTCTTCTCTAAATTTCTTGTAGAATTCGGCAGTGAATCCATCAGGGCCTGGGCTTTTCTTTGTTGGGAGGTTTTTAATTACATCTTCAATTTCATTGGCTGATATTGGTTTATTTAGGATTTTTAAATCTTCTTGATTCAGCTTTGGTAATTCATACGAATCTAGGAATCTGTCCATTTCTTCTGCATTTTCCATCTTAGTAGAATATAAATTTTCAAAATAGGTATAGATGATCTTCTGGATTTCTGCAGGGTCCGTCGTGATATCACCCTTTTCATTTTCAATTGCATGGATTTGAGTCTTTTCTTTTCTTTTTTTAATAAGGTTGGATAAGGGTTTGTCAATCTTATTTATTCTTTCAAAGAACCAACTTTTTGCTTCATTGATTCTTTGTATTGTTTTTTTATTCTCCAATACGTTAATTTCTGCTCTGATCTTTATAATTTCCTCCCTTGTACGGGCTTTTGGCTTAACCTGCTCTTCTTTTTCTAGAAGCTCGAGGTTCACACTTAAGTTGTTTATTTGCGCTTGCTCTATTTTCCTGATATAAGTGTTTAATGCTATAAATTTCCCTCTTAGGACTGCTTTCATTGTATCCCATAAGTTCCGGTATGTTGTATTGTCATTATCATTCAGTTGTAGAAAGTGACTAATTTCTTCTTTAATTTCATCTGTGACCCATTGGTTGTTCAGGAGGATGCTGTTTAATTTCCATGTGTTTAGGGAGTTTTTGTGGGATCTTTTGCCATTGATTTCCAATTTCATTGCACTATGGTCTGATAATATGCATGGGATAATTTCAATTCCTTTGCATTTACTTAAGCAGGTTTTATGAGCTAGTATGTGGTCTATTTTGGAGAACGTCCCATGTGCAGCTGAGAAAAATGTGTATTCTGATGTTGTGGGATGGAACACTCTGTAGACATCTACTAAGTCCATTTGTTCAAAAGTTTGGTTCAGTTCTACTATTTCATTATTGATTTTCTGTCCAGTTGATCTATCTTTTTGTGACAGTGGAGTATTGAGATCTCCCAATATAATTGTATTAGTGCTTATTTGATTTTTCATGTCCTTTAGTACTTGTTTTATATAGCTGGGTGCATTGGTATTTGACGCATATATATTTATGATCGTTATCTCTTCCTCTTGGATTGTTCCCTTTACAAGGATGTAATGACCGTCTTTATCTCTCTGAATCCTTCTTGGCTTGAAGTTCACTTTGTCTGCAAAAAGAATAGCTACCCCTGCTTTTTTCTGGGTTCCTGTGGCATGGAGTATTGTTTTCCATCCTTTGACTTTCAGTCTATGAATTTCTTTCTGAATTAAATGTGTTTCTTGTATACAGCATATTGTTGGATCTTGCTTCTTGATCCATTTCGCCAGTCTGTGCCTTTTGACTGGTGAATTGAGACCGTTAACATTGATGGTTAAAACTGATATGTATTGACTTGTCATGATATTTTCCTGTTGTTGGTTCCCACTCTTTGTTTTTCCGCTTTCCGGCTATTTAATTATTTGCCCTGCCTGGTGGATTCCTTCTGTTGGGGTTCCTATCTCTTTCTAGAATGTCCTTCAGAACGTTTTGGAGTGCTGGTTTGGTGGTCATAAATTTTCTCAGATGTTCTTTGTCATGAAAGTATTTTATTTCTCCATCAATTTTGAAAGATAGTTTTGCAGGGTACATCAATCTGGGCTGAAAATTATTTTCCTTTAGAGCTTGCAATACATCATTCCAAGCTCTTCTTGAATTGAGGGTTTGTGCTGAAAAGTCAGCTGTGATTCTGATGGGTTTTCCTTCATAGGTGATTTGTCTCTTCTCCCTAACAGCTTTTAAGATTCTGCCCTTCTGTTGAATTTCTGGGATCTTGACTATAATATGTCTGGCTGAAGGTTTTTTTTGATCATGTCTAGTTGGTGTTCTAAAAGCTTCACTTATAGGGGTGTCAAATTCCTTTTCTCTTCCAGGAAAGTTCTCCCTGATTATGTCTTTGAACAAGGTTTTAATGTCGTTGATGCTATCTCCTGCTTTTTCATTTATTCCAATTATTCTTAAGTTGTTTATCTTTGAGTCATCTAGCAGCTGCTGAATTGATTTTTCATGGTCCCTTGCTATTTTTAAGAATTTTTCCATTTCATGATCACTAATTGCAAGCCTGTCTTCTATATCTGAGATCCTGTCCTCGCATTGGCTTATTCTGCTACAAATACTTTCAATGGAATTTTTTATCTCTTGGATATCTGCTTGAATCTGCCTTATGGATTCCATTTCTTTCCTATGCTGAGCATTCATGGTTTCTATAGTTTTCTTAAGTTCATCTATTTTTTTGTCTGTATCAGCTATAGTGTCCTTAAGCATGGTCTTCATTGTAGACATTATCTCTGCAGTTATCTGTGAGATTATTTCTGTTTTAATTTTTTCCAGAACCTCATTCAGTTGCTTTGTTGTTACCACTTCAGATAGGCCAGGTGGGTGGCTTTCGGATTGTCCCACCTCGTTGCTCCCTAGGTTTGCCTTTGGTGAATTGGATGTGTGGGGTTGCATCTTGTTTAAGTGTCATCTCATTTTTTCTTTCTTTAATTCCTGGTGTGATGTTTGCAAATTAC
Organism: Erethizon dorsatum; assembly: GCA_028451465.1. Classification (NCBI taxonomy): domain Eukaryota; kingdom Metazoa; phylum Chordata; class Mammalia; order Rodentia; family Erethizontidae; genus Erethizon; species Erethizon dorsatum. The sequence goes on along the minus strand of CM051837.1, from coordinate 46,886,967 downwards.
CTATAGTAGGTTACTTTATTGCTAGTGTTTAAGATCTTTAGAAGATGACTACTTCTCTGCAGTATCTTCCAAGTGGAGCTTGCTTTTACGTTTTGAGCTTTCTGCCAGATCCTACCTCTTCAATTCGTTGGGTATGCGAAGTTGCTACCTGTTTGGCCCAGTCCTTGATTCTTTGGTACTGTGCCACTGTATTTTCTGTGTCCCTTAGTCAATCTCAATCATGAAATATCAGGAAGGAAAGATGTTTAGAACAATTATTTCACATTTGGCTATAATGTTAACTAAAGCATCAAACACAGCCTAAAAAATGACAGACTGAGCTAACCAGTTATTTACCACTTTTAGCTGTATAGAGTTGCGGTTATATAACAAAATCTAAAACACACCAGAAAAATTATATGCAGTATACAAGTCCTATGTATGTCAATTTTTCCTTGAGGAGTTTAAATTTAAAATGAGTTAAGGAGGAAATAGAGTATTGGGAGAAGAGGAAGGAATTAGATGTAAGGTTAAAGGACCAAGAGGGATCCCACTAAAATTGGGACACTAGTGCAGAGGACAGGTGGTAAAAAGAGAAGGAAGGGATAAAAGGAAGAACAGATCACAACCACAATCACAAAGAAGTTAGAGGCGCTGTTTACACTCATATAAAAAACCAGAGAGAATAATGAAGGAAAGAGCAAATACACATACAGAAACAAAAACGAAGATAAAAACAATAAAACAGACAGATCAGAAATAAAACCCCACCAAAAAACAAAACAAAACAAAACAAAAACAAAAAAACCCTTCGCCAGAACAAAAAACAAATCAGTGAGAAGAAAAATAAATAAATAAAAATAAAAATAAAAAAAAATAAAAAGAATCAGTTCCAGGTGTTGACTCTGTTGTAGGCAGGAACCTTGTGACAGAGTCCTGTTCTGTGCAGGTCCGTCCCAGTAAGCCAGGAGCGCCCTCTGGCGGGCGGTGAGCAGAGGCGCGTACTTTCAGGCAGAGACCAGTCTAGCTCGCCTCCGCTCTCAGCGCCCTTTCACGATCCCTGGGCCTGAGAGGCGCAGCACGCTGTCCGGAGCGCGGGTTCCCTGCACTGGTTCCCGCCGCTCTGAGTTTCGCCACGCCCCCCACAATGGCGCCTGGCCAGTCACTCTCTGGCGCGGGACAGGTGTGGCTGAGAGTCCAGTCTCGTTCGCCTGCTGACCTCAGCACACTTTCGTGGGCCTGAGAGGCCCCGTGCTGCCCTGTCCGGAGCACAAGTTCCCAGAGCAGTTTCCGAGCCGCTCTGAGTTTCGCCACACCCCCCACAATGGCGCCCGGCCGGTCGCTCTCTGGCGCGGGGCAGCTGTGGCTGGGAGACACTCACCGCCGGTCAGCGCCATTCTCCGCCGCTCCCCTGCCCCGCCGCTGTCTCAGGATCCTCCGTGGGGGCTCCCTGGGCGCCAGCTGCCACCGTGTGTCCGTAGAATTGAGCCTCCGCGGCGCTGCAACTCCCGGGATAGTAGAAGGTGCACGCGCGCGGTCTGCTCCTTCTTTCCTTCTTCTTTGTTGGAAGTCACCCGTCACTGGTGCCGGGGGTCCCAGATTGCGCTTCAGAACTTCTCTGGGTTTCGGGGAGGCATCTCCCCCCCTCCTGCGCTTTCCAGGTCGCTATATTCCCGTGTTCCAATGGTAACTTTTAGAGAGAGTTTCGCTGCCTACTTCTTACTCATCCGCCATCTTGAGGTCCTCCTCTCCTGCTTTCTCTTAATTACTTCTCTACAATTTCTTGAAACTGAGTTTTCTTAATACATTTATTTGAATTCCTTTTTAAAGAATTTAGACATTTTTTTTCTTTAGTGTCTGTAACTGGAAGATTACTGCATTCTTTTGGTGGCAGTATGTCTCACTGATTTTACGTATTTCTTATTGTCTTACACTGATGTTTGGAATTTAAAGAAGCAACCATTTACTACAGTCTTGCCAGAATGCCTTTATCTGGTGGAATCATTCGTGAGATTCTGGACAAGCTGTCAATCATGGTCCACTGGTGGGCTTGTTTGAATCCTCTGGCTTGCTGGCCTGCTTCCTGAGCATGTGGATTTGGCCCTGAAATCTGGATCTACTGAAGCAAATCTGTTGATTAGATCTGAACCCTGTATCCCCAGAAGTTGGCCTGATAACTGGGTCCACAGGTGCTGATCTGGTGAGGGGTAGGCTTTCAGTCTGAACATATAGAAGCCAACAAGGCACTGGGGTGAAGATGGAGCCTAAGTCTATAGAACCGGGCCTGGGGTCTGGGTTAAGAAGGGCTGGCATGTGAACTGGATTCACATGGGCAATCCCGGAGCCCCAGGGTGAAAGGGTTTGCCTGGTACTAGAGTGTGCTATGGTGAACTTCACTTTATGTCAGCTGGGTCTATGGTGGTGACATGGTGCCCTGGAGCCTGGGGCCAACTTGGTGCTGGGGCTAGTGTATCGGGGTCCACGCCTAGGACCACCAATTTCCTGTTCAGAGTTACAACAACAAAATAAAACACAGACAAAACATATATTTTAGTTACAAGGAGCACTGGGATGATCAAAGCCCAGCAACAGGCTAAGACCATAAGGCACGGTGTCTTTGTCTTTTATTAGGTGTACAGCTTGATTAGGGATGTGCTGGTGGGCTACAGGAAGTGGTGGGTTTGAACTGCTGACACAGGCAAGGTTCAAGAATTGAGGAACGATGCATTTTTGGGTAATCACATAGGAACAGATCATGGTTAACTGGTACACTGATTGTCTGCTAACTGCATTACTAAACTAGACAGAATTTGCACGAGTCTAAGTCCTCAGCTACCATGTTATCTTGCTTTGAGGCACCAGGACTTCACGGGCTGTTTGCTGGCCTAGGCTCTGGCCGTTGGCTTAAAGATTAATCTGTCCTAAGCCAGCATGGGCCTCGACACAAGCCATGTAGGCCTAGGACAGACTCTCAATTTATTTATATGCCAATTTATTAATATTAGTTATTGCCTGCTGCCTTAAGCTGGTTCTCAGCACTAATGTGGTGCCTGGGTCTACTCAGGAAGCCAACCTGGAGGTCAGCTATATGGATTCCCATAGACCAAGTCTGATAGGCAGGTTTATAGCCTGGGGGGCTACAAAACCCAGCCTGGCACAAGAGTTCACCCTAGCACCAGGGCAAGTCTGGAGGCTCATTCCTCAAATACAAGCCTGGTTTCAGAGGGTGTGGCGGCCTATATGGACCTGGGTATTTTAGGGGCAGCCTTGGTGTTGGGATCTGAGGCAGAATCCAAGGCTCATTCCCTCTCCTTCCCTCACATGGAAGGTACATCACTCTGCTGTGCTTCCTGTGGTTGGATTAGGGGTGATGAGGGTAATATAAATCTGTTACCTTCTTCAATATATCTTTTTTTTTTTTTTTGTATTCGTGCATCACTTAACAGCAGGGATAGTCCTAAGAAATGTATCATTATGGGATTTTTGTCAGTGTGGGAACATCATAGTGCAGAGATGGAGAAACTTTTACAGAATGAATGCCCAAATTGCAACCCAAAACCCACTTATTTATTGCAAAGTGCCAACACTGCAATTAAACCTTAATACTGAAGTTTTAGTTTAGAAAAAACAACTCCTACATTAACATGTTTTTGTCTTAAAACAAAACTCAATGACAGAGCTTTCAATGATACAAACAGCTTTTTGTTGAAAGGTAAAAGTTTGCATTTGCTGTGCTTTTGTATGCTCTTAGATGCTTGGCTGCTGGGGCAATATTGGGGCAACTTGGTGCATGTAGCAACAGAGAGGGCTCTGCATGCCCTTTGTGGCATGCATGCCATAGTTTTGCCACCACTGTCATAGTGTAAGCTTGAAAATCCTAGCTGGCATAGGTCAATCACTTGATGTGGGCTCTTTATATAGTCAGTGGACATAATAAACATGAGATGTATGAAGCTGCTACAGGCATAACACAGCATACTGATTTGCAGTGATTTTTACTTTTATTAGTACATGTTTGCAGTACATAATGGTTATATTTATCATGGGGAATTGGTATGTACATAACACATTTTAATTCTATTCACTCTCCCTTTTCTCCATCTCGGTCCCTTTGCCATTTGCAAAATATCTCTCCCCCTGTTTCCCATCTTACTCATTTATTTTGCTCTTTAAATTATGTATACTTTGGTTTTCTCATATAAGAGAAACCATGTGATACTTAAATTTGTGTGTCTGATTTATTTTACTTAACATTATAGTCTCAAGGTGCATCCATTTTTCTACAAATGACTCAAGTTTATTCTTCTTTCTGGAAGAGTAGTAATCTATTTTGTATAAATACCACACTTTTTTCATCCATTCATCTGTTGATGGACACATGGGCTGTTTCCAAAATATAGCTAACATAAATTGTGCTGATATAAAAATGACATACATGGGCCCGTGAGATAGCTCAGTGGCATAAGCGCCTGCCTGGCAACCACGAGGTCCTGAGTTTGACTCCCGGTACCCACATACAAAAAAAGGGCCGGTGATATCGCTCAGTGGCACGCGCGCCTGCTGGCGCGCAAGGTCCTGAGTTTGACACCTGGTATCCACAAAAAAAAAAAAAAAATGACATGCATGTTTTTATAAGTAGAAACATAATCTAAAATAATTATAAAAGTATAGTGTCATAAATATATATTCTAGTAACAATCTATTAATATCAATTATTATGTATCATATATATAATTATATTTCTATACTTTTACATGACTGGCAGTGCAAAGATTTATTTAAACTCAGCGTCACAACTATAAGAGTGATACATTGTACTATTTTCATTGTTACAAGGGTAGTGAAGGCATTAGGCAGAAGGAATTTTTCAGCTCCATTATAATATATGGGACCACCGTTATATACATGCTCAGTTATTGAGTGAAACGTTGTTATGCAGCATAGGAATGTACTTCTATCCTTCGCTGAGGTGGTGTTATCTGTTACTTGTCTTTTTTTTTTTTTTTTCTTGTGAAGATATTTCCGTTCCAGTTGATGTTTCTGTGCAGTGTGGAGGCTGGAAATCTATTCCATCATCTTGCTGACTTTGAAAAGAATATCAAATATACATCATCTTATGTATTTCCATTTTTAAAATGATTATTCTGAAACTCAGTGAGTTTGAGTGATCTGCGCCAAATCATACACATTGTGATTGGGGCCCATGAAACTGCCAAACTATAATCTTTTTCCTGTCCTACATTTGGGGTATGCCAAAATGCCCCCAGGTGAGAGTGTAGGGTATATACAATATAGATTATAGATTATAAAATAGTAAGATTATAGAGTCTATATGCAATAGAGATTTAGAGTTTTGCCAATGAAAATAACTCTGGCTGGCTCCAAAGTGGAGGTGCTAAAGAGAGATTCCTGGGTCTTCATGTATGGGGTTGACTTCATTTGAATAGTATTTATGTATGTATTACTACTCTTTAGGGCATCACCAGTATAGCTGACTTTGTCCTATGAATAATTTAGCATGGATGATTGTCGAAGTAGCTCTGTTGCACAGCTGGCAAGAGCACTTCCCCCAAAGTGCAATGCCAGGCTAGGAAATCTCACCAGCTGCCAACCTTGTGCATACTCCCTGAGTGTCTCCTGCTTGCTTTTCCAACTCACAGGGTTATTGTGAGGACTGAATGAATTAATACATGTAAAGTCCTCCAAAAGTGGAGAGCACATTCTAAATGTTTAATAAATATTAGCTACCATTGATATTATGGATTTTGCTTCCCCAGGTCTTAGTTTAATGCAAAGTAAACAACTTCATAGGGATTAGGTTCAGATTCAACACTGTTCCCTGATGAGTGGCAGACACCACTAATCAAACAGGACAGTCTTTTCCTCAGGGCTTAGACAAAGTTTTATGATCCTCACATCTAAATACATCACCCAACACTTAAGAAGTTGTGTTTGCTATGTAGTAGTAGATGTATTTTACCATTTTTACCAATAGAAATTTTTTAATGAATAAATTCATGTACTAAGAATAAAAGAGCCACTGCATCTTATGTAAAAAAAAAAAGCTACTTCTATATGGATTAGTTTTAAGAAAATTCTTTTAAACGCTGTGTTTTAGTTGTAATAATTCACCTACTCACAACTGAAATATAGTATAATGATGTAAAATGCAATATACATTTTACTCCTGAATATTCCCCCAAGAAATATGTTTCCATATACTATTATATGCTCTAAAATTGCTATTGGTCTGGCCTCCTGTATCCTGGTATTCCTTACCTCTTGTGAAGGTATTTTTGTTCAAGAGTAGTTGTTCCAATTGATGTTTCTGTGAAGTATAGGGGCTGCAATGTACTGTTCTACCATCTTGCTGGTTTTTGAAGAGAATATCAAATATATACGTCATTTTATATATTTTCATTTAAGACATGATCCTAAAGGGGATCCTAAAACTCAGAGAGGTTGAGTGATTTATGGACCATTATAGACATTGATATTTGAATATCTATGAAACTAAAACTTGCATAGAGAGTAGATAGACTATGATTATATACAGATTTCCCCATGAAATATGTCTCATTGTAGTATGTTTTTCAAGATTGCTATTAGTCTAGTCTTCTGTATCCTGGCATCAGTAAGCCCTTTCCTGGCATCAGTAAGCCCTATTCCTTTTATTCAACTTGTACTTCCCACTCTTTTTCAAATTGCTAACTTTCATTCTTTAGCTTTACCTCAGACGACACTTCCTGTAGGACAAGTGATTGGATGTCCAATTATTTGTTAGTATTTCTCCGTCTGGTTTTGTGGCTCGTCTTTGCCAAAGTCCTAAACTACAAAGTCACAAGTAGAAATTCTCTTCCTAACCATATCACAAACTTGCTAGTGAAAGAAAATTACTTTCACCTTAGGATTTCCAAGATCCTGAAATAATTCCTTGCATGCAGCAGATACTCAGCAAATGTTTAACTTAATGAAGACCTGGTGACTTAACCTATGTCAGATTATATGGATCATTTACACTTTTTGCTCAGACGTTACGTCCCTTATTATTTCTTTCACATCCTCCTGGTGCTTTGAACAAAATCTACTGCTTTCATTACAAATTTATCCTTAAAACTTTATCAGCCTTTACCAGAAGACTATGAAATCCATACCATGAGATTAAGATGATCTCATCATTGTTTATTGATCTTTATTTTACTATAAAATTGAACATAATTATTTCTCTCATGCTAGTATAAAAACATTTTCATTGTGCCATTACCTGAAAATGCAAACTCAATCACAGTTACAGGAAAAGTAACATCTTTGGTGTTAAGAATACTCTTACTCATTCTTTATAACGCTCCCCAGATAGCATTTCATGTATCATTTCTTGTCTACTGTCTCCACAGGGATCCTTCAAATTTCTATGGTTCTATAAAATGCTGTTACTACATGTTCTATTGTATGTCTTATTTTTTATGTTCATCTTTAACAAGAGCATGATCTCCATAATCATGTTTTATCTTTTTTTTTTGCATCTCACACTAAGAACAGTGGCCTGGCCCAGGTTAGGTACTTGGAAGCTTTTCTTGAATTAAAAACATGTAGCAGAGAGGATGGAACAAAGAAGCACATGCTCTATTTCAGATCACTTGCTTGCTTTGAACAAGACCACATAAAGGATTTCTAATTCAGAGTGATCTATTGTAACCATCTCATGGAAGCCATTATTTTCAGAAAGCATGACAACAGCTTTGCTGTACTGAAATAGATTATAAAGGCTTTGGCTTGAACCCTGCTACTCATAACAGTGCAAGCATAATCAAAAATTGATAAACTTGTAGAGAAACAAAGATGGGATTCAGTATTTTTCTTTTTCTACAATGGACAAGGGATTTCCAGATTGCTCTGTAAATCCTCAAATAACATTTTCCTTTTATGAGCAAAAAGAAAAAATAACGTATATTCTTTTAACCATTCAGTGGGGGAATTGTTTAGAATGTGCAGTTGTCGTGGTAAGAATCTTAAAAGTCCAAGATGATTTACCTTTAATCTTTTTCACACACATGCTCACACACATACACGCACAACATCCAGTGATAGGAGAGAAAAATAGACCACTACATATATTTAGGATATGGCATAAATGCAATATTATTCTAAATATCTACATATATCAGCGAAGATTCTTTTTTACAAATATAATGCCATGGAAATAGCAGGTGATATTTCTGACATACTTCAAGACAAAGTTTTTTGAATCTTCAACATTATTAAAGATGTACCAAAACATACTGAATTTTCTGTTAGGATGATATATTGTTTGACTTTAGGTTTCGTTCTCAAATACATTATATATAGGCTTTCTACAAATCAAAGCTCATTCCACAGAAATATCTACTTTGGACTGCTATCTTGGTTTGGGAATCGGTAAATAAGTAGTTATGTCTTGAAGTAAGAGGGGCACTTTTAGTTCATGAAAATGCAGGAGAGTGCTTTTCTCTGTTTGACATTTATACTAATTCAGTGTACTATACTAAACTTGAATGATGAGCATCTTTGTGCCCTGTTTAAAGTTTCTTGAATATATTCTAAATGAACAGGAACTGAAGACTTCTAGACCTTTAAACATCATGAAAGTAGGTGGTTTTATTTTACTAATTTGTGAGGAAAAATACTGCTGTCTTTGGGTGAGATATGTAGATCCTAACTCATGAATAAAAGTATCTACCCTTTGCATGTGGAAAAGAAATGATTTGAGATATTTGTAAAAAAAGTCATGAGGGCCGGTGAGATGGCTCAGCAGCGTGAGTGCCTGCCCGGCAAGCGGGAGGGCTCGAGTTCGACTCCCGGAACCCACATACGTAAAAAGGGCCGGTGATATCGCTCAGCGGCACGGGCGTCTGCAGGCACGCAAGGTCCTGAGTTCGACCCCCGGTACCCACAAAAAAGAAAAAAAAAAAGTCATGAATTAGACTGACATATGTAGCATTTATACCACCATTTTCAGAGTTCACCTTTATCCTCTTGAGTCAATGTGATTGAAGGAACCCATGAAGCAACAATGAAGTTTAATTGAATAATGTGTTTATGAACATGACTTCCCCTTACAAAGGCTTCAAAGAAAACAAAATTGGCCATGACTTTTTTTTAGTCTTCACTTAAGACACAGAATTCTTATAGTCCAAAATATGAAAGCAAAGATTTTCACTTAGGACAACTTCTTTCAAATATCTGGTAAATTTTTCTTGTAGCTCACATCCTTATTATTTGATAATTCAAGTGGCAGGCAGAGAATCTTATGGTCCTTGTAAGTAGAGCAAAACTGTTAGGCTGCATTGAGTACTGGTCAGGAGTATGAGTGCTGTCAGTGGGACTTGAGTTCAAACCCTGCCTTTATCTGTTACTAATTCTGTATCCTTGGACAAGATATCAACAAATCTGTGCCTTTATTTCTCCTTAACAAAGGGGTGGTAACAGTTCATACCTCCTAAATTTTTAGTGAGCAGCAAATGGTACTAATAGCTATTACATGCCAAGAAAAATGCCAAATACAGAAAAATATGTATATGTTATAGATATACTTTATATTTTAAAGAAAATGTGGTGCTGTTTTCCCCCTACCTTCTCTTTAAAAATTATGGTAGAAGACTGAAACCACTAAGTTAAATGAGGAACGTTGATTTGATTAGGATTGGGGACTTAATATATTTTTGAACTTTGAAGATCTTAGATGTTATTAAACATATCTGAAGTCACAACTATATATGTTACAATATTGCTGACTTATTCATGGAACTTTACTTTCTGTTATATAACTTCATTGTATCATTAGATGAAAATATTCCTACATAAAATTAGAAAGTAAGCTATATATTTAAATATTTTTGAAAGGCAGAATTTTGCTCAGAATATATTAAGCTCAATACAACTTGCACCATGGAAGTTTCAAAAGATTGTAGCTTACTGTCATGTATATTGTTAACTCATAAACAGTACTCTTTTTTTTTATTTTATCCAACACAAATTTTGATTACAACAAAAAATATTTTTAAATGAAAACATTTAAAGTAACTCTCCCATTTGTATTACATAAAGCAATAGGCTGTTGTTTAATGTAAAATAGAGAAGGGTTGTATAGACAAACAACCCTTGGTGGAAGAGATAAATGTTATTCCAGAACTCCTTGGAATTTTAAAAATGTCAGGGCATATTGTGACTCCAAAGGAGGAGGTTCAAGAGCATATTTGACTAAAGATGCTTCTGGGGTCTAGAGCTTCATAGGCACCCAATATTCGGGGAAAGCTGTCATTTTTGTGCCATATACACAGTATGTATGAAACAAATGAGATTTCATTTCAGATGCAAAATGATTATAAGTGCAATTATTCTCATTTGTAATTCTGTCACTGATGCTACCTTTGTCTTTAGAAATTATTTTTCTTTGGAAAATGGTTAAAGGATATTAACCCTCAATAAAACTGTTGATTACTGAGAAAATGCAAGGGCATTATTTTACAGCTCTCCAACATTCTATTTGATGTGTCTATTCAAATAGAAAATTGTAGAGTGACAAGAGAAATCCACCACTGAACTTCCTTTAAAAGGTGTAGTTTTTCAGTATATATAACTAAGTATAGTAGGGACGTTCTGTAGTATCTTTAGTTGCACAATGCAGGGTTGTCCGTGTAGACAATAACAGAAGCAGACACAGCATTCCAGAAGCTTTATTAGGGAATGGCTTGGACAATGAATCTCTCAAGCCAAGCTCTGATTGGCAATCTGGTCTCTTTTATAATGTCACAGCTGTGCACCAAGCTCTAGGAGCCTCCGAGCACAGCTGGGATTGTAGTGTTGACAATATACATAAATGGGAATCACTGCACTCTGATTTGAACTTTTTCTTGCCTTAGTTTAATGTACAATAGCAAACTTTTTGTCTGCATTTTTGAAATCTTAATCTGTGGTTTGCGTCCTTTTTCTTTCTGGAAAATAACTATTGCACAATTGTGACAAAATCTCCCAATGATTAAAAAATTAAGAATCTTCCCTTGGCTAGAAAATGTCAGTGCTTGTAAACAAGTGAAAAATTGTAGAACGTTGAGAAATCATGTTTTTGCTATAATACAAGGTATTTTTTCCCGGAAATAGATTAAACACATTTTTGAAGTGCTGAAAGGAAAAATCAAGTAGTCTGGAAATTATCCCCTTCTTTGGACATACACAACTAAAACTTTGGCCATTGAAATTAGATTTGATATAAACATCAAAATTCTGTATTCTTCATATAAGTTGTATTGCAATACTATGAAAGGCAAATAAGTAGAAAATTTTGCTTGGACAGATAAATGGTCTGAAAAGAAAGGGCATTGATTATAAATTTTGGTACTTCAATTTTATATATTTAAGCTATTAGAATTATCTCTGAAGAGACAAATTTTGAAATCCAAATATCCTAGGTTCCTGCATGATATATAATGTTTTTTTCATGGTCCAAAACACCAAGTAATTTTTACATATACTAACAAAAATTAAGACAGATAGGTAAAAGCATATATTAACTATATATGACTGTACCTATATAAAAATTACAGAATAGAATTACTTTATATGTATGTACGGATGGTACATATGGAGTCAGATTGAAAGAAACAAATCTGTATGCAAAACTTGGACTTTTCTTTCTAATTTTTGATCTCATGTATCAGAAGTTGCTCCATGACTAAATTTCTTGCCATATCAAATGAGAAAAACCTAATCTTTGCTTGGATATAAGATGCTACACGGCCTGTTAGAAACTCTGGAATGTCAGGGGTCGGTATGTTATCAATCAATGGTGACTACTCAAAAGAATGGGATTTCAAATGAAGAAGGTTTTGACCATTGTATGATTTCTTTCCCCACCTGTGGTTTCTTAGCACTTTCTTTTATTATCTTTTCAGCCTCTCTGCCTTTCTGCAAGCACATTGAAAAATTGCCTGAGGGAGAAAGTTTTATTTTCCAGTTTTCCTGCCCTATAAAACCTTAGTGAAAAGAAGAAAAGAGAAACAGATCCAATTATGTGTCCTCAAGATGACAGCCTGAAACTCATGTGTCTCCATTGTCTCAATTAGAAAAAAATATAGTATTTCTCTCTTATAAGTTGGAGATTTATAGTCGATATGATTGAAACCCTCAGCCGTGGACACTCCTAAAACTCACAGTATTGGCTCAGCAGCTTGTAATCTACTTGGTTTTTAAACTCAAATTTCTTAAAGCAGACAGTGAATGTCATCTCACTTTAATAATTCAGTCCATACACACATGCAAAATACAGTCATTAAATTATGAGTTTCTTTTTGGTAAGTATTCAATGAAATCTAAATACTATTATTGTAAGTTACTGTGTAGTTCCTACTTTTTGTTCAAATCTTGCTGAAGCCTTTCCTTGAAAGTCACCTTTCAAAAACCTACTCCAATCCTATTATAACTGCTTCTACTAATACCAGTATAAGTTGGACCTAGTTGTCCTACTCTACATTTTCTTTTATCTGCAGCACTTACTAACTTCTACTATATCGCATAAATCACTTGATAAGTCTCTTATCCACTCTCTCCATCTCTTTCTTTGCCAGAACTCAAACTCTGTAGAGCCAGAGGATTTTGTTTATCTTATTCATTGATTTATCCCAAAAATCTAAAAAATAAACAAGCAAACAAATGAATGAATAAATAAAATGTCAGGCACAGTCCTCAAATTTGTGATTTTTCTAAACAAATTATGATGAACCTTTTTTTTTCTTTGCAATTTAAACAAACCAGGGAAAACCTTGGTTTTATTTAAATTTGTTAATATTTTATTATCATTATATTCACTATGATTAAAAGCAGAATTCCCTAAATATTTATTTGCCTGTAGTGCCTGGTTTTGCTACAAAGTCCATAGTTGAAACTATTGTCACATAAATTCAAGAGGTACTAAGTTTACAAACAAAAATCCACTGCATATAGTGGACCAGAAGATTGACTGTGATATTCATGTTCCCATTTTAATTACTACCTTTCTAATATTCCTATTTAATATAATTTATACTGATTCTGTTTTCCAGACTCTATGAATCACTCTTTACTTGAATGACTTCATTAAAGCAGATTAGGAAATATTTTTCTAATGCCACAGAACTAAATAAACAAATAAGTAGGGGAAGCAAGTCAAGTCAGTGTTTTGAAAAAGGGAGACATGTTAGTGTTCTGATTTCTGGGGGGCTCACAAATCAGATGGGTTCCTCACACGGAAACTTTTCTATTATTTAGTACTCTGTGTGTAGTCATGCCTAAGGTTATGCTTCTTAGATTGTGTGTGGCAGGGGGCTCTTTTTGTCTGCTTGTTTCAAATCCATTGCATACCAACACTTTGTGTGTGTGTGTGTGTGTGTGTGGGTACCGGGGGTTGACCTCAGGACCTCACATGCCAGCAGGTGCCCGTGCCGCTGAGCAATATCACCGCCCCTTTTCTCGTATATGGGTTCCAGGAGTCGAACTCAGGACCTCGCGCTTGCCAGGCAGGTGCTTATGCCGCTGAGCCATCTCACCGGCCCACCAACACTTTGAAAAATATGATTAAAATGCCTCAGTATCAAGTTGCTATAAATGTTTCTAAATGTCAACTCCTAATTTCTACACTTCTTTTGTTGCCCGGTGACAGTTCAGACACTGGCTGTGGACAGAGGTCCATACTATGAGTGGCATGAGGGAGAAGCAACCCACTTGACCATTAATGGTCCACTCTAGGACCCTGGAATAGAAAGGAATGCAGGCAGAAGAGATTCACAGGTAGTGCAGCTACAGGTGGGGGTGCACATCCATTAGAAACTTACTGTCCCCAACTGGAGGGCAAAATGTAAATATAGTTATATTTCACTTTTCTAGCATCCAGGATTGAGACATAGACTCTTCTGAAATCTAGTCAATAATAGGACGTTGCTGAGGAAAACTTATGATCCATCTTGATAGTTGGTCTTTGACTTGTGCACCAAAGCAATGAACTTGATTGACTCCATAAAGAAGCCCTCCTTCAGATGCTGTTTAATCCATTTCATGTCCAATTTTCAGCAAGCTTGATTATTTGATTTTCCAGCTCATAGACTAGAAACAGATGATGACAGCTGGCAGCAAGAAGAAATGATTGCTACTGTTCTTTGGCAATAAGAGGAGTTGATAGCTGACTGAATAATCAGAGAGAAGGGTGAAAGAAATGCCCACAGTAGTCTATGACCATTTAGTATGGGGCTGACGAATTCTATCTATCTGTTTAGTCCAAGGCTTAATATCAGAGTGTGTGGTTCTGCCACATGTTTGCTGTGACCCTTAAATTAAACCATCTAATCCTGTCCTACTGCATTTCTGAAAATATAGCTGTTGCACAAGACTGTTTGAATGTCTATGATGTATATTCTAGTACATTATAATTACTAAAATAAACTGTACCAGAGCAAGTTATTATAATTATTATCATTTCTATGTTTTAGCCTCACAGAATTGTGTTATTTAACATAGTACTCCTGTGTCACCAAGATACGTTAAACTGTGTTCTGTTTATGAAATCATTTAATGTACTTAAGAAATATTCAATCTCAATTTCTTAATACTTCATTCTTAAAGCAGAAGACTTTACTGACTGAAACATTCACTTACCTCATCTAATTTTTATTGAATACATTTCAGAACAAAATGGAAGTATAAATAAATGCTGAAATTAATTTTTAAGGAGTATATCATTCATTGCATTTCAATTCCTCATAGTAGAATTTGCACTTGTCAAAGTTACCATGATCAGGTCCCCTTAAAATATTTGAGCTTATCTCATTATGGATGTTTCAGGGCCAGTGTACTTTGGTCCACAAGGTCTAAAATATGAGTTTATGTCTTTATTGTATTACCTCACTTCTGTAAAATCATGTCATCAGGATTTTTATTAGAAAAACATATTGTGAACTGGTTCTGAAAGAGTCGGTGATATTACAGAGAATTATAGAATGTATTAGAGGCAGTGGTCAAGGTGTGGGTAAGGAGTTGGAGGGAATAATTCTCTTTCAAATTCCAGGAAATAAAATTTCTGCAGCTCATTTGGCTTGAAGGAATAAAGCTTTAGCAGGTAGAGGAGTGTATGGGGGCAAATCTAATCAATGAAAGATGAGGGGAGCGTGAGTCTTTCGGTGGAACTGGATGTGGATTAAGAGATCACACTGCGTGTAGACTGGGTACTGTTCTCACTAATTATTGTTAGGGTTTTTTTTTCTTTCCTTCTCTTAAATCCACACAGTTTTTCAACAGATTTGTTGAGAGTTCTCAGTTCTTAGCCAGTTGCACTAAAGCAAGTCAGCCTTGTTAATTCATTTCTTGACTTATAAATTGAAAGTCAGAAGGGTTTGTGACCTTAGATAAGCCACTAGATTCTATCTCTGTGCACTGTAATAACTACCTGATTATGGTTCTTGAACACAAGTCTGAACAAGCCTTTTCCCACATATCTAGAAACCTGTCTGGCATCCAGGGGATTCAAGGCAATACTTTATCCTGTTGTAGATAAGGCCAAGATGCTCGAACTCACCATCTTCTTTAGATATAACCAAATTAATTTGCAGCAAAACATGAGTCACACTTCTCTTTGCTTTACTCTACAATTTACAGAGTTGATATAAGTTCTGAATCTGTCAGATTTGCAAGCACGGCAATATTTTAATGTAATACAATTGATAAGGTGGTTAATTTTGGAAATAAAATAGCTTCTAATATTGGACTGCTTTATTAATTTTACTAAAACTTACTTCAAAAGCATTTTAGTTAGACAAAATGTCTGTGTTGAAATACCATCAAAGCCAATTCTTGATATATTGATAAGTTTAAAATTGTTATATAAAATCTTTGTGAAATGAAAAGAATAATAATTCTAAATTTTCAGATTGTGATTAGATTTCAAGAAAATAGAATTTAAAAATGTACACTCTTTTCCTAAATCCACTAATAAAATTATCATTTTAAAAATGAGTTTGTAAATCTTACCAAAAATTAATGTAAATAATGAGATCTTCTTTCTCTACAATAAGACTGACTGAGGAGAAGCCTATATTTATTGGTGGAAAACAAAAGTAAATATTTTAAACAAGCATTGTTGTACAATTTTTCACAATTTATTAACACACGTTAGCTAAGAACTTGACAGGTAGAATACTGAACATAGTGAAAGAGAAGTGCATGATAATGAGGATAAACTACATCCTTCCTACTGGTAACCAGTGGGCCAATCATATTATTCACTATTATTCACTCTTCCACAATAATAGAATATGGGTTAAGTTGCTTCAAAAGTTAGAGTTAATATTTTCTGTTGATGAACTGTCAATGGATATTTTAATAAAAAGTGATAATGACAAGAAGGAATATTGAGTCTTCATATAAGAATTTGTCTTCATACATAGAGTTGCGTCTGTCCCCAGTTGAGTTCTTCAAGAGGCAGTAATTTAATCAGTGTGGGAGACTGATATGCAGGAGCCTGTGCCTGCGTTCTTCAGTAGGACAGATGTCTTCAACTGCTATGACAATGCTTACCCTGGATGAGTCAGAGGTGAAGTGTGTGGGATTTTTAATTGAATTTTATCTACATCAAATCATTTACACTGAGCAAACTTCGGATGAATTGCTAATGGTGGGCCTATGAAAAGTACCTTTGCAAGTGGAGTAGAGTGACTCAGCAGAAATCTTTTCAGGCATGTGGGCTGATGACCCAATCTGCTGTAGAGTGTCTAATCTCTGCTTATAGAAAGTATGGTGGTATCGATCGCTGCTGTTATAATCCATTTGGACTCTTTAAATGCCAATGAAACATATTTATTTATGTAATAATGACTTGCCAAGAAAATCATACATACATTTTTATAATATAGAAACCAATGATTTTAAAGTCTACATCTCCACTTCTGATTTATTCCTTGAATTCATTCTAATCTGTATGAGTGTACTTGAAATAACCACATATGTCTCTCAAGCAGAATTCTTGCTTCCTGATTCCCCTAAATATGCTACCTTTTCAGGTTTTCTAAAGATTTTATTGAGATCTAAATCTCTTGAAAGACAGATGCTGGAGTAAGATTATTGGAGTTGCAAATGCCAGGTTTATTACTGATCAAATCTAGGTTGGAAAGCATGGCTTAGTTGTAGCAACACTTTATAGTGAGATTCCTGGGAGGACACTGGCTCCATTGCTAAGCTAGAGCCATCCTTGCCCGGCCTGCTTACCTCCATAAAACATGAAGGATAAAACAGCAGAATGTTTGCTTTCTTAAGCCAAACAGACATCAAAAGCAGAAAGAAAAGGGTTGCTGCCTCCTCACACTTAGTGTCTTCTATGATTATCAGTCAGGTTAGTCAGAACTTTTCCATAAAGAGTAGACATGGGGCTCAAGATAGAAAGAGGGCTGCTTTGGTGGAGTGTCCTCGGTTTGGAAATGTGAACTAATGAGTAAGTAGGTGCTTCCCCCACACGCCAACACATATTCTCTCAGCAAATGGCTCTGATTTCAACTTCAGCGCATAAGCCACAAATCAAATCAGATGCAGGGCTAGAGTGAGTGTCTCTGCCAAGCGGCCGAATGTTACGGACACCGCATGGTAGGTATAGGCGGCTGGTGACTAGAGCCTCACGTTTCTTGAGTAGAAACATGTTTGGGTTTAAAACCAGTGAAAATAGCCATACTGAAACTCTCTCAGCACTAAGTGTAGGTATAAAGTAATTATTTTCAATACTCAAAATACATGAGTAATAATCATCTTTTACTTTCCAAAACACATAGAAAATGAAGCCCTGCTTTCTGAGGATGTGGGCAGTGTCATTTGGAACCTGCATCTGGGGCCACACATAAAACCCCACACAAAATCTCCCAGTGTCAGTGCTTTGGGGTGGGAGGGCTGCCACTACGCCCAGCACATACCTTGGCCTCCATCAAATTGATTCGTTTACAAAGTGTTGAGCCATTTCTTTACTTACAGCTGCAAGCCAGCAGATTCTGTCAGCTGTGGTAGTTTCTCAGTTGTCTACATGAATGCTATAGTTTCCAAGCTTGTTTTTAGAGTGGGTCCTAGAAGTGTTTCATGAGACCACTCGCCTTTGGCCAAATTATCCTCCATCATTTCAGAAAGGATAATAAAAACTGATAGCTTGTATTATTTGCTCGAGCCTTGAGAAATTGAGAGGTTTGCTTTGTTTTGGTTTTATCTCTCAAATGTGGCAACTTCTTGGGTTTCACTCCTGGTTATTGCATCTTGGTTGTGAATGAGGAGCAACAGTTGCACAAGTAACATTTAACTGGGAAAGTTGATATTGAAAGCTGTCTCAGCAAGTGGCTTCCTCCCCGTGGCTTCTCCCACAAGCATGCATCTGTGATTATTTCCTGTATGTTTTGTCATTGTAACTTTAAAAGGTATATATGTCTCATCTTAATCATAACCACTATTTACTGAGCATATGATATATGACAGTTGCTTATTGCATATTACTTCTTGTCACTAAAAAAATCCCTGCAATGAGGAAAACCATTTGTCCAAATACATAGAACTGTAAGTGCTAGAATTAAGATTTTGAAGCCAGTCCATCTGTTCTAAGTTTTCCCTACAATATCATGCTGCCTTATTTAGCTATTTTCTCCTCCCTGGCACTGATTATCTCAATCAAAGTCTGTACAGGAATCACTGGATCAGGAAGCAGGAAAGAAGGAAGGTAGAGCATGAAAGAGGAAAGAAGAAAGACAGGCATCATAGGAGGGAGAAATGCATAAAGGATAGGAAATGGCTTAAGTAATTGCAAGTGGTTTTCAAGAACTAGTTGAGGCTGTATTCTTCTTTACATTATAGATGATAGGGGAAAGATTAAATGGATTCCACTTTGATTCACAGCAATAAAATACATCCTTAAAGAAGCTATTTCTATCTGTAACAGCTATATGATTCCATTATTCAGATCATTTTATTTTCAGTCTTCTTGCTTGCTCACAAGGGTTCATAACTAATAATTTTTTTCAGTACAATCAAAGAAAAATTTATCGAGGCAATGTAATCCATCTGGATTTTTCATTTACAAAAGGGTATATATATCTGTGCATAAGATAATTAAATAAAAAGGATAAGTCTGCTACATTTTCACTGAGTGAGTTACCATGTGATGCCTGTTTTCTTCTCTAATGCACACCAGATATTTTTAAAATGTCACTATAACTCCATTCCTTAAAAATACAACCTATTTACATTAAGAAGTTGACAACAGACACTTTGCCTAGAGAACAGCATATAAAAATATAAACCTAAAATTATTGACTTTAAATATTCTAGACGTGGCCTCATTATTTACTAGGAGATAACAAAACAAATAACATCTTGACTTATAAATGAATATAAAAAATCACTGAAAAGGAAATGATAAGGTAACATAAAGTGATTTATGTCTTCCTCTGTTGAATTAGTAATATATAAGGTACAATTGGAAGACTTTTTACTTAATCCATTAATATGGATAATGATGTATCTTTAAACATATTTCAGTAATAAAATAAGATAGATACACAGATAATTCTATAGTCAGGTTCAAAAATAGATGCAAGTATGCTATCACTGTTTTGGTAAAATTGTTTTGTAGATATCCTCAATCCAGATAATGTAGGTCTATTGGTAATCAGTATAATTAAATGAGAAAAATGAACTTGTTCTATACATGCACCAATAATCCTGTAATTCATCTCTATGATCATCAATATAAGTAATGTTATCATTACTTATACAATGAGTATTCAGGATAATTTTAATCCAACAAAGTCTATCATTATTTAAAAGATACTAATCAGACAGAAACATTTATTTGAAACAGAGATAGTTTGGGATTAATATTAAAATCTGGTTTAAAAAAGGATTTCATCTTCTATAGTGAAAAATATCTTGCAATTGGCATTCCTTATTGGGATCTTAAAATGAAGTAGTTTTAATTATTTGTGTGAAGAACTTTACATCATTTTAAATTTTTTTATTAAAATAGCCATAAAAACTTGGAGAAAGCCAAATGCAACTGTTAGATTTTTTTATATTAATACTTTAAAAACCAACATTTGAATTGCTTTAACAAACGCACAAAAAAAATCATTCCGTTACAAACTGTGTAATCAGATTTCAATGAATGCATAGAATAAATGATGACTTTCTTGAAGGCATAGAAAGATTTAAAAATTAAAAGAAAGATACAATGTAGGTTTGTGAATTCTTTACATTTTAAAGAAAATGGCAGAAATTAATGACCCTAGATTACTTATTTTCTGATTGATTCATCAATAGATAACATCTGTACGATAGACAAAGTGTTATATAATTGTAGAAGGCAGGCCCAAAGTTTCATTTCCTCTCAAATTTGTCAAAGATATAAGTTGAATAATTGCCATGCATAGGAAACAGCACCTGCATAAATAATTGTTTGGCACAGACCATTTCTCGGTCCAAGTGTCACTTGGGAGCCGTGGATGACCATGATCTTGATGGCCATTGCAATAGGACTTCGGAGATTCTTCTATTGCGCTAACCATAGGCATAAGTTTGAGAAATGCCGAGTGGATGCAGAAGCCTCTGATTGTAGCTTTAGAGTTCATTCTGATTTCCTCCTGATTTCCTCCACTGTAATGACAGTGCTTGGACCATCATCAGGTTGTGACAGCAGTTTCATCCCATTCACCCTTCACCTGATTATGCCAGTTGTCTGAGTGCATGTTTTAGAAATATGCTTTTGTATAATTTGGTAAATAATTTTGTGCTAATCAAATCTTGAATTTATATTTAAATTATTACTTGTTAGAATTGACCACTGATACCATAAAAAGTAATGTAGTGGTCACCCCTTATCTGCAGTTTTACTTTTTGTGCTTTCAGGTTAACTGAGGTCTGAGAATATTAAATGGAAAATTAAGAAATGAACAATTGCTAATCTTAAAATCGCTCCCTTTTCTGAGGAGTGTGAATAAATCTTGAGCTGTCTCATTGTGTCCTGTTGGGGACATGAGCCATTCGTTTGGCCAGCACATCGGTGCTGTACATGCTAGCTATCCTCCTGCTAGCCACTTAGTAGCTATCTGGACTATCGGACTGATTGTTGGAGTGTCGCAGAGGCTTCAAAGTTCAAGAGCGGTAACGCTGGAATTCAGATATTCCAAAGAAGCTGTAAAATGCTTACTTTAAAAGAAAAGATGAAGGTTCTGGGCTTAATAAGGAAATAAAAAGTTATATACTGAGTTTGTTAAGATCTATTCTAAGAAGAAATCTTCTATCCGTGAAATTGCAAAGAAGGATAAGGGAATTTGTGTTAGTTTTGATACCTTTGAAACATTTGTTACACTTGAAACTGCAAGAGTGTGGTGCTTAGTTAAAATGGAAAAGACGTTAAATTTGTGTATGTATGTCCAGGAAAAGCTACAGTATATATATAGAATTTGGTAATACCTGTAGTTTTAGGAATCCAACAAGGTTGTAGGACATATCATTCTGAAGATAGAAGGGGAACTGCTATAAATAAATGCTGTTGGTTTTTAAAGAATTGCATATAATGAGATCACAGTGCAAGGTGATACCGAGTCTTGAAATGTTTCTACTGAGACTTCTACCCATGCTATATATACAACTCCTGCAACTTAGGAAAACTACAGAAACTAATAATACTGATTAAGTTTTTCCTGGGTCATCATTAGATAAAGTATGAAAAACATAAGTTAAGAATTATTTAAATTAATAATAAACTAACCAACTGTAAACTACATCAAACACACTGTTTTTTTTAATACGATAACTGTTAAGATTCATTTCCTTTCATGTAAACATTTGGATTTCAAGGCCATTTTTTCTTACAATTGTAAACAACAAGCTTATATTATTCTTGTTGCTAGGAGGTAACTATTCATTTCTGAAATTGGATCATCTTTTTTATCAAAGGTAGAAAAATATATGGTAATATATATTTCCCTCAAACTTAAAACAAAAGATTCTTTATCTTATATTATTTCATATTCTGTTATTTCAGACTGAGCCAAAAACATAGCAGACTTCTTTGAAAAACATTTGCAAGGTTTTGAGTTCGGTTATATAATTATTGCTTTGGAGAAAATTATTTTAGAATACATTGTTATAGTTATTATAAGAATTAAAGAAAAATGGATAAATGGCCACCCATATTAGAAATATCAGCTTATTCAAATTTTACACTTGCTAAATATGTAGAATTATATGTAGTCAGGAAGAGAGTTGGAGCACAGTCTAGAAGTAAACTTACAGGAGCCGCAGAATGATTTAACTCAGAAACTTCCTAGGGCTTATTCTCTAGGTCATTGATAGTTGCTAAGAAAAAAATTTTAACTGAGAATTTCTCATCATCCTAATTATTTACATAAAATTCAATGGCACTTTGAACTAAATGGACATATTTTACTAACTTTATTGTGACAAAATTGAATTGGATCTATTCTCTCATTCCTGAAATAAAGTTGTAAAACTAAGAATAATATGTGAAGATTTTTTCAGCTGATTTTCAATTCAGAGGGGAAATTGTTTTGATATAGTTTTGATAAGGATATGTGAAATATTGGGAATAAGGAATGTTTGTTTTCTTCAATACTGTGTGTATGTGTGCACATGTGTATGGGGGGTTGAGGTTGTTAGTAACAAATTCATTCTGAGAACAATTTTTTGCTGAAGAATAATTTTAATAACCAGTGAAATTAAATAATCTTTTTCAAGATTTAATCCCTCTTTTTTAAAAAAGTCCAGTCTAATTATTGTTTTTTTTTAGTTTTATCATTTTGCTATTGATGAAACCGGGTCAATAAAATAAATTTTGATGGTATTTGAATTGTTTTTTTCTTAACTGTCATTATATCTACTATAGTTTTATTAAAATTTTCAAGGATCCTTTGATAAGAAATAAAAGGGAAATATTGAAACAAAGGAAGTATCACAGTGATGGATAAAATGTGATAGAAAATTAATTCGTTTAGCAAAAGAAGTAGAAGTTTCTATCAGTTAATGAGTGATTTCCACAGCAGAAAGGATTTAAAAAGTATGCTGGAAAGAATATTTCAGCAGGGCTAAGTGCTACAGATGGGTGGGTAGAAAATGAGACAATATCCAAGTTTCATATCATTTTTATCAGTTCAATAAAAATTAAAATGAAAATACTTTAAACTACCTTTTTTTGGTTAGATGATTTTACAGAAAATTTAGAAACTACAGACAAAAAAAAAAGACAACATATTTATAATATTAGAATTGGTTTATGATTTAAGGATAGAAAGTTTGTATTTTTGTAGAAAGCCTGAATAGATTAAAAGGCAAATGTGAACTGTAATAAAAGCATGATTGAACTAATTTTAAAAATTCCAATTTTTGCATATTATGACTATATCTGAGATATTTCTCATATAGATGACTTGAGTAATTTTATGTCCTCAAGGAAGTATAGTCATAAATGCTACTATCTATTCCAAACAGTAATTTTACTTCAAATAATATTTCAATGAGATACTTGTATCTGATGTCTTCTAGTTATTTTAGTATTAAGACACATGTACATGAAAGGTCCTCTTATTTAAAAATGTTCTCTTCCCCACTTAATAGAATTACAGCTAATACATAAGAACATAAATATGTTAGTCTCTTTAGATAACATTTTCCAGATGAGACTGAGAAATGGAGATTTGCCTAAATTATACAGTCAGTGAAAGTCAGAGCCAGAACCTAGCTCATGGCTGATATATCATATGTTCAATATTAAATTCTGTTTTGTGTAACATTATGTCAATATTTGTAAGAAATTGGAATCATAATTTTGCAAAACTAGATCACTAAATTTGAGTTTACAAATTGCAAAATATTTTTAAATTTTAATGAGAATTTTTCGAAAGCAAATTTTAACTGATTTATTTTAAGACATTATGTACAGTCTTTTTGTAACAGAATATCAAAATCCGTCATAGTAAGATGGAGGAAATTAATTTATCTGAATAAGCTCTTGTATTCAAGTGGAAATCCTAATATTAAAAACAGTTTGGTAATTATGCTTAACGGTCAAAAGAACCTTTACATTTTGCTTGTCTTTAACTTTTTGCAGATAACTTTCTTTTTTCCCTTTGCAATAGCTAATTGCGTATCTTGTTGAGGGCAGAAGTTTTCACTCAGTCCTTGTGAATTTTTGTTGCTGGTGTAATAAAAAATGCACCAGACAAGGTGCTAACTTAACACTCTACACTTCCCTCTTAGGTTATTTTTGACAGCTATTATTTCCTTTCTTTGAAAAATAGCTAATAATTTGCACCTTCAAATACACTGCACAAAATTTTGCTCTTTGATATTTTAATATGGAAAAGTCAATATTTTGCTAATTTTCTTTGTAGTACAGATATAGCTAAAAAGGCACAGTTAAAATTCCTTAATGGTATAATTTCCAGTCTTGTGAAATGAAGATTGAAATTTTTCAGGATAGACTTTCCCATTTATCTATGAAAATGTCAATGAGTTAAAAATGTAATCACAGATTTTTAAAGTCTAATATTTTGACTAATCTCACTGTAGATGAATTGTTAGCAGCACAAATTCCAACATATGCCTTATGATTTTCTATATGTTTAATGCAAATATATTAATTCTTGTGATTTGGGGGCACTTATACAAAAATTGACTTACTACTATCTTCATGTGGCTGACAAGAGTTAACAAAGAGACTTTCCTTTAACATCAATGGATTCATAATTTTCAGAACAAAATTGGGCTTGGTAAGTTTCTTGATTTGATGTACTTCCATTTTGGATGTCAAATCATTACTATGCTTTGTAAATTACACCATTGGATAGCAAAATTTTTACGATTTCTTGTTGTTTCAGCACCAATAAATCTTTGTCAATATTGCCAGATTCTGGCAAAATATTAATATCAATAGCTATGAAAATATTTAACACTCCTGAGGTCTTAGTACATGTGAGGCCATGTAGTAGATTATATGTACTATTATCCTATTTAATTCTCACAGTATCATATCTAGTTGAGATTAACTCACTTTTCCAAGGTCATATAGTTAGTAAATAAAGATGCCAGGGTTCACACTTTACAATATGTCCCCAGAGCACGTATTTTTTTACCATTGCCTCTCTGAATAATTTGGCCTTAGAATGTGATTTCATTTTATGCATTATTAATTTTAAAAACATTGTAGGAAACAAATTGAACCTTAGCTGATATTTAACCTTTTTATCAAAAGACTTAACTAGTCTTTATTATGCTGACACCAAACTCCTAAAATAAAATAGTTCTGACCTTAAAAGGTTTGAATGTTTCACTGTAATATGACATTTCAGATTCCTGGGAATAATTGCCCAGCTATTTTATTTTAATTGCCATGCATAACATAAAATGGAATGGGAAATTCTTCCATCAGATTTGAAATATATATACTCTTTGATAGCGAATCATGGAATTTTCAATCTTTCATTATGTTCGATGATGTTGTCATTGTGATACTCCATGATCTTGGCATAACATACTGTGACTCCGCCAGTGATAGCACCCTAGATGTTATTATATTTTTATATTTTCAATTTATGTATTGTGGAAAAATGAACATAGGATAGTGAAAAGAAAACAAAGCTTAGTGTTCACTTAGAAATTACTCAATATGTCAGGAAGCTCTAAAATAAACAATGAAAATTTCAGTAATATACATACTTCAGTCCCAGAACAAAATATCAATACCTGTCATTTTCTATAAAAGTCTCCAGTTATTGTTCTGCAGCCTTTAGAACTGTGTCCCTGTTAGAGCGGAATTCTTTAATACATGGTCTGGTCTCCAAACTGCAAAGTGATGGACTATTCCAAGAATATTGTGTATATTTTTTCAGGATTCTCTTGGTCTTAGCCAAGTTTCTTGCTTTCATTAGCTGTAAATTGTATCTAGTGACTCTATAACTTGCATGGTCTGCTTCTGTATAATATAAAAATAAATTATACATATTAAGCAAAATTTATTGGTTGTGCCATAATTCACAAGGTGATATTCCATAGTTTCAGGAAATACAAGTTATTCAAAACTTGCTATGCTGAGTGATGATGTGACTTCAGAGTGAATTAGGAAGCTATGAAATTAGAACAGGAATTCTCTTTTATTAAAAAAAATGAGTGAGTGGGTGCAATATCTCACTATCATTTGCAAACTTCAGAAGGTTACAATGATGGTATTATCATTTGGAGAAGAATTATGCCTATTGAAATTCAAAGACATTGGAACTTTTTTTCATTTTTCTTTTTTTTTTTTTTTTTTCTTTGAGACAGGGTCTCACTATGTAGTTCAGCCTGGTCCTAAACTCATTATGTAGCCCAGGCTGGCCTTGAACTTACAGTGATCCCCTGCCTCAGCCTCCCAAGTGCTGGAATTACAGGCATGCACCACCATGCCCTGGGACTCTAGAACTTTTAAGGAAAACTGAATATGAATGGTTTCAACATGAGTGGCTTGATAAAGGATTTGGTTTTCCTTTTCCCTCTGGATCCTATTCCCTCTAGCACACTATCTAAAGCACCTAAAAGAACACACTGAATTACCAGTTCTCCAATCAGACCATCCAGATCAGGATAAATCTGGGAGAGTATTTAGAAGTGTTTATTCTCAGATAACATTTCAGATATGCTAAACCAGAATTGGGGATAGAAGTGAGGCAGTGCTGAAAATTTGAATTTGAACTCTATGCAAAGATACATTAAAAATTCTTCAGTTTGTTCTGATACCCATTTGGTAATTCCACCTTTAACTGTATTAACATTGACATCTTCTTAGGGAGCTTAGCTTTACCACTTAACTAATGCTTCAACATTTCAGTTCCTCCCTTACAATACATACTTTGAAGAGTTGAGGGGTATGATATATACAGCATATTAACTTCCTTATGCAATACTTGAATCGATAAGGATTTCTAAAATTTGATAGCAGTTAATGTTTTAATTTTCATCATCAGCTATATGTGTAAGGTAAGGATTAGAGATAATATTCATTGGAACTGGACATATAGCGATTACATTTCTGTGAAAATATCAATCCTCTATAAAAATACCAGTTCTCTAGATTCACTTTGGAAATTGGGGCTTGAGATAGCAATTTTGACTTCTTATTTCCATATGTGTATATTCATAGCCAAATCTTCCAAACACTAAGAAATGATGTAAAAATAAGTGTTATTTTTTCATACCATTCTACTTGATATTCTGGTTGTGCAGTTTGCTTTATATGTTCAAATAAGCCATTCCATTCTCCACTTGTTACTGTTAGGTTTTACTAACTCGTTTTGCAGTGTTGCAAGCAAATAATTTATTATAGCAACAAAATATCAATTTTTATCAATACAACATATAGTGTACTTGTAAAATGCTCTAATTAGCCATCAGTCATTTCCATGAAAGAACATCAATGCCCCAGATGAAAGAGTTGGCACACATGTAGTTTTGCATGACAATTATTCTGAAATACTAAAGAAAATATATGGATGTATGATAGAAAAATATTTTGCTGCACTAGTGGTTGTCTTTTAAAAAGGTAAGTCAACATGAGATGGACAAAATGGAAAGCAAGGAAGAAATCTCAGAAGGCAATGAAAGGAGTGCACACATCTTTCTGAGGGTTTCCCTTTGCTGCTGCAGTCAGTCTTGCTTCTCGCTTCAGCTTTGAATGTTTCACGCTACCCAAACAACCATACTTTCATTGATGAACCCGGTAGGTTCCTATTTACAGGATAATAACAGCCACAACGCTTCTCAGAAATGAGTCCAACATGTCTTCTTTAGACATAATTATGTGGCACTGAAATCCTTACAAATAAGATAAAAGATACTATACTATGCAATTACATTCTTATTATGTCTTATGTCTTCTGGGGTTAGCAACCATGTAATCTGTATTCTATAAATTTCTTTACATGCTGTCTTTTTGAAGTATTAACTTAAAGTTTTAAATTAGCTATCTTTTAGGTTTTCTTTAAAAAAATCAAATATCAACCAATAGATTTTCTTACTGACTTAATATTGGTTAACCTTTTTTTGAAGCTAACTGTATTCTAAAGTCATTCTTAGAGCATTGTCAATGTTTACATTTATTCTTTTATTCTATGTTTTACATCTATTTCTTGTGATTCATTTCTTGGCACATTTGTCTACATTTTCAGGGAAAATCTATGCAAAAATTTTTGAGAAGGATGAAATGCATTTTTGGTATTATTTTCTCTTTGTTGTATGTTTCTTTATGCACTAGTATTCCCAAACTCTCTTTACTCTTTTTGAACCCTTTCAAAATGGTAAACTCAGGGACTAAACAGCCTGGCTTGGCAGTAGTTTGATGTTTACTAATTGTACAGCCAGGAGCAAGCCTTAAATTCTCTGTGCCTTAATTTCTACATAGACAAAATGGAGATAGTAAGGATATGCATTTAATAGAGATACTTGATAAGTATTAGTTATAATTCTTACCCTCACACTAGAATACACATGACTGATTCAGATAATGCTGATAAATATCCTCATAAATTTGTGTAGCTTTCCTACAAAGCAGAGACACACTTGGGCAACATTTCATGCATCCACCAGAGGCTGGAAGAAGAGTCGGGAGGCTACAGTTCAGTGTCTCCAACTCCTCAAAATCTTTCTTCAAGGATATGATGAAGCAATTCATCTTTACATTAGCAACCTTTCTGTATATTGTCAAGATTGTGTTGAGTTATTCTTGACTGGATTTCATCTTGAAACTCAAAGAACAATTTAGTCCTCCCTTTGTTAGTGACACTGAATTCTAAAAACCAAGTTCTGGCAACGAGCTGCACCTGCTTATCAGTCAGCAGCACTTATTCTCCCTCTTGTCAGAGCCTTAGTTATGATTTTCATTTTTTTTCTCACCTGTGTTACTGGGACTACTTCCAATCTGGTCTGTTTTTAATGGCATTATCCCATTTCTTTACTTTGCTGTGGCTTCCATAACAAAAGACCATAAACTGAGTGGCTTAACCAAGAGAAATTCTTTCTCATATTTCTGAAGGCTCAAAGTCCAAGATCAGGGTACTCTTGGAATCATTTTCCCCTGAGGCCTTACTGACTTGCAGATGGCTGACCTCAAGCTGCCTCTTCATGTGGGCTTCCCTTTGGCAGGTGTGCCCCTGGGGCCTTTTTGTTTGAGGAAATATTCTTTTCTTACCAGACACTGGTCAGATTTGATTACAGCTCACTCCATGACTTAATGTAACCTTAATTATCTACTTTAATAACATCGACAAGGTGCAGTAGCATCCTGAGTTATTGGGGATTACAAATTCTATGTATGCATTCTGAGTATGGAGGATATTCAGGTCCCAGCACTCTTCTAATTTGTTGCTTACTCTTTTGGCCTTGTGGATCTTTTAGAACAATAAGCTGATCTTGCTAACGATCTATTTTGAACCTTTCACGTTCTCTGTTGTCTTTAGGGTATGTCCAGTTTCCTTTGCACAGGTAGCATATGTGGACCTCATAGGCTTTTTAAATAAATTTAATAAATTAATTGCTACTGCCTGAAGTATTGTACTGAGGACAGTTGGGTTGACTGGGGCTCAGGGAGGAAGGGTACTGTGATCTGCGGACAGTTGCTGCCACAGCAGCAGGAGGCAAGGGATCCCCATATCACTCCTAACAAATTGCTAACCCTCATCTGCTCTCTGCCTAATTTTCCAGCCTCTTTCTCACCACTCTTCTGTTTTCACCTGGAGTTAGTAAGTGCTTCGACTTCCTTTGTATGTACCATTATTTTCCTTGATTTTGCAAATTGTTATCTATATTTTTAGAGGCTACATGGTTTTTCTTCCTCTTCTTCCTCTTCCTTTGCCTAATTCTCCAGTTTCAAACTTCAACTCACATTTAACCTTTTCTAAGCATCTCTCCGGATCTAATTTTTCTTGCATACCCTCATCTATGTGTAGGAACTAGCATCTGTCTGAGCAAGTATTAAGTACAATAAAATTGCCAGTTATTTCTTTGTGTTTCCAAGGATAACCTGGCACTAAGTGAAACAAAATGCTAGCACCTAAGAGAAATGTTATATATTTGATAAATGACTGATTGAACTGTTTCTCAAAAAAGTATGGTGATATGGAAGCATCCACTTATTTTCTATAACAAGGAAAGAATTGTGCAAAATCTGTAAAACAAATTAAAAGTGCTATTATCTATACATACTTCTGCCAGCATCACTTAAGCCAAACACACCCAAGTATGGATAAAACTATTTACTTGTTTTTAAATCCATGTCTAAATATTATAGGAGTAGCAAATTTGTTTTGGTTCTATAGTTTACCACTTTGACTCAGCAACCAATATGATTGGTTGGCATGATATGCAGACATATTGAATAGCTTTTTGCATAATTTTAAAAAATCTAAGCTTGGTGTCACATGCCTGTTGTCATAGCTACTTGGGAAGCTGAGACTGATCACTTAAACCCAATAGTTGTGATCAGTCTGGCCAACCTAGGATCAAAAAAAAAAAATTGACTGTGAAGATAAAAACCATCCTCAAAGTGCTGCTGCACGTAGATCATGGTTTTATATAAGAATTTCAAATATGAACAAGACTACTATAATAATTGCCTTCAAATAGAAATTTATCCCAAGTAAAATTACTTAGCTCCAAAGCTCTTAGAGAAGTCAAAGTGAGTTTTCCACTTTTTGTGAGACTGATCCTTAATGAAGAAGTTAAAAAGATTAAATTGAAATGCATAGCTCAAATCATAAAATATAAGTAATTAAGGATGCCAGGTTGTTATCATTTTTTTTTTGCTATTGAAAGCATGTTATTTAGGTATTGAATGTATATATGAACTTGATCATGTTTCTCAGTGGAAAGCCTATAACCGGAACCCAGAAATATACTTAGAAATAAATTTCTATTGCGGATATTTGTATTTTGCATGAGAAAGTGAATCTAAGTTAGTAAGGCCTGTTCTATTCTGAATAGTTTTGCATTGTCTTTGCAGAAGATCTGGGAAAAGATGTTTATCTACAGACATTCACTCTTTTTCTCTTTGTAGGTTAGTGCTCTTGGGTCTTCAGATATTGATGATTTTCCACTACCTACACTATTTTCTTATTATATGTTTGAAAAGGTGCAGTAGATTAGTGGGTATTTTATTCCTTTGTTGAATCTTAATGTTTCTGACAAAAGATTGGAATACAATTGTGAAGTCACTTTTCTTTACTGCATATACTGAAAGCAGTGACAGGACTAGGACTATTTCTTAACAGCACAAATTTTAAGTATAATGACGCCTTACAACTTCAGTGGTGCAGAAAATAATGGCTGATTCTTCTGATAATATGATCACATATTAATAGCAGCTGGTTAACTTTCATTTGAAGCATTGCAGCTGGATTATATGATCTTTGCATAAATTTTACCATGGTAAAAAGGAACTGCATATTAATGTATTTTTACTTTAATCTTTATTAGGAACTCATTCACTTACAGAAATATGTAGTGCGTTTACAAAGATGTTCTCAGTATATCAATGAGATTTTTTTCAAATGGGATAATACATGTATATGTAAAATCATATAGCAGGTAATACTTTCAGTCATTTGGTGCAATAATCTACAAAATATGTAGAACTTAGAAAAATAGTATTTGATTGACTAAAATCCTAATAATTTTAAAGGAGCTTAGAAGTAAATATTCTCCGAGTAAATATGTAAATGTAACACTGAGAAAGAGAAACTGGGTGGGTTCGTGCATGCGAGGAAGGAAAATATGGAAGAAATATGTGATCATGAGATAAATGTTTAGAGGTAAATATCTGAACTTTAAGGAGGAAAGGAGCTAAAATATATATCAGAATCTTTAAAAAAAAGAGAAATCCCACCACAGCCCTATCCACTTCCATTGAATGAAAAACACCGTCCTGCTTACTGCCTAGAACAGTAATGCGGCGTCTCTTGGCCGTGTATAGTGGGAGGAGGGTACATGGGGTTTGACTACGTGCTAGAAGCCAGGGTAGAAGTTTCAGTGTTTCTCAAGTTGGCCAAGGATCTAAGTTTTGAACGACCGTGTATGGTCACTGACCATTATTGCTTGGCAGAGTGTTTCTTGGTGCAGGTGTTATCTTGGGGCCACAGATGACCAGGACTAGAGATCAAATTCAGAAGGACTCTGGAGTTTACTCTGTTGTGCTTTCTAACCAGAGCTGTAGCTTTGAGAATGTGCCAAATGAATGTACAGAGTCTTGGATGTAAACTTGGATTTCGTTCTTTGTCCTCCCTTTTACTCTCTGTAGTGACATTAGAACCATCATCAGGCTGTGATGAGAAGTTGTATCCAGACAGCGCTCAGGTGGCAGTGCTAATTGTCCAAGTGCAGGCTTAAGGGCATGTGTGCCTTTTTAAAGTTTTGTAAATGAATTTGGTCCTAATCAGCGACTTATTTGTTTGCATGTATGTATGCATGCATGTATGTATTTATATAGATTAATATGTCTCAGAATTGATCACTGACACAAGTAAATAAATAAATGCTTCTAGATTCTTAAAAAACTAAGAGGGCTGGAGATGCAGCTCAGTACCACAGCGTTTGCTTAGCATGCACAGGGCCAGATTTGATCTTTAGGATCATCAGAAAGAACAGAAAGATTGAGAAATGGATACCACAAAAGCATGGCAACATGTAACTCTGACGATCTAGAATGTTTTCTATCAAGATTTTGATGCCTATTAAATATGTCAGTGCCCTACATTTTAGAACAAATATTGATACCTGGCATTTTGTGTGTTATATTCAATATTTTAATTCTATATTGTTTAATCTTAATGATAAATGGTCATATAATATAGTTTATTAATAATATAGTTATTATTATGTAATTTAACATGAGGAGAAACTGAATTTATGTGAGGCTAAGAGACCCAGGCATGGCGGTGCACTCCTGTAATCCCAACACTTTGGGAAGCTGAGGCAGGAGGATCACAAAGCTAAGCCTAGTCTAGCAATTTAGGGACTTAGTGATATCCTGTATCAAAAAAAATTTTTTTCAAAAGGCAAGTGATGTAGCTCAGTGCAAAGGTCCTGTGTTCAATCCCTAGTACAGCCAAAGGGAAAAAAATAAAATAAATAAATAAAGAGAAAATAAGTAAAAGAGGAAAGGCTGTTGGAGGTCAGCATTCTCTAAGGACAACCCTCTTCTTTCTTCACTGAATTGTAACTGAGTAGTATCTATGTTCTCCTGTAAGCTCCCAGTGCTTTATGACAGGAATATAGAGTAGTTTCCTACCTTGATGAACTCAAAATTAACAT
Source organism: Erethizon dorsatum (assembly GCA_028451465.1). NCBI lineage: Eukaryota > Metazoa > Chordata > Mammalia > Rodentia > Erethizontidae > Erethizon > Erethizon dorsatum. The sequence continues at coordinate 46,853,622 of CM051837.1, read as the reverse complement.
TCTCAAAACTGATCTCAGCAACCGACTATATATGCCGCTAAAGTGGTACTTTCTCAAAATTAATGCTGCCAACAGTTTCCATGTCTGAAACAGTAACCTGAGCCATTAAAAAATTCATTTTACCTTTTCCCAAACTATGTTAGTAATCCTCCCAAAATGATTCCTGAATTATTTTTTACTTTCTCTCTTCCATTTTCTGTTCCATCACCATCTTTGATGAGTGATCATCATCTAGTATCTTCACTCTTGGAATAGTCCCCAAGTTTTTGTTTCTTGTCTATCACACTTGGCATCCATCCTCCATGAATATACAAGGTGAGATTTCCTTTTTTTTTTTTTTTTTTTTTTGCAGGTACCAGGAGTCAAACTCAGGACCTCCCACTTGCCAGGCAGGCACTTATGCCGCTGAGCTATCTCACCGGCCCCAGGGTGAGATTTCTAAAGTGTAAATATAGTCCCAATCTTCCCCTTGATTAAAATGCTTCAGTCTCTCTATGTCCAAATGCTTCACTGTAGGCCATGAATGATCTTTTGATTTCTGTTTTCATGTCTTCTCTCCCTCCTTTAAATAATGTATGGTAGGCTGGGGATATAGCTCAGCAGCACAGTGCCTGCCTGGCAAGAACAAGGTCCTGAGTTTGACTCCCAGTACCAAAAAAAAAAAAGGAATAAAAATAACAAAAATAATGCGTGGTAGTGACATTAAATCACTCAGAGTTAAAAGCCACACGACCTGCTCTTTTGATTATTTTATCCACCCAAAAACTATGATGTTCGTGGAAGCTTCCTGAAGAAAGTGTTTTGGAATCAAATAGATGCAGAAGATGTTGAGAATTTTGTAGGAAACAATGATGGGAAGCATTGGAGGGAGGGAATACACTGTCTGTTAAGCCTTATATATATAGTATTTGAGAAATAAGCTGTATGCATACACTAATTGTGAAAGCTGGGGAGATTTCTAAAACATTGAAAACCTCTTGTCAATGTTATATTAAGATTAAATATTTATAAATTCACTCAATGAATGATCTTTGAGGACTTCAGATGGTTGTGCTATATAACATTATAGTATGAAAAGTACAGCAGTGAGTTACACACACACACACAGCCTTTTCCCTCAAAGATCTTAAAACAGATAATCATAAAAATAAATGTAAAATTGCTGCTGTGACTGAGGAACTTGTGAAGAAGTACATGGTTCTATAACAGCCCATCATGGGATGTCCCATGAGACCATCATGGAATACTTTTCTAAAGGAGTTAAATGGAACAGGGATTTATTTAAATTAAAAAGTTAATTTTGAATGAAGCCAAGATAAATCTTGGTAGCTTTGTGGTTAAAATATACATAGAATCCAATCAATTTTCATGACCTCCCCAGCTACAGCTTGTTCCTGTGCCCCTGGGCCCCATCTTCTCAGCTGGTGTCTGCTGTGTCCTCTCAAATGCTCTCTCTGCTTCCGACTCCACTCCTTTTTGTTTTACTCCCAACACCGCAGCTAGAGTGATCCCATTAAACCCCAAGCAAGGCCATGTCCTGTTCTGCTCAGGGTTCTTCCTACTGGCTTCCCACCTGAGGTGGAGAGAAAGCCAAAATCCTAATAAAGGTCCATAAGATCTGCTCCTCTTCTCGCTGGCCTCATCCCCATTACTCCATTGCATATTCACTTTGCTGCAGGTGCTCTCACCTGCTTGGCTTTTCACAAAACTGCAAGCTCCACCTGAGGACTTTGCCCATTGCTCCACTGAGATTGCTCTCTCCCTTACCCACTACAGAGCTGCACACAAATTAGGACTTTTCTCTTCATTCTCTATAACACTGTGATCATATAGCCTTCTCCAGCCCAAGAATGTCTCACCCTTCCTGATCTGCCTTATTTTTCTTCATGGCACTCATCGTCATTTGAAATCACATACTTTTTGTTTTTTGTCTTTTTGAGACGGGGTCTCACTATGCAGTCCAGGCTGGCCTTGAACTCACTTTGTAGCCCAGGCTGGTCTTGAACTCACAGAGATCCTCCTGCCTCAGCCTCCTGAGTGCTGGGATTACAGACGTGCACCACCACGCCTGGCTGAAATCACATACTTATTGATTTGTGTTCTGTCTCTATACTACCTGAATGCAAGCTCCATAAATTTCATGCATTATGTTAGCCAGAGGTTTTCATCTGTTATTTTGGTCCTCAGTCCCATTGTTTTTGTGCTCATGTTTGGCTTATGGACACATAGTAAATGCTAGGTATTTATTTATGTATGTATGTATGTATATATGCATAGTATGCATGTATGTATGATCTGTATGTATGTACTGAGGATTGAACCCCAGGCCTTCCCATTGAGCTACATTCCTTGCCCTTAAAAATTGTTTTTACAAATTTTGAAACAGGGTAACTCTAATTTGCTAAATTGTCCACACTGGACTTGAAATTGTGATCCTCCTGCCTTAGCCTGCCTGAGTGCTGGGATTATAAGCATACATCACAATGCCCCACAGTAAATATGTATTTATTGAGTATAAAGATGAACAGATGAATGCAAGAAAAAAGAAGATATTTCTGCAGAGGTTAAAAAAAATGTAAAATGAACTGTGATAAGAGAGATTTAGCGGTACAATAATGTTGAAGATCAATCCTTATTGTGAACATATCAGAGTTGTAAAGAGTACCTTTAGTAAGGTAAGAGATAAAAGCACATGCAATCAGAAGTTATTTGATAAGATTTGTGAGTAGATTGGATGGGGGGATGAGGGAGTAGTAGATTTTAATAGTAACACTTTTCTTGCACTAACATAGTTAGCTCTGGAAGAAGGGCAGATTTCAGAAGCAGAATCTTTTGAGTTTGCTGTGGGCATAGTGTGTCTAGATGATCTGGTCACAAGCAAGAAAAACATCAAGTGTCAGGTGACATAAAATTCTGGAATTGTCCTGAAGATGGATATTAATGGATCACTTGATGCTGTACAATTTAGATGTGTACAGAATCCTAACCCAGGGCTATTCAAACTTTAATACTTATATAAATCATTTATGTATTTTGTTACAATAGAGACTCTTGCTTGAAGAGGTCAGTGGTGTGCCTAACATTCTGCATTTCAGTAAGCTCCTTGTGGGTGCTGACGTGTTCTTCCTTGTATGCTATTCTGACTAGAAAATTACTTATTGTTCTCCAGCCTGTTCAGTTATTCTGAGTGAAAGAAGAATAAAGACCTCCAGCAGAATAAGGAAGCAGTTAATATTGCTATTGTCTGAAAATTATATACATGCCGAATGTAACAAAATAAAAAGAATAAATAGTAACAATGTACAACATAATGTTAGTAATGGTTATTTTGGAGTGGTATAATTTTAAGTTGATTAAATTCATTGAAACATTTTAATGATCTTCTGTAATTTTTAGTCATCATCTTCATTTCTCAATTTAAAACTGTGATCCTGCCTAAAGAAAGTTGCAACAAAGAAATAGCTTTTTTTTTTTTTTTTTTGTGGGTACCGGGGGTCCACCTCAGGACCTCACGTGCCAGCAGGCGCCCGTGCCACTGAGCAGTATCACCGGCCTTTTTATCGTATGTGGGTTCCGGGAGTCGAACTCGGGCCCTCGCGCTTGCCAGGCAGGCGCTTATGCCGCTGAGCCATCTCACTGGCCCAGAAATAGCTTTTAATGTAACCAGATTATATCACTTGGTGATCCTAAGCCATGCTCTGGGTTGAGGCGGAAGTTACAGGTTTTGAAATCAATTAGTAAATTTATTTATTTATTTATTTAATGTAGTAAGTAACTACATTTATTGAAGATCACTGGACAGTAGCAGTAACAGGGAGAAGGAGGGTGAACAGAAAAAGGGACTCCAGTGTGAAGGGAAAAAAGGGAAGGTTTTGAAATTTAAATAAATTTGAATTACATCTCTGTTTTCCATGTGTCTCAAAGGACAGTTCCTGAGTGGGGACAGTTTATTTCTTTAGCTTACCTCTTGGTCTGAACCCCGCTAAATTCTTTCTATAATCTGATTTTCCACACTAAGCCAAGCATGATGCTTTTATATTTGCAATATATTGTGCTAATTGCGACTGCTTTGATTCCTAACTTTGTAAATTACTGAAAGATGAGGCCTGTTACTTATTCTTAGGACTTTTCTTTTTAGAAGATGGGCTATTTGTTTACTCTTGGCTTGACATATCCTTGATTTCTGTTAATGCTACCAGATCAACTAGTTACACTCTTCAAATACCGCATCTGCATTTTTAAAGAATAGCTATATCACTTAATATAACCCAAAAGTAATACATGTTAAGCCACTATTTTACATTTAAAAAAATTAGTAAAATATCCCAGTGTCTATCTAGTTATCTCTTAAAAATTAGGATGGAAGACTCAAACAATAAATGTTAAATATAAATATAAATATAAATATAGTCTTAGTGACTGTGGTAATTAAATTCACTCTGTGTTTTATTGTGAATTACAACACTGCTGAAATTTCTGCTGCTCTGAAAGTTTGGGAACAAATTAATTTTTCAAAACACTTGTAGCAATTTAATACACATATTAATTGATATTTAACTTTATGCAGTGAAATTGTTTCCTGAAAAATTAATTAACATATCCTCCATGTGGGTTAATTATGAAGCAATACAATTTGAAATTAAAAGTGTAAATGGTTTTGATTTAATTACATTGTGATAATTAATAATGTAGGTAAGTTTCTTCCAGTAAATATACCCAAGTCAAAGGATACTTTTCTAAAAGATTCCCTGACTAGTTTTACTATATTTTCAAATGACATAAAATTTTTTTTTGGTACCGGGAATCAAACACAGGACCTTGTGCTTACCAGGCAGGTGCTTCTGCCCCTGAGCTATATGCCCAGCCCTCTACTTTTACTATATTTTGAAGAATGCCTGGATATGTTAAGTGGGAGATGAACCTATATACTAATAAAATTTACCAATAGAATTTCTGTTCAGAGTTCGAATAAAAAATTTATCAATTTCATTATTTGCTTAATACAGTATGTACAATATTAAGTGGCAAAAAGATTATCAAATTACCTTGTAAATATCAATTATTGGCAGAATGTTGAAAAAAGATTTTACAAAATGTATCACATACAATAAGTGGAATTTATGAAGAGGGAGATCTATTACATTCCTGGCTGTAGAAGAGGTGTTTTGATATTTCAAATGCTTTCACTTCTTTTTTGAATATTTCCTGTGCTGAGCAAGTTTAGTTGGAAAGCTTTAGTGTTTTGCCTCAATTCCATAGTATCTCTTCTTTTAAAAAGTATATTTCATTCACATCTATAATGGAAAATTTCTTGCTATTTTACAGTTATTAAGTATATAGAGGGGATAATTTCACAAATTGCAGAAACACTGTAAATCACAATTTTCTAATTACAGTCATTTTCAATATTTTTTCTTATTTAGTATTCACTCCTTATGCCAAACAAGTTAAATTTGATCCTCAGACATTAAGACATATAATTATTAATTTAAAAATTTAAATCTCATTTTAAGAAAATTGTTTTATGATGCATTATCAATTAAAATTTATGAATGGGACACTTTTATTTTCTTGTTTTGATATTTTTCACACTTGTATTTTCAAGAATTTTTTATACTTCTTGTTTTTTTGAGTAAAATAGCAGTAGTGATAGTGCAATTTTTATCTATTATCTCACACACAAAAATAATGTAATAATTAATGAAGAACTCAAATAAATTACTTAAAATTTTAGCCTGTATCCTAGCATTGGGGAAGCTGAGGCAGGAGGAGTGCTGTGAGTTCGAGGCCAGCCTGAACTTACATCATGAGTTCAGGGCCAGGCTGAACTACATAGAATATCCTCTCTCAAAAACCCAAAAACCAAAAAGTAATGCGTTATTTAATTGAAAGATCATGAAAGTCAGCTGTGTTCATCTGTAATTCATTCTTACAGAGAGAGAGGAATCTGGTCAAGAGAGATCATCTTTCACTTACATTTCCCTAATTAGGCTTCAAATGCCAATTTTTTTAAATAGTAGGAAATTTGAAAATATTGATCATTATAGGACTCAGCCAAAATGTATAATTTGAAAAATGTATAAAATCAACCAGTGAAATATTAATCCAAATTTCTACATATTCAGAAGGACATTATAATCTACCTAAGACCAAATACTTCACCAACAGCAAATCACTTCATGTTTGTTTTATTACTACTAAAGATTTGAATGTGATGACCAGAAATCTCAAAGGGTTTATGCATACTGTTATATTCAGTACTCTATACCTATTTTGTAGCTGGCCTCCCATTTAATAATTGTAATTTTTGAAGTAAAATACCTTGTCTAAAATTTACTGTAAAAACAATTGTTCTTATCAATTCACTGTTGTAAAACAAACTTTCTATTTATTATAATTTACAATATAGATTGTGGAATGTTTTATAATTATTTATATTAGTTACATTTAGAAAGGGTGGTTTCCAAAAAAAGAAAAAAGAGAAGAAAAAACTACAATGGGTGTTTTCTAAATCATTAATGTTATTGCTTGTTATTTCACAATTTCATGGTAATTAAGGTCTCCACCAGAGACTAAAGTATTTGAAAATTTTCCTTCATCTGCTCTTACATGAATTTCCTTTGGGAACAAGGCATTTGTTACTGGACTTAATGTTTTATTATTTGTAAAGTCCTAGTCCTGAAATAGTTCTAAATGTTCAGTGAGGAACTTTAGACTTTCACTGGTGTTTCACCAAGTGTGATTCAGCTACCCAGTCTTGCCTGTATTGTCTGCGCTGTTTTCCTGATGCCTTAACTGGATGACTGTGACGCACCCCACCCCTGCCCATCCTGGAATCACTGTGGGTGCTTTGACTGGCACTCAATACAACAATTCATTTCTGGCAGTGAACTGAATAGAATGCATTAAGCACACATCCTGCATTCTGAACTGCTTTCTGTTTACTTTGAACTGTAATTCAAGGTGTTGAGATTAGGTTCTAAACCTCTGATAGTTTAGCTCTAGTTTTATCATAAATTCTTAGTCCCCTTTGCTTTGTCCAGTGGTGGAAAGTGCCCTGAGACAAGGTGAACCTCGTGTGTGCAATTTGGGTGCTGGAGAGAAAATAATGTGTTCTTTTCCCTCCTCTTCAAAGAAGGCATTTAAAAAAAAAAAAAACAAGGAGAAAAGAAAGAAACAGGATGTGAGAGCATGCCAGGGTTGGTGCCAATTCAATGCCAACTTATGATTTTCCATGCTCTATTCTCTCCATTCCAACGGAGTTATAAAAAAAGACAACTTGACGTAATTTTCTTTCAGTTTTTTTTTTTTTTTTTTTTGTGGTACCGGGGTCAAACTCAGGACCTCGAGCGCCAGCAGGCGTCTGTGCCGCTGAGCGATATCACTGGCCCGTTTTTCATATGTGGGTTCCAGGAGTTAAACTCAGGACATCACGCTTGCCAGGCAGGCGCTTATGCCGCTGAGCTATCTCACCGGCCCTCTTTCAGTTTTAATATACTTCTTTGTCTAGTGAACAAAGAGACAAAATAAGCATCCAAATATATTTATTCCAAAGTTCAAACCTTAAGGACCTATCTCATTCTTTTATATTTGACCGTTAAGTATTCACTTACTTTCAAATAAACAGAGCTTGGAACTATAGAAAGTAGGGTATCATGAGTTAATAAAGAAACCTGATGTTTTGAAAGAAATGACAGATTAATACTTTTCTTGATGGCTGCCATACATGCTATACACAGAAAAATACACAAATGTTTGGAGGATGGCACAAGTAACCTAGAATACTGATATTTCTTTGAGTTAATAAAAAAAAGGCAATACTGTTAAAAACAACCTAAAATATAGAATCCTGAACTACACTAAGCAGAAAGTATACTCTTGTCTAAAAAATATAAACACACTCTGTTAAAGGTAATTTAATTTCAATTCAATGCAAAATAATCCAGGAAGAGCATTACATGATCTATCAAAATTATAATATTACATTGTTGCAAAGATATTTATTACCAAAAAATAAAAACTGAACATGATCAAGTATCTAGATTGAATGACTAATTTACAAAGTACACAGGGGCCATAAACCAAGTTAAATCAAAATATCCACAGTATAGGACACTCTAGGGAATATAAAACACATTTTTCCTTCTTTGTTTAAATTAAAATTTTTATTACTATATGTTCGAAGTACATAATGATTTATATTCCTGTGATGAGTAGGTACATGTACATGATGTATCCATAATGTATCTGAATTCCTTTTATTCCTCATCCCCTCCTTTCTCTCCCCATCTCTGGATCCCATGTACAAAGATCTATTTTGTCATTTCCTCTTATTTATATTTTTTGCTCCTTAAATTATTTATACTTTAGCTTTTTCATATAAGAGAAGTTATGCAATATTTAAGCTTGTGTGTTTGATTTAATTCACTTAACATTATGATCTAAAGATGCATCCATTTTTCTGCAAATGACTCAAATTTATCCTTCTTTATAGCAGATTAGTATTCCATTATATTTAAATATCACACTTTCTTTATTCATTTATCAGTTGATATATATATATATAGCCCACTCCCAAAATTTAAAGGCTTTTTTTCTATTTTTTTGTGGATACCAGGGGTCGACCTCAGGACCTCGCACGCCAGCAGGCGCCCATGCTACTGAGCAATATCACCGGCCCTTTTTACGTATGTGGGTTCCGGGAGTCGAACTCGGGCCCTCATGCTTGCCAGGCAGGCGCTTACGCCACTGAGTCATCTCACCGGCCCAAAGGCCTTTTTTTTAAACTAAGGGAAGGGAAGGGAAAATTGCTAGATTAAGGAAACTTGAAATATGGAAAATAATCTCTAAAAATTGACTTCATTTGGATAGGACATAAAGCAAACAAAAGCTTGAAATATCGTAAGACAATCAGAGAAATGTGGATCCCGTAATGACTTGTAATTTGTTGATAACAAAGCAATTTTTTATTGTTTTATGTATTACAGTAGTATTATGGTTATGTTTTGTCAAAGTGGCACTATTTCTAACTGAAATATTTATGAGTGAAATGCTATTCTGTTTGGAATTTACTTCAAAATAATTTGAGAGGGTTGGAGAGTATGGATGAAATAATACTAACTATGAGTTGACAGTCACCTGTGTAAGTCCATTATCCTATTGCATACTGTAACACTGTAAAAAGAAAATAAGTTTGGGGTTTTTGTTTTTGTTTTTTAAGACAGGGTCTTGCTATGTAGTTCAGGCTGGAGTTGAGCTCACTGCATAGCTCAATTTGCCCTTGAACTCAAAGCAGACCCCTGAGTGTTGCCTCAGCCTCCTGAGTGCTGGGATTACAGGCACGAGACACTCTGCCTAGCTTGAGAGGTTTATAAAGCTAATTTTTATTAGGGCAGGGTTATTGTTAGGCTCAATACTCCATCCTGGTACATCTTTATAATGTTAAGTACTAATCTGATGAGTTAATCAGCTTTTCATTTCTAAGTAGATAAATCTTTAACAACAGATAAAGTGAATTTTGGCTCACAATTTTGGAAATTTCATTCCATGGTCCGTTAGCTCATTGCTTTTGGTCTCATGGTAAAGCAGCATATTCCATGAAGAAAATACCTCATGTTGGCCACAGAGCAAAGAGTAAGACAGTAAGGGGCAGAATCTCCCAGATCCCCTTCAAAACTTGGCCCCCCTGTGACCAATCACACCCTGCCCCTTGAAGCTTCTGCCACCTCCAGGAGCCCACAGACTGTTCCAGTGTATGTGCTGCCGAGGAGAGCAACCACAGGCTGCTCTAACACAGGCATTCGATGTCCAAATCACAGCATCTGCTATAAATCTTAATTAAAAGAGAGAACTGACACAGGAACATGAGCTTATAAGGAGTTTATTATATGTATATATAAAATGTAATATTGTATACTTTAATATATAAGGGCATTAAAGAGTAAAAGGTATAACAGCTATGGAGTATAATTGTAAAGAAATGTAGAGGAACATAGGTGATATCAGGTACTGAGGTCTGCTTTGCTGCTCCTCTTGTTTTAGAAAAGCCATTGAAGCTATTTTGCTTCAAATTCTCCACTATAAAGATGGCAATCAGAGTACCATTTCAAAGAATATGGTGGACATTTAATAATGCACAATGATACCTAATACAGAGAAATAAGCACTGGCACTGACATAATGCTTACTACTTTCTAAATATGTTATTAACATGGCTTATTTAACTGAATCTAAATAACATCCTTGTGAGGCAAATATTTTCATTCTCAGGTTTTCCATTTGAGGAAAGAAGAGCACAGGTATTAAATGAGCTGTTCAAGGGCAACCATCCGGTAGGTGGCTGAATTAAGATTCTCTCTATTCATTTTGCCCCCAAAATCTGTGGTCTTTAGCCACACACATGGCATATAGCCAAATCACACACAGTAGATGCTTAATAAAAGTTTGAAGTATAACCAGCAGTTGTTGCTTTTAGAGTTATGTCTCGAATTTTAAAAATAATAATTAAAAAGTTCTTGAAAGCAGTTTAGGATTTAGTTCTCTATAGCAATGGAGAAACTGGTATTTTGAGCACTGATAACAATCACTCTACTTAACACTTTCCAAAGATCAACTTAGTTTATGTTCACAGTTGCCATGGCAGCCAAATAAAGTAGGAGATCTTCACAAATGAGGAAAGTGAAGCTAGAAGATGGTGACTGATTTCCAAGATATCACACAGCTTGTAGCCAACTGAAACTCTACACAGGGGAATATGGTACAGTTGACTCCAAAGATCACTCAGATAATTTTATTATTCAAATATCTCCAGAAGGAAACAAATTAGCCACTAATGTGTACCTATTATATTGACAATTTTAGCAAATAATATTACATCAAACTTTAATTAAAATCTTCTGAGAAAGGCAATATTATCTTATTTTTCTATATGCTGAGATAAGATGGGGCTTAGAAAAATTAAATAATTTACTTAAAATCACATAACCAGTAAATTATGAAGTGAAAATTCAAACCTAGCTTTGCCTATCTTCAAACTGCATGTATCGGGCTATGTATCAAATATTAGCAGTGTCCAGTCTGGTTCTAATCTCACCGTATAGCCCAGGTGGCCTGACACTGGCCACAGTCCTTCTTCAGCCTCCCAAGTTCTGGGATTACGGGCATGCAGCACCATACATAGCTGCTATGATTTGAGTAGGTTTTTTTTTGTTGTTGTTGTTCCACCTGTTATATTTCCAAGTAGAAAATGTATTATCATTAAAATATTTGATGGGTTTTATTTGCTAGCATTTTTTTGGGGGGTGGGTACCGGGCGTTGACCTGAGGACCTCGCACACCAGCAGGCGCCCCTGCCGATGAATGATATCACTGCCCCTTTTTTTTGTATGTGGGTTCTGGGAGTCAAATTCAGGTCCTCGTGCTTGCCAGGCAGGTGCGTACGCCGCTGAACCATCTCACCGGCCCTATTTGCTAGCATTTTTAAGCACAGTTTAATGTTACACTCATTTATTTTATATATACTTAACATGCCATATTCATAGAATCATGTTTACTACCTGCACTATAGCAGAACTATCAGGTTTTTTAATCATAAGACAGAAAGTCAGGCAGGCATGGCAGCACACACCTATAATTCTAGCACTCTGGGAGGCTGAGGCAGGAGGACCTCAATTTTGAACCCAGCCTGGGCGAATTAGCAACTTAGTAAAACTCTGTCTCAAAATAAAAAACAATCCATTGTGAAAGCCTTGCTTCGCATCCTGACTGCTCCTCCAAAAAGGGAGAGAGGCAGGGAGGGAGGAGGGGAGGGAGGGGAGTCACTATATTTTCTTTAGGGTAGAAGAAAATATAAATGAGTATTTCCCAACCTTACTTTTTAATTAATTATTTGAATTGTTGAGGCAATTTGATGTGGAGAGTTGTCATTATGAAGAGATGTATTCAAAATTCTTGCTTTTTCACAGAGAAATCCTGAAGAATTAACTCAGTAGCCATCAAACTTTCACCAGGCTATTCCTCACTCAGTGAGTCATAGAAATGGATCTAAAAGGAATGTAAATTACACTCCCTTCATTTAGGCAGCATCTGAATACAAGTCGGAAGACAAAAATAGTGCTGTAAAACACACTCTGATGACAATGTAATGTTCTAAGTCATAAGAAACTAATTCGATTTGGGACTGATTTAGATGGACAAGATTTGGTAGAAGAGATGGAATTTGAACTGAGGGCTAAGGGAAATTGCAGTAAAAAAGAGAAGAGCGATCAGATTAGAATCAATTTCAATTTTTTTCCAGAGAAAATAGAATTTTTAGTAGACTTCTGAGCAAGTGAAACAATTTTACAGAAGCTGTATTTGAATTAGATATGGCAGTCTTATTTCTGGTGAATTCTGTCAAGGAAAATTTGTGAGCAAAGGGTGTGCTTCTATAGCATGCCAGATGTCAAATAATGAGGTGTGATAGGCTGTAGCTGGCAGAACTGAGGAGGAAAGTAGACTAAGGATGGGGTGCTCAGAGAATGCATGCACGGAGAGATGATGGATGTAGAGGAGGGAAAGGATGGAGCCAGGCAATGAATAGAGAGATACTTTTATACTAAGGCAAATGTAAGGATATTATAACTAAAAATTAAACTCTTAATAGTTCAGTTTTGATTATTTATCATTTCTGATTTCATGTCCATATTCTGAGTATCCTACATTTTCTGAACAATGAGAAGTATTTTCCTGCTTCCTTGTTACTCTGTTTTCTTCTAGGTTGTTTTTACAATCTCCATGATCTTCTCTGTTTTAATTTCTATCCATAGTTGGGGGAAAGAGTGTGACCAAGCCGGAGAATTTCCTTTACTCCAGATAGACTGTCTCTTTCCTTATGGGTACCATAGTCCACAGAGAAGCTTGGGAGCCCACAGTCAAGCTTAATGGCCAGAAAGCCCAAGCTGGGGCCTTTTGGCCCTGATTTAATCCTCATCCCTTTACTTTTGTAAATCTTGGCACCTTTGCTTTTAAGCCAGTGTTTTTGAATTTGTTAAGTTCATTATGAGGAATATTTGAAATATTTATTTTGAAGATGGTTTCTAAAATTTAAAAATGTACAAATATATTATGGCAACAAAACTTCCCCTGCCCTTGAGCTCTAGTTCTGAGAACAACGAAGAATAAAGTGCAATGACAGATCAGTGGGGAAGGAACTGAGTATAGTTTATTAAAAAGAACAAACAAAAGCTCTCTCTAACTGAGAGGGGCTCCAAGGGGAGATGCCATGGAGGTGCCTGAGTGCAGGGGTTTATATACACTTTGTTTGGCTGTTTTATTGGGCTTGTGATGACAAGAAAATAAAGCAATGAAGCTTTTAGCAAGGCTTCTGACATCAGGAGGAGCACACTTCCCTAGCACCTCCAGCTTCTTAGGGCACGTCTTAGCTTACCGAGACACTTTTCCTTTGAAGCAATGGCTTGTCCTTTGTCACTAGGGCTCTGAGGACAGAACAGATTTCCCCTGCTCCCCTAGCCCCCAGCCTCCCAGGGCGCTCTTCAGTGAGCATTTTCCCCTTGTGTTCTGATTTTTCCAGGGCTTATCTTGGTTTACTCAGGTCCTGATCTTACCTATCTATTGTTTGTCTATCTCCTGGTCTCATTATTACTCTTGCTTAACACACAGTGGGAAAAAAAAATTAAAAGAAATCAAATTAGGGTTGGTGAGATAGATCAGCAGCATAAGTGCCTGCCTGGCAAGTGCGAGGTCCTGAGTTCGACTCCCGGAACCCACATATGAAAAAAGGGCTAGTGATATCGCTCAGTGGCACGGGCGCCTGCTGGCGTGCGAGGTCCTGAGTTCTACCACCGGTACCCACAAAAAAAAAAAAAAAAAAAAAAGAAATCAAATTAATACAAACTAGGTTTGTAAAATTTACTATTCCAACAAATGGAAAGTACAAAACTACATTTTAAATCACTTGCTTTATGTTAAGTATTGTTATCATCTTCCAAACTTATCACTATCTATTATAGGCTAATAATCAGTCTAAACTATTTTACAACATATAAATAAAAGACTTTAGTGGAGAATGTTAGTTGATATAAAAGGTATGGCTTTGAATTTTAGTTGTTGTTATTAATAATAGAGCCTTTGACTCAAGTGCACTTAGCAAATATCTACTAAAATATAGTCTATGCCCAACTTCTGCCTCATTCAGACCTTTAAGTGAAGTTTTTTAGGAGAGATAATGGCACAGAAGTTAACACTAAAAAGCAACAAAAACCTGTTGTAGCAGAAAGGACACAGAAACGCACATCCACTTAAAATTCTAGGAAGGGGGGGCCGGTGAGATGGCTCAGCGGCGTAAGCGCCTGCCTGGCAAGCGCGAGGGCCCAAGTTCAACTCCCGGATCCCACATACGAAAAAAGGGCTGGTGATATCGCTCAGCGGCACAGGCACCTGCTGGCACGTGAGGTCCTGAAGTCGACCCACCAAAAAATGAAAAAAATTCTAGGAAGGGTTAAGTAGGCATCTTGCATTACTCCCCCACCTTTGTGGGTCATTTAAGTTTTAATGACTACAAATTTTCTAGATCCTAGTTTTTGAAATATAATGTGGATAATTGTATAAAAATATTTTGAAAATAAAATTAGCTAATGCAACATCCTTGATTATTTTCAAGTTAGTGCTGTTTTAGTACATTTATATTTTTTCATTGTTTTTTATTTGTATCGTCTTTATAAGAAAATAGAACTCTGATGGCAGGAAATGGCTAATCAAGTCATTGTTCTCCCTCAATGGTAGGGAAACAGTAGTTGTCTATAAAGCCTTATTTTATTGCAGAGGGTGTTTAAAGACATCCATTGCTGAGAAAACTGAGACTCAAGACATCTTTACGCCTACTAGAAGTCAGGGCACAAGTAATAAGTTCAAATAAGGCTAAACAGAGAGAAAGAACATGGCATACAAATTTAAGCTAAAGTCTAAGTGGTAGAAATTAAGAGAAAAAAGCACCAAAAGTAAGCAGATATATTGTTTTTTTTCAATAACTTTTTTGGGGGTACCAGGAATCAAACTCAGGACCTCACACTTGCCAGGCAGGCACTGCGCTGCTGAGCTATATCCCCAGCCCCACATATATAATTTTTCCTGATTTTTTTTTTTTTTTTGGGTACCAGGGGTTGACCTCAGGACCTCGCGCACCAGCAGGCGCCCGTGCCGCTGAGCGATATCACTGGCCCCTTTTTCGTATGTGGGTTCCGGAAGTCGAACTCGGGCCCTCGCCCTTGCCAGGCAGGCACTTACGCCGCTGAGCCATCTCACTGGCATATTCCTGATTTTTAAGCATGGGAATTAACTTATAATGTGCTTTGCATTTCTAGAAAAAAATCTACCTCTTATGACCATAGAGAAGTTTTTGGTTTTAAAAATGCAAAGGAAATGTTTAAGTCTTAGGATTGACCTTGGCTCTAAAGTTTGGGCTTTGTCACAGTGTGCTGATTGTATAGCCTCTGGTAAATTTTTTCATATCTTTGCCTTCATTTTCTTCTATTTTAAATGCAAATGGTAATGTCATTATGTTTAAATGAGGTGACATGTGAAGTACCTTACCCTGGCATATAAAAATATTTCAGTATTAAAAAATGTAAAAGTATTACTATAATGCTAGAAATGAAAACAGAAGAGTGTAGTTACGGAAAATAAAGCGTTATTGCTTAAAAGTGGTAATAAAGTAAATGCTCTTAGTATATTTAAGTAAATATTATCCAGCCATTCAGTGCTGGGTACAGAGATTGCCTCATTATTCATTCAGCAAATTCTTTTAGTGCTTACTTTCTGCCGGGTCCTGTTCTGTATGCTGTTGACACAGCAGTTAGCAAGACCAAGTCCCCACTCTTACAGAGATATATGTGCGGGGATGGGGTGTGTGCTTAGCTGTGAAAAGGCAAAGCACCTACTCTGAGGGAGCCATCAAGCAGAGCATTGCTTCCTGTTTCCTTGCCCAAGTTTGTCAGGGACACTGTAGTTTTGATTTCTATGCAGAGTGTTCAGAATTGCAACATTTCCTTGTGAATAAATACGTTGGGGTTGGTAGGCTGAAGTGTTCTCCGTGTGCCATAAGGTACTTGAGATACATCTCTCACAATGCAAGCGATGACTACAAACAATGAATTAATTCTCATTTAAAATTCAATGATAGGGGCCGGTGAGATGGCTCAGCAGTGTAAGCGCCTGCCTGGCAAGCGCGAGGGCCCGAGTTCGATTCCCAGAACCCACATATGAGAAAAGGGCCAGTGATATCGCTCAGCAGCACGGGTGCCTGCTGGTGCGTGAGGTCCTGAGGTCGACCCCCGGTACCCACAAAAAAAAAAAATTTCAACGATATACTTCACCCAAATTTTCAAGCAAATTATTCCAGAACTTAAACCATTACATATGGTAGGTTAAGTGCTAAACTTGGCCTTCTACACTTTTCTGGGGAGGGGTTCCTAACATTGAGAATAGAAGCAGTACAAATGTCTGGAATTCAAGAGTTTTAAAGAGGATTAGCATTTAGCAAGAATAATATTGATCTGGGATGGTATATCAAGTTTTTGTCATACTTTGGGTTTTATTATGTAACTATTCAATACCCTTCAAGGATTACTGCAAATATTCTCTTGCTAACTTGAGGGTGATGCTGCTGGAAAGGGAAAATGTGTTTTGACCTTATTTTTCTTGTCAGATACCTCATCCATAGTGATTGTCATGTTGCAAGAACATAAGAATATAAATATACCTATAAGAGAAAAGATAACTTATAAGTACACAGAATAAGTGAAAATCAGATACCAGATAATGATAAAGATAATTAAAAGTTGTCACATTGAGTCAGAGGGAATATCAGTATTTGAAAGTTTGTATACTTAGGTTTGTGGATTACTAAAAAAAAAAAAAAAAAAAAAAATGTGGGTACAGACTTCCTTGCCTAAACAAGTGTTTTACCAAAATTCTGATGCTGAAAAGGTAAAAAATATCCCACAACTTCTTAATGGAAAGTACAGCATTTCCTGACCCCAAGGCATACTCTTAGTTCTGCATTAGACAGTGAAGTGTATTACAAATATTACTTAGAGCACCTTGAAATACAAATTGAAAGTCCCGTGTTAAAATACAATCAGTGAAAACGACCCCACAGCGCACAAACCTGAGGTTGAAGGGTTAGTTCTCATGTAGTGAAAAGTCTAGAACCACCAACATGGAAGGCTGCACATCCTTCATGTCAATGATATTATTTCTACATCTAGGCCTTTCTTTTTTCTTTTTCAAAATTTTTATTTCTATTACTACATGTGTACAGTACACAATGATTATAGTTCTTGTCAGGAGTTGGTACATGTACATACTATATCTTAATTCTTTTTTCATCTCCTTCCCTTCCCCTCTCTCCTCTCTTCCTCCTCCCCTTGGTTTTGTTTTGCTTTGTCTTGTTTTGTTTTGTTTTGTTTGTTTTAGGCAGGATCTCACTATGTAGTCCAGACTGGCCTTGAGCTCACTATGTAGTCTAGGCTGGTCTTGAACTCACTGCAATCCTCCTGCCTCTGCTTCCCAGGCGTTGGGATTACAGGTGTGCACTGCCACACCCAGCGCAGGTTTTTGATAAGAACCAAGAGGAGACTTTCTCTTCAATACACTTTGTTTATCATTGCTACATAAGTCTCCTTTTGATGAGGCTGGGATCCTCTTTTCCTGTCTCTTTTTACATATTGTGTTAGTTTAGAGATCTTGGAGATATGACAGCAAGGTATCCTGAAGTCCTTTTTCCCACTTCAGATGACCTGGAAGTTTGAATTTCTCTTAGCCGCCCAGGTACTGGACCACCTAGTGAGTAGAAATGATGTGCCTGCCTTTCCCTTCTTCTTTAATCCCTTCTCTGTTAATCTTATTTTTCTACCCAACTGAATTCACCAAAGCTACTTCTCCAAGTAGCTTTGTTCTTTGTGTTGTTTACAGACTAAGCTGACAGCAGGATGGGCAGCAATGCCACGAAGTCTTGCATGGAAATTCTTGGTACAGAGTTCAACACCATGGTTCCCATGTCTGTCTGCAACTTAGAACCTAAACCATTTTAGTATTTACTTTCAAATACTTCGTTTTAATTTGTTCTAGGTTGTGACCTAAAGTGCACAGGAATCACTCAACTAAAACCTAGTAACGCTCATCAAGTTAGCTTTTCTTCTCTCTCTCGGTGCATTTTGATAAAAGCTATGGTGCCACAGGCATGATGGGCTAATTTCAACTTCCCAGATGTATATTCAATATCATCATATATGCCATGCAAAATAGCATTTTTGTTTAAGTAAGAATTTAATTGCAATGTATACTTTATAATTCTCATATAATGTATTGTACAACATATCTTACTAATCAAATAATTTTCTAAACTGAAAAAATCAAATCATGATTCTGACAATTATGGGCAGTTCAAGAGCTGACTTTGCACAATGTCAACAAGTAAAAATATGTGCTGAAGCATTCGCTAATGATTTGCAAGTCAGCAAGTTGTGTTAATAGCTGCTTTATAGCTAGAGGAAAATTTTACCTTGTTTTCACACTCAGGGAATCTGTGGGTTTAATTCATTTCCTGTTGTGAATGTGAAAATGTTTATTAGATTTAAGAAAGCATAGTCTTTACGTCATGTGCAAAAAATTGATCTGAATTAATTGATACAAACACGGATCTACTTAATCTATTTCACTGACTCCCTCAAGAATAGAATTCAAGAAATTCAGAATTCAGTGATAAATTAATACGTTTATAATTCGCTCATCTTTCAGAGGGGCAAATCCCCTAGCAAGGGGATTGGTAACTCTTCTAAAGTCATACAAAATCTAAGAGAACCTTCAATAACTGATTTCTCTCATCTTCCATACCTTTGGGAGTTTGTATGTATGATGCTGAACTCTAGGAAAATGAGTTACATTTCAAATCTAGATTCCTGGAGATCAGAGAAGAAAGCAAATTCATTAAGGTGCTGTCAAAGCAAAGATTACACAGATATACAAAAACCCCACTTTATTAAAGGTATTGTATTATAGGCAGCTAAGTTAGATAGAAATTAATATACGTGCCTATGGCTATACCACCCTGAACGCACCTGATCTTGTCTGATCTCAGAAGCTAAGCAGGGTCAGGCCTGCTTAGTACTTGGATGGGTTAAACAAATACACAGGCAGAGCAGGATTGGGCTCTCAAAGAAGTCATCAGAAAAAATAGACATCATTATTATGGCTGGAAATGCATCTGAATAAGACCAGACCTTGCAATAAAGATACAATAGCCAGGGCCGGTGAGATGGCTCAGCGGCGTAAGTGACTGCCTGGCAAACGCGAGGTCCTGAGTTCAACTCCCGGTACCCACATTAAAAAAAAAAAAGATACAATGGCCAGACCTACATGCCTTCCTAAGGAATAAGCAGTAATTTAGAATTATATTATAATTAGCATCACTTTGTCCAAAAAGTTCAGATAGGCATCAGTCACCCAGGAGGGTGACCAGAGCATCCAGACCCATCCCTTCCCTGAAATGCCTTTGTTCTTTCCATGTATCTTTGCTATGTGACCCGCTGACTTATTGGACCAATATTAGCTAAGCAGCTATACTTGTAATCCCACAGGTTGATTATAGTTTGACCCACTTTCTATCCACATTGTGACCTTGCTGTATAAATTATCCCTGACAAAGGGCCTTGGTGGCAAGCCACTTCTGGGGACTCTTCTTATCTCTCAAGAGTTACCTTTGAATAAAACTTTCGTACTCTTAGCCTCTTTTGTCCCTTATAATTGAAGAACTGAAGATCATTCTCCAATTTCAGGGGACACAAACTCAACATAGCTGATATCTAGCAGGTTGAAAGTTATATTTCTCTTATATCAATTGCAATAGGAGAGGTCAGAATTAATTGAGGTCAATATCTTGAAATAAGTGAGGGAGTTGATAGAGATGGGGGGTACGTGCTGTAGTGAGAAAGAGAACAAAGGTTGCCTTTGTTTGCTAATTAGCTGTACCCCAAGTTTTCTGCTAGTTTTACAGTTCCAGTTGTGTCCCCACATTAGGCTCTGACCCCCAGAGAGTCCTCAGATTGTTTGATGCACGTAACATCCTTACTGATTACGTTTCAAAGAGGTGACTCCTGGATTTTTGAGATCTGTATTCCTCACCTATAAAACTGGCAAGGGACCTTTAAAGATTTACATCTCAAAGGGCAGAAAATGAATAGATAATTACACATTTTCTAAACTTAATTCTCCAAGACAAGATAGGTCAGGAAGAAGCCTGCCTAACGTTTGACCAAATTTAGGAACAGGTCAAAGTTATTGTTTCTTCCAAAGAAATGTTCCCATCTTAATTCTAGATAATCTTCTATTTTATAACCCTTTGTAAGCTTACATTTGTTTTCTCCATTTATTTTTGTATGTCGAATTTGCTTTTTTAAAGAGTTTGAGTCTTGAGGTAGGTATATCAACAACCTTAATTATTACCATGATTGACAAATAATAGAGCAAAGAACAGTGCATAACCCTTACAGGCCCAAAGCAAGGAGTCCTCAAATCAGTCAAAATATATGCTACTTGTGGTATTGTTATTGGTAAAATCAATTTCTTTATGAAAGATTAATATTATCATATTTGACAGAAGTTAAAATGTTGTATTATGTATACATTTACTTGACATGTACATACTTCGGTTTTCCTGTTGATAACTTCTAGCATGCATTAGGATTAGTATATGAATAAAATATGGTTTATTAGTTGGCTGAGCAAATCATATTCTATATTTAGTGTAGTTATGAAAAGATTATCTCAAAATTAGTATGTACACCACTTTATCCATTGTGGTAACCACTGACCATAAATTCACACTGAGTTTTTAAAGGTGGTTAGTGTGATTGAGATGTGCAGCAAATATAAAATATGCTAATGGGTATGGGAGTGCCTCAGTAATAGGGTGTGTGCTTAGCATATACGAGACCATGGGTTCAGTCCCCGGCATGAAAAATACCTGTTTCTAAGTAACTTTTCTGTATTTCCAAAGATCAGTTATAGGAATACTTGAATATCTGATACAAAACAAATTAGCATTCACATTTTGAATCTAATAAAAATTATGAACTACAAGAAGTAGGAAAACCAAGGGCTGCAGATAGAAATCAGTATTTACAAAAAGGAATGGCCACTGGAAGTAATAGGCGAATTAATATATGACATGTTTTCTTATTATTTAAAATTTTCTAAAATACGATTGAGTGTTTAAAGAATAGCATTACAGTGCAGTGTGGAGTGTACAGCATATATAAAACTACAATGGATGATACTAGCTCAAAGGCCAGCAGTGGAGATATGGACATATACTGCTGATTAAACTCTTAACCTCTCTTTGAAGTGGCATAATGTGTTTTTAAAGGTAGAATATAAAAACAATGATATGACAAAGCAATAAACAGCCACTAAAATAAAAATACAAATTTTATAGCAAATAAGCCAGCAAAGAAGATGAACTGGAACCTTATAAAAAATCAGTTGCTCTAAAGTAAGGGAGAATAAGAGAAAAATGGAGCAAAGACCAGATGAACAAACTGAAAATAGGTAGCAGTCTTGCTACAGCATGTGATGGGCTCCTGAGAGACAGATTCCAGATTCTTGTGTACAATGAGCAAAGATATGTGAGTACACACCCAATGGTAAAGAAAAGCAGGTAAACTTATTGAAGTTTACAGGGTAAACTGTGCTCAGGGTGAGCAGATTCATGCCAGCAGAAACAAAAAGTTGGCACAGGAGAGAAGTGGTGCTGGGGTGGCAGGGAGAAAAGGAAAGAAGATAAATGAGGCTTTGGGATTTAAAAATGAGGCCCGGCCTAGGACACTTCTCATTGGATCTCTCAGGTTGTGATTCACAAAATGACTGAAAGGGTGCTGCAATCTCAATGGTATCTAATGCTCATGACTTTCCCATAATCCACTCTGTTATATTTACATGCATGACGTGCAGTCCCTATGTATGACCTGTTAATGAATTTCGAGTGGAAGAAGAGGCTATAGTATGTCAGGCCACTGTATCCAAGATGCATATGCTCTGCCTGGAGCTTTAGAAATTTCCCGGGTCTTTGTCATTCTTACTCCTGTTACTCTTACAGCAGTGCAGGGAGGATTGGCCCTGGGGCGTTGCCCAAGCTCAGGTGAATGGAGAAGGGAGTGGTCCCAAAGGCCCAGTTGTGCGATCTACACTGATTTGATGCATTTAAATATAACATATCAATAATCACATTAAATTTTACTCTAAGAAACACCCAAATTAAAAGATGCAGACTCTGATTCTTGATTTAAAAAACAAAATTCTGTGCAGCGTTGCCTGCAAGAAACACACTAAAGACACAAAGAATTAAAAGTTAAATGGAAAAAAGAACATATATTAATGTATAGGAAGCCAGATTAATCAGGAAAAAAAGTTCAAAGAAAAAGAGGAGAAAAGATAGAAATTATGAGTACCAGGAATGAGAGAGGAAACATTAAAACAGACATTACAGACAGGAAAATGACAATAATGGAATATTATCAATAATTTTATGTTAATAGTTTCAGTGGCTAATATGAAATGGGAAAAAAAAATCTTCGATGAAAAACTCCATTCCAATCAGCTTCACTGAAGAGTTCTATTAAACATTTAAAGAAAAAATAATAACCAGTCTGAAAATATGTTCAAGAAAATTGAGAAGGAGAAAATACAACTCATTCTACAAGGCCAAAAACCACAAAAGTATGTTGAGAACACTACACAGCAAAATATGTCATGAGCACAGACATAGAAACTTTAAGTAAAAGTTTTGTAAATACCATTCAACAATTTGTAAAACAGAAAATGCATAATGACAACTAGGATTTATCCCAAAATTATGAGAAATTGCTTTAACATTTTAAAATTAATATGATTTATTATATTACTAGAGTAATGAACATCATTATAAGTCTGTCTAGAACAAAAATTGAGAAAATTCTGCACTCATTCCTGTGAAAAATTCTCACACTACTATAAATAGTTTCTGAAGAATCACACTGCATGAAGTACTTAAAGATGAAAAGCTTCATTGTTTCCCCCAACATAAAGAATGAAATGAGATATCAGTGAAATACGGGGGGAAAGCTTCCAAAAGGCATATTCTGAAAAATGAAACAGTCATGGCTATCCATGCAGATAATCAAATAGACTTTGAGAAAAAAAATTGGAATTAATAACGGCAAATTTCAAGGTAAAAGATTGGTACATGAAATCAATCATATTTCAAAACCTGGCAACAAATAATTGTAAATTAAAAATACTACTTATAAGAGCATCAGAAAATGATTTTTTTTGTGTGTGTGGGTACTGGGGGTCGACCCCAGGACCTCACGCTCGTGTGCAGGCACTTGTGCCGCTGAGCAATATCACCAGCCCTTTTTTCCTTTGTATGTGAGTACCGGGAGTCAAACTCAGGACCTTGCACTTGCCAGGCAGGCGCTTATGCCGCTGAGCCATCTCACTGGCCCCAAAGAGACTTTTTTGTATGGAAATTGACAAAAATTCGTATGGAAATGGAAAGGAACTAAAGTAGAAAAAAGTACATTGAAAAGGAACCAACTAGGAGGACTAATGCGATCTGATTTCAAGACTCATAAAGCTATAATAATAAATTCAGTGTACTATTAGCACAAAGATAGAAATATATATCAATAGAACAGAAGAATCCAGAAATGGGTGCATGAGTATGTGAATAATTGATTTTCAATAGAGACACAAAGTTAATTCTGCGAAGGTAAAGCTCTTCAAGGAATGGTGCAAATAAAATTATATCTCATAATAAAACAATTAATTCAGCATGCATCATAGACCTACATGTAAGGTCGAAAATAATAAAACTTCTATAATAAAACACGTTTGTACAATTTTTTGCACCTCAGGCAAAGATTTTCTTTTAGACCAAGCATAATGTACCAAAGAACAAATTGGGAAAAGTTTTTGTCTTTCAATGACACCATTAAGGAGGACAAAAAGATAAGCTTGAGTAGGTGAAAATGTTTGTAAATTATTATAAATAATTTAATAAATAAATACATTTATATAATAAATAAATATAAATGATTTATGTTATATTTATATTATATTGTGTTCCAATTAAAGAATTTCTATCAAAATATATAAAGAATTCTTAGAACTCAAAACTAAGAAATAAACTACCCAGTTAAAAATGAGCAAATGGGGGCCGGTGAGATAGCTCAGCGGCATAAGCACCTGCCTGGCAAGCGTGAGGTCCTGCATTTGACTCCCGGAACCCACATACGAGAAAATGAAAGAACCATATGGAGTGTAGATTCTGATAGTAATTCAATCTGTAAAATAGAATCCTACAATCATTTTAACCAATATGATGAGATACCAATATTGCTACATTTTCTTTTTTTAATAATACATCCTCTTTTTCTCTCTTTTTTTAATAATACATCCTCATCCAGAATGGGCTCAATAAATTCTGAGCCCATGGGGTTAAATTCTGCACAAGATATATTTTTCATGAGGTAGATTGCATTGCCTATTCATTAAATTCTAACTAATTCTTACTGTACATTTTATATTTGAAAATAGAGCTGTGGAACATGAGTAACTGGCTCTGGAGTAAGCCTGCCAGATTCTTCCGGGTAGCTCAGTTATCTACCTGTGGACATGAAGATTTTGGCACAGAATCACTTCTAATCAATATTTTACTACATGTCTTTTCTTGGCTACCTATTTTGTTCAAAAGCTGGAAATGAGCAGCAACTAAAATCAGCACTGTTCATTTCCTTATGGAGTTACAGATGTCATCAAATTAGTCGTATAAACAAGGAAGAAACTGAATTGTGACAGGTGGCAGAAAGAATAGGTAAACCAGTGAAAATCTGTGATCTAGATATCAATGTGATCTAGAAATCAAAAAAGTAAAAAAAAAAAAAAAACAAAAGCAAAAAACCTCCTCTGAGAAAGCAGTGGTAGGCTGAGGTGTGAAGAACAAATACAGATTAACTAGGACAAGAGGAGAGAACATTCCTGGGAGAAGCAGCGGAAGCACTGTGGTTGGAGGGAGCTCTGTGGGAAAAGGGAATTGAAAGAAGGTGCATGTGCCCGCACCTGAGATGGAAGAAACTGGGTGGTGCAGGACAAAAAAACAAAGTAAATAAATAACAAGGTTTTCTTTTTGACTTAGGCTCAAGGCAAGCCTTTGAATACTGTTGAAGTATGGAAAATAGATTGGGCATGATGAAGTGGAAGCCAGTAGTCAATTGTGAGGTCACTGGTGTTATGTAGGGTTAGATGGTGAAAATGGATGGTTAGAAAGAAATATGACAGTACTTGGAGGGGGATTGGATAAGGTGGTGGGGGAGCATTCCAAAATTTCTGTCTGGCTCGTAGAATTAAGAAAATGTTGTTTTATTCATGGAGAGATGAAGTGCTTGAAATGGCTGGTATTTTCAGAGGGGTAAAAATAATACAATGAGTTCAACTTCAGACATGTTGAATTTGAGATGCCTTTGAGAGTTAAAAATCTTTATGTCAGTTATGCAGCTGGGTGGGAGCTGCAAGAGGTAGAAGAGGGTTAGAGATAATTGTGAATCTTCTTTACTGACATCATACTTGAATATGAAGTGTGGATTATATCATTTAAGGAGAAAGTGAAGTATGAGTGAAGACGAAGATGAAGTAGGAAGAATAGATGGAAAGGGAGTCAATGTGTGTGGCTCCGGCATGTCCAATGGAGAAACAGCGCTAGCTAGAAGTTCTGTAATTTTGGAATTCAAACTAGTTGGTGAACCAGTAAGATTTGTTAGGAATGCCGAATATGTTTACACAGTACCTAGCATGTATTATCTCTTAACAATTGTATAATGAATGAATAAATATGACTAGAAGAGAATGGAAAGTGAAAGGTGAATGAGTTTTTTTTTCTTTTTTTGTCAACTCTGTTTTTTTGTTTGTTTGTTTGTTTGGTTTTTGTACTGAAAAATGAACCCTGGGCTTTAACACTGAGCTATGTGCTACTTTCCTAGGTCTTTTGTTTTATTTGTTTGGTTATTTTCTTCCAAAGCTGAACTGCTTCTTTTTTTTTTTTTTTTTTTGTGGGTACCGGGGGGTCGACCTCAGGACCTCGCGCGCCAGCAGGCGCCCATGTCGCTGAGCGATATCACCGGCCCCTTTTTCGTATGTGGGATCCGGGAGTCGAACTCAGGCCCTCGCGCTTGCAAGGCAGGCGCTTATGCCGCTGAGCCATCTCACCGGCCTGAACTGCTTCTTTAATCTGGCCTTCTTTTTTTCTTTTATTTAATCAGATTTTGTTGGTACATTTTAGATATACATAATGATCGCATTCATTATAGAGAATTTGTACCTGTATGGGATATAACTTGATTCTTTTTTTCCCATTCCCCTACCCTCCCTCCAGCCCTTCCTCCCCTCCTCATTTACAAAATTTTGTTTCCATTTTTTCATTCTTTTCTCATGTTTTAAAATTTTCCCTTCTTCCCTTTCCGACCTCCCCCCTCCTGTTTTCCCTTCCCCATTTGAACATTTTCTTCCTATTTCACAATACCTATTACATATTTTGGTCCTTATTTACACTTTAAGTTTCTCACATCAGAGAAACCATTCGGTATTTACATGTGTGTCCGATTTATTTCACTTAAGAGTATGGCCTCAATGTGCATCCATTTACCTAGAAATCCTTCTTTATGGCAGAGTAGTACTCCATTGTATAAAAAAACACATCTTCTTTATCCATTCACCAGCTGATGGACATTTGAGCTGTTTACAAGATTTGGCTATTACAAACTGTGCTGCTGTAAAAATGGGCATACACATATACAGCTGTGATATGACACTTTTAATTCTTTGAGGAAGATATCAAGAAGGGGAATAGCTGGGTCAAATGGAATCTGTAGTCCTAGTTTTTTGAGGAATCTTTTTTGTTTGTTTTGTTTGTTTTGAGTTTCTTATGCTGGGCTAGAACATGCAATCCTTTTTCTTTTTTCTCCCAGAGCAGTGTTGAGTTGCCTGTACTTCTCCATGTTGGACAACACATCGAGTCTACATTATTTATTAAAAAACAAACAGACAAACAAACAGCCCAAAGCCATTTAATATAAGTGCATGCACATTAACATCATGCCACATTTGATTTCTTTTTTGTACTTTGGTAATTTTACAGGAGAAAGTTTTTTGAGTATTCATGACTGGCATGCTGTAGGTTTCTTAATCTAAAACTGTGCCATTTTAATTTTGGTTTCTTCTATGATTCAAGTCATGGGCAGAGTTTTATTTCATGAATCCAAAATTTTTAATTCAGTGTGATTCTTCTTACATTTTCTGTGATGTAGTTTCAGATTATGTCTTGAAAGATGTCTGCTTGTTTGAAATTAACAAGTTTAAATGTGGCCAGGTTAGAGACAAATTTTGATGCTACTGTTCCAGAAGCACTAAGCAATTATATTCTTCTATGATTTAAAAGTAAAGCTTTGTAAGTAGGCAGTTTGGCATTTGTTACAGTTTGGATCTGAAAGGTCTCCCAAAGGACCAGTCAGTCATTTAAGGCCTATTTCTCTGTGGTATGATACTGGGAGGCCAGTGGCAGAGCATGCGATCTCTGGGGTGAGCCTTTGAAGGGGATAATGGGACCCCAGTCCTTTCTTCTCTGTTCCTGGCTGCCTTGAGGTGAGCAGCTTTCCTCTGCACCATGGTGCTCCTTGCCATGATGTTCAGCCTTGCCCCAGGTACAAAACAAAAGAGCAAATTAACCAGGGGCTGAAACAATGAGCAAAAATAAATATTCATTTTCAGTTGATTTTCTCAGGTTTTCTGTCAGAGTGATGTTAAGTTGACTAGCACAGCATTAATACAGATCAGAACTTGTTGGTTAGATTACACAAACTGTATAATTTCTTTTTCACTTTATTTATTGTACAAAGGTATGTTGTTGTCTATGATTTGGACTCTGTGGCTTTCAGCCAGGCATGGTGTTACATACTCATAATCCCAGCACCTGGGAGGCTGTGGTAGGAGGGTTGTGAGTTTGAGGCCAGCTGTGGTTAAATAGAGAAAACCTGCCTCAAACAAAACAAAACAACAAAAAACATAGACTGTGAGGCTTTAAATTCTCCCTATCTCCTTATTTGGCTGGCAGTTTTTCTTTCCTTTTGTTTTCTAGTGTATTTGCTAAGTGCATAAAGGTTTGTGATCAATATATAATATTTCACTTGTTTGTGTTTACCTATTTTTTCTTTTGTTTGCATTTTCTTAGGCATCTTTGGCTATTCCCTTATTTTCAGTATTTCTTACCACTTTTCTAATGCGTTGCCACTCAAACCGCAATCAAAATGGTATGTAGGGGCCGGTGAGATAGCTCAGTGACACAAGCGCCTGCCCGGCAAGCGCGAGGTCCTGAGGTAGACTCCCAGTACCCATAAAAAAAAAAAAAAAAAATGGTATGTAGTTCTGGGAATTTTAGTTCAGGAAAAGTGAAGAGATGAGGTAAAACATCTTTCCTCTCATTTTTGGTGGCCCAGATTTGAGTTGTGTCATTGAGGAGGGGACATTTAATGATCAGATTCACAATCGGATCAACCTTCTGATAGCAACTAGATTCACCTTAAATTCTGAAAGCTACACCCATAGGGAGGTATAGTTAAAAGAGCCACTCAAGGGTAGAAGTGATCCCTACAGCCTATTATTTCTCCATTAAAAACAAAAAGCAAACCAAAAAAAAAAAAAAAAACCTTTGTGATTTCTAACATATACAAGCAATAGCCCAGGCAGCACAGATAAAAGGATTACAGCCAAGTGAGTAAAATGTAAAATGGTCCACCTGGGCTCCCAGTCTAAGGTAGCAGAATATTGGTGTACAGCGGAATGGCTGTGGTGGCTTTCCACCTCACTTTTCCATGTACATCAGTAGTTGGTGCTGTGGAGCACCCCTAGATTCCTCATTCAGGACTGAAAGACACATTCTCCTGGGTTCATCAGCCCTGAAACCTCACATCTCATAGCTCAGTTTTCTGTGCATTTCCCGGGACTATAGGGAGATGCTTTTCCTAGGAGCAGCACTTTTCCAGTAACTACTCAGTGCAGAGTCATAACAAACCATTCTTCTCGCTTCAATTCAGGAGCAGTTTTCAGAGCCACCTCACTCCAGAGTTTGCTAAATTAAAAATTTCTCTCTGCCCAATCTTGCTGTTCATACTCCCTAACAAGTGTTGACCATGAGGGTTTGCCCTAATGAAACTCCTGCGTGTAAATCTCCATCCCAGAGATGGTTTTTCAGAGAACACAGATGGCAACCCCAACTCCACAGAAATATGAAGCTCTAAATGCTTACACAGGGCATCTTTCCAATTTCTCAGAGTGGTAAACTTCCCATTGTGTTTTCTGAGATGTCTGCGTGAGGAATGAGAAACGAGCAACAGTCAAGGTTGCACCTTAAGACACTTTTCTGCTTGTGTCTCAAGATATTTTAATCGTGAGCGGTTTTGTGTGCCCATTGCATTGGATTTGTATATTTTGTGTTACAGTCTTGAAAACAAAGGCTAAATCAGGAAAGAAAGATTTGATGAAGTGAACAAGAAGTTAGGATAGGGACAGAATCACTCAAAGAAATGAGTGGAGGGGACTTAAATTAAGCCAAAAAATTCAATTTACAGACATGAGTTCCGTATTCTGTTTTTTCAATGCGTGACTTTTAACATCAATTTATTTTAGTCCTGTAACCTTCGCATAGGATTCAAAATAGAAGGGCTTTCTGTACTTTTATAATCTTTGTAAGATCCACGTGCTGTCATTTTTGAGACTATATTGAATTATTTAGAAAAAAATAATAGTTGAAAACTTTGACTTTAGAAACTACTGGAAAGAAATGAATCAATTTGAAGGAAAATGTAAAACTTTAGGGATGCAGTGCGATCTCTGTTGGAGAAGAGGTGGTATTGTAAGTAGCAGAATTTGAATAATGCTGCAAGGGATGAACTACATAAATATGTTTTCCTTAAATTTTAACCTTTGAAATTGCTTTCATTGACCTAACTTGAATTTCAAAATAATACCATTTTGATAATTAGAAAATTAAATTGTACCTCACCTGATAGTCCCCACTTTTTGGAATTATTACATTTGTCAGTCTAATTCTATTTTGTTATTTATGTGCATTTACTGATTCTCTCAATACATATTCACTGAGCACCCAGTGTATGCCACATTCTATGCTAGGCTTACATGATTCATTTTTTACTTTCCTAGGAATATTGACCACTGTGTAAATTATGTAACCAAATTCATGGGTTTGAGCTTTAGTAAATTAATATAAGGAAAAATATTTCAAAGCAATGTCATGAAATTATGGATTACAAATTATAGCAGGTGACTCTGAGTAGTCCCTAGGCCATGAATTACCATAAGGCTGATGATAAGTGGAAATCAGGAAACGTGGTCAAGTTACTTGCATGTAGTAGAAAGGGCTTTGTGGGTGTGTTGGAATCCAAAGGAATCGGACTTATAATTACATAGGCTTTTGTAATTACTTCTAAGCATATTCAGAGATGCTTTTCTTTTTCACAGGTAATCAAACTAAGAACAGAGGAATTAAAACACTTGGATAATCTCGCCCTTTCATTCAGAAATTCAATAAAATCAAACTTTCAGTCCAACAATTTTCATACTCTGTTAAATGACTCTTCCTTCTGTTTCACAATTTTGCCTAGAGCAAGCCCTGAGGAGACCAACATTTTACTAGAAAAGGGCTAATCCCCTATTGTCAGTGACAAATTCTATGGATTTTGTTTTTTTATTTTTATGTCTACATTGGAAAAGAATAAATTTCTCAGAATATATGGAAGACATTATTCAAGGAAAAACATTCAGAAGCCCTCGTTGGTTATTAACTGCATCAGCATGCTCCTTATTACAGTGATCAGGAAGGAGGCTGGGTTTCTATTGCTGTACACAGGGCAGCTTCCCCCATCTCCATTTGGGCATCCTGAACTGGGAAACCATATATCCTACCTGTGGGGCTCTGGAAAATCTCTGATTGTCCTCTTGCCTTTGAGCTTTCACCTGTTATGTGGTATCACTTGATATCATTTGTGGTCCTGTTTCTCTGAAGTCATTTCATCACTCCATCACTCCATCATTTGCATAGGGAAGCTGATCTATTTCCCAATGTGTTTCAGAGAATTTCACTGTTCCTTCAGTGAATAAGGATCAGTTCATGGCCCATTTGAATCTAGGTCAGTGTTTAAAATTGGGAAGGATTACCAAATGATAAAAATATTGATGAAAGGAAAATGATGGAGCTGGAAAAGTTAGCGGACTGTTTAAGCTCATTCACAGACAAAAAGTACCCACAGATTAAAAACATAATTCAGTGCACTTCAGGCAACATTGAAACATTGATTCAGACCCCGCTGCCAAGCAGCTTACATTTAAAATGGTAAGCACGTAAAAGGACATCCACTGAGAGACAATAATGCACTTTCTTCTTCAGTAAAATATAAAATTGTGTTTGCAGTGTGTGTGTGTGTGTGTGTGTGTGTGTGTGCGCGCTTGCACCATCTTCTTGGCTTTAAGTGGACACAATTCTTAGCTTTAAGAGGACACAATTCTATTTTCGATGGCCACATGACTGTAGCACTAAACTAGCTGCAGGTTATGTATAATATTGTTAATTTTTTAACTGACATAGTAGACAACAATAACTCCTGATTTACGTTATATAAAATAGTTTCTGTGGATATTTCTTTCATAGCACAAAAGTGGTACAGTATTTATGGTCACTGATTAATCTTGTAATGTGTTCTGATTTGAGTATTTCACATTGGTGTCCCAGAAATATTCAAGCTTGGAAGACAGCGATGGTTTAACTTTCTTTGCATTTCTGGTACTGTATGACATTTAGCCCAGTGCTGTGACACCTCTACGTACTCAAGAAAAGACAAAACTGTTCAAGATAAAATGTGAAGATTATATTCAGACATTTTTGGCAGAGGTCAACGAAGTTCATATTCGTGGTACTTCTAGACTATGAAAATCAGACTGTCAACTTTTTTAACTATTGCAACTTGGATAAAAACTCCTGCTTTGGTAGAGTTCTGAAAGCCATCAAAGAAAAACAGTGGGAAAAAAAAAAAAACCTCGTATTCCATGATATCTTAACCCATGGACCTAAATAAGATAAGCCAAGGAAATCATGGAATAACTCATGGTGAAAACTGATCCAAGGATCACAATAAATAGTCCATACTGTAGTGCTTTTTACAGAAAAATATACTGTGCTCATTCTGAAGAAGGTCTAGTAAAATTATTTATGGATATATAAGCTGATAGAACAAAAATCTTTACAGAAAATTTTTCTTCATGTTGTGACTTTGCACATGTATTTTACTTTTACATTTATACTCTGAAGGGTCTCTTCTCTCTTCAGTTTTTGTGTGACTGATTTGGCAGCAAAGGAGAGCTAGTGGATTCAAATGGCAGCATGAGCTCAGTGATGGTAGGCTTTGGGAAGACTTTGATTGGTTGCTCAGTCCCGCAGTGATCAGTTAAAACTGACATTCTTGCAGGGCATGCTTTAAAATCAGGAAAAGCTAATTACCTACTCCCTACATGTCCACCCAATCCTCCTTTTATTTTTTTCTAAACACAGGGTAGTGACTTTTCCTTCTTTATTTGGACCAAAACAACTTAAAATCAAAACAGGTAGATGGTGAAAGTAATGACATACCAACCAGTAGAATTAAAAATGTGAAATGACATAGAATCTTTAAAAATAATGTGCAAACAGTTTGTTCTCAATGGACCCTGCTTTGCTATGGGATATACATGTTTAATAATGAAACTCAAGTCTTCATGACAGTATTTTTGCTGTTTTGGGTAGATATTGAGCAGAACACAATGCCCATACACTGATATCAGCATTATTCATCCTTAGAAAGATATTCAGTGTTGGAATTTGTTAAATAATTTATTCTACTAGATTGTGTTTTTTAAATGAACTCCTTCTATGCTATTTAGAGCTATGCTTTTCTGTGCTTTGACTGTGTTCCCTGAAGGTTCGTGTGCCAAAAGCTTTGTCCCCATTTTGCTGTGTGGAGCGATGCTTAACAGAGTCTCTAAGAGGTGGGGTCTAGTGTGAGGTGACAGGGTCATTAAAAGCGTCAACCTAGGAGAGATTAATGTAGTTCATGTGGAACTCCTGTGGGTTCCTAAGAGAGTGGATTGCTAAAAAAAATGACCTGAACCAGAATTCCTTTTGCTTCTTGTCACACCACGTGACTGCTCTCCCTCTTTCCCATGGGCTTCCCGCATGACGCTCTCTGCCATGCTGTGATGGCATGTGTAACAAAATGCCAGAGACTGAGGAATTTATGAAGAATATGAGTTTATTTGGCTCCTAGGGCCGGGGAGATAGCGCAGTGGCACAGCACCTGCTTGGTAAGCACAAGGTCCTGAGTTCAATTCCTGGTTCCAAAAAAACAAAAACAGAAACAAAAACAGAAACAGAAACATATTTGGCTCCTAGTTCTGGAAGCTGGGAAATTGAAGAGCCAGCAGCTAGTGAATGCCTTCTTACTATTATATAGCATGTCTGAGGGCATCATATGGCAAGACAGTGCGAGTATGCTAGGCTGGAAC
Organism: Erethizon dorsatum; assembly: GCA_028451465.1. NCBI lineage: Eukaryota > Metazoa > Chordata > Mammalia > Rodentia > Erethizontidae > Erethizon > Erethizon dorsatum. The sequence goes on along the minus strand of CM051837.1, from coordinate 46,819,932 downwards.
TCTCTTCCTCTTCTTATAAAGGTATTAATGCCAAATGGGCTCCCTACCTTCCTGACCTCATGTAATTGTAATTACATCCCAAGTGCCCTACCTACAAATACCACTGACATATAAATTTGGGATTAAGTTTCCAAACACATGAGCCCTATGGGATCACTTTCAAACTATAGCATGCCCTGCCCTCTTTGTTCCTATCACTACATGAAACAATTGTTCTCATTTTTTCCCCAACACAAATAACTTTTTCCTATTCTAGAACTTCATGTAAAATGATATCATAAAGAATATACTCTTTTGTGGTAGAATTGTTTATTCAGTGTTATGTCTCTTGAATTTATCATATTACTCCTGTATGAGTATTGTACTCCCTTTCATTGCTAGATAGTCTACTCAAGAAATATAACATAAATATTTTGATCCATTCACCACCGGCATTTTATTTGTTTACAGTATTGAGTATCATGAATAAAGCTATGGAAAACCATTGCATATAAACAATCTTATGTGTATATATGTTTTATTGGTCTTCAGTGAAAACTTATGAGTGATATTCTGGGAGGGTCCTTTTCAAGTTTTAGTCATGAGAAGAAATAAACAACTTCCTTCTATTCATAAAAATATGAAAAACGAAAAACAAAAGCATGTAATGAAATACTTCCCAGCCCCTTATTTATTCTATCCAACATGTTATGAAGTAAGATTGTGAATAACATGCTAATATAAATATGAATACGTAAGAAACACTTTTGTGACTTTTAAATTTTATTATTCATTGCCTTAAAAGACTGCAACATTCATTATTTTAAAGTACTTTGGTGAACTTATTTCAGGCTCTCAAATTCTCATGTAATTTTTTTTTTCCATAAGTCTTTTCAGCTCCTACCAGGAGAATGAACATGCTGTACGCAAGTTTTAGGTTCTCAGCACATCAAAAAGCCAGAATGTGTTGACTTTCTTTTTCTGTGTATTTTCAAGTACAACCTCCAAAATATAAAGAAAACTGGAATTCACCATACATGCATATATATTCATAATATTTGAATTTGTAATACAAAAAGATATTATTTTTAAAATTAGACTACAAATTATTACCCTGAAGACCACAGATTCATATACAGTTTAAATCAATGTATCTAAACATTATGTGTATAAGAAACCTTAACAGTTTATTTCAAGAAAATATGACAAGTGAGGTAGTTTTCTCTCACTAAAAATTATGTGAATGATTGGTAAAATTCAGAGTTGGGAACTAAACATGTATATAGGACATAAACTATATTGCTTTGCCAAAATAAATCTATTTTTAAAATTCAATAATAAAACAAAGTAATCATAAATGTAAAGATGAATATATTTTCCTGTAGGCTTTATGACAAATAAATCTAAAAATGTGAATAGATAAAAAGTTTCCTAGAAATACAGTGCAGATATTCCAGATATATTTACTTGATCAACAAAGTTTTATGTTAACCATTAAGGTTAAAAAGAAGATGAAAATTTATATTGGCCTAAAATACTTAATGCATATGTTAATATATATATATATATATATATTCTTCTGAATAATCTTGTTATCTGTTTCCATATTTACGTGATTATCTGAATAATAAAGACAAAACAAAATTATATGTTTATAAAATTTATTTAAAAATAATAATACAGGGCTGGTGAGATAGCTCAGCAGCATCAGCGCCTGCCTGGAAAGTGCGAGGTCCTGAGTTCGACTCCCGGTACCCACATACGAAAAAAGGGTCGGTGATATCGCTCAGCGGCACAGGCGCCTGCTGGCATGCGAGGTCCTGAGTTTTACCCCTGGTACCCACAAAATAACAATAATAATAATAATAATAATAATAATAATAAAAGTCCAATTTTATTTAGAAGTACTTTTTTGTACTCAACATATTAATTTTCTTCTTCAAATTAATTTGACTGTAAGAGATCACAAAAGCAATCATAGTCTGCCTTTTATCATATATAAAGTTTCAAAATATTTTCCTTAAAGCTAAGAAACATATACGTATGCATGTGTGAGTATGTTTGTGTGTGTGTGTACACATAGGACAGTTTTTGGTTTTGTTTGAGAAAATAATATTCTGTCGTTTTAAAAGGACTAGAAATTCAAGAAAATGGAAAACAATGATAATATTCATTACCCTTCCCAAAAGTAGAATAGTACAAACATATTATCATTTTTAACAACATGAAAAATAATTTGAGAATTTTCTCTGAATAAAGGTTGTATAAATATTTTATTCTAAAGTTGTGAAAGTCAATGAAATGTAAATTTTACATCTGTACTTTCATTATCAAAGAATATTTTTATACAAGAGACCTCTTTTGTGTTATAAAAATTTGTTTTTACCTCCAAGACATTCTACATATAAAATATAAAAATTTATAATATTTATTTCTACTTGATTTCCAGCAGGCAAAAAGTAAAAACATGTAAAACATGAGTATTCATAGAGTATATTTCAAATTAATGAATACTTTTTTTTTTGTGGGTACCAGGGGGTCGACCTCAGGACCTCGCGCGCCAGCAGATGCCCGTGCCGCTGAGCGATATCACCGGCTCCTTTTTCATATGTGGGTTCCGGGAGTCGAACTTGGGCCCTCGCGCTTGCCGGGCAGGCGCTTAAGCCGCTGAGCCATCTCACTGGCCCAAATTAATGAATACTTGACACAGAGATTCTTGATAAAGTGTAATTAAATCAAGACCACCTCACATCACTAAAATCAATTCCAATTATCTTCAAAATTTACATGTGGTAGTAAAATTATAAAATTTTAAGGAAAGCTATAGCCATACAGGAAAATATGAAAACATTCAACAGTATTAAATTGAGAATTTCCTGATTATTTAAAAGATATTGCACATGTGCAGGTCTAGCTCATTGGCAAAACACTTATTCAGTATACACAAGACCCTGGATTTGAGCCTCAGCAATGCAAACAATGACAACAACCACACAAAAACAAAAAATAACTATAACAACAACAACAAAAAAAGCATAACAGAAAACCATAAGACATGAAAGGATAGCTCATAAAAGTAAAAATGGAAATGTGCAATACTAAAATGTGCCCAGTCCTTTTTGGGTGAATGGACATAATTCAAAACTGAAATTGAGGTTATATCTAAAACATTTAGAAAATTCTGTAACTTTGCACAGTGGCAGTATGGTAGCCAATGAGGTTTATCCGAGGCGTGATTATTGCTAAGAGAAAGTTTTGTGAATCAAACCAGAATCTTGACAACTAATCAGAAAAATAATAAAAGTGAATACCACATGTGAAACCATACAATTGACTTCTTTCATAATCAGAAAAATATAAATTAAATCATTATTTTATACCTTCATATACCCAACAAACTAATAAAATTGAAGAATTCTGACAATGTTAAGTGTTGGTGATGGTAGGTAGCAGTATGGACGCTCATGCATTCCTGGTAGAGTCACTTTGGAAAATAGCCTATATTATCTACTAATATTGAAATGCATATCATCCCTATCACTAAGCAGTTTCACATCTGAAAATATGCACAGGGACACACATACCACAATCCTTTTAACTGCAGCTGTGGGTACATGAGCCCTAGCAGGAAACTGGATTTCCAGGGATATTTACAATGACAAATTGATAGTTTCATAAAATGGTCTAACATAATATAGCAATACACATCACCATGGGTGGGTTTCACAAAATCATGTTGGGATAAAGAGCGAAGTCACAAGTAGCTAGAAAGTCTCATAAAGTTTTTTCAAATGTCACTAAATTAAGCTGGTACTGAATACATCGTTGATGAGATGATGAAGGAAACACAGGAATGGCTATCACAGTGAAGAGAAAGGGGGTCATGGTTATTAGTAGGATCACAAAGATGATTTCCAAGATGCTGAGTGTATTAATTCAGCACAAAATGAAATTACATAAAGGAAATTTTCTATATCTCATTTCATTATAAATTAAAACCTTGGTTTGTGAGCATAATTCACTCCAGAATCACAGTTATAATCCAAAGCACTACTATATCAAAAGGAATTTCCCCATAAGAAACAATGGAAATTCAGATGATTTGTTCCACAACCCAAAAATATTCATATAAAATGATTCAAAAGCTGTACTGTAATACAAAACAATAAAGAAAATACAAAATATGAAAAAAAAAATAAACAAATCGAACAGCACTTGCTTTCCCAGCTGGAGTGAGGAAATAGGAGAGAGAGGGTTATTGTGTAGGACTGCTTTCATTATCACTAACGGAATCATTACTGTCTGTGGGGTCAATGGAATCTTTTTTCTTTTCATGCAACTTTAACAAGGAACCTATCCAATGATACTTGCTGTTGCCTCCTTTTGAAAATTTCATGGAAATGTGACATAGTATTGTCTTTAAAACAGATTCATCGCTTGCACTGATACAGCCTTACTCATGCACTTTTTCACAAAATTTTGCAATATCCCATATTTTACATATTTCCCTAATCTCATTTGAGGTGAGGGATTCCTCTATTTCCCCACCTTCTCTGCGGATGCGATCTCCTCCATAACCTCTTGCTGTTTGGAGACACAATCACCCACAATCTGAGGGGGGTGAGGAGAGAAAGAGAACCATTGGCTCAGCTGTGATCATGTGACATTCAGCATCATATACTACTTGCTCATTTATCAAGTTAAAATTGGAAATGTTTGGTCATCTTAAAGAACACTTGAAGAACAAGTTACTTGCAATCCAAGGTTTTACTGTATAATATAGTAAAATATCTGTTTTACTTGTTTACATTGTTTATAAGCTGTTACAAATCCTTATTAGTTTTCTATTGCATTGTAATAAATTGCCACAAACAGTGGTTTAAAACAACACCTACCAATTATATTGATTTCTGTGTCAGGAGTCTGAACATGGATTAACTGGATCCTCTGTTTCATCTTGTTTCACATCCCACACTCATGGGATGTTTCACATCCCACACATTTCACATCCCATGACCAAAATTTTTGGTCATGCCCAAGGGTCAGTTGGGGAAGGAACTATTCCCAAATCATGTGGAAAATAAGGACACAGCTCTTGCAGGACTGTGTGCTGAAGGCCTTAGTTCCTTTGTGTTTGTGGCTTGGAAGCTGCCCGTTTTTCCTGGCAGTAGCCTCTTACTCACTTTATCAAGCCAGGATTAGAAGACAGCGACAGAGTCTGCCGGCAAGTTAGAGTTTTCGATGTCATCATGAAAGTTGTATCACATAGCTTTTCCATCTTCTATTGGTTTTAAGAAGTCACAAATTCTACCTCCGCTTAGTGGGAAAAAGACAACAGGCCATAAATACTCTTAGTGGAAGACCACTGATTGTCCGTTTGGCACATTTTATGTAGTTGTATGTAATTCCAATGTTATGACCAATTTCATTTCATTTTTTATTTACTCTGCAAACGTTGTATATTTGACATAAGTAGCACTGTGCTTTGCAAATAGTGGAAGATCAATTAAAACTCATAAAATAAGTTAATGAATTTATTTTTGGTTGTGTTAGGCAAGTACTCTATAACCGAGCTTTACTCACAGCCCTTAATTTAATGAATCTTTTATCCTTAATATTTTGAAATGCATAGCGAGGCCACCTCTTTCTTCTATCTAGCAGAATGAAGTTATTGGATTTAACACTAAATCGAATATCATGTTAAGAGTATATTAAGGTATAGAGTCACATTTTTTCCATCACTACTACATATATCATATAAAATTTTGAAAGGTATGTAAGGTAAGTTAGTAAAAATCTTCTTACCAGTACTGAAAGAACTGGAAATAAAACAACAACAACAACAATAAACATTGTTTATCCAATATCTCCTGCAAATATTTCAGTCTTCCACAGATTTTAGGTAGGTGAGAAGAGCTAAGTGCTTAAAACATTTATGAAATTGAACTCAATTATGAAATTAAACCATAATAATGAATCTTTTTTGTTCTAAAAACTAGCTTCTGTGAATTCTTAAGTATACCACAGTAAGGGCTATATTATTATTCCTACTCTGCAAATGGGAAAATTGATGTCCAGTGTAATTAAATGACTTGCCCAGGTTGTATAGAGAGTAAAAGGTGAAGTACGGCTGAGGACTCTGGGGGCTGGCTTCAGAGCTTGTGCTTTTAAACTTTGGGCATTTGTATTTCTATTCCTTTGCATTCAAGTGAAAGCACTAATAACATGAGTCAGATTAAGGCATCATGAGATTTTCTGAATTAGGCTGAGAAGGACTACTGATAAATGAACACACACACACTCGCACACACAAGGGACAAAACAAATACAGACATTTGTTAAGTGTGTGTTTCATTTCACCCATCTTCAAAAAGTTAGATTACCAACATTCACAAGCAAAATCTATGAGTCACTTATCAACAGTATTGCGTTCCTGGTTTACAGTTTTGCAATGTTGGTTTCAATTAGAGTTGAATCCAAGTCTTTTTCCTGGGGTTACATTAAGCATAGAGGTTGAGGTGCTGAGCACTGTGTGAGAAAACCTTTCTTATTGCTGAGAATTCTAACCTATTACTATTTCTGTCCTTAATAACCTTGGTGACAATAAGTACTTTTGGAAATTTAGAGTTACAAAAATCAACCTTCCTGCCCTTTTATAACTTGTTTCGAATCTCATTTTACTGAGAGAAAAGACATGGAAATTATCTCCTGCATTATCTCCTGTAAACTATCCTTCATCTTGGCCATAATTCTATTAGCCAAATATTATTGCCAAAAAATCTATAAATTTCTAGAAGACAAAGATGAAAAGTACAAGGTATAGAAAACAATTAAAACAAATTATCAACGCTGTCAAACATAGATCTATTCAGTTATATACACCTTCTTGATGATGGATCCAAAACTGAACTTTAATTTAACATGTTTGGTATTATTGCTCGGAATGACTTAGAACTGCAAAAGCTAAGATATACAAGTGTAGATAAAACTTAATGCTCTTTTAAAATATGCAAAATCAGAGTAATGGTGCTTGACCAATGAGCCAATTATTATCTTGGTGAAATAATAAAAATAATAATAATTCTCATGATGATTAGCAATAAGTTGTATTTAGGAAAAAATATTCCTATGTGGTTGTTCATTTGGTTCTGAAAATATAATTTGCTCTAGAAGTTTTTCTTGTATTTTAGATAAAATATGAGCATTCAGAACAATATTTTACTCAAGATACTGAATATGAGTAGAAAAGTTTGAATATGTCAGTTGTAAAAATCATCTAGAATGAACACCTCAATTAGGACAGGCAGGTCAAGGGAATGTATAAAAATGCCCACTTTGTAAGTAAATGTTGCTCATTTAAATAAAAATGGCTACTTTTTAAGACTAGATTTGAAAATATTGATCAAAAAGGAAAGTTAATTTTCTGCTGTAACTAACCAGTTTATGCTGACTGAAATTGCAATTTTTTTATACACAGATAAATATGAGATTTTTGTGTTCTTGAAACACCCTGGGAATTTGGAGTTGTGGCTCTTTTTAAAAGTGCATGACTTGAATAGTTTTATCATCATTGATTGAAAATTATCATTTAGTTGTATTTACATTGATCATAGGTTTTCAATATCAAACTGGCTGCAATATTAACATGACAGTATTTAAACTCTAAATTCATCTTTTAAAATAATATAGCCACATTTAAGAATTATTTTGTGTTAAATGTATCTAATATCTGTCCACCTAACCTCACAATACTATCTGAAATGACAGTTATCCATATGTAAAAACAACCTCTTTTTACCTAAAGAGAATGAATTTGACATGCATGATAGATATTTAAATTTACTCCTTAAAATCTGGATTTTATTTGATATAAAAACTAAAAGAAAGTATTTTTAGAAAATTTTCTTAATATAATGATAATTTCATAGCTTATTTCCTGAAACATTTATGTAAATTTTTACTTAAAATTAATACTTTAGGGCCGGTTATATAGCTCAGCAGCATAAGCATCTGCCTGGCAAGCTCAAGGTCCCGAGTTCGACTCCTGGTACCCACATATAAAATAATTAATAATTTACACATTTTATATCAGCATAACAAATAAGACTTAGTTATGACTACACAGGGAAATCTATGCTTTGTCAAACATTTGAGATATGTGCTACTCTAAGATTATGTTAGGACAATTCATTTAAATAATGTCCTCTGTAATATAACAGATATACAAAAATAACTTGTAATTTTCATCTGATATGCTCCACAAAACTGATACTAAAGGAAACAATGTTCATTTACATAGGTACTATATGTTCTTAAAGTCTAATTTGATTTATTTTTATCTACCTTTGAACCTTTTGGATTTGGCCAAAGATATTAATCTTTTGCCCTTTACACTTAAATTTTAGATATTTATTTCTTCTTTTATCCAATATTTAAATTTCTTCACATTTTAATCAGACTTCTAACTCAATTTCATTGTGAATAATATTCATTACATAGATTTAATTTTAAATTGTTTCAGATTACATATTGTCATGTATACATACCTCATTTATTGCTTTTGTTTTACTTTTATTCAGCACATCCACATTTCCAAATAATATATCTTCTAAATAAATGTTTTACTGGAATTTTTTTAGTAAATATCATTTCATTGCTAACTACCTAACTCTAAAATAAAAATATTTCTCTAGCATCAAGCTGAAAATTTAAATCCACTTGGGCATAGCCCATGTAGTTGCCATCAAAGGTGACTGCTAATAAGAATATTATGTTAATAGTGGTTGTTATAGGTTTAAAATATTCAACTCTTGGTTTTCTTGGTATTTTTGAAGACAGAAGAAAGGAGAAAGAATTAAACATCAAGGAACGAAGGAAAGATGTAAAAGGGGCAGGAGAGAGAAAGGAAGGAAGGAAGGAAGAAGATGAAAGAAAAGAGGGAGGGAGACAGCAAGAGAGGAAGAGACATAAAAAGTCATACATATGCTTGGCGATATGGAAGTTTGTCATTTGGCTTGTATCTACTTATTATTTCTCATAAAGCCTTTCTCACTTATCTTTTATCTTCTCTTAGAAGTAGATCTGAGAGAGGTAGTTTATTTATTGGATTATACCAGAAGGTAGAAGTTGTCTTGCAAAGGGGCATCAACTACTCCTGGAAAGGAAAGTTTGTGTTTCAAGAATGGTTTAGAATTGTTTGGATACTGATTCATAGAAATCTGTTTTGAAAGTCTTTAATAGGCAATTAGATACATAATCTGAAAAAAGATAAAATCTAAGAAAGGAATGACCTTGTATTCTCATTTACTTTAATCTAAAGGAGACTATTGTACATTTATTTACACTAAAAATATTAGTTTTAAATAGAAATTACTTTAACTTATCATCTTTTGAGAAACTTTCTTGTACTTTGTTTGGATAAAATGTTATTTTGTTCTACTATTATTACATTGACTGTAAACCTTTATTACTTCATTTCTTATCTGCCTTGCTTTTACTGATCACGATTATAAAGCAAAACAAAACTTTGCAATCAAATGTTGAGTAACACGTATTGTTAAAACATTCCACCAAGATAATCCTAAAAGATAATTGGTTTTTTTTTGTTTGTTTAAACCAAAATTAAATGAAGAATGCCAGTAAAATGACCTCCAGAGTTCCCTAAAATAAATAACCCAATGCCCCAATAAAATATCCAGCCTTCAGTGCTCAATTCATGCCAAGATTTTATGACTCTAAAGTATTGATTTCATCTTCAATTTCCTGAAATAATACCTTCTTATGATAATAAATCTTTAAGCTGTGGACAAAGCACTCATGTGTAGTGAAATCAATCTTCTCTTTACATAGTAACTTTTTTTAGTCTATATATTTGAGGTTTTCCTTTTTAAAAGAATAAATGCCTATTTCAGACTCTAATTTTCCCTACTCTTTTATTCAATTTGCATACATTAGTCCAAGGTCAAAAGTACAGCAATATTTCTACTCATTACTTTTCTTTAGAGAATCTAATCAGTATTATCTTCTTCCAGGAAATATCTTATACTTAATATTATCTTCGCCTAAAGCTACTATTTATTCATTACATGAACTACTACAGTTGAAAGATGAATGTGAACACAGCTTCTACCCTAAAATACTTAATACACACACTGATTTTAGTTGTTTTTCTAGATTGGTGCTTGAATTCTTGGTTAGGAAACATAATGGGCATATTTTGGGTATGGAGGGTTTGCAGTATGTGAGGGGAATTTTTACAGTTATGTCTGTAATTCAGATCTCTCAGGGAAAATGAGAGGGAAAAAGAAGAGCAGAGACACAAAGGAGGAGAAGAGTCAAGAAACCCAAGCTTTAAAGGGTAACTGTAGTAGGGGAAGACTAAAACTCTTTCAGCGAAAGAATGTGCAAAAAGACAGAAGTGAAAAAGTAAAGCCAATAGCCAACAGAGTACATTGATGTGGAAGTCAGAAGGAGTTCAGTAGGAAGGCAATGTTAAGCATGTGAATATGGCTGATAAGAGAAGTAATACTGAGATTGAGGTAAGCATGGAGGTTGCAGAATGGGAGCCAGGCAGGCACCTTGGCTGGTGACGTTTCATTGAGGAGAAATGAAATCCACATGGAACTGGTGGAAGAATAAATACAACGTATGGAACTCAAGACTACCAGCATTGGCTCTGCTTTCACAAATCTTGACTTTGCAGGATAGTAACATAACAGAGGTAAAGTTGAGGACAGTTTTTTCAGAATATCTTTCCATTTGCACAGAATTAAGACCTTTAAGAAGTGATAAGAGTAAATATTAGGGTCTACGTGATTTCTAAAGTGTTATAATTACTAAATTTTCCATGGCAAATATGTTAGAGGAGAAGGATATTAAACTTTACTCACCTTGTCATGATTCAAAGTTCTTTTTACAGTTTCTATCTCAACCAGCTAAGAAGTAAGGACTAGGGTATTTTCCCATATATTTACTTTACTCTGTAATCTAAATCTTCATTAGACTCAGAATCTAAAAGAGTAAGTTTAACTACATATTCTTATAGAAAAGAAGTGTTGAGAGACTGAGGCAAAAGAATAGGAAGTTCAAGGCCACCCTGGGCAACATAGTGAAACCCTGTCTCAAAACATAAAAAGGGCTGGGCATATAGCTCAGTGTTAGATTGCAAAAAAAGAAAGAAAGAAAGAAAGAAAGAAAGAAAGAAAGAAAGAAAGAAAGAAAGAAAGAAAGAAAGAAAGAAAGAGAGAAAGAAAGATAGAGAGAAAGAAAGAAAGACAAAGAAAGAAAGAAAAAGAAAGAAAGAAAGAGAAAAAGAGGGAGGGAGGGGGAGGGGAAGAAGGGGGAGGAGAGGGGAGAGGGTGGGTGGAGGTGAAAGGAGGGGAGGAAAGGAGAAGTGGAGGGAAGAGAAGAGAAAAAAGGAGAAGTTATTAGGTGTGATGGCACATGCTTGTACCCCCAACACTCAGGAGTCTGAGACAGGACCACGTCAGTGAGTTTCAGGGCAGCCTGAACTACAACGTGAGACTCTGTCCAGAAAGAGAGAGAGAGAGAGAGAGGGAGAGAGAGAGAGGTTGACTCTCTCTCCTCTATAATGGAGAGGGCTCAGAAGCCTTTCTTTATTCCAGCAATGTAAATATTATCCATAAAATGTCTGCTACCAACAGATAGTCTTATTGGACAGCGTTAGGTCAAAGATACTGAATCAACTCAAATCATCAGGTTTTAAAAATTCAGTATGATATATTTCGTAAAGAAATTCTTGCTCTTCAGTAGCTTTTTATAAGGCAAACAAAATGGCTTATTAAAACATTAATGCTTTGCTTGCAGTCAAAATTATATGGAATGAGATGCCCTACTGTTCAATATATTAAAATTACAGGACTCTTGTGAGGTGGCATCATACTTGATGTTTTTCTTTCAAGTGTAGATAATGGATTAAACATAGTAAATAAAATACTTAATAATATTTGTTTTGCTTACCTACTAACACTGATTATTTGCTTGAAGAGTCACTATGCCTTTACTATTATAAACATTTCATATTCGGGGCAGTTATAAAGCATAGTTAGCCCCTGTGCTATTCCCATACCCTGCCATCACACCATTTTTCCAGTAGAAAAAATATCTTTTTCAAAGAATCCGAGACCTAAGAAGTTTTAAATCTTGTAGAGGTTATCCACAGCCGGGCAAAGAAAGAGTTCTAAGGAACAACAAAAAAAGTTCAATCAATGTGCTCTGAGCCAGGGATATAGCTCAGCGGCACAGCACATGCCTCACAAGCACAAGGTCCTGAGTTTGATTCCCAGAACAAAAACAAAACAAAACTGACAGAAAAAAAATTGCTCTGGTACATTGTAATGCCTGGATTGATCTCACTGTTTTTCAGCCATTGATCAAAACAGTGCCATCCCCCCGAATCTGGAGCTTTACTTCCCTGTGTGTTTGCTAATGGTCCATTAAGGAACTTGAACTACTTGCAGGATACTTTGCTTTGCCCCTTCTCTCATCTCTTTTTCTTGTGGCCAGATCAGCTTATCCTTCCCCTAACATTCACACTGTCCCTGGCGTTATAGATGGGACTGTTTCTATTCAAAATTCAATTAAATTATATTGATGTAGCTGGGTTACTGTGTTTTTCAAGAAGGGAGCGTGAAAGAGGAGATACAGATAGTTTTGGCTTTGCTTTTTCAAAGTTCATTTTATGTTCCTAAACCCGTAATACAGAGTGAGGCAGACATTCACATTTCTGAAAAATACTCAAATTTGAGTAAGAAGCAGTGCTAATCCTGCTGTTGAATAACATATGTGAATGCGGACTAAATATGAGACCAGCCATTGTCCCAGGTGGCTGACACAGTACAAAAATAAGTGAATCAGTCCCTGCTGTAACTTGCATGGAGCGTCTACAACACAGGAGAACATACCAGGAGCGCGGTGCGGAGGAGCCAATAGTATGCACGGATGATGCCCCGCTGCTCGGCCACACGCAGCCCACACTGCAGCAATCCCGGATTAGCAGTATATATACATATGAGATAATGAGCTTCAGTGAGAAGTTTCCTCATTTTTCCGATTTAAGAGTGTACACTCTGCTGCTAGCTATATAGACCACTCTGAGGAGCTAGGGCGGCTTCAGGGATCTGCAGGTGCTCATTGTGACAGTGACAGCAATATTCTTTGTTTGACTTCCTCTTAATTCAGTTATAAATCCACCTAAATATAGCTGAATTAGTCAGGGTTTTCCAGAAAAACAGAAGCAATAGGAGATAGGACGATGGATAAACAGATAGGAGATACGTGAGATGGAATTTCTTTGGGGAACGGGCTCAAATGATTATGAAGACTGAGAATATCCATCCTAGGCCATCTGCAACCTGGAGAACCAGGGAGCCAACAGCAAAGTTCAGGAGAAGTATGAAAATTTCATTACCAGGGAAACTGATGATGTCTTAGTCTGAGTCCAAAGGCTTGAGAATCGGGGTACACTGGTGCAGATTCTGGTGTCCAAAGAGCAAAAAAGTCGAGATTTTATGTGTCACATTGGGTAAGAGGAGTAATAGGGTGTTCCAGTTCCAGTAGGAGGAGAGAGGGAAGGAGAGAAGAAGAGTAGAAAAGAAGAGGAGAGGGGAAGAGTGGAGAGGGGGGAGGAGAGAGAGAGAGTGAGAGAGGGAGAGGGAGGTGGGGGGAATTTTCCTATTCTTTCTTTTTTGTCCTCTCCTGTCCCCCAGATGACTGGATGGCACTCGCCCATATTGATGAGACATATTGACGACTCAGCGCACCAACTGTCTTGCCAGTGTCCTCTGGAAAACATTCTGTTATGATTTATATCTAGATGTCCCTCAAGAACCTCATGATCTTGTAGGTGGGGATTTTGGAAGGCAATCAGATTATGGAGACTTACAGCTGATCTACAGCTAGGAGCCGGTCTGAAGAGGCAGGTGTCTGAGGGTGTGGCTTGGAAGTGTTTATCTCCTTCCCACATCCTCCCGTGATGCTCTCTCTGTTGCCTGGATGGTGTTTTGTGAGCGGCTCTCCTCTGCTATGCCCCTCTTCTACCCCCTCTGCCATGACATCTTGCATTGAAGCCAACCGACTACACTATGAACTGAAACCTCTACAAACTGTGGCCAAAATAAACCTCTCCTCCTTTACTTTGTGGGTGTTGGGTATTTTTTTTTCAGCAGTGAGAAGCTGACTGAAGTGCACTCCCACAGACATATCTAGAAGCAATGCTGGACCTATTCTGTAGGTATTATTCCTTAACCCAGTCAGCCGACACCTAATATTAACCATCACAGTAGTCTTGAGCCAAAATTGAATTGATATTCTCACCCCAATTCTTGTGATATTACTTAAATAACTGCGAAGTGCATCTTAAAGTACCAGAACACACAGATTTGTAAGTTATAATCGAATGCTTACTCTGGGTCTCATGCAGGATAGGAGAAGATTAATTAAGCATGATTAATTTGTTACAAAGGTTATGGAGGCAATAGGAAGGCAATAATAATAATACATATTTGATTTGTGTATACTTTTCTTGACTCATAGTTTATGTTATTTGTAATGTGTGCCTTCTCATAAATTCAACTTTTAAATATATTGTAATAATTTCTCTAACTCTCGATATGACATTTTGATGTCACCTCCCATCATAACTGAATCATTTTCATGGGATTTTCTTTGTTCCTATTTTACTTGGATTAGGTGACTTTCTGTCCTGCACAAGTTTTCACAGGTAGAAATGTGCATTCTTGGTTCCAAAGACTGATGACTGTGCCTTGTACTTATGATATTGTGTATTGCAAGCTGCCTGAAGGAGCTTTCGGCAGTACAGCTCATACACCTTTATTTTCGTGTCTAAAGTGCCCTAATAGGGATATACTGAAGGATATACATGTATATGTATATATTTTTAATATATTCATACCATTTAACGATTACTTCTCCTCATTGACCTGTATAATATTTTGGTGTATTATTTTACCAGTAAGTCAGCTTCTGTAACATTTTATTTATATGTTTTGTATTCTCTCTACCTAAAGTTTATTTTCCATATCATAGCTTAAACATTTTCCAGTACATGAATAACTTACATGTGCCAACCACTGTTGTGATAATCATAGTCCAGCAATGAAGGATTATATTGTGTTATTATTCAGAAAATGTGATTATCATTTCTGCTGTGTTAAATATTCTGAATGGAAGGGTCATTAGTCGCCTGTCTCCCACTCATAGTTACATGGTATGTGACATCACTGGTTTGTGCAATAATATCCGTTTTGATTTTAAGGCATTGTTACACTAATGCAGTTGTTGTAAAGAAGTAAGACTTGTCCAGTTAACTCTGAATTATCAAGTGGATTCTAAAATTAGGATTAAAATGTATCTAAGATAGTTGCTAAATATACAGGGGCATTCCCCGAAACTTAGCAAGAGGTGGAAGATTCAGCTACCTCCAGCCACAGACCCCACTTTGCCTAGTCTCTGTGAGTAGAATGAAGAAGGAAGAGGGTAGTAGTTAAATCAGAGTCTTAAATTTTTACTTTAGCAGGAAATGCGTGAACTTTCTCCTACCATTCTAATGGAGAAGAGGCGTCTAAGGAGAGTGCTAAGTGGAATACTAAAATAATAATTATTTTTTTGTTTCATCATAGTATGTAGCTGCATTTTTAGAATGCTGTTTGTATCCTCAGTTAGAGGCTCTATTTTTTATTTTTGAAAATGGATCCTTTGCTGACACTTAAATAGCCCAGATTTAGAGAGTCAAAGGAGCAGTACCAGTATTTTGAATGTAATGTGGATCGCTTTTTGTATATTATGTGAATACTAGTGAAATATTACTGCATTTGGACAATTCATTGCAAATAATGTTTTATTTTTCAGAGTTAGAATGTGTAAGATCTAACTGTGTCTGAATAAGACTGCGTGATTCAGCAATCAGTCTGAGAATATGAGTGCATACGTTAAAAACACTCTGCAGAATAGCATTATAGTCTACTGTCAGTATTTGGTGAATTGCAGTAAAGTGCCTCTAAGAACCTGAAAATGAGGTGTATGAGATGACTTTTTCTTTAAGAGTAAAAGTGTAGGTGGAATGCCCAATCAATCACTGTGTAGACAGGAAATCACCTAAAAACAGGCAAAAGATTTCTAACCATGGCAGCCCTGGGCTGTGACATGATTGAATGCATCGACATAACCAAAGGGTGGAAAGAATCATGTAGAAGACTTTGGAGGCCGTGGAAACGTGGCAGAATGGGCACTGCAGAGACTAAGATATATTTAATAGTTATTAATTTAAATATTGGGCTTAAATTTGTCAAGCAGCTTGATAATCATTGTTTTATTTTTCATTAATATTAATGTCATTTTAAAGAAACATAGATTTCAAATTCTTTAGTCTATTAAAATAAGAGTAATTATTTAGTTAATTGCTACTAATTATTTAGTTAATTGCTAGTTAGAAACTATTCTAGTAATCAGATTTCTTTGAACCATTAAAATAATAGTTACTTTTTACTGTATTGTCATTTATCTTTTTTTTTGTGGTTCTGGACATCAAAACAGGAGCCCTCTACAAGTGAGCTACATCTCCAACCCTCTTAATTTTTTATTTTTAAAATTTGGACAATATCTTACTAAGTTGCCCAGTCAGGACTCAAATTTTCAATCCTCTTGCCTCTCAGCCTACCTAAGTGCTGGGATTACAGTTGCGTGTCACCACACCAGGTTGTTATTTCTCATGGTAAAAACATTACCATTTTTATTTTACTTTGATAAAAATTATATTTTAAATGATTATATTAGTATTCTGATTTAATATATCATTCTTGGTTGAATATAAACTCTCCCATGAAGGAAGAACCTTATCTGTATGTGGACGGAGCCACATTCATAAACCCTAAACCCAAAAGCTGCTCACCAGTGTAAGCATTTCCAACGGAAACAGCCTGATTATATGTATGATTGCTGTTGGGGATTCCTATGTGTGCAATGGTGTGGACCTCATTGCAAGGGTTTTGAACAGTTCTGAGATGATCAGCAAAGCTATAATAAATATATGATATAATATATAATATAATATGTAATGTAATATATTACTGAAGGTCTTATCAGATGCATATATTTTAAATTTTAACCTTTTCTTCTTTATACTGCTATAACCTTAGGTGGTTATTGTCAAAGAACGCACATTTATACACATATACATGCTCAATAAATATGTAGACGCTTTTCTCTGTACAATATAATTTTTAAAATATTATGTTGGTGTTTAAGTATCCATTGTAAAAGCATAAACAATGCACTGTTCTGCAACTTGTATTTATTTTTCCATTAATTATTCAAAAATATCTTAAACATACTTCTAAAATAGTCCTATAATATTTCATAGTATGGTTGCACAATTAAGATATTCAATTTCCTCTTGATAAATATTCCAATTGCTTTCTTTTTGCCTCTGCTTATAATGCTGCAATAAATATTCTTGAATGTACATGCATTTATTCTAATACTTTTGTATCTGTGAGATAGTTTCCCAAAAATTTATGCTAAATTTGCATTTCCATAATGGATTATTTTCTAAAATGACTACAGTTCATCACAATTTCACAAGCAACCTGTCAGAACACCCAGTCCAGCATCCATGCCAATGGTGAATATTAACTCTTTTCTTAAAATCTTGGCTAAATGGTGGGTAAAATTGGTATTTCTTGTCATTTTAATTAGTGCTCTACTGAACACTAGATTTCTGTGCATAAATTCATACATTTTTCAGGTATTTGCTTTGTTTTCTACTCATTTGATTTTTTTCTACAAGATTAACTTTTTCTCATTAATTTGTAGATGCACCTTACATATTAGCAATATTTTTCCTTTTTTGGTTTATATGTGTTTTAAACTTTCCTCTCATTCTATAGTTTTTCATCTGATTTCACTTATGGTGTTGCTGACCACACAAACATGCATGTACACACACACACACCCTACACACACATACACACACATGCACACACACAAATACACATGCACACCATGTCTGTAGTTTTAGTTATCCATGATCAAATGGATAGCTAAACTAGCATGGATTTCTTTTTTCTTCATAATTTCGTGGATAAAAGGTTTGCTCTAACTGTATATCTTAGCAATCTCAGTATATCAGTTTTCTTTCTGTAAATCAAGTACATTCAGCTTTTCAGTTAAAGGAAGTACTTTACATCTTCTTTTTGCCATATCCAAATTCCTAGCCCCACTATTCTTGTGCATTTAGGCAAATATGGAATAAAATCAGAGTTATTTGAACACAAGCACTACTAAAATAGTCAACGTGATAACCAAGATATCTACTAAGATTTTTTTTTATTTTATGGAAAAATAAAATTTCATAACAAAATAATAGGAGAATAACAATAGTTAATACATTGCATATTGTTATCGTCAAAGTAGTTATTCAGAGTACAAAATATGGGCATAAAAAATTCTCCAAATGATATTAGCATAAACCTTTGTTTTCAATGAACTAAGAGAAACTAGTAGTATAACTATCTTATATCTTTTTCCTTTTCCCTTCCTTCCTTTCCCCTTTCCCCTACCCTAGCTCCTCTTTCTTTTTGAACAATTTTTTCCCATTTCATAATATCTATTGTATACTTTGATAGTTATTTACTCGTTCAGTTTCTCACACTAGGGAGACAAAACAATGTTTACACAGGTAAGTCTGATTTATTTCACTTATGAGTATGGTCTCATGTTGCATCCATTTACCTATAAATGTCTCAAGTTTATCCTTCTTTTTGGCTGAGTAGTACTCCATTATACAAAAAACCACATCTTTTTTATCCATTCCTCGACTGATGGGCATTTGGGTTGTTTCCAAGATTTAGCTATTACAAATTGGGCTGCTAAAACATGAGTGCACATATATCACTGTAGTATGATGTTTTTAATTCTTCTGGGAAGATACTCAGAAGAGGAATAGCTGAGTTGAATGGGATCTTTAATCCTAGTTTATTGAGGAATCTCTATGCTAATTTCCACAATGGTTGCACCAGTCTACACTCCCACCAACAGTGGAGAAGGGTTTGTTTTTCCCCACAGCCCCTCCAGTATTTGTTATTGGTTGATTTCTTTCTTTCTTTATTTTTTTTTTATGTGGGTACTGGGAGTCGAACTCAGGACCTTGCTCCTACCACCAGGCGCTTGTACTGCTGAGCAATATCACCTCCCCCTTTTCTTACCTTTTATGCGGGTACTGGGAGTTGAACTCAGGACCTCGCGCTTGTCAGGCAGGTGCTTACGCCGCTGAGCTATCTCACCGGCCCTATTGGTTGATTTCTTGATGATAGCCATTCTTTCTGGGGTGAGATGGAATCTCAGTGTTGTTTTAATATGTATCTCTCGAATGACCAATGATGTTGAACATTTTTTCATATATTTATTTGCCACTTGTATTTTTTCATCTGAGAAGTGTATATTCATTGCAGATGCCCATTTTTGTATTGAGTCATTGAATTTGGGGACCTGATGTTTTTCAATTCTTTATATGTTTTAGATATAAGTCCTTTGTCTGAGGGACAGGTGGCTATAATTTTTTCTCATTCTGTGGGTTGTCTTTTCACTCTGTTGGTGATTTCTTTTGATGTTCAAAAGCTTTTTAATAAGGTGAGATCCTATTTGTTTAGTCTTTGTAGTGTTTTCCGTGTGGTCTAGGTTTTGTTCATGATGTGCTTGCCTACACCTATGTTTTCAAGATTTTTACCAATTTTCTCTTCCAGTAGATTTAGTGTTTCTGTTTTAATATTTAGATCTTTGACCCATTTTGACTTTAATGCATAGTGATAGACATGGGTCTAATTTTAGTCTTTGGCATGTGGAAAGCCAGTTTCTCCAGTCATTTATTAAAGAGACTATCTTTCTTCCAGTGAACATGTCTGGCTCATTTGTAAAGGATAAGGTGGCTGAGTGTGTTTGGAGTTGCACCTGCATCTTCTATTCTGTTTCACTGATCCTCAGGTCTTTTTTTTTTGCCAATACCATGTTGATTTTATCACAGTAGCTTTGTAGTATAATTTCAAGTCAGGAATTGTGATACCCCTTGACTTGCCTTTTTTTACCCAGAATTGCTTTTGCTATTCTAGGTCTCTTCTGGTTCCAAATGAATTTCAGCAGTGTTTTCTCTTGTTTTGTAAGGTATGCTAAGGGTAGTTTGATTGCATTAAGTTTGTATAACAATTTAGGGAGTATGGCCATTTTCACTATGTTGCTTCTTCCCATTCATGATCAAGGGATATCTTTCCACTTTCTGATATCCTCTTCCATTTCTTTTTTCAGGTTACTGTAATTTTCAATGTATAGATCTTCTACTTCCTTTGTTAGATTGATTCCTAAGTATTTCATTTTTTTTTTTTGGATGCTCTTATGAAGTGTGTAGTTTCCCTAATTTCTCGCTCAGTGATTTTTTTGTTTGTGTACAGGAATGCTATTGATTTTTGAGTGTTGACTATGTATCCAGCTATGCTACTGAATTTGGTTATTAAATCTAGATATCTTTTGGTGCAGTTTTTGGGGTCTTCTGTGTAGAGTATCATGTCATCTGCAAATAATCATAATTTAACTTATTCCCTTCCTTTCCTTATTTCTTTCTCTTGTCTAATTGCTCTGGCTAATGTTTCCAGAAATATATTGAAGAGGAGTGGTGATAGTGGACATCCTTATCTTCTTCCTGATTTTAGAATTAAAGCTTTTAGTTTTTGTCCATTTAGTATGATGTTGGCTGATGGTTTGTCTAAATGGCTGTTATCAGATTGAGGTAAAGACCATCTACTCCGATTTCTGTAGGGTCTTTTTTTTTTTATCATGAATGAGTGTTGGACTTTGTCAGATGCTTTTTCTGTATCTATTGGGATGATCACATGATTTTTGTCTTTGGCTTTGTTGATATGGTGTATTACATTTATTGATTTGCATATGTTGAACCATCCCTGCATTCCTGAGATGAATCCCACCTGGTCATGGTGTATAATCTTCTTGATGATTTGCTGCATTCTGTTTGCCAGTATCTTATTAAGGATTTTTGCATCTATGTTCATTGGGGAGATAGTTTTCTTTTCTGGTTAGGTCCTTTTCTGTTTTAGGTATCAGAATAATGCTTGCTTCCAGGAATGATTTTGGAAGGACCGCTTCCCTTTCAATTTCATTAGAGTTTCAGCATTAGTGGCAATAGGTCTTCTCTAAATTTCTTGCAGAATTCAACAGTGAATCCACCTGTGCCTGGGCTTTTCTTTGTTGGTAGGTTTGTAATTGTTTTTTCAGTTTCATTGACTGATATCGGGTTATTTAGAATATTTATATCTTCTTGGTTCAGTTTTGGTAATTAGCATGTAAGACCACATCTTTTTTATCCATTCCTTGGTTGATGGGCATTTGGGTTGTTTCCAAGATTTGGCTATTACAAATTGTGCTACTGTAAACATGGGTGCACGTATATTGCTGTGGTATGATGTTTTTAATTCTTCCAGGAAGATCCATAGAAAGGGAATAGCTGGGCTCTCTAATCCTAGTTTTTTGAGGAATCTCCATACTGATTTTCACACTAAGATATCTGGAGAGAAACCACATCACATAAGTTTTATTACAGTACATTATCATGTTATAGTTATTCTGTTTTATTGTGCTGTTATTGTTAATCTCTTTCTGTGTCTAGTTTTTAATTACACTTTATCATAAGTATATGTATGCTTGAGTACTATCTCCAGTTTCAGGTATCCACTTGGAAGTCTGGAACAGAATGTATGCCCCACAGAAGAGAGAGGACTACAGAATACACACATTTGTAGTAAGATATGCTAAGCTTCCCTTTTTGTTTTGTTAAAAATATTATCTGGCCCATAATGGGTAGCAGTATATTTCTATTAATTACTCCTAACTTTTTACCCTGTTACTAATATGTTAAATCTTTACCTCCTCCCTAAATTGATTACTGTATATGCTTTGAGTTAGGATTCAATTTTTTTGAGTACATGCATTTTCTAGAGGAAGTATCTCAAACTTGCTAATGGCCTTAAGACGGATGATTTTTACTCTGCTTATTGATATTATTTTGAGAGTGTAACTATAGCATGTAATAAAGAAATAAGCTTATTATCAAACAAATCTACTTAGACGATTGCCTCTTAAATTCAGTGCCCTTTGGTAGCTATTTTATGATATATATGCTGCATTCAGAAATATGATACAGTCTTGGGAGATGCTCGATTATCGTCCCCATAGCTCTATGTCACTGTGTCCACTTTTTATGAAATCTTGGGATATCTCTGGGTACTTTGGCATGAATAAAATGAATTCTAACAATTTGGGTTGCTGTACTCTTTTGATTTTTGATCGCCACTAATATCAAAGAGAGGGGTTCCAAGGAAACATTTTTTCCCAGTGATTTAAGAATAGCTCTTAAGAACATAACCTGTATAAACCTAAACATACCTTGGAAACAATTACCTAATTGAAGTAATTCTGTCGACTGTCTACTGTAGAAATCTCGAAGCACTGTAGATGTTTCAATGAAAGCTTTAACCCATTGGTAAATATCCCACTGAACTCGGCAGATATGGATGTGATGACAACTTGATTGGAAATCAATGTGGTCTGAATTTTAAAAATTGTGACAAAGTAGGTTGAGGGCTAGATGGAAGAGACCCAGAAATTAGCAAATATGAATGGAAATCTCAAAAGTGGCTTCCCTAGAGTAAATATCATTGGTAGTATTCTGACCTGGAAGTTCCTATTTTCATGCCAAATATATATGTGGACCAGTGATGAAATTTCACCAGCTCCTAGCAAAATGCATATTTATATGGTATAATTTAATGTGCAACTTGTCCAGTATCCAAATTATCATTCATTTCATGAACCCATTGTGATAATATTTATTGTTCTATTAGGTTTGGTTTATCCTTTTATGGCAAAACATTGTCTGCCTTATCTTATTCTCTGACTAAATTTGTTTTGGGGAGAGCGTGTGTGTGTGTGTGTGTGTGTGCATGTGTGTGCTGTGTGGTGTGTGTAACCTATGACATTCAAAAACTTAGGAACCATTACTTTCAAAAAGCACATGCTGATGTCAGTCAATAATGGCCATGTTTGAAAGAAGATTTGATGGCAAGGTAGGTACTTCACATTTCCAACTAGATTTTAATTTTTACTTACCTACATATCCTCATAGGATAAATCGGGAGGAGAGGAGCATTAGCTAGGAAATTTCAGCTGGTGTTATTCTATAAAGATAGGCCTAACTAACATCCCAAACCCCATGGCTGACTTTAGTGTTCACTAGAATCTTCTCTGAAATAGGGAAGAGCATGCACGGTTGACACAGAAAGCATCTGGAATCCTGGAAAGGCTTGAAGTACCTGGACAGACACCAGAGCTGTTTAATGAGTTGCCTGTGTGAGGTACTGCTCAGGCTCCATGGCTCTAAGGAAGAGCTTGTTCGCTTTTGCCCTCTTTGGCCAGGACGGAGACCCTGGCGGGGAGGCGACAGAGCAGTGCGGGCTTAGTGGGAGAGAATGTAATAGTGAATTAGCAGAGGCTGCTGTCAGCACAGCTGGGAGGAGTCAGGGTGAAATGTCCAGGGATTTGTCATTCCTGTTTCAGTTCATTTTCTTTGTAACAAAGCTGATATAACAACAGGAAATTAGTTTACAGCATGGTAAAAGTGAGATAAATGTTCACATTTACAACTGATAGGTATTAATTATGAGTAGTTAATTTGAAAGAAACAAAAAGTAATTGTCAGAAATTTGTTGTATTTTTGTACTTTGTGTCTGCTTTTAATCATTCTTATATAACATTAATCAAGTAAAATTTAATGTAGTCATTTGAAATTAGAAAAAAGAAAACAACAGTTGCTCCTCTATTGCCATTTTCAATGAGTATACATAAGCCTATTTACTATGGCTAAAAGTTTGAAGAGAATTAAGTTTCAGGATAAATGCCAAAATATATTTATTTTCAGTAATTTAACAGCTCAGTTCTTGCTTCTTGATATATTGTCCTGACAATATATACAGGTATTTTTACATATGCAAATAATACTTAATGACTTGCCAATATGTTCATTTTTGGACCCATATCTTCTAATTTGCCTTTTTATGCTCTCTAAACTTATTTTCAATTTTAGATACACTATAGAATTTGATGAATCTACTTTATTTCTACATGTAGAGACTAGTAAGCCAATGTAAAATGGTGACTAAAACCAAAGAAATATTTAAAAATAAAATATACATTGTTCGTATATATGTTTTCCTAAATGTGTAAGAATTATGGAGCTAAGTTTCCAATGTTTATCAAGTAATTTTACATTCAACACTTCTTTAGTTAAAATCAATGTATGTACTAAGGTCAGGAACTCTTACTTTCCATTCCTACAAGTAACTCTTACATTTCTATTCAAATATATAATTTCCCTCAGTGATTCATTATGAATTTTTTAAAATTTAATTTTATGTTTTACATTTCTTTTTTTGTGTGTGTGTGGGTACTGGGGGTCGACCTCAGGACCTTGCATGCCAGCAGGCACCCGTGCCACTGAGCGATATCACTAGCCCTTTTTTCATATGTGGGTTCCGGGAGTCGAACTCGGGCCCTCGCGCTTGCCAGGCAGGCACATACGCCACTGAGCCATCTCACCAGCCCTACATTTCTGATTATACATTATGTACTTCAATTCATTACAGCCTGCATTTATTTATGGGTTTATTTATTTATTTACTTGTTACATGACATTTAAAAATAAAACAGGCACAATATACAGATGACAGAAAATCTCTTAGATTAAGGAAATATAAGATAAATTTCTTCCTTGAAGACTACAAGATAATCCAATGTTGTTTTCTATTGTGATAAAACAAATCTTTATAATGAAAATGAAATTACACCATTCCTTCATCTGTATTCACACATAAATGCATATACTCATGAGTTCGGTTATCCTTTTCTCTCATAATTTTCTTCTTTAGTTTATGTAACAAAGTGATAACTTCATTAAATAGATGATAGCAGTTTTGTGGAGATTTCTAAATTTTCTTTCTTATTGATGAATTAGTAGGAGGTTGGAATTATTTGTGTCTTGAATATTTGCTAAGCCTCACTTAGAATATCATAGGTTTATGTTTTTCCTGGTAGAAATATATTTAACTAAAGGAAAAATATTGCTCAAGTCCATAAATATGTTCATTTTTCATTGTTTGAAAATTATATTTACTATACATTGTTTAATTTGTCATTATTAATGTTTTGCAATCTAAAAACCATAGTTATCTTTTTATTGCCTGTAATATCTATATTTCGGGTCTATTTTTTATCTTACTACCACTTTTTTTTTTTTTTTGTATTAGAGGTTGAACTGAGGACGTTCACACTGAAGTACATCCCCAGTCCTTTCTTGTATTTTAAATTTTAAGACAGGGTCTCTCTAAACTACCCAGATTGGGTTTAAATTTGTGATCCTCCTGACTCATCCCCGCAAAATGCTGGGATTACAGGAAAGTGCCACCTCGCTGGCTAACATTGCTAAACTTTTCTGCTTCTCCTTTTGTCTTAAATAATTTTGCCAATGAGTTATTAGTGCTTTTAGATAATCAACTTTTAGCTAATTTTTCATTTTATGTTATTTTCTTTTTTATTAATCTCTTTCTTATATAGTATTTTTTAAGTTTTCAATTTGAAAACTTACATTTATAATTTTCAGGACTTATTTTTTTCTAATTCAAGACTTTAGGGTTATATGTTTTATAGTAAATAAAATTTGGTGTCTCCTGTAATTTTTATATTTATTGTCACTAACATTGTTTTATTTTTGTCTTTGTTTATTTTTTGAAGACTGAGATATTTAAATTTTTTCTTTCATTTTTAATACATTATTTCTAACTTAATTGCTTTAAGGACAATGTATATGATACATATGGCTCAGTCTTTGGAAGTTTATTTGTCTCAGGGTACCATCTATTTTTATCCATGTGAAGTAGAAAATTATATGTACTCTGTAACAAGTTCAGAGTTTCATGTGTCAATTAAGTCATGCTTTGTTTGTGTTTATGTTGTTCAAACATCCTGTAGGCTTATTAGTTACTTTGCTGCCTTATCTACCAACTGTGTTATAGTTAGAAAATCTTGAACTAAGATAAGCAAATTTGTTAATTTTTCCCTAAAAGTTATCCCAATTTCCAGCTAACATGTATTAAGCCTAGGTACAATAAAGATTTGGATTGTACCAAATTCTCCTACTGAACTAACCCTTTAATCATATGGAAGTGATCTTCTCTATTTCAGTAATGCAATTTTTTTAATTTAAAAAGAAAAAAGATAAACAAACAATGAAACCGAGTTTCAAAACAGGTTAATAGGACAGTTACACCAGTTGATACACTGTGCACTGTTGTTTTCCTAGCAGTTATTCAGAGTACAAAACATAGGCATGATATCTTGTCTAAACAATATTACCACAGAACATTCTTTTCAAGGAACTAAGAGAAGCTAGCTGTGTAACTATGTTAACTATCTTGTGTATACCTATAGTTTTTTCTTTTTCCCTTCCTTCCTTTCCCCTTTCCCCCATCACAGTCGTCTTTTCTTGTGAACATTTTCTTCCCAATTCACAATATCTATTGTATGTTTCGGATCCTCTTTACTTGTTCAGTTTCTCACACTAGTGAGACAATACGATTTTTACACATATGGGACTGATTTATTTCACTTATGAGTGTGTTCTCGAATTGCATCCATTCAGTAATGCATTTTTGCTTTAGATCATTTTTTTGTCTGGTACTAAACAGCAAATCAGCTATCTTTGGATGCTTTTATTTTTTGCTGGTTTTTACTGTTCCCTCAATGCTTTGAGTTTTTAGTATTTAGAAGACTCGTACACAGTATGTGTATCTTGCTGAGTTTTAGCTTTTACCTATTTAATAGTATTTGTCTTTAAATTGGAAAGTTCAGTTCATTTACATTTATTGAAATTACTGATATATTTTTTACTAATTTCTTCTGGTTTATTTGTAATGTATTTGGGATTGATTAGAATTGTGTTATACTCTTTTGGTTGTCTCTATTGATAGAGATTTCCCTTAGAATATTACCTACACATACTAAAAGAGGACCAAATTTAATAGTTTTGCTATCCAAATGATTCATGAATTTTAGAATACCTTATCTACTGTTAGAATTTAATGATTGTTATCTAGTACTTAAACTCAGTCTTTTAAATAAGATATTAACATCTAATTTTTAGAAACAAAACTAGCATATTTAAACATGGTCATTTCCTCTTTTACCTTCCATGTTTCTAAATTACTTTCAATAAAACTTTGTTTAATTATAGCATAATATTTAGAAATTCCATTTTTGCTTCTATAAAATTAGCTTATTTTCTCTCTTTTGTCATTTTTAACTCTCTTATTTCTAGATAAACAACTCTAAGGTCATGTCTTTTTGTCTTTTAGTTCTATAAACTTATTATGTAATAGTTTCAGGATTTTGCTGTTCTTGCTCAGGATAAACCTGTCTGACCAGCTGTTGTTTTTTTGTAGGTAACACTGTTTCTTGGGATACATTTAGGCATTTTCTGTGGTGTGTGTGTGCGCGTGTGTGTGCATGCACGCGTGTTTTCAGTTTCACTTTGACATATCCTGGTGTGTTTATTTAAGCTTCATGAATTTGAAGAATTATATCTTTCAATATTTGAAAATAATCCTTCAACATTATCTCAACATGTATTTCATCCTCATTTTGTCTTTGTTTTGCTTCAATAAATGTAGCAAATTCTCTTTCTTCAGGGGCTTTCACCTGCCTTCTATAAATTTCTCTATTACTATTTCTCTGAGATGTAGCTTGGGTATTTCCTTTAGCTCTAACTTCTGATTTGCTAATTCTTCAAGTGACAAATCTGCTTTTTTTAACTGCTCATTTAATTATTACTTTCAATTATTTTACATTTTAATGACTAGACATTATCTTTGGTTTTGTGCTAAATATTCTTGATTAAATCTTTCATTATTTATTTCATATGTTCAATCCAGACACACATGTCTATTTTCAATTTAAATCCATTAAAACACAAACACAGACATATGTATTCAATATATGATTTTCCCAGTGTTTAATATTTGTACAGATGTTCTACTCTGTTGTGTCTTGTCCTTTTCCTTCAGTGGTGTCTTGTTTCATTTGTTTTTTACTTCCAATTGAGTATAAATGTTCTTTAGAACTTTACCTGTAATACTCGTTTGAAAATACATTTCTCTAGAAAGAATATGCTCTTAAGAAACACTAATAATTTAGGGACATTTAGTGGGAATTATTGCTATTCGTGAATTTTTAATGATTTGTTTTTCTTCTTCATTCAGCGTAAGTATTGAGAAAATAATATATTTTCTTTGCATTTTGTTACTGTCAATTTTTTTTTGTGTGTGTGTGTGTGGGTACCAGGGGTCGACCTCAGGACCTCGCGTGCCGGCAGGCGCCCGTGCCGCTGAGTGATATCAGTGGCCCCTTTTCTCGTATGTGGGATCCGGGAGTCGAACTGAGGCCCTCACGCTTGCCAGGCAGGCGCTTACGCCGCTGAGCCATCTCACCGGCTCTACTGTCAGTTTTTTAGTGTGACCCTTTGTAGTAAAAACAGAATGTGAATAAAAGTATTTAAAAAATGATATGGGGGCGGGTGACATCGCTCAGCGGCATAAGCACCTGCCTGGCAAGCACGAGGTCCTGAGGTCGACTCCCGGTACCCACATAAAAAAAAATGATATGGTATAAGTACTAATCAATTAGTTAGATGTTGACCCTAGCAATTGGCATAGCTATATCAGTGTGTGATACTTCAGTTCCATTCCTGCAATAAGAGTGAAATCCACTGGGGTACCCTGTTTCCAGAGGTGGACTTTCAGAACTTCTACCTTGGGGGAGCCTTGTGTCCTGAATCCTTCCTTTGTGCCTGATATGTCATCAGACAGAAGGCCCAAAATTACCACATTTTGGTAGATACTTTTGAAGTGAATGCTAGATTCCATGCTTTCTCACTATATGATGTACACTTTTTAATTCGTGTTTTTGGGTTTTAATGTTATCCTTATTTTTTTTCAAGCACACAGTGCATTTAGAAATGTTTAAAAAATTTCATTAGGAAATTTCAGTTGTTCTTCAGTAGAAAGTTTTTTTTAGGCTGCTAATTTTTAAATTACATATATGTTCTAAATTTATGTGTGTACTATGTTGGATACACAATTCTACACTATCCACACTTTACATATATTTCTTTTCTTATGCCTTGGTTAGTTGGTGTGTATGCTAGAGATCAGGGTTCCTTTGGAAAACTGTTTCATGATTTCAACAGCTAAAGTGAAATAATTGCCTTTTCCTTCCTCTCTTTTACAATTAAGTAATTGAAAAGATGGTGTGTCAAATCCTTTACACAGAATGAATGCACAATTTTACTTTATAGAGCATGAACAGTTTTATTGTAAACCTGCAGCATGATGAAAGGGACATTTTGCTACTCTTCCAGTTATACCAGAAGGGCAAACAATTTCCCACTTTGGAAATGAATAAAGGAAAATGTTCTTACAGTTTGCCGGAAGCCACTTAGGAAAAAATTGAGAATTTTTATAACTAGTGGTTTTATATTATTTTAAAACTTACAAACTTTAAGCATTTTAACTTCTACAATTTGTTAATGTGAGTTTAACTTTACTAGGAGTATACACAATCTTTGATTCTCACAAGGTAAATGTGTACTACATAATATTTTTTCTCCATATTTACAAATTCCAAAACTCAGGTGTCTTAGATGCCAAATTCCACCATTTGTTAATAAGGATGATTCAATTTCAATGATAAATTATCAAGAAATAATTGATATACTTTATTTTTACTACACCATAATCAGTGTAGAGCTCACCTGGAACATTGTAGAAACAGAGTCCATAAGAAAACACAATATGAAACCACCTTAGTGACTGGTCAAGGTAACATTTCAGATGGAGTCACAGTAGTGGTAAGATTAAAACAAAAACGAATAAATAACAAACAAAAATGTTTTGAAAAAAGTGAGGTAGGATTGTTAGGGGTAACTTGCTAGTGAATTTCTACAAAATGTTTCTCTCAGGATCAAAGCTATTTTTAATGGTGTCTAAAATAGGCTTAATGTGAGAAGAAAGAATGTCAGAGGTATCATTTTAATTTTATAATATTACATAAATCACATTTGTAACATAAATTTCTTCAATACTTTCAATGTAGTATCTGAAAAGATCTAAATGTCTTTATGGCTTATTTGACAAATATAATCAAATTCAAATTTTTTGTGAATAGCACCAAGCTGCTAAAATAATTAAAGTTATGCTGCATTTCACTGGCTGTTGTTCTTGATATTACTAGTGGGACAAATGAGACAAATGGAAGAATGTACAACTGGGTTACTAGGGCCAAATCGAAATCTACCCAAAGTGCAGTATGAGTAACTTTCTAGAACATTTAATTCTGCCCATTATTTACTGTTAAGTAAAAAATAGTAAAATAGAAACTTTAAGAATTCATGGACATAATTCAAAGATGACCAAAAATGTTTTTAACTGACTGCAGAATTAATCTCTAGGAAAGTTACAGTAACAGTAAATAAATAAAGTGAGAATGTCTTCAGCAGTGTAATTCAGATTAAATGGGCAATGCAGGTTAGGTGATCAAGGATCCATCATGGCAATTAGTGAAAATAAATGTAAAATGGTGAAGGAACTCCTGTAACTATTATTACACCTGAGACAGATAACTGAAAACCCTTGGGCTGGGGATATAGCTCAGCGGCACAAGCGCCTGCCTGGCAAGTGTAAGGTCCTGAGTTCGATTCCCAATACCAAAAAAAAAAAAAACCTTATCACGTCTTTTTTTTTTTTTTTTTTTTTTTCCTGAGACAGGGTCTCACGGTGTAGTTCAGGGTGGCCTTGAACTCACCATGTAGCCCAGGCTGGCCTTGAACTTGCAGTGAGATCCTCCTGCCTCAGCCTCCTGTGTGCTGGGATTACAGGCATGCACCACCACACCCAGACCCTATCACGTATTTTGCATCTGAGAGAATGAAAAATATTTGACAGATGTAAGTGAAGGATCCATCCAAGCAAATTACATTTAATTCATATATGATCTGATGATACACAAATCATTCCAAGATTCATAAAGAAATTTTCATGCAGGGTACAGGTATTCAAGGTTGTATCCGTGATACCAGGATATAATACTGAAAAATTCAAGTTTAAAACAGTGAAAAAGCTATAATTTAAAAATTCAGTATTTATGTTCTTGGCCATAATTATTTGGTAAATGACAGTAATCATCTTAAAGCGATATTCTGCGTGGCATTGTGTTGAAAAAATGGTGAGGGAGTTCTGCCAAATTCCATACCCTTGTAAAGCTAAATTGTTATCTGTTACAGGGCACAGATGACTTTAATCAGCGAGGTGAACTAAGTTCAAACCCTCAGTGTCAGCTGTGCTTCCATCCACGGCTTATTTCTGCTCTACAACAGGGTCTTATACGGTACGGTAATAATATGGATTCAGAAAACGATGGGGGATCTGCTGGGTGTGCTTTCTCTCTTTGGAAATCTAAGAATAGGTTACTGAAAATATTCTATTTGAATTTATTTGAATCTTCTCTTTGGCCCATAGGCCAATGACAAGTGTGTTGGGCTGTCTCATCCTGAGATTTAGCTAGCATTTATTTTCCAAGTATTGTGTAAGGTATATCCATAACAATACATGTGGGTGAGAATACAAATGACACTTCAACTGCCAAAGCATGATCATAATTCAGCTTCCCGGGCTGGTGAGATGGCTCAGCGGCATAAGCGCCTGCCTGGCAAGTGCGAGGGCCCGAGTTTGACTCCTGGAACCCATGTACGAAAAAGGGGACGGTGATATCACTTAGTGGCATGGGCGCCTGCTGGTGTGTGAGGTCCTGAGGTCAACCCCGGTACCCACAAAAACAAAACAAAACAAAAAAACAATTCAGCTTCCCTTTCATGTCTGAAGCGTATGCCTCTCATTTGATACACAGGAGAGGCTCTCTACACAAGGGACATGTTTAAGAATGCAATCATGAATTGAGTACAATCTTCTGTCAAAAGGAGGTGGTTTATATTTGAAGAAACTTTATATTTGAAGAAACTTAATGTTTGAGAGGTGATCTAATGGGCATGTTACCTATCCATTTCTCTATATTAAAATAAACACATTTTGTCTAGGTGTTATATTAGATCTGTATGCTAAGTAGTCACAATACCTGCCTGTAGAAATACCTTCAAAGATATTATGTCTTGGGCCAGTGAGATGGCTCAGCGACTTAAGCGCCTGCCCGGCAAGCGCGAGGGCCCGAGTTCGACTCCCGGAACCCACATACGAAAAAGGGGCCGGTGATATCGCTCAGCGGCACGGGCGCCTGCTGGCGCACGAGGTCCTGAGGTCGACCCCCCGGTACCCACAAAAAAAAAAAAAAAGATATTATGTCTTTATCATTTGTAATGATTCTTTATTTTAAAATGTCAACTTAAATAACAACTCCCTTCTTATCAAAGTGATATTGGAATACTTTTTTTTTTTTTTTGCCAGTGAGGAACTAACAACTCTCCATAAGTTTAATTTAATAAGATGAAACTTATTTGGTGTAAACCATTAGCTTTTACCTTAATTAGCAGCACAGTTTTACCTTAAATAGCAGCACACTTAAAACCAAAATCAGAGCCAAAATTATAATAATCAGTGAATCTCTTATATCTTGTAATTCATATTTCCTCTATTCTGTCAGGCAGTCTATTCTATTTTATTTTATCTCATTTTATGGTACTTTTCACCTTCATATCATTATTCAACTGGTTTAGAAGTCTGTAAGATATGAAAAGTTATCACATTTTTCTGACTGAAAATAGACATTCATGAGAACAATAGGCTAGAATACTTGAAGTTGAGAAGAAATTAGAAATTCCAAGGTGTATGAAGATCATACCTACAGCTGCCCTTATTCAGTTTTAAATGCTTGATGTGGTCAGTCTTCAATCTTAAGTGATGTCATTAGTATCAATTTCCTTATTACTCAGAGAAACTCCTAAGAGATAAATATATCCGAAACATGGCTTTCATAAATATTTACACAGCATAGACGGCAGCAGGACAAGCTAGGCAGGAGGGACTGGGACCCAGGACTATGTGAAGGCCGAGGCCTCTGGCTGAAGCTGGACACGTGGTCAGGTCTCTGCAGTCAACGAAGGCCAGAAGGAAGAAGCTGGCTGTGAGTGGATGTCAGTCAGTACTATCGAGGTTCTTGGGATACTCAAAAGTCATCAGACATGGTACTGATGAGGATGGCTGAACTCCATGGCCGCTGATTCCCTTGTGTCACGTGAGGGGAAACCCTGGTATTATTTGTACTGATCGTTGACAGAGGGAACATTAGGTCAGAGTAGGATTTAACCCTACAGTAAAAGAAAACTTGCTAAATTACTGCAATTTGCATTGATATCAAATGAAATCGTTCCTTTTCTTGATATTGCAGTGTATTACAAAGAAATCATCAAGATCAAAGTATTTCAGCAGGCTTCACAAATAAAACCTGAATCCTTTCCTTCTGAGTACTGTCTTCCCCGCCTTGCATCTGTTCCCCTCCCATACTTCTTTTATGTCACCTTCCCTCTTCTTCCTCCTTCTATCACTGCTTCTCCCCTCCCAGCCTGCCTCCTCTTCTCCTTCTCTTTCCTCTTCTCCTCCTTCTTTGTCTTCTCTTCCTTCTTTATTCTTTCTTATGCCTTATATACTGTAAGTTCACCTGTGATAGGGTTTACAAAGGAAAATATTTAATACAGGACACATAATTTACAGGATTATTTTATAATATTCACTCAAAAAGTCAAATGCAAAAGAGTACAGGAGATCTGTCCACACACTAGACACCCAGAGTCCACCTGAGGGCCTGGATCCCATGACAATGACCTACATGAGTCCAGCTGAAGACCTAGAGCCCACAGCAATGTCCTCCATGAGTCCAGCTGGAGGCCTAGAGCCCATGGCAATGTCTCATGCAAGTCTGTATCAAGGATCTGCACTGGGAAGGCCCAAAGGTCAGTGATGGAAGCTAGAAAGTCTGTGCCAGGGGAATGAAGGATCTGTGCCAGCAGGCTGAGGGATCTGCACTGGAGCCAGGAAGCGATGCTCAAAGTAAGGCCCAGAGCTTCCCCAAAGAGAACCACAGCCATCCTCAGTGACAGCGAGGACCCAAGCTCCTCCAATGATGAGAATAGCTGAGTTCATATCAGGAAAGCCAGCATGACAGGCTTTTCAGGGAGGATCAACAGCACACCATTGTCCCCTCTAGTTCTTTTTTTATGCTGTTGGCAACAATCCTCAGGTGGGCCTTCTAAACCCAGAACCACACTGATTCAGTTCAGCTGAGTGTTACAAGTTGACCATTGGTTAATCTGCCACAGGTCTTTAAGTGTTATATCTCTTAAACTTAAGAATCAGATTATTAGCCAGGCGTGGTGGCGCACACCTGTAATAACAGCACTTGGGACACTGAGGCAGGAGGATCACTGTGAGTTCATAGGCCAGCCTGAACTACATAGTGAGATTGTTTCAAAAAGACCAAAAAAAAAAAAAAAAACCAAAAAACAAAAAACAGATTATTTGTATAGTGCATGTTAATTTTTTAAAGAAATTACTCAAAAATGAAGTTGATATGAGAGTACCTACAGGGCATGTCCAGAGAGTTCTGATACTTGGGAAGTGTAAGAAATTATTTTTTATGCTCACTTCTCTTTTAAAATCAAATTGTCTACTGAGTTCAGCCAGCAGTTCTAACAAATCAGAACAATGAAATAATGTCATTTCAACATTTGCTTAGAATGAAGAAAAGAAATGTAGTACTTCTGTGATGTTGGGTTGATAAATGTGCATACATGATCCCCTAAGATTTTCATAGGGATGATGCCTATACAGATTCAAAATATATTTACCTCATCAACATAATTTAGTTTAGTAACCTGGATTAGATATAAAGATTTATGTTAATAAAAAATGATGACATATCCTCTATGAAATTTTATTATTGTAAATACAAATTTCATATAAAATTTACTGAAATTTGAATTGTAAATTAGTAAAAGAGCATGAATATGTTACTTAAAAGAATGATTTATAACTATGCTGCTGAAAATGTGAAATATTTTCACTGAAATCAAAAGATTTGAATTTAATGACCAAGTCATCCATGTTAGTGATTTTAGTATACACTAATCCTGATTTATCTTTCCCCTTTTATAGCTTCATTTACGCTCTTCAGATAATTAACTTTAAATCCCAATGAGATAGTTTGTACTTCAGCTATCTGCTTGCAAATCATCTTTGTTTTCAACAATGTAACAAAACATTGTCTGTGCTCTGTTACAATTATCTTGTTAGTAACATTTGTCTAGAATAGGTATACTTACTTTAATATTTACCCCCTAAAGTCCACCTTCTGTTCTATCTTAGTTACTTTTCTCTCCTTGCTAAGACAAAATACTCGACACCCAAAGTTAAGGGGGAAAGTTTTATTTAGCTCACAGTTTCTAGAGGTTTCAGTCCATAATCAGCTGGCTCCAAGGCAGGGTCGCACATGGCAGAGGGGTAACCACTCCTGGCGGCAGAAGACACGAAAAGCAACAAGAGAGGAGGGGAGAGCAAGCCTCTTTCTTGTATGCAGACTACCCACCCTAGGCGAGTGTAGCACTCACAACCTTAATCCCAGCATTGGACCATGAATCAATCACAAGCTCTAGATTCAGCCACCTCTAAAACAAGCCTGCCTTCTGTGACCACATGAGGCTTTGGGGAGACATCCAGACGCAAACCGTAACACATTCCTTCTCCAGTGCTTACAGAAAATAGGAACCATAGAAACGATCTGTTTATCCTTTCTCTGTGCATCCGGGATATCATGGAAAAGTGAAGGCAAACCAAACTTTGGAAAAATAGAACAGGGGAATGTTGGAGGTATTCAAATCTGCCGCCTGGACCTGGAACACTGAGCTTCTTTAGAGAGTTTCTTATCTTTCATGTAACCTCAAGCAAGCTGTCAATCTCAGCCATTTTGGTTCATCTATTTCTAGCCATGTATTTTCTTAAGATGGTGAGTTAGCCTCTGAGAAGCAGTTTTGGAAATAAATTACTCTTTCTGGCAGGTTAATTCTGAAATAATTTGATTATTGCTTCATGAAAATAAAGGTCAAAATTTCAGCATGCAATTTTCTATTGCTTTGTCTGGAATCATCATGCTGTGGGTAAAATAAAATTAATGATATTAAGTAATTAAAACAATACATGCTATATGACTTAAAATACCATTCTGTTTAAGAAAGAATTTTATTTTTGACAATGTGAGTTTAAGACTGTGTGTGTACATATGCATTAAAAGTAATTTAAATTTAAATTCTAGAATGTTGTTAGTTTCTTAAATTCCTAAAAAATTATGTAAGACAATATATTTGTAATAAATGTACCAAACGTATAAAAATAACAATGAAAAGTTTTTTTTTAATGTGGAACAATAAAAAGTTTTAACAAACATTTCTTTAGTATGTATTTTCTATATAAGCTTCAGAAAGTTAGTAATCAAAAGGCATAAATTCCTCAATTTGGCCAGTATTGGCAATGCTTTTCCATGTGTAAATTATCTAGAAGTGGATAAGCAGGCTTTCCTTTGTATGTAGTCTTGATTATTTGAATTCTTTGTTGAATAATACCATAATATATAAATCCTCTTAATGACTTTTGCTTTTAGCAATGCTAATGTTTCCTTATATCCACATAGCTGACACTTGAAATAATATTTCAAGGCCTGCAAATCAAACTGACAAAAATAAATTAATAGGAGACAAATGCTTATTTTCTTATAGGAACTAATTTAGCTAACTTATATTAACTTAGCTTATTAATGTAAAAAGAATTAGAGGCTCAAAGTCTTAGGGAAAATGAAGAGAAAAAATACTCTGACAATAATCAGTGTGTTTCTTTAAGAAGGCCAAAATATATTTTTAGAACAATGAGTACACAAAGTTTGGGATACTGTTTGCATACACTGGCATGAGTGTTTTTACTCTCTCCTTCATGGCTGTGAAACGCTGGTAGAGAAGGAATTTCTGGAAGATTTAATTCTGTTTTAGCTATCCTTGAAGCAAAATGACTAGCTTTACTGATGAATATAAAATAAATTTCGAAAAAGTGAATTTAAAAAAAATTGTAAGTCCATAGGCATATGGCAGACACTGAGCTTTTGATTAAGCAGCCACAATTTTTCTCCTGTGACATAATTTGCTATGCAACTTTATGCTTCCAATGGAATTGAAATCGGTCTTTGCCTTTGAATTTTTTTCTCACATACAGTGAAGCAGAGAAAGAAGTTATTTTTAATAAACTGAACAGACAGGGCCACAATTAATATATGACTCTTTGGGAATTTTGTACAGTATTGTAAAAGAAATAATTTTCCTTTCCTTGGTTTATAACCTGCCATTTTGAAGTTGTAGGAAAATTCCACGTGAAGAGTAAATACTATGGGAGAATTTTCAGTTTATTTAATTGCTATCATGTGTAGATTTTGTCTCTGCACTTGCAACTTCTGTTCTGTCTATAATTCTGGGCGTGTATCTAGAAAGGTTTGTGTCATTCTCTGAATAAAGGAAGATAAATTTACACATGTTTAGTAAAAATCATACAAAATGAAGAAATATTCCATGTTAATGAAAAATAACTTAGTACATAATAACCATTCCATCAAGTCAAGCCAGATAAAGTGATACATAGATTCACCAGCCTTCCAAAAGCTTACATTATTTTGCTGGAGAAAGCTGATTGTAACCAAGCCAGTGCTCTGAAATTGTTGAGCCACTTTACTTATGGTCAGGGTTTCTTCTTCCTGCAAGGAAATTTTCCCTTCAGGAAAATTCATACTGTTTCATTGCTTCAGACTCAAAACTATTTGAAAAACAAAAATATAGGCAAATATGTAGAAGCTAGAAGCTCCACTTGTGATAACAAAGTCAATACAATTAATGCTAGAAATAGAGGACGTTTCATTTCCCCATCTGTGGTTGAATTTAAAACAGAAACAGGTGTGTGAGAAAATGTATCCTGTTTCCTGGAGTTCCTTGGATCTTAGCAATCAAGTCTTACATTTGTTACCCTTTATACTTCCCTTTGCTTTCTTGTTCTCCATATTTAATGCCATATAACATGTTGCCTTTAAATTAATTTACCTTGAGTATATGCAAAATTACATTAGGCTTTAGAAGATTAGAAGCACGTATTGTTTGATGTTCCTATGGTCCAGTGACATACCCCAAATTATACAATGAACAAATAGGTCTGTATTATTAGAGCCTGACAAAGCTCTAAACTTCTTATTTGGGGAATGGAGGAGTATAAATTAGGATTACATAACCTGTACTTACTTCAATCGTTGTTATCTCCAATTATAATTATTTGATGAAAACACAAAAACTCATTTAATGGAATAGATGTTTTAAAATAGAGAGCATGATTCCTAAAGGGCTATCTTTATTCAATGCTTCCGTATCGTTTCTTTTTTTTTTTTTTTTTTTTGGTGGCATGGTGAGCATGAGCCTAGTTGTGCAGCCTAGTGACAATTTCTTTACAGCAGCCACTTATTAGTAACCCTTTTTTTGCATTATGATATTTCTCTAGCTGCTAGTGCCCACTTCTTACACATCTGGTCCCTGAATGTCTAGGGCTGACTAAGGGATTTTTGAAATAAAGCAGCTAAGGCAGGAATTAAGTACCACTTGGCTTGGCTCCATGTTTTATCAACCTCTTGGTAGTAAGGAAACTAAAATTAAGGGTATTCACATAAGTAAAAATTGATTTGAATGTTCTTAACTACCAGAAATTTCATTATTCTTTAGCATTGTGTAAAATATGTTTTATGGATCAGTATTACTTAAGATATAAAAATCATTCCATTTGTTTAATCTTCACACTTATTTTTCTAATCTTAGCTTTCAGTTTCTTAGCCTATGCTTTACATTTTTAAAGGCCTTCCATTAATTGAAAAAATGTGGACTGCTACAAAAATGACCTTTTAGAAAATTTTAACAAAATGTATGAAAAGGAGAATATAAAGTCATCACAACAGTTATTCAATTTGTTGATTGTTGCTAAATTTTCATCCATAAGATGATGTCAGAGACTTGTGAAATTCCACTGGAAGCAAATTCCATCTCCTTCATTTACACTTGGAACATGCCAGTGGGTGATTGGAGTTGTTTGTCTACAAGAGCAAATACCCAT
This sequence comes from Erethizon dorsatum, assembly GCA_028451465.1. NCBI lineage: Eukaryota > Metazoa > Chordata > Mammalia > Rodentia > Erethizontidae > Erethizon > Erethizon dorsatum. The sequence continues at coordinate 46,780,573 of CM051837.1, read as the reverse complement.
TGGATACATATTTTTTTCGACATAGCAACTGAAAGAAGCATAGATAATATTACCTTTGTAAATGCCTTTTGAGTATTATTTCTTAATCATTCATATTGTAATATATAGTACGTGTTTTAGTCTTCAACACAACTCTAGAGGTAGAAGTCACACTGCTCTCTCCATTTTGTAATGGGGAATTTGCCTGAGATCACACAGATTGCAAGTGCAGAACCAATAAACTTAGGTTTGTCTGAATTCAGAGATTAAGAATTGACTCTTCACAAGGACTTCAGCCACATCATAGATTATCTCAGATATGAGAGGGAGGCCCTCATGTGGAAATTTGAGTGCAGGGACATTGTTGGGGTGTATTCCTGGGAACCTTTTTAAAAAAGGAAATGTGCTGAATTGAACAGAGTCTTCAGTATTCCACTTGAAACTGGGAAACTGGGAAAAAAGCTTCGTTACTTGACATTTAACACTGCTTGAATGACATGACCTTGGGCAGCTCCCTTTAGCCCAAGGTGAATATCTCAATATGGTGAGCCTTTAGAAACCTGAGTATAAATATTCCAGAATAAGATCTCAATTATCTATATTATAAAGTGTTAGAGAACACAAATGTAACTATCTTAATGATTGTTAGTTGTGTGAAAGTTAACTACATAATTTTTAAACTCTGCACTTCTATCTCCTTTCACTTTTCTTGGCCTATTTTTCTAGGGAAAGTTTGTAATTTCAGAGCTCTATTCTCTTTGTTTATCTATTTTTGCTTTTTCTCTATTCAAAGATGTTAATAGCCTCCTCCATGCTATCTTCTTAGTCTATGATTATCTTTTCTCTCAAGTCTGTCTTTAATCTTTTTTCCAGAATGGTGAGCTCTTTTTCTATTGCTCCTTTCTGAAATATTCTTTAAAAAATTGGAAGGATTTTCATCTTACCTCCAATTATTTCATTATACCACCTCCACTTACTGCTTCCTCCCTTCTTAATACATGATTCAGAACTTTTTATAAAAACTGTACATTTGAATAAGGGTGCCCAGATTTCTTTGTAATGCAGATGGTGATATCTAAAGTGACAGATTCGCTGGCATGTGATCCATGAATCATTAACTGCCACTTTCATGTCTTATTATAGCACTACTTCAGTTTGTGTTATTATGGTTTTCTGAGGCTCTTCTCTGACTGTCTGGCAGCCTGGTCCAAAAGGCAGCAATCCAACCCTACACAATTTTAGAAGCTACAATGCACTCCAAGTTATTGTTCAGTTCATTCAACTTTGAAACTATAAATAATCTACCCAAAACAGTTCAGAAAAGTGGTAGTTTTTCTTATTGCTACCATTTACTAAAATATTCCTTCATTTTAGAAATGGAAAATAAATTCTACTCAAAGGATTATGGTGAGACTAAAAGAAAACAATATATAAAGAATGTACAGTGGTATTTAGATACTCATTGTTAATTGTTTCTGGAAGGCACAAGTACCAAACAAATTGTTTTGACTGGAAAGGGTATCAAGTCAAAGACAATCTATACTAAAAGTTCCAGCTTGTACCTTGAATAGTGAATGATGAGTACCTGGACAAAATTTTCATGTCAAAATGAGTCAAGTACCAAATTCAGCCAGTTCCACAGTGGTCAAGTACCAAGGTAAGACTGTAGTAACTGTTCTATAAGTGAAGCATCACTAATTCTGAAATCTAAAACCCAAGGTATTTCAATATCTGAAATTCTGAAGTGCTGACATGATGACACAAGTGGAAAATTCTACAACATTAAATTTTGTTTCATGCAAAAATTTAAAAATATTGTATAAAATTATCTTCAGCCTAGTTGTATAAGGTGTAAAAACCACATAAATGAATTTTGTGCTTAGATTTGAGTCTCATCCCCAAAATATCTCATTATTCATAAGCACATATTTCCAAAAATAAAAATTCAGAGACACTTATGATCCCGAGAACTTTAAAGGACTCTCAATCTCTACTAGATATTTAATGCATTTTAGATATTCTTACTGTCAAAAATTATTGCGAGAATATTAATAATGAGAAGTGTTCTTAATTATTCAAACAGGCTTTACATTTAAACTTTTTTTTCACTTTTCTAATTCTCCTTATGTCTTCTCCAAGACCAGAATAAGGAACAATTTGTTTCAAATTAAATTCTGGAATCCTTTCATCTTCTTTCTTGGACAACATAACTATTACCAACCTGTAAGGTGCCCTGCTGTAAATACATTTTAACATTAACAGTATACATTGCAGTTTTCCCACTGGTACACAGAAAGATGAAATCTTAACCAATGTTTCCTTGCTGTGGGAGAATTTTGGAAACCACTCAGTCTTTAGTATCTATGCTGTTAACCAAACATATGCTGCCTCAAGATTAATTAATCACATTTGTGTGTCAATTTAAACTTGTCAAAATGTTTTCATGAAAATTATCTTTGTGTCTTTTGCCACAACACCTGCAATGTATGCTAGTCAGTGATACTGTTCTCGCATAAAGAGAAAGACTGATTTTATTCTCCGAAGATAACTGGACATTTTTATGCCTCCATAAAATTAAACAATAGGTGTAGTAGGAACTTGAAAGTTTTGTAGCTACTTCTTTTCTCCAGAGCAGTAATGAAGCCTTCTCCAAATATCTCAAGAGTCAAAAATACTGGTTGTTTAGTCAAAGGAAATAATCTTATTCATAGTTTCAGCGAGTATACAAATATGGAGTTGCTTTCATTGTAATAAATTGTTCCATGAAATTGAGTGGCCATTTTGTAATGGTTTATTTTGTTTATACTCAAGTATCTCTAGATTTAAAATGAGTATTGAAGCCAGAGGTACACATTTCTAAGGAGTAGAATGGTCCTTATCAGAGAATGTTGAGTTTGTTAGTTATGTAAACTGCATTGGAAAAAGAAAGAATAAGTCTATTTAAAAACAGTTTTTTTGAGACACTTTAAGACTATTGGCATAGAGAGGCATATTTAACCTACACTTTTTCATAAAGAGAAAATGTTCTTAACTCACACCATGCACAAACTGGAGACCTAGTTATAAGAACTGGTGGGATGAAGCCAACAGAGGTAACCATGGTGATATAGATGTTCTGCTGCTACATGTACTGCCACTACAGGCTATTTAATCATCTAAATTCCCCCTTATAGGAAAAAATAAAGAAAACTAGAAAGAAGGAAATACAGCCATGCTCACTTCATTTGTCCCCTGAATAGATTGCTTAGTATCTTTCTGAATCTCAATATAAAATTAGACAATCATTTTAATAGAAGCCTTGGCTTTACTACTAGAGTATCGATGTGACTTGCCAAGAAGATTTTTTTGGAAGTTCTTAATATGGTTATATTTTTCATATTTAAGTGGAACAATAGTAGGTGTAACAATAACTAACATAATATCTTATAGGAATTAAATAAAAATAGCATGAACAGAGCTAGGATCCCCCTGAATTGTCAAAAATCAGACAATTGTGCATTATTATTCCATAATATACTTGCTTCTTAATTAATCTGAGAGAAACGTACAGATGGTATAAAATGTAAAAAAAGCAAAAATAATTTACTTTGTTATTTTCAAAAGGTAGTCAGGAAGCATCCATGTGTAGAAAAATATGTCCTTACAAATACGTGATTTTTCCTTTACTTCTCTTTCATTTCAGCTCCATTGAGAGTGTCCTAGAAGCTTGATATGTGGAAATAGAATGCAGTGTAAGCGGTCTATTAGCACACAGTTCAGAGCTGGCAGAGTGCATTTGGTTGGGCGATTTATAATAAGAGGTGTTTGCTGTGGATCAATAGATTGCCATGAAATGTCTAAACCAATGGAAGAATTGAAAATTCAAATAAAAAATCTAATTTCAGTGTTATATTGCTAGGAACAACTTAAACAGTTTCTCTTGCCCAGTAGTTTTATTGATTAGACTTTGTAAGAAATTTGGATTTAGGAATTAATTTGACATTCAGTATCCCTTCAATAAATTTTTCCTTCCACTTGGTTAAAGTTTTAATTGGAAAAAAGTTTTAATTGTAATAACCATAGGTCAGCAAATAAAAATCTCATGCTTAAATGGGCTACCTTGTTATCAGAATTTCAAACTTTTTAAAATTGTTCATTATTATTGCCAGTAGAGCATTATATAAAATTAATTATAGTAATCAGATTGCAGTGAGCCCTTTTGCTCCCATAAAGCTGATATATTATGACTGATGAGTCAGGCACTGAGGGATTTACTTGGCAATGTGTATGTTGATTAGCTAATAGCTGTACTTTCAGAATACAGGCTACATTTTCTCTAATGAGTCTGATGTACAAACTTTCCATTTGGAAAGATGTGAAATCTTCCAGAATTGCATGGCTTGATGGAAAGTCAGATTTGAGTGTGACTTGAGTGTGAATAAGAATGTCATGCACAGATCTCGTGGTAGATTCAGGCAGAAAGCAAAGGTCATAAATAACCAAAAACCTACATAGTTTTGGAAAATAATTGCACCTAGTTGTCAAATGCACCCATCCACACCTGTGGATGTATGTACACACTTACAACGATAGCTCACTGCAGGAACTTCTCACTTATAACAATGATCTGTACAAAGAGAGGGAATTTGCTCTTACCTAGACTTACCAAATACAAACAAGGTATGGTGATACCACCTCACAGAATGTGATCTTAGTCGCAAAACAATAAAATGTGAAATGAAAGCTGCTTTTTTTCCCTGAAAAAAATCTTATACACAGATTACAAATATAGTATTCCACCATTGAATGCTCCCTTACACCAGATATTGTTCACTCACATGGTAAAGTGCCTGGCAAATCTGGAGAAACAGCATGATAGCATATTCAAATTCTAGCTAATGTTTGGTGGAGGAAAATAATTTATTACTTCTTGGTCTTACTGTTGCCCTATAGGACTTCTATCAAGTAATCACCAGAAGTATTTTTTGTTATTTGGGTATCATATCATAATTTATGATTTGTATGAGATCTGTGTGCCATATATATATATATACATATGTGTGTGCCATATATATATATATATTATATATGAGATCTAAGCAGCGTGACTATTGCTGTATTTGTAGTTATACAAATTTCATAATAATGAACTGGTAGGTAGAAAAATCAAAGATTATAGTGGACATCTGATTATTTATGTCAGTCTCTCAACGTCTTGTTTCTAAAAAGTCAGTTTTGAAAGTTTCCTAACATGAAAAAAGATCTGAATTCTTTTAGATTATACAGTAGCACTGTTAAATCTTATTCTACAAACCTATAAGTACATTAACATATTGTGGTATTAATTATAATTTAAATGAAAAAATATAGTTGCAATTAAAAAATCTAACAATCTATTAGCTTACCGGAAAACATATTAAAATGGCTAAAATTCATTAGGAATGGTAGATGGAATACATATTTTTGTAGAGTACTCAATTTCTCAAATTATCATAATTGTTGATGTACATGTTCAAATAATTTTATTTTCAAATAAAGGTTTGGCATTGAATTTATAGGTATTCATGTATGGTGGTATTATCTAGATGCATGAAAACTTTGTACACCTTTAAAACCATAGCCAATAATCATACTTTTAAAAATACGTGATCTTTCTTCAGGAAATGACATGGAAAAAAGCTGTATGACAGATATGAAAGAGCTTTGACTGGCTGAAAAATAATTATTTTTACTGGGGTAAGGAACACAAATGACACATAGCAAATACACTTCATGTTCACTTCTAAGCGATCTGCCCTTGTTACAGTTTTAGCAAAGTAATAGAAATCATCTGTAGGGGTTTTAGATTGACTCTCAGCGAAGTAACAAATTCCTCCAAGACATGAGGTCATCTGAATAGCTCCCTGGTGTGCAGAGGAATAGTGCATTTTACATAAGTGTGCAAAGGAATAATTTATATTTGTGGAAAATCTATCTTTTAGTTTTGCCTGCTTGTTAAATTGTGATTATTGGAACACCTTGAAACAGCATTCTGAAATTATTTTAAATGTCTTTGATATTTAATATTTCTTCATTTATACCCTAAATTTTTTTCTGGTAGGTGTCATTCTTAGAATTTATGTATTGTGATTAAAAGAACTCTCTTGATACATATTTATGGTAGGTGTTTTTTCATTGTATCTCACCTGTTTCCAAAGAGCCTTTTGCCAAATAGCATTTCGGGTAGGGGGCTGGGAAATTCGAGTGAATTCTAGCGAACACGGAAAATTCCACTGACATCAATGCCTGTAGATGTGACCAGGAGTGTAGATCCAGGACACATTTGTCATTGTGAGAGGGAATTGAGAGTAAAGCTGAGAAAGTAGAAAGGATGTAGATACAGAAATGGGAATTCAGATATTCAGGCTCCTGATATCTTCTAGTTCTACTTTATGAAATCAGTTCATTTACATTATACATACACACACGTATGTGTACATATATATACATACATGTATATTTGTACATACATGTGTATGATTGTAGCTTACATAATTTCTTTGAACATATTTTGCCCAATAGAAGTATTTCTCTCTGTGCTGGTGAGATGGCTCAGTGGCACAAGCGCAGGCCTGGGAAGCGCGAGATCCTGAGTTCCACTCGGGGAACCCACATAAAAGAAAAAAAGGGCCAGTGACATTGCCCAGCAGCACAAGTGCAAGGGCCTGAGTTCGACTCCTGGTACCCACATTAAAAAAAAAAGTATTCATCTCTGACAAATCATTCATTAACTTTAAGAATAATGTAGCAGTGATTATTTATATAGTTTTTCCTACTTTATAAACTCACTATTAAAATGTGAATTTCATGAGTTCGTTTTAGGCTGCAAAATATTTTATTTTTCTAAAATTTGATTTTTTTTCTCTTCTAATATTTCTGAAAATCAGATGTCCCAGGCACTGCTCTGAACCAAGATTACTTTTATCTTTGCAATAATCAGAGAGCTGTATTGATTTTTCTTTTAAGTAATTTCATTTGGAAAACCTACTATTAAGGAAATATTTGTTACCATTCCTGCCTTGTGCCATCTTCCCACATCAATTTGTAACTAATAACTTCCCCAGAATTGTTATTCTTGATAATTTTTAAAATGAGCATAATGGTATCATTTATTAAATGTGTCAAATGGAAAATTTATTAGCATGTTTGCATAAATTAGATCTTACTTAAGCTTTATGATACAATAAAATAAATTAGGAAAGAGAAACTGGAATGGGGGAATGGAGAAAAGAAAGAAGGGAAAAGAAAAAAATTATATATATGTACATATAAGATAGTTAAGATAGATGCACTACTAATTTTGCTTAGTTCATTGAAAAGAAAGGTTTGCGCTAATATTGTTTGGACAATTGAATGCTGATATCTTGTACCCTGAGTAACTAATTTAAAGATAACAATACATAATGTATTAACCATTGCTACCCTCCTATTATGTTGTTTTGAAATTTTGTTCTATTTTTTCTCTTTAAAATAAAATTAAAAAAAAAAGAATTTTTAAAATGAAACTGAATTGAAGTATATGGTGGAAGGGACCTCACTCTGAAGGACTTACCCCTCTAGAGATATTTTGGTATGGTGTTCTAGGGAAACATAAAGCTTGTACAATGAATGTTTGTTAAGAACATAGATATTATGAACTAAACAGAGTTAAATTATTATTGATATATATATTTCCTGAGACAGACAAAATCATATAAAGACAAATTGTGAATAACTGAGAATGTAGTTTTCTTAAATTTATTTAATTCAAGACTTTCAAGACCATATAGTTTTGAGAGAACAGTTTATTAAATATGCACTTGTGTATTTTGAGTTATAATAGAGAAGTACAAACTTATTTTTCTATACATTGGCTGTATATATTAAATGATTACATTTGATTTTTAAATTCTTGCAAATATGCCTTTAAATTGTTTATGAATTAATTTTAAAAAACTTTTAAATGATTCACTGAACAATTTAGAAGAAATTTTTTCTGTTTTTCTTTAAATAAAAGTATGAACATGAAGATATTTGCACATTTATATCTTTTCACATTACTTTTCTTTTTATTCACTTCACCACATTGGCCATACATATTTATGATAGTATATGTAATTTAAATTTATCATAATATTTTTATAAAATAAAGCAAACAAAATAAATATTTAACAGAAACCAAACAGGAATGATTAAATAAGTAGGTAGCTACTATTCTATTCTCTCACCGTCACTGTGAGGTGTTAGTGTTTTCCTTTTTGGAGCCCAAGAAAGAATTGGAAGCAGCTCTAATGAAAGAAGGCATGGTTGGTAATCCTCCAAGAGATGGAAAGATAGGTTTCATTTTCTGTTGCAATCACATTCAACTCAAAGTTTTATTTTTCATCAATTCTGAAAACTTCTGGGTTCTGGCAAAAGAGTAGTGTGTCAAACTTCAGCCAAGATCTGTATGTATGCCATCATTTTTGACATTTTTATTTTGGCCTTCTCAGGTGAGTGTTGACTTCCAGAGTTTGCTATGCTGTTCTATTGCTGACAACCATGGTGCATGAATTAGAAATGTGATATGACAAGTAAGTAACCATGACAATTTGGAAACATCAGTGCTATATTCCATAGTATGTTGTCTTCATGTGAAGTGTACAATTTCTGAAAACGTTTTTATGGAAATGAAATGACACATTAGAAAGAACCTATATTGTAAACATGTGTAATTCTTTTTTTTTTTTTGGTATTGGGAATTGAACTCATGACCTCACGCTTGCTGGGCACGCGCTGTGCCACTGAGCTATATCCTTACCCCAACATGTGTAATTCTAAAAGAGTAATATAATGTAATATTCAATCATTTCTATGCTGGAAGAAGGTGGCTTTCAGTTTTTTTTAAGTGGAGATTTTATGAACTGCATCCATCTGGAAACCTTTTAATAATCAAGTGTTATGTTGCTTCCAGTGGAACTCATATATCCTAAAAAAAAACTATGAACTATAACTTTGCTTTTAAGTTATTAAGTCAGGCAAAAGCAAGTCGAGTCTGTCACATAGTATGGGAAATCTTCAGAGAAAGACTTCCAAAGGTAATGTTTTATTCCTATAGCTCTAGCTTCCATGTAATTTGTTTATACTCAAATACAATTTTATCTATTTTTATTGTTTTTGTTAGTTAAAAAGTGTATAAATCAAAAAAACATAAATAAGCTAGATACAAATACTTTATTATTATTAATGCAAACACTTCTCTTGGAATATAGGGATGAAAAAACAGAAATAGTTTAGGGGATAACTTATTAGAATAGCAATTAATATTTTAAAGTCCTCTGACCTGGTTAGAATCCTTTTATCATTATTTCAATATAGAAATAAAATATTATTTCATATTAATTTTTATTTAGCACTTCAGAGTTTGATTTGAATTTAAAGTTAGGAAATAAAATATGCCTAATTTCTAAATATAATTAGTTCTTTAAGAAATAAATGAGAGAGATGGATTGAAAGCTGAATGAAAAAGTAGTTTTTATGCCTATATATGATATTTCAAAAATAACATTACATTATTGACATGTCTTTATTTCAAGATATATTTTCATTTTAACAAATTATTTCATTAATCAATAAAGCACTTCTGTAACCAGATTTTGTTATGAGAATGGAAGAGACATTTCTCAGTAGAAGAATCCATCTTTTTTGACATTTTATTTTTATAAAAATTATTATATGTAATGTTCAAATTAACCAGTGATTGGTAGGCCTGGATTAGTTGCCAGGATTATATGGCTGACAAATGTTTCCTTTGGTGTGGAATGACTATGTATTCAGTATGTATCCTAGTGTCCAGGATTTCACCAATGCTCTTTTCTCAGGAATCCTAGGTACTGATGTCAATATATTCCAAGGCGATATGGAGATCAGTAAATCAGTGAGCAGTAAGTCACTGATTCTGTTCAGATTAGTAGACTAGAGGTAAATTAGAAACGAGTCATTAGGTTCTAAATAATCCAGATGTGGACACTGTGTTGATAACTCTGACGATTTGAATTATATCCCTTGCCACAGCTGTTTTCTACTCACTCCCTCACTGTCCTCTCTCAGAAGGTGGGAGAGTAAACCCAAAGTGTGTTAGAGAATTCTGAATGCTTCTATTCTGATGAAGACATGCATAATTAGATTTATCCCATGACTCATTCAAAAATAAATATACAAGATATGTATGTAGGAGCATCCATTTAATATGTGGCATTACAATGAAATTAAGACAAGCTCACTATGTATGAACAAACTAATCATCCAATTGTTAGACATTCTGATATAGATTGCTAATATTTTTGTTATATTTACTTTATGTCCATTGATCAAGTTTATGTCTATATCATAATTATTCTATTTTCCACTTCTGAAAAATATCATTTGGTTTTAAATAGAAATTTTAAAGTAAAATGTAACCCAAGATCAATAATTTTTCAGATAGGTTATTAGGCATATCATGCCACCATTGCTATTTATTTTTAAAATGATTGATACTATAATATCAGATATAAATTTGAAAAAGTTATCGGACAGGTACATAAAAAGAATCAACAGCTTAGTCTTTTTCTTTTAATTTAGTGGTGCTTTCTCTTGATGCCGATTATAAAATATCAATATAGTTACAAAATATGGAGTAGTACCCTGGATTCAGATATTCAGAAAAAGTTTTGTTAATTTGAGCCAAAATTTTGGGGATGTTATTAGAAAAAAAAGTATCCATATTTAAAAATGAAGAATGTAATTGCTATGTACTGAAAACATATATACCAATAAACAGAAACTGGAAAAGAACAAACAAAATTGAAAAAAAATCCTTTTTCACTTGAAATCAAAGAAAACAAATAAAAATAAAAAAGATACTCCCCCAAAATTAAAAAGGGATCAGTTAGAATGCAAATTGACTAAAAATATGTTTTAGGGAAATATTACAATCAATGAGCCAAATAAGTCGTATTACGAATATTTCCTGATTCCTTATGCATAAAATCATAATATGAGGAAACTGAATAAATATGTTCTAAGGTGTTTCGATGAAAATTACTATAAATTAGAGAGTTTCTGTTTTATACCACTGAGGATTGTCTTTATCAATTTTCATCAATGATTAAATTATGTATATATTATGGGTTTTGAAAAGTAATTTAAGCTTGGAAAGAATAAATATGATCATAGTTTCATAATGCCATAACAAGTAAAATTAAATATAATTATAGTAAATATAAATTTTTACATTTTCATAAGATACCTGATTATTAAAGCACAGTGGACTTGATAAGAAGTTTGTATTGGAAGCGGAAAGATTCATTGAGTACAGCTCTATTATTGGCCAATGGGATTAAATGATTAGTAAAAGTAAGATTCCATTTCTGCCTAATAATAAAATCATTCTAAAATGTGAGATTCTATAATATATTGACACTGATCAAATAATGGAAAGATAATTGTTTTTTTGTGGATCACAGAGTGGAGGGATGTTTTTTGAGCACAGATAGATAAATAAGAATGCTTAGACAAAGGTGACCTGTAGTGAGTTTTAACTAACTGAATAAATATATCCCAATATGCGTTGATGAAAATTAAGTTGACTCATTGGTGACAGTCATGCTGTATCATTAAAATTATTTACAAACTAAATATTTGACATATTCAATAAACAAATCCTCAATCTTAAATATTTGTAAAATGTACTAAAAGCTTAACAATTAAATTATATACATTGATAAAACTTACCAAAAAATAATATTAAATAAAACTAAGAATTGTGAATAATTAGTATAGATAAATTAGACAGAGGTGTTAAGATAATTTATTTGTGATTTGAAAGAAAAACATGCAACATTTATAATGAGATTGATTTCTATTCAATTAAACAAAGATACTACAACATTAAAACATAGAGTTAATTACTTTGCTAAATCATGAATTGCACACTGATGAGAATATTTAAACATTTTAAAAAAGAGTTACCAAAAAGGAATTTATTAAGGAGTATTTGGATTCAAGGAATTTTTAACTAAGTTTCAGAATTTAACAATTCATGCAATATGGGCATATGGATATGTAGAACAAACCTTCAATTTGTTCTCTGCGAACTGAAAATTGTAATACCTGACCTAAGGAGTGAGATGGAAGGCAAAGTAAAATAAATGTTCAGCTGAATGGATTAATAGTGTAAACTGTAGGATAGAGTTAATCAACATGAAAAAAATGTTTTTCATTCCTCTTAATAATTTTGGAAAAACCGACTATTCCCTCTAGTCCCTATTTCATATCATTCATTGTTCTAAGTGCTGTGAGGGAAATAATGAAATAAAATGTGTGGACCATGAGATCAAACTCTTACCAAATAATTATAGAGATAAGCTTAACCTACAATAACATTTTGGAGAATGGGAAATAATATACTCAGAAGTTAAATAAACTATTGATCTCACATAAATGCAGCGAACATTCTAGGTATTCAGAATATCAGAACCTTTGTATTTTCTAACAGTGTGAATTAAGTTATGTGATTAAAAAAAGTAAGTTTGGGCTGGTGAGATGGATCAGCGGCGTAAGCCCTTGCCTGGGGCCCTACCTTTCTCAACTCATTGAACATTTTGAGGACTAATTGAGTGAAATTAGATAGAAGTAATTTAAAGTTTCCATGATATATAAATGTGTGATAGTTACTAATTATTCCCACTAACTGATCAAAGAGTCATGAAGTTATATTCACAATCTCTTCTGGTCTGACCTCAGATACAGTACATAATGACAGCAGCAAATGAGAAATTTTGCTTTCCAATGTCCATAATTATGTGTTTTTACTAAAAACAGAAAGCAAATTTCATTTGGTTCAACCTAAGATAATTTTCCTAGTTCAAACCATCTTTTACAAAAAGTACTAATAGTTATAATGCATTATTAATCATGGTTATTTGCCCCTAATTGTATGTAGTCTGAAGATTACTTTTCAATGTTATTTTTTTGCAATAAGGGTTGGAATAGGTAGAATTAGCACCTCATTCCATAGTGTTAGTGAACCTGGTTCATTTCCATCCATTTGGCTTATGTAGATCCAAGTGCCAAAGACAGAGTGAAGACAATCTGAATGGGGTCAAGCAGATTTTATTCTTCATTAAAAACAAAAAGTCCTAGCAAGCACAAGTTAGTTATTAGAAATATCTAGCTCATAGTCAAGGCAATGCTTTTAAAATATCTAATTATAAACCAAATAAAGTACTTTGGGAACTAATGACTCAATATTGTGGACGTTCCTGGATAAAATAAAAATATCATCATTTTATAGACAAATAATTTGCAGTTCAGTCATGTACTAACACCTGTAAAACAAATATCATGTTTTCAGGGAAAATAAAAATGAAGGAATGTTTTATGGTAACATTTTGAGTTGTTTATGAGACACAATTTAAGGTTACTGAGTTATTAAAAGCTGAGTGGCAGAAATATCTCTTTTCTTGAAAAAAAATATATACATATTATAAGTCCACTCACTCAGTTATGATGACATAGTCTAATTTATTGGGGTAGTCATTCTGTCTGTGACACATACTACTCATAATGAAATGTTTCTTGTCACAATAACTTAAATTAGGGAAAAGATATTTTTCTGAATCTAAAGAGAACCACACATATGCCACTGATTGTCTTCAGTGGCTGTCACAGCAGCACCCTGTGCATCACACAAAGCTCTGTAGTTTTTATCTTCATTGTTATAATTCCTAATAGGTTGACTTTAGTGTTGAGGACAGGATTAACTACAAATATTCAGGCATTTCTAGAATGACTTTCATTACACCTTGAGATCATAATGCTAAGTGAAATAAATCAGACACGGAAGCTTAAATATCACATGGTTTCTCTTGTATGAGAAACCCAAATTGCAAATGAAGGGCAAAAAAAAAAAAAATAGGAAATAGGGAGATTTTTCTCAAATGGGAAGGGGATCAAGAGATGGAGGAAGGAAGAAAGGAGCAAAGGGGAAGGGGATGAAAAAGGAATTAAGATGTGTTATGTTTATGTACCAACACCACACAAGAGACGTAAACAATATGTACTGCAAATGTGCACTAATAAAAGATTTCAAAAAATAAGCAGAATGACTTCCAAATATCTTAGAAGCATACGGATTTTCTTCACATTAAATTTATGTGATAGCAATTTAAATTTTTATTGTTTGGTACATAAGAAACAAAAATATTTAGTTGTAGATGATCTTATACATCTCTATAGAATTTAAAAGTTTCCAGGGCATGGTTTGAAGCTGTTGGTTTAGTGTATATCTGGATTCTTTCTGGACTTTCACTCAACTGTAAGCTTTGTAGGTACTGTATTTATTTTATAATACTCTGTTTTTCAGAATACTCAAAAAATAACGTTTATCAAATATCCGCATTGTCTTTAAAATTAGTGCAAAAGATGGCAGATCTGCCAACATATGATTCATGGTTAATCCTCTCAATTTAGAATTAATATATAATTAGTCTTTACTTTTCTATTTGGTGTTTATGTTTTAAACACAAATTATTTAATTGCTCTTAGAGAGTGGCATAATACAAACATCAATCTTTGGAAAGATTTTCTTTATCTTCTTCAGTTTAATTTAATTTTTTATATTTCAGCCACAACCTTAACACTGTCTGTCCTTCATAGGCATACCAGTTATTGTACTTATAAGTGTAGTTCTAATGTAAGTATAGGTGTTCAAACTGATAGGTGTATATAAAAATAAATGGTATTTTCTGGGTGTTTTTAGTTTGTATAATTAGTTTTGAGCTTGAAATTTTATTTATTCCTTTTAATTGCTGCTTTTCAATTTTTTTCTTTTTCTTTTAAAAATTTTTTATTATCATGCAATAATCACACATAATAATACGTTAAAGTGTGATATTTTCTCACATCCATAAAGTGTGCACAGATTACATCACTTTAATTAACATTTCCCTCTTTTATCATTTTCGTATATTTAACTGGGCATCCATCCAGGCTGTTCTCCATCTGCTTCACCATTTCAGATCACTTCTTCACATTTTACCTTCAATTTTGTTTTTCCCTAGATGGAGTCCTGGGTTTGTTCCCTGACTGACATGATGATTACCACTCTGAGTAATTCAGTCTTACACTGACGTGCATAGTTTGTGTGTTTTAGTTTATTTGGTGTTTTTTTTTTTTTTTTTGAGACATTTCTGTGCACTAGATGATATTTATACAAATGCTGGAGTTCTTCCACTAGATTGGCTGCTGCAGTTTAAATTCCAGACAGCAGAGATTAAGTGTCTTTAGTCTCCCTGTCTCTCTAGGACTTAATGTTTCATGATTTTATTATTTTCTTACTAAGGAGTGTAAGGCATTGTTGCCACTTTCTTAATTCTCATTTATCTATTAGTGAGGTAGAATGTCTCTTTACTCTTCACCATTAATTTTTGTTTTTTGCTTCATGTAGTTTTTTGTTTGTTTATTAACTCTTGCTAACTTTCTTATTGGGCTATTGTTTTTATGGTTAAGAAGTGCCTTGTGAATTCTACATAGTATATTCTTGACTATTAATATTATATATGAAGTAATTGATTGATCAAAAAAGATATTTAACTTAGAAGAAATAATATCTATCAGTTTTTCCCTTTACTTTCTGTGATTTTGGTATAGGAGCAAGCTAGTGTGAAGAAATAACCTGAGATTAGCATACCTCACAGAACTAGAGAAAACACTCCTAAAATTCATTTGGAACTTGAAAAGACCTAGAATAGCAAAAGCAATTCTGAGCAAAAAGGGCAAATCAGGGGCCATCACAATCCCTGACTTGAAATTATACTGCCAAACTATTGTGATAAAATCAGCATGGTATTGGTAAAAAAAACAGACTTGAGGATCAGTGGAATAGAATAGAAGATGCAGAAGCAACTCCAAACACACTCATCCACCTTATCTTTGAAAAAGGAGCCAAACACGTCCACTGGAAGAAAGATAGTCTTTTTAAAAAATGGTGCTGGAAAAACTGGCGATATACATGCCAAAGACTAGAAGTAGACCCAGATCTATCACCATGCACTAAATTAAAATCAAAATGGATCAAAGATCTAAATATTAAAAAAAAAACACTAAATCTACTAGAAGAGAGAGGTAGAAATCTTGAAGACATAAGGGGGAGGCAGAGACTTCATGAACAAAACCCAAACTGCATGGGAAATACTTCAAAGAATCAACAACTAGGATCTCATCTTATTAAAAAGCTTTTGCACATCAAAAGAAATCACCAACAGAGTGAAAAGACAACCCACAGAGTGGGAAAAAATTTTAGCTAATTGTTCCTCAGACAAAGGATTTCTATCTAGAATGTATAAAGAATTGAAAAAACTCGGACCCTCCCAAATTCAAAGACCCAATCCAAAAATGAAGAAATACAAGTGGCAAATAAATATATGAAAAAATGTTCAATATCATTGGTCATCTGAGAGATGCAAAGTAAAACAACACTGAGATTCCATCTCACTCCAGAAAGAGTGGCTATCATCAAGAAATCAACTAATGGCAAATACTGGAGGGGCTTTTGGGAAAAGGAACCCTTCTCCACTGTTGGTGGGAGTGTCGACTAGTGCAACCACTGTGGAAATCAGTGTGGACGTTTCTCAGAAAACTAAGATTAAAGGTCTCATTTGACTCAGCTATTCCCCTTCTGGGTATCTTCCCAGAAGAATTAAAAACATCATACTATGGTGATATATGTGCACCCATGTTTATAGCAGCACAATTTGTAATAGCTAAATCTTGGAAACAACCCAAGTGCCCATCAACTGAGGAATGGATAAAAAGATGTGGTTTTTTATATAATGGAGTACCACTCAGCCATAAAGAAGGATAAACTTGAGACTTTTATAGGTAAATGGATGCAACGTGAGACCATACTTATAAGTGAAATAAATCAGACTCACATGTGTAAACATTGTACGGTTTCCCTAGTGTGAGAAGCTGAATGAGTAAATAGTACCTAAAATGTACAATAGATATTGTGAAATGGGAAGAAGCTGTTCAAAAGAAAAGAAAAACTGTGATAGGGGAAAGGGGAAAGGAAGGAAGGGAAAAGGAAAAAAATATATATATATACAAACAAGATAGCTAAGGTAGCTATACTACTAGTTTCTCTTAGTTCATTGAAAAGAAAGATCTCTGCTAACATTGTTCAGACAATATCTCATGCTTATATCTTGTACCCTGAGTAACTACTCTGAAGATAGAAATATGCGATGTATTAATTATTGTTACTCTCCCATCATCTTATTTTGAAAGTCTGTTTTATTTTTTTTTCTTCTTTTAAAATAAAAAAAGAAATAATCTGAGGGACATGAAGATGTTGGCCCATATTTTCTTTGATTAATTTTATGATTTAATTTTTTTGCATTTAATCGAGACAAACTTTTAATAATAAAGATGTGCTATATTAACAATGATAACAAATACTTTTATTTAAAACTGTCAAAAGGAAAGTTAAAATTAAAAGAATGATTATTAAAGAAACTATAATGAAGAATCATATAAGAACTAGATTAGAAAAGAAAGCAACAAGGAAGTTTGAAGAAGAATGAATTATTGGCAAAATTGTGTAAAATAATTAAAAACCCAGATAGACTTAGAAGGATAACATAGAATGTTATCTAATTTTAAATATAGATATAAAATATTATCAAATTATTACTTTAATCTTATTTATGAGACAATGTTTTTCACTAAAATATCAACAAATTGTGCTTTGGACCACATTAAGAAATCATCATGACTTTTACTCTAATATGCATGTCATTTTATGGAAAAATTTTAAAACTTCTTCTGATGAAATTGTTTTATAATTACTTTAGAATATAAATGAAAGATAAATTTATACTTTTATTTCACAAGAAAGTGAAGTTTGTATATTTTTGATAATGACATGTTTTGCACAGCATTTGCACCTATATCTAAGATGTTTTGGAAGGATAGTTTTAAGATATTTAGGACTAATACTGACATTTATGCAAACCGACTGTGCTATATTTTCTGAAAGCAATATTGAAGGCAATATTATTTTTAGGAAAATCACAAGAGGTCAACAAATCAAGTGTGTTTGACCAAAAGAACGACATCAGGAAGAATTTGAAGAGAAAGCTGAGGGCAGGAATTCAAGCTGCAATTGTCCTCTTACTAAATATATCTTAATCTATTTTAAACATACACATTTTGTGAAAAAGGTGCATAATAATGTAAAATTAGAAATTGAGGACAATTGTGACTTATTTTTACTCAGAAGTTAACAAATTGTTCATTTTAGTTGACTTCTTTTGATTATTTTAGTTCCCAAGTGGGCATTTCATCACCTGTTATTGGGGAATAGTTCACCATTTCCATGTATAAATATTACTAGTCATCAAAACAGAAGTGATTTGAGTTTGGGTTTTAACCCTCTTCATAACACTTTCTATGGTTTCCCTAAATATCTCTGGATTTCTTTCATTTGAACCTCTTCAACTTTGCCCAACCCTTATGTCTCTTTTCTTTCTAATATTTCCAAATTATTTCATGAAAGTTTTGGGATAATCACAGATATACTGTCTAGTGTGTAATGCACTCTTACAAGCCTTTTAACAACTACACAATAAATAATAAATAACAAATAAGCTCCCTGCTGTCATTTGGATCTGTAATGTTCCCCCACAGGCCTTTGAGATGAAGGCTTCATCCTCAGCTAGGTGCTTCTGGTGCTGCAGAAATGTTAATAGGGGAAGCTGTAGGTCACAGGGGTGGGTGTTGGTGAGGGCTGTACACCCCTAAAAGACATGGTGGAGCGTCAGTCTTTTCCAGTCACCACCATGTGATGAATTGTTTTGGTCTTCTGAACCCCTGGCCACTGTAAATTTCCTCTTTAGAAGATGAAAAGAAATGTGCCAATAGCCTGTAGACTGAATCTTCAAAAGCTCTGAACCAAAAGAAACCTTCTCTCTTTATTAATTCATTTATCTCAGACATTTGTTATAGTATCAGGAAACTGACTCACACATGTCACAGTGGCTGTCTTTCCAAAATCTGATTTTCCCAGAACTATGTTCTTATATTGCAAGAAAGATTGAGAGTTTTCATTTTTATCCATCCTAAGGGCTGGTACCATCTAACTGTCATATCTGCGTCATAACCTTAATAGTTACCCCAACTTATCTTCATTTACTTTTTTTTTGTCAAGATTTTAAGAACTTGGCCATCACAGACTAATCTAATAATAACCAATATATTTAGTAACAATTATTGCTGATATCTGTCAGTTAAAGATGTGAGTCATAAATTTTCTTTGCTGCTATACCATTATTAGGTCTGAGATTAAGTCTTGGTAAGAGTTCTGTGCCCAGCAGTCATAGATTTAAAATGGTTATGAGAATGTTTAAAATTTCAGTTCCCCATTTTTATAGGTGCTCTGAGCACACATGGCGGGAAGGAATGATTGAGGTAAACACTATTATACACTTGGCAGTACTCAATAAAACTTACTGTGAGCTTAAGCAAACCAAACGTCTGTTTCCATAGCTGGGTATAGAGTACTTTTGAAATCAAGCCTAGAGCTATCTAATGAGTGGAGGTGAGTAATTAATATTCTATTTATGCAATATTTATTTATATTTAGGAAATATTCCTAGTAAGTTCACACTTGAACCTCGCTAGTTTTGCCAATATAAATCACTTTCCAGCATCTAGTCTATTAATCAAGTAGACTTTTTGATATTTATTGAAGACAAATATAGTTTAAGAACTTAGAGTAGTAAAGTCACTGGTTAACTTCTGAGTTAATGCTGGCTAACCACTATGAAGCATGTATTCTGATTAAGATAACCAAACTTGCCAGAAATTAGAATAATTGTCCATGCTTAGAAATTATAAAGAAAATTACAGAAAATAAAGCCTCTTCAATAATTATGCTTCTACTTGGATCAAATTCAATGTCAGGTGAAATTACTAGCTTAATTGCTATAGACAGCTTTCTAATGAGGTATGCATAAGGTTGACCCAAACCCGAAGATGCTCTTTGTTATTTGGGTGAACTTTGTCAGAGACAATGTGTGACAATGTCAAGTAGAAAGCTATGAGGGGAGAGTGGGGTTTATATTTAGGTTAGGTCTTAAGCACGTAGTGTCTGATACTTGATTCCTCAGGCAAGAAAAATTCAGACCCAGGAAATTCTTATGCATGTCTTTCAGAAATGGTGGCAGAAATAACCAATTCTGCAAGAAAGCTTTACAACCAAGTTGCAAGGCTCAAAATGACTAACACTATCCCAAGCAATGCCAGATTAGGAGAAAAGAGCCTGGCCTTGGAATCAAAGATTAAGAACAGAAATGAGACAAACAAATAGAAGACCAGGAGGTTAAAGTAGGGCATGGAACCTAAGCAGAGACAGCGATTGTTAAGGAAGCTGAACATAGGCAAACCAGAATGAATCTTTCAGAAATGGTAATTCCGGCTTTTGTGACATTGGTCTTGCCCTACTGGAGCCGTGGACTGAATTCAAGCATACAACATGAGTTGTGGGCCTACACACTTACAAAAAATATGATATGGAATAAAAACGTGCTTTCAGGATTATATTGATTCAGATATTAAAGTAGTTAACTAAAATTTGTAATAGATTGCACCAACTAATAAATGGTTCCTTCTCCTCCCAAAAAAACCTTTCAGTATTTAATGCTACTATCAGATATAATGCAGGATCAATTCCTCATGCTTTGTTTCATGATTTATTTTCACTTAAATGTTACATTAATGTGACATTTTTGGCACATGAAAAAGTAAAAACTATGTATTAGCTTGAATTTGTATAATTTGTCAAGTTTCTTTCTATGGGTACATTAGTATATTGTTTGACACAGCTATATTCCTCCACTCCCCAATATCTGCAGTTCTTCACACGTTGTGTATTTGCAGTATAATTTAAATTAAAATTTTTTGCATCTGACATCAGGTTCACTTTTGGCGATAACTAAAAATGTTCTATTATACAAGGGAAGAACTTTTATATATATATATATTTTATTCCCTCATGTCTTTTCATCACAGAAAATATATTCATGTTCAAAATAACCAATGACTATGTGTGTGGTGACCCATCAGACACATTTGTGAGCTACCTCCTTGCACAGTGGGCAGATTTCTTTCTATTCCTTCAACTCATTATAAAACTACTGTCACTAGTGAGTCATCATGGGAGAATTTTATAGGCCAATTATTTCTTTAAGTACACTTACCTAATTTAGGGTCCATTAAAAATGATAGAAGTGGCTCCCAACTAGAAGCTGAAATGTGATCCAAGGTTTTACAGTTCATACATATAATCAGACTAAAATTTGTGCTGGAAATATGCCAAATTTAAGAGTAACAAATTGAACTTCTCTTTCTTTGAGTAAGCATTCTCTTATGAGAACCATTATATATTACAAAACTCTTGGTATTAACAAATTTGATTCTTGAACCTCAGTGCCTGAGCTATTTAGGGTAACATCAACAGAGAAAAAATATATTTTACAGCCAACTGTTTTAATTAAGGGTATAAATTATATAAATCAGAGAGTAAAAATTAATCAAAACATTTTAATTTTCAACACTGCCCAATATGTCAATCGGGAAGTGCCTTTTTAAAAAGAGATTCTGAATTTTGCCTTATGTCCCCTTTGAATATTGTGTCAGCTTTGGGACAAAATACCTGACACACATAATTTAAAAGATGAAGGGCTTATTTTGGTTCGCAATTTCAGAGTCTCCAGTGAGTAGTTGCCTGGTTCTGAGGCAGAAATGTAATGGAGGAAGAGAGTGGTGGAGCGAAGCTACTCTCTTCATGGAAGCTGGAAACCAGAGCCCCAGTAAGAGTGCCAGGGAAAGACGAACTCCAGGAAGGGACGCTGCCAGGCACCCTGCTCCTCCAACAGGAGTCATAAAGATTACTGTAATGGCTTGGAAGAGTTTATGATATTTATAAAATATGTCTTTCAGATGGTAACTAGAGAAAAATCTGGTTCATTGAAGAATGTCCTTTCAGAGAATGGGAATGACACTATATCCTATCTTTTCAGCAGTAGACATCTACTGCCCTAACCATTTACAGATCACTGATTACTGGCATTTTATTTCTGCTCTTGTTACAGTGCTTTAAGATTTTCATCTTTCTCTTCCTCCTTTATTCTCCCTTTCTTACTTTCTCTTTCTCACCATCCCTCCTCCCTTCCCATTTTCTTTCCTTCCCTCCTACCTCCTTCCCTTTCTTCCTTCCGTTGTCCCCCTCCCTCCCTCCCTTCTTCCCTCCTTCCCTATCCATTCCTTCCATCCTTCCTTCCCTCTATCTTCCCTTCCTTCTTCCCTCCTTCCTTCCTTATGTGAAGTATAGGAATATATACCCTCTTCTCTCCCAGTCAGCATCCCCAAATTGAGACCCTTACTGTATCACTTAGGCCAGTGTGCCGTTTGAATCGGTACTGGCTGTAGCACAGCCATTGATATCAGAGAACCTTTTATCACCCCTGCTTTTCTGTGCAGAGGAAGTGAGAGTGGCCAGCTTTCTCCAGCATGTCAGTGAACCTCCTTGGTCTTTTGATGTATTGGCCACTTATTTCAAAGATCAGCATCTTTGTAGAGACTAGATCCTTCTTTAACTCATATTCTGTGCTCCTTTATTATATAGCAATTTAAAAATATGTTTTAACTGGGCTATAAAATCTTTAGAAGCAGGAAATTCCTTGTTATTCTTATATATTATCAAATTGTAGTTTTTGCTATATAAATAATTTATGGCTGGAGGAAGATAAAAAGGAAGGGAGGAAGAAGAAGGAAAGAAGGGCTGTAGGCAAGGAGTACTTAAAGTGCAAGGTACTATTGTAGTTATGAGAATTATAATGTTTTAACCCACAATTTCTCCTCAGATATATGTTCATTGCAACCATTGTGCACTATACAAGGATTTTTGATGACAATGATTTAAGTAGCAGTTATGTGAATAGCTTTGATTCCAGCAACACAATTTCCTTTCAAAGAAAATGGCTTCTTTTAAAAAAATTAAATATTGTAAATATCCATTATCCAAACAGACTCAGTCATCTGGATAACATTTTCTTATTATTCCATCTCTACTCCCTTTACTATCACTGACTTATTAATTGAAAAATGTACCTATATTACATTTATTCTCCCAAAGCACATTTCCTCTTGTGGCTCTGGCTCACTCGTTCAACAACTTATATAGCCTCATTTGGCTACAGGTAACATAAAGACATCTTTACAGAAGACAGCAAATATTGAACTTTTTGTGACATATCCAAAACTAGTCCCCAAGAAACGTTCCCTGTCATGAAGATTGGCAGCCTCCACTCATCATATCAAGTCAGACACGAGGAAATTATTCTTCAAGTTAGCTCTCCCTCACATCTCGCTTATAATCCACCATGAAAGACATTGACTTTAACGCGAGTATATTCTCAGATTGTTTCACTTCATTCCTGCTACTCAATTTCAATAGCCATCCTTTTACCTTATTCCTGCTCTTTCACACTGAAACCAAGAGAATATTTTAAGAACACAGCCTAATTCAATAGACTCTGACTTAGTAGCTTCTCTTTGACTCCAGAATAAAGTGTCAAAACCTTGTCCTGACCCTCCAAGCCCTTCCTTCCACCATGCTTTCATTGGCTTCGTGAGGCCCCGCTGCAGTCTCGGCTTTTGTTCCCACATACCGTTTCATCTTGTTTCAGGATGTTCCCATTGCTTTTCTTTCCTTCACTCTTTGCCTGGAATATTTTGCTCTCTTTAAAATAATGTATTAGTATATGTTTGTGATATATAACAAATACTTTGTGGGAAATTGGTAGATGTACATATTAAAATTACTTCCTCAGAGTGTCTTACTAGATGATTCAATCTGCATAAAGTAACTACATCACCTAATCTTGATTCTAATCAAGAACTGTATATTTACAGCAATTTTAAAATATCTTCATCATTAAAATAGAAACCTCCTGAGGGTAGGGGATATATCTCTTCTAAAACCGCTCGGCTCTGTGATTCCCAGGTTCAGTAAAGGCTAAAGTGCAGAATGAAATGAAAGGAATTCAAAAGTGAGTATTTGTGTACTGGCTATTTCCAAGGACAGATATGCACATACATGCCAACCTATTTTGGAGAAGATGGGCATGGCCTTTAGTTGATAGGTAAATTTGCAGGAAAGCAGGATTTAGTATCATGACAGTGGGGCTTATGGAGAGATGTGTATATGTTGTAACTTTTAATAGTTAAGGGATTAATTATATTCTAGTCTTTGTGATTAATTGTTAGGACTATAAATTGCACTGAACTCTAATTAGACCTTCACAATGATTAAGGAAAAATTTGGGAACCTTTGTTACCATCCACATGCTGATGAGGGAAAAAATCCTATGGGAACTGTACAAACCATCCCAACTTATAGAATAGTGATCTGAGGGAACTCTGCATGGTTTAAGGAAAGGAGCTAAATATTGCAAACCATCTTGTGGAGGAGACAGTAAAGCAAATTATCTTTCACTGTTATTTCTTATGCTATGCTTTCACTATTTGCCTCTTTTCACACAAGATCTCCCTAAAAAAAAAAAAAAGAAGTTAACTTTATCACTAAGAGTTTGTATATATAATATCTATGACACTTACTGACCATTTACCTTGAAATAGGCATTATATTAATTAAGATATTTACAGGATTAGTTCATTTTTTATTTTAACAGTACTATCAAACTAGTGCTATTATCTTATTTGTATTTGATAAAAATGTATAGAGAGGCTAAGAAAGGTTTGGTGATCAGTTAACATAAAACAGAACCAATCACTTTGAGACACGAGAGCCAGGGCCGTTAACCATTATTCCATAATCTCTGCATTTCTGGGGTAGGGGAGAGGAATTCAGAAACCATGTGTCTTTGTTTCCAGGCATTCATAACTTGAAGTTGATAAGAAGCAATTAAGAAAGTGCACCCTTGGGGCCGGTGAGATGGCTCAGCGGCTTAAGCGCCTGCCGGGCAAGCGCGAGGGCCCGAGTTCGACTCCCGGATCCCACATACGAAAAAGGGGCCGGTGATATCGCTCAGCGGCACGGGCGCCTTCTGGCACGCGAGGTCCTGAGGTCGACCCCCCGGTACCCACAAAAAAAAAAAAAGAAAGCGCACCCTCTTTCTTGAAAATCAGCATTCTTTGAGGAGAGGAAGAAAATTTACATGACCAACATAAAAGTAAATGAACTGAAATTTTAACTCCTCCCTAGTAATTTGTTCATGTGATTCCTATTTAGGGACAGGAATTAAACTAATAGGTTTGCCTTAATTGCCATTGTAGTATATATCATTAGCACAGACTGTTCAAAGATCTAAGTAGACACTAAATTGAAAGAATTGTTTGTTGTTTCAAATAGCCTTTGTACAGGATGGTCTTTAATGTAAACATATTAATAAAGTGATTCTTTTTTTGCGTGCGTGTGGGTACCGGGGGTCGACCTCAGGACCTCATGCACCAGCAGGTGCCCGTGCCACTGAGCGATATCACCGGCCCTTTTTTTCATATGTGGGTTCCGGGAGTCGAACTTGGGCCCTCGCTTATGCCGCTGAGCCATCTCACCTGCCCTCTAAAGTGATTCTTAATGTGGTATACAAATTATAAATACCAGAAGAGCTTTGAATGAATACAAATGCCCAATTTCCACGTTAAATAGATCAATTAGGATCTCCTGCAGTAAAATTCAGGCCTTGATATTTTTAAAAGCTGTACAGGGGATACCAAGTGCAACCTGGGTTGAAAATAACTGCCACATGTCAATTTACATTTATTATTTGAGATTTATTATCACATATTTGAACAGTTCATGGTAAAGTACCCAGTACACATGGTGTTTCAGTAGAGATTAATGACTATTAATATTCTTAGGATGGAAGCTTTGTCTGGTACGTCTTTTGGCATAAAAATGCAATAAGTCATCTTCCTCCTCCATCGTTGGTCTTCCAAATTTAACATAAGGTTTTCTAGAAGTCTTTATTGATTTTTGTTGTTTCTTTTTTTTGAGAAAGATGTTACAATAATGTCTTTTATCTCGAGTTTTGCATTCTTATCATATGAGTAAAATAGCTGCTGAGTTTCCAGGAGACTGGAAATATCATGTGTGGTCCCTGCCACTCAATACACAAGTACAGACACTGCCAAATGTGCTCTATTTAATTTATTCAGTCCTCCCAACTACTCAATTTTGACTATTTTATAGAGTAATATACTGAAAACTAGAAAGTTTAAGTAATTTATCAAAGATGGCAGCATAGAAGTAGGATTTGAATTCAAGCAGTATCCCACTGGAGTTTCTTGTCCTTGACTATCTAACAAATGGCATAACTAGTTGGTAATAAATGTTATTAATCAATCAATAATTATTAAATCACAAAACTTTAAATGACAAATTAATAGCACATTGCTTATTGTTATGATTTTCTTTTAGTTCAAATTGTGTAGCAAATTCTAGTGAAATCTGTATTATTAATGTTATTTCTAACAAAATTGAACTAAAGTCAGTAATGTAATGTAGCTTTTGTTCTAGTATTATTCTGGCTGCCTTGTTTTACCAGTATACTTCAAAAATAAAAAAAATATAGCTGAATTTAGCATCCACTTGTTTTTCTATCTTCTAGTTTATAGACCATGTTTTAAATATAATGCTTTATTCTACAGCATTTGAGGTGTCAAGAAACTCAGAGGAGAATTAAAATGCTTGTATTTGGGGTAGGTTTTTACAAGGAAGTGGAGTTACTATTCACTAACTCATTCATTCATTCGTTCATTTTGGGAGTAGTCAAAAGACAACATGTCTCCAAATCTTGTTTTGGTGATATCAATAACTCTATCTAAATCTCATGACAATAACTAGGTCCTTTTGAAATGGAGATGGATTATGTCCTATATTGAAGAGTGTTGCAAACAGCATAGAAATACAAATCAAGGAAACTATCAAATGCTAGAATACTAAAGCTGAATAAATTCAAAGTTACTAAATAAAGTTGGTGCTTTAGAATTTTGACATCTTATAAAAATACCAGTGTCTTGTGAAGAAATGAAAACAGTAATGCTTTCTCTATACTAGCAAAAATGAGAACATGAAATTATTTAATATGTTATTTCAGATTTTTGTGTGACATGGGTAGTTAAGCTGTCCTATTTATTATCATGAAAGAAAGTCACGGGTACTTACCAGCATAGATCCTAGAAGCTCTGTCCTGCAATTTAGTATTAGATCCCTGATAAAAGGCACCAACATTTATAAAGCTTTATGAAAAATCCCTGAAGTTATAGATCAGATGAAAGCTAGTTGCTAATTACTCACAGTCTATCATAAATAATATTAAAATAACATTCCTTTCTACTAAAAAGAGAAAATCTATTTTTTAGTTTTTTGGCCTGTAGGAATTTCTATGGCTGTGGTAACAATTTGCCACAAACTTAGTGCTTTAAAACAACACACATTTCTTATCTTGCTGTTCTTATGGGTCAAAAACTTGGCAGATATCTCACTGGGCCAAATTTGAGTGGAAGGGAGGACTGGAAGATCTAGAAGAGAATACATTTCCTTGATGTTTCTAGCTTCCAGAAGTCTTGCATAATCCTTCACAGTTAGCTCCCTTCCTCCATCTTTGAAGCAAGCAATGTGGTATCAATCTCCGATCCCACCCATTTCATCTATCTCTTTCTACGATTTTGCACTGGAAAGGTTCTTTGCTTTTAATGATCTAGGTGATCATATTGGACCCAAATTGATACTCCAGAAAAACCTCCTGAAGGTCCATACTTTAATTCTATTTGCAAAATTATTTTGCCAAGTAAGGTAACATATTTACAGGGCTAGTATGTTGGCTTATGCCATTTTTCTGCCTACCACATAGCCTGAATGGAAGAATTACTCAATTATAGTAGACCCTTGGTTTAGAAGTCCTTGTGGTGCAAGAACTTGCTGTAATAACCATCCACTCATATCCTGATTTTACTTTTATTTTTATTTTTTTAATTTTTATTTTAAAGAGAAAAATAGAACAAAATTTCAAAACAACATAATAGAAGGGTAATAATTGTTAATACATTGCATATTGTTATCTTTAAATTAGTTACTCAGAGTACAAGATATCAGCATTCAATTGTATCCTGATTTTAGAAATGTAGAGTGCTAGATTTGGAAGGGACCATAGAAGTTATCTAATTGAAGCCATCCATTTTAGGGGTGAGATAGATAAAAGTGACCATCGATAGTATGTGATCCACATGAATTATTTCTTTAATGTTAATGACTAAGTTCCCTAATTTGCCATTAAAATGTTAAAAAGTTTTGATCATACATTTTTGATGAACTCCCTAAGCAATTTTATGTAGGAAGCAGATTTATTTTTTTCTTCTACAATTATTGTTCCTGAACACATGTATAAAATCTATGACATGAGCATCTTTAATATATTGAATGATAAACAAACATTTAACTTTATTTTTGCACAAAAAAAGTGCGTAGAATGTTGTGTTTATCCAAAGAGGAGTGATGAGTATTTTTTTTTCTGCTTGTCAGAATATCCAGACTGTTTTCTTCTTTAATCTTACAAAGCCCTGTCCTTTGAAAATTACTTCACAGAAACCAGTCACAGTGCAACCACCTCTCTTTATTTACATATATGCATCACGCTTTTGAATGAGAGAAATATTCAGTGTGCCAATGAGGCATCTTCTGTTTCATTATCCCCACACTGGAGATGCATCCTGCTGACACTAACACATTACATCACCCGAATACTAAGTCGTATGTGGTGATATAGTCTCATAATGGAGGGGGACTCAGAGAAGCGAAGATCATCTTTCAAGAGTTTTAAAATTGTCTAGGGGCCATAAGAAAAAATGAAATTAAATTTATGATAAATTCTAATTGGAAATATACTTATTTAAAATTACTATATTAATGGTATATGCCACCATATATCCTGAGAGCATTTTCAGATTTTTCTAAACTGATGTTTAACCCAAAGATATGTAACACACAGGTTGATATTATTTTTATTGATTTAGGCAAGAATTTTGAGGCCAGTAAAGATACATACTCAATCTCCTGTTCTTACAATACCCTGTAGTTTTCTACATCTGATTAGTTTGTGCATATGAGGTGTGTTATCAACACAATAAATTGAAATTAAAAAAGTAAAGTGAACTCCCCATCTTGCTGCAGAATTTTCTAATTAAAAGTTTTGTTTTTTTTTTTCTGTTTAAGGTTCTGTTTGAGGTTAAGACTATTTTATTTAAACACAGTTTTTAAAAATTTGGGCAAAGGCAAAGTAGTTTTTACAGGATTTTTTATTTATCTACTCTTTTTATATTGTCAGTCCTTAAATAAAGCTGAGCTTGGAGAAAGAAAGCTCAGGGGTGGAATTCAAAAATAGTTTCTTTGTACAAATACTACACATTAATATTATGGTGATATTATGTTACCATTTTTCTTTGAATCCGAGGTGATATGAAATTAAATGTTTTAAATTGGAGCAAAAGAATATACAATAGGCTCTAGGAGTATTATGTTGATTGCAGGCATTCTAAGGAAGATTGTTAGAGGAAAGGATGGGAGATGAAGAAAAGCATGCTAATTTGAGCACAGCTTGAAAATAGGGAAATGTGCTAAATAATATTTTGAATGTTATTATGTGACTATCCAAAATGTGCACCAAGGTTTATTAAACGGCAAAGGTCTTGTAGCAATGTACCATGTAATTTAAAATAACATTGTAAACCACATCCATACTAATATACTAAAAAGAATTCCACATGGTAAAATATTGCTTATTTTCTGATTACCTGAGGTATTACATTAAACTTGTATATTTGTGAGAAAAATAAATAAAATAATATTGAAAATGGATTTTAGTAACAGGTGAAAGACATTAAGCTTTATAAAGTAGAATGGAATTTATATTTTAACATTGTTTATTGCATAAAAATGGAAGCAACTTACTATACACCAAATAATTATGTCTTTGAAAGGAATCATTTTGTTTAGTCATTAGATTAGTGATTTATGTGGATTTTCCTTACAAACTGTCTATGTCTCACAGGGTAATAAGAAATTTTGTTGTTGCTTGTTTATCTTTTATTCCATTGCCTTAAAATGTAACCATTTATAATTTTTTTATATTAATTTTTCAATTATGCTTCTTCTTCGTACATTTTTCTTTTTTTTTGTGTGTGGGTACCGGGGGTCGACCTCAGGACCTCACACGCCAGCAGGTGCCCGTGCTGCTGAGCGATATCACCGACCCTTTTTTTGTATGTGGGTTCTGGGAGTCGAACTCAGGCCCTCGCGCTTGCCAGGCAGGCGCTTATGCCTCTGAGCCATCTCACCAGCCCCCATCCTACATTTTTCTCTCGAGACAGGTATTTAACGTAAGAGGGTCACTGAGTAAGAAAAAAGTGGTTAATAAAAATTGAAGTTCCTTGGGTGCGGGTATCATGAAATGAAAACTCAGGTGGTAAAGAAATCATATTTAGCAAAAGTATAATTCCTGGTCATCAGCTGAATATCTTTCCTATTCATGAAACAATTCCCTGAAAGCTTGTGAATTAATTAATATATTTTCTCATGTAAGGATATATATTACTACTAAGTGTATGAATCATTCGGTTTTATAAAAAACTGTATGATCTATAGTTTGCATTTTTTGTCAGTTTTTTTTTATTTTATTGAATATTGCCAGATTATAATTGTATATCTTTGGAGTACAAAATGACATGACATATGTATACAGTGCAGAATAATCAGTCAAGGTAATCAACAATATCCATTACATTATATAATTACCCATGTATCCTATGTAACAGAATCCATAGCCTTTAGCTATAATTTCCCTTTTCCTCCCCACCCTTCGCATCTGGTAAGCATAACAGGAGACTATTCAGCCTTAAAAAAGATGGAAATTCTGTTAGTTGCCACACAGAAGATGAACTCAGAGGACATTGTGCTACATGAAATTAGGTACAGAAACACAAATACCACATGTCCATTTCTTTTAAGGGCCTTCATGATTTTCTAGCAAATGCAAATGAGTTAGTATTTTAAATCCTGTTTCTCATGAATGTTTGGGCACTTCATGAGAATGAATTTATATTAAATATAATCTCTATGCCAAGGATCCCTACATTTATATCTCAAGTCAGAATTTCTTTGAATTCCAGATCTGGGCATTCCATTTCTTATTCAGTATCTGCCATTAGATATCAAACTTAAGGATACGGAAAATATACAAGGTCTTTGTCCTCAACCTGTTCCTCCTGGAATCTGCTCCATCTCACAAGTCACCCCCTTTTTTCCAGTTGCTCAAGTCAAAAAACCTGACATCATCCATGTATTCTCTTATGCTCTATACTGAATCTAATAATAAATTCACTGTTGACTACTTTTCCCTACCTCCATTGCAGTACTCTGGCCTAAGTCACTTTGTCCTCACTTCTTGTATTGCAGTAGCTTTGAATTTGCATCCCTGTTTCTGATTTGTCTCTTTAGGCTATTTCAACCGAGAAGCCAGAGTGTTTTGGTGAGGTCACCAGTTCTACCATGGCACACCTCTGCCCAGAAGTTTCTACTGACCTCCCAATTCATGTAGGGTCAAAGCTGAGGAAGAGTAATGGCCTGAAAGGCAAAGGTAGATGGAGCCTGTCTTCCTGAGATAGCTTTGATCTCCGCTCTTACTTTCTTCCGTCCACGTCAGCATGATTCTCCTTAAGTAGGCCCGGCTCTCTTTTTCTCAGCATGTGATTATGTTTTCTCCTGGATGCCTTCCTTCTTTCCCAGCGACTCCTTCTCAATGACAGGTTTCTTTGCCTCTTTGATATTTATACTAAAAGATCACCATAGTGAAGCCTTCTTTGGTCACTTAAAATTAAATATGGGATCATCCCTCATTTCCCCCCCACACTTTTC
This sequence comes from Erethizon dorsatum, assembly GCA_028451465.1. Classification (NCBI taxonomy): domain Eukaryota; kingdom Metazoa; phylum Chordata; class Mammalia; order Rodentia; family Erethizontidae; genus Erethizon; species Erethizon dorsatum. Next base: position 46,748,583 of record CM051837.1, on the reverse strand, counting down.
TACTGTATTTTATTTTCCCTCAATATTATTCTTGATCTAATGTGTCACATTATTTTATACTGTTTAATTTTGTCTTTGTAAGTAGGATATGAGTTTTTTTTTTTTTTTTTTTTTTTTTTTTTTGGGTACCGGGAGTCACCTCAGGACCTCACTCACCAGCAGGCGCCCGTGCCACTGAGCGATATCACCGGCCCTTTTTTTGTATGTGGGTTCTGGGAGTCGAACTCAGGCCCTCGCGCTTGCCAGGCAGGCACTTGCGCCACTGAGCCATCTCATCCACCCCAGGATATAAGTTCTCAGAGGACAAGAACACTTGCTTTTCTTCTCTGTTATATTCCAGAATATAAAACAATAATACTCAGTAGGTAGAAGGCCCTTACTAATTATTTGTTGCCATAAAGTAAATAATTAATATTTGTGAAAAGTTGTAAACAATCAAAATCAAGCAATAATCATTGTTTAATGCTAAGGGTCTGGCATAAAAATTTATAGATGTTGGTGGCATAGAAGATTATGTGGCCAAAACTATTTAATAACAGGAGATAAGATGATATATATTAAGTGAAAAAGCTGAGTTTAAAATAATATATAACATAAGGTCTTCTACGGATGAAGAAGACACACTGATAGAAATATGCAAAAGTTCTAACAGATTGATTTGGACAGTATGGATGAATTTTATTCTGCTTCTTGATATTTTTGTATTCTTCCTGAGTTTTCCACAGTGAGTAGTACTATTTTTTATAATTGAAAAAATGCAGCAACAAAGAGCCTCAAAAGATTCTCCAATTATTTAAAAAATACTTATTAAAACAAATGAAATAAGCCTGACATTTACCTGGGCTTTTTGTAACATGTATCAACTCAGTCCTACAATTACCTGGCCTCTTCTGTGTGTCAGGCACTGCAAGGTATACAAAGTTGAAACAGTCCTACTTCCGCCTTCGTGACACCAAGTAAGAGAGCAAGGACACTTTCCATCAGGGATGAATGATCTTAGCAAGGGCTGTGATAGAGATTCAAGCAAGTGTCAGAGGATCACTGAGCTATTGAGATGCTCACTTCTCTTGTTATGAAAATTTTTCAAATGATCGAAACTACACATTTTGCACAGTGGCATATACTTGATGTATCATACTCACAAATCACTAAAGAGCCCTGAAATTATAGATAAAAGTGGTGTCATCAGATAGGCATAACAAATAGGTAGATAATATACTACTACTTTAACTGGGATCTCTATGGGCATTAGTAAATTGCCAAACACCCACAGTAAATCACGTGTTATGCTGGTGCCAAGGATACAGTGCTCCACAAGACTCAATCCCTTTGCTGAGGAAATAACTGAAGTTATTTGAAACAGATGGGCATATTAAATAGAGATTATTACCTGCTGCAAAAGAGAAATGATTAGAGAAATTACAGGTATAAAAGCCCAAGTGTGAAAGTCTTAACCTACTTGGGATGGGATTTTTCAGTGATGAATTTGGGTAAGGATTTTCAGAGAAGGTGACATTTGAATGGTGAAATAAATAGATCTAGGAATTTACTATGACAGGACAGAAAACATAGCAGGCTATGGGAAACTCTGTAGACTTCCTGGAAATAAGAAACTCATGCAGAAAGCACAGTCAGGAGAGAAAATCTGTCTACTATGGAACCATTGTAAATTTCATATTATGGGAGCCAAGGGAACTGTTATTAAATGGACAAATAGGAAGAGATTTCCAGTGTTTTCCTTTAATATTAGATGTACTTTGATGTTGGTAAATTATAACATAAAAGATAATGTAAAAATCTGTACTGAAATATGTAGCTTTTTATGGGATACTAAATAACTCATTATCTTTTTTTAAGTAAGTGCATTTCAAGTGTTTATCCTCTTAGTGTCAGCTAGACCTAGGAGATCCCTCTTCTGTGAAGATTAAGGAGCCATCGAAAACTTTAAACACAGTCCTAATTCTCTTTTTTATTTGGGTTTACTATGTGGGAGACTTAAGTGTAACATACACAAAATATTTACACCGTAGTTGATACCTCACATGTTCTTTACCATCTACTCATCAAGAAGGAATGCACATTAAAATAAAGCAGATGGCTGAGCCTCATGCCTGAAATCCCACCATTCCCAAGGGTGAGCCAGGATTTCAAGTCTGAGGCCACCAGCCTCTGCTGTATAGTGAGTTTAAAGCTAGCCTGGACTACAGAGTTAGACCCAATTTCAAAAAAAAAAGAAACTATTTATTTATAATTTATTATTTCCAGTAATAGCTAATTTATTCAGGAGGCTGAGGCAGGAGGATCAACATGAATTTGAGGCCAGCTTGGGCTAACGAGTCAGTTCAAGGCCAGCCTGATCTACATAGCAAGACCTTATCTAAAAAAAAAAAAAACCAAAATTGATTTATTATATACTAATATTGAAATAAATATTTGTGAAATTATTAATAAAGATTTTGTGACATCGGCTCTTAACTTGACGTCTTTATAAGCCTTGCAATATACGCAGCCCAGTAAGGTGCCTCAAAAGCATGACAGCCTGGGAAAGTATTTTTCATTAAGGGAAGGGTGTGCATTGCATATATCCACTGCGATGCATGTAAAACAAGACATTTATATTTAGAATTAATCAGACTGTTAGAGAAACATAGTGATTGTTTAGTCAACCTAATGCTTTGAATTATCTCTTTCCACAGTCTTTGAAATCAATCTGTTAACGGATCAAGAGTAATTAGTTTAAGCTGAACTACCCATATGAAATTTAAGGATGACAAAACAAAAGGTTGGCTCCATTGCAATTCAGTTTGTTATTACTTGATTGCCACTCTAAATAAGTGATGAGGAGATGGTGCTTCCTCATATCTATTTAAATTGCCTACAAATACTTTCCTAAACATAAAAGCTGGTCATGGTGGTGTGTGCCTTTAATCCCACCACTTGGGAGGTTGGGGCAGGAGTATCACCCTATTTGTCCCAGACTAGGCTACATAGTGAGGTCAAGGCCAGCCTGAAATACTTAAGTGAGACCCTGCCTCTAAAAACAAAACAAAACAAAATGAAACAAAACAAAATGAAACAAAACAAAAGCACATCAATTAATATGTAATGCTGTTTTTCAAGACCTGTCATATTTGGGTGTAGGCCAGAAACAATAAAGGAGAAGACTGCTATTGGAAAAAGCAGAAAACAAGACCAGTATGCCAGCAAGGCTAACTATGAAGATCATGGCTGATTTTCAGGGGTCAAAGCCCTACTCCTGTTCAGTACAATCTGGACTCTAGAAACTAGGCTCAGGTAAAATATCAGGAGACAGAGAACTACCAATCTAATCATTAAACAGTTATTGATAACTGTGTTTGAAAGAGTGAAGAGAATAAACTATGAAGTGTGGAACACTGATCTTAAATAAGTAAATTCTGTCCGGATCTGTGTCATTATTATATAGGTAAGGATTAGGTCCACAATTCTCGGTGTCTTTTTTCTTTCTATTTTTAGTAATGAAAGTAATTTTAAACTAAATATTATGTGCATTTAACGCATAACGTTAAATATGGTTGAAGCGTAAATACACACGGCCATAGAGTCCCGTCTTCTCTGCAGTCTCTTGCCCTACAGTGATGCCTGAGGAACCTTTCAGTAACCCAAGATTCCAAGGAACACAGCTGAGAAAAATAAGAGGAAGCCTCTTCTGACTCTGACCTTATGCTCTTTGTAGGTAATGTTTGCAATCCGTGTTTGAGACAAGGGAGGTTATAGACTTTCCTCTTTCTAAGATGCGATAGCTTGAAAACAAGTTATAAAGATGAGGCATTGACCTCTGGAATGTGAAACCAGAAACAAGGACAAAAGACTAGATAAGCTGATGTCTTAGTTAATTTGCTGAGACTAAATACTTGACACCCACAAGTTAAAGCAGGAAAGGCTTATTTTGGCTCATAGTTTGTAGAGGCTTCAGTCCAGAGTCAGCTGGCTCCAAGTCAGGGCAGTATGGCAAAGGGGCATGGCAGAGGAGAAACAGTCCATGGCAGAGCAGGCAGCAAAAAGCAGTGAGCAGTGATCCTCCCTTTCTCTTTATACTCCGTCCAGGCTACAAGGCTATTGATTGGAGGCACTCATATCCAGGGTAGGGCTTTTGTCTCTAGCCACACCCAGAACTACGATAAAACAATCAGTAGACTAATCCAGTATCACGCACCCATGATCCAGCCACCTCCCAAAAGCCCCACCTATGAGGACATGAGGCTTAGGGGGGACATCTAGATAGAAGCTATAACAGCTTACCTATTTTTGCAACTTCTTTCTAAAAAGTATAAATATTATCTTTCTCAAAAATGCATTTCATGATACAATGTATTTAGAATTACTCCTGATGCCAGATAAGAATGTGTTACAACCATATATTTAGAAATATGAACAAATTAAAAACAATTTTGTGCACTTGCTCCATATCATATATTTTGTTACATTCTGAGGGACAAGAATTTATAAAGGTGATTTTTGACACCAAATAATGTTGATACTACCATGGCTAAGTGAAGTAAGAAGCAGAAAGAAACACAGCAGATGAAAACTGGAGATATAAAATGGATGGTAGACCGAAGCAGGTATCAGAAGGAGCTTTGCTGTTTTCAGGAACCAAGCTGGCCCAATCAAGCAGGTGGGATTTAGGTAGAGAAAAGTGGATCATGGTCAATACTCAAACTTGGTGCTGCAGAACTGGCATGTGAATGATCACTTAACTGGGTCTGAGAAGCTAACCAGTTTTTGTGGAACAGACTAATCTTTTTTTATTTTATTACTATCTTTTCTACAAACAATGATAAATGTTTGGGATTGTGTTGAAGGACACACTGCTGACAATGTTCACTCTGAATTCATAGAAATAAAGTTTAAACAGATCTACAACTGCCCTATAGGTAGGGATAATTTTGACAGGCACACTGTGAAGATAAGATAGAAAAAGAACAAATATATACCCCAATATCTTTTGTATATTTATACATAAACTGCAGCATTTGTAGTGAACCCTGTGATATGTTGCTCAAATGTTCCCCCAAAGAAGAGCAGATTGTTGTAGCTTCTGGGAGTGTTTTGTGCATACAGGCTTCAGGTGCCAGTTCCTTTTGACATTGCCTTCGCTGTAGAGAGCCACTTTGCTAAACATCTCACATCCAATGACAAAGACCCAATCGTGGAGTCCCGACACTTGGCCAATGCAGGACAACTTTAGTGGGCCATTCCTAAACCCAGAGCTCCTCTCGAGGTTGCCGTGGAGCTGGAGCACAGTGAGATTCCTCTCTCTGTTCAAATCTGCTTTCTTCCACTCCCTTCCAGGGAACATCTCCAATACATAGCCTGTCTATTACATTCTGTCTCAAAGTTTGCTTTCTGGAGAACTCAACCACGGACAAGGGTATATAGAGGGGAGATGAAGTGTTATTGTGGAATGGGAATAAACAAGGGAAATGGAAAACCTATATAGATTAAATGAAAATAAAAGAAGCTTTATGTATGAATTGATGATATTATGTCACTAAGTAATGATTGTGATAAATTCATGTAAAGCCCTTGCTATGGTTTGAATGTTAAATGCCTTCAAAATAGCCATGAGTGAAAGGCTTGGTGCCCAAGGTGGCACTATTGGGAGGAACTGTGGACCTTCCGGAAGTGAGGACTTCGTGGTGCTTCTTAGTCCTTGGGGGCACAGCTCGCAGGAGGCTGTGGGACTCTGGCTTCTTCCTTCTCCTTGCTCTGCTTCCTGAAGAATGAGGTGAGCAGTTTGCTCTGCCACACGCTCCCTGCCATGATGCGCAGCTTCATCAAAGGCCCAGAGCTGTGGGCCCTCCAACACTGTGAGCCAAAATAAACCTTTCCTTTTTATAAGTTAATTATCTCAGGTATTTTGTTAAAAGAACAAAAAGCTACTAGCACAGACCCATCAGAGAAAGTTGTTAGAATTAGTGTTAACCAAAATGTGCATAATAACGTGATCATGAAAATTATATTTTAAGTTTTATTTTGTAAAATAAGTTAAAGACAATGTTATGGTTATTTGATACAATAACAGAAATGAGATTCTAAGACTTAAGCGATATGCTGCAGTCACACAGTAACTAAACAGTGGAACTTGAACTAACATTCAGACTCCGTGCTTTACACTCTTACTAGTTTGTCTGTAAGATATTTCCACCATGGTAAGTGGGGGAGGAACAGCATATGAGAGCAAATTAAATGCTGAGTTCAGTGCAGGCTTTGTAATCTGTAGCAATACAACTACACACGTAAAAAACTGATGTTCAGCAGGAGGAACACCTCATATGCACTGTAGAGTCAACTCTGAGAGCTGATGAAAGCAACTAAGTGCAAAGTCTTCCTGGGAGAACCACCAGTGAAGCTACCAGGAAATCATTAAGCAAATGCATACATACATACATACATACATACATACATACAAATACACACATCTTACATCAACATGGCTCTTACCAGTCACAGACTGAAGTAATGGACTGAATTAAGAAAGCCCTGATGTCAGTTTTTTTTTTTTTTGTGGGTATCGGGGGGGGGGCGACCTCAGGACCTCGCGTGCCAACAGGCACCCTTGCCGCTGAGCGATATCACCGGCCCCTTTTTCGTATGTGGGTTCCGGGAGTCGAACTCGGGCCCTCGCGCTTGCAAGGCAGGCGCTTACGCCGCTGAGCCATCTCACTGGCCCCTGATGTCAGTTTTAAACAATGAAAAAGCTAGGCTAAGTATGCATATTTTGACAGACATTTCATTTATTCATTGTTTTCTAATTCTCTGATTCCTTTTTAAAGAACAGGATCCCGTTTGGCCATGAATTTCTTTATATCCTTAATTTTAAGTATGAGTAACTTAAATCCAGTTTATATAGCCTTTCTAGAAACATAAAGGAACTATACAGATTCAGTCCACCTTCTGTAGAATTGTTCACTATTCGTGTTAGCAGCCTGACAGTTTCTTGAAAATGACTTTCCCTTTCACTGAAATAGAAATCACACCCCTTTCTCATTACTGCTACTTTGTGAGGGGGGTGCTTTACGTTTCCCTGCCTTGGTATTCTTTATTTAGTATTTGCCTTTTCGATATCATGGGAATCACTCTCATTAAAGCCTTTGCTCTGTTCTGCTTATGTATCTTAACAAAGCTGTTGTGAAAAATAATTCTGTATTTATACATTCCTTAAGCCAACGATGTCCTCAAGATTGCAGCATCATTTTGGAAGGTAACATTCAACTGCAGTGCTGTACTTAGGCTGGTCTTATTCTCAGCCAGTCAGTCCGGAGATAACACAGGCCAAGGGCAAGTTACATCAGAAGTACTGTGCTACTTATTTTTCCCCTCTGGGTAATAGAACATATGTACTTTCTCTTATTTTTTCTGAATAACTCTCAACCTTTTTTGGTCACAGTTGTTAATTAGATTTTAACTTCAACAGTATATCTATAAAATGTGGGAAAGTTATAGATGGTATGTGTCATTTATAAATAACAGGTTCTTAAAATAGGGAACTTTTAGAAAAGATTCTGAACAGTAAATACTGATTTTTGTCTTCTAATATTAAAGAAAAAGAAAGGAAAAGAGAAGACTGCTCTGCTTTAGCTGTCAAAGTGAAAATCTCTGCTGCTTTGTAAGAGTTTTAAAGTTCTTTTTGTTTACTGAAATAAAGAGCACACTGAACTTAGGTCACCAATCTTCTACTTAGGACATGGCACACCAAGTCATTCACTTGAGAAGAAAGGCAATTCTTATCCTTGCTTTCTTAGAGATTTTGATAAAAAAAAAAAAAATCCAGTCTCACTTCCTATTTAACAAAAGTCCACAATTCCACATCTGCATTTGAAAAAAAATATGCAAATATGTATTGACAACAGAAAGAAACATGGAAATCCATTGGATTCATTGCAATTTATGAGAATTATGTTTCCCTTATAGTTTCTTCTACAAGAAATGAATCTGTTTATTTTGTAGCTAAAGTGAATACTTTAGAACCTTCAATTATAAAACTAAATAGATCTTATCTTAAAACTTATATGGATTAAGCTAAACAAGAAAATGTACATCTTTGGCTGACACTTCATTGTCAACATGAGAGAAAATATTTTAAATATTTAAAATCTTAGCATTATTATTCTAAACAAATGTCTATGCATAGAGAGCAAACGAAAGAAATGTATTCAAACATATAATATGGAAGGTATGATGGAATGCAAATGAAATGGTTGCTTGGGAATAAAGTCAAAGCAATTATCAGGACTTAGACGAAAATCAGTGTTTAACACAATAAGTCCTTAGTTCGTAGTGGCTGATTAGATCTTACACTTTAGACACTAAAATGGCTTTTGAACATGGTAGGTGCACTATCCTCCTCTGGTCTCAGAGAAGCAAGGGTGGAAATTTCTCTAGTTTATTTCACTTTATCCACACTCTGCAGATCAGGCGATATGGTGTGAGGAGATGGCCTGAAGTATAATAGAAGCTAATGAGTATCTTCTCCTAGCTCTTATTTACCTTTTGTTATATACCACTTTCTGTTTCCTAATTCTTGGTATACCCTCTTAACCTCTCTCCTAATGCTATTTCAGCCAGCAGTTTTAAAGCAAATAGAAACAACTTAGTATTTCTGTCAATAATTTCTGTGCTCCTTTGTATCGCTCTTTTAAAAAACTTTTTATGTGTACAGAAATAATATTATTTATTGTGTAATTTTATTGAGATATATTTTGTATACTACAAAATTTATCCATTTAAATCATACAGGTCAGTGGTTCTTAGTATGTTCACAGAACTGTTTCACCATCAATATCCTTTAATGTATTTTATGCCTCTGTAGAAATGCTAGGCTAGACAAGTCACTGGATTAAAACAACATGTGGTCTTTTGAGACTTAGCATAATGTTTTAAAGGTTCACCCATGTTTTAGCATAGATCAATACTACATTTGTTTTTATAGTACAGTAATACTGTATTATATTATGTAAACATACCACTTTATTTATCCATATGACAGCTGATGAGTATTTAGGCTGAATTTTCGTGAATAGTGCTGCTATGAATTTAATGCAGAAATTTCTGTGTACACCTATATTTCAAATACTTTTGGATATATAGCTATGAGCGGAATGATTGTGTCATTTGGTTGTTATATTTTGCATTTTGAGGAACCACCAAACTGTTTTTCAAAGGGTGTGCACCATTTCACATTTTCATTAATAGAATAGAGGGTTTATAATTTCTCCTTGTTCTTGCCAACACTTATTATTTCTGTATTTTATATCTTAGCCATAATAGTAAATCAGGAAGTAGTATCTTGCCTTGATGTGCATTTGCCTAATGACTATTGATGTTGAGCATCTTTTTATGTGCGTACCGATGATTAGTATATATTTTTATAAAAGTTCTATTCAAATCCTTTGAGCATTGTTATGGTTTAGAGCAAGCATGATGCCCAAACTCTCCTGCACTCAGAGGTGGGGTTCCTGGAAGAGGATTGGATCATGGGGGGGTGCCGTAGCAGACTTGCTGTTAAGAGGTGAGGCCTGGTTAGAAGAGATGGGTCACAGAGGCATGATCTACAAGGGTGTCTCTCCCTTCTAGGACCCCTCCCCTTTGCTTTCTGCTCCTTGGCCACAGTGAAGCAAACAACATTCCTTCACTTTGCCCTTCTTCCATGCGATTTCTGCCTTTGAGCCAGCACACTGTGAACTTTACCGTGAGGCAAGATAAACCTCTCCTGCTTTAAGTGGTAGATGTCAGGTGTTCTGTCCCAGTGACAAAACAGACTAACAGATGTGTATTTTTCTGGAGTGATTTGTCTTCTTATTGTTGAATAGTAAATTTAAAATGTATTCTGGGTATAAACTCTTTGTGTATGAGTCACAAATATTATATCTCATTCTGTTTGTGGTATTTTCACTGTCTTAATAATTTGCTTTGACTCATGAAAGTTTTTAATTTTGCTGTAATCAATTTATTTTTTTTATCATTTATATTTCTAAAATGTTTGCATTTTACTGAGTGGATTAAATCACTCATGAGTTCATAGCTGAGTGTGGTGCTAGAACAAGGACCCAATTGGAGAAGGTGGGTCTTTGGGTTGTGGCTTTGCAGGGTATAACTTTTGCTGTGTTTTTTCTCTGTTCTTTCTGCCTCCTGGCTTCCATGGGTTAGCAGCTTTCCTCCGCCATCATCTTCTGCCATGATATTTTTTTCCCTGGAGCCAGCTGACCATTGACTGAATCTTCTGAAACTGCCAGGAAAAATTAACCTGTAGTCTTTTGAATTGTTGATGTCAGGTATTTTTTCCATCCATACAAAGCTGACCAATACAGTGTTGTTCAATTTCCACATATTTCTGAATTTGCTAAGATCTAAAAGTATGGGCAAAGTATTGAGTGCTCTCTATGTATGGTGGTTTTAAGTTTTCCACAAATGATCAGATTTCTTCATTGTTTGTAGTTCTGCCATTATTTGCTTACAACTACAATGAACTGGGGATCTAGATTGATGGGAATAATTGGATATCTTTTTATTTGTTCTGTGGCTTTTATTAATTCTCAGAGTTCTGAAATGTTTCATGCTAGTTAGTTGGTCCATATTTCTGTTGTTTCAGAGATTGGGCAAATTTATCACTCTAACATTCTGCAAAGTCAGTTCCCTAGAAAAACTCTCTTAGTCTTCGTAAAGAGCTTTGAGTTAGGTTGATGCTATTCCCGTTTTTCTAACAGCTGACTTATGATCCAGATATGACATGATTCCTTTAAGAAAGTTCTGTTCGTGTATGAGATAGTTAGAATTTAACTCGTCTTTTTCTTTTTTCTAGTGCCGTACTCTTGCCATCATATCTCAGATCATTACTTTTATTACCAGTTACTTAAAACTTAGATATCATGATCTACAAGGAATCTCAGAGAGGACAGGTCTTGGCCCCTCATTTTACAGAGGACAAAACCAGTGCAAAATGGTAAAGCCCCTTGCTCAAGTTTTTATTGCTGGTCACTTAGACACAGACCTTTGTGTTGTGTGCCTACCGACTCCAGTCGGTGACAAGATGTTTGTTGTAACACTCATTATTAGGATATGATTAATAACCTTACACAAATTCTTTATTATGCTTTGTATTTCAGTGAAGTCCCACAAATTTTATTCATCTAAAATATTGGTGCTATACTTAGGTATGTCATATATGTATTAGTTTTCTATTCGTGTGTAACAAATCACCACCAATTTAGCAGCTTAAAGTTATGTGCATTTATTAGTGCACAGTTCTGTAGTTCAAAATGTGAGCTTGGCATGATTAGATTATCTTCTACAGACATTACATGGCCAAAATCAAGGTGTTGAAAGGATTCATTCTCATCTGTAGTATGGATGCTCTTCTAAATGTAATGAAGTTGTTACAGAATTGTAGAAATGAGGCCTGATTCTCTTACTGCCTTTCAGCTTTGGGTTTTTATCGGCTCCCTGAGGCTGCTCACAGTCCTGGCCTTTTGTACCACCCAAGATGTCAATGAAGGATTTATTTCACATTGAATTCATTGGCAATGATTTGAATATGTGTCCCATCTAAAATTCTGTTTAAAATTCATTTGCAATGCAACAATATTAAGAGTTGTGGCCTTGGAAAGGTGATTAATTCACGAGGGCTATGACCTTCTGAAATGGATTAGAACACCTGAGAAAGGGTTGAGGTTGAAAGGAGCACTCTCTTGCCCTTTCATCCCTTCGACACATGAGGACACATCATTTGTACCATCAGGAGGAGATAGTAGTAAGAAAGCATCTTGGAAGGAAAGATCAGGCCCTTGTCAGACAGCAAACCTGAAAGAGACTTGATTTTGTATGACTCCATGTCCAGAACTGAGAAAAATAAAATTTTGTTGTTATAAATTACCCAGCCTCATCTATTTTTCTTTTATAGTAACAAAAATGAACTAAGTCACTCTTTTGTGATTTGAATTTTTCTAGGAATGTCCAACTCCCTTTTAAAAGCTGACTTGCTTGATTAGGTAAGAATCACTCAGTATAATTTTTAAAAAATCAGTTGCTTTCAGATATTAATTACAGCTGCAAAATCTCTTCACAACACTATGTAGATCATTGATTGGATACATAGAAAAAGAGAATGTGATCTAGAAAGCAGAAATTTGGGAAGTCATCTTAAAATTATATCTAACACATGAGATTCAGTCTTTCTTTCCAGAGCCATATAATTTTCTTTTAGAGAAAGATATTTAGGCCCACGTACATTCACTGAAGATATTACCTCACTTGGTGCACAGTTTGGAATCACTATGCCACGCTCACCTGTCACTGAGTATAGGAGAGTTCGTTTACAGGTTCATGTGGATTTGATATTAGTAAAAGAGAATCTGCATATCAAGAGGGACTCATAGGTGAAACAACATTACCTGTGTGATTGATTTTCCTCATTATAATCAAATTCAGTCAAATTTAAATCAATATCTTACATTTTATTAAACAATAGCTAATGAAAACAATGAAAATCTCATCCTCCACCCAAGTATTCATATTTATAACCAAATCCTTCCTTCACAAAATTATAATTAAAACAGAACTACAAAGAAGTGCTTTTATAAGAAGCCAGGGAAGAAGTATGACCTGCATCCCATTTGGCATAGAAGCTCTGCACAATTGACTTTCATCAAAAGTCCAAGGTAAATGATGATGTATAATTAAACAACATATCAGGATAGTGAAGTCGACTATAATAAGACCATTTTCTTTTTCAAGATTTTGAAATAACATGATTTATTTCCAGAGAGAACTGAAAAGTCATATTACAGAGGATAGCTTTCTCTGTAACTGGAAGAAAATGTAATTAGATGTCTCAAAGTATTGAAGTTTTAAAGAGTGTTTTTGACACTCACTACACATATCCTTTTCTTTAAAAGTTCTAAAAGTCAATCACAACTTTTATTTTTCTCTGCATTTGTTATAATTACCTTTGTCCTATAATGTTGCTAAATCTGACTCCAGCCAAAGCAAGGATGAAGGTACTCATAGTTCATATTTTCCTTTAAAGTTATAAATTTTTACTACTTCCAAGAAGTAGCCTATGATAAAGTAGCCAAATGATTTATAAAAACACACTTCTGAAATTTAATTTCCATTTGAAAAGTTTCTTTTTCTCATTAGGTTTACATTTGGTCAAGAATTTTTAAGAGTAAAATGGTGTTCTTCAAACAACATCCGAATATAGGTCAACCAAGACCAGTTAAGGAGCCGGAGTCACTTGTTGATTTCCAATAAAAACTGGTCTCACCTCAGCCTTATCCTCATTAGCACTGGACTCAAGCCTTAGTTGATTGTGGAAATTCCTTTCTACTAATGCATTAAATCAATTCAGGTGATTTACCTCTGAGAAATGCACAGTTCTGTAATCACTGCTTTGCGTAGTCAAACCTGAATGAGAGTGTCAGATTCCAGCAACCTCATCTTGCTAGAAAACTGGTAGTCACTTCTGGGGTGGCATATGATCAGTACCGAATTTCACATAACTCTAGAATCTCAGGAGCTATCCAGAGGCGATCTACAACTCAGTAGCATTGAAGGCACGTGTTATGGAGCAGGAAATGCATGCTCCATTTTTAATGTAGAGTTTTAGAGATATCATTGTATTATGATAACTGGGTAAACCAACAAATGCACTGAATACTCATTCACGCCCTTCTCTTTTACAGCGTTTAAGGAATAATTTCAGGTGTTCTATCTTAGTTTCTCAGAGAGGCAAGTCTCTGGCTGAACTCCCTTCCAGGCTTGATCGTGTCCACCACTAGGAAGCGTTTTACCTCATATAAATTCCATTCCGTTCTTCACTAATGCAGTTATAAACAGTTTCTGATAAATTTGGCCAAAATCTGATTCTTTAATTTATGGCACAGTTTTTTGTGACTCTCCAAAGCCACACATAGTTATTTGAATCTGCCAAATATTTGAGGATGGTTATTATATTAAAAATTTGACATCTACTTTATTTCTGAGTTCCACAACCAGGGAACTTTACGCAGATTACTTTTTTTTTTTTTTTTTTAATTGTGGGTACCGGGGGGGTCGACCTCAGGACCTCGCGCGCCAGGAGGCACCCGTGCCACTGAGTGATATCACCGGCCCCTTTTTTTTCTTTTTTTGTATGTGGGCTCCGGGAGTCGAACTCAGGCCCTCGCGCTTGCCGGGCAGGCGCTTAAGCCGCTGAGCCATCTCACCGGCCCATACGCAGATTACTTTTGATAGCAGTAGGAAACAAATACATTTGATTGACATTTTTGATGGTGGGGAGCTACTGGGGTCAAGTCAATATGCTGAGAAAGTAGATCAGAAGATGGATAAAATAATACAGCCATGTTCAAGGAGCTCACAATTAACTCACCAACTCCATAAAATATTCTATAGTTAGCTCTGCTTTATCTTTTTAAAAATATTTCCAAGAAAGACAAAACAGTTTAGTTGATGGAAGCCTAGCAGGGTCTATGGTGCTATTAGGTTACATTGAAGTCTAAAATTTGTTTATACAGACTGTGTGTTTTTAAAAAATGACCTACAAATTTCTAAATTGCACTGTCTTTGTAAGGAATTAGGTGACGTCTTTCCTCAAGGCTAACTTTTCAGCTTTCATAAAAGATGTTGATGCTATTATCATTGTGTATTTCTAATTAAATAGTATATCCCTTCTGAAGAGTTCAACAACTCTAGATATTAATAGTAACCACCTTTATAATAAAAATACTCACATTTACAGACAGCACTACTAAATTTTGATGGCCTACTAGAACAATAGATGAATAATACCATAATTCTTATATTTCAGGGAGCATAATTGTGGAGTTTTAAGTTCTACTATAAAATATATTTATGCAGTGGATCACAATCACGGTTTCTGTAGCTTCACATTTTAAGACTCTATGCTAATTGTCTTTTTCATATCAATGTGTACTTGATAAAGGTTTAAATTATTGTATGTAAAATGATATTCAGATTGAAATTCAGTTTTTTCTCTTCAGAAAAACCAATTACTTGATTCAGTCATTCAATTCATTTATTCATCAATCCACTCAATTTTATGATAAGCACTACTAAAAATATGGAAGTGACAGATATATAGAAAGTTCACTGTTGTATAAGGGAATTGGATAGGTAAATAGGTAAATGTTGAAAACATTTTAGTCATCACTTTAACAAAGATATGCACTTATGACTCAGAAAAACATTTGACAAGTCCTTCATGGAATGGGAAGTGACATGTCCCCGTGGAAGCAACAGAGAAAAAATACAAGATTTAGACAGAGTTCACCAGGGAGGAAAGACACCAAGCCTCATGTGAGGAACAACTGGGAATAACTTTTCATTGTATTCCCAAGATCTATCAGCATTCATCACCCAGATTATATTTCAGTAGAAATAGTCATTGAATGTTTGATTTCCAGACAGTGAAAATGACAAAGGTAAAGATATGTGAGTGCAAAGCAGATTGACATAATCTTAAAACTCAAATTAGCTAAATATGTTTAAAATATAGAAATGATGCTAAGGAGGTATGCAAAGACTCAAATATGGGCAATTTTGTGTGGTTCATTAGAGTTTTATTTTGCAAACTTTTTCACCGTATGTTACTTTCTCAGGAATTTTAAATTTAACCTGTAATTCACTCACAAGTTTTGTAAACTCGTCAATTGCTTTTCCAAGAAAGAAAGAAGGGAGAGGAAGGAAGGAAGGGAGGAAGGCAGGAATGAGGGAAGGAGGGAAGGAAGAAAGAAGAAGTAGGATGGAACAATGATTAGAGGTGTGAATGGGGACAGAAGAAAAGGTTGCAGTTTTCTAGAATAGGGAATAATCTAGACATTGGGAAACCTTATTGACTTGACACCAAGACATGGTTTGAAAAAATCTTTGCTTCTAGAGAATTGCAGTTACTTCCATCAGAGCACTCTACCAATACATGTATCTAGGTCAAACAAACAAATGTCTGCTTACTAGGAAAAATCCAACATTAAGGAAACATTCTAGTGCTTTCTCTGCTTCATCCCATCCCGGAGTGATTACTGCTGCCAAACATTTTAAATGTGGAAATTCTGGAGCTGTGTTTTGTGAAGAACAAGGCCCATAAACAAAAGTAGACCTTCCATGTCCCTTTTCTTTCTTACAGTTATAGCTCCACAATATTAATGATGCATATTCTCAAACGATTTTGAAAGTTGATAATAAAATATTCAAAGTAAAACCAAACTTTAACTCTTAACTCATGGTAACAATTCAGTTTATTGGCCTCTGGGAGAAGTCATATTTTAAAAAAAATAGAAGCAATAGTATTAACTGTAGCCCTTTTTAAAATTGTCAGTACTTGGACTCTGCAAGAAGTACCAAAATTGTATTCCAAAATCAAAGACACAGCGATAACACCATGGATCCTTTATTTTTATCATAGGAAACTTTTTATTGAATTTTGCCTGAAATGGGAGAAATTTAATATTAGTAGGTTACCTGTGGAGATTCTTTGGCACACTTTATGTTTTAAGGCCTAAATAGAAAGCATATATTGTTTTATTAGCATTCTCCTATAAAAGATCAAAATTAACGTCTTAAATCATCTACAACCCAATTTTCTCCAGAAACTTACCAATTTCTTCAGAGTTAGGTGTTTATGGAACCAGATTGATGGTGAGGGGTCCCCAGAGTGCTGTTTGGTGATACTGTAGGCACCTAAATACACAAGTACATTATAAATTAAAGGTTGAATATTGCTTTGCCAAAGAATTCTTCCCTTTGCAACAAATTCACCAGAAAATTTATTTAATTAGCTAGCTCCTTAAGTGCACGTAAAATCAGAGAGATTAAGGCTCTAAGCTGCGTAGCCCCTTTTAGAAGTTTATGGTGTTTCTGTTTTTAACTTCCTGAGTTAAATATTATCTTTATGCAGATTTCTTGGCCTGATCCTCTACGTAATTCTAGTAAGTGTGCATCCTCTGGACATTGCCTGCTGGGCTCCTGCATTAGGTCTAGACACAAAATCAATGATGCGTATACCTCTATTCAAAGAATAGAATATGCCACTCTCCTTCGGGTGGCCTGGACCAACTCTTTCTCTGTCAACAAAGTAATGCAGAGATTGAGTCATTCACAAGGGTTCACTGTGACCCTTTCCCTGCAGACACATGAAGAAAATAAATGGGGGGGTAGATAACATCAAGAGATGAGGTAAGTAGCTTTCTAGAAAGAAGCTCATGGATTAAAAAAGAAAAGAAAAGAAAGGAAAAGAAAAGAAAAGAAAAAAGAAAAAAAAGCCAGGACCATCAGGACCATTATAAAGTAAGAGACTGTGTTCTAAGAGTTTGAACAGAGTCCAACTGGAATATGAGAGTAAGGGGCAGAAGAGATCTTAAAGTGAGGTAGTGGAGGGCCAGTTAGATGGCTCAGCGGCTTAAGCGCCTGCCCGGCAAGCGCGAGGGCCCGAGTTCGACTCCCGGAACCCACATACGAATAAGGGGCCGGTGATATCGCTCAGTGGCATGGGCGCCTGCTGGCGCACGAGGTCCTGAGGTCGACCCCCCGGTACCCACAAAAAAAAAAAGTGAGGTAGTGGAATGAGAAAGAGGGAGGTAAAGAATGGGAATGTTGATCAGAATAGACGATAAGGACCGTGGATGGAATGCAAAGGAATCTGGTTGTACTTTATGGGTAGCAAGGGCTCAAACATTTTCAGTAATTATATTGTAATTTTAGTGGGGTTTTCTGACCACTACTGACCACATTAGAATCCACAGTGAATGTAGCTAAAGTTTTTCTTTCTTACTTTCTAGGCAATATTCTGTTTTAAGAATGTGGTGAAATAACAATTTATTACATTTGTGCTACAAGGAACTATACAGGTGTGAGAATTGGCAAGGTCAAGGAGAAGGCCGAGTTCTCTCTTCAACCTGTCAAAGGCTTTCAATGACTAGTTTGTGATTTCTTAAATATCTTTGGAAGTACTTTGTACTGAATAGAGTGATGTCCGTTTCTTCCACCCAAGAAGCAGGAAATTTTCACATAGAGAAAGAGAATTCCTATCTCTCTCTTCGGGAAAGTACTACTTGCCTCCTATACATTAGTGCCATTTCAGCTCTTGCAAGCAGTTCTCTGAATCATGAGGATAATTCCATCTGCTTAACCATGTCAGGAAGGGAGGCAGCATCTCTATTCTTGAGTGGCTTCCTATCCTTTTATGAGCAGCAGCAGCAGCAGCCTTTTATAACCTAAGAAAATAATAATATCTGCACAAAGAATTCACCCAGTGGAGAAAAACATTTTCTCAAAACAATTGCTTTCCCTGATCTCACTCTTTAAAGCAGTAAAATGTTAGTGTTAAGTAGGTGCTAATTTTATCTTCTTTCTTGGTGACTCACTCACTTACTTGGAATTAAAGCAACAGAAACCACGCTGTTTAGATCGCAGGGACTGATACAAATGCTTCCCTGTGAGGATCCCCTCACTAAGTCAGAGCAGCAAGGGTGTCTACGGGATGGCTGCAAGGAGGAGTGGAAAGTGTGAAGGCTTTGGAGTTGGGTAAGGCCGCCACTCCTGCTCTGCCCATTCCTACTGGTGTAACCTAAGGCAAGTCAGGATTACTAAAGTGTAAAATGTATGAGAAGAAAACCCAGGGATGATCTCATGTTGTAGATCCTGAATTATTTTAACCATCAATATACATTTCAAAATTCTATTCATTTTCTTTCTCGTTATTTCCTTTTGACTTACAATTAAACAGGTTCAGCATCAGCTCTGAAGCATGTCTGCTCTATAGAAGCCTGAGTAAAGAGGGCCTTCTGCAATGTGGAAGCTGAATTCACTTTGAGTAGTGAAAGTACCATTTCCTCCCAGAACTTCTCTAGCCACGGGCTGCTGTTCTCAGCTCTCATGATTTTGACTATCTGCAGACAGGAAAGCATGTTTCTCCCTATCTGTGCATCCCATGTTCTCCTCAACACACAAAGGGAAGAGGAAGACCACTTTGATTCTGAAGATAATCACTACGTTCTTTCTTCTAATTATGGTATCACTACAGTAGTCTTTTTAGATTGATAAACCGAAAAGTGCTGTTGAGAAACACTTTTCAATTTGTGTACATATTTCACATAAATGCAAAATGATGTCACCATATACCATACTTTAGTTTCATAAAATAGACCTCATTTCTTGTCACATTTTTGCATTTTATTTCTGTCTTAGTTACTTTTCTTGTTACTGAGACAAAATATCCAACACCCACAAGTTAAAGGAGGAAAAGTTCATGTCATTATTTTTCCTGTGATTTGAAAATGAGTAAGAATGTACATGGATAGGTTTGTATGGTTGTTTTGGTTTCTAAGGAAAAAGTTTTCTCCATTAGAAACAAGCTTTAATTCTACCAGAAAATGTAATATTTTCCTCAGTTATCAATATAATATGCTTGAATTTGGTATTTATGTGTTTCTGAACATTATTTATAGTTCATCTACTCATGTAAATATCTATTGCCCCATAGAGTGCACTGAAAAAAAAAAACACAGGTTCACAAATGAAATTACTGAGAATTTCAAGATGGAAATGCAGATCATCAAGCCAAGTTCAGGACTGCTCCAAGCACGCAGTCCTTTGTAAGCACACTGGTCCCAGGCCCATGAAGCTCTCCTTCTTAAAGAGAGGACATGAGTGTTACTGTCAGTCCTCAGAGATGGGGCCAGGGAACTGGGCAACGCTAACTGGGATAAACATAGTTCCTAATGTAGCCAGATATTCAGGGGATGTGCTGCTCACACAGGGAGCCAACCTATCCTTAATTACTCCTTGCATTTCAAAATAGCATATCAGCCCAAATTTCGAATGCTGCATTAGAAACAGGTTTGGCCATCCTACACTGAAAATGAAGTTTATGGAAATGAGTTAAAGGACGAATGGTTTTCAGAGGTACCTGCTACAATAAGATAAGTAATTTGCTGGCGAGCACTTGGGCTGCAGTATCAGATTCATCCTGGGTGGGAGCAGTGTGTGTTTCCCACTCTTCCTTGCTACTCTTTCTTGACTTTTCTGCTCACATCCAGTTGTCAGATTCCCAACACCATGACTTCCCTGATGCCCTTCCACAACCTGATTGAATATGTTCTTGAACTGAGTCTCATTCTCTGTTGACTGATGCTTTCTTGAAAATGAGCTGTATAACTGTTCAGCTGAGAAGGTTCTCTCTGTTTATCATACATTTTAGCAGAGATTGTCATTGTAGATGTGAAGGACTTGTGTATGTGTGTGTGCTAGGGTTTGAATCAAGGGCCTTGCACATGCTAAGCTAGCACTGTACCTCAGAGCTACATCTCTACCTCCCCTTTATAATTTTATTCATTTTTAAATTTTAAGATAGAGTCACACTAAGTTCCCCATGCTGAACTCAAACTTGGGGTCCTCCTTCCTCAGCCTCCTGAGTAGTGGGGATTACAGTGTGTGCTACTGCTCCCAGTGGGAAGTTACTTCTAAATAAATGTAAGGTTTCATAATTCTAAGACAGACTCATGGAAAACATACTTTCAGTCAGAGGAGTATTGTTTGGGTCTTACTAAATCTTATTAGTAGGATAACAAAATGGGTATAACTACTGTGCCCAGTAGCCGTGATTTGGTGTGTTGGCATGGATTCTCTACAACAGAACAGCTGTGTGGAGCTCTGAGAGTTATCCATTGTTACTACGCAGGAGTGGAGTCACACCCTTTCCTGCTGTCTACCTTTATGCTTTTGAATTCAACAATTTTAGCTAAATGCAAAGTTACCTCCAGCGTCCTTATTCTTCTAATACACTGGAACAAGTATGCAGAGGAAGGTTACAAAGTGAATTTCCACTCCAAAAAGAAATATATTAAAGAAGGGTAGAAAGTAATTTTAAAATTAGATATATGGGTAGCCTGTGCGGAGATTTGTGTGTGAAATCTACAAATATTATAACTTCAATAAGAAACTTGAAAGAGATTAAGCAAAATTTATAAAAGGAAGTACCAGAAGAACTCACTTCAGCGCCTCGCCTTTACTTCCCTGCCCTTTTCCTTCTTTTCTTTTCCTTTTCTTTCCTTTTTCGCTTTCTTGACCTCCTGTTCTGAAGAATACGTCCATGGTAAACAATCGCAGTCAGAGCTTGCCCGGTTGTGGTCTGTGGGGCGATGCCTGCTGTTGCGGGCTCCAGACACTAGGTGGGGATGGTTCTTCATCAAGGAGGTGAAGAGTTGCCAGGCGCCCTTGAGTAGCACCAATGCGTAGGGCTGTAGACATTCTGGCTTTAATTGATACGTATGTTCAGATGGTGCAGATTAAAAAACAATACGTGAAAAACGAAACAGAATTTTGTGGAAAAGAAAACAGAATTTAATGGAACTTTCTTTTGAATTTTTAATTAATGAGAGTAATTGTTCCTTATCTTTTCTATGTAAACAATGCCCACAGGGTATCTTCTATGATTTATAGTATCTGCATCTTTAAAACAGAAATGAACATAAAGTAGTCAGAATACAGTCTCCTAGATTAGTGCATTCCTTATTTCCTTGTCTTACTAGCATATTATTTCATCTTTAAATATTGTGGAATTATTCAAAACTTTCAATTTAATTTTCAGTCAGACAACAAAAGGATGCTTAGTAAATGTTCAATAAACATTTCTAAGTTTTTAGTATGTGCTGGGCACTGCTTAAGAAACTGGGAATGAAGTAGTAAATTGAATAATAATAATAATAATGATAATCTTTTGTGGCAGTTAGATTCCTACATCAATTTCTTTTCTTTTGTACTCATTTCACTGGTTCATATGTTATATCATTGGCTTGTAGAATCATGACTATCTTTACAACATGTAGACATAGATTTGGGAATATACATGAGGAAAACTGGGTAAACACAACAATAGAATGTTGGAAGATATTAGTGATTAGATTCATTTTATTGGGACAATGGGTATTACTTTAATGGAAAAATGGAGAGTATTTATTTATTAATTTTGTTGATGGATCAGGGGTGGAATTATGGAGTTATAATCTACAGACCCTAAGTCTCCGAAATTTTTCAAGGATGTTCAGGGTTAAAATAATATTCATAATACTAATAAGTTATCATTTTTTTTTAATATGATGACACTGTCTATTGCTGGAAACGTAATGATAGGTAAAACTATTAGTGCCTCAATGAATAAAGAGAATGGCACCAAAATGTACTGGTGGTCATTATATTTCTTATTGTTATGCACTTCCACTTAAGAATATCCCTGATAAAGTAGAAAAAATTATGAATTCCGTTAAATGGTGATCCCTAAGTGACTGCCTATTAATAATCTGTGCGACTAAACCAAAAGTATGCATAAAATACTTCTGCCACAGAAGTACATTAATTGTCGTTAGGAAAAGGACTTAACAGAAACCTTCAGCTGTCAGCTGAACTTACTGATTCTTTTTCATAGAAAGCCATTTGGCCTAAATTAACAGAAAATTTAGCCAGATATGGATGTTAAGCTATTTACTTTAAAAAATAAACAAAGAAATCTGTTATTCCAAGGAAAACTGATAATGTTGCTAAAATGAAACCACCCTGCCCCCTCCCCCTCAAAAAGGTAACAACAAAACAACTGTGACATTTTCATGTGAAAATTATAATTTTGAAAAACTCACATCTACGGGTATGAGAATGACAACCACTAGATACTTGGACTTTTCTGGTAAGATATTTAGGGATTTTAAAACACTGATATTTTACCATTGTGTAATGAAATGTGTCACCTTCATAAAACTGGCATAACTCAGTGAATCAGTATTTCCAGGATGACTCTTGCATTACAGTACAATATCAGACTTGGGTTAAAAAAAAATCTATCCCCCAAATTAACCAGTATTTCTAATGTAATTCTAAAGTAATCAGGTGGAAAAGTTTAGGACAGACTTCAGACTCCACAGTGCAACTCATATGTAAGAAATTGTTACTTGTCAAGTTTTGTTGTGCTATCAAAGGATGCTCAAAATTAGCTGAAAAAGGGCTGGTGATATAGCTCAGCAGCATAAGCGCCTGCCTGGCAAGTGTGAGGTCCTGAGTTCGACTCCTGGTACCTGCACATAAAAAAAAAAATTAGCTGAAAAGGTCAAAATGTTTCCTTTTCTAGCTACATCCAACTCACATTTGTGTGTGTTCAGATATCCCTCTTATTGCAACTAAAACAACATGTGGCAAAAAATTGAAAGCAGAAACACATGTGACATTACAGCTTCCTTCTCTTTCTGTAGACATGAAAGAGGCTTGGGAAAATGTCAAGCAAGGCTACTCTTCTTATTCACTAGATGTCTGTTTTAAGAATAGTTCATAAAATGTTTATTTTAATGTCATGAGTTAATATTGTTAATCAAATTAATAAATAATTTTTCAGTTTAATTTCTAGCTTAGTAAAATCAATACATATATATAAATGAGAATTCATTGAGGTCTGCAATTATTTTTAGAATGAAAAAGCTTGCTGAAATTACAAGTTTTAAGAACCACTGCAATATGTCATAGAAGTGTCAGTTAAACAGGATTTTTTTCCTCATTTTATAGGAATTGTGATAAATGTAATGTCCTTGTTACAGACCACAGTGTTCTCACTATTTTGTACATCTGAATCACATGAGAATTTTGTACAAAATACAATTTTTGTGGTCTCATTATCTCAGAGGATTTGTTTTCTTTAATTCAGGGTAGGACAAAAGAATCAAGAGCTTTCAAGCCTTACTTTAGGTGATTCTGAGGTTACCAAAGCTTAAGGGTTATGAATCATTACTAGGAAATAATAAATGTTTTAACACTAATCTTATGAAAATATCTTTGTCCTTTCAAAAGTAATGTGCATATTTTTTAACATTTGCAAAATACAAAGTTAACCAAAAACCAATTCCAAATCCCTCATCTGAAATCTCATTACAAAAAATAAATAACTGTCATTAACACTTAAATGTAAATATAGTCTTGAACATGTGTAGCGGTGTCTGTGTGAGTTTCCAAAAGGAGGAATATGTGTTTCACTTTTTAATGACTTAATATTTAATGAATGTCTTTTCATCTGGTGCTAGGGATGGTACGCAGGTCCGCATACATCCTAGGCAGCTGCTCTGCCACTGAGCCCACTGCCAGATCAGCTATCAGCATCTTGTCATTACCTAAGGAAACCTATGGTTTCCAAAGCTGGCTGTTTCAGAAGTACTCAGAAAAGCATTAGCTATATTGCTTCCTGGACTCCATGCTCAAAGATCCTCACAGAAAATGATTATCAAAAATTTATGGAATAAATAGTTTTTCAGTCTTTATTTCAGGGAAAGTGTTAAATTGTCAAATTCTTGTGTAGAAAATTTCATTACTTGCATTCTTATTAGCAGAGAGATTCCTCCCCAGCAGCATTTTAAAACTTGTACCAAGTTGATAATGGAAAAGTGTTACCCATGTGTGTTCCTTTGTAATTGTTTGGGAACTAGATAGAGTTGGACAATTTTCACATTTATTATCCTTTTGCATTTCTTTGAATAGCCTCTTCACCTCAAACCCTGGCCTTTGGAAGTGCTGTTAAGCAGCCCTCACATGTCCTCACGGGACTTCCCCTGCAGCCACTGCCGAGCACAGTATGCACTAAGCCTCAGGATGCCATTCTACTATTTGTTTCCATTGAAGCACAGCTTATCAGTCTCCCATTGTCTCTTAGCTAAGTTTTAAGCATGACAAGAGATGTACTGCGAATTAAACTTATACTTTGATTCCAGTCTCCTCCCTTTAACTTGATTATTTTAAATATGTTTTATTTTGATTCATTTAAAATAAAATGAATCAGAGGTATAAACTGTTCAAGTAAATGTATTGGAGAAGTTATGTACTTCGAATGGGAAATAAATTGTCAGTAACTACTGTATAGTTCTGTTTGTTATCACTGGCAACTGTCTTGCGAAATTCAGGTAGGCCCTTAATGAGAAGATGGGTCTATTCCTTTCGTGGCCTAATCTCCAATCACCAAGAGTGTGAATCATAAGAAATAAAAGTCTTAGAATTGTATCAAGTGAATTATATGCTGGCAAGAAACTATCACAGGGCTGCCTTTGGAATTTGACATTACTATTATGTTGCAGGATATGCTCTGCCTTCAAACTTGTGAAAAGCAAAAGAAGAATATTTCTGGGAAAATTTTCTAAGATTTATGCATCTGTGGTCCTTTGTATTATACTGCCACAATTGACCATATGTTTCCTTTCAGTGGTTTTGATAACTTTTTAGAGTTGGTTTTAGTTAGTCGGTGTTGAAAGTAGCCACATGATGGCAAGCACAGTTGCCTTGAGCTGAAGAGCCCAGGCTGAGCTCCAGTAGAAGCTGATTTTAAACTGAGCCTCATTCTATCAACTGTGTTCCAATCTGGGGCACTGTTGAGAACAAAACTGGGCACCGTTTGTACAGGGAGATACCAAACGTACATCAGGACAGGGTTAGACCCAATGGGAGCACAAAGCACAGATGCTTGATACCCACACCAAGAATAGAGATGTCTGGGACATTGCCTGAAAACTGGATCCCGGGGAAGGTGTGATTTATCCAGAGCAGGTTGCAGGAGGGTTTTCTTCCATGAGACCATGAGAGTATCTGAAGGACTGTTCAGGTCCCCACAACCTGCCACATATCTGTGAATAGTGTGGTATCAATGGCCGGGTAAAAGAGACTGAAAAATGGCACACTCAGAAGGACTTATGTGTCAAGTTAGGAAGTCTGATTCTGATAGCCGGTTAATCGACTTTCTTCTTACCTAATTAAAATGCTTTTAAAAATAATGAAAGTAAACAAAATTCTTACTGGTATTCCTGAGATAATTTAGTAAAAGTGCAACAAAAATTAGAATAACCATCAAATCTTTTCCTTTTCCATGGTTAACATAGAGATTTATATATGCTTATTAAACTTCTTATTTACCATAGTCTTATCTGGAAAGACTGTAGAAAAAATCAGTAAAAGCGATGGTTTCTTAAAATGAGAACAAAATTGAAGACTATTTAATTTAAGATACCTTTTTATAAATACTTACTTGCTAATTTACTCTGAATTTACATTGTAAAAAATAAATATATATTTTTATGAAAGAATTTCTTGATGCTTTCAATTCTTTGTGAAACAATGTGGGGTACAAATGAACTATTAGGAATACTTTAAAAATTCTCATGTATTACCTCATTTAGAATAATATCAATTAACTTCCTGTTCTGAAATTTGAATGCAGTTGTATGGTGAGCCATTTTTCCTATGAGTTTGTAAACACCAATTCTGTGTTAAAAGCCCAACATATACAAGAGTTCTTGTATGTAAGAGATTTTTAAATAGTGAAGGAGATGAGGTAATAACAAAAAATAACAATGGTATATTTAATTACCTTTTGTGAATATATTGGAAGAGATATTGTAAGTTTAGAGAAAGTACAAAATTGTCAAAAAGAATCATATGAAGACCAGGGTGGTTCCAAAATGGATAACTATGGGGGGTGCCACGTTTGGTCTTTGATACAAATCTTAAAAGATGCCATCATCAAAAAATCAAATGGTAACAAATGCTAGTGAGGCTGTGGGGATTAAAAAACAATTCTGTACATTGTTGGTGGGAATGTAAGTTAGTACAACCCCTATGGAAGTCAGTATGGAGATTCCTCGAAAAACTAAAAATAGAAATTCCAATTTGACCTAGCTGTTCCCCTTCTAGGTGTCTTCCTGAAAGAGTTAAATACATTATATCACAGTGATACATGAGTACCCGTGTTATAGCAGTACAATTCATAATACCTAAATCTTGGAAATGGCCTAAATGTCCATCAACAGATGAATGGATAAAGAAAATGTAGTATTTATACACGATGGAGTACTAATTGCTATAAAGGATAAATTTGAGTCATCTGTAGAAAAATGCATACACCTTGAAATCATAATGTTAAGTGAAATAAATCAGATACACAAGCTTAATTTTCACTTATGTGAAATAACCAAAGTACAAATAAATTGAAGAGCAAAATAAAAGATAATAGGAAACATGGAACTAAATCTTTTGCAAAAGGGAAGGGAATCAAGAGATGAAGAGAAGGGGGAGTTAGGGAAGGTGAAGGAGAGGGCAAAAGAATTAAGATGTGTTATGTACATGTACCAGCTCCCCACAATGAATGTAATGATTATGTACTGCAAACCAGTAGTAATAAAAATAAATTATTTTTAAAAGATGTTTAAAGTTTGTGTACTTTGTATTGGCAAGGAGGAAGGAGGGCTTAGAATAAACTGTAATAATGAAAGTGAATTGGATACTGTGAATAAATTGGTTTGGTGTATACCAAGAAATAATGGAGAAGGTAAAATTTCAATCAAAATTATACTTATTTTGTCTATTTTATTCCCTTCCTCTCTCCTTTCCCCAACCTTTCATTTGGAAAGAAACTAAGCTTTTAAGTGGTACTCATGTAATACTAAATTCTCAACCTTCTCATGCTATGAGCTGCCAGTGATGGATGACGAGCTATTTAGAGCCACTTCTTAAAAGACAAAGACAACCACTTTAGTGACTGAATTTTTTTAACCTGCTCTGTGTATTGTTTGATGTGTTAATTTATCAAGAGACTCCTGAATCGCCACGTCACCTGCTCCTCAGATCAGAAGGTGATTGTGGCTTTGGGGGATATTAATCAGCCACAGCACTGCCTGGTCAGAAAGAGCAAGTGTCCTAGCCTTTTACCTCATGAGACCCTGAGTGTCCCTCCAGCCTAGGTCCCAGGGGAACTGCATTTGGCGGACTGGAGTGGCCAGCGCTTCAGGTGAGAAGGCAAGTGTAATGTATAATCTGTGTCAGGAAGCCTCTCCTTCACATGAGAAACGTGATGTTACTCACATGAGCACGTTAATTGCTGCTTCTTCTTCCAGTTCTTTAAATGTTTTATGCTGTGAAGGGAAATAACTTGTGATTATGTGCAGGAGTTAGAAATCCACGGCATTTCTGTAAATTGCACTCATGTATACCTGCATGCTTTCATTGTAATTTCCTCAAATGTGAATGCTGGTTTGATTCATGAATTACTGGAAGTCACTTTCTATGCACCCTCAGAAGCAGCGTGTCCTCTTTATAGTAAAGGCGACTGCCATCCTAAACAGCACAAATCTGATCTCTTAACAGTGGTTCCCATTAGTGGTAAAGAAAACCACCTCAGAAAGAAATATTAACCTGTGGGTTTAGTAGCCAACACGTTAGTAGAGTTTAAGTTAAGGAGAATTTGAAAACAGTATTTCAGGAATCTAGGAAGTAACTCTGAGGGAGAGCTGTTACTCCATGAAATGCTAGAGGTGGGAAGTGAGCCAAAGGAAAAATTTTGTATTTTGCATTTTTTCCTAAATGTGGATATGGGCCAACATAATATGATTGCACAAGCTGTGTTTGCCAAAAACTAAATACAAACAAAAAGGGAAAAGACAAGATGTTTGTAGGGGAGACTGTAGACATCTGGTGTAAAGCAAAAAGTCAATAAAATCTTCAATTGAGATGAAAAATACTAATTCCAGAATGTTTTCAGGCAATTGCTGGCAAGATGTTTCTTCATAACTGTATGTGCCCAACAGCAATTTATGTTAAATCAAGTTTCTATTTTGATGAGATTTTTACTCAATCACATATAAAAAAGAGTTTCTCTCCTTAAGTTACTGTTTATAATTTCCCTAATATTTAGAAAAAGTAGAATCTTCTATAGGCACGTATCAACTGGAGACCTCTTTGAATATTTTGTGTTTTGTCAACTATTTACAAAGCACCAAGACTTTGTACAATTCTCATGCAGTTTCTGTTTTCTGTTTTCCAAAATGTTTCTTAGACTTGATGCTTCAGGCTATCCCATGCATGGTCCATATATTTAAAGATATTGTTTACCACTTTGAAAAATACTGCACTTGAGGTTTTATGCCTTTCTTTCCTGAGAGAAAAGTTTTAAGGTATGATCTCTTTTAAAAATTTGATCATGGAAGTTTAAGGATCAGCAGTGCTCCAGCTAAAAACAACTAAAATAAAGGAACTTTAACCTGAGAGGACAAGGAAATTGCTGAAGTTCATTTCTTTTGGAGAAAAATAATGTTAAAAATAGGTCTAGTAAAATTTTCAGTGTTATATATTTTTCTTCTGTGTATTTTCAAAAATCTCAGCTACCATCTTTTTCCTTTAATAAAACTGGTTATCCTGTGCATAACCCTGCTTTCATTCTTGAGGGAAAAGAAATCTCAAGAAATTAGAGATGATGGGCATAATTTCTCTACCAGTATTCTTAAATCCAGACATGTCTAGCTTTAGGCTAGGAGCTGTTGCCTGTAGTGATACATTAGTTTGCATTTTCTACAGTATTATACAGCAGGAATCATACAATATACACTCCTTATTGTCTACTTCTTTCACTTACTATGATTATTTCAAGATTAATCCAAGTTGTAGTGTATATTAATAGTTTGCCCTCATTGGTGAGTACTATTCCATTGATTGGAAGATATTTGCCTTTTGTTTCTAGGTTTTCCTTATTACAAAAAAATAGTGACATATACTTTTATTGACTCTCAACTAAATAGTCACTATGAATAGAATGGCTGGATCATGTGGTAAAGGTACATTTAACTTTTTAAGAACCTGACAAATTGTTTTCAAAATAAGTTTACTGTTTTATATTCAAATCTGTACAGTATAAGAGATCTAGCTCCTTTATACATTCACCAGTGGCTGACACAATCAGTCTTTGTAATTTTAGATATAGTATTCTAGTATATGAATATAGATATTTAATTGTGGCTTTAAATTGTATATTATTAATGAATAATAATGTTAATCATTTTACCTGTGCTTAGCCATCCACATAACTTCTTTAGTGACCTGTCCTAATATTTTACTAAATTGTACTTTTCTAACTTTTGAGTTTTCAAAGTCTTTTATATAATCTTTTCAAAAAGTTTTTAATTTTTTAATTTTTTTTCTAATCACTGGAGGCCAGCCTGGGATACACAGTGAGTTTGGGCCTCCCTGAGCTGCATAGCAAGGTCTTGCCTCAAAATGAAAATAAAAATAAACGTTAAAAAGAAATGGTGATCATTCACAGAGTTTGCTTACCCTACCGAGAAGCCCTGTGGTAGAAAGCGAAGATGCCAAGGCTTATGGGTGGGGCAGCTCCCTGGATGACCTGGGCGGTCATGGGCCATGCCTCTAATCCCAGCACTGAGGAAGCTGAGGCAGGAGTATTGCAAGCTCACACCAATCCTGAAAAACTTAGCAATTTACCAAGTTCTTGTCTCAAATTAAAATTTTTTTAAAAATGAAGGCAACAGATGTAACACGGTACAAAGGCCCTGGGTTCAGTCTTCAGTACCATGCACACACACACACACACAAAAACAAACAAACAAACAAACAAAAAAACAGAAAAAGAAAAAGAAAAAGAGTCTGTAGCGATCTTTGCATCACTTCATAAATCTACTAAAAATCATTGTGCCATTAAAGTGGATGAATTTTACTGTATATAAATCACATTCACTGGGCTACGCAGTGAGTTCAAGGCCAGCCGAACTACATAGTGAGACCCTGCCTCAAAAAAAAGCATTCAATAAAACTCAGAAGAAAAAAAAAACAGCCATTAGAGAGCCGGGCATGGTGGCACATACCTGTAATTCCGGCACTGGGGAGGCTGAGGCAGGAAGATCACCAGGAGTTTGAGGGCAACCTGGACTGCAGAGCGAGTTCAAGGCCAGACTCAACTACAGAGTGAGACCCAGTTTCAAAAAAACAAAACAAAAGCAATCGCATCCAATAAAGCTCAAAGATAAAAAATTAAGTATGAGCCCTCCTCTCTAAATTCGCACTTACAAGAAAGAGTAAGCCCACACCCTCTAATCTCCTTCTAGGAACCCCACAACAGGGTTTGGAAAGTGCTGTCATTTCTCTCACCTCAGAGACCGGTTAGCTGGGCACGGTGGCGCATGCCTGTCGTCCCAGCACTAGAGGAGGCTGAGGTGGCAAGTCCAAACACAGCCTGAGCAGCTTAGTGGTTCAGCAAGACCCTGGCTCAATTTACGAAGCAAAACGAGCTGGGGATGTAGCTCATGCAAAGATCCTGGGTTCAATCCCCAGTACAACAAAAAGGAAAAATGAAAAGAACCCACTACTCACCTCAGAGTCAGGACCTGCTCCCGAGGTCTCTGTTATATATTGTTATACAAATCATTCTGTGATGTAATGATGTGCAAACATTTTCTCCAGTTATCTCTTATCTTTGTGTTTTCTTCACAAACACCTTCAAAGAGCAGGAAATTTTGCTGATGGCTATATTTTCCTTTTACCCTTTATAGGTTGCAATTTGGGGAATATACCAAAGAAATCCTCAGCCAATCCAACTTGACAACATCTTATTTTGCTTTCCCTTAGAATTTTCATAGTGTTAGGATTTATATTTAGGTATGAAAAGTACAATAAATTTTATATATACTGAGAGTGAAGCTAAAGTTCTTCTTCTTGCATATGGTTACCCAATTGTCCCAATTGCATTTGTTGCTACAATTGTCCTCCTTCTTGGAAATGCCTTTGTATCTTTGCAAGGTGTGTTCAGATAAGGGTGGGCCTCTTTCTGATCTCTCTGCTCTGTTCAGTGGATCAGTGTTTATATTTTGCTCTACAGTGCTATCTTGATCATCCTAGCTTTACAATATATTTTGAAATGAGATAGTGTTAGTCCCTCAGTTTGGTTCATCTTTTAAATGTTGGTTTGACCATTTTAGGCCTTTTACATTCAAATATAAATTTCAAATAATTTTACTAATATCTACAGAAAACTGTGATGGGATATTGACCGTCATTGCATGGAAGGCTATAGGCCCATTTGAGGACAATCCGTATCTTTACAGTACTAAGGTTTTCTACTTTTTCTACTTTTACATTTCTGTTTATTTTTTATCTTGTTTCATTTCTATAAAAAGTTTTACAGTTTTCAGTACCTAACATTTTCCACCATATTTGACTAAGAATTTTATAATTTGTATACATAGCATTTTCAAATTATTTATTTCCAATCATTTTCTGGTGATTTCCAGAAATAATTTTCATTATTTCATTTTTACAATTTATCTTGCAATCTTGCTAAGTTCACTTATTAATTTCTAATAATTTTTATAGATTTCTTTTAATTTTCTACATGGATAACAATGTTGCTTGGAAATAAAGATATCTTTATGTGTTGACCAATGTAGATGCCTTTGCTCATGGTGCCTGATACCCTACCTAGTACCCCCAGTACAGTATTGAATGAGAGCAGATATTCTTGCCTTATTCCTGATCTTATGGAGAAAATACTTAGGTTTATTTTTAATCATTAAATATGATGTTATCTCTCTTTTTTATATAATGACCTTTATCAGGTTAAGTAATTTCTCTTCATTTTCTAATTTGCTAAAATTTTTCAGTAGGAATAGTATGTAATATTATTAAATGCATTTTATGTATCTATTGACATAATCTTATGGTATTCTTTTTTTCTTTTCATTAGTATATTGAATTACAATTTACTTCAGAATTTTAAGGCTGGGCTTGGTGGTGCACACCTGTAATCACAGCACTTGGGAGGCTGAGGCAGGAGGATCAACAGGAGTTTGAGCCCAACTGAGGCTACATAGTGAGTTCAAGGCCAGCCTTAACTACATAGTGAGACCCTGTCTCAAAAAAACAAAGAAAAATATAACTTTAAGTCATAGTTGCATTTCTTCAATAAATCAAAGTTGGCAATTGATGTTATCCATCTGTATATTTTTGGATGAATTGGATTTGCTAAAATAAATCATTTTTTGTGACTATGTTCATGAAGTGTATTCGTCTACAATCTACAAACTGGATGTTAAACTCATCAACTTTTGGATTCAGAATAATATTGGCTTCATCCAATGAACTGGGAAGTAAACTTCCATTTTTAATTTTCAGGATAGTTTGTATAGAATTGGTATTTCTATCTTAAATGGTTGGTAGAATTCACGAAAGAATATATATAGGCCTGAAGTTTTTCTTTTCTTCCCTCTCTGAGGGAAGATCTTAATCTAAACATTTGATTTTTAAAATGTATTTTAGGTAGGCTTTTTTTTTTTTCTTCTAGAGTGAATTCAGTAGGCTGTGTTTTCCAAAAAATTTGCTTATTTCATCTAAGCCTTGGCTGTGAAGCTTATTACTTTAAAGATGTTTGTAGTATATTTTTCTTTTCCTTTTCCATTTACTAACTGTAGAATCTATAATGATGTGATCTTTCTCTCTCCTACTAAATTTCTCTGGTAATTTATATCTTTCTTATTTTTGCTCCTAATTACTGTGGCTGAGATATATTAATTTATTCATCTTGGAGATTCAGATTTCAAAATAAGAGTTTTATATTGATATTTTATTTTGCATTTTACTGATTTCCACTCAAATCTTTGTTATATCACTTCTTCTATGTACTTTGGATTTAACTGAGTCTCCCTATTCATCTCTCTTGAGGTGGATGCTAAAGTCACTGATTTGAAGATTTTCTTTCCTTAAAATAGGTAAGTAGTAGGTAGAGCAATCCATAAGTGTAAATTAGGCAAGCTGATTAATAGTACGTTCAAGTTGGCTAAATATTGATTGTCTTTCCATCTCCTTGTCTGGTTAATTGCTAAGAGAAGTTTATCAAAATCTCTGACAACAATTATGGTTTGTCCTTTTCTTTGCGCCATTTTTGTTTCACATATTTTGAAACACTGGTTTGGCACGTGTGTGTTTAGGATTATAATTTCTTCAGATAAATCGAGCTTTCTATCATTACAAAATGACCTCTTTGTCTCTCTTAATATTCTTTGCTTTGACTTCTACTTTAAAATTAATATAGCTCTTTCTGCTTTCTTTTGATTCATGGGCTATGTCCTTTGCCATTATGTTGCCATTTGTATCTATACTTAAAGTACATTCTTTGTAGAAAACACAATTGTATTTTACTTTTTATCCTTTTAATCTAATCTAACCAGTGGAACTCTACCTCATGTATGCTCTTTATCCTAGTATCTAAGTAGTTGAGATTCCTTAATATGATAAACACTTTTTATGGTATAGGGAAAACTTAAGGCAACTAGAACCAATGAAATCATGGCACTTGAAGCTACTTCTCTTGGTCACAATTGTTTTACCCCTTTAGAAAAACCGGTCCCTATGGAAAGTTTACTCTTCCCATAGTGGCACCACAAAGCACATGGCAACAGGACAATGTATATCATTCTACGTAGGGAAGAAGAAAGTGAATAATAGAATCTACCCTACTCTTCAGTCCTTAAAAATATATAAGAAGAAATACATAAATGTCAGTGCAATTGTTTTCTGTATTTCTCTTTAAGTCATTAACATGGAAACAGCATCAAATGCTTTTTGATATTTCAGGAATATTTCTAGAAAAAAACAAGAATTATTTAAGGAAGTGTTTGTTTATCATAAACAGATGGAAGACACTGATAAATAGGCATTTATAAGTACTTCACCATGTGCCAGACACTCCATAGGGCACACTGACATTCATGCATATTTACTAAATAATTTTCACATAACAGATACATAGAATTATAATCTGTCTGTTTTGATTTTACTACTTACGACAGTCCCAATCGAGCAGAAACAACCAAATAGTTTTGAGAATGCACTTGTAAGTAATGTTTACAATTTCAGAGTTAGAAGAAAAGGCTTAAACTCCTTTTTCCATTGCAAATATCTATGAACATAGGAAAATAGTATTGCAATAACTAATAACTAAATGTTCTCATTGTGGGCAGATAAGGACAATGCATGGCCCCAAGTGAATTTCAGAGTCTATCGTGGGGCTTTCCCTTGGAAGCTGCCAGACTACTGATCTGAACTGCTTGCTATGCTGGCCTCTCCTGAAACCATTCATGTATCCAAATCGGGTTTTGTAAGTCAGCTGTACCAACTGCAAGCATAGCAATCTTTTCAAAATGCAAATTTGAGTATGTAACTTCCAAGGTTTAAATAAAACTCAAAGATTTCTCATTACTTTTTATATAATGATAAAATCACTTCTACAATAGGCTCATCAACACTGTTTATTGCTACCTGTGCCTGTGTATGGTAGCCCTCAAATGACCGGCCTCTACTCTGTCCTTCCTAAGTGGACTCCTAAGTCCTTCCCGAAAGCTTTTTGTCTTTCATGAGCTTAACTTGTGCTTGTAGATGCAGTAGGAGAGAATGAGTTACTTGCATTGTTCTGTAGTTTGTTGATGACTGGGTCATAGCATAGCATAGCATTTAGCTCACTTCTAATAGCTAATATATTTGGTGTTTTAAACATGTAGGATTTAACTTGAAAGAATCTAATTTTGTAAGCTGATTTTCTTCTTGGTTTTCATAATTCTATTCTAATAGTACTGGAATGGCTTCAGTTATCCATTTTCCTGCAATATAACTACTTCAGGCAAAATTCATACTCTCTGGTAACATTTCTTCATCTGTAAGTCTATCTTCAATATTACTAAAATATGGCAGGTGCCCAAAATGCACTAATTATCATCTAACTACTAAAATAAAGACACAAAAGTGATACATCAACAACATATCTGATAATTTTGAACCTCTCAAGTCTAAGGCAAAGGAAAAAAAGATGTTTCTAGTCAAATCCTGTACTTTTATAAACAAAACTAAGTCCTGTGAAGATTAAATGATTATAAAAGATAGTTCTTGACAGGAAAACCAATTTAGGTCTCCTCAATTTATGTGTCATGTTCTACTTCTAAGTGGCCTGAAAATAATTCCTAGGGCTCATTTTAGATAAATGAAATTGAGTTGCCTTGACATTGATTCTAATTACTTTTTCCATTAGCCCCAATTACCCGAATGCAAAAATTTAATGGGTAGCACCATGAATGCTATTTTCTAGAATTTGATAAAGTGCTGTGTATCATGGTTTTCATTGGCCATACAGCATCAACAGAATGTTTTCTTTTAAGTTGTATTATCAGCCCTGAAACATGACTAATTCACTTTCAAGTAAAGTATGCATCATCTCACATGAATAATCATTTGTATTTTGAATTTTAATATTTATCCCTTACAATAAAATAGTTGACAAAGGGACTCACCCAATCCTTCTGATCAATATTCATCTTTGTCAAATACAAAATCCTTTAGGCACAAATAATCTCTCTTTCTCTTTCAAGGAAATAATTACATTCAGACCATG
Organism: Erethizon dorsatum; assembly: GCA_028451465.1. Taxonomy (NCBI): domain Eukaryota; kingdom Metazoa; phylum Chordata; class Mammalia; order Rodentia; family Erethizontidae; genus Erethizon; species Erethizon dorsatum. The sequence goes on along the minus strand of CM051837.1, from coordinate 46,712,303 downwards.
TGAGCAGTCTTTTACTGAACATGCACTTCACTTACGGCTGCCTCTTCATGACAGTGGGTTTCCTCAATTTAAATTGTTAGCAAATGCCAGCAATGTGGGGCTAAAGTATTGTTTAGTTTCTCTCCATAACTGGTACATTGTAAAGCACACAAAACTCCAGATATGAAATATCCCAGGAATCATACCACTGGCTTTCCTTTGGGAGCTTTCACTGCCCTGTGGCAGATTGTTTGGCAGTGACTCAGTGAGTCAGTGGATGGGGGCAAAGCTGCTGCTGCTTTTTAGCACTAACTGGGACTGGATCCTATTCTTCACTAAAGTAATCAGGACTCCCTGATGCATTAGCAGGCTTGAGCTGTAGGGTAGAAAGAAGGTAGATAGGCACCAAGAGTATTCGTGACATTAACTGTAAACCGAAAGAGGTTGTTCCAGAGTGTTGTTGTACTTGAAGATGTTATGTAATTGGTTTGAAAAGAAAGCAGTAAGCAGGGTGGTTGTCACTGACAAGATGGCAGAGACAGATAATAAAGAAGAGTCTCACAAAAGGTGGGAAATGGTGAATAGAACACTTGGCTAATTTGAATAATTCCAAATTCCAAGAAACGTCTTTTCTGAAGTTGTCAAGCAACAGTATATATAGGGAATAGGATATACTCCATTTTTGAAAGCATATTGTGAATGATTAAATGGGTCAGGAGGTAACATGAAAAGCAGGAAGTGGGTCAGAATATAACATTGGACTGATGGAGGTGCTTCAGAGGAGGCTGAGTATATGTAGGATTATGACTTCCTTATGACACAGATTTAATACTGGTATCATTGCAAGAGTCACCATAAAGCAGTAGTCACATTAAGACTTCCTCTGATTAAACTGTAAATTTGAATTTCTATTTTATATTCCATTTATATTCATATTGCTGTATTATATAAACAACTTCTCACTTTCACATTTTATGTCTATAATAACTAATGGTAGAGATGAATTTGTTTCTTGAACTCAGGGTGTTTAACAAAAGCTGTTTCTTTCCTATACTATGAGCTTTGCAGAGAGCTGCTGAGATTGATAACTCACTCAAGGAATTGGAGAAGGGAAGAAGAGGATGAATTGGCAAAATAAAGCATTGCTACTAACATGTTATAAATTTCAGTGGGCACCAAAAATTAAGGCTTTCTTTGAAGTCAGATATAAATTCTAGGATTATGGCTATAGGTAAGCCTTTATGGCTTATAAGTAACTGCTATTGTAAAAGATAGAAATGATCAAAAGAATGCACTTTCTAAGAATTTGTTCTTTTTGATCTGTCTAGCCACTGATGTCTCATACACTCATCCTTTCATTCCTGCTCAAAGGGATAGTAAGTAAAATGGGCTAGATGAATTAAGATACATACGTTAATAAATGCTGTTGTCAAGATTCTTATTGCAAGGAATGGATATCAAATTGACCTAACTTAAGTAAAAGGACAACTTTTGCAATGTTATTGAAAGATCTTAAAATATCAAAATAAAAGAGCAAAGAAACACTGAAGAAACGTGGAAATCAGAATATAACTCAATAGATGGATCTTCAAGACAAGGCATTCATTATAACATGGGAGGATATAGAAAAAAAGTATTTACTACAGCATTTAATGCAGAGGAATTACATTTATTATAAAATTTATGTGCCATTGCTTTAGATACATAGGTATACCGATGACTCTCAAATTTATGTCTCTGTGTAAACATTCTCCTGAACTCCAGAATTATAAATCCAACTACTCACATGAAATCTGTACTTAGTAGTGTAATGGGCTTCTGATAGCTAACATTTCTCAGCAGAGGTCCTCCTACATGCCTCCACAAAGGGTCCTCTACCAACTTCAACACTTCATTGCATTGCACCTCTTTTTATCCAATTCTTTATGCATAAAAGCTGAAGTCATCATTGACATTTCTTGGTCTTTCACATCTCAGCTCAAGTACTTTTTCTCTTGTTTCATTTGGAGTATCACATTAGTCTCTTGGATCTTGCTGAATTTGGTCTTCTCCTTGATCACCTATTTCCTGTGAGTTCTTTTTTAATCCTTGAGACCTTTCTAGGTCTTTCTTTTGTACTAATCATATCACCTCAAGTCTTATTTTGTCTAGGAGCTCTACTTTGTCTACCTGCCTCCTGGACTCTTTTTCGAGTCTTCTACTTCTTTCCTTTGCTCACTATGCTGTAGCTATGTTTACGGTACTAGTTGGAGTAATGCTATGGCAACAGTCCTTAAAATCTGTTCTGGGTTCTTGCATATGGTGGTTTGTTATGTGTAATCGTAAGAAGACTCATGAGAGAAGCAGAAGGAAACAAAGGTTCTTATAGTTTCAGGATCTAGAGAGGAGCCCAAGGCACGCTAAGTAGCATAATGTGAAAATATCAGATGACAGAAGACATCAGCAAGGAAAAGCAAAGCCTATACCCGTTATTGAGCTTTCCGTGGGGAACGGCAGAGCCAGGTAAGCAGTTAGGAATGTTAATTCCAGTGGGCTCTCAATTATAGTGATAATCTCTAGCTGCCCGGCACCTGGTCCTGAGTTTATTAATGCAGAAGACTATTGCCTCTTGGAGTAGAAGGGTCACATAGCAGAGGGCTGGCTCTGGGTTGGCCAGTTTGCATTTGAAAGGGATGCTCCTAGTGGAGTTCTTTGATACCTTGTAGAAATGAATAGATTCAAGGGTGCTGTCTATTCTTCAACAGAGGCTTTTTTAGTTTTTGTTTTTGTTTTTTTAGTGATATCAAACATCATAATAGACACAAAATAAAAAAAAAAACTAACATAGGAATGTAAAGTCTTCTTCATTCAAATGAGAGAAGACAGAGTGGAGTAGGGACAACTTTTTTTCATCATTTTGGCCTGGAAAATGCCATTTATCTGTTTTGCTTACATATTATTTTCAAAGACCAGAGACATGGACATCCTTGCTGTAAGAGATGGGGATGGGAGAGGTAGCCCATGGAGAAAAAGCTGATTTCCAGAAATGTCTCTAAACTCCATAAGGTGAGCAAAAATCTTAGGTGGACCCTCCGTGGCTCACTAACCTACCTGCTAGTCCTTGAAAACAGTGAGACCGCTCCCTCATTGGGTATTTTATTTGGTATTCATTTTGCCTGGAACAATTTTCTCACACTCCTTCATGCTTCATTTCTTCACATCATTCTGGTCTTTGTTCAATTATCACCTATTCAAAGCGGCTTTCCTGATCACTCACTTTATCTTAATCACAAGGGATTCTGGCTTGTGACAAGGCGCTTTCTCTGACCTCATCTGAAAGTAAACTGCTTTTATTTCTTGCTGTATCTTTGGTGCCAAAAACCATTACTGATAAATAGTGTTAGTGACAATTATTTAAATATAGAGCTTTGAAGAACTAGAATAGAATGGTTATTTCTAAATAAAAATTTTCTAAATAAAAAAAAGTCTTTGAGAATATGTTCAGGGATTGATATAGTCAAAGGAAGTAGAAAAGAATATTGTAATCTCAAAATGATAAGTGGGTTCATACAGGATATCATTTGGGGCTGTGGAGACTATTTTCCAAAAATGTTGTACCCACAAAGCATTTCTGAGCAGGGAAAGACCTAGTATTGTTTGCCATTAATAAAGATAATTCTGAGTGTGGTGGGAAGGCAGAGAGTGAGAGGGGACAACAGAAGAGGGGAGGCCAGGTTACTGTATGGGCCAGAAAAGTAAAAACCAGATATAACAATCAAGATTTCCAAGCAGAGTACTGAAATTTTAATAATGATATTAAATGATATCAAATTTTTATATCAAATGATATCAAAATTTAATGATATTTATGTGCAAAATATTCTCACAATAACCCTTTGATATAGGCATGATTCTCCTTTATTTTGCAGATAAGAGTACTGAATTTCTGAACATAAACAACTTGCTCAAGATTATAGTTATGGCTCAACTCAGTTTGTCTGCCTACGAATTGAATTTTTAGTTTTTAGAATAATTCAGACAGTCCACTAGACCTTTCCTGAGATTAAGAGACGGTTAGTTGAAGGTAGGAGGAGAGGTAAATACAAGGAATCTGGGGAAAGGATGGGGGAGAGGAGTTAACGGCATGTATGACCTTAATCAAGACAGAGGGCATAAGGGGAAGAACAGATTTATCAAGGGGGAAGTAGTAATAATTTTAGATGCTTTGGGTTCTCAAATGCTGGGCAAGGTACATTGTGTCTATATGTAACAAATCATTGGAAATATGATTTCAACCATTAATGTCTAAATGATGATTAGCACAACTCTTGCAAATCATTGTTTTTAAGACTTTGTGATTAATATGTGCAGTGATAATATGTTCCTGTACCTGACATAAAGAAATCTCCCACTGGAGATTCACTGAATGTGAATTATTGACTTTTGGTCCTAGGAAAGTAAATACATTCACACAGCCAGTTTTACCAAGAATCACTGTGATTCTGTAGTTAGGCCAAGCACGGACTGGCTGCAACACAGCAAACATAAGTCATGATAAATGGTGGAATATCAGATTAGAACAAGTGTCTAGCAGGGTGCCTCAAGGATTGGTACTGGGCCCAGTCTTACTTAACACTCTCATTAATGATATGGAAACACAGATAAACAGTATGTCCAGCATGGAGAGATGCTGAAAAGCTGAGGGGCAGGTGCTATCACCTGCAGACACAATCTTTTGCCAAACGCTGCATACTTTCCAGTGAATGAGAGGAATCATATAGTTTGGAACTATACTCATATAATTTAAAGATAAATTAGATGGATGTTTTCCAATCTCTTAACAATATGGAACACAAAGAAACAACACCATTTATTTGGACACTAAGAGGAAGAGTCAACTTAGATGGAAATGACGGATCCAAAGGTTGCAGGTGCCCAGCCCATGCATAGAAGCTCTTGCATAGAGGAATTAACACTCTTCCACATCTGTCATTAGTCAAAATGACTATTTGTGGGCAAATGTTTGAGAAAACTTGTTTGATTAGAGATTGCAGTAATCATTGTTACTCTCCTACTATATTTTTTTTGAAAATTTGTATCATTTCTATTGTTTTTTCAATACATCTTCAAAAAGATCGTAGTAAATGTATTTAGGATGAAATGACATCACTTTGAGCCTTTTCACTCTGTAAATTTGATAAAAGTGTCTTTTCAGAACCATCTGTAAAAGGACCTCAGATGTCTGCAAGGGCAATTGAAGAGACAAGTTAAGGAGAATAATTTACGTTTAGCACTTTTATTCCAGTACTAGAGATGCTAAAAACCAGAGAAAGGGAGAGAACCTTCTTTTGCAGGTAAGTAAATAGAAGGCAAAATGATTAGCTCAATTCCCTGTGTAAGGGTGCTAGTAAAGATATGTATAAAATAAGAAATGATGTCACTTGACCAACAAGTTCTGTGCTGTCTCCAGTTTAACAAGGAAGTATGCTTTCCAAATATTGCATTCGCTTTCCTATGTTTCATGATTACTTGGGGGCCAGGCAACAAATCTGACTCAGTGAATTTTGGGAAATTACAACCTAGACTATGAATAGGGCATTTAGTATTCCCCCATATCTCCTTTCCATTTGTTGTTAGAAATAGCATCTTTCCATTAAATCCCTGTTACTGTGTACAGAAGAGTCCACACTCAACCTGTGATAAACATGTATCATGAATAAAAACAAGCCTACATTAGCCTTAGGGATTGGCTTATAAATATGTATTATCTGGCTTATCTTGACGGACACAGCATGACTAACCCAAAAAATTTTTACAAAGAAAGAAGGAAAATATTCCTTAGTGATATTAAAATAGCCAAGCTCAAAAATTCTATTTCATACAACATAAATCCATGGAATCTATCTAGGTAAAGATTAATTTATTGGCATCAAGAATTTACTTAAGGAAGAAGTTCCTTAATCATAGTTCTGAGGCAAATTAGTCACAAAAATACCAATTTATAATAATGGTTGACAATCATGAGTTAAAAAAAAATTCAGTGTTTCTCAGCTTATTTATATTTTTAGCTGTACTGCAATGTTATAGCACTTCTTTTATTTTGTCCTTTTCCCAAACATGGCTCAATTCTACTATTTGGAGACCCTACTAAATGGGCTGTATTCACTTTTAAAGTTGGCTTTGCAATAATTTTAGGTGAGGAGAAAAACATATTTTCCTCAAATTCCTTTTTCCTCCACTCTATTGACCTTTAATTTGTGGGCATTCTGAGAGAGAGTCCACTTGTTTTCAGTTAAGTTAACTTTGTCTATTATGTTTCTGGATCACCTCAAGCTCCATTATCTCTTCTTTCTTCTTGGACTGCCAGACTTCTTCTCACCTTCCCTTGTGGCTCTTTACTTACAGTCTCATTTTGGTTCTTCTGCTTATTCCAGAAAGATGGAAGACAGCTGCCTGGGTGACGTCCTTCCTTCTCTTTATCTACAGATGCATTCTTTCTTTCCAGTTGAGTCACGTTAGTGGAGAATCAGTTGAAAATCAGACACCTTGACAATATTCTCTTTTTCAAATCAAAACCTGTACTTGAGTGTGGAGAAAGATCAACTGCAGCAAAGATGTCAATTAATAGGCTTGCTCAGATGTTTTGACCTCATGTTTCCACCCATGTTTCCTGGATCTGTGCCAGTCAACAGCTCAGAAACATTTTCCTAAACAGCATCAGTAAAAGATGTGCACATGAAAGGAGCAGTCATAGTATTGCATTGCACTTTCAGGATTTTATTAACTGCGAATTTGAATACCATTGGATGGAGTTTTCCCTCTCCATGTGATGTCAGGCTCCACTGATTGATTTTAATCTACCTGCAGCCATTGTTTGTTCGAACGTGACTTCCTGTAGGTACTTAGCTTTGTGCTCTCTGCCTAAACCCACAGCATCTCATTTTCATTTAGGGATCATTGATTTGAGCTCATGTATAGTTTGGTATGTTAATTCTATTTTTAAACTTGAACACCTTAACATTATATCATTTCTCTAATGCAAAAAGGCCATACTTGCGTGATAATAATTGATGTTTTATGCCTTACCATGTTTTCAGATACAAAACCTAGCTTAGAAGACACATTAAGAAGCATTTTAAAGCAGGAAGTCAGCAAAAATAAATCAGAGTCAAATTATGTAAGGAAAACACTGTAAAAAATATTTTAAAATTCAAAATATTTGAATTCTTACATATGAACAAAAAATTGTTTCCTTACTTTTGTAAGATTTTAGAGTTGAAAATGTATTACATTTAGATTACATGTTTACTGGAAAACTTTGGATTGGAGGAATTTGATTAATGAATTATTTCTCTCATTTTTATTATCATATATAATTGAAACATAATATGTATGGGAAAGTACACAAATAATAAACATAGAGCTCTCGAATTTTCCCAAAATCAGTAATTCAGGCTCTAATACAAAATTTTTAAAACAAAATCACTAGAATGCCGAACACCTCTTTGTGCCCTCTAAAATTTTTGAAATGAAATTATCATAGTAACTTAAATTCTGCAATATATGTCTTAGCATTTCCTACTGTGAATTACGCAGTTTTACAGAAATAAAAGTTTCATTCTCTTAAGAAATGCCACTCATCATGTGGATATATTGATGGAAAGTACTTGTTCATGTCTACATTTATATCTAATCAACTTCCTGGTCTTGTCTCATTCGGGCCATCTGGATAACATAATTATGGAATTTTATGTTAATTCAAGGCTGTTATGAGTTATAGCGAGATGTCTTCCAAGAAACTCATGCACTCATAGTCAGGGCTTTTTAGATTATGGGAGTTTATAACTTATTTGTTGTTAGGAGGTAGGGCTTGGGGTGGTCACCGGGGCATTGCCTGGAAGGGTTTATCACCCTACCCAACTCCTTCCTTCCCTCCCTGCTTCCCGGCCTTCACCACAGGAGCGGCTTCTCCTCTGCTATGTCCCTCTTCCATGGCATCCTGCCTTGCAGCCAACTGACCATGCAAGGACAGAAATTTCTACAAACTGTGAGCCAAAATAAATCTCTCCTTTAAACTGTGGGTGTTAGGTACTTTGTCCCAGTAACAAGAAACATGATTAATACAAAAGAAGTCCTTAGCTAAATTTTTAGGCTTGATCCTTAGCATACAATTGCAGTCTGGGGCTATTCATCAGCAATAAGCTATTCATCAGCAACTTGTGCTTAGCCACACAGTAGCTCTTTAAATTATAAGTACATCTATTTTGTTCAATACCACAAGAAAGCAAACTTTAAAAAATAGCCGGGATGCAAATCTTTCTAGACAAAATAATTAAATGTCATGATATTTTCAAATACCTTACAGAAAGGAAATTATGATCCATGGCAATAGTGCCACAAAAAGGCATTTCTATTTCAAAAATTGTTATTTTTCATACATTTATTGTAATAGTTTTTCTTTTATTATTACAGTGTTTCTACAGTTAGATTATAACCACCAATGACTACATGCCTCAGTACAATAAAATACAATTAGATACTGTTTGAAAATACTTATCTTTAACCAGAAATTAGAGTTTTCATCATAAATCACTAAATTAGGACAGAGTGAAGTTAGATGTCTTGCCTTTTAAATTAGAAATGATCATGTAATTATTACAAGTTTACTGGCCAATAAACTACTGTTTGTCATTGGAGTCAATAAAAAAAGTATATTGCCAAAGGTAATTGACTAGTAACTGATGGGTGCTTACTTTGAGCCCATAACTGTCTTTTCCCCTTAAACCCTAGAGCACAGCATTTGGGAAAATGTGAACATCTCAAAAACAGTAGAGATGGAGTTGTGGTAGTTCCATAGAGTATAAAGTCTAGCTTGCTCTGATTTCCTTCAAGGTAAAATAGTGACAATCTTCTACTCCTTTTAATGTTGAAACAACATATTTCTACACAGTATATGACAGAGTATCACCTATTCTTAAATATCTACAAATGGAACACTATGAATATTTTCCCCTCATATAACTTCACAATATTTTTAATCACTGGATTCCAGTTTATAGTTCTGGAATTAATCATAATTACTCACACCCATAATTATGGACACATACACACTTTTCCAATTGGAAGAGAGCTCTGCAAGAACCTATTGCTCCATTGTGCTATAAGCAAGGAAGCTAAGAACAGTAGAAGTAAGACGATATTTCCAAAATCACTTGGGAATCAAATAAAACTTTTACATAGCTTGCTCCTTTTAAGAGCTTTTTTCTACTTTTGAAGAGCTTTTACTTAAGTTAAAATAATGTAAACATTGTTTAGATTTCTCTTTCATTTTGAGAGCCTTGAAAGTTTCCTTTTCTTCCTAATACCACAATTTCAAAAGGTTTTCTCAAAATTAGAAGAAATGTTTTTTATTTAATATAATTGCATATTGAAAGAACTAACAAGCCTTTTGGCATGAGATTTTATGCCAAATATATACATTAATTTAATATTCTTGTAAAATGACTACCTGGGAATATAACGACGTGAGTCAGCAGTATTCCATTGCAGTCTAAGATCACTGAAATATGAAATATGAAAAATATGAAAAATATGAAAATATTATGAAATATGAAAAATATGAAATATGAAATATGAAAAAATATGAAATATGAAAAAATACTCTTAGTTTTGCCCACTCTGGAAAAGATAGTCACATTTCTCTTTCAGCAATAAATACTACACTATAATTTCATGGGCTATCACAATTTATCTATGACTCTTAAAAATATAATAAAGTTAGAGCCAATTTAAAGAATAAAATTAATATTCTAGTAGATAGATGTACAATTCTGCAAAAGAAAAAATTAAAGAGTGAATAATGATAGCTTCTTTTCAAGCTTTGATGAAATAACTGCAAACATTGATAATATTTTAGGGTAACACAAATCTTGAAACATACCAACAAATTTACATCCTACAAATTACTTCTTTTCTTTACTTTTCTTGTCACCCTTTCTTTCCCTTCCCTCCTTTCTACCTGCCTTTGCCTTCCTTTTGCCCTTCCCTTCTCTTCTAGTTCATGCTAGCCTTGAACTCCTGGGCCCCAGTAGCTTCCCAAGTGGCTGGGACTACAGGTATGCACTATCATGCGAGGTTCATACAACACCTTTCATACCAAACATGATCTTTTGAAAATTTAGCATTAAATGTAGTATAGTGAGTGATAAGACAAACAAAAAATGGAAATTAAGCATATACATATTTATACTAATATATTTCTAAATAAATCACTATATAAATAAACTGACAAATTAAAGAGAGCCATGAATGGATCAAAGACAAGAATGCACATAAATAAGACACATTTTTAATTTAACTTTGTATCTGAAGCCCAACTTTAAGAAGTAAAGAGATTATGAGAAAAATTTTATGCTTCAATGCTTTTACCATAGAAAATTCTTGAAAATAGCTAAACATAGCACTAAAAATTTTAAGAAAGAAAAAAAAGAAAATGGAAAAAAATAATAAAATATGTATTATAGTAGTTATATCCCTTGAAAAATTGTATTTATATGTGAAAATTCCTTTAATGCATGGAATTCTTTTATTACTTACATTAGCAACTTGGATCTTTTTGTCAAAATATTATGTTTTCTGTTTAAAAATGACTAAACTTAATTCTGTATTGATATTCAACCTTATTTATGTTCAGTTTAGGTTTAAAAATATAGCAGGTGTTTTGTGTGTGTGCATGTGTGTGTGTACACACACGTGTGTGTATGCTTGCTAATAGTTCTTCATGTATATGTATATACATGCATGCATATATATGTATTGGTTTCTATGTGAATTCCATGTAGTTGAAAGGTAGGAGGTTGACATATTCAGCCATACATCATTAGAGTAAAACTCGGCAAATGATTTCTGTAAAGGGCCAGATGGGGAATATTTGAAGTTTAGAAGGCCCCACAGTGTCTGCCGTAACTACTTAACTCTGAAGTTGTGTGATAGAGATAGACACAGACTTATCTACTTCCATATATTTCTATCTGACATTGACTCTGGTCTTAATTACTCAACTAGCTTTTGACAAATGAACATTAGAAAATATGGATGAAATTGGAGGTTTAACAAGCCTTTGCACATCTGAGGCTGTGTCTTGGAAATTCTCACTCTTGAAACCCTGAGGCTATGTTGTAAGAAAGTGTAAGTCAGTGGTGGGGAACCTATGGCACAGATGCCATTTTTTTTTTCTTTTAAGACAAAAGATGTTAATGTATGAGGTTTTTTTTTTCTTCTTCTTCTTCTAAACTAAAACCTCATTATTCAGGTTTAGTTGCAGTGTTGGCACTTTGTGATAAGTAAGTGGATCTGGGTTGCTGTTTGGCCACTCCTCTCTAAAAGGTTTGCCATGCCTAGTCGAGCCTGTTCTTCAGTATGGTCACATATATACAATGGAATACTATAGAGCCATAAAAAGAAACAAACCATGCTATTCACTATAGCCTGGATGAAAATGAAAGACATAGTGTTAAGCCAGACACATACGATAAAAATGTCACTTATACGTGCATGCCTAAAAAATGAACCTCTTAGTGGTTATCAAGGACTAAGCAGTAGGAGAAATGGAGAAAAGTTGATCAAAGCATAAAAATGTTCAGTTATAAGAAAAATTCATAGGATGTAAGGAATAAATTATGTGATGTTGACTATTTTAATATGGTAATGTAATTATTGTATAATACATTATAAAATTATATCGTATGACTTGACTATAAACAATTTTTATTTGTAAAAAAATAATAAAAGTTACAATTATTTTATATAGAGAAAATTGATAATGTTATAATGCATGATTTTCTTAAAATTTTATTGCTTAAAATGATAAAATAACTTTTATGTTCTTAGTGTGATTCAGTAGGATCTATGTTGATCTAAATCAAGTGCATACTTTAAAAAATAGGAAATACACTACTAAGTGTTAAACGAAGAATATGGGATATAATGGTTGATATAAATAAAAATAGATAATTATGAGTCTTATGTATCATGTTAAGGGTTTCTCAGATGGAAAAACAAAAAGGATTTTCTTTACTGGAAAGTTAATCAATTGTTTTTTATTTTCACAGATAATTCTAGGTGCTCAATCAACTATTAATTTCCGTTAGGCAAGGTTAAGGACAATTACAAGGATGCAAAGAAGAACATGGTATAAATACAAAAAGAAGGGGGGAGGGTGGAGAAATTCATGGTGATGACTTTAGGGACCTCAGGATGAAGTGGAGAAGGTAGCAAAGGGTGACTGCCAGGTAACTTGCTAGATGCTGATGCTAACTCACATTAGCTAAGAAAGGAAGTACAGGAAGGGGTGCAATTTTCTATGGCATATAAAATAATACTTCCAATTTGGGACTATGCTAATTTTAGGTTATTTGTTGGTTTTGTAAGTAAATATGTGCAACAGACAGATTCCCAGGCTCACAAAGTCAAATTAAAATGCAGACAAAAATTGGTGTCCATAAGCCCAGTTAAAAACTGAGAGAAAGAAGAGTTGCTCAGGAAATGAGAACAATAGAATAAGATAAAATCACTGGGAACACTCCTGTATATTTAAAAGTTTTTAACAGAAGTTATCTTGGGACAAGGAGCTCCAGGAGAAAGTAGCTTCAAGGCAACAAAGCTGGTATTAATGATCAATCATTCTTCAAGCAGCAGGAATATTCATTAAATACAGTCTGGGAAGAAAAGATTAGGGACTTTATGACAAACTTTGGTTTTGCTAGGCAGATGGGATGTAAAAACGGGATGTCTGTCTTCACAGGGTAAATGTAAATAATGAGGTCCTTAAAGATTCAAATGATCACTGTGATGGGATTAGTAAATGAGAAATAGAAGACTTTATTGAGAGTAAGATCTTGGATTTTTAGGACATTTCCAAATAATGCTGAGTATATTAGTCACTTTTGATGTGAGTAATTTAGGAAGAGTAGACATGAAGATTATTGAAATTAAGAAATGCAAGACTGTTGGGTGCCAAACAAGTCATCCACAGTAATTTTGGGGTTATCCAGTATGATTACAGAAACCGAAAAAACAGAACACTTATGACCCAAGAGCCACATATTTCAAGGATGATTAGAAAATAGATAGATCAGAAGATGACAATAATAAACAGAAGAACAGATAAATAGTGTGGCGGAAGCATCAGAGAAAGTTCTATCATTATAGATGGACTCATGGAGCTAAAAGAGCAGCTGTATGTGCAGATCCTTATATTCACATTTTCTGGGAAAATTCATGTGCTTTTTATCAGGGAACAACTAGGATTTGGGGTAAGGACAAGGAAGAAGTGCACGAAGCATCCGGAAGTGTCCTCTAAAATACTAGGGTGAACGTGCGCTGTGTAATGTGATGAGTGCGCAAAGTGTAAGCAAGGCTCGCCACAGTCCTGGAAAGGGTGTGGAAACCAAGAACGCTCAAGTGTGGCAGGGGCGAGTGCTTCACGTTATGAGATGGGCGCGGGTTTTTATTGTGGATTTGAGGAAAGATGACGCAATCTGACCTTCTGTTTTAAAATGACACCCTGACATTAATTTTCAATTTAGAAAAGGAACACTAAAAATATTTGATACACGTATGCTGGTGATATGATAGGATGTGATGAATGCTGACATGGAAGGAATAGGAAACATTCCCTTTGTCCATTTGGTAGATGTATATACTTTTTTTTTTATGTGGGTATCGGGAGTTGAACTCAGGACCTTGCGCTTGCCAGGCAGCCACTTACACTGCTGAGCTATACTTTTTCAAATAATACATTTTCAAATAATACTTTTAAAAGTAATACATGCTTTTTAAATAATACATTTTCTCGGTTATAAAAAGCAGTGAGAACATGTAAATGAAGCTCTTTGGAGCTTACGATTCTGTTATCTCTAGATATCTTCTGCTGCTGACTGCAGTATTACTTTTCTACGATTTTCCTTTTATTAATTTCTTGGGCCTCTTACACTTACGATCTTACAACCATGTGCTAAAGTAGAATGATTTAGGATAACTGGTAAATTAACAAATCTAATTTTTTTTCATTAAACTTCATTCTATCTTTTATTATATATTACTTACATATTTAATTATATTCATGAACAAAAAGTTGAGTTCCAAAATTAGTTCTATGACAAAACATGCAAGAGAGAAAATGGACAAACTGAAATTGGTGATTATAACATTGTTCTTTCTGATTACTCAGTGAAGTCTGAGGGGATCCTGCATTAGGCACTTATCGCATGCACTTGCAGCTAGTCTTCAAGAGTTGTTTTTTGTTTTTGTTTTGTTTTGTTTTTTGAGACAGGATTTTGCTATGTAGTTCAGGCTGGCCTTGAATTCACTTTGTACCCCAGACTAAGCTTGAACTCGCAGCGATCCTCCTGCCTCAGCCTCCTGAGTGCTAGGATTACAGGTGTGCGCCACCATGCCCAGCTTCAGAGAGTTTTAACTCAATGAAGTGTGGGCTGATGATATGTTCTCCAGTTTTCTCCTTTGAAAGCATCCGTTCTTCATTTTTAGGGAATAATAGTATCTTTCTGTTGTGTTCAGAATGTCCAAAAACATGTGAATTTTTTTCCCTCTAATTTCCTTATAAGCTGGCAAGAAATGGGATCCCAGCTTGTGTCACCAGTTCTGTGTATGTATCTTGAAAGAATCTTATACTTTCGTAGGGCCAGATAATAAGATAGCTAGCAGCTCAATTATTTCTTTGGCTATGTGATGCTCCTCCAGAAATCTGGTCACTGCTTTCAATTTGTGGATACTCCTGGGGCCCTCTAGGTAGTCTGTATGGTGGGTTGTTTCCCATACATAGACGTTATACTCACGTTCTCCATCCCTCCCTTCCACTCTGTGTGCAAGCCAGGATATAGTACAGCCTCTGAATGTTCGCTCTTCTTTCTCCTTCTCCTCCCCATGCCCACAAGAAATCCAAGCAAGGGATTGTGTTCTGGAGCTTTAGCCTCCTGCTACATCACTTCAGGAAGTAGAAGGCAGTTGGGAGCATTAAGAATTAAAATCATAGCAAATACGGCTTCTTGGTTCTGTGACATAGGCACAAGTTGTTTCATTCCTAACTCTCTCATTTCTACAATAATCCACTATTTCAATCTCAAAGTGAATTTTCCTTTGTATATTCTGTTCTTAATATCAAATATTCCAATTTATTTAATGAACATTTCAGGAAAGACACATCTAATAAGTGCTGGATATTGTGCTAGGTGCTCCACGGAAATTACATAATTATCCTTCACAACGCCTGTGGATGTTTGGTATTTTTATTCTAAGTTACCTGATTAGATAATGGTGGTACTAAAAGACTAAAAGATGAATGGCTCTGGCTAAGGATAATTAGCATGGAGCTGGAATTTCAGAGCAGAATTTTCTGAACTCAAAACCTTTCATAATGATGCCAGACTTTCCTTTTTACTGACTCCTACTTTACTTCATTGTTATTAGACAAAATAAAAGTATTTTTCCCAAACAAAGAAGAGTTATGCAACTAAACATTTTTTGAGTTGAATCTCTATTAAACATTACCCTGCTCGGCCTGCTTTTCAGCTTTTGTCCGCATTTCCTCTATTCTCTCCCATCAGGGAATAGATGAAGTAACATCCTCACTTATTATGTTCCTTATTCTTAAAATAGGGAGTATATAAAAGGCCAATGAAATTTCATATGAAATGAATATAATGGACACCAGTAGGTGAAATTCTTTAAAGCTAACCAATAAATTATCATTCTATTAGGATAATTTTATCCCAAAAGAAATCCTCAAGAT